>OZ023264.1:190864788-192253538 GCA_964006375.1 Tillus elongatus
GACAACTATAAATAAAGATCTCTTGTTATGGTATGATGTTTTGATCAAAAAATTCTTCAAAATTGAAAATAAAATGAAACACAAATGGCGGATGAAGTTTTCAAAATGTCTACGTGATGCATGGCATTACTTAACATAAAAATAAACCTCAGCTGTAACATTTATATCTACAATAACAGTTATAACAATAAAATAACTAAACAGTAAAAGTAATGAAACAAAAGTCAGGAGAGACCCAACAAATTAATTTCAGACAAAATTTTTAAAAAATTCTGGACGCAGCAAGTGCGTTATATTAGTTAATTTTCATAAGAATGGGTCCCAGTTAGCGATTATTTGAAAAAATTTATGTTTGATATGGAGCTGAAAAATTAAAATTTGGTCTTGGATATAATATGTAAGTACTGCAAGTGTGTATCACACCGATAACTCAAAAAATAATTGCCCGATTTTGACTAAATTTGATGAATACCTTCCCTGTGCAAGTGGCTTCGATAAGTTCGTTAGATACGAAAATCGGCGCAGGTTTTGTGTCTTGTGTTTTCTTTCGAAAAAAATGTATATCTCCGTAAATAACAATTTTTAGCTCCATATAAAATATAATTGTTTTCAAATAATCGCTAACTGGGACTCTAAAGCCGACCTCCAAGGTCCATTTAAATTTAAAGAATTAGTTTTAATAACATCTTACTAATAGTGTACAATTCTTATAAAAATTTATCACTATAACGCACTTACTACGTCCCGAAATTCTTTATTTATAGTACACGTTCGCATCCTAAAATTTGGCGCTTTTGAACCCAAAATTTTTCCTGGTAGTAGTAAATAAATGGTCCAAGGCTGACAATTTACACAATCCTTAGTTGATTGTATATTATACATAGTTCTATCTATAAAATTTTGTGTAAACCTGAGCTATCATGACAACATACAACCTGGTCCTACATCGAGATGGCGTCCGTGTCGTATCTCTCGCAACCTTCTCCAAGCTGACATCTTGCGACAAATTCCATTGTTTTCGTTTTTATCTACGATTTATTTAAATAGCATAGCAGTACAAATAACGTCATCTGTCTTTGTCCAACATTGCAGATATTGCATTACAGAATCTGAAGTGTTGTCGAGGATTATTTTATTATTAATTTCGAATAACTTTATTCTCCTGTGATCAAACGACTTGAAAATTGGTACAGAACCACGTCTGTATTGCGTTTTAAAAATATTTTTAAATTTTTTACTAAGAAAAATTGGCCTTTAAGATTTGATGAACGAACTCATCCGAGCCATTAGCAAAATCAGGAGAATTCCCAAATTTGGTCCAAATCATTGAAGTATTTTTTGAGTTATCGGTTAGACATAACGCAAGCAACATTTAAAGTCAAATTGACGTAAAATCGCCCTACCAATAGGTCGGCCACCAAATAACCACAGGTCATTTTCAAGTAAAATTTAAGTGTATATTACCAATGTGGGGAATAAAGCAAAGTAATATAGAAGTCTATAATAGGTCCAGCAAGGCGTTTCGACTAAGGCCTTTTAGTTATATTTAGGGCATTTTCATTCAACATTGGGCCAATGGACGTAATATATTGGTAAATGTGTGCTACGCTTTACTTGAACCTGACATCTAGGCGCCGAGTGCCGTGACGTTTTTAACAACGAACTACGCATGTGACATTATTCGGTTCTGTAGGATCTGTGGTTATGTATGTATAAACAAACAGTAGAGTAGTAGATATGTTGTCCATCTTTGTTAAAAAATTACATCTTGAATGATCAAAGAACTTACTTTAAATATTTGGAACAATGATAAAGGAGATTCGCACTGTATAAAGAAAAAACCACTGCGGTTAAGTTTTTTCTGTTAACATGATGATGATACTGCGATAAAATTCGAGCGCCCGTGTAAAAGATAAAATTGGTGAAATTAAAAAAAATTATTCAAAATTCTTGAAATTCTGACTTTGGAGGATTGGCGATGTAAACAGCACAAAACTATCCTGTCGTCATGGTATACAAGCATTATTTAATGTTTTTTTCGAACTAAAATTTGATTACACTTTATTCAACAAAAAATTATTTTTCATTTTCCAATACAATCAATATGGATACCGCAAAATTAAATTAATATGGCTGCCCTTCTAACATTATTGACCTAAAAGTTAATTTTACCCTATTTTTTTTACCTATAAGTCACAATCCCTAATGACAGGGCAAACTAACCAAACTTTGACGGCATTTTGTCCTATTATGGGAATTTCAACTATATGGTAAACGAATTTTGTTTGAATTTATTAGAAATAAAACATTTTCGTCTATAAAATATATATTACTTATATCCGTGCACAGCGGAGAGACATATAGGAATGATTATACAGCGCTTTTGGTCTTTCCATAATATATAGACATTAATAGAAAATAGAAACAAAATAAAATAAGTAAATAAACATAAACATGACAGCTGACCGTGTTGCCAATGCTTTACTCCATTTGGCATGAAAAGGGATGTATTATATTGAAGAGGGAAACGTGCTGATTTGATACCAGCATAGAATTGAAATTAAGTTTTATTTTCTTAATGAAAATTCACTAAAATGAACTCAGAAATACATTTATGTTTATGCAACAAGATAAGAAATGTCTTTTATATAAATGCCCACAACTATCAAATATGTATGGCTACCCAAAAGATCACAGGCCAAATAATCCGGTGAGATTAGTAGTTAGCTACGTTAATTCCCCCAGTCATATTTTAGCAAGCAAACTAGTTTCGCTTATTACAGAATATAATTACATTCCTAAAAAGGACAAATAATAAGAAAATTTTCATGAAACTTCGCTGCGTATAGATGTTTCTTGAGAAAACGCGTGATAGAGAGCTTTAAATTAGATCTCAAATTAAAATGTCACATAATACAGCCAAATGTTTCTGTTATATTCATTACATTATCCCTTTAAAAATTACCGCCCCAATAAATTAGAGTTAAAAGTATTTAGGCTTGAATTATTTTTTTAGCGCATGACTTGTTTCCATTATGGTTTACAGCTTTCCGCAATGCCGAAGGCTGTGTAACAGGATATTCAATCTGTATTCAAGAAGCAAGGGAGCAATTATCGTTAGATTATAAGATGCCTTACTTGGTTATGTGTCGTTATTTAGAGTTTAGGCTGTGAGATGATTAAAATATATCATAACGGCCGTTATAGCGAGTTGCCCAAGCTATAGCCTAAATTATGTTCGTTGCGTTATCTAAAACAATGAGCCAGAGTTTGTGGCTTCAAGGGTTTTCAACAAAGGTATAATTTGTTGTTGTGAGTACACCACCGTTTTTGTAAACGCCGCTTGCCTCATGAAAAAAGGATTTGGGCATCGGTGGCTTAGATATAAAAGAGGCAGATATATCTACAAAGCTTACGGAATATTATTTTAAAAGTGATCACCTGGTTAAGGCATGTCCACAAAAAAAGCCTGCGAACAGTTTGAAACTTGTTTATTTAAACAGTTGTTCAAGTAGTGTTTTGGTGAGTTTCTTAAAAAAAAAGCACTTTTTGAAGTCACACGGACAACAAATTTTATACAGTGTGAAACATACAAATGGAATAAATTCAGTATCTTTATTATTGTGCATACTTATAAAAAATACAGAAACACGTCCATTTTAGATTTAAAAACCGCATCCTGCAACGCAAACATTTTAGCCCTATATTCTGCCCCTTACCAGTGGCAGTGGCAGCCCCCAAGTCTTTAAATAGGGAGTATGAATTTATGATACGTCATTTGAAAGATCTCTTAATTTTCTATTTAAAAATGCTATGGTTTTAAAATTTGTTGCAAAAATTACTAGTAAGAAAAGCCCGGACGCAGCAAATGCGTTCTGGTAGTGAATTTTCGTAAAAATGTTTGTAATGTTAAATATGTATTGTTTTTAAACGTACATTTGGTTGGCAGTATAGCAGTATAGCCTATATAGTAGTAACAATGTACCACATTTCATTAAAATAGGTTTGTTGTTTCAAAAAGTACAAACACTTTTCGAAAATGAACTTAAAAAGTTCCAGAAAAAACTGGTCTGATTTTCCGGTCCAACGAACCTCTTCAAGCTATTTAAACTCCTGTCAAGGTATAATTATTGACAAACAGCTTTATGACCCAAGTGGAAAAAAAACTATTTGATTAAATTTTGCACAAATTTCTCTTACAAAAGTTTACCATTTTTTTGGCCGAAATTGCCTTCGGTAATGTTACGCTATATTATATTTTTCACAAAAACTAGACAAGTTTTATTTACAATAACTTACTAAGCATTTGATATTAATTACCACCACAAAAATGTTACAAAAATTATTTCTACGAAAATACTAAAAACATTTCTGCGAAAACCTTTCAAATTCAGCCACTTTTTGAGAGTGCCTGTATACGGCATCTCGATTTTTTCGACGAGTAATACAAACAAAAAGCTCTCTGAATGCGTCGTTTTCATAGGGCTTAGCTCTCTATTGGTACAAAACGCCTTTTTACAATTTGTGATACGTATTTGTGAAATATGCTAAAAACGTGAAAAGTTGCAAAACAATTGGAATAACTCAAAAACGATGAACGATATCATTTTTTTTTCTTTACGAGAATGCATTATAATTCAATGGACAATAGAAACATGCAATAACATAAGGGTTGTTCTATTAAAAAAATTGAGTGTGTATCACCAAAGACTTATGGGCCACCCTGCGATTATCAAAGTAATTTTATAAGATGCAGCTCAAACCACCTTGTGATTAACGTATACAATTTTTCCCGTTTCTTGTATATAGACAAAAATATTGAGTTTTACAGTAGAAATGCGTCACTCTGTATATGTGTAGATAGACAAAAACTGAAACTTACCTCGTGCATGGGTTTTAAGAGTTCTAGTCCGCGCTCATTTGGAGAAATATTTTCAAAATTCATAAGTCTACTAAAATTTTCTAAAATATAGGCTATTAAATCAAAAACTCTATAGCTGAAACTACTGCCAAAGCATCAGAAAGAGGGTATATTTGAAATGGATTTTCCGATAATATTTTAGTAAAATGAAGGACAATGATGGTTGAAGCTAAAACTTAAGGCTTTGCAAAACACACCTATTACGACATTTCTTCTGCACAATCCGTATTTGTTTCAGATTATTTCTCTGAATAGTGTAAATTTGGACGTTTTAAACAGCGACTTTGACGTTTTAAGAAGAAAAATTATACAATTTTCAAAATATTTTCTCTGCTACTTATTGACGTTTATGCGCTAAGAAAGTTAACGGTTGTATGTAATAATCAATTGGTTTTGTTAACCACGCAAGATATTTTGTTCTTGTGCCTTCTTTTGGTTATCAGTGGCACCCAGTTTTTCCCTTTAAATCCTACGACTTTTTTTGTTTTAACGTAGAGACCTGAATTTTGGCAGTTAGAGTGAGTTCGATAGTGAAAACGTATATGCCAAATTATGTTACCATCGCTTTTTGTTTATAAGGGAAGCCGACTCATACACCAGAACCAGAAACGTCCGTTAGGACTTCACCGGCCTGTTGATGTAAGGGGTGGTACCTCATCGGGCGTGAAATATTGAAGTTAAATTGGTATTGTATATATGTAATCCGGATTTCATAGGATGGCGTCCAATTAAGTATATCACACAGAGGTATTGCAGGCTGATATAATGTAATAAATTACCTTAAAATGAGTCTGGAGTATTTGCACTTGGTTAGGTTAGTTAGACTCGAATGTTGGTTAACATGCTCTAACTTGTTGCTTGGGTATTAACAATAAGGTCTTGTTTTGGATTCAGGCAAATTCCTCAACACTAAGTGAGATATAAGACACAAAGCACGTGCCGCCACCTCGTTGCGCAACCAAGAAGTATGTCGTCACGGCAGCTCCAAATAAAACAAAGTGGTAAATATTAGAAACTGTATACAACCAACTAACTGTTTAATACATTGTTAGCCCTATAGCATTTCTATTAATACAGTGACAAATTATATAAGCCTGGATGCGTTCTCGCCATAATTAGCACCGTAGACCGGTTTCGCACTAATTAGAGCTCGTTAGTACGGCATAATAATTGCAGCGAAAATACACCTATAAAGTAATACGGCTAGGGTAGCCAGCCTTCCAACACTAAGTAATATTTATTGTTACTAATTTTACAGCACATCATTTGACAAATAAGTTTTATACTTGTTCTTGCCCAAGATGTAATTTTGACGGAACAGCTTCAAATTTTTTTCCAAAACCTCAATAATGACATTATTGTGAATTTTGACATACCAAATTACTTAGTGTTATTTTTCTATTTACCGACTCCATCCCGAATATCAGCCATTGCATCCACTTGTATTGAAAAACAAACCATTTATGAATATCATTTGCATTAAACCATTATATTTCTTGCAATATTTAACCAAATAAACATTAATAAACACTAGGAATTTACAACCCGCTAAACGTCATATTTAAGTCCCAAACCATGAGATATGACACGAAGCTGGTGCCACCACCTCTAGCTTACATACTTTGTCCTTATATTAGGGTAGAAATGGGCCAGGGCTGACAATTTATTAAGTTGTTAGTTGGTTGTATACAGTCTTTAATATTTAACATTTTGTGTTATTTGGAGCTGCCGTGACAATATACTACTTGGTTACGAAACGAGGTGGCGGCACGTGCTTAGTGTCTTATATTACACTTAGTGTTGGAAGGCTGGCTACCATAGCCGTATTATTTTATAGGTGTATTTTCGCTGCAATTAGTATGTCGTACTGACGAGCTCTAATTAGAGCGAAACCGGTCTACGATTCTAATTGTGGTGAGAATGCATCTAAACTCCTCACGTTATTTTGGCGTAGTTGCCTGAATCCAAAAGATTTCACATAATATTAAGAGAGGTAGAGACTACTTTTGTCCCGTAAAACCACAAAACCGGTTACATGGAAGAAAACAAACACATGTACAGCCATAGAAGTCGTCTATAAATTTGTATTGAATATGAAATGGTTTTGCCATGTAAGGGCTACAAGATTTATGAATTCCACGCATGTTTTGGGACACCTGTATATGTTTTTGACCTTATCAAATGGACTAGCACTGACTCCTACATTATTTGTTGTCAATTCAGTGACAAAACAAAAATGTGACCACAACTAGTTTGTTGAAATTATAAAATTTTGACAGTTTTAATGGGCTTATAAATTTAAATTTAGACTTTAAAATGTTGTACTCTCCGCTTCCGTTCAATATCGGTCGTTTCATTTGCAGATTATAAATAAACCTGCGACATTTCAACCCCGTCACACGGTGAAACAGAGCCGGTAATATGATTTATTACCACTACTGATACGCTCCGTTATTGGTTCCACTCTAAATCAGAACAAATCGGAATATTAAAAAAGTTCCAGAAATAAACATTTCGAGCTCGGACGTAAAGCAGTCGCTCGTATATCAGGTAAGTTTCGTATGTTTGCACCGAAAGAGCAAAAATAACAGGAAACTGCAAGATTGTGGAGGATTGAGGAGACATAAACTACTGAAGCTTAGAGTTTCTTCGGGAAAGAAGTACTTTAACATTGTTAGCTCATTAAAGGTGTTTCTTTACTGGACTTGGAAGGCCACTGTAGGGTGCTTCGGCAAAATACTGGCGAAGTAAATTTCATTTAATGGATTTTCTATATAAAGATGTGCCATTTATACGAAGCTCTCCTTTGAAATATTTCTTTATACAGTCTAAAACAGCCAAATAAAATAAATTCAGTATCTAAATTAATAATAGTAATATAGAGTAATAAGGCCGCGGACAAGCACTGAGGGAACAATATATATATATATATATATATATATATATATATATATATATATATATATATATATATATATATATATATATATATATATATATATATATATATATATATATATATATACATATATATATATATATATATATATATATATATATATATATATATATATATATATATATATATATTATTCATTACATTTTTATAATCTACTCTACAAGGAGTATTTCACACGTATGTTCTAGTCGGAAAATTAAAATAATTAAAAAAAAGTGGCTAAAAAATATATACATATATAAATAATAAATAATGCAAAGCGTGTGAGGAGAAGCCCACCAATGTCGACACCCCCTCTCGGAAAACACTGAGTTGTTAATTTAGTAGGTCTCTTGGCCAGGTTCTTCTTAAGCGTCTCTCGTAGAAAGGGTTTTCAGACAGTTGTTCTATGAGGGGATTCTCGTGGCCAGACAACTACACGTGATAATTTTTGGCGAATCTTCGAACTTCTTCATGAACGATTGGGATTTTGAGATCTTGATGTAAGGTAAAGTTAGAAACGTACCATGGAGCATTCACTATTGAGCGAAGTATTTTGAATTGCTGTCTTTGTATAATACGGATATTTGTTGGCGCCTCCCCAAAACTGGATTCTCCAGATTGGTTTTAAAAATGCCTTGTAGATCATTAGCTTGTTGCTGATGGTGAGCTTTGATTTTCTTCCTAAGAGCCAGTGCATGTGGCGCAACTAAAAATTTATTTGTGCTTTCCTTGACTGTATATGCCTTTTCCACGTTAAACGTTGATCAAGATGTATACCAAGATATTTTGCTTCAGTGTTTACAGGTATGTGGTTGTTAAATAGAGTTACTCTTGGGCAGATCGTATTTTTATTAGTAAATGTTGCTTGAATTGATTTGCTTTCATTTACACTAAAACGCCATTTTTTAAACCATTTACTGATCTCGTCCAAGTGTTGTTGTAAGTTTTGTGAAGCTATCTCACCTTTTTGATGCGATGATAATATTGCAATGTCATCAGCAAAGGTAGCAAATGTTGTGTTACCTGAGTCTGGTATATCTGATGTGCTGATTAAGTACAGTAGTGTTCCCAGCACGCTCCCTTGTGGTACGCCAGATTCTATGGGATATAGGCTTGATATCGCATCATTTTGTTTCACAGAAAAGTAACGATCTGACAAGTAGGATTTTAGTAACAAATAGTATGGCTGTGGTAGAAGATTCTTGATCTTGTATAAGAGTCCAGTGTGTCATACTTTATCAAATGCTTGAGAGGAATCTAAAAACGCGGCACTACAAAATTCGTTGTTTTCAAGACTGGTTGATATTCTGTTGATTATTCGGTGAATTTTCTATAGTGTGGAGTGATGTTCTCTAAAGACTAGTTGGTGTCGTGGTATTATATTATGCAGGTTAACATCTTTCCTTAGCATCTTCAGCAATAGCCTTTCAGCTATTTTGCCTAGTATGGATAGCAAGCTTATAGGTCGATAAGATGCAACCTCATGTTCAGGTTTGCCTTGCTTAGCTATCATGATAATCAAGGCACATTTCCATAAGGCTGGGAAATAGAATAGGTTCATCATACGTATGTAGATTGTGGTCAGCAAAGAAATTGCTTTTTCAGGAAGATTTTGAAGAAGTTTTTCTGTGATAAGGCCGTAACCCGGGGCTTTTTTGGCCTTTAGTTTCTTGATTTCGGCTTTTAGAGATTGATTCCAAAGATATTCTCACCAAAATTTCCAAAGTGACAGTTCAAAATTTTGCAAACGAAAATAAAAACCCTGGACGCAGCAAGCGCGTTATGGTAGTAAAGTTTCATAGAAACCATCTGGCACCAAATATTTTATTATAACTTTTTTTTTTCTTTTAACAAAGCAATATAAATTTTGGTATATAGTTTACTTTAATATCGTAAACATACGTACCAAATTTTCTCACCACAGCGTTTATATTTTTCAGATAAAAGTTTTTCCAAAAGAAACCCTAAACTTTTATCGAAAAACCTAGTTCGATTTCCTTGGGTAACAAACTTATCCAAGCAACTTGCAAAAGGAAGGTACATACCAATTCCCGGAAAATTTTGTGTTTTTTTTATATTTCCAGAAAAAACAATAAGGGCAACCAAATTTGGTACGCGGGCTTACTGATATAAACCCTATAATGATATGGGTAAATTATGTACCAAAATTAGCACTGTAAGGTATAAGCCAAAAAAGTTATGAGCACTTAGAGGAAAATAAATTGGGGCTTTCATCAAAATATCAAAATCGCGATTTAATACATCAAAATTGGCAACATTTAGGCAAATAATCTGAAACTAACCCCGAAGTCTTAGCTTTAACCGTCATTGTCCTTTAATTTAGTAAAATATTTCTAGAAAACTCATTTCAAATAGACCCTTTATCTGATGCTTTGGCAGTAGTATTAGCTATAGAGCTATCGTTTAATAGTATATCATTTTTGTCGAATTTTTGTAAAAAATCAATTAAGCTCAATATATCCGTTATTAGACAAGATACGAAAAAAAATGTATACATTAATTATAGGGTTTCTTGAGCTACATTTTAAAAAATATTTCTCCAGTCACACGGTGGCACATAAGTCGTTGGTGATTTTTTTTTCGGGAACACTTAAGTTTACTTTCGGAAATTTTTATACATTTTTAAACAATAAAGTTTTTGTGATGAAACATGGCGCATTGGTTCTACAATATTTGTTATACTGGTAACCAAATTTGATGCCTGCTTTCTTTAAAAAAAACACACATATTTGCTATTTAAAACATTTTTATGGAAATTCACTACCATAACGCACTTGCTGCGTCCAGATTGTTTTTTTGTATAAAGCAATTGGACTCGCATTACATATTGCAATATGCCGCAACCAATTGGCAAACATCAAACAGAAACTCAGACCTTCCCCTATGCTGGTTGCAGTAAGAAAAAAATTTTAACTAATGGTTGCAGGTTGCCAAATTTCTTAATTAACAATTTTTGTCTTCTTATCGGCTCGAGATAGGTGAAAGACACTTCACGTAAAAAAGTTTTAGAATGTTCCGGGGAAACCAAGAATGTCACAATATATAGGCTGTTTTATTTAAGGAAAAAAGCTGGTATCTGATATGGTTGGATCTGGCAACGCGCATACTTTTAAAATGAAAATCGTGGCCACTTATGAACATAACCCAAATTTCAGATCTCTATCTTTTGTGGTTCACTATATACTTCTAATACGCCATAGAGTGTAACATATATATATATATATATATATATATATATATATATATATATATATATATATATATATATATATATATATATATATATATATATATATATATATATATATATATGGGCATCAGATAAGAGTCTTACGGTCTCTAATTCGCGCTGAATCAAATTTTCCTAAAAAGTAATGCTCTCGTAGTATTCAATATCATATAAATAGCCTCAAACATTTCAGATTGGAAATTCTGATAAAACGGAGTTTGTGGGTTCAGCAACTGAGTTGGCATCAATGTTTGCGCAATTCATCAGAGCATTGCAACGGGAGATATTAATTTATGTTCCCGTATGAGTGATCCGCCTTCAATCAAGCTACTGTCATCCAACGCTAATAAGCGCATCAGTCTTTTCATAATTCATCATTTCCACAAATTATACCGTCAGATTTCAATACTCTGCTTCCGACTATAATTAAAATGGCTTTCGAGTGTCCCCGGCTTTTTGTTAATATTGTAATTCAACTGTATAATATATTGTTGGAAAATGCTGTTCTGTATAAATATAGAATCAAATGAGCTTGAGTAACAAAATTATAGTTCTTAGCGGGTGCTGTATTAAAATAGGGAATAATCTGAATGTTATAAAATCATACTTACAGTAAATTCATTGATTTTCGATGCCCTTACTTGATGAAACATATAAAATACAGACGTAGGGAATACATCTCGATTTTTTTCATGAAATAATATAATCTAAAATCTCCTCGAATGCGTCATTTGCACTAAACATACTTGACGAAAGAGTTCCATATAAAATACAGACGTAGGGACTACATCTCGATTTCTTTATGAAATAATATAAACGAAGATCTCCCTGAATGCGTCATTTGCATTAGACTTACCTGATGAAAGAGTTCTATATAAAATACGGACTTAGAGATTCTTGATGAAAGAGTTCCATATAAACAGACGTAGGGACTAAATCAATATTTTTTCATGAAATAATATAAACGAAAACCTCCCTGAATGCGTTATTTGCACTAGACTTAATTGATAAAAGAGTTCTATATAAAAAACATACGTGGAGACTACATCTCGATTTTTTTATGAAATAATATAAACGAAGATCTCCCTGAATGCGTCATTTGCACTAGACTTACCTGATGAAAGAGTTCCATAGAAAATGCAGACGTAGAGATTCTTGATGAAAGAGTTCCATATAAACAGACGTAGGGACTAAATCACTATTTTTTCATGAAATAATATAAACGAAAACCTCCCTGAATGCGTTATTTGCACTAGACTTAATTGATAAAAGAGTTCTGTATAAAAAACAGACGTGGGGACTACATCTCAATTTTTTCATGAAATAATAAAAACGAAAATCTCCCTGAATACGTCATTTGCACTAGACTTACTTGATGAAAGAGTTTCATATAAAATACAGACGTAGGGATTACATCTCGATTTTTTCATGAAATAATATAAACTAAAACCTCCATGAATGCGTTATTTGCACTAGTCTTACTTGATGAAACAGCTCCATATAAAATACATACGTAGGGACTACATCTCGATTTTTTCATGAAAAAATATAAACGAAAACCTCCCTGAATGCGTCATTTGTACTAAACTTACTTGATGAAAGAGTTCCATATAAAATATAGACGTAGGGCTACATCTCGATTTTTTCATGAAATAATATAAATGAAAACCTCCCTGAATGCGTTGTTTGCACTAGACTTACTTAATGAAAGAGTTCCATATAAAATATAGACGTAGGGCTACATCTCGATTTTTTCATGAAATAATATAAACGAAAACCTCCCTGAATGCGTCATTTGCACTAGACTTACCTGATGAAAGAGTTCTATATAAAATACGGACTTAGAGATTCTTGATGAAAGAGTTCCATATAAACAGACGTAGGGACTAAATCACTATTTTTTCATGAAATAATATAAACGAAAACCTCTCTGAATGCGTTATTTGCACTAGACTTAATTGATAAAAGAGTTCTGTATAAAAAACAGACGTGGGGACTACATCTCGATTTTTTCATGAAATAATAAAAACGAAAATCTCCCTGAATACGTCATTTGCACTAGACTTACTTGATGAAAGAGTTTCATATAAAATACAGACGTAGGGATTACATCTCGATTTTTTCATGAAATAATATAAACTAAAACCTCCATGAATGCGTTATTTGCACTAGTCTTACTTGATGAAACAGCTCCATATAAAATACATACGTAGGGACTACATCTCGATTTTTTCATGAAAAAATATAAACGAAAACCTCCCTGAATGCGTCATTTGTACTAAACTTACTTGATGAAAGAGTTCCATATAAAATATAGACGTAGGGCTACATCTCGATTTTTTCATGAAATAATATAAATGAAAACCTCCCTGAATGCGTTGTTTGCACTAGACTTACTTAATGAAAGAGTTCCATATAAAAAATAGACGTAGGGACTATATCTCGATTTTTCATGAAATAATATAAATGAAAACCTCCCTGAATGCGTTATTTGCACTAGACTTACTTGATGAAAGAGTTCCATATAAAAAATAGACGTAAGGAGCACATCTCGATTTTTTCATGAAATAATATAAATGAAAACGTCCCTGAATGCGTCATTTGCACTAGACTTACTTGATGAAAGAGCTCCATATAAAAAATTGACGTAGGGACTACATCTCGATTTTTTCATGAAATAATATAAACAAAAACCTCCCTGAATGCGTTATTTGCACTAGACATACTAGATGAAACAGCTCCATATAAAATACTTACGTAGGGACTACATCCCGATTTTTTCAGGAAATAATATAAACGAAAACCTCCCTGAATGCTTCATTTGCACTAGACTTACTTGATGAAAGAGTTTCATATAAAAAACAGACGTAGGGACTACATCTAGATTTTTTCATGAAATAAGAAAATCAAAAACCTCCCTAAATGCGTTATTTGCACTAGACTTACTTGATGAAACAGCTCCATATAAAATATATACGTAGAGACTACATCCCGATTTTTTCATGAAATAATATAAACGAAAACCTCCCCGAATGCATTCATTTGCACTAGACTTACTTGATGAAAGAGTTCCATTATATAATACTGACGTAAGGACTACATCTCAATTTTTTCATGAAATAATATAAATGAAAACCTGCCTGAATGCGTTATTTGCACTAGACTTAGTAGATGAAACAGCTCCATATAAAATACATACGTAGGGACTACATTCCAATTTTTTCATGAAATAATAAAAACGAAAACCTCCCTGAGTGCATCATTTGCACTAGACTTACTTGATGAAACAGTTACACATAAAATATATACGTAGGGACTACATCCCGATTTTTTTATGAAATAATATAAAAGAAAACCTCCCTGAATGCGTCATTTGCACTAGACTTACTTGATTAAAGAGTTCCATATAAAAAACAGACGTAGAGACTACATCTTGATTTTTTCATAAAATAATAAAAACGAAAATCTCTATAAATAAGATATTTTTGCTCATGCAGTGATTTTAGTAAATGTTAATTATAAAGGCAACTTTGTTGCCGAAATCTGTGTCTGGCGCATAACGCTCTGTTATTGTTTTTGTCATTTTTGTGCTAATCTGCTTTTTGCTGCAATGCTATATTAAGTTTGTTATAAAAAAAGTAAGGTGGTTATCTACAGAATATTTTGTTTTGTTTTTAAAGCAAAAAAATACTGCGGATGCATTTATTCAGAGATGACGAAGTCACATACATTTATCGAAATATTAACATGCATCAGAAAACGCAATATCACAGAAATCTTTGCAATCCTAGAAATATATCTAGATCATCGTGATGTGAAGCAGGCTATGATAATCAGTTGCAACATGCCGCAACAACAGAAACTTGCACACACATGTTGCACGGACTTTCGTCTCCATCTAGCCAACTTTGCAATGTATAAAGGCGACGTCAGAGCTTTACAGATTTATAAAGGATCTAGAAAATCCTGCGTTAAATTAGATTTACTTTATTCCCAGCATCAACAGAGATTTAGTACTGTGCTCTTTGCACTCTGATTATTTTTTAATGTTTGTTTCTGATTTATGATGCTAGTTTCGACATTATTTTGTGTTGAAAGCCGCCATTTTCTAGAATGTGCTGTGATAAATTTCTCTCGAGCACAATGATGCATTTCCGAGTGCTAAAAGCGGACGTTCTTTCCCAGGTTTCTAGTAATTAATGAAAACACTGAAGTGGACTGTGAATTGTAACGTGATGTCTGCGGGTTCTGCAGTGTGTTTTCGGTATTTCCATAGCTACAAAAAGATGCGGGGCATTTTGCGGATGTTAAAGTGCAATACTTTTTGTTTAAATTTAATTACTTTTTGAACTAGACAGAGTTTACCATTTTTAGCAGAGAGTGCAAATTAATTGAAGAGTTTCAGTACACATTCTTGAACTACTGCCTCCAAAGAACACAAATATAAAATTATATTTTGATTCATATTTAGAAGTTTGTAAAAGAAGAAAAAAATAGTCCTTTAACATACATTGGTTAACGAAATTTTACCTTAAAAATTAATAAAATATTTTTACGCAAATTCGATTTTTTTCACGAAAATTTATTAAATCATTGATTTCACAAATTTCGTTAAAAAAATACCATTGAAACTTTGCTAAACACTCTTTCACACAAAAATTCAAATTAAATGTTTCTTCCAAGAAAATTCGTTAAAATTTTTTTGCTATTTTGAAAAAATTTTGTACATGAAAATTCACTAATAAAATAAATTAAGATTATATAATCTGATCTAAATAAATCTGCGTTAATGAGGTGGCTATATGTCACATTGCTATTGCGGTGGGGCGTTTGGCACACAAACATTTTCATCTTGAAAAGCAACAAATTTTACATATGCGTATAAAAGAAATTAAAAAAATTCCTAAAACAATCGATTTTCTTGCATTCACACAATATTTGAAGTCTGGACGTAGCAAGTGCGTTATGGAGGTGAATTTTGATTTAAAAAAATTATAGCAATATCAATGTCTTTAATGCAAGCGGGCATCAATTTGGTTGCCGGTATAACATATATAGTAGAAACAATGTACCATATACAGGCTGGCGCACTGAAAACGAAACAGACCGATTTGCGTCCAGATATATATATTTTTTGAAGAAATGCTGAAACACGTCAATTTTAATATTGAGGCGGGCATGTTTTGATATAAAACTTAACTTTTTCACATCAACCCCTTAAGGGTGGTGATAACAACCCTTATATTTTAAATAGGGAACATGGGTCGAGTGTTCATCGTTTGAAAGCTCTTTCTTTTCTGAATTCAGCACACAATTTTTTTGGAAGTTTTATCACCTCGTTTAAAAATTATTCACAGTTGGATTTGCAAGAACGTATTTTGTTCATTGTGATAATAAATGCACTAACTAGTCAATTTTTTGTTAAAAAAACTAAAAAACTAAACCAAACGTTCAAAAATGTTTATTCAGTTAAGTAAGGGTCGTGGTCAACAACTTGAGGTTGACCACGAGCTTTCATACAAATGTACAAATTTTGTTCAAAACGAGCTCTAACATTCTGGAGCGTTTGTGGCGTTATTGGACGGCATTCTTCAACAATGCGTCGTCGTAATTATTCCAGAGACTCCGTTTCTGTTGCGTAAATTCTTATCTTTAAACAGCCCCATAGAAATAAGTCTAAAGGAGTTAAATCCGGTGATATAGGGGGCCACTAAACAGCACCTCTAGGCCCAATCCATTGTCCTGGAAACTCTCTGTTCAACAGCTGCATAACACGTTGTGAAAAATGCGGAGGAGCTCCATCTTGTTGAAATACTAATTGGTTTTCTTGATAGCGATCATCATTTTCAACAATGTCAATTAGTAGAGGGTAAACGATATCTTCTAGTAACTTCAAATACGTTTCGCCACTCAAATTGCCATCAAGATAAATTGGTCTGATTAGGCGGTGTCCAAAAATGCCAGTCCATACATTCAATTTCTGTGGAGTTTGAGTGTGGACTTCATGAAATTTTCTTGGATTATTATCTGCCCAATAAGACAGTTATGACGATTGACTGTAGAGTTTAATAAAAACATACATTCGTCTGAAAAAGAGATATTGAACACAAAGTTCCAGTTATTAGCTATTCGTGCAGTGAAAACTTCGCAAAGCCCCAGCCACCGATCAAAATCATCTTCATTCACTTGTTGTACAAGATAAATTTTCTACGGGTGAAATTTATTATGCTTCAATATTCGCTGAATAGTTCCTCTTTTGAAGTTTGAAACAGTGGCCAATTTTCTCGTGCTTAAAGTTGGGCCTGCAGCAATTTGTCCTAAAACTTCAATCTCAGTAGTCTCATTTCTAACCGGAAATTCACGTTCAGGATCCCGTTTTTTTTTTGGCTACTGAACCACTTTGCCGAAACTTTGCAACTAACTCTAAAATGTATTTTCTGTTAACATGTCTGTTCGGTTGTTGCTCATTAAACAAATTTGCGGTACGGTTGGCACAGGCATCGTTTTTTAGTGAATTTTCTTAAAAAAAATTCACTAATGAGGAGATCCCGACTTTTGAATTTTGAAAAAATTTCTTCAAATGAGCGCTAATTAGGGCCCCCAGAACACATTTCCGGGGTCAGTTAAAATTTTTATATGTTTATATATATATATATATATATATATATATATATATATATATATATATATATATATATATATATATATATATATATATATATATATATATATATATATATATATATATATATATATATATATATATATATATATATATATATATATATATATATATATATATGTATCACACCGATAACTCAAAAAATAATGGGCCGATTTTAATTAAATTCGGTGAATACCTTGCCTTTGCAAATGGCTTGGATAAGTTCGTTAGCCAGGAAAATCGGTCCAGGTTTTCCCGGAAAATTTTGTGTTTCATTTCAAAAAAAATTTATATCTCCGGAATTAACAAAGTAAGGGCAACCAAATTTGGTACGCAAGTTTACATCCTTATAGGTAAGCTACATACCAAAATTTAGCTTTGTAGGTCAAAAGACAAAGAAGTTATAGGCATTTAAAAAAAATGAGGTTTTTCACAAAACGCCAAAGTTGCGATTTAAACGTCAAAATTGGCAACATTTAGGAAAAGAACTTGAATCTAATACGGGCTATGGAAATAAAGTGTCTCAAGAAGAATGTTTTACAAACCCTGAAGTCTTAGTTTCAACCGTCATTGTCCTTCATTTTAATAAAATGTTTCCAGAACATTCATATCAAATAGACCCTTTCTCTGATGCTTAGCAGTAGCCTTAGCTATAGAGTTTATCGTTTAATAGTATATAATTGTTGTAGAATTTTCGTAAAAAAAACCAATAAAGCTCAATATATCTGTTATTATACAAGATATGAAAAAAAATTGTATATATTAATTGTAGGGTGTCTTGAGCTACATCTTAATAAATTATTTCTACAATCACAGGGTGGCCCATAAGTCGTTGGTGATACAAATTTTCTTTTTTTTTTAATCAAACACGCCTTATGTTATTGCATTTTTGCATTTTCCATCGAAATATAATGCATGTTTGTAAGAAAAAAAATTCTGGACGCAGTAAGTGCGTTATGGTAGCGAATTTTGATCAAATTCTTAATATTTGAATAGCTCAATTTGCTATTAACCTATAAGGTTGACCAAGAAACGAATTTTTTCGGGAACACTTTAAGTTTACTTTCGGAAATTTTTGTACATTTTCAAACAATAAAGTTATTTTGATGATACATGGCACATTGTTTTTACTATATAGGTTATACTGGTAACCAAATTTGATGCCCGCTTTCTTAAAAAAACACACATTATTGCTATTAAAAAATAGTTTTATGAAAATTCACTACCATAACGCACTTGCTGCGTCCAGACTTTATATATATTCTTTTTTAAAGAGTTAATTATTTCAACTCAGAATACAGAATACACCATTGTGAAATTAATTTTCGGTAGTACTACCAAGTATCAAACCGACCGATAAACTGAAATAATAAACCACATTTCTCTCATTCCGATAAGAAATGTTCTGATAGTCAATTTTTTTTACAAACCAACAAAACATTAACTATTAGCACATTTCTTATCGGAATGAGTGAAATGCGTTTTTAAACGAGTTGATATAACTTCCCAAAAAATTAGTGTGCTGAATTAATAAAAGGAAGACCTTTCAAATGATGTAACACTCGATCTATGTTCCCTATTTAAAATATAAGGGTTGTTATCACCACCCTTAAGGGGTTGATGTGACAAAGTTGAGTTATATGTCAAAACATGTCCCCCTCAATATTAAAATTGACGTGTTTCAGCGTTTCTTTAAAAAAAAATATCTCTGGACGCAAATTGGTCTGTTTCGTTTTCAATGCGCCACTCTATATAATTAAAATAACTTATTGGTCGGAAATGTATAAAAAATTTCCCAAAATTAACTTAAAATAGTTTTGATAAAAATGGTTTCCTAGCCAACGAACCTTAGGTTAATAGCCAATTGAGGTATTGAAATTTGAAGTATTTATTGAACATTTGCTACCAAAATGCACTTGCTGCGTCTAGATAATTTTTTTTGACAAACATAAATCATATTTCGATGAAAAATTCAAAAATGCAAAAATGCAATAATATAAGGGATGTTCGGAAAAAATTCTAGGTGTCACCAACGACTTAAGAGCCATCCTATAATTGTCAAAATAATTGTATAAGATGCAGCTCAAGACACCCCATAACTAACGTATACATCTTTTTCTCGTATCATGTATAATAATAATTATATTAACGTTTACCGTAGAAATGCATCACTCTGTATATATGTAAACAGATAACAACTGAAACTAAGCACGGATATGGATTATAGGGGGCGTAGTTTGCATTTATTTGAAGAAATATATTTAAAATTCAAAAGCCGCAAATTTTTTGCACAAAAATTTGCCAAACGTAGACCGTTAAACCATAAACCAAAACTACTGTCAAAGCATCAGAGAAAGGGTCTATTTGAAATGAGTTTTCTGGAAATCTTTTTTTAAGGTTTTTAGAATTTTATTCAATTGTGGAGCTATATAGTCAGCTTAACTGTAACTTAACAGTAACTGAACATATTGAGATGTACGACAGGGTCGCCATCTCGGTGCGAAGTCAAATAATATGGTGTCATGACAGCTCCAAATTACACAAAATATTAGAAAATAGAGACTGTGTACACCAGCTATCTCCATACTTTATATACTTCACAAATAAGGCCAAACCTCGAATACTGCTCCCACATCTGGGGTGCCGCTTCTACACTTGCTATCCTGGACTCCATTCAGAAGAAACCTATACGTCTCATCGGTGACTCTAACCTCACCCAAAGGCTGCCATCCATTGCCCACCGACGTGTCATTGGTAACCTCTCTCTCTCTCTCTCTCTCTCTCTCTCTCTCTCTCTTACAGTTATCTGCACGGGCACTGCTCAGAGGAGCTTTCTTCCATAGTTCTTCCACCTGATGCCTCCAACAGTTTTACCAGGGGAACAGAGCTAATGCGCCCTTTTACTGTCCAGGTCACCAGACGTCTTGATATGCCCGCTCTTTTGTCCTGAGCACTTCCATGTTGTGGAATTCCTCGCCGGCACATGCTTTTCCTTCTCCTCCGAACTTTCAAACCTTGAAGTCCAGAATTAACAAGTTGCCTCTTTCGTCCTTGTCGACACCCACGGTACGATAGTATTTACGCTGTAAACTCTTGTGCTGTGTTGTTGAAATATAAAAAAAACAATCTAACAATTTTGTAAATTGTCAGCCCTGGCCCATTTCTTCCATAATATTGGAACAATGCTAGATGTATTTTCACCATAACAATGCAGTACACAGTCTCCATTTTATAACATTTTGTATTACTTATAGCTGTCTTTGATGATGTGCTAGATGTTTCTCACCATAATTAGAACCGCAGACCGGTTTCGCTCTAATTAGAGATCGTCAGCTATACTAATAACAGCGAGATCACACCTACAAAGTAGTACGCCTATGGTAGTCAGACCCCTTAAAGTGACTTGTACGACCTAGGTATACCAAATTTAAATTTTCTAGCTTTGTATAAAGTTGAATTTTTACATCTGTCTGAAAATGACCTAGAATACAAGATTAAAATATTTTTTTGGAAAATAAAGTTATATCGATGATAACTTTTTCTAAGAAAATTTTCAAATATGGGTGTGTTAGCATTTTTAAAACCACCTGCGATTTAGAGTATTAATCTTAGTGGTATTTCATAGTAATACTGTAAAATTCTTATAAAATGTCACTACGACAACGCACTAGCTGCGTCCCGAAATTCTTTCATCTGCCTCACGCAGTTTTTTAGTTATTTCGAACACCCTGTACACAATCAATCGCTCGCCTTTTATGTTTATTATTTGAGATAAAGAACAACATAGTTTAGTAAAATAAAACCAACCCACGATAAGAATGAGAGACAAAACTCAAATAGCTAAGATAAAGAGAATGTTTTAGTTGAAAACTTCTATCCTATACACCGCCGCAACCTTCCAGAGATGAAAATTAAACTGATGAAGTTACCGAAGCTCCTCGTTCCCATAAGAGAACTTCTACGTCTATGTGCCCTCAAGTCATAAGCAGTAATTTAGAACCATTACAGCCTGCCTAAATAGGTAGGTATAAAAATTTGAATACTCAGGCAACGCTTACTCCATTATGCTTGGATATTAGAGCTTTCGGATCTCATTGGAAATTAGATAGGGCAAATACAATGACAACAATAGGTTTAAAATAAATTATTTGCCAAATGACGTTAACTCTCGAAATTAGAATACAGATGTTTAATAATTATTTAGGGCACAATGTAAATTAACTCACTTATAGCTGAAATATATATTTTTTTTGAGCATAGACATATTTTCGGGAAAAGGAGTAACATTAATACACACACAATCACTATTATAATTTAATTTTTACATTTAAAAAACTTTGAATGGCATTTTGATGGTGTCCTTTTTAAAGGACGGTAACTGAACACATGCATTCGCTCTTATTGAATGTGGAAAGCTTTAAAACAGTTTTTCGGGTGTGAGCCAATGTCACATTTTTCACACCCGAAGTTTCCTTTCTTATGACAAACTACCCACCTCGTTTGAGATTCCTGATGCATTATAGTATGGTCTATTGTATCGAATCTGAAAGACTCATTCAAGATTGAGGTAATTTTGTTGGTCCTCTTTTTAGTGAATTTACATTAAGAAAATACACTAATAGAGAGGTATCCATGGTGAGAATTCTGGAAAATTTCTTCAACTAAGCGCGAATTAGGTCCTCTAGAAGCCATATCCAATGTCAGTTAAAAAGCTTATATATGTTAAACCGCTATGCCGCATTCTTTCTGAGGCACCAAACTCGTTTAATAACCACATCAAAAGCAAAGTTATCTTAAGTCCCAGCGGCAACAAACCCTTCTGGACTCTTGCTAAATCTATTGGGAATAATTTCTGCAAGAGCCCGTTCCCAGATCTTGTTTCAGGGGATGAAATTGTTTCTACAGCCCTGGGCAAGGCAAAAGTTTTTGCCTTGTTGTTCGCCGGCAAGTCTACTCTCAAACCACCTCCAAATGTTCAACGACCAACAGTCCCCAAAGTCGCGCATAAAATGACGGATATAATATACAAAACTAAAAAGAAAGAATGCTGTGTTCTCTCAATACCAGGAAAGCCTCTGGCCCTAACGAGATCCCATCAATTGTTCTCAAAAAATGCGCACCAGAACTTGCTCCCCTTTTGACTAGTCTGTTTCAAACATTTTACGATAGGTGCATCTGCCCTAGTAATTGGAAAACTGCTCGAGTACAACCCGCCACAAGAAAGGGTCCAAAGCGCTTTCTAGCAACTATAGGCATATTTCTCCCCTTTCAGGCGCCTCTAAAGTGATGGAAAAGTATATAAACTCCAAATTACTACAATTTAAAACAAAAACACAGTCTAGTACACGACAGGCAGTATGGAGTCCGTCAGCGTCGATCAACTGCCGACCTCGTTTCCCTTGTCACCCATTCTTAAAACAAGTCTATGCAACTACACGGTGAATCCCAGATTATCGCTCTAGACATATCTAAATCATTTGTCTAGGTATGGCGCGCAGCGCTGCTCAAAAAACTTCCGGCCTATGGCCTACCACCAAAATTCAGTACCTGGACAGCAAATTTCCTTTCCAACCGGTGCATTTATTTTGTCGTGGATGGATATTCCTCTAAACTGTATCCAATAAATACAGGCGTCCCCTTTAGCCCTTACTTTGTTTCTTCTCCAGATCAAAGACCTCCTCTCTATCACATCCAACCCAGTTCACAGTTATGCAGACGATAGCACCCTCCACTCAAATATACATTATTCCAAGCCTGTCTGAATTGCAGAATCATGGATGGTTCTGTCTCTGTGGATCTCCAAAAAATATTAGACTGGGAAGTAGAAATCTTGTACAATTCAACTCTACCAAATCTCAGTCTTGCTTTATATCTCATAAGAGATACACCACCACTAGACTCATCACAAAGAAAAACCAAGTTATTCAAAGTAATGAGTCCTTTACACTTGTTAGCATTTCTGTGGAAAAATTACAATCGGCACCAGCATGTCACATCAGTTGCAGAAGCGGCTGCTAAGAAAATAGGTTTCCTCTTCCGAGCTCGCAAATACTTTTCACCAGCTAATCTCTATACCTTATATGCTTCACAAATAAGGCCAAACCTACTGCTCCCACATCTGTGGTGCCGCTGCCGCTTCTACCTTCGCTATCCTGGACTCTATTGAGAAGAGTGCTATACGTCTCATCGATGACCCTAACATCACCCAAAGGCTGCCGTCCCTTAACCTCCGACGTGCCGTTGGTGACCTTTCCCTCTTTTACAGATATCTGAACGGGCACTGCTCAGAGAAGCTTTCTTCCTTAGTTTTTCCACCTGGTGCCACCAATGGTTCTACCAGGGGAACAGAGCGAATGCATCCTTTCACTCTCCAGGTCACCAGACATAGAACATCTTGTTATGCCCCCTCTTTTGTCCCGAGAACTTCCAAATAGTGGAATTCCTTGCCGGCACATGTTTGTTTTTCTCCTCCGAACCTCCAAACCTTCAAGTCCAGAATTAATAAGTTGCCTCTTTCCTCCTTTTCGACACCCACAGTACGATAGTATTTCGGCTGTGGCCTCTCGTGGTATGTTTCTGAAATAAAAATGCAGAAAAAAGCACTGAGGGTGCTTACTTCTTTTGGGTTTCGTGACAGTTGCAGACCACTGTTTGAGAAGACAAAAATACCTAACATTCGGCTTACATATCTTGCCCGCTTTATGTACACAATGGCAGGGCTCAGTTCCTGAGGCATTCCGATTTTGATGACTATGATACCTGAAGGTCTCAATATCTGGCAGTTCCCCATCACCGTGTGGGAATGGCACAACAAGCTGTAAGATATGACTGCGCGAAAATTTATATCAAGCTTAAAAGCTTGTTATAAATGCTTGAAGAACATGCCAGTGGAGTACTTTGAGAAAGAGGGGGGGAATGGTTTTAAGCCAACATGTCTTTTATTGTGTCACAATATTTTAATATGTTTCAAATTGTTATATGTATCCTGTCTAAGTTTAATGTTTAGTTCTGTCTGCATTATGTATGTTTTATTTTAAATGCATTTTATTTGTACCATGTCATCTCTAAGTTGTTATGTAGTAGACATTTTTCAAAGTTTTTTTATATTCGTAGATGTGTGTGCATTTTTGGTTTGTCTGCTTTAATATTGTATATATTGTAATACGTAATCTTTTGTGCCAAAATAAATATTGCTACTTCTATTATTATTACTTATGTACCCAACATCGCATGGACATGGGACGGATGTCTTTACACCTTCTCTGAAGGGCTGAAACTGCGTACATTACATTTGCTCAGATACAGTGCCAGTTGATGCTACTCTTACAGTAGGTACTGACACTAAGTGAGTGATGAGACACTCAGCAACGTGCCGCCACTTAGTTGTGGAACCAAGTGGTATGTTGTCACGCCAGCTCCAAATAACACAAAGTGTTAAAAATAGAGACTGTATACAACCAACTAACAATTTAGTAAATTATCAGCCCTGGCCCATTTCTACCCCAATATAGGGACAAAGTATGTAAGGATATATGTATTCTCGCCACAATTAGAACCGTTGACCGGTTTAGCTCTCATTATAGCTCTTCAATACGGCATACTAATTGTAGCGAAAATACACCTATAAAATAAAACGGCTGTGGTAGCCAGCCTTCCAACACTAAGTGAGTGGTGAGACACGCAGCAACGTGCCACCACCTCATTGCGGAATCAACTGGCAACAAGCTGGCGTGACAACATACTACTTGGTTCCGCAACTAGGTGGCGGCACGTTGCTGCGTGTCTCACCACTCACTTAGTGTTGAAAGGCTGGCTACCATAGCCGTTTTATTGTATAGGTGTACTTTCGCCATAATTAGGAGCTATAATGAGAGAGAAACCGGTATACGCTTCTAATTGTGGCGAGAATACCTCTAGCCTTACATAAGTAAGTACTGAAAAAGTGAACAGGGAGAGCCTTGGGAATCAAACGCATTACCCTTCAGAGACATACGTTCACACCACTGGACCACCAAGGCTCTCAAATACTTGCTAAGAAGTCGAAAACACTTGGAAAATACACAGTTTTCATTAACGTTCGTTTGTTTAGTAGCTCAGTAGATTACATTTAATCACCTTGTACGTGCAAGTTTTAATAACATTTGTCGTATATAGCACAATGGTCACTTAGTGTGTAACTAGACTAGGCACATGCTAGTAAAAGATTAATCTTTTCTGGAGACACTGTATTAAAAATTCAACCATTTAGCACAGTAACAAACTTTTTTATCGGTTCCCATGAAACTTTTACCACGAACATTGCTAACAACTATTAAATTTCAAACATCAGAAAAAAGGCAAAAAGCGCAAGTAACTTCACAAGAAAAACATTTTGCAGCGTCAACAGAAACTGCTTGGCTGCTTCGGACACAGCTACGGTTACCCTATAAATAAATCTAAAACTCCGCTTCACATTAAACGCTTTTTTGTGTAAAGTTCACCACTACGTGCTAAGGTTGGTGTAAAAAGATATCACTTCATTTTCTTTCTCTTATATTCTTCGTTGAAAAAGCTAGTGTGTCTGTTTTTATAATAAAAGGTGATTAAGTTACAATTTAACTGTGTTTTTTTTTCTTTGACAGTTAAGGAAGATTTGAACTTGTAGGTAATTAATTGGTTTACAAATTATGTAGTCGAAACTTATTTTGTTAATCGCTTGCTAATTGAATCATAACTTTCACTGTAATGATCTACACTCTCCAGGAAAAACTCAACGACTTCATTACAAATAGAATTGTACATAGGTCCCCATAATCAACACAGGCTTGAGTTTCATGAAAATATACCAGATGTGCTTACCAGTGATCATATATCTGTACACCTAAACTGCTGAAATGATGTACTAGGTAGTCGATTTTTAATGGAAATGTGTCAATTTTCCCAATCACTTTCCTTTCTTCCAAAGCGATTTTACTTACAAAGAATGTGGACAATTAGCTTGTGAAAAGCTACTCGTGTACGTAACTTGACGCGAGTGTCCCAATTACAAAATCATTTCTTATATTACCTCTCCATTTCTATTTATTAATGAAGATAATACAAAGACACAGCCTATATTCCAGAACAAAAAGTACAATATTTTAAAACTGAAATGATAATTTTAAGATGTATGCATGACGAATGATAAATTAAATTCTTAGAGTCCAGCAGCAGTCCATAGTCATTACTAAGAAGCACCAACGTTTCAAAAGGAGGTGAACCTAAACAAGACCATTCGATCCAGAGACAAGTCACAAATGGTGGCAGCGCAGGGATTATTCATATTGATAAAGTTCCTTTACAAAGATTTTAGTGAATTTCTATATATATTTAATCCAGTAGTGTTTAAATCGTAATTTTGTGTTTTTAGCGAATTTTCATTAAATTTTATAATTTTATAATTTTCACGATGAAAAGCTTTTAAAAAATTTTCTTCGGAAGAGCGCGAATTTGGATCCCTAGAACACAAAGCCAAGGTCTGGTAAAATTATATATATAGTGTTACAAAGCACTTCAATAGACGTAGGTGCGGTGCTGCCACATCTCCAGAATTTCCCCAACATCTGGGAATTTTTGCACAATCTGGCAACACCGCCTCCCCACCCCCCTGGGGGTGCCTGGGGTGACCCCCCTCAGGCGAAGTCTCAACCCTCTAGGACCAGAAATAACGAAGTTACCAACTTGTACCCCGTCGGAACGGATAACTGAGGTCTGCACATTCCGAACACCCTGTATATACACCCTGTATACGCAGAGAACCCTTACACCCTGTATACGCAGAGAGATCTTATAGTTCGAGAAACACCTCTTGTGTAACATAGGAGTGGTGACCACATTTGGATCATCCTGTATATACATCCCCCTGTATACACACGGGGCCGATCTGTATTCACAGAACCTTCTAGTAAAAGAAGGTCCTGGAACGTTCTGGAATGGAAGGCTCTAGAAAGGAGGGGAAGGTACGGCGAGTATATAAAAGCGAAAGCAAGCCAGCCCGAGTTAGTTCAGTTCAGTAAGAGAATGTGGTAGTGACTTGAAGCAGTGTAAAGTGTTAAGAGAGTAGTGACTGTAGTACCAGATTAGTGACTTTTGTTGAGAGTAGTAATTGTAAGGACAGTAAATTAAGTGTTTTGTGAGGGAGACATTCTAGAACTTTTATTGTATCCACATTTATATAGTAAATAAAGTTGTTTTGTTAATCTTTAAAGTCTCACTTATCCAGAACCCGGAGAAAACGCAACAATTTGGTGTCAGAAGTGGGATAAGTGAGTGAAGAAGTGAACAATTAAGCTAGCTGTAAATGGTAAACACCAGATCGACTGACTACGACGAGATGGCTGAAATCAAAGAGTTGATAAACTTACTGAAAAGACAACGCGAAGAAGACGAGAGAAGACGACAAGAGGAAGAACAACGGCGACAAGAAGATGAAAGAAGACGGCGCGAAGAAGACGAGAGAAGACGGCAAGATGAGGAACAGAGGCGACAAGAAGATAAAGAAGAGCTCCGAAGTATGTTCCACAATATAAGAGTCGATGTAAAAGAAGAAATTGAACAGATCAACGAACAAATAGAAAATGTGGACAAGAAAGTAGAAAATGTGGACAAGAAAGTAGAAAATGTAACAGAGGATTTGAATAAACGATGGGAAGAAGTGGAAGGGTTGAAAGAACAAATGAAGATGATCATGAAAGGAACAGAATGCACACATAAAGAACTGACCGAACAGTTGATTGTCCAGACTGATAGAACTGAACCAAGAGGAGTTACTGGAATGTTCCCAGCTCAAAATCGTCCGGAAGAAGATATGCCAATCGTGCAGCGGCCTCATGGAACCTTGAAGCCGCCGACTTTTGACGGAGAAACATCGTGGCCCATGTACAGGAGGCAGTTTGAAGCGGCAGCTCTCAGTAATGGGTGGAGCGAACAACAGGCAGCAACTGCTCTAATTCTCTCGCTTCGAGGTAAAGCCCTAGAAATCCTCCAGAACATCCCGGAGTCGAAACAGCAAAACTACTTAACAGTGATACAGGCCCTAGATTTGAGATATGGTAACAAGTACATGAGCCAGGTCTACCAGACACAACTAAAGACAAGGGTCCAGAAGCCAAATGAGACTCTGCGAGAATTTAGTGCCGAAGTGGAGAAACTTGTGCGACTGGCATATCCCCAAGCCCCAGAAGAATTTGTCAACCAGATCACCGTCCAGACCTTCATCGATGGGGTACTTGACAACGAGATGCAACAATCTTTGAGGCTCGGAAGGTTTAAAACACTTACAGACTGCGTCATTTATGGTTTGGAATTTGAAGCAGCCAAGAATGCATCTCAACCTCGCCGAAACAGGCTGCGCGAAGTGAAGGAGACAGAGGACCATGCAGACACGACAGAGGAACTAAGGCGAGAAATCAAGTTGATAAAGGAAGCCATAAGCAAGCTCACTGCAACGGTTGGAGCACGTAGGACGAAAGCAGATTGGTCAGACATAGAATGCTACAAGTGTGGTAGGAAAGGACACATAAGTAGGCAGTGCTTACAAACCCAACAGGTGGCTCGCAGAAGACAAGAATATACCAACAGGGAGCGCCATCAGGGAAAACGACCTGACGCCAGTGTAGGTGGGCGACACGTGGCATGCGAGACCCAAGGCCCCAAGGTCAGGGTCTCCACTATCCGACGCTACCGCGAGAGCCTCGTTATACCTGGCAGCATAGACGGAAGACAATGCAGTTTCACCATCGATACTGGTGCTACTAGATCCGTTGTACGTCCAGACATGTTGCCAAACAGGTCGGCACTCACGACCAACAAACAGCCTGTGTTGGAGACGGCAAAAGGAGATAGGATACCTGTGCATGGAGAGGCCACTGTTTTCATTAGGCTGGGCAGTACTGAGCTACAGGTAAGGGCTGTCGTCGCAGAAATCGTCGACGAATTTATTCTGGGCCTGGATTTAATGGAAGATTTCGATGTCCTGTCAGTAGACTTCCAGAATAAGATCTTGAAAATCGGTAACGAAGAGTTGTATTTATCTCCAACAGCAGGCGAAGCTAATCCCAGGGTGAGACTTATTGTCGACGAGGATACACGGATTCCTGGTAACAGTGAGAAGATTGTCAGAGCCAGGCTAGAGAAGAAACTTGATGGTATGTCTGCTCTCATAGCGGAGCCCCTAAAAGATAGACATGATGGTGCCCTCGTCGCACGATGCTTAGTAGACCCAAAGAAGACAATACCCATAAGAGTGGCTAACGTGCAAACTAACAGAGTCACATTGAAGAAAGGTGAGGTTATCGCCACTTGCGAGCCCATTGACCGAGTGACGTTGTCAAGAAACGTGACACCCACTGCATTAGACAGAAGACTGCCAGTAGAAATAGTAGAGCGGTTCAAGAATTCATGGGGCCAATTGAACAACATGGAGATGGAAATGGCCCTGAAGTTCATATTGGAGGAGGCCGATATTTTCGCTCAAGATAAAATCACAGGTCGTACGAGTCTAGTGCAACACAGAATTAATACTGGCGACGCAAGACCAATTAGACAGCCGCCGAGAAGACTGCCTTTTGCCAAGCAATCAGAAATCAAGGCGTTGGTTAACGAAATGCTGGAAGATGGTGTGATCGAGGAGTCTCATAGTCCTTGGTCGTCCCCAGTAGTTTTGGTCACCAAGAAAGACGGCACTATGAGATTTTGCGTGGACTATAGGAAGCTGAATGATGTCACCAAGAAAGACAGTTATCCCCTGCCCCGGATCGACGACACTTTGAACACTTTGGCCGGATCAAAGTGGTTCTCTACATTAGACCTGAAAAGTGGCTACTGGCAAGTAGAACTCCATAAAGAGGATAAGGAGAAGACTGCTTTTTCAACCGGGAATGGGTTGTACCAATTCAAGGTCATGCCATTCGGCTTATGTAATGCTCCTGCCACCTTCGAGCGACTAATGGAGTTAGTGCTGAGAGGACTTACATGGGAAACATGCCTGGTGTATCTCGACGATGTCATGGTGATTGGAAGGACTTTCGATGAACACCTGTCGAATCTGAAGCAGGTTTTCTCCAGGCTGAGAGGTGCCAATCTGCAACTCAATCCCAAGAAATGCGTCCTCTTCCAGAAGAAAGTGAATTTCCTCGGACATGTCGTTTCTGAGAAAGGGATAGAAACTGATCCAGAGAAAATAAAGGCAGTAAGAGACTGGCCTGTGCCGAAGAACAAACATGAGGTCAGAAGTTTTCTGGGACTTTGCAGCTACTACCGACGCTTTGTGAAGAACTTCAGCAGCATTGCGAAACCTCTGCATAGCCTGACTGAAAATAAGGTTGAGTTCATCTGGTCACCAGATTGCCAAGAGTCTTTTAGAGAAATCAAACATCGTCTTCTCACTGCTCCTATACTGGCTTATCCTCAGGACGAAGGACTGTTCATACTGGACACCGATGCTTCCCAGTATGGCATTGGGGCAGTACTCTCGCAGCTCCAAGCCGGAGAAGAAGTTGTGATAGGCTACTTCAGCAAAACGTTCGGAAAAGCAGAAAGGAATTACTGTGTAACCCGGAAAGAACTGCTGGCAGTTGTAAGATCCATCGAACATTTCCACAGCTTCCTGTACGGAAGAACATTCCGCGTGAGGTCGGATCACTCTGCTCTGCAATGGCTTCTGAACTTTAGAAATCCCGAAGGACAGATAGCCCGATGGATAGAGAAACTGCAGAGCTACGACTTCCGGATTGAACATCGAAGAGGAAGAAGTCACGCTAATGCAGACAGCCTGTCAAGAAGACCATGTTCAGTGCATGAATGTAAATTTTGCGAGCGACAAGAGAACAAAGAGATCGACAAAGTAACTCATCAGATCAAACAACTGGTGGCAGGACAGAAGAATAACACCGATCTAGACGTAAATCTTGAATACATCAGAGACGCACAGAAGACAGATCCAGACTTGAAAAGTATTAGAGAATGGCTCGAAAAGGGGAAAAGACCTGAGTGGCACGATGTGTCCCGGCTTGGGGCAGAGGTTAAAGGCTACTGGCTACAGTGGGACTCCTTGTGCCTAAAGAATGACTTGATCACTCGAAAATGGGAAACTGTCGATGGTAGAGACTGTATATACCAGACTGTTGTGCCAAGTGAGTGCATAGACAGTGTTCTTCATGAGTTACACAATAGTAGAAGTGGAGGCCACTTTGGGGTCAACAGGACTCTCGCCAGAGTCAGGGACCGCTTCTATTGGATAAATTGCCGAAGAAGCGTGGAAGAATGGTGCAAACGGTGTGACCAGTGTGCTTCAAAGAAAGGACCAAAGACCCGACCCAGAGGAAAAATGATGCAGTACATCTCAGGTACACCGTGGGAGAGAGTTGCCGTAGACATCGCAGGACCTTTTCCCATCACAGGGTCTGGGAACAGATACATAATGGTGGCGATGGACTACTTCTCGAAATGGCCTGAAGTTGCGCCGATCCCCAACCAAGAGGCAACGACCGTAGAAGAAGCCCTGATGGAAAATGTCATATCACGGCATGGCGTACCCTTGGAGATTCACACCGACCAGGGCCGGAATTTCGAATCAGAGGTCTGGAAGAGCCTAATGGACTTGCTAGGCATAAAGAAAACGAGAACAACGCCACTCCACCCTCAATCAGACGGCATGGTAGAACGGCATAACAGGACCATCAATCAGTATCTTGCTATGTTTGTCGACGAGAATCAGAGAACCTGGGACAAGCTGATACCTCTGTTCCTCCTGGCTTACAGAAGCTCTCAGCATGAATCTACCGGCTACACTCCATCCATGATGTTGACCGGCAGAGAGATGCGGTTACCAATCGACATGACGAGACCACCACCGAACGAGGACATAGCGGACCTAGCTACGTTACCTGAGTATGTCGCCGACCTAGAAGGAAAACTGCGCACTATACACAGATGTGTCAGAGATAGGCTCCTCTTAAGCAGTGACCGGATGAAGATGCGCTTGGATCGCAGAGCAACACCCCATACATTCAAGGAAGGTGATGCAGTGTGGCTGTACCAACCAACAAGGAGAAAGGGCCTCAGTCCCAAACTTCAGAAACCATGGGAAGGGCCATACTTGGTGACTAAGAAAATTAACGACCTAGTCTACAGAATCCAGCTGTCTCCAAGAACTAAACCCAAAGTTGTTCACATAGAGAGGTTGAGTCCCTATCGGGGCAACGAACCCCCAAGTTGGCGGCCGGTAAATACTGTTCGGGACGAACAGTCTTAAGGAGGGGGGCAGTGTTACAAAGCACTTCAATAGACGTAGGTGCGGTGCTGCCACATCTCCAGAATTTCCCCAACATCTGGGAATTTTTGCACAATCTGGCAACACCGCCTCCCCACCCCCCTGGGGGTGCCTGGGGTGACCCCCCTCAGGCGAAGTCTCAACCCTCTAGGACCAGAAATAACGAAGTTACCAACTTGTACCCCGTCGGAACGGATAACTGAGGTCTGCACATTCCGAACACCCTGTATATACACCCTGTATACGCAGAGAACCCTTACACCCTGTATACGCAGAGAGATCTTATAGTTCGAGAAACACCTCTTGTGTAACATAGGAGTGGTGACCACATTTGGATCATCCTGTATATACATCCCCCTGTATACACACGGGGCCGATCTGTATTCACAGAACCTTCTAGTAAAAGAAGGTCCTGGAACGTTCTGGAATGGAAGGCTCTAGAAAGGAGGGGAAGGTACGGCGAGTATATAAAAGCGAAAGCAAGCCAGCCCGAGTTAGTTCAGTTCAGTAAGAGAATGTGGTAGTGACTTGAAGAAGTGTAAAGTGTTAAGAGAGTAGTGACTGTAGTACCAGATTAGTGACTTTTGTTGAGAGTAGTAATTGTAAGGACAGTAAATTAAGTGTTTTGTGAGGGAGACATTCTAGAACTTTTATTGTATCCACATTTATATAGTAAATAAAGTTGTTTTGTTAATCTTTAAAGTCTCACTTATCCAGAACCCGGAGAAAACGCAACAATATATATATATATATATATATATATATATATATATATATATATATATATATATATATATATATATATATATATATATATATATATGTATGTATGTATACGAGCAATAACTCAAACAATACTCAACTGATTACAAGGAAACTTGGCACATATCTTCATTGTTTTAAGACCGCGGATGAGTTCGTATATCAGCTATAACGGACATTTTTCCCCCCAAAATATACAAAAATATTTTTGAACACGCTGTATTTTTGCAAGTATCGGGATAACTGGAATGACACTTTACATGTAGCTAGAAGTGGTGCAAATAAACCTACCTTAGGTAATTTGGTACATAATATTTAGAGTGTTCTCCAAATTAAAAATAAGATGCCAAAGACATGCGTTGAAACGACTTAGTGGTTAAAGTCCAATGCCTGACAAACAGAGTAGTTAACTGCCACGCGTGGATTAATTCATACAGCAGGTAAAAACTATACATCAACGGTAACCAAACTAAATAAAACCAGACATAAAGCATACTACCCGAACCAACAATCGTGAAATCTTGGCCGCAATTATAGAAAATGACAGGCGACATGAAATGAAAAATTTGTCAAGTGATTGTTATTTAACTGGGGGAATCAATCAATTATTAAAATACATTATATTTGTAGCTTTAATAACAGACCCAAATACAGTTTTAGCGCAGCATAGATATATTAGTAAACATACACTGTATTTGTATCCTCATATAGATGTAAAGATACAAATATAGTGTATAGCGCAGCATATTACCGATTATGCTATGAAAGTGTCCCATAATATAGTATAAATGTAAACAAAATCTAGTCAAGTCTATAAAAATGATTCTAAAACGGTTTCTTTTAGCTTTAAACTTAAACATAAGACGTCATATAAGACCGAAACAATCCTTGAATATCTTTCAATGACAATTATAGTATTTCTGTAATTACCTGTTACGTATACTTTTCATATACTACCCCGGGCGTGAAGTCTGTGCAAAGTATCATGTAAACAAAACGTTAGCTGACGTTTTACCAGAAAACTCAGTGGAAGCGTGCTCGTCTTCTACGCAGAAGGTTGCATTATAGAATCCAGCTCGATGAATGTATGTTTTTTATGTCTTGTTTAAATATTCGACGAAACAATGGTGCACAAATTTCATACGTATTGAGCAAGGGCGTTATAGTAGCGAATTTGCATAAGGAATGTACACTTTATTATTTGCCATATTATTAAAGTTGATACTTTAAACTTACAGAGACAGTGGAGGTCGAATTTAAAGATCCTAGTACGCGCACATTTGAAAAATTATTTTAAACTTGTTACCATCGATCTCTCTATTATCAGAAAAATCTTGTGTTCTAACTCCTTTGGAGAAAAATGCCGTAAACACAATTTTCTATGAAGCTAAAGAATTAAATTTTACTATATGTGTAGATAGTGTAAGTCTCTTTAAAAGAAATTTGTATTACAAATTTTATAAAAGTTATACAGAAGATTTCAGAAGGTAATTCAATTCACATTTAGAAAAAATATATACCAAATTACAAACGTAGCAGTTATTTTCCCTTATTAATCGCCTGAATGATTCGTTTTAGTCAACCTAATCAAACTAGTTTTTTCAATATCAACAACAACAACGTCTGCTGAAAATTATAATTACAGACTCAAAGGTGACACAGTTACTCAGGCGTTTTAAACTATAATGAGATCTTGTTAAAAACGTATGAAATCTGTGCACTATTGTTTCTCAAAGTTAAAAAAAAAGCGAAAATAAGGAATTTGAATAATGACGAGCAAATCCTTGACGGCTTGTCACAAGATGAAATTTCGGGATGCAGCCATTGCGTTATGGTAGCGAATTTTCATTAAATGCTTCAAATTTGTATAACTCAATGTGCTATAAAACTAGAAAGTTGAGTTTCGGTGGAGTAAGATGTTTATGAGGCCAATATACCAACCAAATGTCATAAAAATAACTTGGTAATTTTTTTGAGATACGATTTTTTTTCGGATTTTTTTTTAACTCTTCCAATAGGGCTGGTTAACGAACCCATCCAAGCTACTAATGAAATAAAGATTTTTTCCGACTTTCATCAAAATCGGTTTATAACTTTTTGAGTTATTTTGTGGATACACACACACACACACATACGTATATATATATATATATATATATATATATATATATATATATATATATATATATATATATATATATATATATATATATATATATACATATCCGCTATAACACCACGTTGAAAAATTGATTGTCGTGCGATCACCGAAGTTAAGCAACCTCGGGCATGGTCAGTGCTTGTATGGGTGACCGCCTGGGAGCAACGTGTACTATTGCTTTTTTTTAGGTAGTGACATTTCTTTTTTGTTCTTATTAGCGAATTTTCATTAAAAAAATGAAGCATATTTTATTTAAAAAGTATCGCTAATAGAGAGGTATCGATGGTGAGACTTTGCAAGAATTTTAGATAAAATGCTTTCAAATTGTACATTCAATACAGCCACACGCCTAAGATTATTTGCATTGTACCTTGTAAAATGTTTGTCAGAAATATATATATATATATATATATATATATATATATATATATATATATATATATATATATATATATATATATATATATATATATTTATATATATATATATATATATATATATATATATATATATATATTTCTGACAAACATTTTACAAGGTACAATGCAAATAAGCTTAGGCGTGTGGCTGTATTGAATGTGCAATTTGAAAGCATTTTTTCTAAAATTCTTGCAAAGTCTCACCATCGATACCTCTCTATTAGCGATACTTTTTAAATAAAATATGCTTAATTTTTTAATGAAAATTCGCTAATAATAACAGAAAAGAAATGTCACTACCTAAAAAAAGCAATAGTACACGTTGCTCCCAGGCGGTCACCCATACAAGCATTGACCATGCCCGAGGTTGCTTAACTTCGGTGATCGCACGACAATCAATTTTTTCAACGTGGTGTTATAGCCGATCGCTTGAAATGTTTATTTATCCAAGGTTTATATATTCAGTATTACTTGTTAAGTTACGATTTTAAATAAAGAATGAAATTACTTCAAAGTTATGCAATATTTACACAACTCTTAACAGCCCTGATTGCATCCGTACTGTTCCTGATTGAACGCATTTAACATAACTTATTTTATCGGTTAGAGCCTTGGACAACAAATATGATCAAACAACTTTGTGGTTTTCGGCAATGATTTAGTTCACAAGCTTTTCATATAAACTTATATTATTAATCAAAAAAAGTTCGGGTCGCAGCAGGTGCGTTATGGTAGTGAATTTTTATTAAATGCTTCAAACTTTGATAACTCCATTTTCGATAAATTTAGAAAGTTGAATTTTGGTACGTAGTAAAACCTTTCCCAATGCAACATCTCCGACAAATGTCATCTCCAGCCTTATAAATTCCATCAACCTCAAGGGCTGAAGAAGAAGGTGGATGTAAAATTAGGAGAACAGCACATGTAAAACATTATTATACTAAATAATTGAATCAGGATCAAAGGTTTGGTGCTAATGGTGATAACGAAAATCTCTAAATGATCTTCAATGTGAAACAATGAAACCTTTCTGCTCTAATAAAATAAATAATAAATATAAATTCCTCAGTATATTGCCGTAATAACTGCTATATTGTGATATCATATTACTACCTATAATTAGCTATAGCCATCTATAAATGTTATGACAGGTTTAAGTGAGCTACAATTGCTATAAAACCAAATACCATAATACCCCAGAGTAATAAAATAATTTCACGATATCTTGTTTACAAAAAAGATGATATTATTTCTGACAGTTTGAACCTGCTAAAATCCTTTACGCCAATTTGTCTTTCTTAGTATAAATGGTTTATTATGTTTGGATACCTTCCTTCCTTGCAGCAGTGATAAAATATCGTTCGATTCTTTTCTGACATTTGTCCATTCAACATAATAAAAACGATATCCTGAAAATTGATCTTTCTTTCTGTCCCATGTCACTTGAATCTATTAGATAATATGTTACAAATTTTACAGGTTTGCTGTCTTTCTGCGATTGAGCTTTTGTTGAGCTAATATATCCATTGATTTTCTTACAATAAGTACTCAATTTATTGCAGCTGTATCAGAGATTTATATATATACAGGGTGTGCTAATTAAAAGTTTTTACATGGAAAATATCGGAACTAAAGAAGAAAGAAGCCGAGACACGTCGACTTTGTTTTCAAAAGAGACGCACGATGGCGTAAATTTTGGTGTCTTTGAACCCACCTCTTAGACAGGGGCGAACATACCCTTAAATTCAAAATGACACCATATGTTGGGTGACATCTTATTTTAAAGCTTTCTCAATTTTGCTCACGACAAGATACGACGTTTTTAGTGAAATTTTATTTAAAAAAATGCACTGTAAGAGAGGTATCAATAGTCAGACTTTGCAAAAATGTTTTCAATGTGCGCGATTTTGGGCACCTAGAACCCATATCCCGGGTCAATCAGGTCAGGTAATTAAAAGTTGAATGAACAGCTTCTCCTCCAGACACCAAAATTTATTTCTGATTGCTCTTACTCCCGACGCGTTTCGACACTCCAAGAGGTCATCTTTAGGGTATAAATTTGAATAATTCTTAAAAAATTGAACTCGAAACTATACAGGAAGGTTCAACAGGTCACAACTCTATGCATTGTGCTAGGGGCCATGCAACACTACATCCAGAAAATTGTCTTCAAAAACAAAAAACAATGCAAAAGATCGGCGATTTTTAACAACCATGATGAAGGTCGGCCTTTATGGTAACAGTTACACGCTGTAACTGACGTTTATCGTATATTACTAGATCGTTTATCTGTTTTCAATTTCAGTTTACAAATTATTTGTGTTATTTGGGAATTTTAATATACAAGTGCAAATTAAATCATTTACGATTTTATTAATGCTAATGGGTGGATTAATCAGTGTTTGTTGATATTTTGTCAACAGATATTGAAGATCGAAGTTTTACAAAAACGGCTGATATGCAACAGGTTACTTATTTTCTTTCACTGAAGGCCCTTTTTATTACCAGTTCAGCGATGTGTCGTATTTTCTGGTTTCGTACAGTTTTAAAAAGAAAATTCCTATTACGGACTTGCACATAGCTTTTAAATTTGAGTACTAAATAACAAAATTCGAGAAGAATCAGAAGGGTTTTACGATAGTGAGGATGAAAGTAAATTCGATAAAATCATTCAATCCACCAGTTTATCGCTGTCCAATACTAAAGCGATATAATAATCCTTGAAACTTGTCCTTTTTTTGAGGTTCACCTAGCTGCATCAGCAAGATGGTACGGTAGCTAAGAAAAGAAAAGTGACCGTAACAGTTTTTAGTCAAAATTATTCCCCAAAAAGAGTAAGTATCATTTTTAATTAACATTCTTAATTAATTAATTAGATTATCTTCTTCGACCACCCGATTTAACATAAGAATACCATAAGAAGCCATTTGAAAAAATCTTACTTTAAAATTCCACAATTTTGACGATATATTCTAAATTATGAATTCAATAACAACTAGCTGGCTCTCTTTGCGCTGATTAAGACCCTATGTTACTACAAGGAGGGGTATCGAGTGCCACAATGTTCCTCCTTTCTTTCCTTTGCCCCAGCAGCTCTGCTCATTCCGGGTCTCGCAGCTTTCGTGATTAGGTGGTTGTCTTCACAACATTTTTCTTCCTGCTTATGCACACTGGAGTGGTTTTAAGCATGTTTCTGAAAATAATTTTTGAAAATCCGTTTGGCCTCTAATATGCAGTAAATGCCTCTGTTTTACCACATAGTCCACATGTGCTTCTACCAATTTTATATAGGAATTGGGCATATTACCTTACATTCCAGCCGGTTTAAATATTCGAGGATCACGCGGATATAGGAGATTCCATCACTAAGGCGGAAAAGCTATCCAACGGTTGTTGTGATTTGACAGACACAAAGCCCAAACATGAATTGCTGCTTACCACTGCCGCTATGGAACCATACTTTGTTACGTTGGAAAACTATAAAAAATAAGAGGTCGAATAGCTCAGTTCGCTAGGTGAGTAACCTCTAAAATTGGACTAAAAGGCCGATGATTCCAGCCACGTATTCAGACAGTGGTTTTTTTCCACTTGAATGTAGAAAGACCGGTTTTGGATGAGTTATGGGTGGTGTCCTTTGTCTATGTGCGTATGTAAGCTCCCCCGCACAAGTCTAAGAATTCTGAGTCCGGAGTTTGTCTACTTTTTTGTATATATCGACAACACAGCACGAAGGCTTACAGCCTAAGTACTATCGTACCGTGGGTGTCGACAAGGAGGAAAGAGGCAGCTTGTTAATTCTGCACATGAAGTTTTGGAGGTTCGGAGGAGAAGGAAAAACATGTTCCGGCAAGAAATTCCACAACTTGGAAGCCTTCGAGACAAAAGAGCGGGCATAACAAATTGTTCTATGTCTGTTGACCTGGACAGTAAAAGGGTGCATTCGCTTTGTTCTCCTGGTAGATTTGTTGGGACCAGCAGGTGAAGGAACTATGGAAGAAAGCTTCTCTGAGCAATACCCGTGCAGATATCTATAAAAGAGAGAGAGAGGGGGGGGGGTCACCAACGGCACGTGGGTGGGCAAGGGATGGTAGCCTTTGGGTGAGGGTAGGGTCACGGATGAAACGTATAGCTCTCTTCGGTGAAAAGTATTTGCGAGTCCGTAAGAGGAAACCTAATTTCTTAGCAGCCGCTTCTGCAATTGATGTGACATGTTGGTGCCAGTTCAGATTTCGATCCACATAAATGCCAACAAGTGAAAAGGACTCATTACTTTTAATAACTTGGTTGTTCATTGAGATGAATCTACAGCTAGTGTATCTCTCATGAGATAGAAAGCAAGACTGAGATTTGGTGGAGTTGAATTGTACAAGATTTATACTTCCCCAGTCTAATAATCTTTGGATATCCACAGAGACAGAACCCCCCATGAGTGTGCGATCCTCATCTAATTGGGCTAAAAGAATAGGCTTAGAATATTGTATATGTGAGCGGAGGGTGCTGTCGTCCGCGTAACTGTGAACTGGATTGAATGTGCTAGAGAGGAGGTCATTGATTTTGAGAAGAAATATAGTAGGGACTAAAGCTGAACCTTCAGGGACTCCTGCATTAATTGGATACAGTTTAGAGAAATGGATATCCACGACAACAGAAATGCTCTGTTTGGAGAGGAAATTTGTTGTCCAGATACAGAGTTTTGGTGGCAGGCCATAGGCCGGAAGTTTTTTAAGCAGCGCTGAGGGCCAGACATGGTCGAATGCTTTGGATATGTCTAGAGACAATCTGGGATTCACCGTGTAGATACATGGACTTGCTCCAAGAATGTGTGACAAAGGGAAGTAGGTCGAAAGTTGATCTGCGCTGCCGGAATCCATACTGCCTTTTGTGGATTAAACTGTGTTTTTCAAGAGTACTTTAGTTATTCGGTGTTTATACACTTTTTCATTTCTTTATAGACGACTAAAAGGAGAGAAATATAACTGTAGTTGCTAGGAAGCGCTTTGGATCCGTACTTGGAGACGGGTTGTACTCGAGCAGTTTTCCAGTTACTAGGGAATATGCCTCTATTGTAAGATGTCTGAAACAGAGGAGTCAGGACAGGAGCAAGTTCTGGGGCGCATTTTTTAAGAGGAATTGCTGGTAGTATGTCTTTTCTTTCATCTTCTAAATTGGGGAGTCTGGTGTAGGGTAGGTTGCATGCAATCTAAAGGAAGTAGAGAGCTCATACCCCGGGAAATTAAGGTGATTAGTGGCTGTTTTGGTACTGATTTGGGTTTTGGTGAGGAAGAGGGGTTGTAGCCTATTAGCCTGGAGAAAGTATTGGATGGAATTCAGGTTAGAATTTAGGCCACATATATTCGAGAAGGATATATTAAATCTGATGACGGCGCCCCCTGCACACCCCTCTGCCGGAGATCCAGATGAAGGGGTATTTTATCTCCGGAATATTTTGTACAAGGAGGAGCCATCACCATTTTTGTTTATAAGAGAAACCGACTCATACACCAGAACCGAAAACGTCCTTTGGGACTTCACCGACCGCTTGATATATCCCTTGGGCGTGAACAAAATCCTTTACTATCACGTAAAGGAAAAGCCCACTACCACCTGCCATTACTGTGGTGTTATTATTATTATTATTACTATATTATTATACGGAAACTTTACAAATGTAACCCTTTACAAATGTATTCCGCGATATGCAAAAGCGTCTTCAAACTCGTTTGTTGCACAACAAACATTTTAAAGTACCAAATTAAATGAATAAGTTAATTAGAAATTCTGGTTTTAAATTTGCTAATTTTTGCACGAACTCTGTGTGATAAGACAAGATTTTTTAGTTTTTTAACCAAACTTATTTTATTTATATATACCTTTTATCTGAAATTTTTTGCATTACTAATAAGTAAGATTTTACAGATGTTTCATAACACAAAAGATATAAGCGCAAACAAGAATTCGATAGGCATCAGCTTGCTCCACTTTCAAACTGTTCAACGAGGAAATCTGTATAAAAAGATTAGGCAACCTTGTGCCTAATTGGACAAAGTGAGCTCTCTTCTAAATTCTACATTAATTCAGGGGCTAAACACTAAGCGAGTTTGGAAATGAAAAGCAGATTGATTGTATGACAAAATAAAACTGCAGAACCTTTGATGATTCCTTTTTAAAGCTGCGATAAAGATAAGACGTTCATTGAAGGATCCTTACAAACAGAATTTTCCGTTTACAGGATTCAGCAAAACACGTCTTATTTTGAAGACGAAGCAAATACTTTGCCACTGCTGCATTTCTAGCCGTTTCCAATTATCCACTCTCAGGTATTACTATAAATCTCGCGACGCAGACAGTGCGTTATAGTAGTTAATTTCCATAACAATACTATGTTAGTGATTTAGCGTTATGTTAGAAGTTATAAAAACTTAATTTATTTAATTAGCAATAGAAAAAAATAAGGTAAAGAAGGGCAAGGAAAAACATGAACTCTAACTTAAATATTTATACAGTAATTTGGATACAAAGCTGGACAATAGCTGATAACGAGAACTTTTTGTTCAATATCTGTTTTTCAGACGAGTGTACGTTTTTATTAAACTCTACAGTCAATCGTCATCATTGTCGTTATTGGGCAGTTAATAATCCAAGAAACTTTCACGAAGCCCACACTCAAACCGCACAGAAATTTAATGTCTGGACTGGCATTTTTGGAGACCCTTTAATCGAACCAATTTTTCTTGATGGAAATTTGAGTGGCGAAACGTATTTGGAGTTACTAGAAGATATTGTTTACCCTTTACTAATTGACATTGTTGAAAATGATGATCGCTCTCAAGACAATCAATTAGTGTTTCAACAAGATGGAGCTTTTTCGCATTTTTCACAACGTGTTAGGGAGTTTTTGAACAGAGAGTTTCCAGAGCGATGGATTGGGCGTAGAGGTGCTATTGAGTAGCCCCCTAGATCACTGGATTTAACTCCTTTATACTTCTTCCTATGGAGCCATTTAAAGAGTAGAATTTTCGCAACAGAACCGGAGTCTCTGGAAGAATTACGATGACGCATTGTTGAAGAATGCCGTCTAATAACTCCACAAATGCTTCAGAATGCCAGAGCTCGTTTTGAACAAAATTTGTACTTTTGTATGGAAGCTGGTGGTCAACACTTACTTAACTGAATAAACATTTTCGAACGTTTGGTTTTGTTTTGTAGCTTTTTTTTATCGAAAAATTGACTAATTAGTGCTATTTTTATCACAATGAATGAAATACGTTCTTGCAACTCCAACTGTGAATAATTTTTAAACGAGTTGATAAAACTTCCAAAAAAAATTTGTGTGCTTAATTCAGAAAAGAAAGATTTTTCAATTAATGTAACACTTGACCCATGTTCCCTATTTAAAATATAAGTTTTGTTATCACCACCCTTAAGGGGTTGATGTGACAAAGTTGAGTTTTATGTCAAAACATGTCCCCCTCAATATTAAAATTGAAGTGTTTCAGCGTTTATTAAAAAAAATCTCTGGACGCAAATCGGTCTGTTTCGTTTTCAATGCGCCAGCCTGTATAGTTAAGTGACAATATCATGCAATAAAGTTCCACTTTACTAAACGATTTTGAGTTTAGTAAAATAGCACATTATCAGTCAAAATACAAAAAAAGTATGTTATGTGGTGTATTAAAAAATGTATGAAAATTTGCTACCAAAACGCACTTGCGGTAAAATAAATTTTTATCTAAGAAATGAAAGACTTCTTTGACGGTAAAAAAAGTAAAAGATTTAGGTATCGAAAATATATTTTCCTTACATTTATTTCTACAGTGACTCTTTGATTACAAAAGCCGCTGCTTTTTATTGTGTCTTCTAATATAAAACGACTTTATTGTTAGCAGGTAAAAGCTCATAATTTATTAAAGCAATTCAGCTGTAATATGACATGTTTCAGAATCTAGAAACGTTCTTTTTTATGGCACAATTAAAACAATATCATTAATTTCCGTCCCGACGTTTAACCCTTAATCTCTCTGTAAAATTAATTGGATAATATTGTGTAATTTTTCTTTGTTTCATCTACCACTGACAATAAATGATTCTTAACCGACTTGACTCATTAAAAGTTTTCTTTGAGTGGGAAACACTTAAAGCTGCTTCAATTATCACAAGATTATTTATATTTTCATCAATGTCTCAAGTATAAGAGGAGACTTTAGAAAACATTTTTGTCTGGCGTCAATTATACTTCGTCCAACTTTTAGTCCTTAACTTATTTGCACTCTCTCATTAAACAGATTTAGTACACGCAAGGGAATTTTTTATACACCAGTTTTTATATACCGTAAAAATTTGATTCTTTCACAAAGTAAATTATGAAACGCATGAAAAAGCACCCTTTCACAGTTTTCGGATGTTGAGCGACAACGCGTCACCTCCTCGTTTCCCAGTAATCTTCGCATGGTGTGGGCAGTTGCACGTATTATTCTTTTTTGTATAACTTTATAAAGGTGCTCTTCAGTCTCTTAAGGTTTTCTTGAAGATTCTGAGTAGTCCAGGCAAATTAGGTTTCAATTACGAAAAAAATGAGTAAAGTTTTGAGACTAGGCAGAAATGTTGTTTGAGATGTACAGTTTTAATTGAGAAAAACTTCCAACCCCTATTGTGGTAGCGCAATCCTTTATAATTGCAAAAACTACCCCCGTACGCGGTGTAGTACATATATCTCCTAAACTGTCCACTATTCCTTGAAAATATTTTTATAAAGGAATAAGCCTCATTAAATTTTTTTTCCGTATGATGAATACTGTTCGCACAAAAGCAGCATTAAGATGGGGGTAAGTGGGAGCGCTTGGCTCTCTACGCTATTTTTGCGCCATTTAAGCAAAAATTATCAATCGTACGACAAAATACATGATATAATCAGTAGGGTGGAAAACGGGCTATCGAATACTCCTAAGGTGGATCATTTTCAGCCTTCACTCATTTCCAAGCCACCCTGGAGGTAGAGGTAATGACGCGTTTTTTAAGTGGTTCCCCTGTTGGCCTAATCCACTGAAGTCTTCGCAATACTCGTAAATAAACATCCACTCTAGCTAACATCAGTGACTTCAACATCATCATCATTGTGTCACCTTCGGCAGTTTTTTAGTTTCAGCATTCAAGCAGGCTAGTCCATGAAAGTAGGTGTACATTGTTGAACACCGTAGGCTAGCTTTTACGCCACCGCATCTATTTCCACCTATTTCCACATTCCAATTTGCAACTGCATGAAATAAGTGTTAGAAGATATGCTGGAGCTGGTGCCTGCATTGTTGTGACTGGAGCCTAGATGCTGCCAACTTTCTTTTGAGTTTGCAATTTCTTTATTGCTCGCTTGAGGGTTGTTGAAGATTTGCACAATATCATGATCATTCTTAGATTTTTGCTCAGTGTGTTGATTGTTTAGGTTTTTCCCTTGCCGAACAATGCCCATGTGGTATCGTAACCACTATAAGCGTGAGAAAATAATAGTCCTCCTTTCGTGCTCTTTAAAGTTGATGACCTCTGCAAGTGGCAGGAATTCCAACTTCTTCCATTTGTGCTGTCCTGTTCTTCTTTTAGAAACACAATGTTTTTATTAGGATGAGAAGCAAAGATTTTTTACCTTAGGGCTCGTCCGTATCTTGTGCATGCCCTTTGTCTTTTCTACTCCACCCCTTCCAAATCGCTGCGCCTTGAACTAGTCTGCACAGCAATTGGTAGGATGAAGTTTTATATTGCCCTGTCTCCGGTATAGACTGTCCTTAGAACAGTTGTCTTTTGTGGTCCAGAGCTTTGCACTCGCACGGAATGTGCTGGGCTGATTCCCCCACCTCGCCGAAGAGTCTGCATGCCAAGTCCCCCTCGCACCACCCCTTTTTGTGCAGGTATTTCTTGACGGCCACGTGTCCCATAAAGAGTCCTGTTATCTTCCTGAGCTGTCCTCTGCTAAGATTTAGCAGCTCCGCAGCTCTTTTTGAACTGGGTTCCTTAATTACTGACTTCCCATGTCTGAGCCCTGTACAGTTTTCCCAGTACACCTTATGTTCATTTCTGACCAATGACCTAATTGATCCCCTGGCAGTGCTCCTCGTCACGCCCAGGACCGGTTCCGGTCACATAAATGGTTCTGGTGACCCTCTCTTCGCGAGACTGTCAGCTTTTTCATTGTCTTTGACCCCCGAGTGACTCTGCAACCAGATGAAGCTGACCTCATTCTGCCCAGCCAGGTCGATCGTCTCGTCTCGGAATTTACCTGTGGGGCTTTAAGAGCTGCCTGGCTGCCTGCGGCTATGAGAATCCGCTTGTTGGTGTAGCCCCTCCTCTTGTTCTCTCGCACGCAGTGCAAGATGGCGTATATTTCGGCCTGAAAACCGTTGCATGAGCTCCGAGGGAAATACTATGACTTACCTTCGGTCCTTCTGAATAAACGCCTGCCCCCGTCCCACGCTGCCTGCCGGATTTGTCCGTGAACCAGATGAACGCGTCCCGTGGTAAGCCCGGCGTTTCCCCCCGCCATGCCTCGCGGTCGGAGATTTCCACTGTAAAATTGTTTTCCCTGCAGGTTCGGGGGCTCGCGAAGTCCGACCTCATTGGGCTCCTTCATGATCTCCTGAATTTTGCAGTGACCCCAGCAAGCTGGGTTGATTTTCAGTCTATCATTGCAGGCTAGTCTGTATAGTCCTAGCCTAGCCGCCCCCATGATATCTAAGTGTAGGGTGGGCAGATCCCGCAACACCTTCATGACGGCTGTTGGGGTTGAAGTCATGGCCCCGGCAAGCCATCTTTTTGATCTTGCCTAGTTTTTGTTTGGCACTAGATTGTGTCACCTTAGGCCACCAGACCAGTGCCGGGGAGAAAGAGCGATGTTAGGGACTAACAAATCCACAAACTTTGTCCTACGATGATGGCTGTTTAGCATTAATTAGCTTCTCCATAGCAGTTTGCATTATTAATAAATATTTCCATCATCTGCACCAACAGTTACTTAAATTTCTTCACTTTGAAATTATTTTCCTATTCCTGCTACATACGTGTTGAGATTTGGTGGGGCACAAATTAAAAACGACTTGATATCTGATACATTTGTTTGTAAATATTTTGTATTTAATTAGGCTTGTTGGATATTAAATCAATGCTGATAATATATAGAGCGAAAAAGTAATTTTAACCTATATACTTATATGATTATATCTTGAATAATTGTGCATTCACGTATTAAATAGCTAATATCTCTTAAATCAAACAAAAACCAATCAAATTAGATCAAAAATTATTTGAAAGTAGAGAAGATCTATTTCACAACAAGATATTTTATTAAAAAAAAAAGAAAACACAGAAACAAAAAACTGAAAAAAGTAATAGGAAAAAAACAAGCACCCAACCAAGGTATGCAACAAGGATTCTAAAAAAAATATCTCGAACTTGCTGTAAACAATTTTTGTATACAGCAATGTCAACACTTGGTTGATTGATGTAGATAGCTATGTTGTAGACAACCTTGTTGTAGGCACCCTTGTTGAAACGTAAAATTACGCACGCCAAGAACTTCATCTGCGAACAAAAAAAATCTACAAGAAACAAGATTAACTACCTTTGGTCGTCACTCAGTGACCTATGAAGTAAAATGGCTATGGTAGCCAGCCTTCTAACACTAAGTGAGTGATGAGACACGAAGCGACGTGCGGTCACGTAGTTTCGGAACCAATTAGTATGTTATCACGCTAGCTCCAAATAACACAACGTGTTTAAAGATAGAGACTGTATACAACCAACTAACAATTTACTTAATTGTCAGCCCTGGCCCATTTCTACCCTAATATAGGGACAGAGTATGTAAAGCTAGATGCATTCTCACCACAATTAGAACCGTAGACCAGTTTCGCTCTAATTAGAGCTCTTCAATACGGCATACTAATTGTAACGAAAATACACCTATAAAGTAAAACGGCTATGGTAGTCAGCCTTCCAACACTAAGTGAGTGGTGAGACACGAAGCAACGTGCCGCCACCTAGTTGCGGAACCAAGTAGTATGTTGTCACGCCAGCTCCAAATAACTTCACCACTTAGTTTTGGAAGGCTGGCTACCATAGCCGTTTTAATTTATAGGTAAATTTTCGCTACAATTAATATGCCGCACTGAGGAGCTCTAATTAGAGCGAAACCGGTCTACGGTTTTAATTGTGGCGAGAATATATCTAGCCTTACATGCTTTGTCCATATATTAGGGTATAAATGGGCCAGGGCTGACAATTTACTAAATTGTTAGTTGTATACAGTCTCTATTTTTATCACGTTGTGTTATTTGGAGCTGGCGTGACAACATACTACTTAGTTCCGCAACTAGGTGGCGGCGCGTAGCGTCGTGTATGACCACTCACTTAGTGAGGGACCCTTAGCTGAAGAAGGACTGAACTTAATGAACTAGGTACGTTCTAGGAAGTTTCACCAAGTTTTTATTTACTTTTATACACGCTCAGTTAGGGGAAGCTACCCTTCGAAGAGGTATGACGATACGGGTGACATTTTTATATCAAAAACTTTGTGTTTGGTAATGAACATCGCCCTGTTTTTTTAATTTTCCTTAATAATGGTCACTTTCAATTTTATTGAAATGCGTCTTTTACTTTATAGACACAGTGTATATCGTGAGTTTGTAGTCGAGTACTTGTTCTGTTAAAATTATGAATGTCACTAATAAAAGACAAATAGCATAGAGAAAAAAGTAGCTGCAACCAAATTAAAGATGGTATTGTTTCCATTAAGGAAGTTTGTGCTGAGACAACGGAAATTGACTTTTAACATCAAATAGATAACGGGTTGTCTTGTATGCAATGTTTACATATACTTAAATTTTTTCAAGTCCGGTTTAGGGCGTGAAGACAGCCTAGAGTTTAAGTACAACGGGCTTTTTTTAAGTGTCTCCATCTTCAGGTAGTCCTTTGTACGAGCCAGCGTTCTACCCGATAATATAATCGTACTGCACCTTCTAAATATAATTAGTTTTTACAATTGACACGCCACTTTAAAACTTTACACAAATATTGTTAACAAGCTCAACGTATTGTGATTTGAAGTTTTGGAATACATATACATTAATTTAGCTCCAGTTGGTGATATGCAACCTAATTTGTGCGAACATGTACCGTTCATCTATGCAAATGAATTACAATTACAGCAAAATGTTTCAACGATACAGATTAAATTTAGTCACTTCATATTATAGACTAGAGTTATCTATATTTATGTGTGTGACCTAATTCAAATTACACAGCTATATATGCTAGCCTATAAGCAATAACTATTATTAAAGCAAGCTCTGTGTAATATGGGGCCATAAACACTGAAATGGTGATGATAGGCATATAATACTCACAACGGATCCGAAAAGGGTATCATGTTAAATTACTTTACGCTGCTTAGATTTTATTTTAATAGTTCCAACACTAAAAACAGTAATTTTACTACAGTAACAGGGTGTTTGTTTACTAGAAAAACATCTTCGTTTATTTATTGCACGTGATTATAACTGTTTATTTAAATTCTTGTGGTCTCCCCCAAAATATCTAGCTGGCATTACTTATCTCAACCAGAAAAGATAATTTGGGTATTGTTACGGTTAGCTTTTTTGCTTCCGTACCATTTTTGCTGAATCTATAAAACATCAAGAAAAACTTTATTAATCATTACATCATTTTAGCAATGAATAGTAAATATCCATCGGGTTGAAAAATTGTATGAAGTTTTGCTTTTATTCATCACCGTAGAATACCTCTAACCTTCCTAGAATATTTATTTCAGACGACAAATATTTCCTATGGGAATATCGTGCACAAAAGGGGCTTGTTAAAGCTCTATAAATACAAATTCTTGGAATATAATACTCAAAGGCGCACTTGTCTTGCTGTGAGGTACATAGTTATTTATCAATTTAAAAGACTTTGACCAAGGCACTATCAACCTTAATACATACACACTTGGAGATTACTTATCCTTCTATAACGTTGAAGAACATCCGAGAACATCTAGAATTCATAAGGGCCTCTTGCTCCAGTTGGCGTACCCGCTGCTTACGCCTTCCACCTACAGAAACGAAACCAAATAGTGAAGCCAGAGAAGTAATCTCCAAGTCTCTATGTAATATGGACCAGTTTCACCAAGTAAGGGCAACAACAATCAATGTATAAACCTTAAGTCACGATAAAGTAACGTCGTTTTTACGTCTATATAATCTTTTCTGGTAATGGCTAGAGGAAATGCGAACGAGGAAAATTAATATTTTAACTGAGGAAGGTCTGTCTTCGTTTTTCAGGTTGCATAAGTGAATAGAGGACAAAGAGGGACTCAGTAGTTTTTTAGTGAGATGCGGCGGTTGACTCTTGAAAATATACATGTGTAGCAACATGCAGTAGATTCTGCGGAGTTTGGATTCCACCAATTGGAAATTAGGCGGCAGACTTCACTGCAAAGTGAAAAACGGCTACTTAAGAAGACGTGCGCATCGCGCCAGTTGAATCTGTTCGGCGATGCATTAGAAGTGCCATCGTTGAAATTAGCCACTGTCTGTTAATGCACCGCATGTAATTACTGCTAGTATTATATAGCTTGAATTTTTGAATCTGCGGGAGCCCATTGGATAAACGGTAAGATAAAACCGCCTTTTTAAGATTATTTGCAAAAATTTGAGGGAATTTTTCTATTAAATTACAGGGTCGCAGTTAAACCTCGTATATTCCTAGTTCATAATTCATAGTCTCTACCGTTTCTACCATTTCTCAATCTAAATCTGACGCTAGAATCCAGAAAATTAGTTCGATCACATTATCGAAAATCTTAGGCCGATGTTAAGCTCTGGTAAATAGTATTGTAATATCTAGTCTCTCTTTCTGAACTTGATTCCACTCTCCGGCAAATCTAAATCCCGATGAGGTTTTTATTTCCCTTAGTGCAACATATAATCCACCTGCTGCATGGACTATCAGGCTGGGTGGCAAGGTTTTATCTAGGATTTGACTGGTCCTCTCAGCTGATTGGACGTAGTCCGGAAACAAGTGAATCCTTTTTGACGTAATGTTTGTGTCAAAAATTGTTATTGGAGATTTTGTAAAAAATCCAGATTAAGATCAGTTAATTTCTTTCGCATTCTTAAATATTTTTTAAATTTTCAGGAACACACCACGAGGGCTCACAGCCCAAATATCATCGTACCGTGGGAGTCGACAAGGAGGAAAAAGACAACTTGTTAATTATGGATTTGAAGTTTGGAGGTTCGGAGGAGAAGGAAAACATGTGACGGCAAGGAGTTTCACAAGTTTGAAATCCTCGGGACAAGAGAGCGGGCATAACAAGATGTTCTATGTCTGGTGACCTAGAGAGTAAAATGGTGCATTCGCTCTGTTCCCCTGGTAGATCTGTTGTGGCCAGTAGGTGGAGGAACTATGGAAGAAAACTCCTCTGAGCAGTGCCCGTGCAGATATCTATAAAAGATAGCGAGGGTAGAAGCAGCAAAGGCAGTCCAGATGTATGAGTAGTATACGAGGTTTGGCCTTATTTGTGAAGTATATAAGGTATAGAGATTAGCTGGTGCAAAGAATTTGCGGGCGCGGAAAAGGAAACCTAATTTCTTAGAAGCCGCTCCTGCAATTTATGTGACATGTTGGTGCCAACTGAGATTTCGATCCACAGAAATGCCAACAAGTGAAAAGGACGCATTACTTTGAATAACTTGGTTGTTCATTGTGATGGGTCTAGGGCTGTTGTCTCTCTTATGAGATAGGAAGCAAGACTGAGATTTGGTGGAGTTGAATTGTACAAGATTTCTACTTCCACAGTCTAATATTATTTGGAGATCCACAGATACAGAACCCTCCATGAGTCTGCGATCCTCATATAATTGGGCTAAAGAGACAGGCTTAGCATATTGTGTATTTAATACGGTGCTGTCGCCCGCGTAACTGTGAACTGGGTTGGATGTGCTAGAGATGAGGTCATTGATGTGGAGAAGAAACAAAGTAGGGGCTACAGCTGAACCTTGGGGGACTTCCGCATTAATTGGATACAGGTTAGAGGAATGGTCATCCACGACAACATAAATGCTCCGGTTGGAGAAGAAATTTGCTGTCCAGGTACAGCGTTTTAGTGGTAGGCCATAGGCCGCAAGTTTATTAAGCAGCGCTGCGTGCTGACCTGACCTGGTCTAATGTTTTGAATATGTCTAGAGAGACAATCTGGGATTCACCGTGTAGTTCCATATACTTGTTCCAAGAATGGGTGACAAAGGAAAGGAGGTCGGCAGTTGATCTGCGCTGACGGAATCCATACTGCCTGTCGTAGATTAGACTGTGTTTTGCAAGAAATTTTAGTAATTAGGTGTTTATATACTTTTTCATCATTTAAGGGACTACTGAAATGAGAAAATAGGCCTGTAGTTGCTAGGAAGCACTTTGGATCTTTTCATGGGGACGGGTTGTACTCGAGCAGTTTTTCAGTTACTAAGGAATATGCCTCTATTGTAAGATGTTTGAAACAGACAAGTCAGGACAAGAGGAAGTTCTGGTGTGCATTTTTTGAGAACAATCGCTCAGATCTCGTCAAGGCCAGAGGCTTTCCTGGTATTAAGAGAAGAGAGTGTGAAAGAAATAGTGACGTTGCTGTTAGGATTACTTTCACATAAATGGAATTCCTGTTGTCTGTAACAATGTACTATAAATTTGTTTCATTAGTCACGCATTTTTTTGCTGTAATTATCACTTGTCCAAAATTTGATCTCTTTTAAAGTTGGTGTTTGATTATTAAATAATACTTGAAAGCTTAGAGTAAAAATTGTGATATATTTTAGCAGTTTAAATTTAATATAGAATATTTTTTCAGCAGTTTGAAGTAAGTCAAGAAGCATGCGGGTCAGCCAAGCAACTCTACCCATCTATGCAGATCTATCTGACCAGAAGGAGTGATTAAGCAGATACTAGTTACATTGAAGTATCTGATTTTTGTCTACCGATAAGATTTTCTCATTTCTTGTATTTCTATTTGCCAATGATTAGGTGATTTATCTTTTACACTGTATACCATACCAAACCTTTTACGATTGTTTAATAAATAACTTGTGATTGTGTTTTACTTCTGCTTTTTACTTTAACATCAAATTACTGTAGTAAGTTCCCAGCAAATTCAACTGCTTCATAAAACTTGACGTTAGCTAGATATCTTTATTAGCGAACATCGAGAGCCAGAGTCTTGAACCGGACGTCTTACAAATATGAGATTTAGATCAAGACTAACCAAGTAGTAAGTATCATTTTGATTATATTTATAAACTGAAGCGGTAACCCCTTTTTCTTGTCTTAACGTATAAAAATTGAAACTGACCTTGGATGTGGGTTCTAGGGGTCCTAGTTTGCGCTCAGTAGTGAATTTTTTAAAAGAAAATTCACTAAAATACCTAGTTAGTACTAATTCTTGTTACCGACAAGACTTTGATGGTTTTAAATGTGAATTGGTCTGACAAAGAGTACAATCCCTTAAACATTGAAACAAAATAGCATTTTAAAATTTATAGAGAATTTATTTGGCCATAACGTTTTAAAGCGTTCGTGAGAACAGGTCTTTTATCACCATCATTGAAACGTACGGTTTCCGAATGATCGTGATAACGGAAGCAGTAAAGCATTGGTGGGAAAGAATAGCATAATGCAATGCCACTTTTCGTGATAAACTGTTATCAGTTTACGACTGGATGTCTAATTGCCCGTTATTTGAACAGTGCAGCGTGCCACTGTATGCTCTGCGATTCCTTGTAGAAGGCAATTAAATGCATTTTCATATAAATTTGTCTACGTTTCACATCTTGACTTATTCTCTGGAGTATGCTGTGGATCCCTAAACTACCATTTTAGTTTTCATACGATGACCGACAATTTCAATAAAGTTCTTGGGCTTGAGCGTACAATGTTTAATAAATGGTTATACTCTTTGGTCCTCAAGTTCAGCCGACTGGATTAATACAAAAAATTCGGGAAGCAGCAAGTGCGTTATAGTAGCGAATTTTCATAAGAATTGTACACTCTTATTATACGGCATATTAATAAAGTTAATACTTTAAACTTACACAGACCTTGAAGATCGACTTTAGAGATCCTAGTGAGTGCACATTTGAAAAATTCTTGATCTCTCTATTATCAGAAAAATCTTGTGCTCTAATTCCTTCTAAGAAAAATCCACAAAACGCAATTTTCTATGAAGCTAAAGAATTAACTTTTCCTATGTCTGTAGACAGTGTATGTCTGTTTAAAAGAAACTTGTATTGCAAATTTCATTTAAGTTATACAAAATATTTCCAAAAGGAAATTTAACTCATATTTAGAAAAGGAAAGTATCTGCCAAATTATAAACGTAGCAGTTATTTTTCCTTAATAGTCGCCAGTATGATTTCTTTTGAGTCAACCTAATCATTTTTTTTTAATATCAACAATAACAAAATTATAATTTCAGATTTAAAGGTGATAAACTTACTCTGACGTTTTAAACAAAAATGAAATCTTGTTCAAAACGTATAAAATCTGTGCACTATTGTTTCTTTAACTGTCAAAATAAATATTTTTTTCTCCAAAAGGTACAAAACTATTTAAATGAAATTTGGTGTAGGTGTGACCTTGGATAAGGATTTACTACGTACCAAAATTCAGCTTTCTAACTTCATACAAAATTGAGTTATTCAAATTTGAAGCATTTAATTAAAATTGACTACCATAACGCACTTGCTGCGTTCCGAACTTTTTTTATTTATTTCTGACATACATTTTGCAGGGTACAGTACAAATAAGCTTAGGCTTGGGGCTGTATTAAATGTACAATTTTAAAACATGGTAACTAAATTTTTTGCAGTCTCACCATCGATACCTCTCTATTAACGAATCTTTTAAAATAAAATACGCTTAATTTTTTACTAAAAATTTGCTAATAAGAACAAACCAGAAATGTCATTACCTAAAAAAAAGAGGTAACAGTACACGATGCTTCCAGGTGGTCACCCATCCAAGAAAATACCGTGCGTGAGATTGCTTAACCTCGCTGATCATACGACAATCGGTTTTGTCAACATGCTATCGTCGTTCACTTGACAGGTTTATTTATCCAAGCTTTATATATTCATGATTAATTTTTGAATTTAGATTTCAAATAAGAATGTAATTATTTTCAAATGTGGCAATATTCACACACTCTTCAACAGTCCTGATTGCATACGTACGTACTGTTACTGTGTGAAGAAATTAAAAACTGAATGAAGATGATTTTGATCGGCGGCTGGAGTTTTGTGAAGTTATGACTGCAAGAATATCGGATAACGGGAACTTTATGTTCAATATCTGTTTTTCAGACGATTGTATGTTTTTATTAAACTCTACAGTCAATAGTCATAATTGTCGTTATTGGGCAGATAATAATCCAAGAAATTTTCAGAAGGTCCACAGTCAAACTCTACAGAAATTGAATGTCTGGACTGGCATTTTTGGAGACCGTTTATTCAGACCAATTTTTCTTTATGGCAATTTGAGTGGTGAAACGTATTTGGAGTACTAGAAGATATCGTTTACCCTCTACTGATGGACATTGTTGAAAATAATGATCGCTATCAAGAAAATCAATTAGTGTTTCAACAAGGTGGAGCTCCTCCGCATTTTTCACAACGTGTTAGAGAGTTTTTGAACAGAGAGTTTCCAGAACAATGGGTTGGGCGTAGAGGTGCTATTGAGTGCCCCCCTAGATCACCGGATTGAACTCCCTTAGACTTCTTTCTATGGGGCCATTTAAAGAGTAGAATTTACGCAAGAGAACCGGAGTCTCTGGAAGAACTACGACGACGCATTGTTGAAGAATGCCGTCTAATAACTCCACAAATGCTCCAGAATATCAGAGCTCGTTTTGAACAAAATTTGTACTTTTGTATGGAAGCTGGTTGTCAACAATTTGAACATTTACTTAACTGAATAAACATTTTTAAACGTTTGGTTTCGTTTTTTTAGTATTTTACGAAAAAGTGACTAATTAGTGCATTTCTTATCACAATGAATAAAATACGTTCTTGCAACTCCAACTGTGAAAAATTTTTGAGTTGGTAAAACTTCCAAAAAAATTATTTTGCTAACTTCATAAAAGAAAGAGCTTTCAAATGATGTAACACTCGACCCTATTTAAAATATAAGGGTTGTTATCACCACCCTTAAGGGGTTGATGTGACAAAGTTGAGTTTTATTTCAAAACATCTCCCCCTTAATATTAAAATTGACGTGTTTCAGCGTTTCTTAAAAAAACATTATCTGTACGCAAATCGGTTTATTTCGATTTCAGTGCGCCACCCTCTATATATATATATATATATATATATATATATATATATATATATATATATATATATATATATATATATATATATATATATATATATATATATATATATATATATATATATATATATATATAAACATATAAAAATGTTAACATACCTTGGTTTTGGGTTCTAGCGGCCCGAATTCGCGCTCATCTGAAGCTCGTCAAAAGTTTTTCATCGTGATCTCTCTTTAGCGAATTTTTCTTAATGAAAATTTGCAAAAAATATGAGCGTTTTACCATTTAATGAACTGATTGTGTACAATCGTTCAGCTCGCTGAACTGTCTTCTTGCTATGTGTGAAATTTGTAAACAATGCGCGCGATTTTAGGCACGTTTGTTTGAGGTTAGGTAAGTGCTGAAAGGGTGTGATCATAAGCTCCGACAAAAAAACATGGTAATTAGAGTTTTTTCTTCATCAGGGGGAAATATATCACATACGCCCAGGCACATATGTAATCGACTGCCATGGGTGTGCTGGACTCTTAGTGACTAAAATCTCTCCTCGCACAGCCCTAGATGCGCAGCGCAACTACCTCTCAGTATAACCTTACCACACATTGCCACAGTCTATTACTCTTTTATCGCTTTTTTTGCCTGCTTCATCATCCTTTTCTTTAGCCTTTAGTATCATGTTGATCATCTCTTATATGAGTTTCCAGCTTGTCTCACACTCATATTGTTCGTTATCAGCTTCTCGCCAATCTTGACCTGCACCTTCTGTTTCACTCCCTGCTACCGGGCGCAGTATAGGACAGTGTGGTCTGGGGTATCGCCCTCCCCACAGTGTTCGCACTCGTCTATTTCCTTATTCTTGAAGCGGCAAAGATATGTTTCGAAGCGCCCATGTCTGGATAAGAACTGGGTTACGTAATATTCTACCTTCCCATGCTGTCGCGAGATAGATAGGTTCATAACAACGAGTCATTATTGCAACATTGTAGCAACCCAAGGATACAGACACCAGAGTCAGCACACCGTAAACCGTGAGAAGCTAAGCCAGCAGAGTAGAAGTCAACTCTAAAGAAAATAAGTGCCACTCCCGAGGTGAACAGTATAAATAGACGAATCGCCTTGAGCAAGGCGTTCTTTCTTGTTCCTTCTTAGTACTGTGCACACCACGTGCTATCGCCGCAAACCACAATTGACAGATCATCTGCGTAACCGATAATAGTTGTCTCCTCGCATGTGTTTATTCTAAGCACACCGTCGTAATATATATTCCACAAGGTCGGGCCAAGTACCGATCCTTGTGGTACACCAAAAGTCATTTTAGTGCCCAAATTATTGCTCCAAATCAGAACACTCCGGTCTTCTAGATTGGTAAATAGAGTAGAAGATCCAGTTGTTGGCTAGTAGCCAGTCGTTGGTCACTTTTAGGAATTATGCTAATATATGGAGGTTTGCTTGCTGTTGTATAAGTTAGAGTAGAATCAATTAGATTCGACAACAGACAACATATTTCTGCAGGCATCCGCAGTGTCTTACTTTTGTGTGAGCTGCTAGCTTCGCTGTAATCATTTATCTACTGGGCTGCACGTGCCCTTAATCCAATTTTATAAGATTTGTTGATCATTTGAAACTTGTTATTTGAGAATATCGAATTCGTTCTACAAGTAAATAGAGTGTATAAGGCTACATGCATTCTCACTACAATTAGAACCGTAGACCAGTTTCACTTTAATTAGAGCTCGTCAGTACGGCATACTAATTTCAGCGAAAATACACATATAAAGTAATACGGCTATGGTAGCCAGCCTTCCAACACTTAGTGAGATGTAATACACGAAACACGTGCCGCCACCTCGTTGCGGAAGCAAGTGGTATGTTGTTATATATATATACTGTTTCCGTTAGCGAGCACAAGGTACTACTTATCCAACAACAAAAAAACGGATTACGGAAGTTACAAAATCAACAGAAGGTTTTATTAAATATGGAACTACACAACTAAATCTGCTTAAGAAGTAAATCTTTTAGAAGCGTTGGCAAAACTTCATAAAATTGCGTAGGCGTGCGTGGGTAAACTAGTAACAAACTCATAAAATAAGACTGAAGCAACATAAACGTCCCTTTTCATTAAAAGCTTTCAGTACACGAAACTTTTGATTAGGTATAGAAAGTTACTGTAAACTGTAGTTTATCAATTAACACTGAAAGACTGCGTTCCACCAACTAGTTACTTCCTAATTTTACACACTTACAGATAAATTTTCTAGCAGGTGATTTACCGCAAATAATTTTCTGTTTTTAGGGAATTCACCAGAGAAAATTATCTAATGAAGAAATCCCGAGTTTGTTATTTCAAAGCATTTAGGACCCTAGAGAACCCACATCTAATGTTAGTGTGTTTAGAAGGATTACAAATCTATAATAATTTAAAAGGTCACAAGTAAAAACTAAAAAAAATAAAAACTTCGGGACGCAGCAAGTGCGTTATGGTAGTGAATTTTCATTAAATGTTTCAAACTTCAATAACTCAATTTTCTATAAACTTAGAAGGTTTGATTTTGGTATGTAGCAATACCTTATATATGTCAAGATTCATTAAAATAACTGTGTAATATTCGGCGAAAAAAATTTTTTTGGAGGAAATTTCAAAATTCAAATAACTCAATTTTCTATAAATCTGGAAAGTTAAATTTTCGTACGTAGTAAGGTCTCTACCAAGACAACATATATGGTAAATTTCATTAAAACAGCTTTGTAATTTTCGGAGAAAAAAGTTTTTTTTTAAGGAAAACTCAAAATTTTCCCGGAAAACCCTGTCTGATTTTCCTACCTAACGAACTCGTCCAAGCCACCATTTGTTAAACGTGTTATCATGAGGTAAATTAAGTATAACTCAAAAACTACCAGACATATCTTGATAAAATTTTAATCGCACCACATAAGAAGCACCAGCTTTAAAACCAAAAAGAATAATCAAAATCGGTTGACCTAGAAAAAAGTTCTGAGGTAACACACATAAAAAAAACATAAATACAGTCGAATTGAGAACCTCCTCCTTTTTAGCAAATTTTCGTAGAAAAAGTTCACTGTTGGGGAGATCCCGACTTTTGAATTTTGAAAAAATGTTTGCAAATGAGCGCGAACTACGACCCCTAGAACCTATATCCGGGGTCAGTTTCAATATATATATGTATATATATATATATATATATATATATATATATATATATATATATATATATATATATATATATATATATATATATATATATATATATATATATATATATATATATATATATATATATATATATATATATATATATATATATATATATATATATATATATATATATATATATATATATATATATATATATATATATATATATATATATATATATATATATATATATATATATATATATATATATATATATATATATATATATATATATATTATATATATATATATATTATATATATATATATATATATATATATATATATATATATATAGTTCGCGCTCATTTGAAATTTTTTTTGCAAAGTCTCACCATCGATACCTCTCTATTAGTTTTTTTTTTTTTAAATAAAAATTTACGAAAAACCGACTTCATTAAGGATACCTCAAAAACTACTGGTCAGATCTTGATCAAATTTATGCGGGACCACACGAGGAGCACCAGCTTTGAAAAAAAGCATCATATCGATTCACCTAGAGAAAAGTTGTGGGGTATTTTGAAGTCGGTTGAAAAATGACCACCTATTAGAGAAATTCATATCTGCGCTGCCACCATTTGTTAAACGTGTTATCATGAGGTAAATTAAGTATAACTCAAAAACTACCAGACATATCTTGATCAAATTTTAATCGCACCACATAAGAAGCACCAGCTTTAAAACCAAAAAGAATAATCAAAATCGGTTGACCTAGAAAAAAGTTCTGAGGTAACACACATAAAAAAACATAAATACAGTCGAATTGAGAACCTCCTCCTTTTTAGCGAATTTTCGTAGAAAAAGTTCACTGTTGGGGAGATCCCGACTTGAATTTTGAAAAAATGTTTGCAAATGAGCGCGAACTACGACCCCTAGAACCCATATTCGGGGTCAGTTTCAATATATATATATATATATATATATATATATATATATATATATATATATATATATATATATATATATATATATATATATATATATATATATATATATATATATATATATATATATATATATATATATATATATATATAGATTTTGACAAAATTTGGCATGTACCTTCATTTTGTAAGTGGCTTGAATAAGTTTGTTAGTCAGGAAAATCGGACGAGGTTTTACGAGAATATGTTGAGTTTTCATTCTAAAAAAATTGTTATCACAAAAATGAAAAGGGCGATCATAACAAAACTTGGTAGGTAGGTTAACAATATAAAGCGTAAACTATACACCAAAATTTATATTTAGATGTTGCAAGAAAAAAAAGTTATAATAAAATATTTGGTGCCAGATCATTTCTATGAAAATTCGCTACCATAACGCACTTGCTGCGTCCAGGCTTTTTTTAATGTCGGTTAAAAAGAGAACTTACCGTGGATTGCTTTCTTCTCAAACTCTCTCTTTTGATATGTTTGTGCATTTTGAACTTTATGTAATACAGGTATATAAGTACATTTAGAGGGCCCAAATTACCACAACATATCCTTTAAAGACCTCACGATCGTTTCACTAACAAAGTAGTTGTTATCAGGGAATGAAATATACGAAACTAATTAACCGCTATACATTATATTTATCCTACTGGTTAGATACAAGATTGATAGCCTAGAGAGGGAGCAATCGCATGCACACTTCCTGCATCTGTAGTTTTAAAGCCGAAAGACCTTTTTCAAATACCGTTTTAACTGTACCCACCAAGTTTTGGAATATCTTTTACATTAAAAAGGCAATGCAAACAGTGAGCTATTAATCATTGACACTAGAGTAACTAAAATGAGACTTCGTACGTAACTATAAATGGTGTAAGTAAACCTGTCTTGCGAATCTTAAGTAATTTGGTTTACAAGATTTTGGTATTTTGCCAAATTGAAAATACAATCTTAAAGATATGAATTGAAAGGAATTGAGTGGCTAAAGTCTACTGCCTGACAAAGACAAAGTAGCCACCTACCATGCGCTAGATTGATATTTACTACAGGAATAAATCATAATAAAACGATAAACAACAATACAAATAACACACGTAAAACATTCCATCCAACTAGCGATCGAGAAATCTCAGCCACAAAAAGCCCGAAAACCGTTGTCAACAATTTGGCGATAGAATAACAGATGACATGACATTAAAAAAATACTGTCTTTTAAGTTGGGGATTCAATAAATTTTTAAAATGCACTATATCTATGGCTTGATGAATCGCCCCAATAAAAGTTTTAGTCTGAAAAGATAGTATTTTGTGGAAAGGTCTAGATTATGGCAAGGCAATAAAGATACCTTTACGGAGCTATCGCCCTTACCTATAAAATATGACGTTTTTGTCAAACCGTGATTTGGTAACTTTCATATTGTAAGAATATAAGAAGATACAGAAGAATGAACTAGATATTGTAAACAAAATCGACTTACGTCTCTATAAAAATGACACCTATAATATTTATTGCCAAAAGTTCATCTAGTCCCGGATTTCGCTACGGGGTCGAGGCAGCCAATAAGAATTTTTGAAGAAAGAATTTAGAAGGAAATATGGACCTCTGGAGTTGAACTCAAAGTCCAAAAAGTGCTAAGATAGAAGAAGGAAAATAGGCATTAAACAGATAATATATATATATATATATATATATATATATATATATATATATATATATATATATATATATATATATATATATATATATATATATATATATATATATTATCTTCTGGCTGTTGATGCTATAAAAGAACTAAGCGTGTTCTATATGTTATTGTGAAGCAATGGTAGATTTTTCTCCGTCTGTATTTAATATGGAACGGTTTTACCAAGTAAGGCCACGAAAAAGAATTAAACAAACTAATTAAGGTTCAATTTATAAACGTAACTTCAGTTTGCTACTTTGATTTCCTTCGGAGTAAATCATTTTATAACATTTTCAGTTTTCTTCTTGCTATAAAAACCACCCCTTTGCTGATAATAAACCTTAAACAATCCAGTATTCTTTTTCTCTGTCTGTGAACATTTCGCTTTCGGTACACAAATAGACAGCGTAGGAAGGAACACAATTCCTTATCGTCAAAGATCCATTATTTTACCAGTAATCGCTCGTGTTATTTGTTTTATTCAGCTCCGCTGTGTAGCCGAGGTGCTACAGTGAAAAATGAGCTCTATAAGTCACGAGTCAGACAGGACAAGCTAAACCACCTTCTCCTGGTATTAGGATTTACAATACAGGTTTAAAATCACTGAGAAGAGCATCTAACTCAAAGGAGATAACTCGTTGTTTTAGCGTTCGTCTCATATAAACTGACAAGCAGGTAATTGACAGATCTTATCTTGAATTAAAGTGCCTCTGTTTGAGTTAATTTGTTAGAGGGAATGACTAGTGAGGCTCTTGATAATGACGGAAATGTTATCTTGTCTCGTATTTAACTCTTGGCAACGGTAATAAAATTACGGAGTCTGGGAACTTCAGTTCCGCTTCTATTCCTTCTATTCAACTCATTGTAATTTTCATAACTTCTTGTAATGAAATAGGATATTCAGCTTGAGATATAGTTTATAATTGTGGCTGACAGTGCACATTTCAATAATGAATGTTCACTTAAAATTTAAGAAGTTCCCAGTCTCCAATCTTCTGCTCGTGAAATTAGATTTTATGAATAATTCTTTTGATCCTGGATGACCTATCGTTCTCATAAAAACTCTTAAAACTCAAATTATTCTATGAAAAATGTTATAAGTAGTGATCAGAGTAAGTTGGAACGATAAATACCAGCTACTTTTAACGAAAATGTGTCAGCCTGCTCCAAGGTTATTGAAGTTAATGTGGTAACGTATGAATACAACAAACAATTTTAGGTCTAAGTTCATTTAATAGTAACACCAATTATATAGGTAAACATAGCTCTTGTCATCATCTTGCTAGAAGATTCCTATGCGTCAGAATATGACCAACGAATTTTTCCTTTGTCTTCTCAATTGATTTTGAAAGCATCTTTCTTCCCTCATCTTTAGAACACTTTTAGTCGCTTCTCTTGCATTGTTTTTTGTCCTTCTCATTGTTTCTTCCATATCCCCTTTAAAGGGCTTTCAGTTTTTTTAAGGTATTTTATATTTCAAGCTTCAAATGATGTAACCCTCGACCCATGTTCCCTATTTAAAATATAAGGATTTTTGTCATTACCCTTAAGGGATTGATGTGACAAAGTTGAGTTTTATGTGAAAACATGTCGCCCTCAATATTAAAATTGACGTGTTTCAGCGTTTCTTAAAAAAAAATTTCTGGGCGCAAATCGGTCTGTTTAGTTTACAATGCGCCACCCTGTATAACTGCCAAGTGGGTGGTCTATCAAGCAGTTGTTTTTACCAGACTTCTGTACAAACTTCACTGATTTTGTGGATTTTAATTAATTAAAGAGTGATTGACTGCTCGGCTAAAAATATAAACAGAAATATTTTATAATTCATTATGAGCACATATTGTTTAGGGAGAACTTTCAAACCGTATGAGCCCATTGTTTTACAACATTGTATATATATAACCCTTTGAAAAGACAATAAACACGAGCACACGATTTGAAAGCGGGTACATAATTCTATTAATAATGAGTGTGTGTTGAATCGAGATAAAGCGAAAGTTTATAACTTTATTATTCTGATGAGTATAATGTGGACTTTGATGTGCAGAGACCTGAATTATTTTTTGTGCCCGCGTGTGACGAAAAATTACGTTAAAGCAGATTTCGTTACAAAATACGTGTCTTAGCTAACCGAAACGCGGTAAAAACTTTACGCTGTTTGTTGGCTCTAATATTAGCATTGTGTTTTCAGTTTTACTGAGAGCTTAAAATATTAGGTGTGCTTTGCTTTGTCGGCCTATTGCCGCGACAATGGCCAATCACCGCCGCCAGGGAGCAATTTCACCTTACTATCCTGGAAATTTTGCCGAACCCTTGCCTTGCTGTAAGGAGGGTAGCGATCTTTAACATCTTTACGCCCACTCCGAAGAGCGGAACGTAGAGACATTCAACTTGCTTAAATACAATTCCACAACCTCGGTTGATGTTAATGTTGCAGTAAGTACTGAAAAAGTTAAAGGATAACCCTGGGATCGAACCCAGTACCCTTCGGTTCAGAGGCACAAGTTCCTACCACTGAACCACCGACGCTCTTTAAAATATTATGCTACCTATATTTTACGCTTTATAATAGTACGACAATTAGTTGCGAAAATAGAGATTTGTTAGAAAAAATTATAGCTTCTAAAGTATTGCTACAAAAAGAGAACTGGTACCTATAGCATATTTATTTAATGTACTATTAGAGTTAGTATCCTTAAAGCTTCAAAAAATGCTCTGGGTGTATTTTAAATAAACGTTCTGAGAATGTTTTTTCCACATCAAAAATAATAGCTAATTCAATCGAAATCTAGGAATTAATAAACACATTGCAGTAATATTGGTTGTCCGTAGAGTTTGTTACATAATGAAAATTTTAATATAGTGATATGTACAAGTGTCGCCATCGGTGGCGTAGCCAGGTAATATGTTGTCATGGCAGCTCTGACAAACACAACGTGTTATATAAATAGAGACTGTGTACAACTTAACGATTAAAAAATCGCTAGCCCTTGTATTTTCTTCCGTAATAAAGGACCATCTATTTATACAAGGCCAGGTGCATTTCACTATAATTGGAAACGCATACCGGTTTCGCTCTCATTAGAGCTCGGCAGTGTGCTATACCAAATTACAGCCAGAGTACACCCAAGAGCAACACAGTGAAAAACACAGTCTAATCCACGACAGGCAGTACATATTCCGTCAGCGCAGATCAACTGCCGACCATCTTTCCTTTGTCACCCATTCTTGGAACAAGTCTATGGAACTACACGGTGAATCCCAGATTGTCGCTCTAGACACATCCAAAGCATTCGACCAGGTCTGGCACGCAGCGCTGCTTAATAAACTACCGGCCTATGGCCTACCACCAAAACTCTGTACGTGGACAGCACATTTCCTCTCCAACCGGATCATTTCTGTTGTCGTGGATGGCCATTCCTCTAAACTATATCCAATTCATGCAGGAGTCACTCAAGGTTCAGCTTTAGCCCCTACTGTGTTTATTCTCTACATCAATGACCTGCTCTCTAACACATCCAACCCAGTTCACCGTTACGCAGATGAGAGCACCCTCCACGCAAATATACAATATTCTAAGCCTGTCTCTTTAACCCAATTAGATGAGGATCGCAGACTCATGGAGTGTTCTGCCTCTGTGGATCTCCAAAAAATATTAGACTGGGGAAGTGGAAATATTGTACAATTCAACTCCACCAAATCTCAGTCTTGCTTTCTGTCTCATAAGTGATACACCAGCCCTAGACACTTTACAATAGGCAACAAGTCCTCTCTCTCTCTTTTATAGATATCTGCACGGGAATGGCTCAGAGGATCTTTTTCCAAAGTTCCTCCACCTGCTGCTCCCAACAGATATACTAGGGGAACAGAGCGAATGCACCCTTTTACTATCCAGGTCACCAGATATAGAACATCTTGTTATGCCCGCTCTTTTGTACCGAGGACTTCCAAGTTTAGGAACTCCTTGCCGGCACATATTTTACCTTCTCCTCCGAACCTCCAAACCTTTAAGGCCACAATTAACTAGTTGCCTCTTTCCTCCTTGTCGACACCCACGGTACGATAGTATTTAGGCTGTGAGCCTTCGTGGTGTGTTGTTGAAATAAAAAGAAAGGTGTTGTTTAAAATTAGCGTAAAGGCTCTCTTGTAAACCGTTTGGCTTGCCTCTCAATTAAAATGTTGCAGCTTTTTCGGATATTCACGCGTTTTATATTTTAGTCTTAAGAGAATAAACATTACAAAAGTGGTGCTTAATAAAAATTTCTTATTAGAAATTGCTTTGAGTTAAAAGATACCAGTAACACAGTTAACCATCAGAGACTGTATTACTACACTAAGTCCAGAGACGAGAAATACAGCCCATATGAAACAAAAATAAAAACACACCTCATAGCAGATCATATTCTCTATCAATAGAGCATCACATAATATAATTTATCATTTTATTTTAACAATTTTACTCATCATTCAACTCCAAACAAAGCGAGTTCGTTGCACAAATCCGTTTAGCGAGGAATGCTGTAGAATGACAGTGGCATGTGCGAGAGTTCAGCTGTTAAGATGGACGGGCCCCTCGCATACTGGCGCAGTCGGCTGGATTCCTGTCTCTCGTGATGGACGAGAGAGCTTCTCATCACTCACAGACTGACAAATTGCACCGCTCTTTCCTGTTTCCCACCCCTTTACATCTTACGCAAGTGAATGCGGAGATAGAGACCGACAAATGGACAGGAGGAACAAAAAATGCACAAATATATATTGGTGGAGTTAATGAAGGACACAGTAGGTCGACAAACATGTGAACACTCCGAGGTGGTAGTGGCGTTTAGGGTAGAGTCGTTGTGATAATGACACGAGCGGGAACTGTATGACATGTGGTGATGATGGGAGCTAATTGCTACTATTTAGGGATAATTGTACTACAATTTATTAACCCTGGAATTAACAGTTAATCCCCCAAACCGAACATGCAAAATACAATTTAAATCCACCCTGAGAAAGTGCTCTTCTTACTTTGTTAATTATTGACATTGATATTTGATGTTACAATAGTATGAAGTTGAGATAAAGTTCCCTTAAATCGTTTTCTAACAGCGCAGCTCATACGACCACGTCACTAGAAACCTGTATTATTTAAAATTAATCGTGGCATCTTAACTGAAAACTAATGCGTCTTATTACCTCTTGTAGGGCTGACATTTTACTAAATTGTTAGTTGGTTGTATACAGTCTCTATTTTTTTAACACTTTTTGTTATTTGGAGCTGGCGTGACAACATACTACTTGGCTTTGCAACTAGGTGGCGACACGTTGCTTCGTGTCTCACCACTCACTTAGTGTTGGAATGCTGGCTACCATATCCGTATTACTTTGTAGGTGTATTTTTGCTACAATTAGTTTGCCGTACTGACGAGCTCTAATTGGAGCGAAACCAGTCTACGGTTTTAATTGTGGCGATAATGCATCTAGCCTTACTCTCCTAGGGAATCATCCAACTTGAAGGACAAGGATAGAGAATGCGAGAGGTCACCCCTACTAGTTAAAATATTGATTTTTCTCTTGCTTAAGCATTGAAACTACAACGTCGCTGTTAAAAGAAATATGTGTGATATTTTTTAATCGACGCTACTGTCTATTGTATTGGGGTCGAGAGTCCCTTGATAACGCCGTTGAACATTATTTCTGAGAATATAGAGACCCAAAGATCAAACAAACTTTTACTGTGTTTGATATACAATCGGTTAAACTTTTGATGCTCACTAGATACGTTTCCTTTAAAAAAAATATTCTAGAGAAGTCAGAAGTGTATTTCGATGGTAAAACAATGGCAAATTTTCATATAATTCTTTTATTTTGGTATTTTCTTCGCAGTCCAATATTTAAAGACTGTAATGAGCATTGTAATTTTGTCAGATATACCTTAGAGGCAGCAGAATGACACGGTAGCTGGAAAGTCGACCGTAACAAGAAGTAGTGCTTAATAAATATAATAATGTTTATCGAATATGCAATAAAGCTCAGATAAAAAGTTGAACGGGAAATGTGTCTGCTATCAATATGTTTGTCTTACTGTTTCCTAAAATGTAATAGGTAAACTAAAGAAAGTGGCAGAGGACGCAAACTAAATTGGCAACGATCCAATGCACAAGGTGTGATGATAATACAGCGCTAATACAAAAAAAGAAAGAGAATTACTCAGGAATACTAGATGTGCCGTTAAATAAAATCAGTGTAACAAAAATAGGGTAATAAAGGTAACTGAGTACATGTTGAAATAAGAAACGAATATAAAACTAAATTGACAAAACTTGCAGTAGCAATATTTATGTGATGAATCATATCTAGTATTTGCACATACTGCAAAAAGCAATGCTGATCAAAATAATTAACATAAGGCAAGCCCTCGCACACTCTACAACTATAAACCAAAAATATATATTCTCCTTTGATTTAGCTTTACCAGAGTGCTCTCCAACAGAACCAGTCTGTAGCTTTTTCAGTCTTTGAGCCATCCTTGTAGATATCTAGGGGCTCTCTAAAATTTACTGTCAGCTCAAACGTCAATTTTTTGTTATACTCCATGTTTTCTGTGTAAACTGGAATAGTAACGCTTTTGCTACACCATAGAGTCTCAATATTTAGTTTGTACAGTGAGAAGCTTTATGTGTCTGCAACTTCAGGGGTAAACTTTTTGGAGATTCAAAGCCATCCACCAAAGGAAGATTATTTTTCATCTAACAGAACAAGTTAATGCAATAGTCGCTTTGCAGTGACTTGGTCTTATTGGGCATCTTTATCTCGTAGCCAGTAATATGCACACAGAAGTTTTGGGCTATTAACAGTCTTGTTATTTTAGGTCTTGAGGTTCTGTCAGGAGCGCTGGTATAGGAGATGACTTCATTACGAGAAGATTTATTTTGATTGCCTTGTTCTGAAGTTTTTCGACGCCCAGATGGTTTGTACCTGCGGCACTACCATAGAATATGCTTTACGCATAATCGATAATTGACCGGATATAATTATGATAAAACATAATGCATGTATCGCTATCTGCTCATCTGCTCACCAAGATGTATTAGTCACTGTCATAGTAAGCTGATGCCGCTTTCGCATTTGGATTATATAAAATTATGTTGTCTCATCCATGGCAACTTTTTGTTCAAGCTCATGCCCAAGTATTTATATACGTGGGGGAGGTATATGGAGAAATGGCCAAAGTTAGTAGGTGCTATCTGACCTAGCCTGTGATGTGTGTAAATACGATAGTGTTTTTAGTGCGTGACTCAAAACCATTTTCATATAATCAGGAGACTAGAAATGGCGGGGGTGCCTGAAGTTTACTTATGCATTTGCTTTGGAATGTCTGCCTAGGGTATATATATATATATATATATATATATATATATATATATATATATATATATATATATATATATATATATATATATATATATATATATATATATATAATATATATATAATATATATATATATATATATATATATATATATATATATATATATATATATATATATATATTTATTTATTTATTTATTTATTTATATACATCGTAGGCATACTGGATGCATTTAGTTTCTAACTTTTTTACTAAAAAGTAATTTAAGAAGTTTGTTAGGTAATACTAGACATAAAGATAAAACCAGCGAAATGTCGGGTATCTATGAAATAGGTTGTAAAGACTGCAATCTTAAATACGTCGGACAGACAAACGGAAATAAAGCTACCAGATTTCGTGAACATCCGCATATTTACGATACGGTAGTGTAAAGTCATGTGTGGCACAACATATGTGGGGTAATAACCACCACATTGATAAAGATATTCTGAAACTTATCAAAACTGTTAGACAGCAATCCATGCTTGACGCGAGATAAATGGAGCCCAAACAATGGCCCGTTATGCTACAATGTCGCCTTCCCACGGTAAGAACCGCTGAGTCAGCCGTCGTCATACAGGAGCCAAGAACTATGCAGGTTCAAAGTGCAAGTAGAACGGAATATCACTGTGAGAATCTACATCAGCAGATTCCTTGTTTATCCAGAGGCATAGTGCCACGCCTGGAGGGAAAACTATAAAGAGGCTGCTCACAGAGGTAGAACCGTTCATTCTTGTTCCGAGTTAGTCATTGGCACACCGAGTGCATAGACATTAGATCACATGTAGGTTGATCGTCTTATTTTAGTATATTATATTATTCATTTTTCTTGTAACTAAGTAATTAAGCTGTCAGGTGGGGTAATAAAGGAAGGTCAATAACCTACTCTGGTCAGTAAAGATACAATACACAAAAGACCCGCCTGCGACGTAAAATCTCACTTTTGTTTTCGTTCGTCTACCTAAGAAAATATAAATACAGGTTTTTGGTAGAAATATTTTATAATATGTCATATTCTAACGAAGCTAACGTTGTTAGCGCAACGATAGTTAAGTCTTTAAAAATATGTGTTGTGGTGCATTGGGTCTTGTGTGTACTTATCAGTGCTCATGACAGGTTTCAATCTTCAGTTATTAAATAATTCCACTAAATTATCAGATGATTTTGAGTAGAAATAAATTTAATATTTCTTAGTTGAAGGATTGAAGAAATCCATTTAAACAGACTCAAATTCGCTACCATATATACTCCCTACATCAGGTCTTTTAGCAAATAATTGATAGCATATCAACACCTGTAAAGGTTTTTAGTACCCTGGCCAGTGTACATTATACTTTTTGTCTGATGTGTTTCAGAAAATATCGATTGGCCAAAATTCCGGCCGAACAAAGATTGTCGGTTGAGCAAAAATATGGACGCAGCAAGTGCGGTATGGTAGCGAATTTTCATTAAAATGTTTTTAGTAGCAAACATGTGTGTTTTTTTAAGAAAGCAGGCATCAAATTTGGTTACCAGTATAACATATATAGTAGAAACAATGTGCCATGTTTCATCAAAATAACTTTATTGTTTGAAAACAATAATACAAAAATTTCCGAAAGTAAACCTAAAGTGTTTCCGACAAAACTCGTTTCTTTATCAATCTTATAGGTTAATAGCAAATTGAGCTATTCAAATATGAATCGTTAATTTATTTAATCTTTTTTTCCAAATATGAAGCATTTAATCATAATTCGCTACCATAACGTACTTGCTGCGTCCAGAATTAATTTCCTTACAACATGCATTATATTTTTATGGAAAATGCAAAAATGCAATAACAGAAGGCATGTTCGACTAAAAAGAAAAAAGAAAATTTGTTTCACCAATGACTTATGGGCCACCCTGTGATTTTAGATATAATTTTTAAGATGTAGCCCAAGAAACGCTATAATTAATGTATACATTTTTTTTCATATCTTGTATAATAACGGATATATTGAGCTTTATAGAGATTTTTAGAAAATTCGACCTAAATTATATACCATTAAACGATAATATATTAGCTAAGGCTACTGCCAAGCATCAGAGAAAAGGTCTATTTGAAATGAATTTTCTGGAAACATTTTTGTAATAAGAAGGACAATGACGGTTGAAACTAAGACCTCATGGTTGGCAAAACATTCTACTTGAGACGTTTTCTTTCCATAGTCCGCATTAGGTTTAAGTCCTTTGCCTAAATGTTGCCAATTTAGACGTTTTGAGGAAAATCCCAATTAATTTTTTTAAATGCCCATAACGTTTTCGTCTTTTGACCTACAGAGCTAAATTTTGGTAGGTAATTTTCCTATAATAATATAAACGCGTGTACAAAATTTGGTTATTTTCGGAGATATACATTTTTTTCGAAAGAAAACACAAATTTTTCCAAGAAAACCTGGGCCGATTGTCCTGGCTAACAAAATTATCCAAGCCACTTGCAAAAGAAAGGTACTCACCAAATCTAATCAACATCGACCCATTATTCTTTTAGTTATCGGTGGGATATTTGTATATATATATATATATATATATATATATATATATATATATATATATATATATATATATATATATATATATATATATATATATATATACATATAAAAATCGAAACTGACGTCGGATATGTGTTCTAAGGGGCCTAATTAGCGCTCATTTGAAGAAATTTTTTCAAAATTAAAAGTCGGGATCTCCTCATTAGTGAATTTTTTTAAAGAAAATTCTCTAAAAATTGAGTAAAAATAAGAGGTATGAATGTTTCACACTACACCTAATTTATTATATTAGAATGTTGCTTCTTTAGATGAAACTGGACACGTTCTATTACAGAACACCATTAGAGCTGTACAACAGTAAAACAAAAGACTTAGAAGCCTTTTCCACATAAAACAAAATGAAAAGTCACAAAACTGATTTCGTTATAGTTGTCACCGTATACAACAATAGTCTGTGCACTAGCATTACCGTTTTGAGATTCCTTAACAAAAATGTCTTATTCACAAAGATTTACATGCCGTAGAAGCAACAAATTCAATCAGCGAAGACAGTACGAACTATTAAATGAGTATATATCCCCTATCTAATAGAGAAAAACGGCAAAGCCCTAAAATTATTGCAGTCCCTCCATTTTCTCGTGTCAGAAACATGTGACTCAGCAGTCTTATTAAATATTTTGAACTGTAAGCAATTTTCTTTTATTCTCGCTGCGAACAAACAATGCGGCGAATATCACAAAGGGGAAACTATACATTTTCGTTGTATAGATATATTTTTTATTAAATAAATATACAAATTGCTTTATTCCAAAGACCCAGTAAAACAAAGTGTGTTTAATTCTATATAAACAAAGCTTGGGGGGGGGGTGTTCTCTTGGAATTAAGTGTTGAAAGGTTCATTATTGTTTTCAGTAGCTCATTTGACGTCAAGTATAAGTATACTAGGTTTGCACGGTACCTACAGCATCCTAGCGTACCTAGACTTTTTTCAGATTTTTGTCTATAGCTCCGACATAATACATTCTAGCGAATACTTGATTAATACAAACATGAAATACCATTAAATTATGAATCTAACCAGTATTTACCTTATGAAATTAAATTAAGTAGTATGGTTGAAATCGACGTTCGAAAAACGGTGATTTTTGCCAACTTTTCTGAAAAACGCATTATAATTACTTTCAACCGTCCTCTCGTTCTAAATGAAAAAAAGTATCGGCGCAGCAAGTGCGTTATAGTAGTGAATTTTCGTAGAAATTATCTGGCACCAAATATTTTTTATATTTTTTTTCCTGTAACATAAAAATCTAAATTTTGGTACATAGTTTTCCATTAATGTCATGAACTTGTGTACCAAAGTTGATCACCATAGCTTTTTATTTTTGGGGCAAAATAATGGTTAATAAAAGTGATGTAACTTATCTATCAGTAGGTACCGTCCTCATTTTGTAAGCAGGTCTTTATACTTGCAAACATTGACGCCGGTGTTACTAAATTTAACACAACGAACCTAATAAATATTGTCTTCCGCATGGAGACAAACTATAAAATGACGATACTGTTAGTATTACTACATAATGCATTAGTTATTTCCCCCGGTTATACAATAATAATGATGTCTAAGGGATCCTATCGTGGCTCAATGAAGAAACATTAAAAACCGGATGTTAACACTGCTCTTAGAATATGATTTACTAATATACTGATTTTCTATTTTATGCAAAATTTTATTGTTTTAAGTCATTAACTCACAGTTTTTATTTATAACCATCGTCCAGTATTTATTTTCAATATTTATATCCATGTTTTAAATATATTAGGTTAGTTAAAAGTCAGTTGTAAAATATCAAACGTTGTACACAGTCTCTATCTATAACATTTTGTTGCTGTCGTGAAGACATACTACCTAGTTCCGCACCGAGATGGCGTCCCTGCCGTACATCTCTTGTTCAGAATGTTCTACATTCGTTTAAGGTAAACTTAAACGAACACTTAAACTCACACCTTACAACAAGCAATAATTAAACCAGTCCTCGACATAAGTAAATCGTCCGATCTGGGGCAATACATTCAAATCTAACATATATAATCTTGCAAGTTACAGAGAACAAACAAAAAATATGGACGCAGCAAGTGCGTTATAGTAGCGAATTTGTATAAGAATTGTACACTATTATTATAGTGCATATTAGTAAGGTTAAAGCTTACACTGACCTTGAAGGTCAATTTTAGAGGTGCCAGTACGTGCGCATTGGAAGAATTCTTCCGAAACTGTTACCATCGATATCTCTGTATTATCAAAAAATCTTGCGTTTTGAGAAAAATTCCCAAAACTCAATTTTCAATAAAGCTAAAGAACTAAATTTCGCTCTATATGTAGATAGTGTAAGCCTCTTTAAGAGAAACTTGTATTACAAATTTCATTAAAGTTATAGAGACGATTTCCAGAAGGAAACTTAATCCATATTTAGAAAAGTAAAGTATCTGTCAAATTATAAACGTAGTAGTTATTTTTCCTTGCCAGCATGATTTTGTTTTAGTCAATCTAATTAAACCGTTAAACAATAAAAAAATTATAATTTCAGACTCGAAGGTGAACAACTTATTCAGGCGTTTTGATCGAAAATGAGATATTGTTCAAAACGTATGAAATCTGTGCATTATTGTTTATTCAAGTGTCAAAATAAAACATTAAAAAACACACATTCATAGAGCTGGATTCGATCGCGTAACCTTCTGGTTAGGAGGCAAGCGTGATGCTCCCTGCGCCATCTAGGCACACGTCAATTAACGTTTTATTTGCGTGGTACTTTAGATCGGCTTCATGCTCGGGATATTATATTCAAAGTATACGTAACAATTACAGAGTTCGTAGAATTACCATTGAAACACATCTTATGACTGTTTCGGTCTTTAATGACGTCTTATGTTTAAGTTTAGAATCATTTGTATATAGACTAGGCTTGATTTTGTTTACATGTCTGCTATATTATGCGCCAGCATAATATATCTATGCTGCGCTAAAACTGTATTTGGGGCCGTTAATAAAACTACAAATATAGTGTATTTTATAAAATGATTGAATCCCCCAGTTAAATAACAATTACTTGACAAATTTTTCATTTCATATCGTCTGTAATTTTCCATAATTTCGGCCGTGATTTCACGATTGTTGTTTCGGGTTGTATGGCTTATGCCCGGTATATATTTAGTTTTGTTCCGTTGATGCATTGTTTATACCTGGTTTATGAATCAATCTACGCGTTTCAGTTAACTACTCCGTCTGTCAGGCATTGGACTTTGACCACTAAGTCGTTTTAACGCATGTTTTTAATTTGAAAAAACTCCAAATATTGTTTACCAAATTACTTAAAATATACAACATAGGTTTATTTGCACTATTTCTAGCGACGTGTAACGTCTCATTCCAGTTACCTTGATACTTACTAAAATGTAGCGTTTTCAAAAACTTTTCCCTGATTTTCCACCGGAAAAACTTGAGTCTAAAGTCTGGTTACCGAACTAGACCCCGGTTTTCATCTAAACAAGATTTTTGCCAAGTTTTGTTCAACTAAATTTAGTGTTTTTTGAGTTATCGCAAGGATACCTATATATATATATATATATATATATATATATATATATATATATATATATATATATATATATATATATATATATATATATATATATATATACATATAAAAATTTTAACGAACCTTGGTTTTGGGTTCTAGGGACCCAAATTCGTGCTCACCTAAAAAAAAATTCTGAAAGCCTTTCATCGAGACCTCTCTGACAGCGAATTTTTCTTAATAAAAGTTCGCTAAAACTTCAGATACAATTTGACCTGAAATTAGATGTAAATTCAGAGAACGCAAAAACATACAAGTGTTCCTTTTGAAATAAAAATGTTCGTATTATTTCTGAGCCACCCTGTATATATATATATATATATATATATATATATATATATATATATATATATATATATATATATATATATATATATATATATATATATATACACATATTGTCTTACTTGTTAACAAAGAATGAGATTTAGGTACACCAATATACCAAGTGTCAAAAAAATATCTTAAGTAGTTTTAGAAGTATTGGCAAGATTCCACAGTGTTTTTACATCCTATATAGACAGATAAATGTTGCAAGTAAACTGCAGTTTTTGAATATTTTGCAAGATATAAAAAGACCGACGTCAACTTTGTTGGAATAAAACCCAGCAGCCAAGACTTTTATTAAACGAATGTAATTTCCCGTGAATAAGTTTCGCTGAACTTGCAGAAAACATCCTCTTTAACAGCGCGGTTTGATATATCATGGAAAAAATGTAGCAGACACGTGCGCTAGCATTTGGGTGTTCCAAACAATAACAGAATAAGTTAATAACGCAGCGAAATGGAGGAGTTCCCGGATTAAACTAGAATTTATTACGCCGGAGAGTATAAAAATAACTATAATTTCTTCTTGGTTATTTTTCTTCACGAATTCTCCTTTGTTAGTCTTAAAATTGAGACAAAGTGCGGTTTCAGAGAAAGATCTTTCAGAGATCGATTGAAATATGTTGCAGTTTGCCAACAGCAGACGGCTTTAATATCGCATTAATTACGGCGAATCTGCAGAGGATTCTGGGAAAGAATGGCTCCATTGGACCGGATGTAATATAACGTTGCCTTACTACAAACGAAGATTTATTCGGCTGCTTAATCCATCTTAATTACGTGACTAATTTTATACCTTTATGTCTGAGATGCACTCAAAAAACTGCTCCCGACGTAATAGATTGTTTCAAGGAGATACTACTTCTCTCAATTTTTGTTGCCCAGCAAGGAAAAAATGTTGAAAAGAATGACGCCTCCGTCCTAATTAATTTTATTGATTTTCTTTAGTAACCTATATAAGAGGAAAATCAAAAACAAACTTTTAATTTGCTTTAGTTTCTTTGCTTATACCAGCATTCTCCTTGTTTTTATCTTTGCTCCTGAAAATACTGTTTCTTTATACAAGTTAGTCAAATAAGGGGTTTTTTAAAGATTACGCTTATATTTAAGCATTTATAATAAAAAGTTGGGAACGCAGAAAATGCTTCATGGTAACGAATGTGCGTAAAAATGTTTTTAAAGGCAAATATGTCTTGTTTTCACAAGAAGGACATTTGGTTGGCAGTATAACCTATATAGTACTAATAATGTACCATATTTCATTAAAATAGCTTTGTTGTTTCAAAAAGTACAAACATTTTCCGAAAATAAACTATAAAGTTCCAGACAAACTGGTCCGATTTTCCTGGATAACGAACCTCTTGAAGCAATTAACACACTTGACAAGATATAATTATTCACAAACAGCTTTAGGACCAAAATTTAAAAAAAAAATATGAAAATTTCTTTTACAAAAATTCAGCATTTCTTTTAGATAAATTGCCTTTAGTAATGTCACACTAAATTATATTTTCCATAAAAATTCTACTGTTTTTTTTTTACAATAGCTTAATAAACATTAATTATTCATTACCTAACAAAAATCTTACAAAAAATTATTTCTACGAAAACACTAAAAACATTTCTGCGAAAACATTTCAAATTCAGCCACCAATTTAGAGTGACTATACGTTAGCTCGATTTTTTCGACGAGTAATACAAACCAAGAGCTCTCTGAATGCGTCATTTCCATTGTGGTTCACTATTAATTGATAAAAACTCCGTATCACAATTTGCGATATGTGTTTGAAATATGTGCCAAAAACGTGAATAGTTTCAAAACAATGGAAATAATACAAAAACGATGAACGATAAAAATTTGTTTCCTTACAAACATGCATTATAATTTGATGGAAAACACAAATATGCAATAAAATAAGGGGTGTTTTATTAAAAAATAAAGCTTTTATCACCAACAACTTTAGGGCCTGTGATTGCCAAAATAGGTTTATAAGATGCAGCTCGAGACACCGCCCTATAATTAACGTATATTATGTTTTCTTACATCTTGTATAATAACGGATATATTGAGCTTTACCGTAGAAAATCGTCACCCTGTTTATGTGTAAACAGGCAAAAACCGAAACTGCCCCGTATATGGGTTTTAGGAATTCTAATTCGCACTCATTTGAAGAAATCTTTATAAAATTCATAAGTCGCGGTCTTCTTAATAACGATTTTTTTACGAAAAGTTGCTAAAATATAGACTATTAAACCATAAACTCTATAGTGGAAACTATTGCCGAATCATCAGAAAGAGGGTCTATTGAAATAGATTTTCCGAAAACATTTTACTAAAATGAAGGAAAATGATGGCTGAAAGTGAAACTCAAAGCTTTGAAGAACTCACCTATTACGACACGTTTTCGACATAATCCCTATTTGCCTCAAATTCGTTGTCTGAAAATTGTTCAAATCACGACTTTGACGTTTCAAGAAGAAAAATTGTAAAATTTCCAAAATATTTTTTCTGCTACTTCTTCAGCTTCTTGCGCCAAGAAAACATAACCGTTGTGTGTAATATTCAATTGGTTTTCTTCACCATGCAAAAGATTTTGTTCTTGTGCTTTCCTGTGTCGCCAGTGTCGCCCAAAATGTTTTTCTTTAAATGCCTATAACTTTTTTGTCTTTTAACTTAGAGATTCAATTTTTGGTGTGTAGGATAGGTTTGATAGTAGAAACGCTTAGGTCACATTTGTTTTGTTTTGAATTCAACAACAGCTTGTTCATTCTGGACTTGAAGTTTTGGAGGTTCGGAGGAGAAGGAAAAGCATGTGCTGGAAAGGAATTCCACAATTTGGAAGTCCTCGGGACAAAAGAGTGGGCATAACAAGATGTTCTATGTCTGCTGACCTGGACAGTAAAAGGGTGCATTCGCTCTGTTTCCCTGATAGATCTGTTGGGGGCAGCAGGTGGAGGAACTATGTAAGAAAGATCCTCTGAGCACTGCCCGTGCAGATACCTGTAAAAGAGAGGGAGGTCACCAACGGCACGTCGGTGGGCAAGGGATGGCAGCCTTTGGGTGAGGGTAGGGTCACCTAGGCATATCTCTGTTATAATCAAATACCCAATGAAAGGCTTCTAATCCAGACAGTAAATTTGTTATTAAAACCTTTCATTGAAGCCATTCATTGAGTATTTGATTATGTCTATCCCAGATCATGTGACGTTTAGGAATGAAATATCAGAGATACATAAAGTTTCCGAAAGAAAACTTAAAATTTTCCCGGAAAAACTATTCCGATTTTCCTGGATAACAAACCTGTCCAAGCTACTTACAAAAGAATAGTACGTATCAAATTTCATTAATATCGGCTTATTATTTTTTGAGTTATCGGTGTGATCGGCGGACAATGAATGAAATACGTTCTTGCAATTCCAACTGTGAATAATTTGTAAACTAGTTAATAAAAGTTCAAAAAAAATCATTTTGCTGATTTCAAAAAAGGAAGAGCTTTCAAATGATGTAACAGTCGATCCATGTTCCCTATTTAAAATATAAGGGTTGTTATCACCACCCTTAAGGCGTTGATGTCACAAAGTTGAGTTTTATGTCAAAACATGTCTCCCTCAATATTAAAATTGCCGTATTTCAGCGTTTCTTAAAAAAACTTCTCTGGACGCAAATCAGTCTGTTTCGTCTTCAATGCGCCTCCCTGTATATATATATATATATATATATATATATATATATATATATATATATATATATATATATATATATATATGAATGAAAACTGGTCATATGTTAGGTGGCCTAGTTTGCGTTGCTCGCTTAAAGAATTTTTATTTTAATTCAACTCTGGACCTCCTCATTAGTGAATTTTTTCTACGAAATCCACTAACATTTCCATGAAAATTCGCTACCATAACCCACTTACTGCGCCTACTTTTTTTTGCTCAAACTATTTAATATAGTGCACCATTGGCTTGTACGAAACGGTCCTAATTATATTTGACTGTTATAAAAAATGGGCTTAGAATGCTCCATCTATATACAAGAGCTAACGATAAATTACACTAATCTACCGCAACGTCGCATCTATTTAACTCGCAACATCCCAAATCTTCAGCTTTAGCCACTTGACTCATCCAGGCTGGAATTCATCTCTGGATATTGATCAAAGCTCTTGGTTCATAGTTTAACCTCAGTTGTCTCTCATTCAAGGGAAGCAGCTCTGTTTACGCGCCAGCTTCTCTGATTTGACACAATGGTCCGGAAGTTAATTACTCAACTTGCGTATCTGCATTATCATACTTCCATAATGATGCGAAATCCCACTCTGGTCTCGCTCTCCGCCTTCAGTAAGCTGTTTATGTCGAAAGTGACATTAATTCTTTTGTTTTTGTAACTCCACTTCAGAAACTTCACAGTTGGGGAGGTCGTCGCCATAGGGTATGGTCTTTGTCCCTCTTGAAAGTGAAAAGACTCCTTGATACTCAAATATTAAACGCAAATGAATCGTCTTTGTTGTCCCTTATAGCACTTCTTAAGTTCAAAGAAAATCATGGAGTGCAGACGGTGTTTTTCCACGATGGATTAAAAATGTAAAAGCACTAACGGTGATTATGTTTCATTTTTTTTTGTACGTCAGGATCTTGTTTAATAACTCCCGGAACTTTGCATATTCGTGTCGAGACTCGGCTTTCTCTGTCCCTGATTCCTTTCTCTGATCAGTTGTTGTTTCTTGCAAGCTCATTGATGCAAGTTTGTGCATCGACCGATTAAAGTTTGGGATTAAAAGTGCGATAAGCAATCGGAAATTTCACACCTTTTAAGTTATTTTCGAATTTATCTTGTTGTAATAAAAAGATAAGGGAGATTGACGAGAAAGAGAAGAGATATTTGTCATGAGCAGTAAATAAAAGTGAATTTTCGTAGAAAAAATTCACTAATGAGGAGATCCCGACTTTTGAATTTCAAAAACATGTTTGCAAGTGAGCACGAACTAGAACCTCTAGAACCCATATCCGAGGCTAGTTTCAAATTTTATATGTTTATATATATATATATATATATATATATATATATATATATATATATATATATATATATATATATATATATATATATATATATATATATATATATATATGTATCACAGCGATAACACAAAAAATAATGGACCGATTTTGATAAAATTTGGCACTTACCTTGTAAATGGCTTGAATAAGTTCGTTAGTCAGGAAAATCTGACGAGGTTTTCGGGGAAAAGTTTTAATTTTCATTCGAAAAAAATTTTTATCTCAAAAAATAAAAAATCTGTGATAACCAAATTTGGTAGGTAGATTTGTGATATAAGAAATAAGCTATACACCAAAATATATATTTCTATGTTGCAAGAAAAAAAAGTTATGATAAAATATTTTGTTCCAGATCATTTCTATTTTCCTTACAACTCGCATCGTTTTTAGTCTATTGTTATTATTAAAGTCAATAGTTTCTTCCTAAAATTTGCTCTTACCGAACACACGTGGCTTCCATTAACTTCTGATTCTGCCGCTGTTACAGTCTTTACTCTTAACATGACGCTTTGCTTACTCTTACTGCTATACGATTTTACATACGTATCACCCTAGAAAAACCTGCTTGTATTCCACCGCATAAGATGTTCCTGTAGCTTCACTTTCGGTTTATTTTCCTCTCTTTATTCTTTATGATTCATTTGCAAAGCTCACTAGTCTGTTCTATCGAGAATGAAAATAGTAGAAGCATCCTCTAACTAGGCATCGTGTGTCTATTTGCTATGATTGCACCTTTAATTTACACTGTTAGTCAATGCTCGCTCTCTATGTAACTTTTATTTATGTGACCTAACAAATTACCTGAAATTTCCATGCAACATTTCTTTTTAAGTGCCTCACGTGGTCTCCTGCTACATTCATCACCTTTTAGACGTGAGGACCCTTACCATTACATTTCCTGTTCCACTAGTTTAATTATCATAAGAAGCAGATTTCGTCTTTGTAAATAGGTATTAGTCTATTAACCCTCCTGCAGATAACGTACCATTTCTGCCTAACATACACGGTTTCGACCGTCCTGTCTGTTTTGTCGTTTCTATTGTTAGTCAATGCTCACTATTCATATTCTTTTTAGTGAATTTTCATAGAAAAAATTCACTATTGCAGTTACAATGTTATATATATATATATATATATATATATATATATATATATATATATATATATATATATATATATATATATATATATATATATATATATATATATATATATATATCACACCGATAACTAAAGAAAAAAAAAATAATATGCAGATTTTGATCAAATTTGGTATGTACCTTTTCTTTGTAAGTGGCTTGAGCAGCTTTGTTAGCCAAGACAATCGGACTAGGTTTTCCGGAAAAATTTTGAGTTTCCTTTCGAAAAAATCTTATCTCAAAAAATAAAAAAGCTGCGGACACCAAACTTAGTAGGTAGGTTTACGATATAAAAAGGAAACTATAAACCAAGATTTAGATTTTTACGTTGCAAGAACAAAAAGTTATGATAAAATACTTGGTGTCAGATTTTTCTTCTGTAAATATCAAACAAATATTCGAAACGTAAAAATTGGTATAATCCGGTTTACCATTGATAAATATTGCAAGAAATGTGTATTAGAATGTTCTTCATTTATGCTACTCTTCTCATTTGTTGAAATAATGGCAAAAATGTCTCTAAAATAGACCTTACATATTATTACAAATAAATAACTGGAGACCATTATGAGTTACCTGCCTGTCATTATGCTTTGTTTCCCAAGCTTCGGTAGCGGTGAGGATTCCATCACTAGCTCGTGAGCAAAGGGGTACTGGTTCAAATCTCAGTTACGCTTGAATTTCTCTTTCAACTTTTTTCCTTTTAGTGAATTTTCGTAGAAAAAAATCACTAATGGGGAGATACCGACTTTTGAATTTTGAAAAAAATTTTGCAAATGAGCACGAACAAGGACCCCTAGATCCACATATCCGGGGTCAGTTTCAATTTTTATATGTTTATATCTATATATATATATATATATATATATATATATATATATATATATATATATATATATATATATATATATATATATATATATATATATATATATATATATATATATATATATATATATAGGTATCACACCGATAACTCAAAAAATAATGGGCCGAATTTTGATAGAATTTGGCATGTACCTCCCCTTTGTAAATGGCTTGGATAAATTCGTTAATCAGGAAAATCGGACAAGTTTTTCCGGAGAAATTTTGAGATCTCAGCAACAAAAAAACTTTATCTCAAAAATAAAAAAGCTATGATAACCAAGTTTGGCAGGTAAGTTTACAATATAAGAAGTAAACTATACACCAAAATTTAGATTTCTATGTCGCAAGAAAAAAAGTTATAAGAAAATATTTTTGGCAGCTCATTTCTATGAAATTTCACTACCATAACGCACTTGCTGCGTTCAGGCTTTTTTTACTGTAAGGAGTTTTTAAGACTGTGACAAAGTGAGTGCTACATGATTCATGCTGCACGATTATAATTATTATAATCGCGATAATTGAGATACTGAATTTATTCAATTTTGCTCTTCCACACTTTACCTTCTCATATGCAATTTCGTTTTTGTGTCCAATTAATTGAATTTTGCGATTAACCCGGCTTAAAATAATTACACGTGTGTGATTAAATTTGTATAGGATACGTGTTAAGCATGCAAATTTAACAATCTATTGGCCTTTGCGTGGCGAAGATCAACACCGGCATTTTCCTTCATCAAACATTATGATTTCTTTCCAAATTTAATGACATATCTCAGTTTTTATATTTTATCGCCTGAGTTTATTTTGCTGTGGTAACGATCTATTTGCATCGGTAAACCTAGATTAACATTCACCCAGAAATATACACGGACAATAAATTTTACAATAATTATTACAGTTAACAGACAAATGAGGAGAAATCCTGCTCGATGTTCTCACGTCGAATCTCGAATTATTTTTTCATCCCATCTTTTTTTTTTCAGCAACACACCACGAGGACTTACTGACTAAATACTATCGTACCGTGGGTGTCGACAAGGAGGAAATAGGAAACTTGTTAATTCTGGATTTGAAGGTTTGGAGGTTCGGAGGAGAAGGAAAAACATGTGCCCGCAAGGAATTCCACAACCTGGAAATCCTCGAGACAAAAGAGCGGCCACAACAGGATGTTCTAAGTCTGGTCACCCGGACAGTAAAAGGGCGCATTCGCTCTGTTCCCCTGGTAGAACTGTTGTGAGCAGCAAGTGGAGAAACCATGGAATAAAGCACGTCTGAGCAGTGCCCGTGCAGATATCTATGATAGAGAGAAAGGGGTCACCAACGGCACGTCGGTGGGCAAGGGATGGCAGCCTTTTGGTCACCAATGAGACGTACAGCTCTCTTCTAAATGGAGTCCAGAATAGCGAGTGTAGAAGCGGCAGCGGCACCCCATATGAGGGAGCAGTATTCGAGGTGTGGCCTTATTTGTGAAGTATATAAGGTATAGAGGTTAGCTGGTGAAAAGTATTTGCGAGCCCGGAGAGGAAACATAATTCCTTAGCAGCCGCATCTGCAATTGATGTGACATATTGGTGCCAATTGAGATTTAGATCCACAGAAATGCCAACAAGTGAAAAGGACTCATTCCTTTGAATAACTTGGTTGTTTATTGTGATGGGTCTAGGGCTGGTGTATCTCTTATGAGATGGAAGTCAAGACTGAGATTTGGTGGAGTTGAATTGTACAAGATTTATACTTCCCCAGTCTAATATTTTTTGGAGATCCACAGACAGAGAACCCTCTATGAGTCTGCAATCCTCATCTAATTGGGCTAAAAAGACAGGCTTAGAATATTGTATGTTTGAGTGGAGGGTCCTGTCCTCCGCGTAACTGTGAACTGGGTTGGATGCGCTAAAGAGAAAGTCATTGATGTGGAGAAGAAACAATGTAGGGTCTAAATCTGAACCTTGAGGGACGCCTGCATTAATTGGATACAGTTTAGTAGATTGGCCATCCATGACAACAGAAATGCTCCGGTTGGAGAGGAAATTTGCTGTTCAGGTACAGAGTTTTGGTGGTAGGCCATAGGCCTACAGTTTTTTAACAGCGCTGCGTGTCAGACCTGGTCGAATGCTTTGGATATGTCTAGAGCGACAATCTGGGATTCACCGTGTAGTTCCATAGACAAAGAAAAGGTGGTCGGCAGTTGATCTGCACTGACGGAATCCATACTGCCTGTCATGGATTAGACTGTGTTTTTCAAGAAATTTTAGTAATTCGGTGTTTATATACGTTCCATCACTTTAGAGACGACTGAAAGGACAGAAATTTGCCTGCAGTTGCTAGGAAGCGCTTTGGATCCTTTCTTGGGGACAGGTTGTACTCGAGCAGTTTTCCAGTTACTAGGAAATCTGCCTCTATTGTGAGATGTCTGAAACAGACGAGTCAGGACAGGAAGAAGTTATGGTGCGCATTTTTTGAGAACGTGAGGCCTGCTGGCATCTTCTGCTGGGCCGACGCACCTCATTAGTACCCCACAACACGTAGAAGAACCAGCAGTACTAGTGGTACCATCAATTAAGACGAAACATAATAAGATACATCTTTTTATCACAGAGTACTCAAAGACCTAACCTCCTTATACTTAACTTTGCCAGAATCCTTTCCGACAAAATTTACAGCAGCTTCGCCATGGATAATTCAACCACGAGTTACTTTTATTATAAGTTTGCAGTTCGAGCTGACTTTGAATTTGCCGCTATACTTTTCTGCAAACTACTACCCTTTTCTTATATTTAATTTATTGTTTCTATGGCAACGGCTTTGATGCAAAATGGTTGATATTTGATTTATTTAATATTTTTACGAGTGTAACGTAACAACGCCTATGGATATTTACTTGAGTCTCTCTATTTTACCGTTCTAAAATCTATTATTTTTATTATTGAATTTTAGACGTAAATGACATTTAGGGCCTTATAACAGTTATTATTGACAGTTCGTTATTACTTTTGAGTTGTTTCAATATGAAGTTACGATAATTATGTTTATATTTCAACTTTATTGATAAATACCTTGGCGGCTCACGGCGTCTGTTCAGACACGTATCGTTTCCAATCACTTATTTACTGTGGGAGCTGATTCTTTGTTACCAAAGCAAGAATGCTGATTATACACTGTTGTTTTAAACACTTTTACTGAATTTTATTACAAGTTTTTAATATAATTTTGATAATGTCTGTGTGTGTGTTTTGTTTCTTTAACGTCGGCCTATTTCCGCGACTATGGCCAATTACCGACGCCAGGGAGCAGTGTCACCTGACTATCCTGGAAATTGTGCCAAACCTCTGCCTTTCTGTAAGGAGGGTAGGGATCTTTAACGTGCCCAACATCGCATGGGCACGGGACCGACGGCTTTACGGCCCCTCCAAAGGGCGGAACGTGCAGACATTCAACTTGCTCAAATACAATGCCAGAACCTCGGTTGATGTTCATTTTACAGTTTGTACTGAAAAAGTGAAAGGAGTACCCTGGGATCAAACCCAGTACCCTTCGGTTCAGAGGCACACGTTCTTACCCCTGAACCACCGAGGTTCTAATTTTGATAATAACACAATGGATGTTTAAGAAACGTTGTGTTCGCTTCGCCCGCTCTAAACCGTCTTTTTGCCGGATGTGACAAAATTATTCTCAGCCAATTTCTTTGTATTACTTTCAAACGTGCAAATTGTTTTTCACATGGTCCTGTGGTTGCTGTTCATTCACAGATTAGTCAAAACAATGACTATCTTAAAAGTTTATTATTTATTAAGTCACTGCTAACTACATAGGTGAGTACAAAAACTATGTTCTTACGCGCCAAGTTCAAATTTATAACTCTCAGTGTTTAGACTAAACTTAACCTAAACATTTTAAAGTTTCTTAAAAATTACTTGATTAGTCAGTTGTACATTAGATTCTCAACACTACTCATTTTCTTTGTTTATATTTGAAGCTAATAAAATATAATTAGTTTTCTTATTAATTAAATATTTCATTCTGACTACCTAAAATACATCATTTTGTAATTTTACTATTTTCAATTTGGCTTTTGAATTATTAAACTCAATATCACCCTACCTTACGCTTCTTATCATAGCAATATATATATATATATATATATATATATATATATATATATATATATATATATATATATATATATATATATATATATATATATATGTATGTATGTATGTATGTATGTATCTATTTATCCTATTATGCGGCAGAAAATGACAAACATTTATCTTTTGAACTCCCAAACTAGATGCATAAAGTAGTTTGAGCTTTCTAGTAATAAACAATTTTGTTAATGATGAAGTTGGGTTAGTCCGAAATCACATCAAAGTTTCAGAAATGTAGATGCGATATTAAGTAGCATAATCCCCGGGGATTAAAATATATCAAGTGTATAAATGTATAAGTGGAATGTGCGAGAAATGCGAAACAACTATGTTCTAGGAACGTCACTGGCGACTATAGTGTTAGGTTATTGTAAGTTATCCACATCTCAAGTTATTGTAGTGGTTGAATGGCAACTTTAGTATCGTATATTGTGTAATATGTAACACAGAGAAAACAAGATATGTGTAAGTTGGCAGTTATGGACACTGCGACGGCAAGAATCTGGTAAGCTTGCGCTTAAGCTGTTCGATTTGGCCATGTATGGCAATGTGGATAAAAACTGCTATGCAAAGTTATAACCATTATTGTCAAAACTATACAGGGTTGGTACAAGCTCCTGAAATAGTGAAAGAACTTTTTTATTTCGAAAGTTATTCTTTTAAAAATTGGTTTGGGTAAGTATTGAAAAATAACAAAAATAATTATATTTATTGTACTTCCTGTTTAATATGAAAGGCTTTCTGTTATGTTTTCGTATTTTTAAATGTAAAAAATATATCTTTGGATATATTGTCATGAAAATTTATATTGGAAATGTTTGCTAATAATCAAATCGACAATTTGATCATATTTCCATTTCTCATGACTGTATTTGAAAAGAGGGTATTTCTTTTTTTTTATAATCCATTTTACTGCAAGTTTCCGCAAACATGCGGCGAAAATATCAGCCTGCATCTTATAATACATGAATTAGAAGTACACCACAGAATATCTGAAGCAAGCCATTGGAGCTACTAAAAAGGGCTTAGTTACAGGTTTAAATATGTTAGGTTAGTTAAAAGTGAGTTATAAAATGTCAACGAGGCTACATAACAAGCACAAGCGACGAAGCGTAGAAATAATGCTTTGTTAAGCTTGCAATCAAATTGCTGCTGTTAAAAATCAGCGAAGTCGTCTAACGTCAATCAGCTTCAAGTCGCTTACAGTCGCATGCTAAATTTTAGCGCTTTTGAAAGCAAAAATTGTCCTGGTATTAAGAAAGAAATGGGCCAGGGCTGACAATTTACAGAATTGTTAGTTAATTGTACACAGCCTCCATCTATAACATTTTGTGTTAACTATAGCTGTCGTGACGACATACCACCTGGTTCCGCACCAAGATGGTGTCCCTGTGGTACATTTCATAATGTACTACATTCTGACATCTTGCAGTGATACTTGTAACTCACGTTATTTAGATTTTTATCAATCATCTATTTAAATAGCATAGCAGTACAGGTAACGTCATCTGTCTTTATGTAACATTTTAGATATTGCATTATAGAATCTGAAGTGTTGTCGAGAATTATTTCCATTTGAATTTTGAATAACTTTATTTTTCTTTGACTAAAATATTTGAGAATTGGCACACAGCCACCACCGTCTATACAAGCTGTAGATTTTTATCACTTAAAGAATTTGAGAGATATTGCGTTTTTAAAAATATTTTTTAATTTTTTGTTAAAAAAAAATTGGGCGTTAAGGTCTGATGAACGAACTCATTCAAGCCATTAACAAAATTAGGGTCATTCCCAAATGTGGTCACCATCAGTGTATTTTTTGAGTTATCGGTTGGGTACATACATACATACATACATACATACATATATATATATATATATATATATATATATATATATATATATATATATATATATATATATATATATATATATGGCCCTAATTCGCGCTTAATTGTAGAAATTTTTCGAAAGTCTCACCATCATACCTCTCTATTAGTGAATTTTATTAATTAAAATTCACAAAAACCTTAATAAAAAGCTAATTATTGAAATTTCTTACCAGAACGCTATGACTGTCGCATCACTTTTCTTGCATAAAGCTTATAAATACCAAATATAACAAGCACTCATTTGGGAAACATTGCTCACGATTTAGCATTACTAATCAAAAGCAAATAAACCATTTTGCCATACCGAACAACTCAATTTTTAATCGAATGTCTGGTATCCCTTGCACGTATTTTTCAAACTTATCGAAGTGTAATAAACGCGAGCCAAATCAGTGACCAATCAATAACGAAATTATCCCTTGTTTGCCACAAATGCCATAATTTAAATTTTATGCGATCACAAAGCATCGCCGGCATCGATAATATTCTGTCTATCTGATTTGACCGGTATAAAGGTCATTTAAATTGGGCGGATGATACGATTTTATAGCATATTCTATTTATAGCTTGCAAAAAATTAGCAAGTAACAAAACAAAACGTATTTAAGTTATTTTCATGACTATTCAAAATGCAGTGGTAATACAGTGACAGCCAAAATGATCTGTTCATTCTTAATAAGCGATCACACTTTTATTACTTAACGTATAAACAAATTAATTTTTTTTTGTTCTAGGTCACCTAGAACACATGTCGGGGGTCACTTTCACTTTTTATATGTTTATATATATATATATATATATATATATATATATATATATATATATATATATATATCACTCTGATAATTCAAAAAAGAAAGGGCCGACTTTATAATTTGGTGAGTAAATTCTTTTTGGAAGTGGCTTGGACTTTTGGCTTTCTTTTGGAAAAAATCATATCTCCAGAAATAACAAAACTATAGCAACCAACCATATTTGGCACACTAGTTTAGGTTGTAAAGGCCACACTCTGCGCTTAAACAGGTCGCTATGTTGAAAGAAAAAAAAAGTTATAGCCACTCAATGAGGTAAAATTTTAATGCCAATAAAAGTCAGACAAGACGTAATACAAAACTAGTGTTTGTGTTAAACAAAATTAATTAAATATTACAGACAACGTTTATCTTTTCGTGGCGCAAAAAGTTCAAGAAGTATCAGAAAAATTACTTTGAGAATTTTATAATTTTTCTTCTGTAAATATCAAATAAGCGATTTGAAACGTGAAAATTAGTATAACTATGGCGGTTTATGAATGGAGAATATTACATAAAATGTGTACCAGAATGTTCTAGATTTACTACTCTTCTCATTTGTTAAAATAACTGCAAAATCTGCCTCTAAAGACCTTATATATTACAAGTAAATAACTTAAGACCATTATCGGTTATCTACCTTTCTTTATTGCAGTTTACCAGAACGCTTATGTGATGGAATGGTTAGGATACCTGTCTTCTAAGCCAAAGCACTCGGGTTCAAATCTCACCGGTCGCTGAATTTCTCTTTTAACTATTTTTTTAAAACTTTTTTCGTCTTTAATTCCATTGTAACGTTATCTGATCTGATTGTGTATTTTCAATATATTTTTTAGCGACTTTTTGTTGAAAATAAGTACCTTTAAGGCTTTTAATTCAAGTTTAGCAGTAGCTGTTCTAGCCCTTAGTTTGTTAAATCGTGCCACAGTTAACATAGACGTAGAGATTTGCGACATGAGAAGAGATTGTTTTCTTCTCTACAACCGGATTTAGTTTTACAGCCTCCACAGGCGAAATAATTTTCTGTGTGAGGCCACAGAAAAGGTATATAGTACTCTATTTAGATCAGATTTTGAATATTTCTTTATTTATTTAATTTATTTATATTTATATTTGTTAATTTTTAACATGATTTTAAGGAGGTATAGCTGCAAAATGGGAGAAAGCCAGAGGTTGAACTAAGCTGTTTCTTTCGCACTTACCGTTGAATGATCGGTTTTAATCAACTTAATCGAACCAGTCTCTGCATACAAAATTACAAAAATAGTTTCTTAAAACAAATTTGTAGTTATCTGCGAATCTTATTGTGTTATTTTAAAAATCTAGTATCCACGCTGCTTTTATATGGGTTTTACTATGTATCAAAACTGAAGATTCTAGTTTAATGGGAAATTGGGTTATCACTATTTAAAATATTTTTATGAAAATTTGCTACCATAACGCACTTGAACTCTTTTCAACACTTATCTACTATTGCTGTATCCATACTTTTTGAAAATGAAATAAATATAAACAATACAAAACTTTGAACTTAAAATTTTAATAATTTAACCTAAAGATCTGTTTATATAATTTCAACTAGGGATGTATGCACTTTGTAGTACCTACCTAGATATTACGAGTACTTACTCTATTAGTTTGAAGTGGGTATATTTCTTGTAATACCTTTAAGTGAATTCTGTATATGGTTCACTAGGTAATACGTACAATATCTACAATCTACATGCAGTTTACCTATCACTTTCATATTTGTTTTATTGGATGTTACAATCATAATATACTACTACAGTCATTTTGTTAAAGTGAAATTGAAAAAGTTGGGTTGTTATTTACCTACTAATTATATTAACCTTAGAATATAGGTACCTAGTTGTTTTATATTATAAAATTCTAATAGCAATTAGCATCAGCGGAGTCGATTTCGAGGTTATTTGATGCGCAGAGCGTACACGCTTCTCTGTGACAAATAGATACGGTGTGGTCAGATTAAACTAGGGGAGATAGAGAGATGGCTTTTAATTTTAAACACCTTAAACGTGAAGAATGGGAAGCTTAATATTAATATTTATACATAATGAAATGTCGTTGTAGATTGCTAGTTTTAAGTTTAACTTAATTCATTTTTATCAGAGTTAAAGCCTTTCGCGTCCTCCTTAACCCAAGAAATTGAACAATTTTCAAAAATCCCAATTAGTTTTGAAGTATATATGCATGCCTGCCATATTTATAATTTGACAGGTACAATCCCCTTGTAAATACTTGTTTTTTTCTAAAACACTTTTGTAACTTTAATGAAATTTGTTACACAATTTTTTGAAAGACACTTGCAGTACTTCCATATTATATCTAAGACCAAATTTTAATTTTTTAGCTCCATATAAAATATATATTTATTTCAAATAATCGCTAACTGGGACTCTAAAACCAATCTCCAAGGTTCATTTAAATTTAAAGAATTAGTTTTAATAACATATCTTACTAATAGTGTAAAATTCTTATGAAAATTCACTACTATAACGCAGTTGCTGCGTCCCAATTTTTTTTTCATCCTCTGATCACGCTAATTTTGTTAGTGAAACGATCCTCGGGCCTTTAAAAAAGCGTCTTGTGGTGATTTGGGCTCTCCAAGCGTACTTAGTAAAATACAAAATAAATGATAAAATAATACGGGAGTCACTTTGTATACTTGGTATACTAACATTTTAATACTACAACTACACGCTGCTAAAATTTTTGAAAGCTATTTTTATTTATCAACAATTTCACATTTCGTTTATGTGGCCGTCCTTTTGTAAAACTGAAACGTACAATGAAGGTCTGCAAAATCTCCGATTCATTAAAAGTAAATTCCTGAAAGCCTATAAATGATAGCGACACGAGTTTCAATGTCCTAGCTGAAACAACGCCTCTTGTTTCTCCATTGAAGCACCATAAAAGACAAAAGATTTCCCTTAGAATCAGCACAATGAGAGATAAAGGGCGTTTGTTATCGGCGGTAGGAAAAAGCGGTGACTGGTCCCATATCAAATTAGTTTTCTCACAACGGAAACTCAGCAACGTTTCCAGGAGTTTGGCATCGATTCTTCGTGACTTATCTCTGTCAACATCTGTTGTTTAAAAGTCCGTAGTCGGGAGAGCTGTGGTCCAACAACTGGAGAACTCCCACCCTCAAGACACACCGGCTTCGATGCGACACATTACTCAATGTTCCTGTATTAGGAAATACTTTCCCCGTCCAGATCTCCTAACTTCTCACATCTATTTTAAAAGTCGATTTTCAGGCGCTGTAGATTTTCATTCGGGGTGCTTAGAGGTGGTAATTTATTTTTCGTAGTTGCTGTGATTTTTAATCAAGCAAGCGGTTTTCTATGTTTTAAACGAGATGCTACCAAGGTAAATTACTTCCTGTAGATTTGCTTTGTTTATGCTAACGATTATTTATGTCGTTTATATTATAGCGTTTAGTATATTAAGCGTTTTTATGACCCAAAGATCGAAATAAAACATTCACTTATATTTTATGATATAAATATATACTTACAATTTTGTAAACATGTTGCTTCAAGGGCTAGGGTTAGTGCAATGTCTAAAGGTTTATTAGAATAATAATAACAGTTATTACATCACAGTGGATAGAGTCGGCACTAAGACGTCTCAAAGTTGTGACAGCTACAATGCAAATTGTGTGTGTGTGTTTTGTTTCTTTAACGTCGGCCTATTTCCGCGACTATGGCCAATCACCGACGCCAGGGAGCAGTTTCACCTCACTATCCTGGAAATTTTGCCGAACCCTAGTCTTTCTGTAAGGAGGGTAGGGATCTTTAACGTGCCAAACATCGCATGGACACGGGACCGACGGCTTTACGCCCCCTCCGAAGGGAGGAACATGCAGACATTCAACTTGCTCAAATACAATGCCAGAACTTTCGTTGATGTTAATGTTACAGTTTGTACTGAAAAAGTGAAAGGAGAACCCTGGGATCGAACCCAGTACCCTTCGGTTCAGAGGCACACGTTCTTACCCCTGAATCACCGAGGTTCTATGCAAATTGGAAATAAGTGATTCTCAAGTAAATAATTAAGGTTATATAAAATGCACATTAGTATTATATTATTATATAAAAAAAATCTGGACACCGCAGTGGAATGTCCTCCACTTCTAAAACACAAAATACATACTGCTATTCGTGTAAGATATTATTTGACAACTAATAGATAACGATTTAAACATTATAACAGGTTGCTGTTACACGGGATTGGGGGTAGTTTTCACCGAAAACACAAGTGCACAAAAATAACAAGTATAATGACAAACTTTAACAAAAACAAAGAAATAACAAGATGTGTAAATGTCTATAGAGTTAGATGGCGATACCTATTTGTTGACCACTTAACAGTCGACTTCTCTGTCTTCTGGTCACTCTGCTTGATTCGATTGGGATAAAACACAATGGCCACGAAAAGGCATCTATGCACACAAATTCGTGTTACACTCTCCTCCCTCTAACCTTATATAGGAGACGAGAGGAGTTTAGAAGCTGGAGATTTATTGGGCCGTCATCTTCTCTTCTAAGTGGTAGGAGTAGATGATACGTTCTTCTTGGGTCGATCTCTTCTTCTTTTCTGAGCTACTGGGTCAGGAGAATATCCCATTGGGCCCAGGATCATCGTCAAATCTCGAATATGAAATTTTCCAATAACTCAATTATCCTGGTAGCACCTTATGTCGTAAGTAGTTGGGAGTAACCACATTTTCGAAAACGTATGGGACATCTCTCTCAGGTGCAAACGTAGAAGTATATCCCCTTGCAGCCACGCTAATAGAGTGAGTCTTTAGCAAGACCATGTCGCCCACGTTTAAGTTCATAGCTCGTCTCTTCGCATCAACTCTATCCTTCTGGTAGTACTTCTTGTCTTCCCTAAGCATCTTCTTCTTGCGCTCGCTCACAAGGTACGGCGGAACCCACACAGACTGATGATCACCAGTATAATTTCGATGAACAGCCGACTCAGAGAAGATATCTTTACTTTGCGTCAAGAGTACATTGGAGGCGTCAACCTGCTGTGAAGTCAACCTTCCTTCCTTTTCTGGGCGAAGGTACGTACTACTGGATTGCTAGATGTTTCTTTGCTCAGAGATGTAAAATTGAAACTTTTTAGCTGGCGTTTTGGTGAAAAAACATATGTTGTTTGGAACGTCCAAACGGATGTTGGCCTTTTTAATGAACTCCACGCCTAATAGAGTCCTATTCTTCCGTAACTCAGGTAAGATCGTGAACGTCATGGTCACTTCTTTCCCATTAATTGCAAGTAAAACTTCTGCTTTTAGAACGTCCAATTCCCCAGCGTATGCTATCACGATGCGTTTATACGAATTTGACTGTCCCGCCACCTTGAGCAGTCGATATAACTGATAGCTAGAAATACTAGTCGTTGCACCTAACTATCCTGATTTATTTGAATGTGCTGATCTTGCAATACAGGGTTGGTCGAGGGTCTATTTGATTTTCCAGCGCTTCTCAGAACTCAACGGAATTTGACTCTACCACTTCAGAAGTCTGACTTTTGCATGTCGGGCATTTGGCTCTGATAACACCCACAGCACCGCAGCCATAACATACCACCCTCGGTTTTTCTTTTTCCTGTTGTTGGTACGGGCCGGTGTTAGCACCTGAAGAGTTTTCCCGTTTTTTAAGCATGCGAGATTCAAAGCGCTCGTGTTCTGTGTATTTGCAACAAGTGTAGCGCTTTTTGTTGCCAGAATCCTTGTTTTCCACTTTTTGCGTCATAGACTGAGCTTCCGCTAACGAATACTCGATGCTTCTACTCTTCTTTGTCAACTCCTGAAAAGTCTGAAATTCAGCGCGTGGCGTGCGTTTGCGCACCTTCCTGTGCAGAAAGCTATATACAATGTCCAACTGAACCTCTTGAAGGGTGTAAAGTTGTGTTACAACATCTTATTTAACTTTAATTTTACGTTAATGTCTTTTTGTTTTGATTTGTAAAAAAACTTTTAGACTAAGTCTTTGATCAATATTGTTGTTTTTTCTATATTTATTTGAAAAATAAGCAAATGTGGAATAGAATTTCAATGTTAGGTTTTCTAAAAAAAGTCCAATAAAATTTTGCTCTAAAATAAACAGGGAAGCCAAGTACCATGTAAGATATATTGTGTATATTAAAACTCATATCTATAGGTAGTAGAAATATCTATGGTAAATTTTAATAAATGTTTAGTGTAAATGAATTTTTAAGCTTAAGGCTAGACGCATTCTCATCACAATTAGAACCGTAGACCGGTTTCATTCTAATTAGAGCTCATCAGTACGGCATACTAATTGCTGCGAAAATACCTATAAAGTAATAGGGCTATGGTAGCCAGCCTTCCAACACTAAGTGAGTGGTACGATACGAAGCAACGTGCCGCCACCTAGTTGCGGAACCAAGTAATACGTTGTCACGCCAGCTCCAAATAGCACAAAGTGTCAAAAAATAGAGACTGTATACAACCAGTTAACAATTTAGTGAATTGTTAGCCCTGGCCCATTTCTACCCTAATATAGGAACAAGTATGTAAGGCTAATTAGAGGTCGTCAGTACGGCATACTAGTTGTAGCGAAAATACACCTATAAAGTAATACGGCTATGGTAGCCAGCCTTACAACACTCAGTGAGTGGTGAGACACGAAGCAACGTGCCGCCACCTAGTTGGGAAACTAGGTAGTATGTTGTGACGCCAGCTCCAAATAACACAAAGTGTTAAAAAATAGAGACTGTATTCAACCAACTAACAATTTAGTAAATTGTCAGCCCTGGCCCATTTCTACCCTAATATAGGGACAAAGTATGTAAGGCTAGATGCATCCTCACCACAATTAGAACCTTCTACTTGGTTCCGCATTATTTTATAGGTGTATTTTCGCTACAATTAGTATGCCGTACTGACGAGTTCTAATTAAAGCGAAACCGGTCTACGGTTCTAATTGTGGTGAGAATGCATCTAGCTTTATTTATTGAACATGTTTAATATGTTTATTTTCATTGGGCAATACCGTTAATTGAATGGATTAGTAGGCTATTAAATTATTTGATTATATATAAACATTCCTGGTGTACAGCAAATCTAGATTCCAATGGATTGTTCTGTTTGATGTGGTTTGAATTAATTGACAAGCTGATACCCTTGGGGGAATTACACGGCGGCGTAATTAGCAGTAATAGTGCATAGGTTGACTCTTTACTGAATTGCCATAATAATTCTATACGCAGTATATTCCTAAAAAACAACATTTAAATAAATGGAAAATTTTCAGTTCTCTTTAAGTGTCTTTTTATTTTGGATATATTTATATATTTTAGAAATAACTGAACTGATCTAAATGGTTTTGACTTTATTATACTTAGCTGGAACTGGCATGCCCCGTTAGTTTTCCCTCTAATTTGTGTATGGTGTTTTCATAAATGAGAGAAGTAACCTTTATCAGTCGTGGTTGCAAATTTAAAAATTGCTGCGGGGTCTACGGTGGTTTCGTGTTGCTTTCCGTCTCATATATGAGAGTCTTGTGTGTGTGTGTGTGTGTGAGAGAGAGAGAGAGGGTGAGCTGTATATGAAATGAAAGAGAAATAAGGTTATGTAAAAAATAATATTAGGTGTGCCAATTTAATTTCGCCAGGAGTATGTAGAGTATTTAATTCTCTATTACAAAAAAGTTGAGCTCATCCAGTAGATACACCTAATAATTAAAATCTGTAGATAGAGGGTGATTGACATAATATTTAGCCCCTCTTAATTTTTTTATTTTTAGCTTTATAAAAAAATCTAAGTGGGATATCATCTTCTTCGTTCCATGGGACCTCGCTCTGAGCTCCGAATCTTCCAACCGCTTGTGTGTTCAACTTAAAGTATCTTCAACACCGCTCATGTGCTCAACTTAAGGTATCTGCAACATTTTTAAGTATTTAATTCTGTATTACAAAAAAGTTAGCTAAGCTCACTCAGTAGATATACCTAGTAGCGGTACTTTGTAGATACAGGGTGATCGACACAATATTTAGCCCTTCCCATTCTTTTTTATTTTGAACTTTATAGAAAAAGTCTAGGAGTGATATCATCTTCTTCGTTCCTTGGGACCTCGCTCTGAGATCTCAGTCTTTTAAGTTATACACCGCGCGTGTGTTCAACTTAAAGTATCTCTAACACCGTTCATGTGCTCAACTTAAAGTTTCTTCAACATTTTTAAGTATTTAATTATGTATTACAAAAAAAGTTAACCTTACAAAGTAGATATACCTAGTGCTTATAACCTGTAGATGGAAGGTGATTGACATAATATTTAGCTCCTCTCAATATTTTTTATTTTTAACTTCATACAAAAAATCTAGGTGTGGTATAATCTTCTTCGTTCCTTGGGACCTCGCTCTGAGGTCCCAATCTTCCAAGTTAAACATGAAACGTTTCATCCTCTGATGACGCTAACTTGGTTAGTGAAACGATCGTCAGGTCTTTTTAAAATGTGTTGTGGTGATTTGGGCTCTCCAAGTGTACTTATCAGTGCTCATCACAGGTTCCAATCTTCACTTAGTACTGACGATAGCTAATAAGTTTGAAACACGTGTTTGCGGTTGGCTCCTTGCGGCCTTGCCCTATATATATATATATATATATATATATATATATATATATATATATATATATATATATATATATATATATATATATATATATATATATATATATATATATATATTTTTCATTAAGAAAAATTCGTTAATAGTGAGTTTACGATGAAAAGCTTTTGAAAACATTTTTACAGATAATCGCGAATTTGGGACCCTGGAACCCAAAACCAAGGTTCGTTAAAATTTTTATATGTTTATATATATATATATATATATATATATATATATATATATATATATATATATATATATATATATATATATATATATCCAACCGATAATTCAAAAATTACTTCATTGAGTAGGAGCAAATTTGGGAATGACCTTTATTTTCTTAATGGCTTGCAGGAGTTCGTTCATCAAATCTTAACGGCCAATGTTTCTTCACAAAAAATTAAAAAATATATTTTAAAACGCAATACCTATCTCTTAAATTGATAAGGTGATTGAAACTAAAATTTACAAGTTAAAAGAATATAGACAGACGGGGTTGTGTACCAATTTTCAAGTATTTTGACCAAAGGAAAATAAAGTCATTCGAAATTAATTATAAAATAATCCTGGACATTACTTTAGATTATGTAATGCAATATCTACAATGTTGGACAAAAGCAGATGACCTTATTTGTACTGCTATGCTAATTAAATAAATCGTGGATAAAAATCTAAACAATGTAAATTATTGCAAGATGTCAGAATGGAGAATATTGTGAAAGATGCGACAGGGACACCATCTCTGTGCGGGATCAGGTAGTATGTTGTCACGACAGCTCTAGTTTGCACAAAATTTTATAGATAGAGACTGTGTACAATGTACAATCAACTAACAATTTTGTAAATTGTCAGCCTTGGACCAATTCTTTCCTAATACCGGGACAAAGTTTGCGTCTAAAAGCGCAAATTTTAGCATGTGAATATACACTAATAAATAAAAAATTTAATGAAAGTGATTCAATTTGTTTAAAAGCAATCTAAAACTGCGTATTATTATGTATAAATATTAAGATTTTCATTCTTGACATTCACTGTATTTAAAATTAAAAGCCACCTCTCTCTCAGTTTAATCTGACCACAAGTAGCTATTTGTGACAGAGAAGTATATGCGTTCTGTGCATCGCATAACCTCGAAACCGACTCCGTTGATGCCAATTGCTAATACCTTATTAGAATTTTATAGTATAAAACAACTGGGTACCTATATTCTAACATTAATACAAATAGTAGGTTAATGATAACCCTACTTTTAATTTTGACTTAACTTTAACAAATGCCCTCGGCAGTCGACTGTAGTAGTATATTATGATTGTAACATCCAATGGAACAAATATGAAAGTAATAGGCAAATTGAATGTAGATTGTAGATATTGTTTGTATTAGCTAGTGAACTCTATACAGAATTCACTGGTAGGTATTAGCAAAGTGAAACAAAATTCTTCCAAGAAGAAATATACCGACCCCAAACCAATATAGTAAGTACTTATAATATCTAGGTAGGTACCTACTTATTGTTTACTTTTAGCCTTAACTCGTTATGTGAGTTGTGAAAAATTAGAAGTATACGAAACTATATAATATAAAGTACATACATCGTTCGTTTAAATGGTATAAACAGATGTTTAGGTTAAATTATTGAAATTTTAATTCCAAATTTTGTATTGTTTATATTTATTTAATTTTCACAAAGTATGGATACGGCAATAATAAATAAGTGTTTAAAGGAGTCTAAGTGCGTTATGGTAGCGAATTTTCATAAACATATTTCAAACGGTAATAACTCAATTTCCATGCTAACTTTAAACAATAACGATTATTAGTATTATTATTATATTATTATTATTCGATACCTAGTAAAACCCATGTAAACGCAGCTTGGGCTCCAAATGAACGAAAAATAACATAATGAGCTTTGCGGATAACTACAAATTTGTTTTGAAATACCTTATTTATTGTTTTGTTTGCAAAACTAGTTTGATCGGGTTGACTAAAACAAAACCATCCAAGTACTTAAGAACGAAAAATACCTGTCATATTTATTATTTGTGCGGGTACGTTCCCTTTGTATATAATTTATTTTTCCTGAAAGCTTTTGTTACTTTAATGGAATTTGTACCACAATTTTTTGAATAGACTTGCATTAATTACATATATATATATCTAGTAGTTACATATTTCTAGTTCCATAGAAAATAGAAATGTCTTCGAGTAATCGCTAACTGAGACCTCTAAAACGGAAATCTAAGGTTTACTTAAATTTAAGGAATTAGTTTGAATAATATACCTTACTAATAGTGTAGAATTCTTATGAAAAGTCACTACATTAATGCACTTGAAACGTCCTGAATTTTTTATGATTTCAAATAAACCGCTTGAATTAATATACTTGTGTAGGTGCCTTGATGGCGTAATTTATGTTACGCCATCAATTTAATGCCCGCAAATCGACTTATTACCTGATGACTCATGCAAACCGATTACTCGTCAAACAAAACGATAATGTTTATTTTAACCGGTAAACATTCGAAAATGTGTAAGTTTGTTTATCTTATTTCTCTTTGTTTCTGATATCTTAATGGTGGGGTCAAAACTAAAAAACTCTGGACGCAGCAAGTGCGTTATGGTGGTGAATTTTCATAAAAATGTTTCTAATAGCAAATATGTTTTTTTAAGAAAGCAGGCACCAAATTTGGTTACCAGTATAATTTATATATTAGAAACAATGTACCATATTTCATCAAAATAACTTTATTGTTTGAAAATGTACAAAAATTTCCGAAAGTAAACCTAAATTTTTCCCGAAAAAACTGGTTTTCTGGTCAACCTTATAGGTTAATAGCAAATTGATTCACAATTTGAAGCATTTAATGAAAATTCGCTACCATAACGCACTTGCTGCGTCCCGAATTTCTTTTCTTACAAAGATGTATTATATTTCGATGGAAAATACAAAAATGCAATAACATAGGGCGTGTTCGATTAAAAAAATTCACTAAAAAAAAAGAAAATTTGAATCACCAACGACTTATGGGCCACCCTGTAATTGTGGAAATATTTTTTAAGATGTAGCTTAAGACACCCTACAATTAATGTATACAACTTTTTTTCGTAACTTGAATAATAACGGAAATATTGCGCTTTAATGATTTTTTACGAAAATTCGACAAAAATGATATACCATTAAACGATAAACTCTATAGCAAACACTACTGCTAAAGTATCAGAGAAAGGGTCTATTTGAAATGAATTTTCTGGGAATATTTTAGTAAAATGAAGGAGAATGACGATTGAAACTAAGAGCTCAGGCTTTGTAAAACATTATTCTTGAGACATTTTCCTTCCATAGATCATATTAATTTCAGGTTCATTGCCTAAATATTAACAATTTTGACGTTTAAAATCGCGACTTTGACGTTTTGAGGAAAACCCAAATTTATTTTTGTTTAAATGCCTGTAACTTTTTTGTCCTTTAACCGACAGCGCTAAATTTTGGTAGGTAGCTTACATATAACGATATAAACCAGTGTACCAAATTTCGTTGCCCTTACTTTGTTAATTCCGGAGATATAAATTTTTTTCGATTTTTTTCGAAAAAAAACACAAAATTTTCCGGGAAAACCTCGGCGGATTTTCCTGGATAACGAACTTATCCAAGCCACTCGCGAAAGGAAGGTACTCACCAAATTTTATCAAAATCGGTCCATTATTTTTTTAGTTATAGGTGTGACACATAAATATATAAACATATATATATATATATATATATATATATATATATATATATATATATATATATATATATATATATATATATATATATATATATATATATATATATATATATATATATATAAACATATAAAGTCTGAAACCGACCTCGGATTTGGGTACCAGGGGTCCTAAATAGCGCTCATTTGAAGAAATTTTTTCAAAATTCAAAAGTCGAGATCTCCTCATTAGTGAATTTTTTTTAAGAAAATTCACTAATACCATCTAGATATATTATTATAATCCACAAAGCAAATAATCATTCACGCACCCACTAAAATGGCTCATATGTGTAACACGTAAACACAAGAGTGCTTCGTGTTCTGCTTGCCTAACTGTTCCGTCGCCACAACAAAATCACATAACTGTCTAGTGCGTCAAGTGTAGCTGAACGTTCGCACATACAAGAGAGAAACGGGAGCTGGGAAGCCAAGACGCAACTCTAAAGACCATTTGAGAGTCGTATAATGTTACACATACCACCAACAGAACTATAACAGCTAAGATTATAAGAGTAAAGATTACCAAAGCAAAGATTACGCAGTTAGGAGCAGAACGTCCCAGTTCACCGAAGACAACAGATCCCAGCAAATCTCCAAGACAGAGCGACCGAATGGAGTAGCTTGTTATCAGCCAAGTCAAGCCAAAATCCTGGGAAATTGGAATTCTCCACCTCTTAGGCCCTTGTACATGTTTAAATAATGGGAAGCTATTGTCGCTTCCTAAGCTAACATTAAATTAATTCAATCACGAGGAATATAGCGACTTGGAGAAGTCGTCCGGAATGATGTTCCAAATGTTTGTGTATTTGAGATTTGATTTAAAATCAATCCTGCCTGGCATGCTGAGAGAGAAAAAGTCAAATACAGTAAGTGATTTACGATGGCGAATTTTTATTAAAATCTATGTAAATAAAAATAAAATGCTAGTCGTTGGTAAGCGAGTCACCTGAAAACAACTGGACCGATTCGACTAATTTAATTTTAGGAATCTTCGTAATTGTTCGAATAAGGTTTCTAGGGAAGAAAAATTCGAAATGGTGCCCGGAAAATTCGGGAAAAACTGTGAGTGCTCTTTTCTCTGATTTATTTTGCTACGTGCGCAAGTGTCATTTGACATATTGAAATTTGCGCAGGATAACCTCTGTAGAATGAGCTAGTATTCTAAGCTAGTATAGCTAAGATTTTTCGTCGAGCTACAGACTACCTTTTACGGGGTCTGTTCCTTATAATTAGTGTAGCGTCTGTTACTTTCATTTTTGAAGATAGAAAAAATCTTTCTAAATAAAAGTTGTGGAAGTCTTCACATGCTGTGAGAATTTGCTTTTGAAAAAACCAAACCTTTCTCGGTTTCTAATTTTGTTGGTCTGTGTTGAGCGTTTTTGTGAATTTGTATTCAAAAAAATTCACTAATGGAGAGATATCGATGGTGAGACTTTGCAAAAAAATTTCCAAATGAGTGCGAACCCATATCCGGGCTCAATTTCGATTTTTATATGTAAATATATATATATATATATATATATATATATATATATATATATATATATATATATATATATATATATATATATATATTTATCAAAAAATTGTGGGAAAGCCGTCAGTTGTAGAATAAAACTCTTTATTATAGGCCGAGCTTTCGGAAAAATTTATTCCTTCCTCAAGGATATAACATGAGTAGAACTCATCCTAAACTAATTATCCTAGAGAAAGGAATAAATTTTTAAATTTTTTAAATAAAGTATTTTATTCTACAACTGACGGCTTTCCCACAATTTTTTGATAAATAACACTATTACCGTCACAAAAATTTAATACTATATATATATATATATATATATATATATATATATATATATATATATATATATATATATATATATATATATATATATATATATATATATATATGTATCCAACCAGTAACTCAAAAAATTATTAACCGATTTTGATGAAACTCTGCAAGTGCCTTTCTTTTATTAATAGCTTGGACGAGTTCGTTATCCAGGAAAATCGGACAAGGTTTTCCGGTAAAATTTTGAGTTTTCTTTCGAAAAAATTTTTTTTCTCCGAATATTACACCGCTATTTCGATAAAATTTGGTGCACATGTTGCTTTTGGATAGCCCTAAATATGTACGAATATTCAGCTTTCTAGGTTTACTGAAAATTGAGCTATTCAAATTTGAAACATTTATTTTTAATATCACCGCGTTTCTTGATAATGGCAAACCTGGCTTATATGAGATATAGTATGTCGTTGCCTGGCAACGGAACATTTGATACTATTGGGCAGGTCTGTTACACGCTGTAACTGACGTTTATCGTATGGTATTAGATTGTTTTATCTGTTTCAGTTGACACATTATTTGTGTTATTTGGTAATTTTTATATACAAGTGCAAATTATTCTTTATGATTTTATTAATGTTAGTGGGTGGACTCAACAGTGTTTGTTATGTTTTATCAACACATATAAAGGATCGAAGTTTTAAAAAAAGGGCTGATATGCAACAGGTTAGTTATTTTCTCTCTGATGCTTTGGCGGTAGTTTTAGTTAAGTTTATGGTTTAAGGGTACATAATTTTTAGCTAATTTTCGTACAAAAAATTCATCAATGAGGAGACCGCGACAGTATAATTTTTGAAAGATTTCCTCAAATGAGCGCAAACTAAGCCGCCTGGAATCCATTTACGTTCAGTTTTGATCTGTTTACATATATACAGGGTGACCCATTTCCACGGTAAAGCTCAATATAAATATTAGTATACAAGAGACGAGAAAAAAATGTATAAGTTAATTATAGGGTGTCTTGAGTTGCATCTTATAAAATTATTTTGACAATCACAGGCTGGCCCATAAGTCGTTGGTGATCCGTAGAAATGCATCCAAAAGTCACTTAAACTTAACAAAACCTATCGCCAAAGCGCATAAACTTAACTAAGCCTACGCCAAAGCATCAGGGAAAGGGTCTATTTGAAATGAAATTTTTGGATATATTTTAGTAAAGTGAAGGACAGTGGCGGTTAAAGCTTGAACTTGAGGACTTGTGAAACACATTTCTTGCAACATTTTCTCTACATATCCCGTATTAGCTTGAGGTTCTTTGCCTAAAAGCTGCCACTTTTGACGTTTTAATTCGCGACTTTGATGTTTTGAGCGGAAAAGTTATCAAACTTTCAAAGTAATTTTTCTGGCATTTCCTGACTTTTTTGTGCAAAAAAATTTAGTCTTTCCTTTAACATACATAGGATGTTGTTACCCCCACAAAATATTCTACTTTTGTGCGTTTATCTGGTCATTAGTGGCACCAAAGGTTTTTTAATTTAAATGCCTATAACTTTTTTCCATTTAACCTATATGTCTAAATTTTGGTACGTACTCTCTATGACATAAATAAGCGTACCAAATTTGGTTGCCCTTACTTTGTTATTCCCGGAGATATACATTTTTTTCGAAAGAAAACGCAAAATTCTCCGGGAAAACCTGAGCCGATTTTCCTTCGTAACGTAAATAACGTCCAAGCCACTTGCGAAAGGAAGATACTCACCAAATTTGATTTGACCGAAATGGGCTCATTATTTTTAAAGTTATCGGTGTGATATATATATATATATATATATATATATATATATATATATATATATATATATATATATATATATATATATATATATATATATATATATATATATAGCCCTAGACCCATCACAATGAACAACCAAGTTATTCAAAGTAATGAGTCTTTTTCTCTTGTTGGCATTTCTGTGGATCGAAATCTTAATTGGCACCAACATGTTACATCAATTGCAGAAGCGGCTGCTAAGAAATTGGGTTTCCTCTTCCGGGCTCGCAAATACTTTTCACCAACTAATCTCTATACCTTATACACTTCACAAATAAGGCCAAACCTCGAATACTGCTCCCACATCTGGGGTGCAGCTGCCGCTTCTACACTCGCTATCCTGGACTCCATTCAAAAGAGAGCTATACGTCTCATCGGTGACTCTACCCTCACCCAAAGGCTTCCATCCCTTGCCCACCGACGTGCCGTTGGTGACCTCTCTCTCTTTTATAGATATCTGCACGGGCACTGCTCAGAGGAGCTTTCCTCCATAATTCCCCCACCTGCTGCCCCCAGCAGATCTACCAGGGGAACAGAGCGAATGCACCCTTTTAATGTCCAGGTCACCAGACATAGAACATCTTGTTATGCCCGCTCTTTTGTCCCGAGGACTTCCAAGTTGTGGAATTCCTTGCCGGCACATGTTTTTCCTTCTCCTCCGAACCTCCAAACCTTCAAGTCCAGAATTAACAAGCTACCTCTTTCCTCCTTGTCAACACCCACGGTACGATAGTATTTAGGCTGTAAGCCCTCGTGGTGTGTTGTTGACATAAAATATATATATATATATATATATATATATATATATATATATATATATATATATATATATATATATATATATATATATACAGGGTGGCAAATTAAAAACGAAACAGACCAGAGAAATTTTTTGTTAAGAAACGCGTCAATTTTAATATTGGGGGGGACATGTTTTGGCATAAAACGCAACTTTGTCACATCAACCACTTAAGCGTTAGAACTGCAAGAACGTATTTAATTCAGTGTGATAAGAAATGCACTAATTAGTCGTTTTTTCCGTTAAAAAAAACTAAAAAACCAAACCAAACGCTCAAAAATGTTTATTCAGTTAAGTAAGTGTTCAAATTATTGACCACCAGCTTATATACAAAAGTACAAATTTTGTTCAAAACGAGCTCTGACATTCTGAAGCATTTGTGGGGTTATTAGACGGCATTCTTTAACAATGCGTCGTCGTAATTCTTCCATGGCCCCATAGAAAGAAGTCTAAAGAAGTTAAATCCGGTGATCTAGGGGGCCACTTAATATCACCTCTACGTCCAATCCATTGTTCTGGAAACTCTCTGTTCAAAAACTTTCTAGCACGTTATGAAAAATGCGGAGGAGCTCCATCTTGTTGAAACACTAATTGATTTTCTTGATAGCGATCATCATTTTCAACAAAGTCAATTAGTAGAGAGTAAACGATGTCTTCTAGTAACTCCAAATACGTTTCGCCACTCAAACTGCCATCAAGAAAAATTTGTCCGATTAAACGGTTTCCAAAAATGCCAGTCCAGACATTAAATTTTTGTGGAGTTTGAGTGTGGACTTCGTGAAAATTGCTTGGATTATTATCTGCCCAATAACGACAATTATGACGATTGACTGTAGAGTTTAATAAAAACGTACACTCGTCTGAAAAACTGACATTGAACATAAAGTTTCCGTTATCAGCTATTCGCGCAGTCATTACTTCACTAAACTCCAGCCGCCGATGAAAATCATCTTCATCCAGTTGTTGTACAAGATGAATTTTATACAGATGAAATTTATGATGCTTCAATATTCGCTGAATAGTTCTTCTTCTGATATTTAAAACAATGGCCAATTTTCTCGTGCTCAAAGTTGGATCTGCAGCAATTTGTCCTAAAACTTTAACCTCAGTGGTCTCATGTCTAACCGAAAATTCACGTTCAGGATCCTGTTTTTTGTTGGCAATGAACCACTTTGTCGAAACTTTGCAACTAACTGCAAAATGTATATTCATTAAACAAATTTGCGGTACGGTTGGCACACTTATCGTTTTTGAAAAAAAGAGTAACTATTTCAACTCTTTCTTCTACAGAATACACCATTGTGAAATTAATTTTCGGTAGTACTATCATGTATCAAGCCGACCGATAAACTGAAATAATAAACCGCATTTCTCTCATTCCGATAGGAAATGTTCTGATAGTCAATTTTTTGTTTACAAACCAACAAAACATTGACTATCAGCACATTTATTACCGGAAGAATGAGTGAAATGCGTGTTTGCATCTTCAACTGTAAATAATTTTTAAACGAGTTGATAAAACTTCCAAAAAATGAGTGTGATGAATTCAGAAAAGCAAGTTGTAACACTCGACCCATGTTTCCTATTTAAAATATAAACAAAGTTGAGTTTTATGTCAAAACATGTCCCCCTCAATATTAAAACTGACGTGTTTCAGCGTTTATTTAAAAAAAATTATCTGGACGCAAATCGGTCTGTTTCGTTTTCAATGCGCCACTTATATATATATATATATATATATATATATATATATATATATATATATATATATATATATATATATATATATATATATATATATATATATATATATATATATATGCATGTGTGTGCTATGTGTTCTAGGGGGCCTAATTATTGCTCATTTTAAGAAACTATTCACTAAAAAGATAGGCATGGTTTAATAATGTTTAGCAAAGTTTTGCTGTTTGCTAAGCAGAAGTGTGCACTTCATCATCCCTTATAAATACACAAATGAGTGAAAATTGATGATGACGTATTTTTGAAAGGGGCAGGAATAGATCATCCCTAAAATCACTTCACCAATCTCCACGTAAACAATTAACAGAGTAAAAAGGGAAGAATAACAAAGACGGGTGAATAGATTTAGGAATAGAGGCATGTGAAAGCACCTTACGCATCCACACACAGATCAGTGATGTTGTAAAAGCTGCTAATCAATCAACTTTGAAGTGACGTGACTCGCTAATCGCTAGATCAATCATCACGTGTGTATGCTCCTCCTCCACTTGCAGCGCTATCTTATGCTAGTATGTCATATTATCTTGCTTTGTATATAGTATCATACTTATCAATATGTGCGGCCAGAAATAGCGAATAGATTGAAACATCTCTTTTTTTAACCGATTTAAAAAAAAAAGGAGGAGGTTCTCAATTCTACTGTGTTTCTTTTTATGTGTGTTACCTCAGACTTTTTTTTCTATGTAAGCAGATTTCGATTATTATTTAGTGAATTTTCGTAACAAAAATTCAGTAATGAGGAGATCCTGACTTTTGAATTTTGAAAAAATTTCTTCACATGAGCGCGAAGAACCCATATCCAAGGTCAGTTTCAATTTTTATATGTTTATATATATATATATAAACACATAAAAATTGAAACGGACCCCGGAATTGTGTTTTAGGGGCCTAATTAGCGCTCATTTGAAGAAATTTTTTCAAAAGTTCGAATCTCCTCAGTAGCTAATTTTTTTAAAGAAAATTCAGTAATAAGAGAGATGATGGTCTTCGTCTTCCGATTACTTGGAAACCTATTAAATCTTCATTACAAATACACAAAAAGGCGATAAATGTAATAGCAAATTTTATTACCCCCTTATCTGTCTCAAAAAAATGCCTGTAACTTTATTAATCGTCTCAATCCTTTAAATACCATGACTAAAGCGCCTGACCCTGACCCAATATTTTCACTGATAACGAAGCAGGTAGACGAAACGATACATACAATAAAAGACCTTAGAGACGATCTCCGGCGAGATTTGGGGAGTGGGTATGTTGAGGCCCCGTAATCGAGCTACAACAACCCAACCCACCTTTGTCCACCGCTCTAAGGAGTAGGTAGATTGAGGCTTTAGAGTTTAGGCAAAGAACCTGAAACAAATACGGAATATGTAAAGAAAATGTCGCCAGAAGAGTGTTCTGCAAATACTTAAGTTTCAGCTTCAATCGCCATTGACCTTTATTTTACTAAAATATTTAGAGATTTTTTTTATTGTATTTCTATATTTACCCCTGAGGATGTCTACATAGATAGAAGAAACGAATAGGGAATTAATACAATTTATTGTCGGAAAAAAAGCCTTTTCATCGAGTGTTTGACTTTAGTAAATAATTAATTGCGGCCCATTTATGTGACAAAAACCTTTCAATACATATTTTTTTCGTAAACGTTGGTCTTTTTGGTGAAAGCGAATTTATCCTAGTATAATGTTTATTGGTCATCTTGAAACTGGATATTTTTAGGTTTAGTCAACGTTTTGCTTTAAAAATTTGTAAGTCAGGCTGAAAATATATTTTTACATTTCAGTTTAGAAATCGTAACAAACTACACAGACAATTTAAGGTGACGCAAAATAAGGGGATTTATTTTTTTTAAAGCGACTAAACATAAATTGTAAAACTGTAAAGATCGTTCTACATTATTAGATAATGCTTTGTAAAACAGAAATGCCTCTTTCGCTTAGATGAAAGTAATATTTGCAATTCGGTCTAAGTGAAACAAGAAAATTGCCTCAAGATCTCAACTACCTTATAAAATTTTATATTTGTTTTTTTTCAAGATGAACACTGTCTGATGAAAATACATTTTTCATGAAGCTTACCGCATGTTTTTGTTATTACTTTACAACAGAGCCTAAGAAAAGGATTGGCAGACTTTCCGTTTACCACGATGTAAATTGCCTACTGTAGTGTTATTAGTATCATTATTAAATAAATTAATCGATTTAAATTATAAAACTGCAGTCATTTTTTTTAATTCACTAATGAGGAGATTTCAACTTTTGAATTCTTCAAATGAGGACCCCTAAAAACCATATAAACACCGAATTAGTAAAATTTCTTGAAAAACACAGTCTAATCCACGACAGGGAGTATGGATTTCGTCAGCGCAGATCAACTGCCGACCTCCTTTCCTTTGTCACCCATTCTTACAACCAGTCTACGGAACTACACGGTGATTCCCAGATTGTCGCTCTAGACATATCCAAAGCATTCGACCAGATCTGACACGCAGCGCTGCTTAATAAACTTCCGGCCTATGGCCTACCACCAAAACTCTGTACCTGGACAGCAAACTTCCTCTCCAACCGAAACATTTCTGTTTTTGTGGATGGGCTTTCCTCTAAACTGTTTCCAATTAATGCAGGAGTCCCGCAAGGTTCAGCTTTAGCCCCTACTTTGTTTCTTCTCAACATCACTAACCTCCTCTCTAGCATATCCAACCCAGTTCACGGTTACGCGGACGACATCACGCTCCACTAAAATGTACATTATTCTAAGCCTGTCTCTTTAGTCCAATTAGATGAGGAGCGCAGACTCATGGAGTGTTCTGTCTCTGTGGATCTCCAAAAAATATTGTACTGGGGAAGTAGAAACAATTCAACTCCACCAAATCTCAGTCTTGATTTCTATCTCATAAGAGATACACCAGTCCTAGACCCATTACAACGAACAACCATGTAATTAAAAGTAATGGGTCCTTTTCACTTGTTGGCATTTCTGTGGATCGAAATCTCAATTGGCACCAACATGTCACATCAATTGCAGAAGCGGCTGCTAAGAAATTGGGTTTCCTCTTCCGGGCTCGCAAATACTTTTCACCAGCTAATCTCTATACATTATACACTTCAAAAATCAGGCCAAACCTCGAATAATACTCCCACTTCTGGGGTGCCGGTTCCGCTTCTACACTGGCTATCCTGGACTCCATTCAGAAGAGAGCTATACGTCTCATCGGTGACCCTACCCTTACTGCCATTCCTTGCCCAACGACGTGCCGTTGGTGACCTCTCTCTATCTCTTTTATAGATATCTGCAAGGGCACTGCTCCGAGGAGCAGTTCCCCCATCTGCTGCCCCCAACAGATCTACCAGAGGAACATAGCGAATGCACCCTTTTACTCTCCAGTTCACCAGACATAGAACATCTTGTTATGCCCGCTCTTTTGTCCCGATGACTTCCAAGTTGTGGATTTCCTTGCCGGCACATGTTTGTCCTTCTCCTCCGAACCTCCAAACCTTCAAGTCCATAATTTACAAGTTGCCTCCTTCCGCCTTGTCTACACCCACGGTACGACAGTATTTGGGCTGTGAGCCCTTGTAGTATGTTGTTGAAAAAAAAAAAAAACTCAACTGTGTTGAAATAAAATTTTAAAAAACCATATCCGTGGTCAGATTCAATTTATATATATATATATATATATATATATATATATATATATATATATATATATATATATATATCTATATATATATATATATATATATATATATATATATATATATATATATATATATATATATATATATATATATATATATATATACTTCATTCGTTTGCTGTACTTTTTGTGATTTTTATTGGTTTGCGTGGACTGCAGTTTAGAATCCTCCCGGTTCGTCATCAGCACGCTACTGACTGTTATCGCTACTGTGTGGTCTACGTCTAAGTTTGTACGTGGCGCATGCGACGTGAGCTTCTATTTGTCGGTTTACTGTTCTCTGATTGATTGTGCCTTCGGACTGTGTCGTGTGTATCGGTCTCCTGTCTTGATCACTGTGGTTTGTTAATTTGTCTATTTGTATGGCTTTTAGTTTTGTTTAAATATTTGTACTTGGATTTGTTCTGGCATTAACTGTTTCTTATTGTTTGTTTGTTAAATGTAGTATTGTTCCCAGATTTCCATCTTTTGTGGCCTTTAACATGTTTCATTAGTTGTAATTGGGTGATATCTGGTTTTTGCTATTTTATGTTGTGAATATGTGTAGCTACGTTTGATTTGTAGCTAGGTATGTGGATTTTATCTAATGCTGTTATATGTTCCTTGAATCTTGCTTTTATTTTTTATTGGATGTGTTACATTCTATTTGATATATTTCGTTTAATTCATGTGAGTTGTGTCCTTGTTTTTATTTATTTTGTTTACTATTTTGTTATTGGTTTTGTAGCTCATTTTTAAGTCATATTGTTTGAGTTTTTGTGTTATTTTTTTGATGTGACTCATTTGAAGAAATTTTTTCAAAATTCAAAAGTGGGGATCTCCTCACTGTGTGTCACACCGATAAAAAAGAATGAGCCGATTTTGATCAAATTTGGTGGGTACCTTCCTTTTGCAAGTGACTTGGGTAAGTTCATTAACCAGCAAAATAGGCCCAGATTTTCTATTTTGTGTTTTCTTTGTGAAAAAATTTATATCTCCGTAAATAACAAAGTAAAGGCAACCAAATTTAGTGCGGTTGTTTGCATTATAAGGCGCAAACCATGTACCAAAATTGAAGTTTCTAAGTTTAAAGAGCAAAAGTTATGGGCAGTTAAATAAAAATTGGAGTTTTCTTCAAAAGGTCAAAGTCGAGATTTGAAACGTCAAAATTGGAAATGTTTAGTCAAAAAACGTGAAACAAATACGAATTGTGATAAGACAATGTTGCAAGGAGAGTGTTCTGAAAACCCTTAAGTTTCAGCTTCAACCATCATTGCCCTTCATTTTACTAAAATATTTACAGAAAATTCTTTTCAAATAAGACCCTTTCTCTGATGCTTTGGCTGTCGGTTTAGTTAGGTTGATGCTTTAGCTGTAGGTTTAGTTAAGTTTATGGTTTACCGGTCTATAATTTTTAGCTAACTTTCATAGAACAAATTCGTTGATGCATTTTTGCATTTTTTATCGTAGTATGATACATGTTTGTAGGAAAAATCTGGACGCAGTAAGTGCGTTTTGGTAGCGAATTTTAATTAAATCCTTCAAATTTCAATAACTCAATTTGCTATTAGTAGGTAATGGGACACTTTGAGCAGACAGTGACGTCACAGGAAGTGACGTCACGGCGCCGGCGCCACGCCCTGGCGCCGGCGCCACGCCCTGGCGCCTGCCCTGGCGCCTGCCCTGGCGCCTAGCCACGCCCTGGCGCCTGCCCTGGCGCCGGCGCCACGCCCTGGCGCCTGCCACGCCCTGGCGCCTAGCCACGCCCTGGCGCCTGCCCCGGCGCCGGCGCCTAGCCACGCCCTGGCGCCGGCGCCTAGCCACGCCCTGGCGCCTGCCCCCGGCGCCTGCCCCGGCCCCGGCGCCAGCCCCGGCGCCGGCGCCCAGCCACGCCCTGGGCCAGACAGTCACATCCGTGTTATTCTGCATTCTAAGGTCATTGACCTGTCTAGGAAACTTTGACAGTGACGTCACACGACTTGGGCCAGACAGTCACATGCAAACATTCCAAAGTGTCTAACCTATTACTTTAAATTATTATATTTTGAAAAAAACCATTTGGAGCAGGTGAGTTTCGAACCCCGGGCACTCAGATGGGAGGCAACGATGCTACCCGTTAAGCTAAGCAGACGCTTGTTAATTTATTGTTTTAGGTTGGTATATATATATACGACTTTTAATTACAAACAAACCATACATGTAACATAATTAAAGTTTATTATTAGACAAATGGATGATTTACAAAATAATAATTAATATTAGAGGCGGAACCAAAACGGAGGAACCAAAATGGCGGAAAATGGCGGGATGAAAGATGGCGGTCTAACCTGTGATACATTAAGCTGACATCCCTGACATTATAAAATGGCGGCTTTCGTTCTTAAAGATGGTGCGCTGATGAAGATGGTTGAAGACTCCATTATTTAAAGTTACGTCACCCCAACCTTTAGAGCCGACAAATGAGAGTGTAGACATAAGACATAATAATTAATATGTTTAATATTAGACAGACTAGAACGTCACAATTGTTATATGGGTAGGTTCTAAAAATAACACACAGAGGTCGCTGGCAAAACAAAAGAAGGAAGTTCAGAAACAAAATAGACAACAGGTTCAACCGTGAGATGTACGATGGAACCAATACATGCACGGTGTTAAGGAGGCCAAATCAAATTGGAATAGACAATAAAATGGCCACTTCCGGTCTAAACTTTTAAATCGTTATATCTTTTGAAGGACAAGTGATAGAAAGGAACTGACTTCAAAAATGTATGTTTCGTAACAAGGTCTACAAGAAAATGAGATAAAAAACTTTAAACCCTTATCGCGGAAGATCCGTGAGATGTACGAGAGAACCAACACATGCACGGTGTTAAGGAGGCCAAATCAAAGTGGAATATACAATAAAATGGCCACTTCCGGTCTAAACTTTAAATCGTTATATCTTTTCAACGACAAGTGATAGAAATGAACCGACTTCAAAAATATATCGTTTCATAACAAGCTCTACAAGAAACTGAGATAAAAAACTTTAAACCCTTATCGCGGAAGATCCGTGAGATGTACGAGAGAACCAACACATGCACGGTGTTAAGGAGGCCAAATCAAATTGGTATATACAATAAAATGGCCACTTCCGGTCTAAACTTTAAATCCTTGTATCTTTTCAACGACAAGTGATAGAAATGAACCGACTTCAAAAATATATCGTTTCATAACAAGCTCTACAAGAAACTGAGATAAAAAACTTTAAACCCTTATCGCGGAAGATCCGTGAGATGTACGATAGAACCAACACATGCACGGTGTTAAGGAGGCCAAATCAAATTGGAATATACAATAAAATGGCCACTTCCGGTCTAAACTTTAAATCGTTATAACTTTTCAACGGAAAGTGATAGAAAGGAACCGACTTCAAAAATGTATGTTTCGTAACAAGGTCTACAAGAAACTGAGATAAAAAACTTCAAACCCTTATCTCGGAAGATCGGCGAGATGTACGATAGAACCAACACATGCACGGTGTTCAGCAAGTCAAACTCTATTAACATATCCAATAAAAATGTTACTTCCGGTAGACACTTCCGGTATAGCTATTCTTAGAGCTACATACATGTGTGACACCTCAAAATAATCGTCTTGTTGAACAGAAGAAAGAAATATAGTTTTTAAGGAAATCAAAACAAGTTGTGTTAACATCTAAAAACAACACACTCTCTCTTAGACTTAATGAAGTTACTTTCAGAGAAATTTTCAAGCTTACCATGAGGACCAGTATTCAATGGCGTATTTAAATGTTGACTACATCAAGTGATGCGTGCTACAGACAAATTTTAGTACACCCTCTTAGACTTATTGAAGTTGACGGCACAGGCAGCTGTCAAGCGTACCTAACAAACCAAAGTAAATATGTCTTGAAGAACAGTCTTGAATTGCCCTAAACCAACACATCTCTATCATTTCAGAGTAACCAGTTAAACTAAGTATCTTGAAGTGTAGCTTTTATGTTTATGAGATATAAAATAAGAAAACCAAAGAGTTAATTGTCCATTACAACAACAAGTAGAAGGGGTTGACTTGGTACCTACAGCTGTTACATACTTGGTAAAAATGGGGTGCCACTAGCATTTCAGAGTAATTTTAATCATGCAACACTCTAACTGTCTTGAGATGTAGCTTTATGTGTTAATGGGTGGAAATAACAAAACTAAAGAGTTGATTGTCTATTACAACTGTCAGCTAAAGAAGCATTTAGGTAGTCGGAATACCGATATCCTAAATATTTCAAGAGTAATCTTAGTCATACAACACTCTTAACTAACTGTCTTGAGATGTGACTTTATGCGTCATTGGTTGGAAAATAAGAAAACTAAAGAGTTGATTGTCTATTACAACTGTCAGCTGAAGGAACATGTTGGGTTATCGGAATACCGATAACGCCAAATGTTCCAACCGAAGGAGCCCACTTAGAGTCATCTCCAGGGGCTCGGGTTGATTGCCTATTACAACAGTCAGCTAAAGGAACATTTGGGTTATCGGAATACCGATATGCCAAATGTTCCAACCGAAGGAGCCCACTTAGAGTCACATCTAGGGGGCCGGAATACCGGCCCCCTAGATGTGTCGGAAGCAACATCTCAACTAACGCCTACAACCGCTACATACTTGGTGGACTTTGGTGGAACACAGACTGAAAACAACTTGATATCTGGTACATATGTCTGTAAAGATTTCATTCTAAATTTAGCCTGTTGGATATCCAATCATTTCTATGAAAAGTGCAACCAACCAACTAACCAACCACCCAACCAACCAACCAATGGGCCACGCAAGAATGAATCACTTATCATGAATTTGCAAACAAACAAGGAACCTGGCAGTCATTGGGTTGCAGTTAAGAAACGTGGTGACACAGCCGTGTACTTTGACTCATATGGAAACTTGAAGCCACCAGTTGAGCTGCAGCGTTATCTCAAAGACTCTACTCTAATGTACAATCATGATGTGTATCAGAAATATAATACTTATAATTGTGGTCATTTATGTTTAGACTGACCCGACCATTCCACTACCCGACTCTTAGCTGACCCGACTGGTCCACCACCTTGTCATGGAGCTAACCCGGTATAACCTGGGCACATGCACCACCGTTTCTTGTGACGTCACTCGCTTCCAGCATCGTTTTTATTTATAGCGTCAGCTGTAACTGACCTGGATGGTTAATCACCTAACCTGGCCGCATCTATTTTTAAAAATTGTTCAAAGTCCATGTAGGCTGCCTCATGGTCATCGTAGATGTGTTTTAAATTGTTTTCTTCTTGTTTGACTTAAAAACATTCAGCTTGTGTTCCGCAAAAGAGTGACTGTTACACATTTGCTAGACATGTGTTAGACATATGTCTGCCCTATTAGACAGGTTAATCAACTAACCTGGCCGCATCTATTTTTAAAAATTATTCAAAGTCCATGTAGGCTGCCTCATGGTCATCGTAGATGTGTTTTAAATTGTTTTCTTCTTGTTTGACTTAAAAACATTCAGCTTATGTTCCGCAAAAGAGTGACTGTTACACATCTGCTAGACATGTGTCAGACATATGTCTGCCCTATTAGACAGCTGTGTTAGACAGCTGTGTTAAACAGCTGTGTTAGACAGCTGTATTAGACAGCTGTGTTAGACAGCTGTGTTAGACAGCTGTGTTAGACAGCTGTGTTAAACAGCTGTGTTAGACAGCTGTATTAGACAGCTGTGTTAGACAGCTGTATGACAGCTGTATGACAGCTGTATGACAGCTGTCTGTCATGTCAGACGGCTGTATGACAGCTGTCGTTGTTGTCTGTTGAATATTAAGACGTGAAGCGTCCACTAAGGTTCAGTCGTTAACCAACGGTGAAGGTGAAAACAATAAGTTGTGTTGTCTGTGTTGTTTGTCGAATATTAAGACGAGGAGCGTCCACTAAGGTTCAGTCGGTAGCCAACAGTGAAGGTGAAAACAATAAGTTGTGTTGTCTGTGTTGTTTGTCGAATATTAAGACGAGGAGCTTCCGCTAAGGTTCAGTCGGTAGCCAACAGTAAAGGTGAAGACTGACCTGGATGGTTGATCAACTAACCTGGCCGCATCTATTTTTAAAAATTGTTCAAAGTCCATGTCGGCTGCCTCATGGTCATCGTAGATGTGTTTTAAATTGTTTTCTTCTTGTTTGACTCAGAAGCGTCCACTAAGGTTCAGTCGTTAACCAACAGTGAAGGTGAAAACAATAAGTTGTGTTGTCTGTGTTGTTTGTCGAATATTAAGACGAGGAGCTAAGGTTCAGTCGGTAGCCAACAGTGAATGTGAAAACAATTAGTACCTGCTAAACTTTAGTCTTTAATAAACACGAGGCTAAACTTCGGTCCTTTAACCAACACAGTCAGTTGTGTAGCACGAAACAATGGCATTCCAAATACTTGAAGATACAGTGACCTCCAATAAGAAGTTTAAACTTGATAGACGAAGCGTATGCTTTAGACTACAAGATATACCTGACGATGTCAACGATCCAGAGAAGTGGGTCAAAGATCGTATTAAAGATATTGTGAGTCATATAGTCCATGATGTCGATCCCGAAGACAGAGTGGGGTTTACCTTTAGCTCGGAGGGGTTCGACAAGGGGGCTGCCCATCTCCCATTTCGTAAAGCAAAGAATGTTGTTTTCGAAGACGTCTGGCACCTACTGAGTAAGATATACCAGAGTAAAGGACCTGGTTTTCGTTCTGATACATTTAGAATGACGATGACTCAAGTGAAAACCGCTAAGCCTTTAATACATGTCAATTAAATATCTTATCTTTACAGACATATGTACCAGATATCAAGTTGTTTTCAGTCTGTGTTCCACCAAAGTCCACCAAGTATGTAGCGGTTGTAGGCGTTAGTTGAGATGTTGCTTCCGACACATCTAGGGGGCCGGTATTCCGGCCCCCTAGATGTGACTCTAAGTGGGCTCCTTCGGTTGGAACATTTGGCATATCGGTATTCCGATAACCCAAATGTTCCTTCTGTGTTCCACCAAAGTCCACCAAGTATGTAGCGGTTGTAGGCGTTAGTTGAGATGTTGCTTCCGACACATCTAGGGGGCCGGTATTCCGGCCCCCTAGATGTGACTCTAAGTGGGCTCCTTCGGTTGGAACATTTGGCATATCGGTATTCCGATAACCCAAATGTTCCTTTAGCTGACTGTTGTAATAGGCAATCAACTCTTTAGTTTTCTTATTTTCCAACCAATGACACATAAAGCCACATCTCAAGACAGTTAGTTAAGAGTGTTGTATGACTAAGATTACTCTTGAAATATTTAGAATATCGGTATTCCGGCTACCTAAATGCTTCTTTAGCTGACAGTTGTAATAGACAATCAACTCTTTAGTTTTCTTATTTTTCATATATCACACTTTTTAATTTTATTTTACACTATCGAAAATTAAATTATGTCATCCTACGGAAATAACACCCAGATTACATTCCAAGGTCACAAACACCAACTGACAGATCTCATTTTACTGTAAAGACAGACAATTTTCAAATTAGTTAACTTGCTGTAGTGTACACTTGAGTAAATATATTATATTTTTATATTTTACCACTGTTTTTATTATTAATAACACCTTGTCCATACCTGACTCCCAGCAAAATAATTCAATCTATTTGCATTTAAACACCGTTATAATTATGTCCAGGGTTGACTTAAATGTCCAGAGGTAGACTTGACTGTCCATAGTAGACTACAAAATTTACATGTATTTACGCAGAAATAAAAATTGTTGCATTTTTCATAAAAATGATTGGTTATCCAACAAGCCAAATTTAATACCAAATATACTAAAGTCCAACAAGTATTTAGCGGTTGTTGGTGTTAATTGAAATGTTGCTTCCGACACTTCTAGGGCATCGGTATTCCGAGCCCCTGGAGATGACTCTAAGTGGGCTCCTTCGGTTGGAACATTTGGCGTTATCGGTATTCCGATAACCCAACATGTTCCTTCAGCTGACAGTTGTAATAGACAATCAACTCTTTAGTTTTCTTATTTTCCAACCAATGACGCATAAAGTCACATCTCAAGACAGTTAGTTAAGAGTGTTGTATGACTAAGATTACTCTTGAAATATTTAGGATATCGGTATTCCGACTACCTAAATGCTTCTTTAGCTGACAGTTGTAATAGACAATCAACTCTTTAGTTTTGTTATTTCCACCCATTAACACATAAAGCTACATCTCAAGACAGTTAGAGTGTTGCATGATTAAAATTACTCTGAAATGCTAGTGGCACCCCATTTTTACCAAGTATGTAACAGCTGTAGGTACCAAGTCAACCCCTTCTACTTGTTGTTGTAATAGACAATTAACTCTTTGGTTTTCTTATTTTATATCTCATAAACATAAAAGCTACACTTCAAGATACTTAGTTTAACTGGTTACTCTGAAATGATAGAGATGTGTTGGTTTAGGGCAATTCAAGACTGTTCTTCAAGACATATTTACTTTGGTTTGTTAGGTACGCTTGACAGCTGCCTGTGCCGTCAACTTCAATAAGTCTAAGAGGGTGTACTAAAATTTGTCTGTAGCACGCATCACTTGATGTAGTCAACATTTAAATACGCCATTGAATACTGGTCCTCATGGTAAGCTTGAAAATTTCTCTGAAAGTAACTTCATTAAGTCTAAGAGAGAGTGTGTTGTTTTTAGATGTTAACACAACTTGTTTTGATTTCCTTAAAAACTATATTTCTTTCTTCTGTTCAACAAGACGATTATTTTGAGGTGTCACACATGTATGTAGCTCTAAGAATAGCTATACCGGAAGTGTCTACCGGAAGTAACATTTTTATTGGATATGTTAATAGAGTTTGACTTGCTGAACACCGTGCATGTGTTGGTTCTATCGTACATCTCGCCGATCTTCCGAGATAAGGGTTTGAAGTTTTTTATCTCAGTTTCTTGTAGACCTTGTTACGAAACATACATTTTTGAAGTCGGTTCCTTTCTATCACTTTCCGTTGAAAAGTTATAACGATTTAAAGTTTAGACCGGAAGTGGCCATTTTATTGTATATTCCAATTTGATTTGGCCTCCTTAACACCGTGCATGTGTTGGTTCTATCGTACATCTCACGGATCTTCCGCGATAAGGGTTTAAAGTTTTTTATCTCAGTTTCTTGTAGAGCTTGTTATGAAACGATATATTTTTGAAGTCGGTTCATTTCTATCACTTGTCGTTGAAAAGATACAAGGATTTAAAGTTTAGACCGGAAGTGGCCATTTTATTGTATATACCAATTTGATTTGGCCTCCTTAACACCGTGCATGTGTTGGTTCTCTCGTACATCTCACGGATCTTCCGCGATAAGGGTTTAAAGTTTTTTATCTCAGTTTCTTGTAGAGCTTGTTATGAAACGATATATTTTTGAAGTCGGTTCATTTCTATCACTTGTCGTTGAAAAGATATAACGATTTAAAGTTTAGACCGGAAGTGGCCATTTTATTGTATATTCCACTTTGATTTGGCCTCCTTAACACCGTGCATGTGTTGGTTCTCTCGTACATCTCACGGATCTTCCGCGATAAGGGTTTAAAGTTTTTTATCTCATTTTCTTGTAGACCTTGTTACGAAACATACATTTTTGAAGTCAGTTCCTTTCTATCACTTGTCCTTCAAAAGATATAACGATTTAAAAGTTTAGACCGGAAGTGGCCATTTTATTGTCTATTCCAATTTGATTTGGCCTCCTTAACACCGTGCATGTATTGGTTCCATCGTACATCTCACGGTTGAACCTGTTGTCTATTTTGTTTCTGAACTTCCTTCTTTTGTTTTGCCAGCGACCTCTGTGTGTTATTTTTAGAACCTACCCATATAACAATTGTGACGTTCTAGTCTGTCTAATATTAAACATATTAATTATTATGTCTTATGTCTACACTCTCATTTGTCGGCTCTAAAGGTTGGGGTGACGTAACTTTAAATAATGGAGTCTTCAACCATCTTCATCAGCGCACCATCTTTAAGAACGAAAGCCGCCATTTTATAATGTCAGGGATGTCAGCTTAATGTATCACAGGTTAGACCGCCATCTTTCATCCCGCCATTTTCCGCCATTTTGGTTCCTCCGTTTTGGTTCCGCCTCTAATATTAATTATTATTTTGTAAATCATCCATTTGTCTAATAATAAACTTTAATTATGTTACATGTATGGTTTGTTTGTAATTAAAAGTCGTATATATATATACCAACCTAAAACAATAAATTAACAAGCGTCTGCTTAGCTTAACGGGTAGCATCGTTGCCTCCCATCTGAGTGCCCGGGGTTCGAAACTCACCTGCTCCAAATGGTTTTTTTCAAAATATAATAATTTAAAGTAATAGGTTAGACACTTTGGAATGTTTGCATGTGACTGTCTGGCCCAAGTCGTGTGACGTCACTGTCAAAGTTTCCTAGACAGGTCAATGACCTTAGAATGCAGAATAACACGGATGTGACTGTCTGGCCCAGGGCGTGGCTGGGCGCCGGCGCCGGGGCTGGCGCCGGGGCCGGGGCAGGCGCCGGGGGCAGGCGCCAGGGCGTGGCTAGGCGCCGGCGCCAGGGCGTGGCTAGGCGCCGGCGCCGGGGCAGGCGCCAGGGCGTGGCTAGGCGCCAGGGCGTGGCAGGCGCCAGGGCGTGGCGCCGGCGCCAGGGCAGGCGCCAGGGCGTGGCTAGGCGCCAGGGCAGGCGCCAGGGCAGGCGCCAGGGCGTGGCGCCGGCGCCAGGGCGTGGCGCCGGCGCCGTGACGTCACTTCCTGTGACGTCACTGTCTGCTCAAAGTGTCCCATTACCTACTGCTATTAACCTAAGGTTTGTTAGGTAGCAAACCAACATTTAAGTTTATTTTCGGAAAATTTTTGTATATTTTCAAACAGTAAGTAATTTTGATGAAGTATGGTACATTGTTTCTACTGCATAGGCTATACCGGTAATCAGATTGATAGCTGCTGAGATTTGTTATTAAAAACATTTTTATGAAAATTTAGTTCCATAACGCACTTGCTGTGTCCAGACTTTTTATAGCAAATTACATTTTAGGTGTCTTACTCAGTTTTAAGGTTTCCATAGTTTTGAGCAAGAATGGAGTGTTCGTAAAATGTAAAGTCGGTAAAAAGTAAAATTATGTATAGGACATGTCATGTAAAATTTGTTCAGAATTAATGGAATAATTTAAAAATTTTAAAACACACAGGGTGTGCTATTTAAAATAAAAAACTGGTACCATTCCTAAGAAAACGAGAAACGTGGCAACAATGCTAATATTAAAAATGAACTTTTCATGTAAAAACCATAGTAATACCAAATTTCAGTGAAATCGCAACGAGCGGTTCAAGAGATACCGAGGTGTTTCCATACTTTTGGAGCTCATTGTATATATTAGGCAGCAAACGCCAACATCGGCAATTTTAATTGAAGCGGATATAACTTTTTCACTCTCTATAGACGCAAGCGTTGATATTATAACCTGAATTATTATATGGCAAAAAAACATGAAAATATCTCGAGGAAGGGCTCAAGAGATTCCCGTGTATATAGCTTTTGTAATAGCTTCATCAAAATAAGAAGCTCACACGAAATTCATTTCCAGATTTCCATTTTCTCCGTACGTTTTCCATTTGGAATTCTGCAACAATCAGCCAGAGCGAAAACTGTATTAGGGAATTCCCACATTCTTATCTGCTGATTTTCATAAGAAATGTATGTAAATGTCTTTCTAAATCGAGAACTAATATAAAAAGTCTGGAATAATAGGGATACAGGAAGCGCTCAAATTTCGATAGGACTTTTAGAAACTCACAGATGTTAGCTTTATGAATGTGTGAAAATATTCAAATGCATTTCTTAACTAATTGAAATTGTTACATTTGCCCTACCTACTTCGTAATCGACTTGTAACGTTGCAGACGATTTCTGGCTGCATATTATTCTTATTTATGCTGCGATTTCTAATCTTTTGATAGACTATATTCGAGGGTTTTACTTTTAACGAGCTTTTGTAAAACAAAATTCGCCATTGAGAAAATGACGACTTTTTAACGTTGTAATTTTTTTTCAAAGAAGGAAATAACTTCTTGGGATAACATATCAGATGTTATCTTAACCCTTAACTGGCCATGTCGCGTCTGTGGGACTATGCAATAAATCAATACCATATTTTGTAACGATTGTGTTTTTATTCGCAGTTTAGCTCCCGAACGCTTTTCAAAAAACTGTTTTCAGAAACCCGCCTAGACCCCCCCCCCCCCCCCCCCGGATCCACAAACCCCAAGGAAAATGTCTTGTTCATACCCCCCAAGGAAGTTACAGGAGCATGAGTGAGTAGGGGTGTATCATTTTTTTCAGAAACCTGCCTAGCCCCCTCCTGGATACACAAACCGCAAGAAAAATTTCTTGTTCACACCCCCCAAGGAAGTTAGGGGACCAGGAGTGAGTAGGGGTGCTGGACGAGGTAGGTAGTAAAAAGCAAATATGAGCAGAAAATTCGAATAAAGCGGGCTTGAAAGCTGTCTTTTTCACATATTGAAGCCATATCACCTTAAAACCTGCATTCCATGCCCAGCACCCCTAATCACTCCCAGTCCCGTAACTTCCTTGGGCGGTGTGAACAACAACTTTTTCTTGTGGTTTGTGCACCCAGGTGGGGTCCTAGCAATGTTTCTGAAAACAATGTTTTGAAAAGCTTTCGGGAGCCAATCTGCAAATTAACCGAATTTTCATTAAATCCTTCAAATTTCAATAACTCAATTTGCTATTAACGTAAGCTTTGTTGGTTAGAAAACCAACATTTAAGTTTCTTTTCGGAAAATTTTTGCATATTTTCAAACCATAAGTAATTTGGTAAAATATAGTACATTGTTTCTACTGCATAGACTATACCGGTAATCAGATTGATGCCTGCTCACATTTGCTATTAAAAACATTTTTATAGAAATTAACTTCCATAACACATTTGCTGCATCTAGACTTTTGAAAAATGTTTATATATTTTTAAACCATAAAGTTATTTCGATGAATTATGGTACATTGTTTCTACTATATAGGCAACCAAGTTTGATGCCTGCTTTCATCAAAGAAAGACATTTGCTATTAAAAATATTTTAAAGAAAATTCGCTACCATAACGCACTTGCTGCGTCCAGAGATTTAATTGATAATTTAGGAATAAATCCTAGGAAGGAGTAAAGACCTCCTAAGGAAAATAAATTTAGAATTAGGAATATTTCTATTAAAGAATTAAAATGTATTTATGAAATTAATTGATTAATAAAATAAATTTTTATTTTGCTAAAACATATAGTAGATTTAATGTAATTAGGGAGTAGATTGAAAAATTAATTAATCAAATAATTTTTGAAAAAGATTAAGGCTGTAAGGATTCAGCCAATATGATTAATTGATGAAAAAGTTACAATTTTACGAATTATAATTTGGTTAAATCCTATAATTCCTCTAACTAATATACATATAAAAATAACTAATAAGAAAAATATAGTTATATTAAAAGTATATATGATAAGTACTATAGGGGCAATCTTTTGTCATGTGAGTAAAATAAAACAGTTTATTCATCGAAGTCCTTCTATTACTTCGGGGAATCAAAAATGGAATAGGGCAGCTCCGATTTTTGTTAGTAAAGAAGGATTTATAATAATAATTAAAGTTTTATTCAGATTTAAGTGCAATAAAATTAAAGTTTATAGAAACTAAAATAATTCTAAATATAATTAATATGGAAGCTAAAGCTTGAGTTATTAAGTATTTAATTTTGAAAATAAGGGGATAATAGAGATTAAGGATCCTCTTATTAATGAAATTAAAAATAATAATTAATAATATTCAACTCAAAAGAAAAGGATTAAAACCTTTATATATGAGGTGTGAACCCATTAACTTTATTATATATATATATATATATATATATATATATATATATATATATATATATATATATATATATATATATATATAGTTATACTTTTATAGCAAAAATAAAAATGTTATCGGCCGTTGGCATTTTTTAACAATATTTGTGGATTTGTGGATTGTGGATTCTGTACAACGGACAACTACCAATAAATAAAACCTGCTAATAACCTACTTGGGGATACTTGTAGCACCCAGCATTTACTTTTCTTTTTTTTCTTCTTATTTAACCAAACAAGAAAATTATTATCCGTTAAAATATATTTCGCAAACAAGAGCAGAGAGAAAATAGGTTGGCCTGCTAACTTATATATACATAATTGACAAGAAGCAAATTATTAAATATCACTTGCGAGAGAGCTAAATTTATTGAAGCTTCACTTTATTCATAATATGGTAATACATGCAGTACTTGAAATAGACGTAGTGTAATATGCCCTGATTTCATAACTGCATTAGAACGTGAATAAGGTTCAGATTTATGTTAAAGCTTTGGAAGCATGCTCTATTTTTTGCACGCCTTTCAGATAATCGGGCAGTATGGCATTATTGTAATGCAAAGTGGAAGAAGCAGTTGGCCACTCGCATTCCTCTTATCGCCTGGCTTCACTTAATTGAATGAATATTCATGAATGTTCTAGCTTGTTGAATATTTCACTTTACAGACTTCATACAGGGGATGAAAACTGTCGCTGCCCACCAAAACAGGCAACAATCCATAAAATCTGTGTTTAGTTTAGTAATACTCAAACTAAGGGAGCGAGATAAAAGTAAATGGGGGGTGCGTGCAGATTGAAAAAATGAGAAAAAATATCTTATTAAAACTTTATTTATTTACTAAAATAAAGTCAATAGAATAACACACACACAACTAATATGGGATTTTACCTAGTTTACTGAAACAAAAACAATATAAATCACTTATATAGGATTGCATAAGTGGTGCACAATTTATTTAATAAATAACTTATCAACACTAAACTAAAAACAAGCTTAATTAAATTTGTCAGGTTATTCAACAAAATGGAGATTTTTGACACTACGTTTTTATCGAATTTTTCGTAAAACGATATATATAAACACACACACACACACAAACATATATATATATATATATATATATATATATATATATATATATATATATATATATATATATATATATATATATATATATATATATATATCTGTCTAACATTTCTTTGAATAGAACAGTTAGAACCATAGACCGGTTTCGCTCTCGTTAGAGCTCTTCAGTACGGCATATTAATTGCAGCGAAAATACACCTATAAAGTAATACGGCTATAGTAGCCAGCCCTTCAACACTAAGTGAGTGGTGGACGTGCCGCCACCTAGTTGCGGAACCAAGTAGTATGTTGTCACGCCAGCTCCAAATAACACAAAGTGTTAAAAAAATAGAGACTGTATACAACTAACTAACAAGTTAGTAAATTGTTAGCCCTGGCCCATTTCTACCCTAATATAGGGACAAAGTATATAAGGCTAGATGCATTCTCGCAACAACATTTTTTTCTATTTTTTTTAACACTGTGTTATTTGGAGCTGGCGTGACAACATACTACTAGGTTCCGCAACTAGGTGGCGGCACGTCCACCACTCACTTAGTGTTGAAGGACTGGCTACTATAGCCGTATTACTTTATAGGTGTATTTTTTAAGAGACCCAAACAGATACTCAAATAATAACAAAGATGACTTGACCGATTAAAAACCACCTAACAACTGAAATCTATTCCATCTGCTCATGATTGCGGGATAAAAGGAGAACTCTCCTGGTCCATCTTCAAGTCATGACAAGTGACAAGTGTATTTTCGCTGCGATTAGTATGCCGTACTCAAGAGCTCTAATGAGAGCGAAACCGGTTTACGGTTCTAATTGTTGCGAGAATGCATCTAGCCTTACATAGTCTGTCCCTATATTAGGGTAGTAATGGGCCAGGGCTAACAATTTACTAAATTATTAGTTGGTTGTATACAGTCTCTATTTTTAGCACTTTGTGTTATTTGGAGCTGGGTGACAACATACTACTTGGTTCCGCAACTAGATGGCGGCACGTCCATCAGTCACTTAGTGTTGTATTTGACTTCTTCAGAGTGTTATCTTTGTTGGACTCGGTCCTGTTTTAATATACTTTTAAAAAATGCTGTTTTAACTCCTGACACCCTGTCCTTTAAGCTTTGCATGGCCGTTAGGGCTTGTATTTTGATGTTTGACATTCGGTTTTCGTTAGACCTTATGCTTTATGTAGTTGCAGTGTAATGCTCGCATGTAAGAACTACCAGAAACATAGTTTCTGACAATCAATCTTTTTACATTCTAGGTCTTTAACCACTGAATATGGCTCAATAGGAGTTGTAGGGTTATCAACTAAATGTATTACCTGGTAGAAAAGCCTTTTTAATTCCAAATTCCTTTAATCGTGTCAAAACCAGACGTGTTGACTTTTAAAAATAATACCTACATATATGCATTTCTAGGTTTGAAAGTTATGGCTTTGTTGCGTTATATAATCGCCACCCCGTATGTTAATATTTTTAGCGAATTTTCTTTAAAAAAATTAACTAAAGAGGAGATCCCGACTTTTGAATGTTGAAAAATTTACTTCAAATGAGCGCAAACTAGGCTCCCCAGAACCCATATCCAGGGTCAGTTTGAATTTTTAATATATATATATATATATATATATATATATATATATATATATATATATATATATATATATATATATATATATATATATATATATATATATATATATATAGGTATCACACCGATAACAAAAAATAAAGGCCCGATTTTGATCAAATTGAGCAATTACTATCCCCTGCAAGTGGCTTGGATAATTTCGTTAGTCAGGAAAATGGGCCCAGATTTTCTCGGAAAATGTTGTTTTCTTTCGAAAAAAAATTATATCTCCGGAAATAACAGAGTTTACTAAAATATTTCCAGAAAATTCTATTCAAATAGACCCTTTCTCTGATGCTTTGGCAGTAGTTGTAATTAAGCTTATGGTTTAATGGTCTATAATGATTAGCTAATTTTCGTAGAAAAAATTCCTTAATGAGGAGACCGCGGCTTTTGAAATCTAAAAAGATTTCTTCAAATGAGCGCAAACTAGGCCCCGTGGAATCAATATCTGGGTTTACTTTCTGTTTACATATATACAGGGTGCCGCATTTCTACGGTAAGGCTCAAAATAATTGTTATTATGCAAGATACGAGAAAAAATTGTATAAATTACCTATAGGGTGTCTTGAGCTGCATATTATACAATTGTGTTGACAATCACAGGATGGCCCATAAGTCGTTGGTGATACCTAAAAAAAATTTTTCAACATTCCTTATTGCATTTGTGAATTTTTCACCGAAATATGATGCATGTTTGTAAAACAAATCGAGACTAAGTAAGTGCGATTTGGTAGCGAATTTTCTTTAAACATTTAAAAATTCAAAAACGCAATTTGCTATTAACCTAAGGTTCGTCAGCTAGGAAACGAGTTTTCTCGTAGGCGTTTTAAGTTTAATTTCGGAAGAGTTTTGTACATTTTCAAACAAGTTATTTTGATAAAATATGGTACATTGTTCCTACTATATATGTTATACTGGTGACCAAATTGATGACTTCTTGCATTAAAGAGACATATTTGCTATTAAATGCATTTTTATGAAAATTCACTTGCATAGCGCACTTGCTGCGTCCAGACTTTTTTTTCTTTATTTATGTCATATGTGTGTATGTGTTCAGTTTGTATTTTCTAGTTCTGGCAGGAAAAAAACACTTTTAGCCCACTTAAATGCAAACTCTTTAAGTTTTTTTTACCAAAACCTTGTATTTACTTCCATATCAATATTTTAGGAGTACTTAAAGAATCCATTAGAGCAGCAACCCGTCCTTGAGGCTACATGATGTAAAAGACTTAGAGCGTCATTTAGTATTCCCTTTCTGTTGTAGCATTTAGACTGTTGACTTCTCAAGGGCTTGTATTTCATCTTATTCCAAATCGTTGACGATCGATCCGCTAAGTATCTAACCGAACCTGATCTATTCTTGTCAGAAATAAAGCTTCAGCATAGAAAGCTCGAAACTTGCAACGACATTTATAAATCAAATAATCGATTATGAATGATATTTATGAGGCCAAAAGACACAATTCTTTTAGTATATTTAATCTGTAAGATAAACCAGAGTCTGTCAGAATATATATGAAAGCTTAGCAGCAGTTGTCACAGAATTTTGTAATATAATAGTTTTTTAATTAAACATTAAATGCTGAAAACTAATCCAATGTAACGATTTATTAACCGACTTCAAAAAAAGGAGGAGGTTCTCAATTCGACTGTATTTTTTTATGTGTGTTACCTCAGAACTGTTTTCTAGGTGAACCGATTTTGATGATTCTTTTTTTATTTGAAAGCTGGTGCCTCTCGTGTGGTCTCATATAAATGTGATCAGGATCCAACCAGTAGTGTTTGAGTTATCCTTAATAATGCGTATTTAATTGACTTCGACTACATTGATGATGTTCTTGTGTGTTACCTCAGAACTTTTTTCTAGGTGAATCGATTTTGGTGATTCTTTTTTTATTTCAAAGCTGGTGCTTCTCGTGTGGTCTCATATAAATGTGATCAGGATGCAAATGATAGTTTTTGAGTTATCCTTAATAATGCATATATAATTGACTTCGACTACATTGATGATGATTGTGGATCCCACCGTTGCGCTTCCGTCTAATTAAATCAGATATAAAGCTTCAGATTCACTAAAAATAAAGAAATAAACAAAATTTTTAACAAAATGGGAAACCGACTTCACAAAAAAAATATTTTAAAACAAAAAATGTACTAAAAAGTAAAAAATAATTGCGTATTCTTCTATCTACAACTTACAATCAACTTATTTTTTCCACTCAATGTACGATCAATGCATTTACCACGCAAGAATGTAGGTACCCACTTAAACTTAACCTCTAACTTCACACATACCTATGATTGTCAAAACGCAGTTCATGTCTTGGTCAGACACATGTTCAAAACTAAATTATAGGTCCGCCTTAAATAATATATTTGATAAAAACTGTGACGCAAAAAGTGTGCACAAGACATTTCAAGAAATATGTCAAACAGTGAAAAAATTAAATCTGGTGAAAAATCAAATCATAAAGGCAAAGGACTTATATAACACATTATTAAATGAAACCGAAAAAACCCCAGCTATAGAAGAAAAACACGGAAATATATACAAGTGGTCTAATATATGGCAAATAACCAAAAATAAGGAATTATGTACTAGTTGGCGGGCTGCTTTCTATAAAGCAATAAATAACGTGTACCCAGTGGCCGAAAGATTAAAACGACACAACATGTCATTAAGTAATTTATGTCATCTCTGCCAAACTGAGGATAATATATTCCACAGAGTCAATGAGTGTGGCCAGGCAATAAATGTGTGGAATTGGGTAACCAATAAAATCAACAGTGAAATAAATGTCGATTTGAACGTTTTTAATAATATTTTTGAGATGGCTCAGTGGAAAACATGTAATAAAGACAGATATTGTGTGTACATTACTTATATATCATCTATGGTATTTTTTAACTTGGAAGTGAAAGGTAACTTGGAAGATTATTGTAGTTTACTTAGTAGAGCTCGTCCTTCTTAAGAAGTAATTGTATTTAATGTTAAATGTATAATATGCACCTAATGTATTTTGAAATCTTAATTTAATTTTATTTTTGTGTACTTTGTGGTGAAATAAAGTAATTTTAGAAAAAAAAAATTACTAACAGATAATTATCAAAATAATTATATAGAGTTCACCAGTTTTAAATATATGTGTATACTGCTTAAAAGACAATCAAATTATTAGGATCATATAATGTAAAATTATTGTTATTTTTGGAGTCGGTGTCAGCCAAGATGGGTTTGTAAATACTTAACCTGAAATGTCTTACTATATAACAATTGGCATACACACTTTACATACATAGACGCAGCACGCAGCGCGGGCGGATCGATTGCCCGCGCGCCTGGAAGAATGGTTGGAGGTGTATAGCCGAGTGAGCGAGGCATACGATTCCAAATGAATCCCACGGAGTTTACGAAGTTTCTTGTTCCGACTGTTCCCGTACTTATGTAGGACAAACAAATAGACGCATCCACAATAGAATATATGAACACACCCTCGCAGTTAGAGAATCCAACCCCTCATCGGCGCTGGCCATGCATCATATTCATACAGGGCACAAAATATACTTCGTAATGCCAAAACAATAGCACCGGTTTACAACTTTAAAACAAGAATTATCCGCGAAGCAATCGAGATTGAAAAACGTCCCGATTGTTTAAGTAATAGAGATAATGGTCTTCGCCTTCCGACAACTTTGAAACCTATTATATCTTCTTTACAAACACACAAAAAGAAAATAAATTTCACAGATAATTTTATTTCCGCATTATCTGTCTCAACAAATGCCGGTGACCCTCTTAATCGTCCTCATCCTCTAAGTACCGTGATCAAAGCCCCCCACTTAATTGACGGTGACCCCACTACTTTCACTGATAACGAAGCGGGTAGACGGAACGACATATATAAGACAAGACTTGCAACGAACTGCCAGATCTCTCTGAGGCATAGGGTTTAACACACTGAGACCTCACAGATGATCTCAGGCGAGATTTGCGGAGTAGGCAGACTGAGGCCCCGTAATCGAGCTACAACAACCCAACTCACCTTTGTCCACCGCTCTAACGAGTAGGCAGATTAAGGCCCTGGGGTGTCCTTACATATTTCCTCTACCCACCTTTGTCCACCACTCTGAGGAGTAGGCAGATTGAGGCCTTAGAGTGTCCTCATATATTTCCTTTACCCACCTTTGCCTACCAGTCTAAGGAGTAGGCAGATTGAGGCCTTAGAGTGTCCTTACATATTTCCTTTACCCACTTTTGTCCACCGCTCTAAGGAGTAGGCAGATTGGGTCCTTAGAGTGTCCTTACATATTTCCTTTACCACTTGAAAATGGCTCCAAAACACGAGCCGAAACGTCGAGTTTTCATAAATTTTGGACGCAATTCAACCCGAGAACCAAGTATGTCTTATATATATATATATATATATATATATATATATATATATATATATATATATATATATATATATATATATATATATATATATCTATATATATATATATATATATATATATATATATATATATATATATATATATATATATATATATATATATATATATATATATATATATATATAAACTTATAAAAATTTTAACGGACTTTGGTTTTGGATTTTAGGGAGCCAAAATCGCGCTCATCTGAAGAAAATTTTTTCAAAAGCTTTTCATCGTCACCTTTCTGTTAGCGAGTTTTTCTTGATGAAAATTCGCTAAAAGGTTTATGGAGTGGAAAGCAGGTATAGAAGTTTATAGCGTAATAAAATGTTATAAGTTTTGACTACGAAAACATATCAAGGGTTAAAAATAACGTTGATTTGTAAACTAATGTTCGCCTTACAATCGACAACTACCTACGTACGTACTATATACTGATAAGTTTTAAGGTCATCCCCTCAAGTCTGATGGAAAAGTGCTTCTCGATTCGTTTCATTGTGGGATGAAAATGGAAATCGTAAATCGATGTGAAAAGTAAAAGTTTTACATTTACGTGTAACTTTTATCTAACCTGAAACGTAAAACATTTGGATTTGAGCAAAAAGGACACTCCAAAACTTTCATTGGAGTTTTGAATATTCATAGCTTTTGTGCGAAGTCAGAAAACATATAAAATATTTTAAACAGGGTTTCCAACTAAAAACTTTCTCTTGCTGATTTGAGCGCTTTTTTATTGACACTGGCATTTGATCAGTACACTTGGAGAACACCTAAATCACCACAACACATATTTCAGAGACCTTACTATCGTTTCGTTGACCATGTCAACATCTTCAGAGGGAGAAAAAATGTTCCTTCCTCTGAAGATGTTTATATCGTCAACGAAATGATCGTAAGGTCTGTTGATAATGTGTTGTGGTGATTTGGGTTCTCCAAGTGTATTTATTAGTGCTCATCACAGGTTCCAATTTATACATACTGGCATTTGAAGCGATTTTTTCCCCAAACAGCTACATTTTTCTAAGCATATGAGTGAAAAACATGCTTAAAAACTTTTAATCATAGGTTTTAGATAGTTTATGGTTTTGCAAAATCAAACAAACACAAATTATTAAATAACATGTTTATAGAATCAACCCAATTTATGAAGAATCTATTTAGGTATTTAGGTATGTGATTATTAAGGTAGTCATCATATGCTATTTTTCCATACTTATAATCTAATATTTTTCTACAGTGTGTTTCAAACAAAATGAGTATTTCCTTTGTTGTTAGCATTTTTATGGGTAATGTTAAAAGGGGTTAACATAGATTCTTAAATGTCACTGCTTAAGTAAAGCTTGCGTTTTTAAATTCACTAATAGACGATGGTAAGACTTTCGAAACATTTTTTCAAATTAGCGCAAATTAGCGAAGCCAGAACCTAAGTTCAAGTTCCGTTTGAATTTTTATATGTTTATCTATATAGATATATAGGGTGGCGCATTGAAAACGAAACAGACCGATTTGCGTCCAGAGGTTTTTTATTTTTAAGAGAGGCTCAAACACGTCAATTTTAATATTGAGGGGGACATGTTTTGACATAAAACTCAACTTTGTCACATCAACCCCTTAAGGGTAGTGATAGCAACCTTTATATTTTAAATAAGGAACATGGGTCGAGTGTCACATCATTTTAAAGGTCTTTCTTTTCTAAATTCCGCACACTAATTTTTTTAAAAGTTTTATCAACTCGTTTAAAAATTATTCACAGTTGGCGTTGCAAGAACGTACTTCATTCATTGTGATAAGAAATGCACTAATTAGTCAATTTTTCGTTAAAAAAAACTAAAAAACAAAACCAAACGTTCAAAAATGTTTATTCAGTTAAGCAAGTGTTCAAATTGTTGACCACCAGTTTCCATACAAAAGTAAAAATTTTGTTCAAAACGAGCTCTGACATTCTGGAGCATTTGTGGAGTTATTAGACGGCATTCTTCAACAATGTGTCGTCGTAATTCTTCCAGAGACTCCGATACTGTTGCGTAAATGCTACTCTTTAAATGTCCTCATAGAAAGAGAAGTCAAAAGGAGTTAAATCCGGTAATCTAGGGGCCACTCAATAGCACCTCTACGCCCAATCCATCGCTCTGGAAACTCTCTGTTCGGCTATTTTCTTTGTGGTCAAGTCGTGCTCTCTAGTTTATTCCATGAGAATGTATATATATATATATATATATATATATATATATATATATATATATATATATATATATATATATATATATATATATATATATATATATATATATATAAACTCTATGTTTATATATATATATATATATATATATATATATATATATATATATATATATATATATATATATATATATATATATAAACATAGAGGTAGATGTTTGTGACATTAGAAGAGTTTGTTTTCTTCTGTACAACTGAATTCAATTTTTACAGCACCCACAGGCAAAATAATTATTTTTTCTGTGAAGCCACAGGAAAGTTATCTAGTTCTGTATCTAGATCAGATTTCGAATATTTTTAAATATATTTAATTTATTTCTATTAGCTAATTTTCTTGTACGATATGTTGTTTTAATAGCGAATTTTCTTATAAATGAATATGATTAATTTTCTTTGAGGAAACATTTCTGCAAACATTTGTATGAAAAATTACTCAATTGATGGAATATCTTTTAATCGAAACTCGTCGAAAATAAGGTTTTAATGGATTTTCATGCCAACAAATAGTTTTATTTTTAATTTTAATTAGAGATTAGGTATATAACTTGAATCTTATGTATTCTTTTAGCAATTTTTGTATAAAAGATATTTAGCCAATTTTCGCAGAATTTTTTTGTACTTCGTAAAAGTCATTGTTTGTAAGATGTTTTTATGAAATTTTGGTAGTTAATATAATTTTTTTTACGGATTTTCTTGAAAGATTGTTTGCAAATTTTCACGAAATTATTGTTAAGTGTTGTCGAAAAAGTTTTTGTGAAAAATTATATGTTGGTAGGTGGGTAAATAACTTGAAATGGTTTGTTGGCTAGGAACATCGGACTAGTTTTTTTGAATTTATTTAATTTATTTTTATTAGCGAATTTTCTTGTACAAAATATTCTTTTGATAGAAAATTTTCTTATAAATGAATTTAATGGCTTTTCTTTGAAGAAAGATTTATTGAGAATTTTTGGATGAAAAAGTATTCAATTGATGGACCATTTTTTAAACGAAATTAATCTAAGATAAGGTTCTAATACATTTTCGTGCAAACAAATGACTTTATTTTCAATTTAAATTACAGATAAGGTATATAATTTGAATTTTTCAATATTCTTTAAAAAAAATTCTATAAAAAACATTTAGCCAAATTTGATGCATGTTTTCATTAAAAAAAGACACATTTGCCATTAAAAACATTTTGGTGAAAATTCACTTGCATAGCGCACTTGCTGCGTCCAGACTTTCTTCTCTCTCTCCTAAAAAACTTATAAAATTCACATACGCCGATACGTGATAAGATGGACGACTTCTACCCCATATATTGACTTTCTGGTAAGATGTCGTTTCTATATTTTTTTAAAGCATTCATGTTAAGTATGTGTGTGTGTATGTGTGTGAAGAGTGGTTTGGCCTCGAGCTTGTAGTCTAATTGGTCAAAGACATTTGAGTTACTTTGAATTTCCAATTTAAGTGGGAAGATTGCACTTTCCTGCATATCACACAAATTTCAGTCATCTAGATCTATACTTACAATTCTAGTATTTACTTATACTATATGTTATAGCTATTTTACACATTTTTTTCCTTTTTTTATTCATATATTTTTATATTTTTATTTTTTTTAAATTTATACTGTTAGTTTTTTTATTTTTATATATATTTTTTAAATTGATCTTTTTCCATATATATATATATATATATATATATATATATATATATATATATATATATATATATATATATATATATATATATATATATATATATATATATATATATATGGAAAAAGATCAATTTAAAATATATATATATATATATATATATATATATATATATATATATATATATATATATATATATATATATATATATATATATATATATATATATATATATATATATATACTTACTGTACTATATACAGTTCTACAATATATACAATTAAACTGTTTTTACCATATTCTTCACAAATATACAAGTTCCTAATTTATGTATCATGTTAAGTATAACAAATTAATTTTCATTACGTATTTCTCTACTGAAACAAGGCCAGGGCAAATTTGCTTTTTGTTTAGAAATGCCGAGCAAAACGTAACCATTCTACTGCAGGACACTTCGTGTACTATGCGGATATTTGAGTTGGCCGTTCTAAAGACATTTTAAATCGAGAATAAATTTATGGAATAGTCTAAAATATTTCAACTTGTATTAAGAGCAATTCCTTAAACTTAGTGCTCTTACCCCACACCACGTCTTAGTGGAATTCCTATTTCCCTTTCAAAGGAATGCTATACTAAAATCCATAAAGCATTATCAATCTCTGTTGCTTGGCATTAATGCCCGGACCGTCCTTGATGTGAAGCTAAGCATGTTCTAATGTCCACTCGGATTAATCATGAATATGCAAAGCTGGGACGGAAAGACCGAGAACGTACGGTCGCCTTTTACTTCCATTACTGCAAATGGACTAGACAACAATAAAAGTGAAAATAGCCATTTGGGGTATACTTGCTTTTGATGGGTTTAAAAGTTTTGTGTTTTAACGAATCCAAACTTCTCGTGTATTGCCGCACATCATTTTAAAATGTATGATATCGCAACAAGGGACGTCAACCTGTAGCAGCAAAATTTGTACGACTGGTTTCTACAAAGAATTTTAGCACCATATGTTCTCTATGATATATTTAATAATAATAAAATCTGCTATTTGTGTTTTATTCCTGTTTTTAATGGAATAATTAATTCCTCGCCGTTTTATTCATACACTACTACATGAAATAAAAATACAAATATAAGTCAAATTGAGCTAAAAGGAAAGCTAGTTTTCTTCTGAAATTAAACACTTACAATGAATCTAAATCTAAAAACTCCTAAAAAATTAAAAAGTCTCAAAAAAGCTACCCCTTAGAACGATTTTAGGTTAAACTGAAGGTAATAATCGAAGCAAAATCAAACAGCACAAACATTAGCAAGCCATGCAGCTGAGAAGAAACTTTTAGAGAATATAAAACCTATTAAACAAATGAGAGTGAAAACAGAAGTGAATTTTTTATTTTTTATGCAACATGAAAACGCCAAGATGGCGATTTACTTATCTGTCCATTATTATACAGGACAATAGTCTTTGTACGAGCTATGGAGTATATAAGCATTAACTGTGCTGATCTAAAATAATCTATAAAATATTAAAACTCTGGGCGCAGTAAGTGCGTTATGGCAGTGAATTTTCATACAAATATTTTTTAATAGCAATAATGTATGTGTTTTTTTTTAAAAAGCAGGCATCTTATTTGGTTACCAGTATAACCTATATTGTAAAAACAATGTGCCATGTTTTATCAAAATAACTTTATTGTTTGAAAACGCCCAAAAATTTCCGAAAGTAAACTTAAAGTGTTCCCGAAAAAACTCGTTTCTTGGTCAACCTTATAGGTTAATAGCAAATTGATCTTTTCAAATATGAAGCCTTTAATCAAAATTCGCTACCATAACGCACTTGCTGCGTCCAGAATGTCTTTACTTTTCGATGGAAAATGTAAAAACATAAGGCGTTTTCGCCTAAAAAAAACATTATTTGTATCACCAACCACTTATGGGCCACCCTGTGGTTGTGGAAATATTTTTTAACCCATTTATGGCCAAGGTATCAAAAAACGTTCAAAATTGAATGTCACTCATTTTCTCCAGCAACAATAAAGTTTCTAAACATAAAACCAACAAACAAAAAAATATTTTTTATTTAATTAGTGAATTACAGGCTGATGCGTAAACGCATCAATGGCCAAATATATGCAATACAAGTGCTAACTGATACTATATAAAAATATAATGTACAAACATTATTTCTTATGAAATTCTTCGAAGCAGTTAGCGTGAATATGTACATTACACTTTTTGCACATATATATTGTTGCACTATGACATAATCGACATCGTCGTCTAGCTTTCGTTGCTTCCTGAACCACCACATGGTCAAATTTATCTGTCCGTATTTCAGTTGGTATACTATTAGATATGGATACCCGACTTGAAGATTGTTCGCCTCCTTGATTCTGGATTTTCAAGAGACGGTATGCAATATATGACTTGAAGTCAAGTTGTGACATCTTTTTTTCATTAACCAGATTGAAAAGTTTCCAAGCATTTACAATAGTACTATCAACAGCATTTGAGAATAAAGGCAACCACCATTTCTTTCCCAAGATCCTGGTACGATAGTTTGCTATTGCATTATCGTGTAAATCTACCCCTCCCATGAATTTATTGTAATGGGAAATCACTGCAGGCTGATTTATATTTTCAATTTTTTTCTCTTTTCGATTATATCGCTTCGCTATATTCATAGGTTGAACATTGTAACAGTTGCTTATCACCGTCACCACTGAATTGTCATTCCATCGAACAAGTGATATACCAGCCTCTTCATCATAAGCGCAGCTATGTGACCCACGCTGCTTCTTCGAAATTATTTTGTTTGTCTCCAGTGGACAAACTCCTGTTCGATTGTCGCGTATCGTACCAGTGGCAGAGTATCCTTTATCAGTTAGAACTGAAAATAGTTTATAGGAGGAGAAAAAATTGTCGAAGAAAACCTTGTGTGCGGCATTTTCTTTGATGACTGATAATAAATTGACCACAAGTTGGCCTCCTAAACCAAGTGGAGTTTTTTCTGTGGATGCACCAGCATACGGAATAAATTGGTAGAGGTAGCCATCAGATGAACAGAGACACCATTATTTAAATCCGAACCTGACAGGCTTGCCTTTCATATACATTTTACATGAATGTCGTCCGAAATAGGGCACCATTTGTTCATCTATTGACAAACAAGTCGAAAACACACCGAACTTCATGAACTTTTTATTCAGGAGGTCGAAAAACGGCCGAAGTTTGGCAAATCTATCATGTATGTTGTTATTATCAGACAGGTGAATGTTTTTCTTCATATTTCTAAACTTGTTTCGACTCATGCAATCTTTTACAATTTTCAAGCCTTTGTCCTCTTCTGTAGACCAATATAAGTCAGCTTGAGGGAGAGTGTGGTACCCAGATAAAATCATGATACCCAGGAAATTCAGCAAATAATCTTTGTCGATTATAAAGTCATGTCTGTTATTGTCACGTGCATATTTCTGACTATACTGAATTATGTTTTCAAGCATTTCATCATCAAAGTACATAAAAAATAAATCTAAAGGTGTTTTGCCGTCTAACTCATTCTTCAGCCTAGCAATATTTTCTTTTTCTTTGACATCGTGATTGCTGTTTGAATTATGCAAGTGTTCTCCTGTTTTCCAGATAGGTTTTCGATCTACACCTTTATATTGTAACAACTTCTTACGTTTCGCTGCCAAACATTCATCATCCGAGTCATAAAGCAAATCGTCATCGGCTGTATGAATTTCGAATGTCCCTGCAATATCATTGAATTCGTTTACTTTCTCACAGTCTTCTTCGAAAATCTCTTCGTCAGTTAGTTCGTCTACATCTGGCGGTATATACACTGCATCTACATTATTATCTGTATAAAAAACAAACATAAGAATTACTTCACGAGCACACAATAATTATAAATATAATTTTATTTTACCTCGATCATCTGCTAATTCTTGCACGATCTCCTCTAAAGCAAGTTCTAATTCTCTTTGGGTAAGAAATTGCGGCATTTTCTCACACGACAAAAAATATCACTTCACAATTCACAACACTAACCTAACGTAGCACAGTCAGGAAACAAACGAATGCTATTATATCCGTAATCTGGAATCAGAATACATCACAGTGCTCTAACACGTCTCGACATGCAGAAGTGCAGAAGTTGACAGTTTCGGCCATTGATGCGCATACGCATCACACATGTTTAGCTGCTGGTTTTTTCTTTCCATTCGAAAATTTTCTGAAGGACTCTCATTTAATTGTTTCTCCTTTAGGTTTCCAATAGAACTTTCAAGAATTTTTAGCTCATTCTTCTGTTTACCATTTGTAAGAACAAATACAAGTATATGCCGACAAGAATCCTAATTTCTTCCTATTTCAATAATTTCTCCAATATAGATATTCTATGATATACGTGTCTTTTATTTTTCATTAGATAATAGCATCTTTATATAACATCGCACATTAGCTGTATTCGATTTTGCTTAAGGTGGTTGCACAGAAAAAAAATATTATATGACTGATGCGTAAACGCATCAGCGGCCGGAAATGGGTTAAGATGTAGCTCAAGACACCTTATAATTAATGTATACAAATGTTTTTCATATCTTGTAGAATAACGGATATATTGAGCTTTAGTGATTTTTTACGAAAATTCGACAGTTATATACCATTAAACGATAAACTCTATAGCTAAGGCTACTGCCAATCATCAAAGAAAGGGTCTATTTGAAATGAATTTTCTGGAAACATTTTAGTAAAATGAAGGACAATGACGGTTGAAACTAAGACTTTAGGGTTTGTGAAACATTCTTTTTGACACATTTTCTTTCCATAGCCCGTATTAGATTCAAGTTCTTTGCCTAAATGTTGCGAATTTTGACGTTTTAAATTGTCACTTTGACGTTTTGAGGAAAGCCCCAATTGTTTTTTTAAATGCCCATAACTTTTTAATCTTTTGACCTACAGCGCTAAATTTTGGTAGGTAATTTACCTATAGCGATATAAAACAACGTACCAAATTTGGTTGCTTTTTCTTTGTTATTTCCGGAGATATGAATTGTTTTCTAAAGAAAACGCAATATTTTCCGGGAAACCCTCGGCCGATCTTCCTGACTAACGAACCTGTCCAAGCCACTGACAAAAGGAAGGTATTCATCAATTTTGTCACATTACATTTTTATGTGTTTATATATATATATATATATATATATATATATATATATATATATATATATATATATATATATATATATATATATATATATATATATATATATATAGATATATATATAGATATATATATATCCAACCGATCACTCAAAAAATAATTAACCTATTTTGATGAAACTCGGCAAGTACCTTTCTTTTATTAATCGCTTGGATGAGTTCGTTAGCCAGGAAAATACAACAAGGTTTTCCGGAAAAATTTTGAGTTTTCTTTCAAAAAAAAATTTTTTACAGAAAATTACATAGTTATTTTAATGAAATTGGACGGATCTATTGCCTTGCGAAGGATCTTCCTACGAACCAAAATTAAACTTTCCAAGTTTATAAAAAATAAAGTTATTCAAATTTTTAGTTTTTTGTAGAACAAAATTTTTTTCTCCGAAAATTACAAAGCTATTTTGATGAAATTTTGTGAGTACGTTTGCTTAGGAAATACCTTAGCACACACGAAAATTGAACTTTTTAAGTTGATAGAAAATTTGAAGCATTTAGTAATAAAAATTCACTACCATAACGCACTTGCTGCGTCCCGAACTTTTTATCATTAACAGAAAGTATAGCTCCATCGGAATTTTTGCCGGTGTAGATGTAGCCATTAAAAAATACCCATTTCTGGCACCAGTGCAGCACATCACTTTTATGCCGTATTTCTCGGGTTTATTCGGCATATACGTTTTGAATCTGCAGTGGCCTCTAAACCCTACCAATATTTCATCGATACACGCAGACGTACCGATGTTGTAGAAGGTTTGGCAGTTACTGACAAAAATGCTGAATATTTGCAAATCGCAGCAGATGGGTCTCCAGGTTGTCACGTTATCCTGCATTCGGGGTCGTCGAACCGAAGACACACTAAAAGAAATGCGAATCTCTCTTTGCTCGTGATACACCTAATGATTTATCTTCGACTTCCGTCAGTAGCGAACAACGTACCCAAATTTTCATTGTTTGACTTGAAAAGCAACGTAAATGCGAGTTAACCCAGAAATGCATACAGTTCAATTTTATATACCTCTTTTAGTGTGGGGGAATCTTTGTCTTTAAATTTGGCGCTTGTCTTAGCTATATTTTGGTTTGTCCATCTTAAAATTATTTCGCAAATTTAGTCAGTAAACAACATTTTCCAAACTGTTAGATGGTCGGCAGTAGAACCTATTTTTGTTGCATAAGGACGCAGACCTGGTAAGTGTATAACTATATTTTCTCGTTGTCGCCGACCTCTTTTGGATGTAGGGGGTTGACTCGACCATTTATACCTATTCCTGTCGTAATAATAGTTTGATGTTTCTTGATTTTCTTTTAAATCTGTCCCTTCATCATCCGTTCTGTTTATATTTTCTCCAGCTTCAGCCTCTATTTGGACTTCCATACTGTCATTCTCCGCATTTTCATTGCCTGTGGAAACACAAATCGTATTGAAGAGATGCATAATTTTCCTGGATATTAGATACTCACATTTAGTCTATGAATCTGTTTCATGATCACTATTTATTGCAAAACTTTTCTCAGAGTCCTCTACATCACTGCAATCGCCACTTGCTTCATCATACCACTTCATAAGTTGCTCTTCAAAGTCATCATCTCAGAATCTATCTGATATATCAGGTTTTAAATTCATTATAAATATGTCTTGCGTTTAAACTAAGGAAACATCTCATAGACTATAGCAGAGCTTTATATCTGAATAATATCACAACACGATACGTAAGTTCGACGAAAATTGGCACACTGACTTCTTATGCGCTAGTTTGAAATTACATTAACGCATGACCTTTACAATTAAGTAGGTGGGGATATAGCCTGTTTACATTATTGAATAGCATGTTTAGTACTTAAGGGTTAATAACAGAACTTATTTTATCGGTTAGGGTCTTGGACAACTAATATGATCAAACAAGTTTGTTGTTTTTGGCAATGATTTAGCTAGTTCACAAGCTTTTCGTATATACTAAAATTGTTAATCGAAAGACAACCTATTCTCTCATAAACCTAAGATAAAAACAATTAAATGGGAAATTTATAATTTCATGTCGTTTCTAATTCTCCATAATTGCGGCCGAGATTTAACGATTGTTGGTCCGGGTAGTACGTTTATGACTGGTATATATTTAGTTTGCTTACCGTTGACTTCTGGTTAATACCTGTTGTATAAATTAATCTACGCGTGGCAGTTAGCTACCCTGTCTGTCAGGCATTGGACTTTAACCAATAAGTCAATTCAACGCATGTCTTTGGGATTTAATTTTTAATTTCGAAAAAACTCTAAATATTGTGTACCAAATTACTTAAAATTCACAACATAGGTTTATTTGCACTATTTCTAGCCACATGTAAAATGTAATTCCAGTTACTCTGATACTTACAAAAATAGAGCGTTTTCATAAAGTTTTTCCCGATTTTCCACCGAAAAAACTTAGCATAAAGGCTGATTAACGAACTCGGGTTTTTGCCCAAACAAGATTTTTTCCAACATATAAAAATTTTAACGGACCTTGGTTTTGGGTTCTAGGGACCCAAATTCGTGCTCATCTAAAGAAATTTTTTCAAAAGCGTTTTATCGTGACCTCTCTAATAGCGATTTTTTCTTAACGTAAATTCGCTAATACGGTGAATGTTAAACCAATATGAAACCTAGACTTATATGGAATGAAAAGAACAAGAAAAAGTGGAACGATCACTGCAATAAATAAGCGTGTCAAAGCCATCTAGTGCATTCGTGAACGTCATAAATGTCTCATATCTCAAGAATCGCACTGATATACTTTAATCCCTATTCAGAAAACGATCCTGGAAAACATCGCCTTAAATTGTTTTCGGTAAGGAAACGCGACCTTCCAGAACATGCGATTCCACTTCTATATCTGTATCGAATATCAAATATAGGGTAGAAATTGTTCTCTATCTCGGCGGAAAATCATTACGGTGTAAATTGTGTATTTACGGGACTTATAAAACATCGTAATTGCACATAAATTCTAGAAATATAACAGCCGTACCCAAATTATCTCAGATAAATTGCATTGTTATTCTACATCTTATGAAGAATTGCTATTTTCCCGGAACACAATGGTTTTCGAATTACACCATTCAAATTGTTTAGTTGAATTTGATCCTAATGAACTATGATCAAAAGGTTTACAGGTAAATATCCTATTATTGTCATTGGAATTGTGTAGATAACAAGTGCCATTTGGCTCTAATTGGGAGATAAAATTCAGTCGCTTTATAGCTAATTTCATATTATAGCCGTTAAAAGATTTATTTCCCCATCATATTTCTGTGAATGCTATCTGATCAATTATATCATTTCTGTTATCTGTTGTACGTTAAAGCTCTGACACAGCAAGCCAGCGATGGTACCGCATTTTCACAAAAACAGAAAAATGTTGTTAATAAAATAATTAATAAAAAATCTGGACGCAGCAACTGCGTTATGAAAGTGATTTTTTTTTATAAATGCTTTGAATAGCAAATATGTCTTTTTAATTCAAACAGTCATCAATTTGGTTACTGGTATAACCTATATAGTAGCAACAACGTGTCATATTTTATCAAAATAACCTATTGTTTGAATATGTACAAAAATTTTCCGACAATAAACTTTAAATGTTGGTTTCCTAGCCAACAAACCTTAGGTTAATAGCAAATTGATTGAAATTTAAAGCATTTCATGAAAATTTGCTACCAAAGCGCACTTACTGCGTCTCGATTTTTTTGCTTACAAACATATTTCGATAATAAATGCAATAAAATAATGTTGTTCGAAAAAAATTTGTAGGGATCACCAACGGGACAGCCTGTGACTGTCAAAATAATTTTATAAGATGCAGCTCAGGACCCCCTATAATTAACTTATACAATTTTTTCTCGTCTGTTGTTTAATAATAATTATATTGAGCTTTACCGTAGATATGCGTCACCCTGTATATATGTAAGCAGATAAAAACTGAACGTAAGCCCGGATATGGATTCTAGAGGGCCTAGCTTGGGCTCATTTGAAGAAATATTTTTAAAATTATAAAGTCGCGGTCTCCTCATTGACGATTTTTTTTTGTACGAAAATTAGTTAAAAAACTATGAACCGTTAAACCATAAACTTAACTAAAACTACTGCCAAAGTATCAGAGAAAAAATAACTGACCTGTTGCATATCAGCCCTTTTTGTAAAAGTTCGATCTTTTATATCTATTGACAAACGTCACAAACACTGTTTAATCCACCCACTAACATTAATAAAATCGTAAAGGAAAAATTTGCACTTGTATATTAAAATTCCCAAATAACAAAAATTATTTGTCAACTGAAATTTAAAACAGATAAACGATCTAATAATATACGTTAAACGCCAGTTACAGCGTGAAACTGACCTGCGCAATGCTATCAAAAGTTTCGTTGCTAGGTAACGACTCAGTCATACTAGATCATATATACCTGTAAACTAGTTTTTACCATTGTCAATAAAAAACGGCAATATTAAATATAAATGTTGAAAAATTGAATAGCTCAATTTTTTGTAAACCTAGAAAGCTGAATTTTCGTACATAATCAGGTATTTCGCAAGGCAACATGTCCACCAAATTTCATTTAAATCTTCGGAGAAAAATTTTTTTTTCGAAAGAAAACTCAAAATTTTCCCGGAAAGCCTTGTCGGATTTTCCTGGCTAACGAACTAATCCAAGCTATTAATAAAATAAATGGACTTGCCGACTTTCATCAAAATCGGTTAATTACTTTTTAACCGACTTCAAAAAAAGGAGGAGGTTCTCAAGTCGACTGTATGTTTTTTTATGTGTGTTATCTCAGAACTTTTTTCTAGGTGAACCGATTTTGATGATTCTGTTTTTATTTGAAAGCTGGTGCTTCTGGTGTGGTCTCATATAAATGTAATCAGGATCCAACCAGTAGTTTTTGATTATCCTTAATAATGCGTATATAATTGACTTCGACTACATTGATGATGATTGTGGATCAGACCGCTGCGCTTCCGTCTAATTAAATCAGATATAAAGCTTCAGATTCACTAAAAATAAAGAAATAAACAAAAATTTTAACAAAATGGAAAACCGACTTCACAAAAAAATATTTTAAAACAAAAAATGCACTAAAAAGTAAAAAATAATTGCGTATTCTTCTGTCTAAAAGTTACAATCAACTTATTTTTTCCACTCAATGTACGATCAATGCATTTACCAGGCAAGAATGTAGGTACCCACTTAAACTTAACCTCTAACTCCACACATACCTATGACCAACAGACAATTACGAAAATATTTATTTAGAGTTCACCTATTATTGTTATTTTTGGAGTCGTTTTTGAATTTGCGTGACAAAAACTGATTACAAGATTTTCGTGTAAAAAACTTTTTATTAAACGTTTCTAAAAGATTTATATATATATATATATATATATATATATATATATATATATATATATATATATATATATATATATATATATATATATAATTTTCATTAAAGGTTACTTATGTCATTTTTTGTAAAAAGACATGCCAAGTGTTCGTGAAAGAAATCGTTTAAAAGTTTTTATGTGAGTAAAATGTTTTTCAATTCTGTGTTTGTTTGAACCGCGTATCACAAAGGGTCTGAGAATCATTTTTAAGAAAGACGATCTGCCGCTAACTTTTTCGACACAAATGAATTCAAGATATTGTTAGGTAATACGTGAGATAAATATACAACCACTGAAATGTCAGGTATCTATGAGATAGGTTGTAAAGATTGCAATCTTAAATACGTTGGGCAGACTAAGAGAAATATAGGTATTAGATTAGGTGAACATCTCGCTCATTTGATATACTGTTGTGTAGACCAGCCATGTGGGGCACAACATACATGGGATAATAACCACCACATTGATAAGAAAAATCTGAAACTTATCAAAAATATTAGACAGAATTCGACCGTTGATGCGTACGAGAGCATATCTATTTCGAGAGCAATAAAAAACCAAGTTTCTTGAAATCGAGCGGCTTCACTGACTTCAAGCCCTTTGTTGGCACTATTTCTTTGAACTAAATAAATAGTGCTAAAACTGTCAGGTGGAGTAATAAAATAAGTTCAATAGCCCCGTCCGGCCAAAAATATAAAAAAGAGAAAGGCTGCGCCTGCGTCTTAAATTTTCCCTCTTGATTTCGTTCTTTTGCCTGAGAGTTGATATAAATACATGGTTGATTAAGTTAACTTTGTTAGCGAAACTATCATTAGGTCTTTAAAAAGATGTGCTATGGTGAATTGAGTTCTCCAAGTGTACATATCAGTGCTCATCGCAGGTTCCAATCTTTACTTTGTGCAATATGTATTCACCTTTTATACATATGATACAAATGATAAGAAAGGTAATACAAGTTTGTACACATTTGGTAAGAATAAAAGTAAAAGTTGCCTTCACTATGATTTCCGCTACTTGTCTGACAAACTACCAGAAATGACGCAGGACACAACTAAAGTTTACAAATAATTTACAAAACTATCCATATACATTTAGTCAAACACCAACAAAAATGTAGTTTTTTTCTTGCATAACTATTTTAGCAACGTGTATTTTAAAACTAAAGATAAATAAGTACTTACCTTTGGCAAGTTTGCAGACTGGAGCTGGCAGCATAGAACTTTAACGTACAACACACTAGGCTTTATTGGGTTTACCTGGTCTTTAGAAGCTTAAAGTTTGACAATAAACTACACATTCAGTCCAGGCAACAAGATTTATTGTCTAAACTAGAAATGGACTCGTATTTGCAGACATATTTTGTAAGTAAACGATACTCGCGCGACCATATCTGGAGAAAAAGTCACCCCAACTCACTGCAAATTTCAAAAAAAAATTGGGAGCAGCAAGTGCGCTGTGGTAGTAAATTCTCATAAAAATAATATATTATAGTGATTTAGCCTTATATAAAAGGCTATAAAACATAACTTTATCTAATTAGGAACGGTAAAAAATAGGGTGACGAAGGGCAAGCAAAATCATGATTTCTAACATAAATATTTATACAGTCATTTGGATAGAAAACTCAGACAGAACAATGGATAAGCAGGAAATATACTCAATAAAAATACACCAGAAAGCTGAACTTAAAAAAAATCCCGTGGTTCATGCATTGAGGGTGATTGTATGCATGTAGATGGGGAAGAAGAACTTCTAGGAGGAAGAGGGTTTCTGCCTCCTCACCAAAAATATGAGGGCGGGGGGTCGCCCTCCCGTGTGCATGCATACAACTACCTTCAAATCATAAAGCACAAGAAAACCTTCTTGAGAGCAGCCCCCGAAAGTTACTGGACCTGGGCGAATATGGGTGTTGTGTGGGGCAGACAGGGTTTAAAGGAGGTATTGCTGCAAGATATGAAAAATGCATCATTTCAAAGTCCGAGTAAATGGTTTTTTAGCACTTTCCGCTCATATTTCCACCACGCTCAGCACCCCTATTCATTCTTGGTCTCTTAACTTTCTTGGGGAATTATTTGCAACAAATTTGCCTCGTGGCTTGTGCATCCAAGGAGGCTTCTAAGCATGTTTCTGAAAAAAATTCTAAAAGCCCTCGTAAACTGTTTGATAACCGAAATTACATTCCACTTCGTCGCCTATAATGTCTTTTTGAGATAATATCATATATAACACTAAAGCAAATAAATTCACTTGCTGTTTCACTTCTTTATAATAATCCCAGTTCCGTTCCGCAGTAAGAAGAAGCGACAGGGCATTATATTTCAATTTATGTAAAGTGTAAATAATGTAAATACTTTTATAGTTTTATGAAATTGTAATTTAATAGATCTAAGAGAAAACTGTCTTCACTGAGTTATCCTGGCACCCAAGAAAACAACCTTACAGACGATTTACCGACTTAATTGTTAAATATAAAAATAATCTTGAATAAATAATCTCCAATTTGTAATACTGTTAATTCAGTGTGCAGTTGTGTTTACAACGCAATACCTCACAAAATAAAATATTGTCCTTAATACAACAGTTTCGATTTAACTACTGTTTCGTACGACATAAACATTAAAATAAATCTGCAACCGACCGAATTTTTTTTAGCAAACTGCTTAAAAGTTACACAAATTTATAATAAATATTATTTAAAACACTAAAAAGTAATGTACACTATAAGAGTTTTCCGCGCCTAGAATACACCTGACGTAATGCCCTTCCCTTGCGTCTCTCCCCCTCATAGTTGCTAGACAACCTATCTAATCCATAAAACTTGGGTGCCAAGTGCCTACTGCTAACCTGATGTCCATTAATTTTTGCCCACTGCACTGATAATTTTTTTAACTAGGTAGCAGTGTTGACAAATAGTGCGCCAAACAATTGATTCAGTTTTAAGTGCCACGTCTTCAATAACATTATAATTGTTTATAAAGTCTCAGAAAAAAAAAACTGATGTGCTTACCACAGGATCCCAATCCTTGGCCTCGATTTTAAGTCGTCTAGTTCTTGTAACCTAGGCTGAGAATGTCTTGAGCGAATATATTTATGTATATGTTTCCATTGATATTTATTCAATAAAAATAAAATGAATCTTACATTACATGGAAGTATTTTGGCATTCATTAGTATAATAATAGTAATTATACAGTTTCTGTTACATAATATTAACGTTTACTGAAATGTCTTGTGTGTTGATTTATTATATACAAAATGCCTATATACAAGTTGAGTCTTCTTATCAAATACTAAATTATCACTTGAAGAAACATCACAAGTAGAAGTTTATACCTCTTAAACACTTGTCCCTCATTATAATAATGTACTTGGAAACACTGGCATCATTAACATCAGGAAGAGCCCGTACTTTACCAGGGAATACGAGGACGAGCTTGTGTTAGCGTGCTGCATCGCTGCTGGTTTTTCCTCTGAAACAAAGTATACGTAATTAGTTGAGGATTTATAACACAAAAAACTTGTACAGTGTACATAACATTAGATTTTACACAACCCCAAACTCCCGCCCTACCCAAGCTGGTCGCCGAATTTTCATAAGGAAAATTTTACTTAAAGGGAGGTAACCACATTCAAATTTTCAGAAACTTGTATCATAAACGCAAATTAGAACCTTTGGAATCCATTTCCGACATCAACTCAAATTTTTATCGTATTTCCATTAAGAAAAATTCGCTAATAGAGAAGACACAAAAAGCCTGGACGCAGCAAGTGCGTTATGGTAGTGAATTTTCATAGAAATGATCTGGCACAAAATATTTTATAACTTTTTTTTCTTGTAACATAGAAATCTAAATTTTGGTGTATAGTTTACTTTTTATATCGTAAACCTACCTACAAAATTTGGTTATCATAGATTTTTTATTTTTTAAGATAATTTTTTTTTCAAATGAAAACTCAAAATTTTCCCGGAAAACCTCGTCCGATTTTTTTGATTAACGAACTTGTTAAATCTATGTACAAAAGGAAGGTATGTGCCAAATTTTATCAAAATCGGCCTATTATTCTTTGAGATAAAAATTTTTTTCGAATGAAAACTCAAAATTTGCCCGGAAGACCTCGTTCGATTTTCCTGACTAACAAACTTGTCAAAGCTATTTACAAAAGAAAGGTACATGCCAAATTTTATTAAAATCGGCTAATTACTTTTTGAGATAAGAATTTTTTTCGAATGAAAACTCAAAAATTTCCCGGAAAACCTCGTCCGATTTTCCTGACTAACGAACTTATCCAAGCTATTTACAAAAGAAAAGTACATGCCAAATTTTATCAAAATCGGCCCATTATTTTTTGAGTTATCGGTGTGACACATATATATATATATATATATATATATATATATATATATATATATATATATATATATATATATATATATATATATATATATATATATATATGTATATATATATATATATATATATATATATATATATATATATATATATATATATATATATATATATGTGAAGCCTTCTCGTGAGTCTGTACAGTTCATCCAACTTGGTGCTAGACCATTTGACGACTCCATAAGAGTATGTCAATACTGGTACCGCCCATGAGTTGATAGCAGCAGAGTGGTTACCTCCGGAAAGCTTAGTATTTATGAGCTTGCTGACTCGCTTCATATATTTCTCCGAGAACTCTCGCTTTAGCCGGCTATGATCCACGCGCTGGTTTTAAGGACCCCCCAGGTAGCGGTATGTCTCTTCAGGCGGTAAGTGTTTAATATCGCAGAAGGGCTGTCGGTGACTTTCGACTGCCCCTCTCCTGACGTTGATTATAGCATATTTGTCAAGTCCAAATGACATTTTTATATCATTGCTAAAGATTTTAACAGTATTAATCAGTGAGTGGACCTTATCTTGTGCCTCAGAGTATAATTTAAGATCATCCATGTATAGTAAGTGGGATATTCTTCTTCGGTTTTTTATATTGAGTTTATACCCGGCTCCAGTTTTGTTTAGGACAGTCGACATGGGGTTTAGTGCTAACACAAACCACACCGGCGACAGGGAGTCGCACTGAAGGATGCCCCTCGCGATATTCACTTTTATACAATTTCTATTGGTCATCAATATGTTTTCATCCAAGTACTCATGAGATGTTGAAGGACGTTACTGATCCTTGGGCAGATGTTGTAGATTGCAAGTACCTTGTTTAACCAATCGTGGGGTACATAATCAAATGCTTTACTGTAGTCGATGTAGCATACATGTAGATTTCGTTTTCTTTTCTCGGCTTATTTTAGTAGTACAGCATCTATTGTTAGCTGGTACTTGCAACCCAAAGATCCTCTAAGACATCCCTCCTGTTCCTCCTCGAAGATGTTGTTTGTCAGACGGTGTTTGTATATTCTTTCATTAATCAGGGAAGTGAAAAGCTTGTAAAGGACTGACAGGCAGGTTATTGGCCCGTAGTTTTTGGGTTCCTCTGCATCCCCTTTTTTACAAAGCATAAAAGTATTCCTTCAGTGAAAAATTCAGGGACTTCGTCTGGGTTGCTCAGTGCTCAGGTGAAGCAACGTGAAAGACTCTCGTGCACGCCAGTCAAGTACTTAATCCAGAAGCTGTGCAGCCTGTCAGGTCTCAGGGCTCTCCAGTTCAGAGTCCTCCTGACTGCGGCAATCACCTCAGCTGGTGTAAACTCTCTCACCGGTATCTGGGGCAAGTTCACATGAACGTCTTCCATGCCCTTGATCCATTATGCAGACCGATTAAAACCACATGCTTTCGCCCATGTAGTGATATAATATATCTAGAGATTGGATCAATCGACGCCAGATGGAGCTTGTAAGTTCCCGTCACCCTAATCTTTCTCAGGAGCTGCTTTTGATTGTCTATGAATTCTGCTTCTTTCTTTTTGTAAGATCATTTTATCTTCTAAGCCTAGCAGCTTTGGCGTTCGCTTTTTGTCTAAGTTGGTCTTTATTATTATATATTTATTATTATTATTACTCTTGTTATTACCATAAGTGTGCTTTGTAACTCAAACTATGAAAATGTTCTATTCGGAGACATGTCTGCTAACTCGTGTTATTTTAATACGATGTATATATCTTAAGCTGTAGAAAAATTGATATCTTTGTTGTCTACATTTCGAGTTAGCCTAAACTAACCTTACTAAACTTTTGAAAGTGGCTAATTAATTACTTTATCGTGTAAATAACTGAAACGTTTTCAAGTTCAAGTTTAAAACTTTATTGTGTCTAACAACAACAAAAAAATTATATATGAAAAGGGTTCCGCTCACAACTAAAGGCCTTTGAATTAATTATTCAGTCTAACGACGGCATTTTCAGGCTGTTGTTCATCAACTTCTGAATTTATGATTAATAGGTATTATACAAGCAATTTCACAACAATGGGGAATAATTTGAATATTATCTTCATGTCGCGAATAGAGAAGTTTTATATCGATTTTCGCCTTAACTTTTGTATTTATATTCAAGTGACATTGTTACAGAGATTGATGAATTCATCAAGGTCTTCAGCGACAAACTCTGTAATCAATACTTTTATTAATTTTGTATTTATATGGCTTGTCTAACAAACTCATTATGTTTTGTTACATTTATTAGGCATGCTTGAACTAACCCTCTCTGCTTTTGATCAAATTTTTGGTAGCCAAATTTTGCGTGTAGGAATGAAGGAACGTCCTGTTACTGAACGCTCACTAAGAAATTAAATAGAGAGGTAACGATGGTGAGAGTTTCACGGCGTTTTTAGAATGAGAGCGAAAGTCTGTTTGAATTTTTATATGTTTATAGATTTATTTGTACAAGAAATACTGGTTAAAGTAAATAATTAATATGGATAGTTAATCGAATTCTTAATTCGAAAACCAAAATTGAAGAGTTGTCAGTGTCAGGAAGATTTCAAGTTATATTTTACTTTTGCATTGTATTCAAGCCAAAATTAGATCAATTGCAGACACAAATTTAAACCTTTTTAACCGACTTCAAAAAAAGGAGGAGGTTCTCAATTCGCCTGTATGTTTTTTTTTAATGTGTGTTACCTCAGAACTTTTTTCTAGTTAAACCGATTTTGATGATTATTTTTTTATTTGAAAGCTGGTGCTTCTCGTGTGGTCCCATATAAATGTGATCAGGATCCGACCAGTAGTTTTTGAGTTATCCTTAATAATGCGTATTTAATTGGCTTCGACTACATTGATGATGATTCTGGATCACAACCAACCATTCAGTCATTCTGTTGAGAAAGAAACAGTGTTTTCGCGGAAACAAAACTTATCCAAGATTTCAGTATTTAATTTAATAACTAGGTACTAATTTATAATTTTTATATAAATAAATGATTAAACATTGATTATGACTAAAATGATTACAACGCCCGCTGGAATACGACATTAAAACAAAGCTCCAACAACTGACTCGTTGGTCTAGAGGTATGATTTCCGCTTAGGGTAAGTCTGCGTCCAACCTTCGTAGGGTATAGACGTGCCTAAGTGAAATAGCCGGCAACAAGTGTAGTGTATAGTGCATCCAATTGTGACTCCTGATAAGGCTAGTGTTACTGCATTAGTCATTATCAAGTGAACTATCGACAAGAACATAAATATAAAGGATAACAATGCCTATGATATGGGCATTAATAACCTGGAAGAACCCAGTACGACAAATAACAGCCAACATATTGGTTTAAAAGAAATATTAGTTAGTAAACTAAATACTGCTAAAAGAAAATTGGTGGAAACCCCCCGACAGACTCCACAAAAGATTAAGAAAACTTCGAATATGGATCAGACGACGATTACAACAAAAAACAGATACTCTTCGTTAAGTCTTGACGATTAAGGCGGCTCCACAGAAAAAATGCAGACAGATGAATCGCAAAAATCCAACCCATCTGAAAAACAAACTAAGATGAAAAAGCTTCCTCCTATTGTGCTTCATTGTGAAACAAAGGATCATAAGCAACTGATAGCAGAAATATCAAAAATAGTGAAATCCGGATTCAATATAAAATACGGCAAAGCTCAAATAAGCGTCTTTATCAAGGAGATGAAAGACTGGGAAAACTTTAAGGCATATCTTGCGCAAAATAAAATCGAATACCATACATATACGCTCAAAAAAGATAAAACACACGCATTTGTCCTTAGAGGGCTGCATGAAATAAATCCTATTGAAATTGTAGAAGATTTAAGAACCACCTGCAAAATAAATGCCCAAAAGTGCTTCAGAATGAGAGGCACTAAATACCCACTTTATATGGTAATAACAAGTGCTGATGTGTTTTTAAAACAACTTGTGACGAATGTTAAGTTTGTATCCTTGACTAAAATACAATGGGAACGTGTTCATAACAATAAGAAAATGTCGCAGTGTCATCGTTGCCAACAGTATGGACATTCTACGTCTAACTGTGGGGCCATCGCAAAATGCCTAAAGTGTGCACAAGGACATATGACAAACGAATGCACAAAATCAGAAGACACTCCTGCAACTTGTGCCAACTGTGGGGACAGCCACCCTGCTAATAGTTTTAAATGCCCTGTATATGTGGAAAAAATAAAGTGGATAGAAGCTCAAACGAATAGATCCAAACCAAAAACATTTAAAATCACAGAGACATACGTCCCAGCACCTACCCCAAAGATTAATCCGTGGAACACCGCAGAAAATACAAAGCCATCTAATTATAACAGAACTGAAAGTGACAATGTGAGAGCAAGTGCAACCGGCGTAGGTGAACTTAATGAACTTATAAAAGAAATGAAAATACTAAGTGGACATATAAATGTAACCAAGATGTTATCTGCCGTCCGTGAATTGAACTTGAAGCTACAGAACTGTAAGGAAATGCCGGAGAAACTCGAAGCATTTTATAATTTCGTAAGTACACTTTCTAATTATGAGTTATAGTTTGAATATAGTATCTTGGAACGCAAACGGCCTAAAAAGTAAAATAGGACAACTTATTCATTTTACCGATAAATACAAAATTGACATTATACTTATTAACGAAACAAAATTGACTGAACGTGACAAAATCAAACTTAGAGGATTTAGCATAATCCGACAAGATAAGATTACTAACACGAACACCCCATCAGGCGGCATTGCGATAATAGTTAGAGAGAATATACCGTACCATAAAATAAGAGTCCCTAGAACCACAATAGATTCAGTAGGTATAAAACTACCTGATAATACACATCTTATTGCTGTTTACAATAACCCAAGAAATAACATTACAACTACCTGTTTAGATGCACTTCTAGGTATGGGCAATAAAGTATTAGTCATTGGTGACCTAAACTCGAGACACAGTAACTGGTCAAATAGAACCAATAACACAAATGGGAATGTTTTAAACAGGTACTGCAATAACAATAACTTGACGATTATGTTTACGCCGACACCAACACACTACCCTCCTAACGGTAACACACCCTCAACAATAGATATAATAGTTAACAAAAACGTAATAAATGTCAGTGACCCTGTCTCCCTTTCTGAACTAGACTCTGATCATAATCCCATTATCTTCGCGTTAAACAATCAGTACAAACAAGACCGACTAAAAATAATTTCAAGCTACACTAATACTAACTGGACAGAATTCGGAAAAACACTGGACAGAAACATCACCATAAACAATACTATTGATTCTATTGATAAAATTGAAGAGGAGGTAAAAAAACTAACTCTAAATATTCAAAAAGCTAAAAACAAACACTGTACACACAAAACGATTAACCCGACAAGAGATTTCCTTCCCACCGATATAAAAGAACTTATTAAAGACAAAAACAAAGACAGGAGGCTATGGCAAAATACATTAAACCCACAATACAAAATTTCTATGGACCAAAAAAGCAAAATAATAAAGCAAAAGATGAAAGAATATACTAACAGAAAATGGACACAAAAAATGCAAAATCTAACACCAAATAACAACACATTATGGAAAATGACAAAAGCACTAAAGAACCCACACAGCAACATGCCACCTTTAGAACATGACAATAAAACGTTTTATAGAGACCAAGAAAAAGCTAACGTAATAGCAGACGTATTAGAAAGCACCCACCAAACAGACCTAGTCTGCGATGAACAACAAAACAATTTAATAAACGAAACACAAGACTTTCTTAACAATAAACAAACAATGGACACACAAACTAGGTCAAAACTAATCACTTCACCCCAAGAAATCAAACAAATTATCAAAACCCTACCCAGTAATAAGGCCCCAGGGCCTGATGAAATAGACAACAAATTAATTAAAAATCTCTCACAGAAAGCCATAGTCCAATTAATGTATATAGTAAATGCAATTCTTATCCTACAACATTACCCAGCCCAATGGAAAATAGCCCACGTTGTTGCCGTCTCCAAACCCAATAAAGATCAAAAAGATCCGCACAACTATCGCCCCATAAGCTTGTTAAACAACCTATCTAAAATAGTAGAAAAAATAATACTTAATAGATTTAAATCCATAGAAAGAAAAAATAAACTTTTGATAGACTGTCAGTTTGGTTTTAGGGAAAAACATAGCACCGTACATCAAGTAACACGAATAGTAAACGACATAACACTAAATTTTAATAAAGACAAAGTAACGACAATGGTTTTACTAGACATACAGAAGGCATTTGACACAGTATGGATAGTCGGATTACTGGCCAAACTAATAAAACTCAAATTTCCCTACCATCTTATTAGACTGATACACTCATACTTATCAGACAGGCGCTTTAAAGTCAAAATTCACAATAGCACATCAACTGAAAAACAAATCCGAGCAGGAGTGCCGCAAGGTTCCATACTTGGACCAAAACTGTTCAACTATTTTATTAACGATATACCTACGTTCCCTAAGACCAACCTGGCTCTCTATGCAGATGATACTGCCATATATGCCCATTCCTTTTCAGCAGAAGTTGCAAATAAACAGATACAAATTCATCTTGATATACTTCAAAATTACCTACAGACTTGGAAAATATCACTCAACTCTGAAAAAACGGAGACAATAGTATTTACTAGAAAAACCAATGATTCCAAAATATTTAACCATCTAAAAGTAGAAGACAAAAAAATAAAGCCCTCGCTAACAGTAAAATACCTAGGAGTACACCTGGACAGCAGACTTAATTTCAAACACCATATTAAAACTGTTCTAAACAAAGCTCATATCGCAATGAAGTACATGTACCCCCTAATGGCAAGAAACAGTAAACTTAGCAGCGAAAACAAAAAATTAATCTATACTACTATAATAAGACCAGTTGTATCTTATGCCGCACCGGTGTGGTGCTCAGTATCAGATACGACAATTAAACCCATTCAAATATACCAAAACAAATGCCTACGACTAGTGACGAACAGAAACAGATACACAAGAATTAAACACTTACATGACATGACCAACACCCTAACAATCAAAGACTATATTAACAAAACATCCACAAATTTTTACGAAAACAAATTGAAAATAAATCCATTGACAAGACAAATAACAGACATAAGATACAATAACAGTCCTTATAGAATCAAACATAGACTGCCGTATCAAAATATAGAAATATTTAAAATGCCCCTAACCGTTTGACACGAGAATTCACTATAGCCATGGTTAAAAAGCTGTATGTTATACAAATAAAATCAACTTGCAACATAGCAAGTAATAATAATTATTTTAAATAGGTTTTTGTAAACAGTTTTCCTATATACAACAGCACAACTTGTACAATATAATTATAATAACTAAACATAAAACACATTAATTACTATAAGGAAGTACTTTTTTTTTTCCTTTGTAAATAACAAATTAGAGATAAGTTATTATATTTTAACAGGAGCTTTATATTTAAGTCGTAGTATATATAAAAATTGTAAATTTTTGTAAATTTGTTATAATGTAATATAGACCTTTAGAATTGAAAAATTGACCGCTTAGGGTGCGGGAGCTCCCAGGTTCAAATCCCGGACAAGCCCAAATATCTTGTATTTGCTTTTTTTTAAACTGACTTCAAACAAGGAGGAGGTTATCAATTCTCCTGTATGTTTTTTATGTGTGTTACCTCAGAACTTTTTTCTAGGTGAACCCATTTTGATGATTCTTATAGTGAATTTTCTTTAAAAACAAATGCACTAATGAAGAGATCTCGACTTTTGAATTTTAAAAAAATTTCTTCAAACGAGCGTTATTTAGGACCCCTGGAACCCAAATCCGAGGTCGGTTTCAGACTTTATATATATATATATATATATATATATATATATATATATATATATTATATATATATATATATATATATATATATATATATATATATATATATATATATATATATATATATATATATATTATAAGTTTATATATTTATGTGTCACACCTATAACTATTGTCGTTCCAAGGTCTCAGGATATTGTCACAGTATATTGTATAAAATTTCATTTGTAAAATAGATTTCATAAGGTATTCTCGTATTATTAATGTAAGGTATATTATCGTATTTCCTTGTCTGACACCGACTCCAAAAATAACAATAATTTTACATTATATGATCCTAATAATTTGATTGTCTTTTAAGCAGTCTACACATATATTTAAAACTTTCTGCTTAGGTGAACTCTAAATAAATGTTTTGAAAATTGTTTGTTAGTCATAGGTATGTGTTGAGTTAGAGGTTAAGTTTAAGTGGGTACCTACATTCTTGCGTGGTAAATGCATTGATCATACATTGAGTGGAAAAAATATGTTGATTGTTAGTTGTAGACAGAGGAATACGCAATTATTTTTTACTTTTTAGTGCATTTTTTATTTTAGAATATTTTTTTGTGAAGTCGGTTTTCCATTTTGTTAAAATTTTAGTTTATTGTCAGATGCATTCTAAAATTAATTAGTAATGGTGGTATTAAAGTAACTGGGATGATACCCTGCGTGTATCTACAACAGTTCTAAATAAAGCTCTGTTTTTTAATTTTAGGTAATTTTGTTAACAAAGTTTGGAGTTTTTAATCAGTGAAGATTGCAGCCTGTGATGATCACTGATAAGTACAATTTGGATAACCCAATCCACCACAATACATTTTTCATCCCTCTGATGACGCTAACTTTGTTAGCGAAACGATCGTCAGGTCTAAAATCTGTATTGTGATGATTTGAGTTCTCCAAATTGTGCTTATTCGAGTTTTCTCCAAATTACGAGAAAATAAAATTTGAATGGCATGAATTGAAACGACTTAAGTGGATAAAGTCCAATGCCTGTCAATGGCAGAGTAGTCAGCTGCCATGAGTAGAGTAATTATGTATTATATATATATATATATATATATATATATATATATATATATATATATATATACACATATGTATATATATATATATATATATATATATATATATATATATATATATATATATATATATATATATATATATATATATATATATATATATATATATATAAATTGTTACGGTCACTTTTTCGCTACCGTACTATTCTACTGAATATCTCAAACAATTTAATGGTCGCTGCGCTTTTTTATAATGAAACAGCAAAGGAAACATGGAATCACTTAAAGAATTTTAAATTCGCTACAAAGTCATTTAGTAAACAACAACTTTCTGTCAACGGATACAATTTTTTGGTAATACCATCTTGGTGAGCGCTGACTGATTTTCCTGCGCAGCATCCTCAGTGCGTGGAGCTCTTGGTCTTACTAGGCTCCGCTCCTGTTGACTTTGGGCTGTAATTTCTTGGATGACAGGGGCTCGCCTCATCAGCACCCCGCCAACGACGTCCCGCATGCTGTCATGTCCAGCGCCGGCTCCAGACATGCCCTGGCGAACCCCAGGCAGCGGCATTTTTCCGTTTTTGCTCCATTTCAATGAGTTTTCCACCAATTAACCCTAGTGGCCCAGGTAGGAATGTAGGAAGAAGTAAGGTAATATGGTTAAGGAAAAAGAGGGCAAATAGAATGACAAACAGCTGGCCTCTCTGGCTGTACCGTTTACGTCATTACGAGTAGCGCGGTGAGCACACTGCTGGAAGCAGTACACCCACTGGCCAGATAGACCTGTGGCCCCAGCCAGGGGCCCTTACAGGATGTTACCGTCCGGGCCACACGGACCCTGGTTTTTAACGAGGTTACTCCACCCGATCCTCCTTTCTCACCCGGGCTAGGGACCGACGATGGTGGAGTTATATTATTATTATTATTATTATTATTATTATTATTATTATTATTATTATTATTATTATTATTATTATTATTATTATTATTATTATTATTATTATTATTATTATTATTATTATTATTATTATTATTATTATTATTATTATTATTATTATCATTATTATATTATTCATCAGCAGATTGTTTTGGTAGATGTGAGGCATGATTCACCATATATTCCAAGTACCTCACTAGGGCTCTAAATTATTTACTCCATTGAAACATAAAATTAGCAGGTATGTTTGTGACATGTCTCTTCAATTGTGTCCCAAACGAGCCATACTCCACTAAGTTCAAAAAAAACGGAATTTCAAAAAGTTTACTTATTTTGATGAGTTTTCTGATCAACAGATGGAGTAGTATTCTTCCACCAAAATCTCGCAACTTACAGGCTGAAGTACGCCTAAATGAATTACAAACGAAACATAAACAAAGTTTTACTTTCTCACAGAGAATTTTCCCATATTTCGTAGAAATTAAGTGGAGTTTCACTAAAAAGGCATTTATAACTGGCAAACTAACGGACGAAAAATAACATTGAGCGCCAAAAGTTCCACATTTGAAAGCAAAGCAATTGACATTATCCCAAATATACACTAGTCTCAGACATCCCACATATCTCCTAATGTCTTATGCTCTTCTATTGTCAGTTATTTTTGTAGCAAAATGTTATGGTGAAAAGAAATACCTTTTCACGGCGCAATAAAGAAAAGGTTTGCGTATTGATAGAGACTCAAAAATTTTTGACCGTTGTACAAAAAAATTATTTCAATTTGTTGTATATACAAAATAAACCCCTCGTGGTAAAAAAAAACCTGGTATAAGTATACGACAAAATGAATAGTAGGTAAATCCATAGTTCTATAATTAAATAGACCACAAAGCAATTTGTTTAATGGAGGCACTAAGTTAGAAATAATCTTCATTTAAACCGCCCCTATAGAACAGCGGAATTCTACGAAATAACCTTACACAGTCATTTGCATTCTCGCTGTTCATGTCATGATGGAACAAAAATAGCGCCGTCGAAGAACTAGGCGATAATATGATAGGATATAAATGAAATTGGCTTCGATTCTTAAAGGTGGAGTTTCCATTCTATTCTAATTGAATGCGCATTGAATTAATTACTTGGTTTAATTTAGTGAATTAATTCATCATTCAAGTGGTTCGTAGATTGACCTACATAAATGTATGATGAATTTATTACACGAACAATTTGACAGTTCAGAAAGTTTAATTCATCTGCTATTCTCTGGTTGATTGTCAGCAATTTATTAATTAATTAGAAGTGTCTATTTGGGACGCTTTGTTGAATAAAAGATTATTAATTGGCAAAGGGCTCAAAGAGAATTTAAAGCTTTTGTGTCATTGATTTTTTAAATATAGAATCAAAAGATGCCATAATGATGTTTAATTTTAACGCTGTCACATTAATTTTTTATTAAAACCTTTGTTGCGCAGATTTAAATAATGTTATATTGAAAAGTTTAGGCGGGTTATTTTCCTGGGTTAAATATTATGATTTTAGTGAATTTTATTAGAAAAAAGTTACATAGAGTCGATCTCGCCTTTTGAATTTTCAAAATAATCTCTTCAAATTAGCGCGAATAAGGACACCTGGAACCTAAATCTGAGGTCGGTTCAGACCTTATATATATATATATATATATATATATATATATATATATATATATATATATATATATATATATATATATATATATAGGTGTCACACTGATAACTAAAAATATAATGAACTGATTTTGATAATATCTTGTAAGTACCGTTCTTTCGCGGGTTGCTTGGATAAGGTCGTCAGCCAGAAAATCTGCTCAGTTCAAATGGATTAAATAATGCTTTGTTTTAATTATAGATTCAAAATCCCCCAGTTCGTGAAAGTTCTGAACTGACCTTTAATGTATCGGATTTCTTGCTAAATCTATTGGGAATAATTTCTGCAAGAGCACGTTCCCACCTCTTGTTTCAGGGCATGAAATTTTTTCTACCGCCCTGGGCAAATCGGAACTTTTAGCCTCGTTGTTCGCCGGCAATTCTACTCTCAACCCACCTCCAAATGTTCAACCACGAAGAGTCGCCAATGTCGGGCATAAAATGATCATTTTCAAAACTAAAAAGGTACGAGAGATGCTCTCTTCTCTTAATAGCAGCAAAGCCTCTGGCCTTGACGAGATCCCAGTAATTGTTATCAAAAAATACGCACCAGAACTTGCTCCTGTCCTGACTCGTCTGTTTCAGACATCTTACAATAGAGGCATATTCCATAGTAACTGGAAAACTACTCAAGTACAACCCGTCCCCAAGAAAGGATCCAAAGCGCCTTCCAGCCACTACAGGCCTATTTCTCTCAGTTCAGTCGTCTTTAAAGTGATGGAAAAGTATATAAACATCGAATTACTAAAATCTCTTGAAAAACACAGTCTAATCCACGACAGGCTCTAGACGCTCTAGACATCTCCAAAGCATTCGACCAGGTCTGGTACGCAGTTTTGCTTAATAAACTTCCGGCCTATGGCCTACCAACAAAACTCTCTACCTGGACAGCAAATTTCCCGTCCAACCGAAGCATTTCTGTTGTCGTGGATGGCCATTCCTCTAAACTGTATCAAATTAATGCAGAAGTCCCTCAAGGTTCAGCTTTAGCCCCTACTTTGTTTCTTCTCCACATCAGTGACCTCCTCTCTAGCAAATCCAACCCAGTTCACAGTTACGCGGACGACAGCACTCTCCACTCAAATATACAATATTCTAAGTCTGTCTCTTTAGCCCAATTAAATGAGGACCGCAGACTCATGGAGGGTTTTCTCTCTGTGGATCTCCAAAAAATATTAGACTGGGGAAGTAGAAATCTTGTACAATTCAATTCCACCAAATCTAAGTCTTGCTTTCTATATCATAAGGGATACACCAGCCCTAGACCCATCACAATGAACAACCAAGCTATTCAAAGTAATGAGTCCTCTTCACTTGTTGGCATTTCTGTGGATCGAAATCTCAATTGGCACCAACATGCCACATCAATTGCAGAAGCGGCTGCTAAGAAATTTATTTCACCAGCTAATCTCTATACCTTATAAACTTAATAAATTAGGCCAAACCTCGAATGCTGCTCCCACATCTAGGGTGCCGCTGCCGGTTCTTCACTCGCTATCCTGGACTCCATTCAGAAGAGAGCTATACTTCTCGTTGGTGACCCTACCTTCACCCAAAGGCTGCCATCCCTTGCTCACCGACGTGCCGTTGGTGAACACTCTCTCTTTTATAGATATATGCACGGCACTGCTCAGATGAGCTTTCTTCCATAGTTCCTCCACCTGCTGCCCCCAACAGATCACCAGGGAACAGAGCGCATACACCCTTTTACTGTCCAGGACACCAGACATAGAACATCTTGTTATGCACGCTCTTTTGTCCCGAGGACTTCCAAGTTGTGGAAATCCTTGCCGGCACATGCTTTCCTTCTCATCCGAACCTCCAAACCTTCAAGTCCAGAATTAACAAGTTGTCTCTTTCCTCCTTGTCAACACGCACCGTACGATAGTATGTAGGCTGTTAGTCCTCGTGGTGTGTTGTTGAAATAAAAATATATAAAAAAAAATAAAAACTTTCACCAAAATGCCAGTTTAAAGAGAACTATTTATATTATTTTAACTCTGAAAAATTCCTCCACAAAAACCGACCTCATGACAGCACGCTTACTTAAGAAAATAAAGGCACCCAAGCACCTATATTTACCGGACACAAGAACTTTCATAAATACCTGTTCTATATTTTAAACAACGCTTAGGCCGTCAATAATCTCGTCTTTTTACGCAGTTACGTTGCCAACACTGTAAATTATTGACATCTGGACTAATAACAAAATAAAGATGAAAAATTCAGGCGATGCAGGTTACTTGTCACAAGCGTCGTTAACTCTTAGCTTAGTTTCTTTACGGTCGAAGATGCTTTACATTTTGTTTCCTAACAAAATATATTTGCCTAATGGTATATGTACCTACTTATTTTTATTTTACATAAAAAAAAACATTTAGAAATTATATGATAGCTTTGATATGAGCCCAATCACAAATTAAAACCTATAAGGGATATCCTGATATAAATTGTGAATTGTTTAGTGCTTCAAGTTTTTGATGTTGACCAGTCGAATCTCATAAACAATTTTAGAGGTCATTCCCAACTCTATTTTGAGCGCTGTTTTGCAGGATTAAAATATTTCAAAATATGTCAAAAAGAAATTTTTCATGACGTACTTATAATAAAAAATTGTTGTTATCAGAGACTTTGTTAGGCACGTTCATGCTTGTAACTGGCATTTTTCTACTCATTCGACCGCAGACAAAATCAATCTTATTTAACCGTTAATCATATGCTGTAATTCTCTATTGATTCGAAATAATAAAGTAAATACTGTTTGCAAATTAAGGACTTCCATTGTAGATATTACTTAGTAACAGTCGTTTATTTTAGGCACGTGCCACCGTATGTATCCTTCCATCAATTGCAATATGTGGCTAAAATGGGCTTAGATTTTCCCCATGGGTTTAAGCACAAATACTGTTAATGGCACCTCAGGCAGAATCTGTAACCCTGGTCGGATTTAGAAGCTTCGAGATATAGATCCAACGGACCCAGGACGTCCGCAGGCTCACCAGTGAAGGACGCACTATCCAGTGTACTCTATCTAAAAGTAATCTTGATGAATATGTATACAAAAAAATGTCTGAATTTAAAGTATGCGTAAGTATTCCTTCTACTAAGTCTTTACATTGAAACGTTCGTTTTCTCATTTTACTAGCACCAATTGTTTGGCTAGTTTTATTATATATTTTTCAAACATCATCACAGTATACGACCGACCTCATCGTGACGTAACAGCCATGACTCTTTTCAGCAACTCTTTTTATTATATTGTAGGTTCCAAACTTCATTTACTAAACAACATTGGAGTAACCGTGTTCTTTTAGTGAATTTTCTTTAAAACAAATTCTCTAATGAGGATATCGCCACATTTTAATTTAAAAAAAATGTCTTCAAATGAGCGCAAACTGGGACCCAGGAACCCAAATCCGAGGTCAGTTTCAGACTTTATATATATATATATATATATATATATATATATATATATATATATATATATATATATATATATATATATATATATATATATATATATATATATATATATATATATATATATATATATATATATATATATATATATATATATATATATAAATATAATTTTCAGTTTTTGTAACGGTCATATTATCTTAAAAAAATTGGGATAGCCGTCAGTTGCAAAATAAAAACCATTTATTATTTGTTGTAGCCTTGATAATGGAATAAAATATTCCGAAAGCTCGGCAAATTGTTTGAGTTTTTATTTTGCAACTGTCGGCTCTCCCACAATATATATATATATATATATATATATATATATATATATATATATATATATATATATATATATATATATATATATATATATATATATATATATATATATATATATATATATATATATATATATATATTGTAATCTTGCACTACACTGTAATCACTTTTAAATATACCCTTTATTTGTGTGCTGTACTTTTTGTGATTTTTTAATTCGTCCCGGTCCATCATTAGCACGCTACTGACTGTGATCGCTCTAGTATGAGCTATGTCTGAGACTGTACGTGGCGACTGCGCGTTGAGCTTCTATTGGTCGATTTACTGTTCTCTGATTGGTTGTGCCTTCGAACTGTGTCGTGTGTATGGGTCTCCTGTCTTGATCACTGTGGTTTGATAATTTGTTTATTTGTATGGCCTTTATTAAGTTTTATTTATGTTTGTACTTGGATTTGTTCTGGCATTAGCTGTTTCTTATTGTTTGTTTGCGTAATGTAGTATTGTTCCCAGATTTCCATTTTTTTGTGATCTTTAATATGTTTCATTAGTTGTAATTGGGTGATGTCTGGTTTTTGGTGTTTTATGTTGTGAATGTGTGTAGCTACGTTTGATTTGTAGCTAGGTATGTGGATTTGATCTAATGCTGTTATATGTTCCTTGAATCTTGTTTCTATTGATTTTTTTTTGTCATTCCTATATATTTTTTATTGCATGTGCTACATTCTATTTGATATATTTTGTTTAATTCATGTGAGTTGTGTTCTTGTTTTTTTCTATTTTGTTTATTAGTTTGTTATTGGTTTTGTAGCTCATTTTTAAATCAGATCTCTAGGTTAAAAGGCAAAGAAATTACAAGCCCCTTATTAGAAAAAGTTGAAACGTCAAAATTGATAATTCTGGTAGTCGTACATTAGTACGCATTAGCATTTTGTGAGCTAAAAATACGGCTCGAAATGACTGACAAGGCCCTAGATCTCTGTCTTAGCCGTCATTTTCCTTCATTTCGTTAAAATATGAGGAAAAAAAATCAATTTTAAATGGTGGTGTATGCAGTAAATAATCAAGACATGTACTAGGGTATATACCTGTTAGTATATACATCTGTCATGTCGAGAATGACCGACAGGTAAAGGCAGCACTGTTGACTTAATATTGAACTCCTATAACATGCATTCTAATATCAGTTAGTGACTTCACTTTTTTTTTTAGTCTTATTTCATTTTACCGTTATCTGATCAGATTGTGTAATTTTGATGAATTTTTAGCAAGTTTTTGTGTTGCAAATTCAATTAGGACGAGATGAAAACTTTTAAGACTTAATTCATTTAAAATAGCACATCTGGTTGTTTGTTATTGCCCTAACTTAATGAAACCGTTACAGACTGAATACAGCCGTAGACTTTTCTCGTGGCTTCACAAGTGCTTTTTCTTTTCTGCAACCGATTTCAATTTTAACTGGACGCAGCAAGTGCGGTATGATAGCGACTTTTATTTAAAGTTTCAAATTTCAGTAGCTCAATTTTATTAACCTGAGGTTCGTTGCCTAGGAACCAGTTTTTCGGGAACATTTTATGTTTATTTTCGGAAAATTTTTGTACATTTTCAAACAATAAATCCATTTTGATGAAATATGGTACATTGTTTCTACTACATAGGCTATACTGGTAACTTAATTCCATGCCTGCTTTCTTAAAAAACACATATTTGTTATTTAAAATATTTTTATGAAAATTCACTACCATAACGCACTTGCTGCGCCCAGACGTTTTTAATATTAAGAGTGTCATGGCATTTTCTAATTACCACATTTGCTGCACCTTCTCTTTCAACATTTTTTATCGATAATAATAATAGTTTTTATGTGCTTATTTATGTATGTTTGTGTGTACCTGCGCCTGGATAACACTACAATATATATATATATATATATATATATATATATATATATATATATATATATATATATATATATATGATTGTTTTTGTTCTTGAAAACTAAATATTTAAATACCTTTTGTGCTCTTGGTATAAAATTCTTTATGGTGATTTGAGTAAACAGCGAGCATCCTCATTAACCAAAAATAATTCGATGATCAATATTACTTCTGTAAATAATAGATTATTTCGAAAGCTCACTCCAGAAATAAAGCGCCAACGTTAGGAATCTCACTTTAAGCTTTAAAATTCCAAGGGCTTCTCTGTAATCCAACAAAATGTAATTAAACGTCTTGCGTCTGGTAAGAAAGTCGCTTTAAATTTGGTTAGAAAACTCTCGAAAAGACATCCACCACAAATGACATTAAATGGTCCGTTCTCCATTTACGCTGCTAATCCAGTCACACTAGACACAAAGCTTTAAGTGAATGACATTTCTAAAAGTAGTTTACATGAGAGCTCTGAACCTCTGTAGAAAGTTTAACGTGAAAGCTTCCACTCTCAGAATTAGAGAGTTGCTGGTATTCGGATTAAGTGCTGGCGATGATTAATATGATCAACATAAAATACAGGATATCGTATAATTTGTAGTTTGGCTAATGACATCGCTAATAACAACTTATATCTTTAACTTGATTTTCTGTATAGTCTCTTGCTTAACACTGCTTCGCTGAAGTACACTCAAATGTTGACTTGTAGTTTGTGTTAAGTTTACTTGAAACTTTGATGTACTACATTTAACGTAAACTTTACAAAATCTAACAAACTTTCGACCAGTTACTGGTAGCATATGACTTATTAAATCTATCTACATAGGACGTTAATTCGTGTAGATTTTATAAATAAAAGCCTGGACGCAGCAAGTGCGTTATGGTAGTGAATTTTCATAGAAATGATCTGGCACAAAATATTTTATTATAACTTTTTTTTCTTGTAACAGAAAAATCTAAATTTTGGTGTGTAGTTTACTTTTTATATCGTAAACCTACCTACCAAATTTGGTTATCATAGATTTTTTATTTTTTAAGATAAAATTTTTTTTCAAATGAAAACTCAAAATTTTCCCGGAAAACCTCGTCCGATTTTTTTGGTTAACGAACTTGTCAAAGTAATTTACAAAAGGAAGGTACGTGCCAAATTTTATCAAAATCGGCCTATTATTCTTTGAGATAAAAATTTTTTTCGAATGAAAACTCAAAATTTTCCCGGAAAACCTCGTCCGATTTTCCTGACTAACGAACTTATCCAAGCCATTTACAAAAGAAAGGTACATGCCAAATTTTATCAAAATCGGCCCATTATTTTTTGAGTTATCGGTGTGATACATATATATATATATATATATATATATATATATATATATATATATATATATATATATATATATATATATATATATATATATATATATATATATATATATATATATATATATATATATATATATATATATATATAAATATATATATATATATATATATATAAACATATAAAAATTGAAACTGACCCGGGATATGGGTTCTAGGGGTCCTAGATCGCGCTCATTTGAAGAAATTTTTTCAAAATTCAAAAGTCGAGATCTCCTCGTTAGTGAATTTTTTCTAAGAAAATTCACTAAAAAGGTCAATACGAACTTTAGATATGTCTGACAGTTCAACTAAACTCAATATAGGCCAAGGCTATAATCTGATTTTATTTTATACTTAATTTTGACTTAAACTCAGCGATTCTCAAACTATGAAGCGCGCCCCCTAAGGAGGACTGATAAATAAAAAAGCCTGGACGCAGCAAGTGCGTTATGGTAGTGAATTTTCATAGAAATGATCTGACGCAAAATATTTTATTATAACTTTTTTTTCTTGCAACATAGAAATCTAGATTTTGGTGTATAGTTTAATTTTTATATCGTAAACCTACCTACCAAATTTGGTTATCATAGATTTTTTATTTTTTAAGATAAATTTTTTTTTTAATGAAAACTCAAAATTTTTCCGGAAAACCTCGTCCGATTTTTCTGATTAACGAACTTATCAAAGCTATTTACAAAAGGAAGGTACATGCCAAATTATATCAAAATCTGCCTATTATTCATTGATTGATCGATTGAAAACTCAAAATTTTCCCGGAAAACCTCGTCTAATTATTTTGACTAACAAACTTGTCAAAGCCATTTATAAAAGGAAGGTACATGCCAAATTTTATTAAAATCGGCTTATTACTTTTTGAGATAAGAATTTTTTTCGAATGAAAACTCAAAATTTTTCCAGAAAACCTCATCTGATTTTCTTGACTAACGAACTTGTCAAAGCCATTTACAAAAGGAAGGTACATGCCAAATTTTATTTAAATCGGCGTATTACTTTTTGACATAAGAATTTTTTTCGAATGAAAACTCAAAATTTTCCCGGAAAACCTCATCCGATTTTCCTGACTAACGAACTTATCCAAGCCATTTACAAAAGAAAGGTACATGCCAAATTTTATCAAAATCGGCCTCTAATTTTTTGAGTTATCGGTGTGATACATATATATATATATATATATATATATATATATATATATATATATATATATATATATATATATATATATATATATAAACATATAAAAATTGAAACTCACCCCGGATATGGGTTCTAGGGATCCTAGATCGCGCTCATTCGCAAAAATTTTTTCAAAATTCAAAAATCGGGATCTCCCCATTAGTGAATTTTTTCTACGAAAATTCACTAAAATGGCGGTGCATTTTTAAAATTATAATGATATTAAACATTTTATAATAACTTATAATTAAATTTTCTTAACATAGTAATAGAAAGTATTGAAGTTTTAGGATATTAACCAATATCCAATTGGTTTTGTTAACCACACAAATTATTGCACGTTTCTCTAAGCACAAGAGGTACTAAATTTTTTAAATGCCTATAACTTTTTTTTAAATTTAAGTACCTGAATTTTGGCATGTAGGACAGCTCAGAAACACAACAGGTCTCTTGACAGGACACATGGCCGTCAAGAAACACCTGCATAAAATGGGGCGGTTTGAAGGGGACCTCGCATGCAGACTCTGCGGCGAGCGGGATGAATCTGCCCAGCAGATCTTGTGCGAGTGTAAAGCGCTGGACCGCAAAAGACAACTGAGCTACGGTCAGTCTAGACCGGAGACAGAGCAATATAAAACTTCACCCTACCAATCGCTGTGCAGACTAGTTCAAGGCACAGTGATTTTGGAATGGGTGGAGTAAGACTAAGGGTATGCACAATCAACCAAAGGGTGTAGTGCTATCGTAGCGGCAAGGCCGCGGACGAGCCCTGAGAGGAAAAAAACTATAACGCAGTTACTGCGTCGAGATATTTTTTAATGGAAGATTGTTTAGATGATTTTATGTTTATTAAAAAAATATCGCAAATAAACATGTGCGGGCGTATCGGTCAAAATATACATTTGTAGGAAAATATTTTAGTTAATTAAAATAAGTGTTATATAAACAAGCAGCTAATGTATGTTGAATTCCCAGGCAATAGCTCAGTCAAATTTGCAAATAAATAGCGGTCTAAATTACAGCTTTGATGTTGGATTGTACAAACGGGAAATTGTTTATGTAATTTGTTAATGTAATCACTCAATTCGGAGGATAACATTGTAGAAAATGGTATATAATGACAATAGGCACACTTGGAGAACACAAATCACCACAACACATTTAAAAAAGCTTGACAATCGTCTCACTAACCAAGTTAGCATCATCAGGGAAATAAATATCTTATGGCCACAACTCTATTTACATTCTTCTGCAAGTAGTCGATCACTAACGAATTAGGGAGTTTCAACGACACCAAAATTAACATATTTTGTTTGGCGGAAATATCTGTATTCTTTTATTATCTGTCGGACGTGCTTCTGCTGGTATTTATTTTATAACGCAATCTATCAGGAGACTGCACATAGGCGGCCGAGCGAGATTTGTACATTTGTTATTATTACTATATTTAGCAATATATATATATATATATATATATATATATATATATATATATATATATATATATATATATATATATATATATATATATATATATATATATATATATATATATATATATATATATATTGTATTGTTTTCAATTTATTCTAAACAAAGAATGGATGACATTTCTAGGGGCATAAAAAATCCAGCTCTTTAATCGTTTCTTAAATAAATTCAAAGAAGTGTGTTCTCTTATTTCAGGAGGTACTGAATTATAAACCCTTACACATAGGTAAGCAAACGATCTCTGCGTAACTGCCTTCCTCACCTTTTGCGTTTTAAACGAGTGTGTGCTATGTCCAGTAAAATGTGAACGCTCTTTTATTGTAAGACTCTCCCGCTAAGCATCCTGTGTGTTTGCAACCATAAAGTAAAATAGCTCTCCAATACACATCAAGCAAGTGTCCTTGTATAGACGATCACTAGGGTAAGCATAATCTTCACCATGTATCACCTTAACAATACGGTTTTGGGTACGCAGACGCACCGCCCCAGGCTAATATGCCGTAACACAGAACGCTCTCAACCAATGCATGATATAGATCACGCAGATGTTTATAATCCAACATGTCTTTAATGAATCTCAATTCATACAGCAATACCCTAAGTTTTTTAACCAATTTTTGAATATGGAAATCCCATCTCATTTGGAAATCTATATCAAGTCCCAGATAGGATACCTTGCTCACCTTTCGTATTGCCAAATCACTACCATCACTGATTGCATCATAAGAGGACAAACAGTAAACGTAAGATGAGAAAGGAACAAACACGGTTTTTGAAAGGTTCCCGGTCAACCATCTATCAGAAAAACCATACCATAATCACCTCAGGATCCTTCTAAACTAGTTTCTTTAGGGACCACTAACTGTCGGCCGTATAGAAAATTGCAGTATCATCCGCATACCCTACCACTTGGCCCATGCAACGCAATTAGAAAGGTCACTAATATATATATATATATATATATATATATATATATATATATATATATATATATATATATATATATAAATATAAATATATATATATATATATATATATATATATATATATATATATATATATATATATATATATATATATATATATATATATATATATATTAAAAAGCAAGGGACCCAAAATTGTTCCCTGAGGGACACCGAACTCCACTCTTTGAGGGCTACTCACTGTATCGTTTATCTTGACTACCTGTAATCTGTCAGTCATATAGCTCTTAAACAACTTATGTTGTTTACCTCTTACGGCAATACCCTCCAGAACCTCCAGCGGGCTCACATGGCTGACAGTGTCAAAAGCTTTTTTTTCAAACCTATAAAAACGCATAATGACGGATAATTGCCTTTGCCAAGACTGTCATATACGCTGGAGGTTACTTCATTTATAGCATCCTGAGTCGATTTTTTTCACAAAAACCATATTGCCTATCAGACAACAGATTATATTTCCACAGGCAACTGATTACTCGCTCTTTCAGTATCGTCTCCAAAACCTTTGCAACATTGGAAACCAAACAAATCGACCTATAATTCGTCACATCTAGGCAATCTTCGCCGAATTTAAAAACCCCGGGAAAAGTTGCCTCCTCAATACATCTATTATATATAAAAAATAGTGGGGTCAGGATCCACTTCATGTTTAGGCACCTTTAAACGTGTATACCATCATGCCCAAGAGTTGTCTTGTTATTTAGGCGCAGTATCATCCTTTTAACCTCATATTCGCCTGTGGGAAGCAGAGCCATCGAACGTGAAAACCGTGTCTTTAAAATGTTTAGCCCTCTTTATGTTTTCAGCAAGGTTTTTACCAATTGAGGAAAACTAATAAATAAAATAATCTGCCATACTAAGATGATCTTGCAGGAGCCTGCCTTCCTTGATTTTTATACTCTCTTTACGTTCTTGTTCCTGTGTTCATTAGTCACTCTGTTTGGAACCATTTGGAGCTTTCTCTTGCCTTGCTTATCCAATCTCCATAGAATATCTTCTTGGTTGTCCTAATTAAATCATTGAGTTTATTTTGGTATCTTTTATACTCATCAAACAACTTAGCATTGTCAGGATCCTTTTGCACTTCCATATATATATATATATATATATATATATATATATATATATATATATATATATATATATATATATATATATATATATACATATTCAAAATTTTCAGATATTAAAAGACTTTTATTATGTATGAGTATAATAGGTATTAATTTTTTCTAAACTCTACAACTAAAATGATTTTAGTAAGTTGTAAACCTGACATTAACTCAAGCTTTGGCTAACGGTACATGCATGCTGCAAACGCGCAAATAATTAAGTCAATCAACAAAAGAAAAGGAAATTCTTATATTTTCTCTTAACTCTGGAGTTCCTTTGTCAAATTTAGGCGTATTGCGAACAAAATAGATGCCACATACCCACATAAGTTTATGTGATTAATATTATGTCTAACCTATAAATTTATAATAAATTTATAAATTTCTAGTTTTGTTACATTTCAAAATAAGCTTATAAGCGTTTCCATAAATTCTCCCTATATATGGTAGAGGTTAAGCAAAAAAAAACTCACCAGCAGTTGCGTTAAGTACATGGACGTTGATAGAGGCAGGTACAGCGTTAGAGGGACTGCAGGTGTAGTTGCCATTGTGGCTCTTATCCGCCTCTTGCAGGTGAAGGATACTGGATGACCTGCCCTCTTTCACCTCTACTCCTGGATCGTAGTTGATCATTCGCTGCTCGTGAAACCAAAACACGAATTCTGGTGTCTCAGTGGACTGCTTTAGAGTGCATACGAGACGGAGTGAAGAGCCAGCACGGATGTAAAGCTCTGGCGCGCCTTGGATCTCAGCAACCGCCTCTGCAACAAACAAACAAAAAATGAATACATATGTATGAAGTAAAACAGCGTTTTATATTTCACAAGATCTGGATATTATTTGATGACTTTCAAAACAATTGTATATAGCGCTGGGCAATAATCAGGCTAATTTAAGAAATCAGAAAATTGTTTGAAAATTTAGTCAAAAACCAACGTACATTATGAGAAATTTATCTGATATGTAACACTGTACCTACGCAAAATGCGTATAAGCTAATTTCCGTAAATTTCTTAATGAAAATTTGCTAATATACAGTTTCAATCTTTATATGCTTATACAGTGTGAAAGAGGCTTATGAAATGAAATTCATTATTCAGCAAAAAAATGTTTTTGTGGAAAACACTGAGACACTTGAAGTTTAATTTGTCGAACATTATCTTATAATCATAGTTAAAAAAACTAAACTCCCACCACTTTCTCATTTTTTTAAAGAGCAACGCTTCATTTAATCACAATTAGATGGACTACATTTCCTGAATGCGGCGATACCCCATATGTATGGTCTAGTATTACAGTTTTCAATACAGGGTGGAAATTTAATACCGGAATATTAAAACTAAACAGTTTACCTTGAAAATCAAATTTCGAAAATAAACTTAATAAAAACGCCCCTTTCTTAGAATTAATGTTCAAAATGTTTTCCATTTCCCTTAAAACAATTAAATAATCTGCTCCGGAATTCTTTCCCAACTCTGTTCAACACGTCAGGCGTTACGTTCCTAATTCTGTGGTTATTTTCATTTTCAAATCATCCAGATCAGCAGGTTGCATTTTATACACCCTGTTTTCCAGGTATCCCCATAAACAGAAATCAAGAGGTGTAAGATCTGGTGATCTAGTGGGCCATTGTACGAAACCTCTTCGTCCGATCCATCTTTCTGGAAAGAATTCGTGTAGATACTCCCGTAATTGAAGAGCAAAGTAGCGCGGTGTACCGTATTGTTGAAACCATATGCTTTTATGGGGAATATTAGGTTCCATTACATTTGGATACAATTCTGATAACATTGGGACAACCTGTTCTTTTAGCATTGCTAAAAAAAATTTTTTGCTTACCATTTGAACCTCGAATCACGAGGGGTCTAGATAGCATTTTCAAAACAGTCAACTTACGGCTAACATTTTTGACAAAAAATACCTTAAAACACTTGCTAGGTAACTCAAAAGACAAGGATAGCACGGATAAAATGTCGGGAATTTATGAAATAAGTTGTAAAGATTGTAATCTTAAGTACGTCAGGCAAACAAAAAGATCGTTTGGAATTAGATTCAAAAAACTCTTAGCCCAATTACGATACGGTACTATAGATACATCTTCTGTCGCTCGACATATTTGGGATAATAATCATCGCGTTAATGAAGATAACCAGAAATTAGTAAAAATGTTAGACAACCAGGACAGCTAAATCCGTTCGAGAGTATATATATATATATATATATATATATATATATATATATATATATATATATATATATATATATATATATATATTGCGAAATATAGTTACAACAAAAAATGTATGAACGTTTCACCACCGCCGATTACGAGTCACCTGATCGATTGCTTTGTTAAATAGATTCCCACGTCTCAACACGTCCTAAAGATAACATAAGAATACAAACATTTCCGCCAAAGGAAACTATGTTAAATTTGTTGTCGTTGAACCTTCCCAAAATTATTATAGATGGAGACCTTTTAGATAAGTTAGTAAGGACAGTGCAAAGACCTCGTCCGGTGATAAAAATACAATACACTGCAGAATTTGCCTGCAATTAGTTTCCCATCTCAGTTCGGTATCTTTACCTAAGATCCGGTATATAAGGTGATGTTAGTTTTTAAAGTAGTTAGAATTTTTCATCCTCTGATGACGCCAGCTTTGTTAGTGAAACGATCGTCAGGTCTTTTTTTAAAAATAAGTTGTGGTGATTTGGGTTCTCAAAGTGTACCTATCACTGCTCATCACAGGTTACAATCTTCACTTAGTGATTGCAGACCTTATCATGAGTAGATCTGAGATGGATTTAGAAAATGAAAGTTAGGATTTTCCTAGAGTATGGTTTCGTTATGTGGACGATATTTTCGCAGTGTTTAATACAAATACATGCAAGGTTAATGATTTTAGTCTGACTGTCAATTTGATTTAATAAAATTCACCCACGAGTTACAACTTAACAGTAAACTTCCTTTGCTAGATGTACTTGTTATAAAAAAAATAACTCTCCTGAATTCGATGTTCACATAATTGGGACAATAACCACCACATAGATAAAGAAAATCTTAAACTTATTATGTTATACAGCCAGAAAAGCTAGAGGCGTACGAAAGTATTTATATTTTTAAAACAATAAAAAATTAAAATCCTTAAACCGAGCGCCGCCACTGATTTACAGTCCATTGTTTGCCCTCTGTCTCCGATAGAGATATAATATTCCGAAACTTGGCAGGTAAAGTTATAAAGGAAGTTCAAAGACTTCGTCCGGAAATAAACATACAATACACCGAAAATTTGCCTGCGATTTAGTTACCCTCTCCGCATAAAGGTTGATCTTTAGTGCTAAGTAGTTTAGAAGAAGAAGTTTTCGTCATCTGTGATGACGCTAACCTTGTTAGTGGAACGATCGTCAGGTCTTTGAAAGATGTGTTGTGGTGATTTTGGGTTCTCCAAGCCTCTTTTTAATTGTCGTCTTGTTTAACATTGCCTCGTTTCATACCATAAATTTAAATAAATTAAAATCATTAAAACAAAGCTTTATTTTTTCCGGGACCCCAGTCCGTTCACATACAAAAACTTACTGCTATAACGCCCTGGTTTCCGTCAGATTTCCTATTAATAACCTTTTTTTATATTACCTGTGCCCTGTACTCTAATATGTTATATCATTATTTTCATATTATACATGATGTATGCGCTCAGTTGCAACCAAAACACAAGCGTAAAGCTCCAAAGCTATAAGATTTATCTTTGTTGTTTATAATGGGTGTACGGCTTGAGTAACACGTGCTCTTGATGAACGCTATAACTTTTTATTATCCAGGGAACAAAATGATCAACCTACTTGCAAGAATCTATTAAAAAATGATGATGTAAAGAGCACTCTAGTACACGGACCTTGTACTACACGCGGCGACATTAAACTAAGGGTTTATGGTTATGTAGATACGTATTAAAACATTAAAAGTTGTAGTTAGTCAAGAATGCAAACGACTCATAAATGCCTCTAAGCAACGAAAGTATTTAGACTCTGACATACATTTTGGTTAATTGTCATTGAAGAAAAAATTTCAGTAATACGCTTTTAGAAAGACCTAGGTTTAAAAAAAATAGATATAGAGGAAGGTTCCCAGTGCCCTAATGTTTATACAGTGTGCTGCATTTAATAATAATAATAATAATAATAATAATAATAATAATAATAATAATAATAATAATAATAATAATAATAATAATAGTAATAATAATAATAATTTTAATAATAATTTTAATAATAATAATAATAATAATAATAATAATAATAATAATAATAATAATAATAATAATAATAATAATAATAATAATAATAATAATAATAATACTCCCTTTATCAAAAAAATCCAAAGCATACATATCCCCTCCCTAGGTAACCAATTAAAGCCAACACTATACAACAGAACAACAGCAGCACTCACTTTGAGCTTAACCAAAAGACACTATGTGAAAACTGGAACCTGTGATGAGCACTAATAAGTACACTTGGAGAACAGAATTTTTCTTCCTCTGAAGATGTTGACTTGGTCAACGAAACGATCGTGAGGTCTCTGAAATATGTGTTGTGGTGATTTGGGTGTTTTCCAAGTGTACTTATTAACCAAAAGAACTACGATTACAGAGCTTTAGAAAAATTCTGATGTCTTTAAAGATACAAACGAGCAATTTTCACTACCCCATAGAGCGTAAAAGTTCCTCCATACTACTGTAAACACAATACCAATTTACCATAACTGTTATTTATAACATACATTTAAATTTGAACATTTTCAGTCATAGATGACTTGATTTTTGGTTTAATGGAACGGTACCCATATGTTTCCAGCGTTATTTGAGCATACATTACCCCTTACCTGTCTGCTATAGTTTTCTTTGAAAATTGATTTGAAAATAATAATTGTTAGCCGAGCGATGTAATTTTTTATGTACACAACAAAAAAAAATACAGTAGAAACAAAGTTAAAAATTATAATAAAGAAATATTGTTACTGCGTTTAAAACTTATGTATTTAAATTATTGTAAAAAAAATCTAAGGATAACAACAGTGATATTATTACCTCACACAATCTGATATTTCCTCTAAGTATTATTACAACACGAATCACAAAACAACTTAAACCTCCTAAACTAGAAACTGCTCAAAATGTTGTATATTAACACTCAAACATTTGTGTCGTAACACCGCTAGTGGTTGCTGACAGAATCTCTATCCTATCTAACTCTTTAAACGCCCTTCTTACTCTGGTTTCTAATTCTTCGTGTGAATTGATGGAAGTTTCACATACTTCGGTTTTTAGTGAATTTTCTTAAAAAAAATTCACTAATGAGGAGATCTCGACTTTTGAATTTTGAAAAAATTTCTTCAAATGAGCGCTAATTAGGCCCCCCAGAACACATATCCGGGGTCAGTTTCAATTTTTATATGTTTATATATATATATATATATATATATATATATATATATATATATATATATATATATATATATATATATATATATATATATATATATTGTTACAAAGCACTTCAATAGACGTAGGTGCGGTGTTGCCACATCTCCAGAATTTCCCCCAACATCTGGGAATTTTTGCACAATCTGGCAACACCGCCTCCCCACCCCCCTAGGGGTGCCTGGGGTGACCCCCCTCAGGCGAAGTCTCAACCCTCTAGGACCAGAAATAACGAAGTTACCAACTTGTACCCCGTCGGAACGGATAACTGAGGTCTGCACATTCCGAACACCCTGTATATACACCCTATATACGCAGAGAACCCTTACACCCTGTATACGCAGAGAGATCTTATAGTTCGAGAAACACCTCTTGTGTAACATAGGAGTGGTGACCACATTTGGATCATCCTGTATACACATCCCCCTGTATACACACGGGACCGATCTGTATTCACAGAACCTTCTAGTAAAAGAAGGTCCTGGAACGTTCTGGAATGGAACTCTCTAGAAAGGAGGGGAAGGTACGGCGAGTATATAAAAGCGAAAGCAAGCCAGCCCGAGTAGTTGAGTTCAGTAAGAGAATGTGGTAGTGACTTGAAGAAGCAGTGTAAAGTGTTAAGAGAGTAGTGACTGTAGTACCAGATTAGTGACTTTTGTTGAGAGTAGTAATTGTAAGGCCAGTAAATGAAGTGTTTTGTGAGAGAGACATTCTAGAAATTTTATTGTATCCATATTTAGAGTGTAAATAAAGTTGTTTTGTTAAAATTAAAAGTCTCACTTATCCAGAACCCGGAGAAAACGTAACAATTTGGTGTCAGAAGTGGGATAAGTGAGTGAAGAAGTGAACAAGCAAGCTAGCTGTAAATGGTAAACACCAGATCGACTGACTACGACAAGATGGCTGAAATCAAAGAGTTGATGGACTTACTGAAAAAGCAACGTGAAGAAGACGAACAACGACGACAAGAAGAATAAAGAAGACGGCGCAAAGAAGACGAACGACGGCGGCAAGAAGATAAAGAAGACCTCAAGAGGCAACGCGAAGAAGACGAACAACGACGACAAGAAGAAGAAAGAAGACGGCGCGAAGAAGACGAACGACGGCGGCAAGAAGATAAAGAAGACCTCAAGAGGCAACGCGAAGAAGACGAACAACGGCGACAAGAAGATGAAAGAAGACGGCGCGAAGAAGACGAGAGAAGACGACAAGAGAAGGAACAGAGGCGACAAGAAGATAAAGAAGAGCTCCGAAGTATGTTCCACAATATAAGAGTCGATGTAAAAGAAGAAATTGAACAGATCAACGAACAAATAGAAAATGTGGACAAGAAAGTAGAAAATGTGGACAAGAAAGTAGAAAATGTGGACAAGAAAGTAGAAAATGTAACAGAGGATTTGAATAAACGATGGGAAGAAGTGGAAGGGTTGAAAGAACAAATGAAGATGATGATGAAAGGCACAGAAGTCAGACATAGAGAACTGACAGAGCAGGTGATGGGCCAGACTGACAGAACTCAACCAAGAGGAGTTACTGGAATGTCCCCAGTTCAAAATCGTCGGGAAGAAGATATGCCAATCGTGCAGCAGCCTCATGGAACTTTGAAGCCGCCGACTTTTGACGGAGAAACATCGTGGCCCATGTACAGGAGGCAGTTTGAGGCGGCAGCTCTCAGCAATGGGTGGAGCGAACAACAGGCAGCAACTGCTCTAATTCTCTCGCTTCGAAGCCCTAGAAATCCTCCAGAACATCCCGGAGTCGAAACAGCAAAACTACTTAACAGTGATACAGGCCCTAGATTTGAGATATGGTAACAAGTACATGAGCCAGGTCTACCAGACACAACTAAAGTCAAGGGTCCAGAAGCCAAATGAGACGCTGCAAGAATTTAGTGCCGAAGTGGAGAAACTTGTGCGACTGGCATATCCCCAAGCCCCAGAAGAATTTGTCAACCAGATAACCGTCCAGACCTTCATCGATGGGGTACTTGATAATGAAATGCAACAAGCTTTAAGGCTCGGAAGGTTCAAAACACTTACGGACTGCGTAATTTATGGCTTGGAATTTGAAGCAGCGAAGAATGCATCTCAACCTCGCCGCAACAGGCTGCGCGAAGTGAAGGAGATAGAGGACTTTGCAGACACGACAGCGAAACTAAGGCAAGAAATGAAAATGATAAAAGAAGCCATAAGCAAGCTCACTGTACCGGTTGGGGCACGTAGGACGAAAGCAGATTGGTCAGACATAGAATGTTACAAGTGTGGTAGGAAAGGGCACATAAGTAGGCAGTGCTCACAAACCCAACAGGTGGCTCGCAGAAGACAAGAATACACCAACAGGGAGCGCCATCAGGGAAAACTACCTGACGCCAGTGTAGGTGGGCGACACGTGGCATGCGAGACCCAAGGCCCCAAAGTCAGGGTCTCCACTATCCGACGCTACCACGAGAGTCTCGTTATACCTGGTAGCATAGACGGGAGACAATGCAGTTTCACCATCGATACTGGCGCCACTAGATCCGTTGTACGCCCAGACATGTTGCCAAACAGGTCCGCACTCACGACCAACAAACAGCCTGTGTTGGAGACGGCAAAAGGAGATAGGATACCTGTGCATGGAGAGGCCACTGTTTTCATTAGGCTGGGCAGTACTGAGCTACAGGTAAGGGCTGTCGTCGCAGAAATCGTCGACGAATTTATTCTGGGCCTGGATTTAATGGAAGATTTCGATGTCCTGTCAGTAGACTTCCAGAATAAGATCTTGAAAATCGGTAACGAAGAGTTGTATTTATCTCCAACAGCAGGCGAAGCTAATCCCAGGGTGAGACTTATTGTCGACGAGGATACACGGATTCCTGGTAACAGTGAGAAGATTGTCAGAGCCAGACTAGAGAAGAAACTTGATGGTATGTCTGCTCTCATAGCGGAGCCCCTAAAAGATAGACATGATGGTGCCCTCGTCGCACGATGCTTAGTAGACCCGAAGAGGACAATACCCATAAGAGTGGCTAACGTGCAAACTAACAGGGTCACATTGAAGAAAGGTGAGGTTATCGCCACTTGCGAGCCCATTGACCGAGTGACGTTGTCAAGAAAGGTGACACCCACGGCATTAGACAGAAGACTGCCAGTAGAAATGGTAGAGCGGTTCAAGAATTCTTGGGGCCAATTGAACGACATGGAGATGGAAATGGCCCTGAAGTTCGTATTGGAGGAGGCCGATATTTTCGCTCAAGATAAAATCACAGGTCGTACGAGTCTAGTGCAACACAGAATTAATACTGGCGACGCAAGACCAATTAGACAGCCGCCGAGAAGACTGCCTTTTGCCAAGCAATCAGAAATCAAGGCGATGGTTAACGAAATGCTGGAAGATGGTGTGATTGAGGAGTCTAATAGTCCTTGGTCGTCCCCAGTAGTTTTGGTCACCAAGAAAGACGGCACTATGAGATTTTGCGTGGACTATAGGAAGCTGAATGATGTCACCAAGAAAGACAGTTATCCCCTGCCCCGGATCGACGACACTTTGAACACTTTGGCCGGATCAAAGTGGTTCTCTACATTAGACCTGAAAAGTGGCTACTGGCAAGTAGAACTCCATAAAGACGATAAGGAGAAGACTGCTTTTTCAACCGGGAATGGGTTGTACCAATTCAAGGTCATGCCATTCGGCTTATGTAATGCTCCTGCCACCTTCGAGCGACTAATGGAGTTAGTGCTGAGAGGACTTACATGGGAAACATGCCTGGTGTATCTCGACGATGTCATGGTGATTGGAAGGACTTTCGATGAACACCTGTCGAATCTGAAGCAGGTTTTCTCCAGGCTGAGAGGTGCCAATCTGCAACTCAATCCCAAGAAATGCGTCCTCTTCCAGAAGAAAGTGAGTTTCCTCGGACATGTCGTTTCTGAGAAAGGGATAGAAACTGATCCAGAGAAAATAAAGGCAGTAAGAGACTGGCCTGTGCCGAAGAACAAACATGAGGTCAGAAGTTTTCTGGGACTTTGCAGCTATTACCGACGCTTTGTGAAGTACTTCAGCAGCATTGCGAAACCTCTGCATAGCCTGACTCAAAATAAGGCCGAGTTCATCTGGTCACCAGATTGCCAAGAGTCTTTTAGAGAGCTCAAACATCGTCTTCTCACTGCTCCTGTGCTGGCTTATCCTCAGGACGAAGGACTGTTTATACTGGACACCGATGCTTCCCAGTATGGCATTGGGGCAGTACTCTCACAGCTCCAAGCCGGAGAAGAAGTTGTGATAGGCTACTTCAGCAAAACGTTCGGAAAAGCAGAAAGAAATTACTGTGTAACCCGGAAAGAACTGCTGGCAGTTGTAAGATCCATCGAACATTTCCACAGCTTCCTGTACGGAAGAACATTCCGCGTGAGGTCAGATCACTCTGCTCTGCAATGGCTTCTGAACTTTAGAAATCCCGAAGGACAGATAGCACGATGGATAGAGAAACTGCAGAGCTACGACTTCCGGATTGAACATCGAAGAGGAAGAAGTCACGCCAATGCAGACAGCCTGTCAAGAAGACCATGTTCAGTGCATGAATGTAAATTTTGCGAGCGACAAGAGAACAAAGAGATCGACAAAGTAACTCATCAGATCAAACAACTGGTGGCAGGACAGGAGAATAACACCGATCTAGACGTAAATCTTGAATACATCAGAGACGCACAGAAGACAGATCCAGACTTGAAAAATATTAGAGAATGGCTACAAAAGGGGAAAAGACCTAAGTGGCACGATGTGTCCCGGTTTGGGGCGGAGGTTAAAGGCTACTGGCTACAATGGGACTCATTGTGTCTAAAGAATGACATGATCACTCGAAAATGGGAAACTGCCGATGGTAGAGACTGTATATACCAGACCGTTGTGCCAAGTGAGTGCATAAGCAGTGTTCTTCAAGAGTTACACAATAGTAGAAGTGGAGGCCACTTTGGGGTCAACAGGACTCTTGCCAGAGTGAGAGACCGCTTCTATTGGATAAACTGCCGAAGAAGCGTGGAAGAATGGTGCAAAAGGTGTGACCAATGTGCTTCAAAGAAAGGACCAAAGACCCGATCCAGAGGAAAAATGATGCAGTACATCTCAGGTACACCGTGGGAGAGAGTTGCCGTAGACATCGCAGGACCTTTTCCCATCACAGAGTCTGGGAACAGATACATAATGGTGGCGATGGACTACTTCTCGAAATGGCCTGAAGTTGCGCCGATCCCCAACCAAGAGGCAACGACCGTAGCAGAAGCCCTGATGGAAAATGTCATATCACGGCATGGCGTACCCTTGGAGATTCACACCGACCAGGGCCGGAATTTCGAATCAGAGGTCTGGAAAAGCCTAATGGACTTGCTAGGCATAAAGAAAACGAGAACAACGCCACTCCACCCTCAATCAGACGGCATGGTAGAACGGCATAACAGGACCATCAATCAGTATCTTGCTATGTTTGTCGACGAGAATCAGAGAACCTGGGACAAGCTGATACCTCTGTTCCTCCTAGCTTACAGAAGCTCTCAGCATGAATCTACCGGCTACACTCCATCCATGATGTTGACCGGCAGAGAGATGCGGTTACCAATCGACATGACGAGACCACCACCGAACGAGGACATAGCGGACCTAGCTACGTTACCTGAGTATGTCGCCGACCTAGAAGGAAAACTGCGCACTATACACAGATGTGTCAGAGATAGGCTCCTCTTAAGCAGTGACCGGATGAAGATGCGCTTGGATCGCAGAGCAACACCCCATATATTCAAGGAAGGTGATGCAGTGTGGCTGTACCAACCAACAAGGAGAAAGGGCCTCAGTCCCAAACTTCAGAAACCATGGGAAGGGCCATACTTGGTGACTAAGAAAATTAACGACCTAGTCTACAGAATCCAGCTGTCTCCAAGAACTAAACCCAAAGTTGTTGACATAGAGAGGTTGAGTCCCTATCGGGGCAACGAACCCCCAAGTTGGCGGCCGGTAAATACTGTTCGGGACGAACAGTCTTAAGGAGGGGGGCAGTGTTACAAAGCACTTCAATAGACGTAGGTGCGGTGTTGCCACATCTCCAGAATTTCCCCAACATCTGGGAATTTTTGCACAATCTGGCAACACCGCCTCCCCACCCCCCTACAGGTGCCTGGGGTGACCCCCCTCAGGCGAAGTCTCAACCCTCTAGGACCAGAAATAACGAAGTTACCAACTTGTACCCCGTCGGAACGGATAACTGAGGTCTGCACATTCCGAACACCCTGTATATACACCCTATATACGCAGAGAACCCTTACACCCTGTATACGCAGAGAGATCTTATAGTTCGAGAAACACCTCTTGTGTAACATAGGAGTGGTGACCACATTTGGATCATCCTGTATACACATCCCCCTGTATACACACGGGACCGATCTGTATTCACAGAACCTTCTAGTAAAAGAAGGTCCTGGAACGTTCTGGAATGGAACTCTCTAGAAAGGAGGGGAAGGTACGGCGAGTATATAAAAGCGAAAGCAAGCCAGCCCGAGTAGTTGAGTTCAGTAAGAGAATGTGGTAGTGACTTGAAGAAGCAGTGTAAAGTGTTAAGAGAGTAGTGACTGTAGTACCAGATTAGTGACTTTTGTTGAGAGTAGTAATTGTAAGGCCAGTAAATGAAGTGTTTTGTGAGAGAGACATTCTAGAAATTTTATTGTATCCATATTTAGAGTGTAAATAAAGTTGTTTTGTTAAAATTAAAAGTCTCACTTATCCAGAACCCGGAGAAAACGTAACAATATATATATATATATATATATATATATATATATATATATATATATATATATATATATATATATATATATATATATATATATATATATATATATATGTATGTATCTGTATCACACCGATAACTCCAAAAATTATGGGCCGATTTTGATTAAATTTGGTGAGTACCTTCCTTTTACAAATGGGTTGGATAATTTCGTTAGCCAGGAAAATCGGCCCAGGTTTTCCCGGAAAATTTTGAGTTTTCTTTCGAAAAAAATTGTAAAAAATTTATATCTCCAAAATTAACAAAGTAAGGGCAACCAAATTTGGTGCGCTGGTTTATATCATTATAAGTAAGCTACCTACCAAAATTTAGCTCTGTAGATCAAAAGACAAAAAAGTTATAGGCATTTAAATGAATATTTATTGGGATTTTCCTCAAAATGTCAAAGTTGCGATTTAAAACGTCAATAATTGGCAACATTTAGGCAAATAACTTAAATCTAATACGGGCTATAGAAATAAAATGTCTCAAGAAGAATGTTTCACAAAGCCTGAGCTCTTAGTTTCAATCGTCACTGTCCTTCATTTTACTAAAATATTTCCAGAAAATTCATTTAAAATAGACCCTTTCTCTGATGCTTGGCAGTAGCCTTAGCTATAGAGTTTATTGTTTAATGGTATATAATTTTTGTCGAATTTTCTTAAAAAATCAATAAGTTATTATACAATCAATAAGTTATTATACAAGATATGAAATTTTTTTATATTTTACTTATAGGGTGTCTTGAGCTACATCTTAAAAAAAATATTTCTACAATCATAGGCTGGCCCATAAGTCGTTGGTGATACAAATTTTCTTATTTTTTTTATCAAACACGCCTTATGTTATTGAATTTTTGCATTTACCATCGAAATATAATGCATGTTCGTAAGAAAAGAAATTCTGGATGCAGCAAGTGCGTTATGGTAGCAAATTTTGATCAAATGCTTCATATTTGAATAGCTCAATTTGCTATTAACCTATAAGGTTGACCAAGAAACAAGTTTTTGCGGGAGCACTTTAAGTTTACTTTTGGAAATTTTTGTACATTTTCACACAATAAAATTATTTTTATGAAACATGGCACATTGTTTTTACTATAAGGTTATACTGGTAACCAAAATTGATGCCTGCTTTCTTATATAAAAAGAAAACAGACATATTTGCAATAAAAACATATTTAAGAAAATTCACTACCATAACGCACTCGCTGCGTCCCGAGTTTTATATTTCCCCAAAGACGGAAATCAAGCGGGGTAAGATCTGGACTTCTTGCGGGTCATATACATTAACCGAACTTTCCAATCCATCTATAGTCAAATAGATCATCGAGTGTGTTAGATAGTTCTCTTGTAGAGTGAGCAGGGGCTTCGTCATGTTGATGCCAACAAGTTCTATATTCTGATAATTGTAAATTACGTGAAAAGTCTGTAACTATTGTTCTCAATATTTCCATGTGACGATTAGAAGTTAACGTTCCATTATAAATATGATAGTAAAAGTTATTACTTTTCAATTAACAAAACACAGTAAACTAAATTTGACTTGAAATCCCCTTCCGCTAATAGCGCGAGGGTTTCGATTTGCCCAAACATGATTGTTATGTCTATTGAAAACTCTTCCACGAGAAAATTTCCATTCGTCAGCCCATATAATTTTTTTAAGGTCATCATCTCCTTGAATATGAATTAGCATCATTTTACAAAACTGGACCCTTTCACTAGCATCTTCTAGATTCTTATTTTGAGGACTGGTGATGCAAACAAGACAAAACTATCCTACCCTCATTGTATAGAAGCATTATTTTATGTGTTTTCAAGTTAAAATTTAATTACACTAGATTCAACAAAAAGTGGTTTTTAGTTTTTCAATATAATTTGGATACCACAAGCAAAGTTTAATATGGCCACCATTGTAATATTATTGAACAGATAGTTAATTATAATCTATTTTTTCACCTATAAGTCACAATTCCCAATGACAAGGCAAACTAACCAAACATTGAAAACATTTTGTGCTATTATTGGAATTTCAAGTAGATGATAAACGAATTTAGTTTAAATATATTAGCAATCATACATTTTTATGTACCGCAAAGTCATATAGGGATGATTATATAGCGTTTTTGATTTTTGACTCCACAATATGTTATGGACATCAATAGAGCGAAAATATGTAAATAAACATAAACAAATGACGGCTGACCGTGTTGCCAATTCTTCATTCTATTGGCATAAAAAGGGATGTATTATACTAAAGGAGTACACGTGCTGATTTCAAATCAGCAGCTTTTCTTCCAGATAGTAGTAGCCGATGAAGTTCTAATACGTCTTAGTGAATTTTCGTAGAAAAAATTCACTAATGGGGAGATCCCGACTTTTGAATTTTGAAAAAAATTTTGCAAATGAGCGCGAACTAGGACCCCTAGAACCCATATCCGGGGTCAGTTTCAATATATATATATATATATATATATATATATATATATATATATATATATATATATATATATATATATATATATATATATATATATATATATATATATATATATATATATATATATATATATATATATATATATATATATATATATATATATATATATATATATATATATATATATATATCACACCGATAACTCAAAAAATAATTGGCCGATTTTGATAAAATTTGGCATGTACCTTTCTTTTGTAAATGGCTTGGATAAGTTCGTTAGTCAAGAAAATCGGACGAGGTTTTTCGGGAAAATTTTGAGTTTTCATTCAAAAAAAATTCTGATCTCAAAATTAATGGGCCGATTTTAATAAAATTTGGCATGTACCTTCCTTTTGTAAATGGCTTTGACAAGTTTGTTAGTCAGAAAATTAGGACGAGGTTTTCCAGAAAAATTTTGAGTTTTCATTCGAAAAAAATTTTTATCTCAAAGAATAATGGGCCGATTTTTTAAATTTTTTGCATGTGCCTTCCTTTTGTAAATATCTTTGACAAGTTCGTGAATCAGAAAAAATGGACGAGGTTTTCCGAGAAAATTTTGAGTTTTTATTTGAAAAAAATTTTTATCTTAAAAAATAAAAAATCTATGATAACCAAATTTGGTAGGTGGGTTTACGATATAAAAAGTAAACTATACACCAAAATAGATTTCTATGTTACAAGAAAAATAAGTTATAATAAAATATTTTGTGTCAGATCATTTCTATGAAAATTCACTACCATAACGCACTTGCTGCGTCCAGACTTTTAGGATTTACACAATATAAGTTGTATTAATAAAGTTCATCGACTGAAACACCTTCAACATTTACAAATTGATTTCACAGCTGTACACTATGAATTTTCAGGACATTTTTATTTTAAGTCAGATTTTATGGGTATTTTTAACTTTGATGTAGGCAATTTGACTTGGAAGACCATTTCTGTAGTAATTATCACTATATGGACAATCAGAAATCCAGTTTAGGTTATCATAGTGACCAAAATATATCATGTGTTGTATTGCAGTTAGATTGGTAATATATATATATATATATATATATATATATATATATATATATATATATATATATATATATATATATATATATAATCTGGACTTCATAAGAAGACCTCCAATCAACTATACCACAAAGATGCATTGCAAGTTAATATTAGGTAATAAATTACCTTAGAATAGGCATTTTAGGTATCTGGACTTAGTAGTCAGTTTTCAGTCCAATTTAGGGCACACTTCGACCTTAAAATTACCAATTGTGGAATTGAAACGTAAAGTTATATTTAGGTATATTTATAGGCAAAATTGAACCAAATTTTTGCCAATTTAGTTACTGACTTTGGAGCAAATTTAATAGTCAAAAATACGCTAATTGGGAGCTGCATTCTCAAATTTGTAGCAATTATTACAATAAAGGCAACATGTTGGTTAATTATAACTAAGTTACAACTTTTTTCCCTCAGGGCTCGTCCGCGGCCCTGCCGTCCCGATAGCACTGCAACCTTTGGTTGATTGTGCATACCCTTAGTCTTACTCCACCCATTCCTAAATCACTGTGCCTTTGACTAGTCTGCACAGCGATTGGTAGGGTGAAGTTTTATATCGCTCTGTCTCCGGTCTAGACTGACTGTAGATCAGTTGTCTTTTGCGGTCGAGAGCTTTACACTCGCACAATATGTGCTGGGCTCATTCCTCCCCCTCGCCGCAGAGTCTGCATGCGAGGTCCCCTTCGAACCGCCCCCATTTTATGTAGGTGTATCTTGACGGCCATGTGTCCCGTCAAGAGACCTGTTGTGTTTTTCAGCTGTCCTCTGCTAAGATTTGGCAGCTCCACAGCTCTCTTTGAACTGGGTCCGTCATTTATTGACTTCACATGTCTGAGCCCTGGACAGTCCGCCCAGTACACCTTGTGTTGATTTCTGACCCAGGACTTAATGTCTCCCCTGGCAGTGCTCCTTGTCACTCCCAGAGTCGGTTCTGGTCCCATAAATGATTCTGCTGACCCTCTATTCGCGAGACTGTCAGCTTCTTCATTGCCTTTGACCCCCGAGTGACCCGGTACCCAGATGAGGGTCACCTCATTCTGCCCAGCCAGGTCGCTCGTCTCGTCTCGGCACTAACTCATAAGCCAGGAATTTACCCGTGGGCTACTTAGTGCCTTAAGGGCTGCCTGGCTGTCTGTGGCTATGAGGATCCGCTTGTTGGTGCAGCCCCTCCTCTTGTTCTCCCGCACACAGTGCAGGATGGCGTACATCTCGGCCTGAAACACCGTTGCGTGGGCTCCGAGGGAAATACTATGACTTATCCTCGGTCCTTCCGAGTAAACACCTGCCCCCGTCCCACGCTCCCCGCCGGATTCGTCCGTGAACCAGACGAGCGTGTCCCGTGTTATGCCCGGCGGCTCCTTCCGCCATGCCTCGCGGTCGGAGATTACCACTGTAAAGTTGTTTTCCCTGCACATCCGCGGGCTCGCGAAGTCTGACCTCATTTCAAGCAGGGGCTCCTTCACTATCTCCTGAATTTTGCAGTGGCCCCTGAAGCCTGGGTTGATCTTCAGTCTACCATGGCAGGCTAGTCTGTATAGTCCTAGCCTGGCCTCCCGAATAATAACAAAATGTAGGGGGGGGGGCAGATCCAGCAACACCTCCATGGCGGCTATTGGGGTTGAAGATATGGCCCCTGTGATGCCTAGGCAAGCCATCATTTGGATCTTGTCTAGTTTTTGTTTGTCACTGGATTGTGTCACCTTAGGCAACCAGACCAGTGCCGCGTATGTTAACGATGGTCTGACCACCCTTGTGTACAGCCAGTGGGACATACTAGGTCTTAGTCCCCACGTTTTCCCATATAGCCGCCTAGTGACGGCTAAAGTCATGACTGCCTTACGCAGTATTTTTCCAATGTGACCATTCCAGGTTAGCTTAGAGTCCAATACGACCCCAATATATTTTACCTCCCTGGCCATTGGAATGCTCCTACCGTATAGAGTTGAGAGTTCTATGGATGTCGCACTTCCTCCTTCTCGTAAACGGCACGACGGTTGCTTTCTCGGGGCTCACCCCGAGCCCTTGATCAACCGTCCACCCTTCCTACACTTTCAGTGCAGTCTGCATGCGCTCCCACACTGCCTGTGTGACTTTTCCTCGGACTATGATGACAATAAGTTACAACTTGGTCAGGTTATTTGGACTCGAGTGCCGGTTAACATGCCTTAATCTGTTGCTTTGGAACCCGTCTATTTATTGACACAGCAATAGTGTTTGTGATTTCTTCAGGACACAGGCTTCGCATTTAAAAAATTATTTTCTATAACACAGATATCTCAATTAGACAGAGAAGATAGGTACCTATTTGTAAAACATAAGCAATATCAATCTGGCTGCCGTCTAAAAGAGCAATAAATCAGTTACAATATTTCCCGCATATTATAAAGCCATGCTCTTCCTTGGTAATATATTAAACGCATTTGTTTTCAATGTGATGAAACGCATTGCATATAAATCAAGAACAACCAGGATGTAAATCAGAGCCACCCTAGATCTAATCTTAGGCTTCTGTAACTATAAGGAACAAGGAAACAAGTAAGTAATTTGCATTTCAGAAAATTATTTAATACAACGAGTGGGAAAGCCGTTGATGAAGAGTTATTACAATGATTTACATACATCAGAATCACGTCTCGGCTAAGCTCATTATGGCCTGTTGCCGTCGCTCGGCTCGTATAAGCTCGCCTGGATCCGTGGATTACTTTGAATATTCATACGCGTTCTTTCTAGCGCCATGAAAACGTCTAAAAATTAATGACTACAGCCTAGAAATCCATTAATCATACAAATATTTGCTTTCGGGTATTGAAAAATTACCTGGAAGAGATTTGTTCGCTTACGTATTAGAGGAATACCATTGTGGATATTCGTCGTTTGTTACAAATGTAAGTTATGGGATTTTCATAATACGTATCTGCCTGCAGGCTTTGTGTTCATTTCAAAGGTTTATTTAATTATACGCCAATGGCACGTGGAAATACTTCGAGGCATTCTGTTGAGATTAATAAAGCATCAAATGCAGAATAAATTTTCGTTGAAATAATATTTAACTTACAAATTGTATTGCAAGTAGATACACTAAACATAGCAGGGAGGTAACACCAACGAAGTTTTATCCAAATAAGTATGCTTTCTTTTCAAAAGTTAACTCGTTCTTAAGAAAAAAAATGTTCCAAAATAAACTTCAAAGGAACAGGCTACAAAAATATGTCACAATAAACAATAAGCGGGGTTGCCATTTGCCAAAACTGTCATCTGCATTTAAAGATACCAGAAAAAAATATTATGGAAGTGATTCAATTTGTTTAAAGGCAATCTAGAACTACGTTTTATTATGTATAAATATTAAGCTTTCCATTCTTCAGGATATTTAAAAGCCATCTCGCTCTCCTAGTTAAATCTGACAACACCAATTACCTATTTGTCAGTTGTTATTTTGCCAACTGAGAGCCGGGGGGAGTCGAATTCGACGTTATCTTTTTCTTTTTGTTTACAGACGTCATAAACCAAGAAGAAGAAGTTTACCTGGAAATCGACTCCGCTGTCGCTGATACCTTAGAATCTTAGAATTAGGTACTTATTGCTTACTTTTAGTTTTCGTTTACTCTTGATCTCGTATATGGAAAATTTTAGGTAAATGAAATTGCATTATATCATGCAGTGGTTGAAAGTACACCTATAAACAAATGTTCAGCGTAACTTATTAAAGTTTTAATTTGAAAGTTTTGTATTGTTTATATTTATTTATTTAATTTTTAAAAGGTATGGATACAGCAATGGTAAATGAGTGTCGAAAGGAGCTTAGGTGCAGCAAGGGCGTTATGGTAGCGAATTTTCTTTAAAATATTCCAAATTGTGATAATTCACTTTCCCATTAAACTAGAATCTTCAGTTTTGATACATACTAAAGCATATATAAAAGCAGCGTGGGTACTAAGTTTAAAAAATAACACAATGAGCTTCACAGGAAACGAAAATTTTGTTTAAGAAAACCATTTTTGTTATTTTGTTTGCAGAAACTGGTTCGATTGAATTGGCTAAAACGGACAAGCGACTAATAAGGAGAAATACCTGCCACGTTTATAATTTGGCAGGTATATTCGTTTTGTAAATAAAAATTTAATTTTCGGTAAATTTGCAGATTAGCACATGGAGGCTTTTTAGGAAAAAAGTCAGAAACATGCTTAGATCTCCTTCTGGATACACAAACCATAAGAAATATTTCTTGCAAACAGCCCTTAAGAAAGTTACGGGACCAGGAGTGAACAGGGGTGTTCGGCGGAAAGGAGATAAAAAAAGAAATGTGAGCGGAAAGTGCAAACAAAAATCCGAGTTGGACTTCTATGAGCTGCCTTCATCCCATTTGGCAGCTATACCTCCTTAAAATTTTGTTAATCCCGCTCAGAGCTCATATATTTACCGCAGGTCCGGTAGCTTTCTTACAGGTTGTTCCCAAGAACCTTTTCTTGTTTACAAAAAAAAAACTGATTCCATTTTTGCGGCCAGCAAAGCCATCCAAGCCATTAACCATTAACCATTATCCATTAACCATTAACTATTAACCATTAACCATTAACCATTAACTATTATCCATTGTCAATTAACCATTAACCATTAACCATTAAACGATTAACCATTAACCAAAGAAAGGTACCGTCCAAATTGCACCAAAATCGTCTGAGTAATTTTTAAGTTATCAGTGTTATAAATCTGCTGGGCTAGATTTAGGGGTGGGGCATGGGCAGGAAACTTACCATGCAGCCCTTATCACCACCATATTTAGGGTCTAGTGTAACGCCGGTCTGATATATGTGATGAAAAAAAAAAGTCAAATCAGTTGATAAGTATTCTTTTTATATCTATCTTATTAATAAGCTGAATGGGTAACTACAGAAAAGAAGAATGTATTGGACTTACCAACATGCACCATGTGTGTAATGGCGAATATGTTTAAATTTTGAATACCAGACTTTGCACTCATAGTGTTCTTTTGGTTAAAGGAATAATTAAAAGCTTTAATACCAATGGTACGATTTTAGTCTCTTTCGATGTTCTCAATTTGTTTAGTAGTGTACCGGTTAATCAGACACTTCTATTTTTAAGATATGTCCTTACTTCGTCTTCATTTAGTCGTGAGGTTCAAGGGGCGCTCAACGCCTTGGTCAAGGCTTGCCAAGCGCAACATTTATCTTCTTTCAATGATACAAGTCCAAAAAGACGGACTTCCAGTGGGCAATCCATTGTCTCCCTTGTGTGCTGAAGTTTTTATGGCCTTCTTCGAGAGGGAATTGGTTTTTAGGGACCGTAATCTATTTAGGGACTTTATCTCGTCTAGGACACGGTATGTGGACGATGTGTTGGTGGTAGGGTCAGGTACTTTATCTGTTCGTATCGTTGAACGATATACATGTCAATATTAACTTTACCATGGCACTAGAAGAGAACAGTCCAGAGTTTTCTTGATTTAAAGTTAACAAGGAAAGACAATGAAATTTAATTCGACACCTACAGAAAACCAACACAAAGTGACAACCTAATTCCATATATATCTTATCACCACATGTCCCATAAGTTGGCGTCCATTAGACACTTGATAGATAGGCTGTTTAGAGTCTCATTGTCGAGGAAGAACTTAAATAACGAGATTAATGTTATTAAACAACTAGGCGTAAAAAACGGGTATCCTGTCACCTTACTAGATAGACTAGTAGGAAGAAAGAGCCATCAGCTCTTGAGGGAAATATGCTTTAACCTCTAGCAGCTCAGCCTGAGGTTGCTTCATACTTTCCACTTACTTACTGTGACCCCATCACTGCTGCAGTCTCTCGTGTGTTGAAGAGAGATAACATCAAATTTCCATACAAGTCAAAATACACCATAACAAGGATTATATTCCTCACCTTAAGAAGTCGGGGGAGTATTGTCTCACCTGCGGTGTAACACAATTTATATAGGAAGAACAGGAAGAGCGTTGGATATCAGAGTCTCTGAACATCTAAGAATCTGAAATAATGTTGATAACACCACTTTAGTTTTTGACTGCAACATGAGAGAGAGCGGCCATACCTTTTACAAGGAGAACGACGCCAGAATACTTCATCCATCAAGTTTTGGCACCGAGCAATTCATCCTGGAGGAAACGGGGATTTAAAATACATAAATTGCTCTAACGGCAATTTTCTTAATGTTTTCAGCACCAGTGCCATTAACTTTCCTTTCACATACAGAAACCTGATAGAATACTTTCCACAATAGTGCCCCGGCTGATTTATGATCGAGGTAAGCAAGCTTGTTTTCGTTATTCTTCGGTTTCTCTGTCTATTTCGTTGATACTTCTCCCTTCGCCGGCGTTCATATCTCACTTTTCGCTCTTGTCACTTATCACTTGACGTTTGTCATTCTAAGTCTGCAATCAGATTTTATTGCGCAAGTGCATCGACTCCATTTTACAGTTTGATAAAATCAAAAATAAATGTCCTTTGCATTTATATTCTGGCTACTTGAAGTCTGGTGATGTTTTTGTTTTCTTGGTAATGCTATTTTCGGCTGAAAATCTGAGTAGAATGGAAGAAAAATCAAAACTCTGGCAACATTCCATACTGCACTTTTTCTGTAACTAAGACAGACATTTGTAAGTATCAATGCTTAATTTTCTTTCCGATTTCTTTCTGAATTTCACACGTGCAGATGTTCTCCTCGGCTGTGCAGCCTGCTTTGCCTTTTGTGTTGTGCTTGTCCTTTGCTTTTAACTAGTTGACTAGTATTAAATTTTTTAACATGCTAAAAAAAGGTAATAAAGCCTTTTAATTATTTCTTTAATTATGTCACACCCAGAAGTATTGACGTGAAAAAACATTATTCTTTTTGTTATTTTGCTAACCTATATATCTAAAAAAAATAACATTGTGCAATTTTTATTAACAATTTTTATGGTGCTCATAATTTAAGATTTAAACAAAAATAAATTCCACAGTAAACCAATCTTCTTTGAAGTTGTGAAAATTGTTTTATTATTCAACTGTACTTCAAGAATGCAACACTGTCAGAAATTATATACGATTAAGGTGACATATGTATATTTCCTGTAAGTGCATGAGGTTTACATTTCCTTGTACACAATAATACTAGATATTCATATGCATTAGCAAGTCAAAATGACAGTGAGATATGAAGTGAGCAAACAGAATAGATGTTTGGTTAACGACAATGGTATATGCATATATTGATAGATCGGAGTAATTTATAGCAGACGATTGACCTGGTTCTCGTTATACATGTCATCTATCAACTAGTGAAAATTAGTATAAAAAACTTCAGGTCAAGCAACAAGAATTAACTACATAATATGTATTATAGTGAAAATGCACCAGACTAGAAGCTAAATTCAAGCTGATTTCAAAAATTTTAGTCCTTATAAAACGTATGTAATAATAATTCAATCCAGCCTTTGTTTATAGGGCACATGATACCATGCTATAGACATATCCAAAGCATTCGGCCAGGTCTGGCACGCAGCGCTGCTTAATAAACTACCGGCCTATGGCCTACCACCAAAACTCTGTACGTGGACAGCAAACTTCCTCTCCAACCGGAGCATTTCCGTTCTCGTGGATGGTCATTCCTCTAAACTGTATCCAATTAATGCAGGAATTCCTCAAGGTTCAGCTTTAGCCCCTGCTTTGTTTATTCTCCACATCAATGACCTTCTCTCTAGCACATCCAACCCAGTTCACAGTTACGCGGACGGCTGAACCCTCCACTCCTATATACAATATTCTAAGCCTGTCTCTTTAGCCCAACTAGATGAGGATCGCAGACTCATGGAGGGTCCTATCTCCGTGGATCTCTAAAAAATATTAGACTGGGGAAGTAGAAATCTTGTACAATTCAACCCCACCAAATCTCAGTCTTGGTTTCTTTCTCATAAGAGATACACCAGCCCTAGACCCATCACAATAAACAACCAAGTTATTCAAAGTAATGAGTCTTTTTCACTTGTTGGCATCTCTATGGATCGAAATCTCAATTGGCACCAACATGTCACATCAATTGCAGAAGCGGTTGCTAAGAAATTAGGTTTCCTCTTCCGGGGTCGCAAATACTTTTCACCAGCTAATCTCTATACTTTATATACTTCACAAATAAGACCAAACCTCAAATACTGCTCCCACATCTGGGGTGCTGCTGCGGCTTCTACACTCGCTATTCTGGACTCCATTCAGAAGAGAGCTATACGTCTCATTGGTGACCCTACCCTCACCAAAAAGTTGCCATCCCTTGCCCACCGACATGCCGTTGGTGACCTCTCTCTCTTTTATAGATATCTGCACGGGGAATGCTCAGAGGAGATTTATTCCATAGTTCCTCCACCTGCTGCCCCCAACAGATCTACCAGGGAAACAGAGGGAATGCACCCTTTTACTGTCCAGGTCACCAGACATAGAACATCTTGTTGTCCCGAGGACTTCCAAGTTGTGGAATTCCTAACCGGCACATGTTTTTCCTTCTCCCCCGAACCTCCAAACCTTCAAGTCCAGAATTAACAAGTTGCCTCTTTCCTCCTTGTCGACACCCACGGTGCGATAAAATTTAGGCTGTAAGCCCTCGTGGTGTGTTCTTGAAATAAATAAAAAAATGTAATAAGATATTGTAGACTGCTTTCTGAAGCAAAAAAAAATCTATTATTTGTTGTAAATGGCAAAGGTTATCTTGTTATATTTAGAAACTGTTTTTAATCTCATGACGACACTTATAATATGATAATATATTTATTCAAGCGTAACCCTAAAACCCTGTGGTGTCGCAGGTGACACGACAGATCTACCTTTGTATCTCATCCACGTTTCGGTAAAGAAGACATAACGATAACCTATGATGTACCTTACTAGTATCCAGTGTTCTTGTGACTGTGATAATAGTAGTTTGTTGCGAGTTCGTTTTACCGACTGAAATATTGTCGGTGTCGTACACGACACCACCTTACCAGTGACGTAATATTTAACGAAAATGACATCTCTATCAAATAAGCCATTGACACAGGCAGAACTAGAAGGTATTGTAAGAGCAAGCGAACGTGGAGAGAATGACGAGCACAGACAATAATATGACAGAAATGTCAAGCGATGACGATGAATGTGTTGACGCGGAGTTGGTAAAAGTGATCATCCTGATATTTTTTCAGCAGAATCCAACACCGATCATGAAACTAGGGAGGAAGAAGAAGATCTGCGCAGAAAAACTATTTACGACAAGAATGGCTATAAATGGTTTAAGTCTCCTTTTTTCTCGAAAAATACGCGTGCTGTTCAGAAGAATATAGTGCTGCGTTTACCTGTGCCAAATCACGGACATCAAATACACCAGAAGAATTCTCCGTTTGGAACCTGTTTTTCACAAAACCAATGATGGATTGCATCACCTTACACACGAACGAGGAAATTGCAGGACAGCCGAGCAAATACATGGTTACTCAAGATATACTCACATATAACAAGGCATATCTAAATCCGAGTTAATGCTAACAGCTGTCAGTCTTGCTTTCTTTCTCATAAGAGATACACCAGCCCTAGAGCCATCACAACGAACAACCAAGTTATTCAAAGTAATGAGTCCTTTTCACTTGTTGGCATTTCTGTGGATCGAAATATCAACTGGCACCAACATGTCACATCAATTGCAGAAGCGGCTGCTAAGAAATTAGGTTTTCTCTTCCGGGCTCGCAAATACTTTTCATCCGCTAATCTCTATGCCTTATATACTTTACAAATAAGGCCAAACCTTGAATACTGCTCCCACATCTGGAGTGCTGCTGCCGCTTCTACACTCTCTATCCTGGACTCCATTGAGAAGAGAGCTATACGTCTTATCGGTGACCCTACCCTCACCCAAAGCCTGTCATTACTTGCCCGCCAACGTGCCGTTGATGACCTCGCTCTCTTTTATAGATATCTACACGGGCACTGCTCAGAGGAGCTTTCTTCCATGGTTCCTCCACCTGCTGCCCCCAACAAATCTAACAGGGGAACAAAGCGAATGCACCCTTTTATTGTTCAGGTTACCAGACATAGACCATCTTGTTATGCCCGCTCTTTTGTCCCGAGGACTTCAACGTTGTGGAATTCCTTGCCCGCACATATTTTTCCTTCTTCTCCGAACCTCCAAACCTTCAAGTGCAGAATTAACAAGTTGCCTCTTTGCTCCTTGTCGACACCCACGGTGCGATAGTATTTGGGCTGTAAGCCCTCGTGGTGTGGTGTTGAAATATATAAAAAAGTTATACAGCATGGTTTTTAGGTAAAGAGAGATATATACGATTAGAACAAATAGCAGGTAACATCTTAAAAACATATTGTGTAAAATATTACTTACTGGTTACTTTAAGTTCGACTAGTATGCTGGTTGGAGGATGTACTGTAACCTGACACTCATAGAGGCCGGCATCTGAAGGCTGAACCTTTTTAATAAGGAGACCCCAGTTCTGTAGATGTCTCACGTGTTCCACCATAATTCTATCATCGGTGTTGTAAATGGACAAACCAACCGTTAGTAGCTGATAGTCTCGCTTTCTGATCCACGATACCTGAAACAATGCAAAATTTGTTTTTATCACTTTCTTTGTTGCAAAAATTATTTGTGAATATTGTTTTTTTAACGAGCAAAATAAGGTTTCAAAGGGAATCCTTTTCGAAAATATACAAAAGCAGGATATCATAATATTTTAAACATTGCCGTCTTTGATTTAACAGTAAACAATTGCGACGGTTTCAGTTTGTCATAAAATGAATATATTTAAAATTTAAATTCGTTGATTTGATGTACTAAAGCTTAAGCTGTCAGTGTTACTTTGTTACCCAAAGTTTAATCTTTTTTGTGAAATTGTGGTGAAGTAATAGGAAGACAAAGGGACATATTTAAACATAGTTTTGACATTTACCCCGCAGTCTCTATTTTGAGGGGGATGAGGTTGGTCGGGAGTTTGGGTTATGTAGTTTTTTTTTATAAAATTCTAGCAAAAAGTAATTAATCAATTTTTGATTTTCCCTTTCGGTTATAGAGTTATAATTTATCAGATTAAAATTTTCCTGGTTGTAAAGGTAAGTTTGTTTTTGTTTTCTGTTTTATATACAATTTCAAAAAAAATAATTTAACTGTAACCGTAAAAGTTGATTGTTTTCATTAAAGGTTATGCTAAGTTAAGTAGTGTATGGAATTGTCATGTACTATTTGCGTAACTATTTGAGGTTAACTCTTTTTGGACATTTAAATCTTTGAAGGTACAGAGGTAATGACTTATAAAATTTCAAAAAATTCTTTTAAATTAGCACGAATTGGAGCCTATAGAACCCATATTCGAAGTCAGTTTTAGACTTATTATATATATATATATATATATATATATATATATATATATATATATATATATATATATATATATATATATATATATATATATATACATAGTGGCGCATTGAAAACGAAACAGACCGATTTGCGTCCAGAGAAATTATTTTTTTAAGAAACGCTGAAACACGTCAATTTTAATATTTAGGGGGACATGTTTTGACATAAAAGTCAACTTTGTCACATCAAATCCTTAAAGGTGGTGATAACAGCCATTATATTTTAAATAGGGAACATGGGTCGATTGTTACATCATCAGCACACTAATTCTTTTGGAAATTTTATCACCTCGTTTAAAAATTATTCACAGTTCGAGTTGCAAGAACGTATTTTATTCATTGTGATAAGAAATGCAGTAATTAGTCAATTTTTCGTTAAAAAAAACTAAAAAAACAAAACCAAACGTTCAAAAATGTTTATTCAGTTAAGTAAGTGTTCAAACTGTTGACCACCAGGTTCCATACAAAAGTACACATTTTGTTCAAAAGGAGCTCTGACATTCTGGAGCATTTGTGGAGTTATTAGACGGCATTCTTCAACAATGACTCCGGTTCTGTTGCGTAGATTCTACTCTTTAAATGGCCCCATAGAAAGAGGTCTAAAGGAGTAATACCCGGTGATCTAGGGGCCACTCCATAGCACCTCTAGGCTCAATCCATTGCTCTAGAAAATATCTGTTCAAAAACTCCCTAACACGATGTGAAAAATGCGGAGGAGCTCCATCTTGTTGAAACACTAATTGATTCTCTTAAAAGCGAAATCAATTTCAACAATGTCATATAGTAGAAGGTAAACGATATCTTCTAGTAACTCCAAATACGTTTCGCCACTCAAATTGTCATAAAGAAAAATTGGTCCGATTAAACGGTCTCCAAAAATGTCAGTCCAGACATTTAATTTCTGTGGAGTTTGAGTGTGGATTTCGTAAAAATTTCTCGGATTGTTATCTGCCCAATAACGACAATTATGACGAATGACTGTAGAGTTTAATAAAAACGTACACTCGTCTGCAAAACAGATATTGAACATTAATTTCCCGTTATCAGCTATTCGTGCAGTCATAACTTCACAAAACTCCAGCCGCCGATCGAAATCATCTTCATTCAGTTGTTGTACAAGATAAATTTTATACGGATAAAATTTATGATGCTTCAATATTCCCTGAACAGTTTTTCTTTTGATGTTTGAAACAGTGGTCAATTTTCTCGTGCTCAAAGTTGGGTCTGCAGCAATTTTTCCTAAAACTTCAATCTCAGTAGTTTCATTTCTAACCGGAAATTCACGTTCAGGATCCCGTTTTCTGTTGGCTACTGAACCACTTTGTCGAAACTTTGCAACTAACTCCAAAATGTATTTTTTGTTAATATGTCTGTTCGGATGTCGTTCATTAAACAAATTTGCGGTACGGTTGCACAGTCATCGTTTTTGAAAAAAGAGTAATTATTTCAACTCTTTCTTCTACAGAATACATCATTGTGAAATTAATTTTCGGTAGTACTATCAAGTATCAAACCGACCGATAAACTGAAATAATAAACCGCATTTCTGCCATTCCGATAGGAAATGTTCTGATAGTCAATTTTTTGTTTACAAACCAACAAAACATTGACTATCAGCACATTTCTTATCGGAATGAGTGAAATGTGTTTTTGCATTTTCAACTGTGAATAATTTTTAAACGAGTTGATGAAACTTCGAAAAAATTAGTGTGCTGATATCAGAAAGGAAAGAGCTTTCAAATGATGTAATACTCGACCCATGTTCCATATTTAAAATATAAGGGTTGTTTATAACCACCCTTAAGGGGTTTATGTGACAAAGTTGAGTTTTATGTCAAAACATGTCCCCCTCAATATTAAAATTGACGTGTTTCAGCGTTTCTTAAAAAAATATATCTGGACGCAAACCGGTCTGTTTCGTTGTCAATGCGCCACCCTATATATATATATATATATATATATATATATATATATATATATATATATATATATATATATATATATATATATATATATATAGGTGCTTAATCAGTGTATGATCCAAGGAAATATTCCTAAAAGGTAAAAGCTGGGAAAAGTGATTGCAATACATAAAGGTGGCTGTTTGGATCATTGTGACCACTACAGGCCTATCTCGCTACTTCCAATTCTACCAAGGTATTTAAGAGCTCCTTAAGAGAAGGTTGGTGGAATTTACAAGATATTAGATCCGCGCCAGCATGGATTTAGACTCAAACGTTCCACAGACACAGCCTTGACCGAAATTGTTATGAGTATTGCAGAGGGACTCGATGAAAAAAATCATGTTAAAGTCGTATCTTGTCATCTTAGTTTGGCCTTTTATACAGTTTAAAAGTGTATTTTGTTGGGGAAGCTGGAAAATTATGGTGTCAGAGGTACAGCCCTCTCTCTCTCCCTTCCTTTGGGTCTTACCTGGAGGATAAGAGGCCGATTGTATATTGGGATAAACAGCTATCCGATGAGATGAGCATGGTGTTCCACATGGTTATATTTTGAGCCCCCTACTCTTCATCATCTATATGAATGATCTGCCACCCAACATTGCATCGGATGCGATCGATTTTTATACCAATGTTACCAGCTTTGTTAACAGAGCAACAGCAACGAATGATCTGGGTCTCCGTATTACGGCCTGCCTTGATTAATCAGATGAATGGTTTAGAGTTAACTCTCTAAAACTAGACTTAAATAAGACACAACGATTGGTACTGGGAGAGGCTAAAGCTTCTTGGTGTATTTCTAGAGGATGGCCTTGCCTTGTCTGCTCATGTCTCGTCCTTGCTTGGAAAGTCGTCTACGGCTATTCTTACAATGCGGCGAATGAAAGCTGTGGTAGCCCGGGAGGCCTGCAAGATCTATCGCGGATTATGGTGTGCTTCTGTGGGGATGCAGTCTAAACTTGCAGCAAGTGCTCCTGAAGCAGAAAGAAGCCCCGCGTGTCTTGCGCGACGTGTGGTAGACTAGCTGCCGTGGGTTGTTCGAGCAGGAGCGTATACTTACCGTAGTATCCGTGTTAATTTTTGCCTGCTTCAAATATGTGTTTCAAAATAAAGACTTATTTCTGGCTAGTGAACAATTACGTACCTATGATACCAGAAAGAAAGCTAACTTTAGTATACCATATCACAGACTGGCTAAAACGCAGTTGGGTGCAAATTATCTGGGTTTGAAGCTGTATAACAGATTGCCAAGTGATTTAAAGGAAATGCCTGAATCACAATTTGCGAGAAAGGTTAAAAGACTTCTGCTGCGGAGGACACTGTACTAAGTGGATGACTATTTTGGGACTTTTTGGTGAGGGCTCTTAAAGCAGCTCCTTAGGGACTTTAGGCATATTTTGTGTTGTTTCGTTGCCTATATATTTATACATGGATTGGTTTGTTTGTTGTTTGTTCCTATTGTCTCTGTTGTGTTTTTTACAACTATTGTATTTTATCTACTTGACCATCTGTGTTTATCTGTATACATATTATTTACCTGACACGCCATGTAATTGCATGATGGCAAACAATTATTATTATTATTATTAAAAGCAGATTGCGAAATCGCCGCGAAACGTATCCTAATTGGTTTATTTTAAATAATATCGTAATATCGGTTAAAATAGACCAATAGGAAATAGATTTCGCGATTCGTTAGTGTATAAACTTACCCTTATAAGGCAGTTGATATATTGAGAAAAATACATCGATGTATCGAATATATTTCTATTCAATTCGGTATATCGCATCGAAATTTCGATGTTTTCGATGCATAGATGTATATCTCTGCTGCACTAAAAGACTGAAGAGCATAATTAATTACTTAACACTGCCGGCTTTTACCATTAGCATTTCTTTCGTAAATAATTTCAAATCGATTTTAATTATATTTACATGACTAATTGTTCAATAAATAGTTAATTTATTTTTTCATACGCCATTTGTGGGTGTAGATATTTATCTTATTTTATTAAAAATATTGCGTGAAAACAAGGAGTGTCGTTATTACAATGTCATATGTGACATTGTTTCCATGGCTATGTTGTTGTTTTACACACATAAGTAGGCTCATGATATGTAAGTTAATATATTTAGCATAGGTTTCTGCTATATACGATAAATAAATAAATATATATATATATATATATATATATATATATATATATATATATATATATATATATATATATATATATATATATATATATATATATGTATTTGTTTGTGAGATGATTTCATCAATGGAAGAAAATCTCTTTCCGCCGAGCCATTTCTTTAAGTTTGGAAACAAGGAATAGCCACTCGGGGCTAAATCCGGAGAATGGGGCGGATGAGGGAACAATTTATTCAATTTCGCCACGGAGACTACACATGTATTGCATTGTCTTGGTGGAAAATAACTTTTTTCTTGGCCAAATGCGGTCGTTCTTTCTTTAAATCGTCATTGATTCGGTCCAATAAGTTGGTATAACATTCACCGTTCATTTTTATTCCCTTTTGAAGGTAATCAATATGAATTATACCGCGTGCATCACAAAAAACGGTCACCATGACTTTATTGGCTGACAAACCCACCTTAGCCTTCTTCGGCGCCGATTCGCACGAGAAACCCACTATTTTGACTACTGCTTGGTCTCTGGTATGTTGTGGTGAATCCATGTTTCGTCCTCGGTTACGAAACGGCGCAAAAGCTCTTCCCTATTGTGATTGAATAACGCCAAACACTCCTTCGTCCAAGATTACCATGGAAACAAACCTGTTTTTATTGCCTGCTTCCCCGTCCACAGCCTGTACCTTCTTTATAGCATCCATCGTCGAGCGCCTTTTGCGGAAGCCAAACTGGTTGTCTGCTGACCCCCGCCCCCCTCTTCTCGTGATTTCCTTTATAAGTCAGTTATTTATTACATGTTCATATATTTTTTCAATTCCGTCTTCCGTCTTCAGGCATATAGTTTTATATGACTTCTTTCCTTCTGTTTTCTGTGGTCTCTCAATAACACCAATCGAGCAGTGTTCTATTCTGACGGAAAGTTTCCATCGCTGCTTACTATATTTATCAGAACTTAACAACCTCGATCGGTACACCATCCGGGCCTGCAGCTTTACCAGATATCATCTTTCGGCCTGCTTCCCTTATTCCTTCATCTGTAAAAGGTGGAATATCCTCCGACCTCGCCTCCACTCTCGGCTATTTTTTGATCTCGTGTTTAGGGAACAATTCCTGCGCTATCTTAAGTTGTTTATCATCACTTATTGTAATTGGTGTTCTTGTACTTATTTTACCAGTGAAAAAATTTACCCTAGTCCTCAAATATCATCTATTTCCTTACAAAGAGAATCCAGGGCTCGTTTATTTGCCTTTGTTATTGCTGTCTTTAATTTCTTTCTGGTTTCCCTGTATTGATTCCCTATCACTACATATGATCTATTTTTCCTATTCACTCTAGTGACCTTCCTTCTTGCCTTCGTAGGTTCAATTCTCATGTTGGCGATCTCTTCATTCCACCAATATGCACCTTCTCGTCTGCCGCATTGCTGTTTCCTCTTCAAGTACACCTCATACGCTCTTTGTAGTGATCTATTCAGGTCCTTGATGCTACCTTCATAGTTTTTCTGCTTTGTTTGTATCTCTATTTCTTCTAGTATTTCCCTTGATTTTCAGCCTTATAGGATCATCCTCTGATTGTTCAAGTTTGCTGGGCACTACAAAACGGCTCTGATATCTCAAGAAGGATATTTTTGTAGTAGCTCAGGTTCTCCTGGTTGTTCACATGCCAGCCTCTCAAGGATCTCTGCAGACTTGACGAGCACATGGTAACATCGATATATTACGATCCTCCATTGCTTTTAAATGTTGGATGTCTACCATCAGTCCACATAATATAGTCCGCCTGGCACATCCGTTCGATCAACGCTTTTCCCTATTTAATGAATTTTTATTCAAAATACTTCGCTAATAGAGAGGTATCGACGGTGAGACCTTGAAAACATTTTTTTCAAATGAGCATGAAACCTAGAACCTGAAACCAAGGTCCATTTGAATTTATATATATATATATATATATATATATATATATATATATATATATATATATATATATATATATATATATATATATATATATGTGTGTGTGTGTGTGTGTGTGTGTGTGTGTGTGTGTGTGTGTACCCACACGATAACTTAAAAATTTATTAACCGAATACTCGGCAAGAGTCTTTAATTTATTAAAAGCTTGGACGAGTTTGTTAGCCAGCCCTATGGAACCAGTTTTTCTAAAAAGAACTAATTTTTCAAAAAAAAAAAAGTTTCTCAAAATGCGATTTGGTTGATATGTTGCGTTCGTGAATACCTTACTACGTACGAAAACTCAACTTTCTAGGTTTATAGCAAATTTATTTATACAAATTTGAACCAATTAATGAAAATTCGCTACCATAAGGCACTTGCTGCGTCACCAAATTTTTGTCTTCTCTTGCCGATCCCGATCTATTGGCTTTCGCAATAAAGTTTTCCCAAATTTATATATTTTTCTTATGTTGCCTAATGTCTCTGTTTAAGAAAGTTAGAAATGGCGGAAAATCTTCTCCAATTGCAAGCAATACATAACGAGAGTACAGATCTATCTCCAGCATTTCAATCCATACATAGCCTTTACCCTTTCCCATTCTGTGTACTTGTGTTTTGCTATTCGTAACATATATCGCTGCATCTACGTTTTCGTCTGTTACCCATTCGGCCTTTGCTCTAGCCATGTTTTGTTGGGTTGAGCTGTTATTTGTAACCTTCCAAAAATTAATGAGAAGAGTGGTATGGTTTTCTATATGTTTCTTAAAATAGAAACGATGCTCAATAAAACGTAGTCGTTACATATTGCCAACATTATTTCTTCCCTATTTTATTTTCTCCCTCATGGCATGTCCGCGGCTTTGCCGCCCCTATAGCACAGCAAGTCTTCTCTATTACATTTGTTTATTAATAAATCCATCGCCCTTTTGCTCCCATCCACATTTACTTGGATCACTTATATTTTATTTTCGTTAATCTCTCCGAAAACAATGGAAGGCATTTATTCTGAGACTCACTGTATACTATACGATGTACTCTTGTATAAACTGTGTACAGCATCCGAATTGTCAACACAAAAAGATAATCAAAAGAATGTTTAAAAACGCTTGAAGTTACTCGACTTCTGATGATACACATTCAGTACGCCAGCCAATGTTTCATTTTTTATCGAAAATTTTACAAATTTGAATGAAGTTAAAAATTAAGGATACAATTCCTAATTATGAGGCAGCTAATGGAGCGCGTAATGAATTTTAAGTACATGAAATACCTACATAAAAGGAGAAAACTTTCTAAGACCTGGCATAAAGGAGACTTAATAAGCATAACGGTTCTTTATAATCATCTTATATACCTCGCTATTTCATGGAAATTATCCCGCATGTTATTCAATCTTGCCGCCGTAAACATTATTTTTTTAACGAACAGGTACTTTGCAATGGCTGAATAATTTGTAAAAAATTTGCAAAATAATTATTGTACTACATACAATTAAGGGTGGTGATATCAGCCCTTATATTTTAAATAGGGAACATGGGTCTAGTGTTGCATCATTTGAAAGCTCTTTCTTTTCTGAATTCAGTACACTAGTTTTTTTGGAAGTTTTATCAACTCGTTTAAAAATTATTCACAGTTGAATATGCAAAAACACATTTCACTCATTCCGATAAGAAATGTGCTGATAGTCAATGTTTTGTTGGTTTGTAAACAAAAAATTCACTATCAGAACATTTCTTATCGGAACGAGGGAAATGCGGTTTATTATCTTAGTTTATCGGTTGGTTTGATACTTGGTAGTACTACCGAAAATTAATTTCCCAATGGTGTATTCTGTAGAAGAAAGAGGTGAAATAATTACTCTTTTTTTCAAAAACGATAACTGTGCCAACCGTACCGCAAATTTGTTTAATGAAAGACATCCGAACAGACATGTTAATAGAAAATACATTTTGGAGTTAGTTGCAAAGTTTCGACAAAGTGGTTCAGTAGCCAACAAAAAACGGGATCCTGAACATGAATTTCCGGTTAGAAATGAGACTACTGAGATTGAAGTTTTTGGACAAATTGCTGCAGACCGATTTTAATACAATTATGTAGGCGTCTTTCTTTTGCAAGTCGCCTGGATAAGTTTGTTAGATAGGAAAATCGGCCCAGGTTTTTCCGGAAAATTTTGTGTTTTCTTTCGGAAAAAAATTATATCTCCGGAAATAACCAAGTACGGCCAACCAAACATGGTACGCGTGTTTACATTATAAATGGCAACCCAAGCATCGTAATTTAGGTGTGTCACTTAAAAGGCAAAAAAATTATCAGCATTTAAAGAAAACAAATTTGGGGTTTTCATCTAAACGTCAAAGTTGCGATTTGAAACATCAAAATTCGCAACATTTAGACAAAGAGCCCGAAACAAATACGGATTACCTAAAGAAAATATCAATTTCGAAAAATTTTTGTACTTTTTCAAACAAGAAAATTATTTTGATGAAATGTGGTACATTGTTTTTACTATATAAGTTATATCGGTAACCAAACTTGACGCCTGCCTTCATAAAAAAAAAGACATATTTGCTGTTAAAAACATTTTAATGAAAATTCACTACTATAAGACACTTTCTGCGTCCAGACTTTTGCGAATTTCCGTAGGAAAAATTCATTTTTGAGGAGACCGCCACTTTTAAATTTTGAAAAGATTTCTATAAATGAGCGCGAACTAGGCCCCCTACATATCCAGCGTTAGTTTCAGTTTTCATCTGTTTTCATATATTCAGTGTGACACATTTCTACGGTAAAGCTCAAAATATCCGTTATTATACAAAATACGAAAAAAATGTATACGTTAATTATAAAGTGTCTTGAGCTGCATTTTATGGAATTATTTTTACAATCACAGGTGGCCCATAAGTCGTTGGTGATACAATATTTTTTAACGCACACGCCTTATATTATTGCATTTTTCATCGATATACAATGCATGTTTGTAAGAAAAGCAATTCTGGAGGCAGCAGGTGCGTTATGGTAGTCAACTTTCACTTATTGCTTCTGTTTTCAATAGCTCAAATTGCTATTTACCTAAGTTTTGTCGTCCATGGGAGTAGTTTTTTTTGGGAACATTTTAAGTTGATTTTTGTCAAATATTTTTACATTTTCAAAAAATGAAGTTATTTTAATAAAATGTGGTACATTGTTTATTCTATATGGGTTATACTGGTAACCAAATTCTATGCCTGCTTTGTATAAAAAAAGACATATTTGCTTATAAAAGCATTTATGAAAATTCACTACGATAACGACTTGCTTTCCAGACTTTTCTTTTAATATTTTGTTTTTGAAGATGACATGTTCAAGATGCATATTTTTTATTTCATCTACACTTTTTAGTGAATTTTCTTAAAAGAAATTCACCAATGAGGAGATCCCGACTTTTGAATTTTAAAAAAATTTCTTCAAATGAGCGCTAATCAGGCCCTCCAGAACACATATCCGGGGTCAGTTTCAATTTTTTTTATGTGTATATATATATATATATATATATATATATATATATATATATATATATATATATATATATATATATATATATATATATATATATATATATATACAACGATAACTCAAAAAATAATGGGCCGATTTTTATTAAATTTTGCGAATACCTTCCTTTTGCAAATGGCTTGGATAAGTTCGTTAGCCAGGAAAAGTGGCCCAGGTTTTCCCGGAAAATTTTGTGTTTTCTTTGGGAAAAAATTATATCTTCGGAATTAACAGAGTAAGGGCAAACAAATTTGGTACGCGGATTTATATCGTTATAGGTAAGTCACCTTTAGCTCTGCAAGTCGAAAGACAAAAAAATTAAAGGCATTTAAAGAAAAATAAATTGGGGGTTTGCTCAAAACGTCAAAGTTGCGATTTAAAACGTCAAAATTGGCAACATTTAGGCGAAGAACTTGAATGTAATACGGGCTATGGAAAGAAAATGTATCAAGAAGGATGTTTTACAAACCCTAAAGTCTTAGTTTCAACCGTCATAGTCCTTCATTTTACCAAAATGTTTCCAGAATATTCATTTCAAATAGACCCTTTCCCTGATGCTTGGCAGTTGATAAACCGTTTTTCATCCTTAAAAGTCCACCCCCTTCCACTTTCCGAGCTCAAGTCGCCCGTAATTTATTTCTCCTCTTATTTTTGTTTTATTTTCTTTCTTTTACAATGGGTGTTATCCTGTTCTCAATTATTTTTTTGTCTCAAAAATTATCGGCCCTGGTCTAGTATCAGTTTAAAACTGTCAAAACACTTACACTTTGGTTATTCCGTTTGCGTAAACGCTGTGAGTTGATATGCGAGGTGTGTGTAGAAAGGCTCGATAATAGAGTCGTATGTTATTGTTAAACCAGTTCACTGGAGTATTACTTTAATGTAATATATTATAATAGAAATTTATGGTTTTGATCTTGAGCGAATCTCGAACAGAGGGGCTCATTGCGAACAACCTTATTGCAAACCTGAATATGATGTAAATTCTCCAGACGTGAATAGTTATTACCACGTTTTCTTAGCACGAGGTTTTATGGAGTTTTTTCTTTCCCATACTTGAACGCTGAATACCTGATATTCGCCGTGTGTAATATAGGGAATATTTCAGTTAAAATGAAAGCAAGTAGGGGAGATATATTAGAATGTAATTGAAACACGTTTGAGAGTACAGTTTTTCTATCTAGGAAAATATGATGATACCTTTTGAGAGATCAGTAATATTCCTCACACTTTTTGAAGTAACTCCTCTTATTTATTTTCTGCTTATAAAATTCCTACGCAGTTAATATTTTATTTTAATACGACACCCTGTTTAAAAATATAACAGGATTAGGCTGACATTCTAAGCTATAAGTCTATATATATATATATATATATATATATATATATATATATATATATATATATATATATATATATATATATATATATATATATATATATATATATATATATATATATATATATATATATATATATATATATATATATATATATATATATATATATATATATATATATATATATATATATATATATATATATATATCGTATCGATAACCCAAAAAATAACAGGGACGACTTTGATAAAATTTGATACGTACCTTCCTTTTGTAAATGGCTTGGACAAGTTAGTTAGTAAGGAAAATCGGACCAGCTTTTCCAGAAAAATTTTGGGTTTTCTTTCGAAAAATTGCTGTATCTCCGAAAACGACAGAGCTATGACAATCGGATTTGGCATGCACGTTTCTACTATCAAACTTACCCTACCTGTCGTAATTTAAATCTTTAAGTTAAAAGAAAAAAGTTAGAGGCATTTAAAGAAACAAATTTGGGTACCACTGGTAATCAGAGGAAAGCATAAGAACAAAGTAGTTTGTGTGATTAGCAAAACCAATTGAATATTACATACAACGCTAAAGTTTTCTTGAAGCAAAAAGGTCAAGACATAGCAGAAAAATTATTAAAAAAAAAATATATAATTCTTCTTCTTAAAATGTCAAAGTCGCGATCTAAAACGTCAACAATTGCAATTTTCAGACAACGAATCTGAAACAAATACGGTTTATGTAGAAAAAAGGTCGTAGTTTTACCAAGCCTAAAGCTTCAGGTTCAACCATCATTTTCCTTAATTTTTCAATTTCAAATCGACCCTTGTTTTAAAAAGTTCGTAATTAAGGAGACTGTGACTTATGAATTATGAATTTGAAAAAGATTTGTTTAAATTATATATACAAGATATGAACAAAATTTATATACGTTTATTATAGGGTGTCTCGAGCTGCATCTCAAACTTATTTTGATAATCACAAGATGACTCATAAGTCGTTGGTGATACACGCTTTCTTCTTTAAATAGAACAGCCTGTTACGAAATTTTTGTATTTTTCATCGAATTATAATGCATGTTTGTAAAAAAAAAATTGACATCGTTCATCGTTTTTAAGTTATTTCAATTGTTTTGCATCTTTTCACGTTTCGGCACATATCACCACCACATACCACAAATGGTGATACGGCGTTGTTACCAATAGATAGCGGAGCCCTATGTAAATGACACATTCAGATAGCTCTTTGTTTGTATTACTCGTCGAAAAAATCCTTATACAAAGTTAAATAAATTTAAAGATTTGTCAGGTATAACCTATATCAATAGAAGGAATAATTTTAATCTATTTACTAGTATATGTTATGTGTTTGATAAAACTCACCACACCATTGTTAAACTTTCTCACAACACACGGCAACGTCGCTGTTCCTCCGACTTGTGCTACAACTACCGTACAGTTCTCTGTGGCAAAGACACTGTTAGGCTTTTGACTGATGCTTTTTTCTTTGACAGCGTTGTTAGCGGAACTTTCCATACCCTTTCGACGAAGCTCGTAGCTTCTTCTGTGTCGAAACATGGCGCTTTCTGTCCTATCTGTAACAAGCAAGTGATTAGAAGTGTTTGTGTCATACAATATTTTTATAAACTACTCTTAACTTTTTATAAACAGCCTTAATACTATCGCACCGTTGGTGTCGACAAGGAGGAAATAGGCAACTTGTTAATTCTGGACTTGAAGGTTTGGAGGTTCGGAGGAGAAGGAAAAACATGTGCCGGCAAGGAATTCCACAACTTGGAAGTCCTCGGACAAAAGAGCGGGCATAACAATGTATTCTATGTCTGGTGACCTGGGTGCATTCGCTCTGTGCCCCTGGTAGATCTGTTGGGGGCAGCACGTGGAGGAACTATGGAAGAAAGCTCATCTGAGCATAGCCCGTGCAGATTTCCATAAAAGAGAGAGAGGTCACCAACGGCACGTCGGTGGGCATGGGATGGCAGCTTTTGGGTAAGGGTAGGGTCACCTATGAGACGTATAGCTCTATTCAGAATGGCGTCCAGGATAGCGAGTGTAGAAGCGGCAGCGGCACCCCAGATGTGGTAGCAGTATTCGAGGTTTGGTCTCATTTGTGAAGTACATAATGCATGGATATTAGCTGGTGAAAAGTATTTGCGAGCCCGTAAAGAAAACCTAATTTCTTAGCAGCCGCCTCTGCAATTGATGTGATATGTTGGTGCCAATTGAGATTTCGATGCACAGAAATGGCAACAAGTTAAAAGGACTCATTACTTTGAAAAACTTGGTTATTCATTCTGATGGGCCTAGGACTGGTGTATCACTTATGAGGAAGGAAGCAAGACAGATTTGGTAGGGTTGAATTGTACAAGATTTCTACTTCCCTAGTCTAATATTTTTTGGAGATCCACGGATACAGAATCCTCCATGAGTCTGCGATCCTTATCTAATTGGGCTAAAGAGACAGGCTTAGAATATTGTATATTTGAGTGGAGGCTGCTGTCGTCCGAGTAACTGTATACTGGGTTGGATGTGCTATAGAGGAGGTCATTGATGTGGAAAAGAAACAAAGTAGGGGCTAAAGCAAAACCTTGAGGAACTCCTGCATTAATTGGATACAGTTTAGACAAATGGCCATCCACAACAACAGAAATGCTCCGGTTGGAGAGGAAATTTGCTGTCCAAGTAGAGAGTTCTGGTTGTAGGCCATAGGCCGGAAGATTATTAAGCAGCGCTAGAGCGACAATCTTCACCATGTAGTTCCATAGACTTGTTCCAAGAATGGGCGACAAAGGAAAGGAGGTCGGCAGTTGATATGCGCTGACTAAATACATACTGCCTATCGTGGATAAGACTGTGTTTTTCAAGAAATCTTAGTAATTCGGTGTTTATATACTTTTTCATCACTTTAGAGACGACTGAAAGGAAAGAAATAGGCCTATAGATGAAGCGCTTTGGATCCATTCTTGGGGACGGGTTGTACTCGAACAGTTTTCCAGTTACTAGGGAATATGCCTCTATTGTAAGATGTCTTTAACAGGCGTGTCAAGACAGGATTAAGTTCTGGTGCGCATTTTTTGAGAACAATTGTTGGGTTCTCGTCAAGGCCACAGGCTTTCCTGGTGTTAAGAGAAAAGGGCATGTTTCGTACCTATTTAGTTTTGAAAATGATATCCGTGACTTTATGCACGACATTGGTGGTTGAACATTTGGAGGTGGGTTGAGAGTAGAATTGCCGGCGAACAACGAGTCAAAAAGTGCAGCCTTGCCCAGGTCGGTAGAAGCAATTTCATTCCCTGAAACAAGAGGTGGGAACATGCTCTTGCAAAACTTATTCCCAATAGATTTAGAGAGGGTCCAGAAGGGTTTGCTGCCATTGGAGCTTGAGAGATAGATATCTGCACGGGCACTGCTCAGATGAGCGCTCTTCTATAGTTCCTCCACCTGCTGCCCCCAAAAGATCTACCTGGGGAACAGAGCGAATGCACCCTTTTACTGTCCAGGTCACCAGACCTAGAACATCTTGTTATTCCCGCTCTTTTGTCCTGAGGACTTCCAAGTTGTGGAATTCCTTGCCGGCACATGTTTTTCCTTCTCCATCGAACCACCAAAGCTTCAAGTCCAGAATTAACAAGTTGCCTCTTTCCTCCTTGTCGACACCCATGGTAGAATAGTATTTAGGCTGTAAGCCCTCGTGGTGTGTTGCTGAAATATTTTAAAAAATGTTACAGAACCACCGATCCTAAATCTAACAAAGAACTTGCATCTGCCAATTCTCGAGGAAAGGACAGCAATATGGCTTTTTTGCGTTTACCTTGCCATACTCAAGCAGTTGCGAGATAAATCAAAACTGTAACTGACGCTTCAGGAAGTCTGTGCACAAAATCGGCGCGTGAAGGTTTCATTACATGAAAGATTGGGTCTCGTAAACTTATGAGGAATTTGGTAGTAAAAAGTATTTTGTGTAGAGTAAAATACCTCATGACTGAGAAAAACCAGTTACTCATTTTTATAACTTTATTATTAAATAAAATATAGCTTGCTTATAGAACGCTTCATTAATTACATCTGTCCTACAACAAATAATATATAGTGTTTTAAGAAATATGATTTTTTTTTCAAATTTTCAGAATTTCGAGGTCAATCCGGAGGCAAAAGTTCATATCCGATTGCCATGAAACCTTCGCACTTCCCATAACCATGCGACACATTTTCTTGCTATTACAAGTCAAAAGCAAAACATTTTTTTCCATAGCAGAGTGACCCACCCTAATTTATATATAAAGCTTGCTACTAGAATCACTAACAGGTCTTGAAATCTAACGGAGTTTCAGCTGCAGATAGAGAAACACTCAAGATAGATATTCGGCATTCGGCAACGTTGAGTACAACCTTAATCTATTCTCATATTGAATTTTTTCACTTCCTTTTATTGCAACATTAACATCGCTATCAATTTTCAAATCTCCCATGCCCAAGTTACCCTAAAGTTACTCGAATATGGAACACCGAACTTATATTGACTCTTCGTAGAGAATATTAAATGAGGTTGAACTTCTTGAGGTAGGTTCGCTATATTGATTTCTCATTAATTGTAATTTTCAGATCGAAAGGAGCCACGTCTATTGGGAGTTAATTCCAGCGTCGCAGCTGTGATTTATAATGTTGTAATTACCGTTCATTCCACTCAATATTGTGAATATATGGCCGTAGTTTAGTCAGATGATTTGACAAATTGCTGAAATTCTAAAGTATGCCAATATGTAAGCTCGATCTTTACAATAATAAACCTCGCCATATATTATCAAAAAAATTGTATGTTTATAAAAATTTCCATGTCAAATCTTCGCCGCGGGATCAGTTAGCGAAAAAGGTGAAACGTCGACTCGCTACGCACAGGATCCAGGTTAGGATCCTACGCTACCTGCTCGATGATATTTTTATAATTATTCCTAATCAATTAATTGAGTAAGTACCTACATACTGAAAAATTACATTACTGAGACAGTGGCATTGTAAATGTCGCTTTTTCTAGGCGGTCCAACGCCGCCGACCTAGTATACCATACAATCTTGTACATGAAAAATATACCCACCAGGCTTATAAAAGACATAATTTTCACAACATTTTCGGGCTATCGAGGCAGGGGAACAGAGCTAGTGCACCCTTTTACTGTCCAAGTCACCAGACATAGAACATCTTGTTAATCCCGCTCTTTTGTCCCAAGGACTTCCAAGTTGTGGAATTTTTTGCCGGCACCTCCAAACCTTCAAGTCCAGAATTAACAAGCTGCCTCTTTCCTCCTTGTCGACACCTACAGTACGATAGTATGTAGGCTGTAAGCCCTAGGGGTGTGTTGTTGAAATATAAAAATATATATAAAAAATTAGGAGAAAAACAAAACAAAAGAAATTCAAGTACAGGTTTCAAAAATAATAAAATTCAACAATAAAGACAATAATTAGCTCTAAAGTAAATAGTGCTGCAAATTGAATCATGACTTCCACATAGCTGTAATAATCTACTCTCCTTAGAAATACATTCTCATTAAATAAATTAAGGGTCCATGACTTGGCCACAGAGTATTCGTATTCCTGTACCCATAAACTTTTGAACGTTATTATACTCGAGTTATAACGAAAAAATATAAATTTTCACCAAATCACCTCTCGTTTATCCCCTATCCCATGACGCAATATTACCCAAAAACAACTTCGGGCATTCCTTTGTCAGGTGATAATTGGATACCAAATTTGAAGATGATATCTCAATTCGTTCAAAAGTTATTACGCTACTAGCAGACGTACGGGCCGACAGACTGATCCGCAGACCAACAAATTTCGTTCCCGAATCAAGTTTTCTATATGTTTTAAACATTTTACGCCCTTGAAAAGAAAATCGAAATTTTGTGACCGATATTCCACCCCCACACATTCAACCCTTATGTTAATTTCAGCACAGAATACCAGATGTTTGCTGAAATTAAAAGGTTTCTAATAAACAAACCCTACAACGTTATATTGCTTGAGTTTTAACGAAACATTTTCAATGTTCATCAAATAATCTCTCATTCATCCCCAACCCCGTGGACATATTTTACCCAAAAACCAGTTCAATTGTTCATTTGTCGTGTGCTACCTGTGTACCAAATTTGAAGACTCTCAATTGCAATTCTACAAGTGCAAGTGACCTGGACAAGTTTGTTGAATCTTGAAAATCTGCTCAGTTCAAATCGATTAAAGAATGCTTTGTTTTAGTTAGTCGGTCGGATTCCCCGGCCCGTGCCAGTTCTGAGCTGACCTATAATCTATCGGATTTCGACCACCGCACAGGTCAACTAGATTATATATAAGAACCGATCAAATTATCCCAACAACTTAATATTAACCAGCAGTCGAGTCCAAATAACCTAACCAAGTTGTAATTTTGTTATAATTAACCAAAATGTTGGCTTGATTGCCATAATCACTACCAATTTGAGAATTCGGCTAATAGTTAGCCTAGTTTTGCCTATTAAAATTACTCCAAAGTCAGTAATTTACAAGTAACTAAATTGGGAAAAGTTTGGTTCCATTTTACCCATAAATATACTTAAATATAATTTTGAGTTTGAATTCCACAATTTGTAATTTTTAGGTCCCTAAATTGGACTAAAACTTGTCTGTTGAGTCCAGATACCTAAAATACATATTTTTAAGTAGTAATTTATTAGCCAATATTAATTTGAACTACGTCTCTATGGTATAGTAAATTGGAGGTCTTCTTCTGAAGTCCAGATTATATATATATATATATATATATATATATATATATATATATATATATATATATATATATATACTATGTGAAAACTGGAACCTGTGATGAGCACTAATAAGTACACTTGGAGAACACCCAAATCACCACAACACATAATGTATGTGTTGTGGTGATTTGGGTGTTCTCCAAGTGTACTTATTATATATATATATATATATATATATATATATATATATATATATATATATATATATATATATATATATATAAATTACAAATCTAACTGAAATACAACACAGGAGATATTTTGGGCTCTAAGATAACCTAAAATGGCTTTCTGATTGGGCGTGTAGTCATAATTGCTGAAGAAGTGGTCTCCCAAGTCAAATTTCCTACATCAAAGTAGAAAATACCCATAAAATCTGACGTCAAATAAAAATGTCCTCAAAGTTTAAAGTGTAATCAATTTGTGAATGTTGAAGGTGTTTCAGTTGATGAAATTAATTAATAAAAGTTTTATTATTTAGTAATAGTCTCTGTGCCTCTTTCAGTTTTTATCTGTTTACATATATACATGGTGACGCATTACTACGGTAGAGCTCAATACAATTGTTATTATACACGATACGTGAAAAAATTGTATACGTTAATTATAGGGTACCTTAAGTTGCACATTATAAAAACATTTTGACAGTCACAGGTTGATCCATAAGTCGTTGGTGATCCCTACAATTGTTGTTTTCGAACACCCTTATATTATTGCATTTTTACATTTTTTATCGAAATATGATGCATATTTGCAAGAAAAAAAATTGCGACGCAGTAAGTGAGTTTTGGTAGTTAGTTTAGCGACAGATACTGATGAAAACAACTTCGTTGTCGAAATGTGTGTCAAGCGCATACCTCTCTGTTATCATTTATGTGGTTTCTGGGGTGTTTCTGCTTTTTGTTTCAGTTAGATAATTGCTTGAGGTTCTAAAATGTTTACACCGAAGCTTTTCTATCCCTTTGGACTTAATTAGGTTACAATCCTCAGGAAAATTATAAAAGTTATTCATGGTCAAACACAAACGAGCTTACGCGACCAATTAACACCCCATAAGAAAGTTCAGATCCTTGACATGGCGTAATTAAAGTCACATTTAATGCCGTATTTCAACTTTGCCACAATCAAAATCTCTCAATGTCACTTTCTTTTGCACAAAAGCTTTTCCGACGTGTCAGTGGAGGTTCGTCACTTTCAATGTAGGGAATTGTAGGGGAAAGTCAGAGCCAAGAGACCCAAGCATGAAAATATGAATACATTAAAGGTAAAAAGGTGTTAAAATCCTGGTCTTTAAAATACATAGACTGTTTGTCTGGGAATGTGTGAATGCATCTATTAGCGAATGTTCTAAAAAAATTTCGCTATGGCCGTTAACTTATTTAACGAAAATTGGAAATGGTTATTTTAAAGAAATCTAGTACACAAGCTGCGTTTATATACAAAACCTTACAGACAAAACTTTAAGTTTATAGTTTTTTAAGTTTGAGTTACCGGTGCTTAAAAACATGTTTTAAAACAATTTAACGTTTTACCAAAAAACCGAGATTTAAAGGCGTAATATAATTGATAGGTTTATACCATGGTATGTTTTTTTATATTTCAACAACACACCACGATAGCTTACAGCCTAAATACTATCGTACCGTGGGTGTCGACAAGGACCAAAGATGTTCTATGTCTGGTGACCTAGACAGTAAGAGTGTGCATTCGTTCTGTTCCCCTGGTAGATCTGTTGGGGGCAGCAGGTGGAGGAACTATGGAAGAAAGCTCATCTGAGCAGTGCCCGTGCAGATATCTATAAAAGAGAGAGAGAGGTCACCAATGCCACGTCGGTGGGCAAGAGATGGCAGCCTTTGGGTGAAGGTAGGATCACCGATGAGACGCATTTACTTCTGAATATAGTCCAGGATAGCGACTGTAGAAGCGGCGGCGGCACTTCAGATGTGGAAGCAATATTCGAGGTTTGGCCTTATTTGTGAAGTATATAAAGTATAAAGATTAGCTGGTAAAAAGTATTTGCGAGCCCGGAAGAGGAAACCTAATTTCTTAGCAGACGCTTCTGCAATTGATGTGATATGTTGGTGCCAATTGAGATTTCCATCCACAGAAATGCCAACAAGTGAAAATAACTCATTACTTTGAATAACTAGGTTGTTTATTGTGATGAGTGTAGGGCTGGTGTATCTCTTATGAGAAAGAAAGCAAGACTGTGATTTGGTGGGGTTGAATTTTGCAAGATTTCTACTTCCCCAGTCTGATATTTTTTGGAGATCCACGGAGATAGAACCCTCCATGAGTCTGCGATCCTCATCTAATTGGGCTAAAGAGACTGGCTTAGAATATTGTATATTTGAGTGGAGGGTGCTGTCGTCCGCATAACTGTGAACTGGGCTGGATGTGCTAGAGAGGAGGTCACTGATGTGGAGAAGAAACAAAGTAGGGGCTAAAGCTGAACCTTGAGGAACTCCTGCATTAATTGGATACAGTTTAGAGGAATGGCCATCCACCACAACAGATATGCTCCGGTTAAAGAGGAAATTTGCTGTCCACGTACAGAGTTTTGGTGGTAGGCCATAGGCCGGTAGTTTATTAAGCAGCGCTGCGTGCCAGACCTGGTCGAATGCTTTGGATATGTCTAGAGCGACAATCTGGGATTCACCGCGTAGTTCCATAGACTTGTTCCAAGAATGGGTGACCAAGGAAAGGAGGTCGGCAGTTGAACTGCGCTGACGGAATCCATACTGCCTGACGTGGATTAGACTGTGTTTTTCATGAAATTTTAGTAATTCGGTGTTTATATACTTTTCCATCACTTTAGAGACGACTGAAAGGAGGAAAATAGGCATGTAGTTGCTGGGAAGCACTTTGGATCCTTTTTTGGGGACGGGTTATACTCTAGCAGTTTTCCAGTTACTAGGGAATATGCCTCTATTGTAAGATGTCTGAAACAGCAAGTCAAGAGAGGAGAAAGTTCTGGTGCGCATTTTTTGAGAACAATTGCTGGGATCTCGTGAAGGCCAGAGGCTTTTCTGGTATTAAGAGAAGAGAGCATCTTTCGTACTTTTTTAGTTTTGAAAATGACATCTGTCATTTTATGCGCGACATTGGGGACTGTTGCTGGTTGAACATTTGGAGGTGGGTTGAGTGTAGAATTGCCGGTGAACATTGAGGCAAAAAGTTCAGCCTTGCCCAGGGCGGTAGAAACAATTGTATCCCCTGAGACAAGAGGTGGGAACGTGCTCTTGCAGAAATTATTTCCAATAGATTTAGCAAGAGTCCAGAAGAGTTTGCTGCCGCTGGAGCTTAAGAGGACTTTGTTTTTGATGTGGTTATTACACGAGTTTTTTGCCCCAGAAAGAATGCGGACATAGCGGTTTCTTGCGTCGTTAAATGCTTGACGGTTTTCTTGACTGGGATTGCGTAGAAGCTTTTTGTGAGCTTTGACCTTTTCAAGTCTGGCCTTGTCACAGGATTTAGAGAACCAGGGCTTTTGAGTGGCTGCAGAGGTTTTCTGTGTACGTGGAATAAATAATTCCATGCCATCTTGGATAATTTCGGTGACGTCTTGTGAGATATCAGAGGGGTCAGGATGAGGGAAGCAGACAGACGCCCATGGAAATGAGAAAAATTAATCTCGCATTTCATCACAGTTCGCGGAGTTGTGGTGCCAAACGATACGTGGGTGTGATGACTGTGTGACCTCGGGTTGCACTGCGTAGGAATCAATGACCATGCCGTGGTCTGAGCGACCCAGGGGGGCGGTGACTGATATCTTATAGCAGTCAGCATTTGTAGTAAGAGGGTGATCCAAGGGATTTGAGCTGTGTGTTGGGATGCGAGGAAAGTGTAACTTGTAATAGTAAGTGTAACTTGTTATATGAATCTATGTATTTCATCATAATATATGCATTTTGTTACTAACAGCCATACAGATATTATATTGATTTTGATACCAGGTAAGAATCGAATTAATAGTGAAGAAATCTTAGCAATTTGTTGCTAAAAATTTGGTGACAATGTGGAAAATTTGTAAAAAAAAACTACAAGTGATGTGGACAGTTGCAACAAAGTAACTGGTTTTTAAACCAAGGGGCATTTTTGGGATTTTGAATGATTATTAAAGTAAATTTAGATATCATTTCGATTGTTTTAAAGTGTTTCACTGCATTTGTTAAAACAATTTGCTACTGTGGGATTTTGTATGATTTTTAGCAACCTATTACCGTCCGCCTATGGAATACGCAAATTATATGCCCCATTCCCGGCCGTTATTGCGTGTATCACGCACTCCAACCCACCGCGGCCTCCTTGACAGCAGCCATAGATATAAAAGTAAATAAAACCTCCCAGACATTCACTGATATGATAGGTATAAATAAGCGCATATTACATTACATGATTTGCTCTGTAAACTTTCTTCCGGAGAAAGAAAGAAATGTCGCCTCCTGGAGGAGATATTGTCGTTTGATGGATTTCTTCTATTGCACGAAACGTTTTGTTTAAAGTGGTAGCATTTTTCACCAGCTGAACAGTTATTGTGATCGTTCAAGACAATTCACGGTTGAAAAACGAAATTCCTGTTTTTTTATTGTGCATGTTTATTCGAGCTGCGCGATTTACAAGTGTTGTTTTAAAAATTTATAGTCTTTTAGGAGGCTTATTTCTGTTGAATAATCATTATAGCTGTGTTATCTTTGTTAAATTTGGTTGTAGTAGCGTTCGGTTGTAATTTATGTATATAATTGCAGCTATTGTGATAACGTTTATTTGTTGAAATGAATTTAATTTACACCTTAGTAAGATCGTAGCTAAATTTATTATACAATGTGGGACAACCAAATGGAATAAATTATTTCTGTTAACAAAATCAAGCTTACTACACGTAACAAAACCCAATTTAAATACAGATTTAAATACAGATACAAATTTCTTGGAAAACACAGTCTAATCCACGACAGGCAGTAGGGATTCCGTTAGCGCAGATCAACTGCGAACCTCCTTTCCTTTGTCACCTATTCTTGGAACAAGTCTATGGAACTACACGGTGAATCCCAGATTGTCGTTCTAGACATATCCAAAGCCTTCGACCAGGTCCGGCACGCAGCGCTGCTCAATAAACTACCGGCCTTTGGCCTACCACCTAAACTATGTACCTGGACAGCAAACTTCCTCTCCAACCGGAGCATTTCTGTTGTTGTGGACGGCCATTCCTCTATATATCCAATTAATTCAGGAGTTCCTCAAGGTTCAGCTTTAGCCCCTACTTTTTTTCTTCTCCACATCAATGACCTCCTCTCTAGCACATCCAACCTAGTTTACAGTTACGCGGACGACAGCACCCTCCACTTAAATATACAATATTCTAAGCCTGTCTCTTTGGCCCAACTAGATGAGGATCGCAGACACATGGAGGGTTCTGTTTCCGTGGATCTCCAAAAAATATTAGACTGGGGAAGTAAAAATCTTGTACAATTTAACCCCACTAAATCTCAGCCTTGCTTTCTTTCTCATAAGAGATACACCAGCCCTAGACCCATCACAATGAATAAGCAAGTTATTCAAAGTAATGAGTCCTTTTTACTTGTTGGCATTTCTGTGGATTTAAATCTCAATTGGCACTAACATGTCACATCAATTGCAGATGCGGCTGCTAAAAAAATATGTTTCCTCTTCCGGGCTCGCAAATACTTTTCACCAGCTAATCTCTATACCTTATATACTTCACAAATAAGGCCAAACCTCGAATACTGCTCCCATATCTGCAGTGGCGGATTTGCCCTAAGGCCCAGTAGGCTCGGGCCTAGGGCGGCTAGATATTAGGGGCGGCCAATCGTGACAAAAAACACATTATGGCGTATGGCGGCCGCACTGCACGGTGCAGTCTGCACCGCATCGTATAACAATAATCTTCCTAAATCACTTTCGCACATTTTATGTATAAAATATAGATATGATACATATGTATATAATGTTGGTAATAAAGTAAATTCATCATGTAGTCTATATAGATGCGGATGTCTCGGAAGCTTTTTGTGCCTATTTTACATCTGTGGGTGAGAGGTTAGCAAACGATATCACTATAAGAAATCGGAGATCTCTTCGGCGGAGACAAAATAGCTCTACAATGTATCTAGAGCTGACTTCAGAGGACGAAGTAGAGAAAATAATCTCAAAATTAAAGGTACGTAAGGCACCTGGGTCAGATGGGATACAGGCGCGCATGCTGCGACAAATCGGAAAGAGTATAGTGCATCCATTAACCTACCTTCTAAACGCTTGCATGGAGCAGGGTTTCTTTCCAACAGCATTAAAGAGAAGTATAATTAAACCCATGCATAAGGCCGGCGACAGGTCAAAACTATGTAATTATCGGCCAATCTCGCTTATGTCAAACTTTGCTAAAATATTTGAGAAAATATTGAAAATCAGAATCGCAGCCTTTGCAGAAAAATATCATCTACTTTCGGAAAAGCAGTATGGGTTTAGAGAAAATAAGTCAACACAGGACGCCATTGCCGATTTGATTGGACACATATATGGTAAAATGGATTTGGGAGTTCCAGTGGCGAGTGTGTTTGTGGATCTGACCAAGGCATTTGATACTGTTTGTCACGATGAATTACTGGATACAATGTGGAGATTGGGTTTCAGGGGACCAGTTCATACTTTGTTAAAAAGCTACCTAACTGGAAGACTGCAGAGTGTGGCTGTAGGCGAGGTCTTGAGTCAGCCTAGGGAGGTTAGGTATGGTGTTCCGCAGGGAACGGTATTGGGTCCCATTCTTTTCAACTTATACATGAGTGATCTGTTTGATATAGAAACGAGGGGGAAAATCATTAGCTACGCAGATGACACGGCACTCGTATATTCCGGGGAAACTTGGCTTAGTTTGAGGGATGTAATACAGGAAGATTTTAAGGAAATAATGTATTATTGTGATGAAAAGAAATTGACAATAAATTTTGAGAAAACCAGTATTATGTTTTTCAGGCACTTTGAAAGATACGGACCAAATTATAATGGGATAGTGGTGGAAACACAAGACCAGGTTATAGAAATAAAAGCGACAAATTCGATGAAATACTTAGGAATAGAGATAGACTCTGGTTTGAGGTGGAACAGACATACAGAAACGCTGAAGAAAAAACTCAGATCGCTGATACCAACATTTAAATTTTTCAGAGATTTGGTTAGCAGGCGACAATTGTTAGTTATGTATGATGCATTAGTTCAGCCCCTGTTAGCATACGGAATAATAGCCTGGGGTGGAGTTACGAAAAATTATTACACGCAGCTAGAGATAGTTCAGAAGTGGCTGATAAAGGTAATCTTTAACAGGGAAATAACCTATCCTACAGATCTTCTTTTTAAAGAGTCTGGGTTTTTTGATTGTCGGCAACTCTTTGTGAAGTGGTTGCTGGTGTTTTGCTCAAAATGTTCTTATTTGCTACCTCCCATAAACCACGAATACGCGACGAGAAGTAGAGATGAAGGCGCATATGTACCCAAATGTGCAAAGACAATAGGCCAGCGCAGTTTTGTTTATCTAGGTCCCAGGATATTTAACGAGGTGCCCAGGCACCTGAAGCGGACAAATATGTCAAGGGCTTTGTTTGCTAAGGGAGTGGCGAGTTGGATTGGAGAAATGCCCAGATTGAGAGCACATCAAATGGTGGACTTCAAAAACTGGTACAACACAGAGTGACCAACAGTGACTTGTCAATGGCCTGCCACTGCATTTGTTGGAGAATGTTTGCTGTTTCACTTGCTTGGGTAGTGTCTCGGTACACAGACAGCATTTCTCAGTGGGTGAAAAGAGGTGTGCGCGCGCGTGTGTGTGTGAGTGTGTGTGTGTGAGCGCGTGTGCGTATATGCGATGAGGAGGTGCAGGTGTGTAAGCGCAGATAGGTGTACATGTGGTCATGCGCCTGTGAGGATATATAAGAGGTCAGTAAAGTATGGGTAGGTATGCACAGATGTGTGTGTGCGAGTGTTTGGGATTGTGTGGATGTGTGTGTGTGCGTGCATGTGGGTGTGTATGGATGGAGGTGTACCTCAGTGTATGCATGTGTATGTATAGATTGTGATATGATGTAGCAATGTTTAGTTTGCAGTCTAGTAATATTCATGTACTGTCAACCCACGCACAAGTATAAAAATACTTTTGTGGGAGGATTTGTTTATTGGATTCTTGATTGTTTTATTAACTGCACATTATTTGTAGTCTGATTTATTGTAATTATTGCCCAATAAACTGTTATTATTATTATTATTATTATTATTATTATATGATTGGTGCTGAGAAAGGGGCGGCTGGTACTTACTACATGGCCTGGGGCCTAGGGCGGCCAAGACTTCAAGACCGCCACTACATATCTGGGGTGCAGCTGCCGCTTCTACACTCGCTATCCTGGACTCCATTCAGAAGGAGCTATACGTCTCATTGGTGACCCTACCCTCACCCAAAGCCTGCCATGCCTTGCCCACCAACGTGCCGCCGTCGGTAACCTCTCTCTCTTTTATAGATATCTGCACGGGCAGTGCTCAGAGAAGCTTTCTTCCATAGTTCCTCCACCTGCTGCCCCCAACAGATCTACCAGGGAACAGAGCGAATGCACCCTTTTGCTGTCCAAGTCACCAGACAAAGAACATCTTATTATGGCCGCTCTTTTGTCCCGAGGACTTCCAAGTTGTGAAATTCCTTGCCGGCACATGTTTTTCCTCTTGTCGACACGTCTTTCCTCCTTGTCGACACCCACGGTACGATAGTATTTAGGTTGTAAGCCCTCGTGGTGTGTTGTTGAACAAAAAAAAAGCAGATATGGGAACTCCTTCTCTGACTTCACAAGGGCTTGTTTTCTTCTGCGCAACCGGTTCGACTTTTGAGCCTGACTTTTCTTGTAGTTGCAGAAGTGCGTTTTCTTTCTGTAACTGGTCTAACTTTTTGCGGCATCGATAGGAAAAAAATTATATGTGTAGCAACAGCAAAACGCCCTGCGTTTGTATTTAGATCAGATTATATAATTTTCAGTTTACTTAATTAGCGAATATTGATATAAGATGTTCTTGAAATAGGTAATTTTCTTACCTAATTTTTTTGGTTATTTTTCTAAATTTCTAAGAAGAAAAATGTGTTTCGATTTTTTGTATTAAAAAAGTGTTTTTTTTTTCAACAAAATTTTTGAGAAATTAATACATTTTCACGCAATAAATCTTTTAAGGGATTTTTGGAAGGAATATTTGTTGGAATTTTTAGTTAAGATTTTTTAGACAATAATAGTTTTTAGCAAATATACGTAGAAAATTTTTTTCACCTGATTTTTAACCACTTTTTATCGTTTTTTTAATATTCTTTTCTATTTTTTTGGTGAAAAATGAGATGAATTTTAAGTGACTTTGTGTAGAAAAAATGTGCTTATGATGAGATCACGACTTTGTGACTTTCAAAAGTCTTCTTCAAATTAGTGAACTAAGACTTATGTCCTAGGTCACTTTCAATTTTTATAAAACATTACAATATATATATATATATATATATATATATATATATATATATATATATATATATATATATATATATATATATATATATATATATATATATATGTGCGTGTGTGTACATAAACATTATAACTGACCCGGCTATAGGTTCTAGAGGTCCTAGCTTGCGCTCATTCGAAAAAAAATTTTCAAAATTCAAAAGTCTAGATCTCCCCATTAGTTATTTTTTCTACGAAAATTCACTAACAGATACCATTCTACAATATAGCGACAATTACAGAGGTTTCTTTTTCAAATAAAACTTTTAAATTGATTTGGTTTCAGAGATAATAAATAACTATTACATCCCCAAAACCTGAGCGTTGTTCTTTTACCTTTCTTTTAAAGAACACAAAATTCATGAATCTCCCAGCTTGATGGAAAGCAATGTCTTTCAGTGGTGGTGTAAAAAATTCAAAACTGCCTTTCGTTTCAGATAGGTTTATAGATTAGCAGATTTGGTTTTACGAGACATAATAAAATTCGGCAGCCAAATTTCACGACGAGAGTTATAAACTTGACAGTTGCAAATAAAATTTGATATAAATTCAACTAGTTTCACTTTGAGCAGCTTTTGAAGTATTAACTTGTCTTTCAGATCGAATCTTCAAGTTCGCTGACGCTGTGTGATATATCTCTTTCAAATTCAGTGCACCCAATGCAATCTGGAGAATATTGGAGGATGTATCCTAAAATATATGTGTTTTCTAGACAAGAAAATCCTACGAGCAAACAAATAAATTGTCTATCCTGTGTACACTAGCTGCATATAAGTCAAATTTTTACTTTAGAGCTCCATCATAGACATATATATATATATATATATATATATATATATATATATATATATATATATATATATATATATATATATATATATATATATATATATATGTGTGTGTGTGTGTGTGAGTGTGTGTGTATCCATACGATAAACTATAAACTCAAAAAATTATTAAGCGATTTTGATGAAACTCGGCAAGAATCAAAATCGGACAAGGTTTTCCAGGAAATTATTGAGTTTTCCTTCGAAAAAAATTTTATCTCAGACAAAACTGATCGCTCTAGAGACCAGCAGCATCCTGCTACTTATTGTCTAATTACCTACACGCCAAACATGTTTAACATGGAGCTAGTGTGACTATTATTACATCTTTAAAGGAGATGCTAACACAAATTAACCAACGCAAAGCTTTTTTACAAAGCTATATGAAATTTTGTGGATATGTTCTCCTACGAAAGGCCTTACTTCATAACAAAATTCACCTTTCTAGGTTTATAGAAAATTGGGTTATCCAAATTTGAAACATTTAATGAAAATTCACTCCGATAACGCACTTGCTGCGTCCCGAACTTTTTTTCGTGTGTATTGTAAGTAGGATTCCTGTACTGCTAAGATACCAAAAACAGACTCCGAAGAAGATAATGTTACCAATTTTCATAGCCTGTTCATAATAATGCGCCGATTTCGATAAAATTTCGTCAGTACCTTCCTTTTGTAAATTGCTTGGACAAGTTCGTTCGCTAAGAAAATAGTACAAGTTTTTCCCGCAAAATTTTGTGTTTCCTTTCGGAAAATTTTTATATCCCCGGACATAAGAAAGCTATGGCAACCAAATTTGGAATGCGTGTTTATATCATAAAATCAAATCATGCAAAAAAATTCGATCTCTACATTAAATATATATATATATATATATATATATATATATATATATATATATATATATATATATATATATATATATATATATATATATATATATATATAAGCTATAAAAAAAATATTTTTTATTCTTAAAACGTCAAAGTCGCAATTCGAAACGTCAAAATTGACATGTTCTAGATAGAGAACCTGAAACTAATACGGGTTATGTAGAAGAAATGTTGTAAGAAGTGTGTTCTATAAAGCCTTAAGTTTCAGCTTCAGCCGTCATAGTCCTTTGTTTTAAATAAATATTTGCAGAAAATAAATTTCAAATAGACCCGTTCTCTAATACTTTGGCAGTAGTTTCAGTTATAGGGTCTATTCTATATATTAATACATTAAGAAAAAACTTTGCACCGCTTTTTAAGCACATTGACCTCACCGACCAGTGTGAGATTTGGTATGGTTAAAGTTTACAAAAATAAGGACAGCAAAAATATAAATGGTATGTATAATATGTGCTACAAATAGATTAAACAATGTTTTGTTTTAACTAGACATGCAGAATCACAGTGCCAGGTCTAAACTGACGACCAATGTATTAAGCTCTCAATGTAAAACGCATTACTCTATAGTCGAACAGATTTATATGGAACCATTCATACGTTCGTAGTGAATATTAAGCACATAAAAGTCTGTGGTCAAATAGTCGCATTGGGTTTATAGAAGTATACTCTATGACAAAGGAACATCAATAATTTTCAAACTTAAAAATTTTGTTAATTACGACCACTGCATCGGCCCAGTAGTTTACATCTAATAACGGATCAGATTACTTGACTAAGTATTTTCTAATTGCGCAAAGTGGGAGCTTTTTATGCAGAAACGGTGTGACGGGTTGGTGGCCAGAAAATTATATAAATGACAGGATGAACCTTTAAGTTTTTCAGTTTCTAAGAAAGTAACTAGAAATGTAATAAACTAATTGAACGCTACGTTTATAAAAGATTTTAGTGAATTTTCGTAGAAAACAATAACTAATATAAAGTGAAAGTGATGGCGGCTTTCGAAATTGGTTATAAATAAAAATTGTGAGGTAATGACTCAAAACAATACAATTTGGCGTAAAATAGAAAACCTGTATATTAGTAAATAATATTCTAAGAGCAGTGTTAACACTTGGTTTTTAATGTTTCTTGATTGAGCCACGACAGGACCCCTTAGACATTATTATTATTATTGTATAACCGGGGGAAATAACTAATGTATTATGTGGTAATAGCAACGATAGCGGTATTTTTATAGTTTATCTCCGTGAGAAAGACAATATTTGGTAGGTTCGTTGTGATAAATTTAGTACAACGGGCGTCAATGTTTTTTGCAAGTATCAAGACCTGGTAGTCCAGTGTACTCTTGGAAAAAAGCTAGGTTCATACAGTCGCGAACTGCGAAATCGTCCGAAACGTATTCCTATTGGTTTATTTAAAATAATATCGTAAAACTGTTATTCTTTTAGTGAATTTTCGTAGAAAAAATTCACTAATGGGGAGATCCCGACTTTTGAATTTTGAAAAAATTTTTGCAAATGAGCGCGAACTAGGACCCCTAGAACCCATATCCGGGGTTAGTTTTAATTTTTATATGTTTATATATATATATATATATATTTATATATATATATATATATATATATATATATATATATATATATATATATATATATATATATATATATATATATATATATATATATATATATATATATATATATATATATATATATATATATATATATATATATATATATATATATATATATATATATATATATATATATATATATGTATCACACCGATAACTCAAAAAATAATGGGCCGATTTTGATAAAATTTGGCATGTACGTTTCTTTTGTAAATAGCTTGGATAAGTTCGTTAGTCAGGAAAATCGGACGAGGTTTTCCGGGAAAATTTTGAGTTTTCATTCGAAAAAAATTCTTATCTCAAAAAGTAATAAGCCGATTTTAATAAAATTTGGCGTGTACCTTCCTTTTGTAAATGACCTTGACAAGTTTGTTAGCCAGGAAAATCGAACGAGGTTTTCCGGGAAAATTTTGAGTTTTCATTCGAAAAAAATTCTTATCTCAAAAAGTAATAAGCCGATTTTAATAAAATTTGGCGTGTACCTTCCTTTTGTAAATGACCTTGACAAGTTTGTTAGCCAGGAAAATCGAAGTTTTTAGGGTAGGGTTTTTAGAATTTTTTTTTCAGAAACATGCTTAGAACCCTCGTTGGATGCACAACCCACAAGGCAAATTTGATTCAAACAACCCCTAAGTGAGCAAGAATGAATAGGGTTGGTAGGCGGGGAGAAAACATGGGCGGAAAATGCTAAAAAAAATATTTAGTCGGACTTTGAAAATATGCTTTTTTCACATTTTGCAGCAATACCCCATTAAACCCTGTCGACCTCGCACCGCATCTATATTCGCGCAGGTCCAGTAATTTCCTTGGGGGTTGCTCACAAGGAATTTTTCTCGTGCTTATGCTTTGCAGGTAGTTGTATTCATGCACAGGGGGAAGAAGAACCCCCTGTGTTTTTGGGTGATGGGGCAGAAACCTTCTTCGGCCTGGGGGTTCCTCTCCTTGTGCATGGATACAATCACCCTCAAGTCATGAACCACGGATTTTTTTATGTTCAGCTTATAAGGCTAAATCACTATAACATATTTCTCTTATGAAAATTCATTACCTTACCGAACTTGCTGCATCCCGAACATTTTAATTAATCAATTTGAGGGCCAGATACATTCCGACTATAATTAGAAACCCATACCGGTTTCGCTGTCATTGGAGCTAATCAGTGCGCTATACCAAATTACAGCCAGAATACACCCAAAAGCAAGTTCGGCTAAAGGTAGCCAGCCTCGTAGAACATAATGAGATGTACGACAGTGTCGCCGTCCGTGGCGTAGCCAGTTATTACATTGTCACAGCAGCTCTAATAAACACCAGGTGTTATATAAACAGAGACTGTGTACAACTAACTAATGTTTTAAAAAATCGCTAGCCCTGGTACTTTCTTTCCTAATATATTTAGGAACAATGTATATATATTTATATATATATATATATATATATATATATATATATATATATATATATACATATATATATATATATATATATATATATATATATATATATATATATATATATATATATATATATATATATATATATATATATATATATATATATATAAGGCCAGGTGCACTCCGACTACAATTGCAAACGCATACCGGTTTTGCTCTCATTAGAGCTCATCAGTACCCTACACCGATGGCGACACTGTCGTACATCTCACTATGTTCTAATCAACTCGAGTAGGAGTTTTTATCTTTCAGCATGTAGTTAAGTTTATAATTATTCCGTTCTGTTAAGTTTATCAGCATTTATTTAATAATGTTTGTAGATACGTGATAAGTCATTTTATTATTAATACAGTGTCTTTATAAATTCCTCAGTTTCACCCACATCCTGCGTTCAGAATTATACTTTAAAACTAATTATCGTATTCTATACAGTACCATTCATTCGGAAATTCGGGTTTCTCACGAATTCGATCTTGGAACTGTTTAAAATTTTATAACCTCTTTTACCGAGTTAAAAATATTCATAATATACTACTAGAAATAGCCAACGCGCCAATTTTTTTACTGCCTGCTGTAGCTTGTAATTTGCTTCTATATTGGGTCCCGGTTGATACTCTGTCACGTTTTTGTGTTCTTAAATAATAATGAGGTGTTTGGCGTTTGTCCCAATTTATGTAAACAAAGTATCGATCGGTTTTAGCAAGGTCAGCCCTTTTATATGAATATTTAATGGTAGGTCAGGGCTTTAGATCACATCTCTGTCCTCCTAAATCTCCCCAATGTCTGATCGATATCCGCTTACCTATAAACACGTTTCTTGTGAGATGAAAAAAGACTCAAGAGGGCTGCCTCTGCTCTGGCAATAAGAAATTTACACACGAAGTGTTTATGAGGCTCTATGAGTTTCTGATGGGGACAAATGATGTCTTTTTTATACGGTTTATGATAAGAAAAAGCCTTAAAGATACGCTTATGCTCTACAAATACGTTGCTGATGTGAAAATCAAACCATGAAGTGATCTACATACCTACCCACCTTTTTAAAGCATTGCAATGATATACAATGTAATAATCTACATAGTGTTCACGGTACTGTGTTATTATTTTCAAGCGGTAATCAAACACCTTAAGAATTATTAACGTTAAAATGTATCAGCCAACGTTGGGTCATATGATTATTATGAATTTAACTTTAAAAACTGTGCAAACACTAAATGTAATACACCGCTCTACAATAGTTGTCTGAAGCTATCATCCTGTGGTTGAACACAGTCTTGCTCGAGACATCCCTAAATCCATAACTTGCAATGCAGCTGCTTAAACATAGTCGTCAGAAAGATTCTCGCCGTCAAGTATGTCGTTGGTGTATATCATGCTCCTCAAAAGGCCCTATTAATCAGTCTAGTTTACAAAGCACGATTAAATATTTAAGGGTCGGTTAATCAATTATAGCTTCAAATATTTGGTTGTCATGGCAAAAACACGGATCATAGTCTGTGATTGGTCATCTGAAACCTTGATTAACTAATAGTCCGTTAAATATTTAATCGAGCTGTGTGAAACTGGGCATCAGAGTGTAAGATTGAGTGACAGAGAAAACCGTGGAACAGGTCCACATCTAACAATCCATTTATTTTCAAACACATTGCTCAACTGCTCGAGTACAACCCGTCCACAAGAAAGGATCCAAAGCGCTTCCTAGCAACTACAGGCCTATTTCTTTCCTTTCAGTCGTCTCTAAAGTGATGGAAAAGTATGTAAACCCCGAATTACTAGAATTTCTTTAACAACGCAGTTTAATACACGACAGGCAGTATAGACTATCTCAGCGCAGATCAACTGACGACCTCCTTTCCTTTGTCACCCATTCTTGAAACAAGTCTATGGAACTACACGGTGAATCTCAGATTGTCCCTTTAGACATATCCAAAGCATTCGACCAGATCTGGCACGCAGCGCTGTTTAATGAATTTCCGGCCCATGGCCTACCACCGAAACTCTTTACCTGGACAGCAAATTTCCTCTCCAACCGCAGCATTTCTGTTGCCCTGGATGGCCATTCCTCTAACCTGTATCCAATTAATGCATGAGTCACTCAAGGTTCAGTTTCAGCCCCTACTAATATAAAGACAGAGATGTCTCCAACGGCACGTCGATGGACAAGGGATGGCAGCCTTTGGTTGAGGGTAGTGTCACCAATGGAAGTGTAGCTCTCTTCTGAATAGAGTCCAGGATAGTGAGCGTAGAAGCGGCAGCGGCACCCCAGATGTGGGAGCAGTATTCGACGCTTGGCCATATTTGTTAAGTATAGGTATAGAGATTAGCTGGTGAAAAGTATTTGCGAGCCTGGAAGAGGAAACCTAATTTCTTAGCAGCCGCTTCTGCAAATGATGTGACATGTTGGTGCCAATTGAGATTTCGGTCCACAGAAATGCCAACAACTAAAAAGGACTTATTACTTTGAATAACTTGTTTGTTCATTGTGATGTGTGTAGGGCTGTTGTATATCTTATGATATAGAAGGCAAGACTGAGATTAGTTGGAGTGGAATTGTACATGATTTCTACTTCACCAGTCCAATATTTTTGGAGATCCACAGAGACAGAGCCCTTCATGAGTCTGCAATCCTCGTCTAAGTGGGCTAAAGAGACAGGCTTAGAATATTGTATATTTGAGTGGAGGGTTCTGTCGTCCGCGTAACTGTGAATTGGGTTGGATGTGCTTGAGAGGAGGTCATTGATGTGGAGAAGAAACAAAGTAGAGGCTAAAGCTGAACCTTGTGGGACTCCTGCATTAATTGGATACAGTTTAGAGGAATGACCATCCATGACAACAGAAATCCTCCGGTTGGAAATTTGCTGTCCAGGTACAGAGTTTTCGTGGTAGGCCATAGGCCGGAAGTTTATTAAGCAGCGCTGCGTGTCAGACCTGGTCGAATGCTTTGGATATGTCTAGAGCGACAATCTGGGATACACCGTGTAGCTCCATAGACTTGTTCCAAGAGTGGGTTACAAAGGAAAAGAGGTCGGCAGTGGATCTGCGCTGACGAAATCTGTACTGCATGTTGCGGATTAGACTGTGTTTTTTAACAAATTTTCGTAATTCGGTGTTTAAATACTTTTCCATCACTTTAGAGACGACCTAAAGGAGAGAAATAGGCCTGTAGTTGCTAGGAAGCGCTTTGGATCCTTTCTTGGGGATGGGTTGTACTCTAGCGGTTTTCCAGTTACTAGGGAATATGCCTCTATTGTAAGATGCCTGAAACAGACGACTCAGGACAAGAGCAAGTTCTGGTTCTTTTTTAGGAAGATATCATATATGTGAAAAATTAAAAAAATTAAACTAAGTGAAATCCAGCAATGCTAAAAAAGTTTCAGTTGTATCGTTTAGGTATTCATGGAATATTTGGCCTACAAGGCAATGCTCTCATAACTCAATCTGTTACATTGAACTCAATGATCCTCTTGACTATATTAGTTTTATAAGACGAAAACTACAGTCTCTTTATTCCAAACAAAAGGCAAATCTTATATTCAAGAGTTGGAAACAGAACATTCTCCGATGTACATGTATTTTAAAAGTTCCCTTAAGCAGCTTTATGCCGAGGACCAATTGAAAAGCAACGCTCTGGTTCGTTTATTTATATTTTCGTAATAAATATTTGAATGATGCAGCATTGATATTCCAAGAGCCTTTTAGGTCTTAAATTGATTCAGTATCACTTTATTGGATGGCGTATTGCATCCAAGGTTTAAAACGATAAAATGAAACTATATATAGAATCACTATAATCGGCTCTAGTTGAGTTTTTAAACTCTGGGTTTATGTTTCCATCTACGATGGCTTAATAGAGTCTTCAAATTAGCTTCACTTTATAGCTTGTGATATGAGGTGAATCTCTTTTGAGTTATATAACTAGGGTACAAGTATTGATGAAAATGTAGTAGACGGTAAAACTAAAGTTGAGGAGTATCTTTTATAAAGTAGCTCTCATGACACAAAGTGAAATACAGTTATCAGCCAAGTTTCTTAATAGCGAGGTACAAAATGTCCTTAAATGAGCAAAAAATAGAACGCCTAATACTTATATTTAGGCTTCGTTTTTTTTCTTTAACGTCTGTCTATTTCCGCGACCATGGCCAATCACTGGTGCCAGGGCACAGTTTCACCCCACCATCTTGAAAATTTGGCCAAACCACTTGCCTTTTTGTATGGAGGCTAGGGATCTTTAACGTGCGCGACTTCACGCCCCCTGCGAAGAGAGGAACGTGCAGACATTTAATAAAAACTATTGTTGTGTTTTACTCCTGATTGTTATTGTAATAAACCTCCTTGTCAATGTTTCCCGAGTCCACCGCAGCGTAAATAAGCCAGATAGTTGTTGTGATTATATAGATGTCGAACTAGTAGAGTTATCTATCTAAATTGTCAGAGTTTTGTATTAAAGAGATATGAGCTTTTGGTCCAAATCAACCCAGAAAACGTAAGTATGCATTTTAGTTGAACTCTTTAAACATTTCCAATTGGTCAACAACATTGTCGAAACCAATTAAGAAACAAAAACAACAAACATAATTAACACCAGGAAAAAAAAATTACCAAATGTTTGTTTAAAATTACACAATTTTAACCTAAATATTAGATTACCAGCTTAACTGTTAATCTACTTTTCTTTAAGATAATAATCTTGATACAACTTTAGAAGGGGGGTCGGGACAAGTCGTCTAATATAAATTTAATATAAACACAAATGTTAAAAAAATAGTTGGCTCTACAGGCAGATCGAAGCGATACGGGCAGCCTATTCATATATATATATATATATATATATATATATATATATATATATATATATATATATATATATATATATATATATATGATATATGAATATCGATCTCTTGTCTTGATCACTGTGGTTTGATAATTTGTTCATTTGTATGGCTTTTATTACAAACATTTACACAAAACTCAATAAAAGCCATACAAATAGACAAATTATCAAACCACAGTGATCAAGACAGGAGACCGATATACACGACACAGTCCCAAAAAAACCAGTCAGAGAACAGTAAACCGACCAATAGAAGCTCAACACGCAGGCGCCACGTACAATCTCAGACATAGACCACACAGGACCGTTCATAGTCAGTAGAGTGCCGATGATGAACCAGGACGGTTCAAAACTGTAGTCCACGTAAACCAATAAATGTTCACAAAAAGTATAGCAAACAAATAAAATGTATATTTAAAAGTGACTACAGTGTTGTGCAACATTGCAAAAGATAGTTATATATATATATATATATATATATATATATATATATATATATATATATATATATATATATATATATATATATATATATTGTTATAAATAGCAAATATGCCATAAAAATAGAAACCTTTTATTGCGGAGAAAAACAAGCCATGTATATTAAATTTATGCAACCTAATATTTAAGTGCCCTGTATATTTAAAGAAGTGTTGAATGTTTTGGGTTGAGTAAGAAATATCATGAGAATTAAAAGAAGACAGAACAATGTTTTGTTTTTACTTATAGTGTTTTGGGTTGACTAGTAAAGATCTTTATAATATAAAGAACACAGAACAATGCCTTGTTTTTATTTATAGTGTTTTGCTTGAAAAAAAAACATTTTTATATGATCCTAGTTAATAAATAAATGTACAGTATGTTTAGTCACAGTGTATTTAACTTATTTTTTTTTTATTGTCAGTAAATTATAAATTTTAAAACGACACACGGTGTTTGTTAGCAGTGAAAAACGGGGACGTTTTTTTTTCTATAAATGCAACTAATTAGAAGTTAGACAATGGCAAGATGCAGTGCTGATGCACTTTGTATTGCACAGCTTTATCCAAGAGGAGAGTTTTTTTGTGAGAGGAGGTTAGATATTTAAACTAAACGGCAGCAATGCGAAGGGGCACTCCATGACAGACTGCGGCAAAGTGAGTTATAGAAAAACATTCGATTAAACACTGCCGGAGAGGTAAAATATTTACTGTGAAACCGGGAAAGTGAAAGTATAAGTGTAATTAACACTCGATTTTAAACTGCCTTAATATGAGGTGGCAGGTAATTAGCGATAACAATCAAGTTAGAAGAAAAATGTCCACACAAAGGACTGTCCAAAATAAGCCTTATATCAATTGATTGCCGCAATGAAATGGTGGCAGCAATCAAATTTAAATAGGTGGCGAATAGTAATACAAATCTCAATGAAGAACCAATGAAAGACACTAACCAGTAAGTCAATCTTGTGAATATTGTAATTATAAATGTGCAGATTGTTTTATGTTGTGTTTAGTTTTAAGGATTATAATTACATTGATGAATTTTGTATATGTTTAGAACATTAAGGGGGATATTCTGACAAAGGCCGAATTAATAGAACATAGTCCATTTAATTCATTGTTCAAATAAGATGTTGATTTGTGTGATTTATTGATAACGATCAATAATAATTTTTGATATAGCTATGTTTTTCAAACGAATTTAAATAACCAAAAATGAAACATTATAGCTTGAATTTAGATAGTCTAATTAATTTGACCCGTATAAAAAACATATATAATATCACCAAATAAGTCTATAATCAAATGATTATCAACTAAAAGAGTAAAATCAATAAAAACTCAATTAAAAAAATATTTTTAACAAAATTTATAACACTGGATGAATTAAAAATAAAAATAAGATGTATCAAAACAAAGATGCCAGCTCAATTTTAGAACTCTATCCACGACATAAGAGAAAAATTTACAAATATTGCGGTAAGTAAACAAATATTGGCATAATTTCATTTTTATCTATGTTAATACTTTAAATAAAGAAGAAAACCCATAATAATTAAAATTCTCATGTTCAACACTTAAAAGTGCTAAAAATACCATAGCAATAAATATATATATATATATATATATATATATATATATATATATATATATATATATATATATATATATATATATATATATTCTTCTTTTCTTTAAACTGCGATTCGTTAAAAAACTTTCCGTTTTGCTACCCACTTTACATTTTTAACGATACTACAATTCCCATATCAACAGGTCTTTGAGGAGAATGGAAAGCAGAAAAACTGAGGCAAATTCGTACAATATTCTCTCATGAAAATTCCAACAGACAAGCTCCTGCTCGGAAATTTAAATGGCTGAAAAAACAACACACTTAGGTTATATGATGCAGGTTTCCATTTCCCTTTTTCAGGAAAGCAGACGACACAGAACATATCAAGTGTTATAGTTAGATATATTTTATTTTAGCACCCTAAAAGGAATTGGGAAATGTTTATGCCTCCAGATGTTTATGTTTTATGTATGTGTCTTCCGAGGGACAGAATGATACTGAATTTAGGAGCAGGCTTGTTTAAAATTTATATTGACCGGAATTTCTTATCAAAGTACTATTAATCCTAACACTTTGGATTTACTAGTAAATATTGTATACAAAAGGGACACGCTTTTGGTAGTTATTTAGCAAAGAGAGGAAAATTAAACTTATATAATATATAAAAACACTGAATACTTTGTAGCATGATTTTTTTTAATCTCTAAAGCAATTAGATATTTTAAGTACAGAATAAAAAGCCACAAACGATCAAATAAAATAGGTTTTTCGTTCGTGGCTAAACTTTTTTAACAAAATGTATATTTTATGGTATATGGTGCAGCCTTGCTGGTCCATTGGTAAGAACGTGTGACCCTGAAACCAAGGGTACTGGGTTCGATTCCCAACATATGACCATTTAACCTTTTCAGCAACTTGACTGTCTCCACGTTCCGCTCTACAGAGGAGAACGTAAAGCTGTCGGTACCGTGTATCATACGATGTTAGGTACATAATAGATCTCCATCCTCCTCACAGAAAGGCGAGAGTTCGGCGAAAATTTCAGGATAGTAAAGTAATATTGCTCCTTGGTGTCGGTGATGACTATACTCCAAAAATAAACGGACGTTAAACAAACAATATACCACGAAATGCGTTGGTTAGTCATTTTTCTAGTTACTAACTTATTTTAATTCTGAAAATCTGAATTCATGTATAAGATATATCGCTCTTTCCATATAAAATAATTTAGACTCGATATCACTTCTGGTTTAACCGGAAGTAGCGATCAACTTTGTTATTTTAAATGGAACACGTCTTCATTTTGTGCTTCCGTAAAAATAATTTTTTGATATGTTTTTGTGATTTTTTGGTAATTAATAATAAACGTTTAATAAGTTATTATAAAAAAGGTTAAGGATTTTCTTGAAACAATTGCTTGCAAATTTTCATGAGATTTTTGTTGCCTTGTCGAAGAAGTTTTTGGGAAAAATTATATTTTGGTGGCTGGGTAAATAACTTGAAATGGTTCGTTGGCCACGAAAAACAGACCAGTTTTTTTAAGTTTTATTCAATATATTTTTATTAGCAAATTTTCTTGTACAAAATGTTGTTTTAATAGTGAATTTTCTTATAAATAAATTTAAGGAATTTTGTTTGGAGACACACTTGTTGAGAATGGAACATTTTTTAAACGAAAATCGTCGAAAATAATGTTTTAGTGGCTTTTCGTGCAAAGAAATTATTTTATTTTCAATTTTAATAACAGATTAGGTATATAATTTCAAATTTGTGTTCTTTTAGCAAAATTTTGTGTAAAAAATATTTAGCCAGTTTTGGCAGAAATTTTTTTGTATTTTTTTGTAAGATGCTTTTGTGAAATTTTAATAATTATTGATAAATGTTTTCGTTGCGAATTTTCAGGAGATTTTTTTAAAGTTTCATCGAAAATGATTTTGTGAATAATCATATTTTGGTAGGTGGGTAAATAACCTGACCTGACCTGACCTGACCAGTTTTTTCGTAAACGTTTTAAGTTCATTTTCGGAAAAATTTTGCACTTTTTCAAACACTAGTTATTTTGATGAAACATGGTACTACTATATTGGTAACCAAATTTGATGGCTGTTTTCATTAAGACAGATTTGCTATTAAAATCTTTTTTTAATCGAACACACCTAATATTATTACATATTTGCATTTTACATCCAAATGTAATGCACGTTTGTAAGAAAAGAAACTCAGGACGCAGCAAATGCGTTATGATAGCGAATTTTCATTACATGTTTCAAAATTCAATAGCTAAATTTGTTATTAGGTTAAAGTTTGTTGGCTAGGAACAAGTTTTTTCGAGAATATTTTGAGTTTATTTTCGAAAAATCTCTTATATTTTCAAACAATGTAGTTATTTTGATGAAATACGGTACATTGTTTCTACTATATAGGTTGCACTGGCAATCGAATTTCATGCCTGCTTTCGTTAAAAGAAAAGACGTATTTGCTATTAAAAACATTTTTATGAAAATTCACTAGACTTTCAAGACTTTTTTGTTGTTTATTATTACAAAAAATAATATAAGAAATATTTAATCTGCACCATTGAATCCTGCGTAAAAAGATGCTTTAGAAATGATTTCATAAAAACTAAAATTTTCAATAGGAAAAATTTATTGCCAATTTCCAAAAATTCAGTTTCGAAACACACCCAGTATATCTAGATGGGCGACAGATATCGATTTTGTGGTTTTCACCATTAGGTTTTCCATAAAAATTAAGCGTGAGACATGGACAGTAGTTTTCATCTATCTCAGTTAGATATATGAGTTTTACCTAAAAGTAAGCAATTTCGCCTACTCTGAACGTAGTAATAGATTTAAAACTGTAGAGTAATAACCAGATAATATTAATATTATTACTAGGTACTAAATTAAAGTCACTTAAAAGTAAAAACTTACGGTAATGGAAAGAGACTCCATGGCAGAGCTGCACATAGCAAACAATCAACACAATCACAGTCACAATTGTCCAAGTGGAATGTAGTTCCATTCTCATGTGGCGATATCGGGATATCTTGGTATTGCTGTCTTTTACACAAAATCCATCACGATCTACTGTTCTCTTCACGTCCACCCATTTATTGGAAATTATTTAATAAAAGTCCCGGCTACCGTCCGTCCTCTCACTTACTTTAATTGGGCATTGGTTTTCTACGTTTTCGTGTTTCCATTCTTTCGTTAGCCGACTCGTCCATCTGCAAAGAAAATCTTGATTGAACTTCAACGGCTGAATCATCAAATTCTACAACATTCGACCACATTCGATAATGCGAATCCGCACATAAAGCAAACAAATCAGGTATATATCACTTAATATGGGAAATGTGGAGAGGTTCTTTTTGTGATGAGAGTGCAGAAAAACCACTTCAATTTTCTGATGATTCTCGGTAGTAATGTTTTAAAAAAGATACGAGAACAAAGCAAACAGTATAGCAGAGATGATAGATATCGATTTTCGGTTATAAGACCCAAAAGTCCATGTTATTCCTTTTATCTACGTTTTTAATACAGCAAGAAAAAATTAGATTTAAAAGATCGCTTACCGAAAAAGAGACTTTAAGTTGTTTAAGAAAAATAAATTATAATAAATACAACTTTCTAAGAACCTTTAACTCGGGTGCTTTTAAACTTGAGCGGATGTTACTGAGCACGATTGCTGTAACATTATACAGGCTGTAAAAAAATGTGGAGTATTGCCAATATTTCGATAACTACTAAACATAATTTTTCGGCACTTAGTATATTGATGTAACTAAATTAAATACTCTGTTGCCCAGAAAAAAAAGTTGCGGCGCAGCAAGTGCGCTATAGTAGCGAATTTTGATTTATTATACGACATATTAGTAAAGTTGATACTTTAAACTTACACAGACCTTGAAGATCTATTTTAAAGGCTCTGGTACACGCACATTTCAAGAATTTTTTCGAAAGTGTCACCATCGCTTTCTCCACCATCGCTTCTTGTAACATAGAAATCTAAATTTTGGTGTATAGTTTACTTTTTATATCGTAAACATACCTACCAAATTTGGTTATCATAGATTTCTTATTTTTTAAGATATAATTTTTTTTCAAATTAAAACTCAAAATTTTCTCGGAAAACCTCGTCTGATTTTTTTGATTAACGAACTTGTCGAAGTCATTTACAAAAGGAAGGTACATGCCAAATTTTATCAAAATCGGCCTATTATTCTTTGAGATAAAATTTTTTTCGAATGAAAACTCAAAATTGTCCCGGAAAACCTCGTCCGATTTTCTTGACTAACAAACTTGTCAAAGCCATTTACAAAAGAAAGCTACATGCCAAATTTTATTAAAATCTGCCTATTACTTTTTGAGATAAGAATTTTTTTCGGATGAAAACTCAAAATTTTCCCGGAAAACCTCGTCCGATTTTACTGGCTAACGAACTTATCCAATCCATTTACAAAAGAAAGGTACATGCCAAATTTAATCAAAATCGGCCCATTATTTTTTGAGTTATCGGTGTGATACATATATATATATATATATATATATATATATATATATATATATATATATATATATATATATATATAAACATATAAAAATTGAAACTGACCCCGGATATGGGTTCTAGGGGTCCTAGATCGCGCTCATTTGAGGAAATTTTTTCAAAATTCAAAAGTCGAGATCTCCTCATTAGTGAATTTTTTCTAAGAAAATTCACTAAAAACCATGCGTTCTAACTCCTTTTGAGAAAAATGCCCAAAACTCAATTTTCTATGAAGCTAAAGAACTAAATTATGCTATATCCGTAGATAGTGTAAGTTTCTTTAAAAGAAACTTGTGTTAAAAATTTCATTTAAGTTATGCACAAGATTTCCAGAAGGAAACTTAATTCATATTTAGAAAAGCAGATTATCTGCCAAATTATAAACGTAGCAGTTATGTTTCCTTATTAATCGCCAGTATGATTTTGTTTTAGTCACCCTATTTCATTGATTGTTAAAAATGTGCGAATGGCAACCAGCCGCAGCCATGTCATCCTTCAAAATACAATACAATCATTGATTGTTGTTGCCCTTACTTGGTTAAACTGATCCATACTACATACTGACTTGGAGACTACTCTGGCTTCACTGCTGGGTTACGTTTCTGTAGGTGAAGGGCGTAGCCAGCGCGTAAACTAACTGGAGCAAGAGCACCTAATGAATTCTAGATGTTCTATGATGTTCTCTCACGTTTCTGAGACTAGTTTCGCTGCTTGACAGGATTCTCAGACAGATAAAAATTGAACTGGTATGAAATAAAGACAACTACAAATAAAGATCTGTTGCTATGTTATGATGTTTTGATCAAAATATTCATCAAATTGAAAATAAAATGAAACACATATGACGAATAAGGCTTTCAAAATGTCTACGTGATGTATGTCAATATTAAACGTAAAAATAGAACTAGCCTATAATAACAGTTACAACAATAAGATAACTTATCAAACCTGATTTTTCAATATCAACAATAACAAGATTATAATTTCAGTATCAAAGGTGACAAACTTATTTAGGCGTTTTAAACAAAAATGATATCTTGTTCAAAATGTATGAAGTCTGTGCTCTACTGTTTTTCCAAATTTTCAAATAAAACATAAAAAAGCATACATTCTTTGAGCTGGATTCGATCGCGTAACCTTCAGCTTAGGAAGCAAGGGCGATGCCCCGTGCGTCATTTACGCACACGTCAACCAGTGTTTTATTTGCGTCATACTTTAGAGCGGCTTCATGCCCGGGATCCTATATTCAAAGTATGGGTAACAATCATTAATTACAGAATTAGTTGAATTACCATTGAAACACATCCCACGACTGTTTCGGTCTTATATGACGTCTTATGTTCAAGTTTAAAGAGTAAATAAACTATTTTGGAATCATTTTTATAGACTTGACTTGAATTTGTTTAAATTTGTGCTATATTATACGATCGCATAATATATTTATGCTGCGTTAAAACTGTATTTGGGGCCATTAATAAAGCTACAAATATAGTGTATTTTAGTCACTGATTGAATCGCCCAGTTAAATAACAATCACTTGGCGAATGTTTAATTTCATATTGTCTGTCATTTTCCATAATTGCGGCCAAAATTTCACGATTGTTGTTTCGGCTGGTATGTTTTCTACCTGGTACATATTTTGTTTGGTTACGGTTGATGTATGTTTTATACCTGTTGTATCAATTAATCTACGCGTGGCAGTTAACTACTCTGTCTGTCAGGCATTGGACGTTAACCACTAACTTGTTTCAACGAAAGTCTTTGGGATTTTATTTTTAATTTGGAAAAGACTCTAAATATTGTGTACCAAATTACTTGAAATTCACAACATAGATTTATTTGCTGTATTTCTAGCCACATGTAAAGTCTTCCAGTTACTTTGATACTTACAAAAATATTGCGTTTTTAAAAGGTTTCCCCGATTTTCCACCGAAAAAACTACAAGATTTTTGCCAAGTTTGATTAAAATCAGTTTAGTATTTTGTTGACTTATTACTGGGACACACACACACATATAAACTCTCACGTCAATATTTTTAATGGAAAAAATACAACACAGTGCAGCTAGAATGGTGGAGTAGAATGGAGGTCTTATTTTGCTAGACCAACCTTGGGAAATGGCGCCGTGATTGCCTGGAGATTTGCAAAGAATCGACTTGCAGATGCAGTCTATCTCAAACATGCCGGTATAAGAGACACAGATCAATGTCCATGGTGCCCGGAGAGAGCTGATGCCTGGCACATGATTCTCACATGCGAAAAAACAAAAAGCATATGGTAACTAGTAAGACAAATGGTCAAAAAACTCTTATCTCACCAACACATGTCAACTGAAGTCATCTACAGAGGCTACGGTCGGAATACCCCGGAAGCCAATTTATCCAATTACTTTCTTACATTGGCAAGAATTACAATCTATAACTCCTTCATATCTTACCACAAGGGCGAACGAATGTCAGTAAATTATAAATATTCCTACTTCGCAAGACTCAAATCAAGAATTTACAAAGAGTATCTTGGTAACGGAAACCTCTCCCGTTTTGAAGACGTATGGTGTGCAAAAACAGTGGTGTGTAATATTGAAGAAAAAGACCTAATTTTTTCACAGATTTTAAATGTGTAACTATTTAGAAGATAATAACTGACTGTATTTGGCGTGTAACCTCCTCTTTTTCTTGTTCAAACATTATCAGTTCCAATAATATATATATATATATATATATATATATATATATATATATATATATATATATATATATATATATATATATATATATATATATATATATATATATATATATAACATTGCCGAAAATTCACTAACATGTACCTATTCTGTTTATAGCACTGAGTGTTTTAAAACCTCTTCCCAAACTTCAACATATTATATAGATCTAATAATCTAATGTACTTTAGTCATATAGTTGAACCAAGACCATAATATAAAGATGCTGCGTGTGTTATTAAACTTCATATCTTATTTCAGTATTATCCTTTTACGCTATGCCGTTGTAAATCTACCAAGTGAAGATGCATGGAGACATCAACGCAAGAATGACACTGAAATATAACACACATTTCAACACTCTTGTCGAATAAAAGTGTACCCAGGAGGCCAATATCTAATAAGCCAGTGAGGCTCAGAGTAAAGTAAGGTTTCCGAGAACAGACTAGGAAACTCTTGGGTCACATAATATATTGAGAGGATACGTCGATCTATAAGAATTATGGATGCCGCTTTTCTACGCACTTTTGTAAACTTCACGATATAAAGTTTACAAGTTATTAAAGTATTAAAATTCTCAAGAGAGAACTTTGGGCTCCAGAGAACCAACTAGTAAAAAAACTCAATTTTTTATTTTTAATTGCTCCATTTAAACAGTTTGTTTGAATAGAAACTGATTCTTTGAAAACGGCGGCCACTTTCAGCAAACGCTTTAATTTAAGCTACATCTGAAACGTCGCATTAAGGGTGCTTTTTAACTAAAATATTTGTAAATAAAAACTGTACTTGTAGAGGTAGAAACTTTATACCTTTCTAAACATATTTTCTGCTATATGTATATATATATATATATATATATATATATATATATATATATATATATATATATATATATATATATATATATATATATATATATATATATATATATATATATATAGGATGGCGCATTGAAAACGAGACAGACCGATTTGCGTCCATCTGTCACATCAACCCCTTAAGGGTGGTGATAACATTCCTTATATTTAAAATATCGTAAACCTACCTACCAAATTTGGTTATCATAGATTTTTTATTTTTTAAGATAAAATTTTTTTTCAAATGAAAACTCAAAATTTTCCCGGAAAACCTCGTCCTATTTTTTTAATTAACGAACTTGTCAAAGTCACTTACAAAAGGAAGGTACATGGCAAATTTTATCAAAATCGGCCTATTATTCTTTGAGATAAAAAATTTTTTCGAATGAAAACTCAAAATTTTCCCGGAAAACCTTGTCCGATTTTCCTGACTAACAAACTTGTCAAAGCCATTTACAAGGGAAAGGTACATGCCAAATTTTATTAAAATCGGCTTATTACTTTTTGAGATAAGAATTTTTTTCGAATGAAAACTCAAAATTTTCCCGGAAAACCTCGTCCAATTTTCCTGACTAACAAACTTGTCAAAGCCATTTACAATAGAAAGGTACATGCCAAATGTTATTAAAATCGGCTTATTACTTTTTGAGATAAGAATTTTTTTCGAATGAAAACTCAAAATTTTCCCGGAAAACCTCGTCCGATTTTCCTGACTAACGAACTTTTCGAAGCCATTTACAAAAGAAAGGTACATGCAAAATTTTATCAAAATCGGCCTATTATTTTTTGAGTTATCGGTGTGATACATATATATATATATATATATATATATATATATATATATATATATATATATATATATATATATATATATATATATATATATATATATATATATATATATATATATATATATATATATATATATATATATATATATATATATATATATATATATATATATATATATATATATATATATATATATATATATATATATGACCCCGGAAATGGGTTCTAGGGGTCCTAGATCGCGCTCATTTGAAGAAATTTTTTCAAAATTCAAAAGTCGAGATCTCCTCATTAGTGAATTTTTTCTAAGAAAATTCATTAATAGGGAACATGGGTCGAGTGTTACATCATTTGAAATCTTTAAAAATAATTCACAGTTCGATTTGCAAGAACGTATTTGATTCATTGTGATAAGAAATGCACTAACTAGTCAATTTTTCGTTAAAAAAAACTAAAAACAAAACCAAACGTTCAAAAATGTTTACTCAGTTAAGTAAGTGTTCAAATTGTTGACCATCAGTTTCCATACAAAAGTACAAATTTTGTTCAAAACGAGCTCTGACATTTTGGAGCATTTGTGGAGTTATCAGACGGCATTCTTCAACAATACATTGTCGTAAGGAGTTAAATCCGGTGATCTAGGGGGCCACTCAATAGCACAGCACCTATACACCCAATCCATTGCTCTGGAAACTCTCTGTTCAAAAACTCCCTAACACGTTGTGAAAAATGCGGAGGAGCTCCAACTTGTTGAAACACTAATTGATTTTCTTGATAGCGATCATCATTTCCAACAATGTCGATTAGTATAGGGTAAACGATACCTTCTAGTAACTCCAAATACGTTTCGCCACACAAATTGCCATCAAGAAAAATTGGTCCGATTAAAGGGTCTCCAAAAATGCCAGACCAGACATTCAATTTCAGTGGAGTTTGAGTGTAGACTTGGGTCTGCAGCAATTTGTCCCAAAACTTCAATCTCAGTAGTCTCATTTCTAACCGGAAATTCTCGGTCAGGATCCCGTTTTGTTGGCTACTGAACCACTTTGTCGAAACTTTGTAACTAACTCCAAAATGTATTTTTTGTTAATATGTCTGTTCGGATGTCGTTCATTAAACAAATTTGCGGTACGGTTGGCACAGTTATCGTTTTTGAAAAAAAGAGTAATTATTTCAGCTCTTTCTTCTACAGAATACACCATTGTGAAATTAATTTTCGGTAGTACTATCAAGTATCAAACCGACCGATAAACCGAAACGATAAACCGCATTTCTCTCATTCCGATAAGAATTGTTCTCATAGTCAATTTTTTGTTTACAGATCAGCAAAACATTGACTATTAGCACATTTCTTATCGGAATAAGTGAAATGCGTTTGCATCTTCAACTGTGAATAATTTTTAAACGAGTTGATAAAACTTCCAAAAAAATTAGTGTGCTGAATTCAGAAAAAAAAAGAGCTTTCAAATAATGTAACACTCGACCCACGTTACTTATTTAAAATGTAAGGGTTGTTATCACTACCCTTAAGGGGTTTATGTGACAAAGTTAAGTTTTATGTCAAAACATGTCCCCCTCAATAATAAAATTGACGTGTTTCAGCGTTCCTTCTATACATATCTACATAGGTGTCACACCGATGACTAAAAAAATAATAAGCAAATTTTATTCAAATTTGGTGCGTACCTTCCTTTGGAAAGTGGCTTTAACAAGTTCGTTATCCATTGAAATCAACCCAGGTTTTCCCAAAAAAATTTGCGTTTTATTTCGGAACAATGTATATCTCAAAAAAGAAAAAACAAAGTGAGTTTTACCAAATTTGGTACGCTGATTTATCTCATAAAGAGTATCCTATACACCAAAATTCAGATTTCTAAGTTGAACGGCAACAAATTTGTAGGGAAGCCTCTGATTAAAAAAAGGTTAAAACGTCAAAGTTGATAATTATGTCGTATTAATGTGATTAAAAATACGACCTGAAATGACTAACAAGCTTTTAGATCTGTGTCTTAGTCGTTATTTTGCTTCATTTCCTGGCCTCTGAATAGGTGCCTATAATTTAGACAAGGTCAGACAAATATATCAGGGTCACGCTGCAGTTGCAAGCAAATGCTCCAAATCAAACTACAGCCGAACAGGCTACAAAAATGTGTCACAGTCAACGATCAACGGGGTCGCCATTTGCCAAAAATCTCAAGATAAGCAACTCAAGATATTAGAAAAATAGATAGTAATAAATAATTTTTTTTAATGAAAGTGATTCAGGTTGTTTAAATGCAATATGGAACTACGTTTTATTATGTATAAATATTAAGCTTTCCATTATTTAGGGTGGTTAAAATACATCTCGCTCTCTAGTTAAATCTGATAACCCCAATCACCTATTTGTCATTTGTTATTTTGCCAACTGACAGCAGGGGGAAGTCGAATTCGAGGTTATATTATTTTTCTTCTTCTTCTTTGTTTACAGACGTCATAAACAAAGAAGAAGAAGAATGTAATCTCGAAATCGACTCTGCTGCCGCTGATACCTTAGAATCTTAGAATAAGGTACTTATTATTTATTTTTAGTTTTTATTTAGAGCCTCGGTGGTTTAGGGCTAAGAACGTGTGCCTCTGAACCGAAGGGTACTGGGTTCAATCCCAGGGTTCTCCTTTCACTTTTTTCAGTACAAACTGTAACATTAACATCAACCGAGGTTCTGGCGTTGTATTTGAGCAAGTTGAATGTTTGCACGTTCCGCCCTTCGGAGGGGGCGTAAAGCTGCCGGTCCCGTGTACATGCGATGTTGGGCACGTAAAATATCCCTAGCCTCTTTACATAAAGGCGGGGGTTCGGCAAAATTTCCAGGATAGTAAGGTTAAACTGCTCCCTGGCGTCGGTGATTGGCCGTAGTCGCGGAAATAGGCCGACGTTAAAGAAACAAAACACACACACAGTTTTTATTTACTCTTCATCTCGTATCTGGAAAATTTGAGGTTAACGAAACGACAAGAAATATTTCTTGCAAACAGGCCCCAAAAAAGTTAAAAGACCAGGAGTCAATAGGGGTGTTGGGCAGGGAAGAAGATAAAAAGGAAATCTGAGCGGAAAGTGCGAAAGAACCAGCTTAGTTGGATCCCTGTAAGCTGCCTTTATCCCATTTTGCAGATATACCTCCTTAAAATTTTGTTTATTCCGCCCAGAATTCCTATAATTACCGCAGATCCCGTAATTTTCTTGCGGGTTGTTCCCAAGAAACTTTTCTTGTTTCTTTGTTTTTGTTTATGCATTGAGGATGGTTGTAGGCATGCAGAAGGGTAAGGGGAACCCCTGCAACAAAGCACGAACCAAGATTTTTAATTTATGTTTAAATTGTTACCCTATTTCATTTGTTTAAAATATTTTTCCAAAAATAAAATTTAGGTTTCCTTGTTTGTCACTTTTACATAGAGAGCTATATTATTTCATCATTTTCAAAAGGTGTGGATACAGCAACAGTAAATATGTGTTAAAAAAGGTCTGGGTGCAGCAAGTACATTATAGTAGACATTTTTTGTAAAAAATTTGAAATCCGATAACTCAATTTCCTACTAAGCTAGAATCTTCAATCTTGAACTATAGTAACATTTATGTAAACGCAGCGTGGGTACTAAATTAAAGAAACGTAACATAATGAGCTTCACGGATAACTCGTAGTTGGTTTTAAAAAACCTTTTTTGTTGTTTTGTTTGCAAAAACTAGTTCGGTTCGGTTGGCTAAAGCAAATCCATCCAAGCAATTAAAAGGAAAATACCTGGCAGACACTTACGATTTGGCAGGTACATGCCCATTGTACTTTTTTTTTTCTAGAAAACTTTTGTGGCTTTAATGAAATTTGTAACATATTTTTTTAAAGAGACTTGCAGTACTCATATCTGTACCAGATTATGATTTTCTGGCTCCATAGAAAATAGTAACTTGTTCAAATAATCGCTAACTGGGACCTCTAAAACCGGTGTCCCAGGTCCATTTAAATTTCAAGAATTAGTCTTAATAATATACCTTACTAATAGTGTACAATTCTTATGAAAATTCACTACTGTAATGCACTTGCTGCGTCCCAATTTTTTTAATAGACACTTTCCTAATAACTTCGAAAAAATGTATGGGTGATTTTGTAGTATTACATTACCGTAACTACTTTTAAAACCTCAACGATTTCAAAAACGGTTGAGTTTAGTGTCATTAAACAAACATAACTTTTTATTTTTACCAAATATAAGAGCCTCCTATTTTTTAATAAAAACTCTCCTAACAACTCCGAAAAAATGTATGGGTGATTTTGAAACTTAAGTCGTACCGTAAGAATCCCTGCATTCAAAAAAGTCAAATTCGGAATTAGTAGTTTTTCATCACTATAAAAACCTTATATGTTTCAATCAACGAGATACATCATCCACTTTTCTAGATATCTAGGAAAATTTAAAATTTCTTTCTTTTGTTGTTAAATCTCAGACTAGGCTATAGGCTTGGCTAAATTGTAGTATTTTGAATGCGATAATATACTGCTATTCTGTGCACAATTACTCAAGCGATATGTTACAAGTCGTATAGTGTTCTGTACTCTGCTTTTAAAAGGTAGAAATCCACAATGCCTTTAACAAGAAGCTTAACGGAAAGAGCAGAACACATTAGGTAAATATCAGGCACACAGACAAAGCAGAAAGGTAGGTGGTTATAAATTCAGTTTGGCAAACAATATCAAATGACGCTTAATAAAAACATGAACGACAGCCTAATTGAGTACATTGGAAAATTCATGAAATACGAAATGTGATTCGAAGTGTGAAGCTAATGTCCTATAAGAAATACGGCTTTGTCGACATCGTAATTCTGGCGCAAACCGCTTAGATACATAATGCATAAAGGAGCCAAAGCTTGAGGATTCTTTACAATCTCCATTCTATTAGATGTTGGTACTCCTGCCATCGTATTACATTAGGCAAGTCGAACCGGAGAAACGAAAACACCTGCTCGATGCTTGTCGTTGCTCCGATACTTCAATATAACACATACCGGCGTCGGATAAGGTGTCATAGAGCACATAAATGTCATCATATGACATGCGTATGTTGTAGAAAATGCAACATGACAAATGTTGGAAATACCTTCCAACAACACCGATGGCTCCATAGTTCTTAAAACACACATGCATATTTAAAATCCGATTTCTAGACCATACAAGAAAAACACATTAAGGCATTCATCTCTTAAGGGTGGTGTGTGCGTGTGAACTCTATTTCCCAGGAAGCTAACAAAAGTAAGCGGGGGATAATGTCTCAATTTTGTCTCCTGGCACATACGATTATTAGTGCAGAAGTAAAGTCCCTCTCAAAGGTGGAAGTATAATTTAGCGAACTGTCTGCTTTCTATAAAAATCTCTTATATTTCAACAACACACCACGAGGGCTTACAGCCTAAATACTATCGTACCGTGGGTGTCGATAAGGAGGAAAGGGGCAACTTGTTAATTCTGGACTTAAAGGTTTGAAGGTTCGGAGGAGAAGCAAAAACATGTGCCGGCAAGGAATTCCACAACCTGGAAGTCCTCGAAACAAAAGAGCAGGCATAACAAGATGTTCTATGTCTGGTGACCTGGAAAGTAAAAGGGTGCATTCGGTCTATTCCCCTGGTAGATCTGTTGGGGGCAGCAGGGTGGAGGAACTATGGAAGAAAACTCCTGTGAGCAGTGCCCGTGCAGATATCTATAAAAGAGAGAGAGAGAGAGAGAGAGAGAGGTCACCAACTGCACCTTGGTGGGCAAGGGATAGCAGCCTTTGGGTGAGGTTAGGGTCACCGATGAGACGTATAGCTCTCTTCTGAATGGAATGCAAGATAGCGAGTGTAGAAGCGGCAGCATTACCCAAGGTGTGGGAACAGTATTCGAGGTTTGGCCTTATTTATGAAGTATATAAGGTATAGAGATTAGCTGGTGAAAAGTATTTGCGAGCCCGGAAGAGGAAATCTAATTTCTTAGCAGCCGCTTCTGCAATTGATGTGACATGCGATCTGGGATTCACCGTGTAATTCCATAGACTTGTTCCAATAATGGGTGACAAAGGAAAGGAGGTCGGCAATTAATCTGCGCTGACGGAATCCATACTGCATGTCGTGGATTAGATTGTGTTTTTCAAGAAAATTTAGTATTTGGGTGCCCATTTCTTTAGGTGCCACATTTGGTGAATGTTTCTAGAAAGAAATAACTAATGAGAAGATCTAAGCTTTATAATTTTATTTTACGTACACAGAAAACCTATTCAGTCACTCAAAAGCACCGGTTCTCTAAGTCCTGTGACAAGGCCAGACTTGAAAAGGTCAAATCTCACAAAACTCTTCTACACAATCCCAGTCAAGAAAACCATTAAGCGTTTAACAACGCAAGAAACCGCTATGTCCGCATTCTTTCTGAAGCAAAAAACGCGTTTAATAACCACATCAAAAATTATGTCCTCTCCAGCTCCAACGGCAGCAAGCCGTTCTGGACTCTTGCTAAATCTACTGGGAATAATTTCTGCAAGAGCACGTTTCCACCTCTTGTTTCAGGGGATGAAATTATTTCTATCGCCCTGGAAAAGGCTGAACTTTTTGCCCTGTTGTTCGCCGGAAATTCTACTCTCAACCCACCTCCAGATGCTCAACCACCAATAGTCCCCAATGTCGCGCATAAAATGACGGATATCATTTTCAAAACTAAAAAGGTACAAAAGATGTTCTCTTCTCTTAATACCAGGAAAGCCTCTGGCCTTGACGAGATCCCAGAAATTCTCCTCAAAAAAATGCGCAGTAGAACTTGCTCCTGTCCTGACTCGTCTGTTTTCGACATCTTACAATAGAGGCATATTCCCTAGTAACTCGATAACTGCTCGAGTACAACCAGTCCCCAAGAAAGGATCCAAAGCGCGTCCTAGCAACTACAGGCCTATTTTTCTCCTTTCAATCGTCTCTAAAGCGATGGGAAAGTATATAAACACCGAATCCACGACAGGCACTATGGATTCCGTCAGCGCAGATCAATTGCCGACCTCCTTTCCTCTGTCACCCATTTTTGGAACAAGTCTGTGGGACTACACGGTGAATCCCAGATTGTCGCTCTAGACATATCCAAAGCATTCGACCAGGTCTGGCACGCAGTGCTGCCTAATAAACTTCCGTCCTATCGCCCACCACCAAAAGTCTCTACCTGGACAGCAAATTTCCTCTCCAACCGGAGAATTTATGTTGTCGTGGATGGCCATTCCTCTAAACTGTATCCAATTATTGCAGGAGTCCATCAACGTTCAGCTTTAGCCCCTACTTTGATTATTCTTCACATCAATGACCTCCTCTCTACGACATCCTACCCAGTTCACAGTTACGCAGATGATAGCACCCTCCACTCAAATTTTAAGCCTGTCTCTTTAGCCCAATTAGATGAGGATCGCAGACTCATGCAGGGTTCTGTCTCTGTGGATCTCCAAAATATATAAGACTGGGGAAGTAGAAATCTTGTACAATTCAACCCGACTAAATCTCAGTCTTGCTTTCTTTCTCATAAGAGATACACCAGCCCTAGACTCGTCGCAATGAACAACCGAGTTATCCAAAGTAATGACTCCATTTTACTTGTTGGCATTTCTGTGGATCGAAATCTCAATTGGCACCAACATGTCACATCATTGCAGAAGCGGCTGCTGAAAAATTAACAGATGTACAGTAAATGTTATGTATGAAAAAAGATAATCCCTCATTAAGTGTATGGAAGAAATAGAAGAATGTTATTAAACAAAACTGTTTGTAGTGCGGCTTCTTCTATTCGCCGTACATTATATGACTCAGTTTTCGTGTTTTGGTAAAATTTATTCCTCATGTCATGCCCCACGTACACATCTTGTTTAATAAACTAAAGCAGCGAAAAATAGAACCTACACAAGTAGAAGATGCTACAGATAATTTTGAAAACAATGTTTTTCATGTCAGAAATACTATTGACGATATTATTAACCAGGCCACAAATATAAGTACCAACTTGCCAGAAATGAGACAAAAACGTCCTTGCAATAGCAAATTTGATCGTCGTGTTTCTGCATTGGAAGTGTGCGATGTCATCTTAAATTGTGAAAAAGATCGATTTGAGTTTACAGACCATCTTGTGGCTGCTTCACTATCTTTAAAAAAAAATTGAGAATACAGCAATAACTTTCCAGAAGCCCAATTAAATACTACCTGTTCAACTTATCCTGTATTTGAAAAAGCACAACTGAAAACTGAGCTCTCTATTATTTATTTGAGAAATGAATGTAGAGGTTTAAATGGTGCATTACCACTTCTGCAATTTTTGATTACAGATAATTTATCAGAGAGTCTAAAAGAAACCAGAAAGTTATTAGAAGTTATTGGGACCACTCCGATGACAAAGACAGAGGCTGAACGATGATTTTCAACGCTAAAGCGTGTTAGGACGTTTCTACGAAATTCCATGACAGATGACCGTTTAACTGCACTTTCTATGTTATCCACAGAAAAGAAATTCGTATCAGAAATAGAAAAATTCAATGAAAGAGAGACTGATAAGTTTGTTGCAAAAAAGGACTGCAGAATAGAATTAATGTATGAAAAGTAGTAGGTGAGTAAAAAGTAAAAGTGTGTTTGTGTGTGTGGGGGGGGGGGGGAGTAGAATCTTGCAGAACACCCACTAACTTTAACCACGTGCCGCCACTGGCTGTTCTACTTAAAATAAGAACGTTGATGTCCACTTCCAGTATTATGCTAAATGATTTGAGACCCTAAAAAGTTACCTTTAACATACGATATAATTAAAGAGAACGTACCCCTGCCATTTTCAGATTTTAATTTAGCGTAGTTCCTGACATAAGCCTAATAACGGTCCAAGTTTGCGAGACACCCGTTTAATAATAGGTCAACAGTGTAGTGTAGCAACTCGCCTACAAATATGCATAGCTAGTTACTATGCGTAAATTTCTTATGATAACCTTGTTATGAGCTGAGGATCTTGACCACTGATAACCCTCATTATTTGCCATGCTTCCTGTACAACCTTTTGGTTGCAAGGAACATAATATTTTTTCTTAGCTAATTCATCATACTTTGCATTATCTTCTGTCATATTTCTGACGCCTTCACTGCATGTTATTTCATACGATGTCCACGGAAACGAAAATTGAAATCGCAAACAATTAGGTGTTCGTGTTTCTACTTATCAGTAAAAATATACGGAATCTCAGCAGAATTAAATCAAAAATTTAAAATATAAGGTGATTACTGGTTAAGACATATCAGTATATAAAAAAGAGGTTATTCAACTTATGTAGCTTTTCAAAAATAAATTTTCTCTAATGTTATAATCTGAAACAGCCAAATGGAATGAATTGAATATCTTAATTATTAGTGTACATATTCATAAAAAAGTCTGAACGCAGCAAGGGCGTTATGGTAGTGAATTTTCATTTAAATGGTTTTAATAACAAATATGATTTTTTTTTCAAAGAAAGCAGGCATGAAATTTGGTTACCAGTATAACCTATATAGTAGAAACAATGTACCGCATTTGATTAAAATGGCTTTATTGTTGAAAAAGTACAAAAAATTTCCGAAAATAAACTTAAAATGTTCCTGAAAAACTAGTTCCTGGCCAACGGACGTTAGGTAAATAGCTAATTGAGCTATTGATATTTGAAACTTTAATGAAAATTCGCTACCATAACGCACTTGCTGCGTCCAGTACAATTTAAATCGGTTGCAGAAAATATCAAGCACTTGTGACGCAACTGGAAAAGCCTACGGCTGTATTAAGTATGGAACGGTTTCACTAAGTTAGGGCAATAACAAACAACCAGATTTGCTATTCAAATTGAATTAAGTCTTAAAAGTTTCCGTCTCGTCCTAATTGAATTTGTCATAAAAAAACTTGCTAAAAAATTCATCGGAATAACACAATCTGATCAGATAACGGTAAAATGAAATAAGACTAAAAAAATTAAACAAAGAGTGAAGTCACTAACTGAGACTAGACCCCGTGTTATAGAAGTCTATTATTAATTTAACACTGCTGCCTTTGACGTTTTAAGAAGATAAACTTAAAAGCTTATAACTTTTTTTTATTTTAACATAGAGATTAAAATTTTGGTGTATGTTTTTTTTTTTATGACACAAACCCTCATACCCAATATGGTTGCCCTAACTTTGTTATTTTCGGAGATATAAAGTCTGAAACCGACCTCGGAATTGGGTTCTAGTGGTCCTAAATAGCGCTCATTTTAAGAAATTTTTTCAATATTCAAAAGTCGCGATCTCCTGATTAGTGATTTGTTTAAGAAAATTTACTAAAACTGGCGTCGTCAATATCACGGTGCCCTTCAGAAGCCAACAGATTTTTACTACGTCTTATTAAAGAAAGTCCGATTGCTCAAAATCGACGTTATATGACCTTTAACTTAGGTCCTTAGTCCTTTAGCAGAGCCGTTGAAGAACGTGTTCTTTGTACTTTACCACTGAGAGCATTGCATCATTTAACATTGTCAGAATTCTTAAAAAGCACCCCTATTCGCCCCAGGTCACGTAACTTCCTTGGGAGGTATGAACAAGAGGTTTTTCTTGTGGTTTATGCAACGAGGGTGGTTGTATGCACACGAGGGGGGAAGAAAAATGCCGGTAGGGATGGGGGGTTGGGGTGGCTGCTTCGTCGTAGGGATTTTCCTCCCCACTCGCGGGCATACAACCACCCTCGCTGCAAAAACCTCCAGAAAAATGTCTTGTTCATACCTGCCAAGGAAGTTCCCCGTGCTGTGCTGGGTAGGCAGCATTTAAGGGGGATATGGCTTCAAGATGTGAAAAAGACAGCTTTCAAGCCCGTTTTATTCGCATTTTCTGCTCATATTTCCGTTTTACTACCTACCCCGCCCAGCACCCCTACTCACTCCTGGCCCGGAACTTCCTTGGGGGGTGTGAACAAGAGATTTGTCTTGGGGTTTGTGGATCCAGGTGGGGCCCTGGGCAGGTTTCTGAAAACAGTTTTTTGAAAAGCGTTTGGGAGCTAAACTGCAAATTTACCGAAAATTCGCTACCAAAATGCACTTACTGCGTCCTGATTTTTTTCTTACCACCATGCATCATATTTCGATAAAAAATGCAAAAATACATTAACGAATTTGTTCTACGAAAATTAGCTAAAAGAATTACAGACCGTTAAACCACAAACTTCACTAAACCTACAGCGAAAGCATTAACTTAACTAAACCGACAGCCAAAGCACCAGAGAAAGGGTCTATTTGAAATGAATTTTCTGGAAATATTTTAGTAAAATGAAGGTCAATCACGGTTGAATCTAAAACTTAAGGGTTCTCAGAACACTCCTCTTGCAAAATTTTCTTTTCACAATCCGTATTTGTTTCACGTTCTTTGCCCAAACATTGCCAATTTGGACGTATAAAATTGCGAGTTTTGCGTTTTCAGGAAAACTCCAAAATTTGTTTCTCTAACTGCCCATAACTTCTTTGTCTTTAAAGATGGAGACCTACATTTTGGTACTGAGTTCACTTTTTTAATACAAATAGAAATCTGAATTTTGGTATATAGCATACTCTTTATAACAGAAATCAGCGTACCATATTTGGTTGCCCTTACTTTGTTTTGAATTTTTTTAGAAAGAAAACACAACATTGTCCGGAAAAACCAGGTCCGATTTTCCTGGCGAACGAACTTCCAAGCCACTTGCAAAAGGAAGGTACTCACCAAATTTAATCAGGATTGATCCATTATTTTTTGAGTTATCGGTCGGATATTATATATATATATATATATATATATATATATATATATATATATATATATATATATATATATATATATATATATATATATATATATATATATATATATATATATATATATATATATATATATATATAGATCTCCTCATTAGCGATTTTTTTTAAAATTCGCTAAAAGATATTATGACCATATAAAATCTTCTCAGATATTTTAAATAAATAGTAAAATGGTACGGTAGCTGAAGAGACGACGGTAACACATTATTAAACAGTTTTATGCCATTGCATGTGAAAAATTAGTTATGTTAAGACCAAATGAGAAAAACATCCTTTTCCTTACAGTCAGTTGGTGGTTAAAATTTCAACTAGATAATTATGGTTTTTAATGGCTTTGATTTCTGCTTTTGCTGGTGAAGTTTTTCCACACATCTATGCTATTGCGCTCCACGATAACGCTGGTCGCGAATACTGTTCTAATAAATTAATTATGCCAGAGAGTCTATAATTAAGTTTTAATGTTGTAGAAGTGCTTCCTCTTTCCACTTGAAATTACCTGCAAAGGGACATGAAGTTAAATTTTTGAAACGACCGCACTACTATGGAGTAGTAATAACTCTGAAGCACCGGATGTAACATAGTGTTGCGGTCTAGTTGTAGATCCACATTTTAGTCTTTCCATTGCGCAACTTCCTCCACAACATCTTTTATGTATAGTTTGCCTTTAGACTTACAGAAAATTGAGAAAGGTTACTCAAATCTGAAAGGACTGATGAGAGACCTCCCAAACTTCATAAGCATAAATCTAATCCACATTATCCAGTGCATATTTGAATTTAGAGTATAAAACTTCAACTACAACGAAAATGTTTCCCTTCGATGCACACCTAAGGATCACTTGCCTTCTCCTGATACTGCAGATTTAGCAGCGAAGGTAGCGGAATTGGTGGAGCTAATAAAGTTTTCAGTTGTGTTGCAGGAGTATTCGTCAAGCTAGGGAAGTGACGTGCGTAATTTTAAACTTGAATGTGTTCGAAAGTTTCTCTGCTACTAAATTGAAATGCAAATAATTGAATACAGTGAAACAAGGGAATCTTGTATGTAAATTAAGTGTCAGGATCTCACTGCCTTCATTGTTTAACATGCATATAAAAAGAATAAAGGGGTAAATATTAAAATTTGAGAGAAAATTGGGGTAGAACCCGCATTTATATTCTATCATGATGAAATATTACACGTGGGATAGAATTCAGGATGTTTGCTTTTACTTACTATGTGACAGATGTATCCTGCCTTTTGTATTAACCACGCGGTGAAAAAATCAAGACCTCATTTAAATAGCGACTCTAAAAAGGGGGAAAATGTAGCTGAGAATGTATACCTTGTAAAGCATTCAAATAACCTTATGTACCAGGTTGTTAGTATGGTTTCCGGAGAACAATATTATGGAATACGCATATACAGACTTTTTCTCTGGCATCAGAAGTATCTGTCTACATCTTTGTAACCGGTTTCGTCGCTTTACGGTAACGTCAGACATGAGAAAATTATTTATACTCAATCATGACAATTATAAATACGAAATCCGTTGCTACGTTAAATGTTTTGATCAAAATGATGTCTCTGTGAATGTTTAACATGAAAATAAAATAAACCTATAAACGTAACGATTTCATTTCTGAACGTCACGCAGTTTGGGATAGACATAACTAAACGCTAAATGAAAAGCTTCTCTCCAGACAACAAATTTATTTAAAAATATATTTCCCGACGCGTTTCGTCACTCTAAGAGGTGGTCATCTTCAGGGGATAAATATAGAAACATAACAAAAAAGCTCTGTCAGAAAAACGATAGTCTCTCTGGTAGGCAATTGTGCAGGTTAGAGCACAATGGTGACAAGACACTCTCCACAGAAAACGTCAAAGGCTAAAAATCACAAGTCACCGAGTAAGAGGCTAACTAGCAGTCAAACTAAACTAGGCGAGTTACGATGAAACACAAGTAGATACAGTACCACAAGCTAAAAAACTATGTTAAAGCTAAAACATGCAGTCAAAAATGAATTAAATAAAAACAACAAAGCAAACTGACAAGCGTTGAAAGCTACAAATGCAAAAAGTCTATTACTTTGAACATTAAACAATTAAGTCTATTCCAGAAATAAAACAAGCCAAGGAGCAAAACTGACCGGGTAGACACCACAAGTGCCAACCGCAATCAAGCAGAAACCTAATGAGACCCATCAAGGTAAAGAAACTTATGAGAGATTAAAAGAGAAAAAAAGAAAATGGAGACTACTAACTTGATCAAATTTTCAAGAATTGAAAAAACCGACCATCTGATTTCTGAATATACTTTCTCCGAGCTCACTATTCTTGGTGACTTCAATGTCCATAATAAGGAATGGCTAGGATCTTCAAAAACCGATCCACAAGGAGAGCAGCGGACGCCTTTGCAGTCAGAAACCCTTTAGCCAACATGGTCCAGCAACCTACTTACTTTCCTCGCATCCCAACTCACAGTTCAAATATTTTGGATCTCCTTCTTACTACAAATCCTGAATGCTATAAAATATCAGTCACCGCCCCGCCGGGTCGCTCAGACCACGGCATGGTCACCTCTTCCTGCGCAATGCAACCCGAGGTCACACAGATATCACACCCACTTATCGTCTGGCACTACAACTCCGCGAACTGGGACGAAATGCGAGATTACTTTTCCTCATCTCCATGGCCGCCTGTCTGCTTCTCTCATCCTGACCCCTCAGATATCTCACAAAACGTCACCGAAATTATCCAAGCTGGTATGGAATTATTTATTCCACGTACACAGAAAACCTCTTCAGCCACTCAAAAGCCCTGGTTCTCTGAATCTTGTGACGAGGCCAGACTTGAAAAGGTCAAAGCTCACAAAACACTTCTACACAACCCAAGTCAAGAAAACAGTCAAGCATTTAACGACGCAAGAAACCGCTATGTCCGCATTCTTTCTGAGGCAAAAAACTCGTTTAATAACCACATCAAAAACAAAGTCCTCTTAAGCTCCAAGGGCAGAAAACCCTTCTGGACTCTTGCTAAATCTATTGGGAATAAATTCGGCAAGAGCACGTTCCATCCTTTTGTCTCAGGGGATGAAATTGTTTCTACCGCCTTGGGTAAGGCTGAACTTTTTGCCTCGTTGTTCGCCGGCAATTCTACTCTCAACCCACCACCAAATGTTCAACCACCAACAGTCCCCAATGTCGCGCATAAAATGGCAGACAACATTTCAAAGAAAGAAATATGCTCTCTTCTTTTAATACCAGGAAAGCCTCTGGCCTTGACTAGATCCAAAATAATTGCTCTCAAACAATGCGCACCAGAACATGCTCATGTCCTGACTTGTCTGTTTCAGACATCTGACAATAGAGGCATATTCCCTAGTAACCTGTCCCCAAGAAAGGATCCAAAGCGCGTCCTAGCAACTACAGGCCTATTTCTCTCCTTTAAGTCATCTGATGGAAAAGTAGATAAACACCGAATTACTAAAATTTCTTGAAAAACATAGTCTAATCCACGACAAGCAGTATGGATTCCGTCAGCGCAGATCAACTGCCGACCTCCTTTCCTTTGTCACCCATTCTTCGAACACGTCTATGGAACTACACGGTGAATCTCAGATTGTCACTGTAGACATATCCAAAGCCTTTGACCAGGTCTGGCACGCAGCGCTGCTTAATAAACTAACGGCCTATGGCCTACCGCCAAAACTATGTACCTGGACAGCAAACTTCCTCTCCAACCGGAGCATTTCTGTTGTTGTGGATGGTCATTCCTCTAAACTATATCCAATTAGTGCAGCAGTTCCTCAAGCTTCAGCTTTAGCCGCTACTTTGTTTCTTCTCCACATCAATGACCTCCTCTCTAGCACATCCAACCCAGTTTACAGTTACGCGGACGACAGCACCCTCCACTTAAATATACAATATTCTAAGCCTGTCTCTTTTGCCCAACTAGATGAGGATCGCAGACACATGGAAGGTTCTGTCTCCGTGGATCTCCAAAAAATATTAGCCTGGGGAAGTAGAAATCTTGTACAATTCTACCCCACCAAATCTCAGTCTTGCTTTCTTTCTCATAAAAGATACACCAGACCTAGAACCATCACAATGAACAACCAAATTATTCAAAGTAATGAGTCCTTTTTACTTGTTGGAATTTATGTGGATCGAAATCTCAATTGGCACCAACATGTCACAACAATTTCAGAGGCGGCTGCTAAGAAATTAGGTTTCATCTTTCGGGCTCGCAAATACTTTTCACCAGCTAATCTCTATATACCTTATATACTTAACAAATAAGGCCAAACCTCGAATACTGCTCCCAGATCTCGGGTGCTGCTGCCGCTTCTACACTTGCTATCCTGGACTCCATTCAGAAGAGAGCTATACGTCTCATTGGTGACCCTACCCTCACCCAAAGACTGTCTTCCCTTGCCCATCGACGTGCCGTTGGTGACTTCTCTCTCTTTTATAGATATCTGCACAGGCAGTGCTCAGAGGAGCTTTCCTCCATAGTTCCTCCACCTGCTGCCCCCAACAGATCTACCAGGGGAACAGAGCGAATGCGCCCTTTTACTGTCCAGGTCACCATACATATAACATCTTGTTATGCCCGCTCTTTTGTCCCGAGGACTTCCAACTTGTGGAATTCCTTGCCGGCACATGATTTGTCCTTCTCCTCCGAACCTCCAAACCTTTAAGTCCAGAATTAACAAGTTGCCTCTTTCCTCCTTATCGACACCCACGGTACGATAGTATAAAGGCTGTAAGCCCTCGTGGTGTGTTAATAAAAAAATATATTAAAAAAGGGTAAGAATAGTAACATTGTTTTAGAGAGTTCAAATTAAATTTAACTACTTATCAGTTTAATAATTGGTCAGGAATATCTGGGTTATGTTTAAATCAATATCTTCCAACCCTCATGAATAATACAAACCTATCTGGCTAGAAAGAACTATTAGGCTATTACTAATTATATTTAAGACCTATTTTTAGTGAACTTTCTTTTAAAAAAATAACTAATGAGGGGATCGCGACTTTTGAATTTTGAAAAAATTTGTTCAAATGCTATTTGGGACCCCTGGAACCAAAATCTGAGATCTGTTTTAGACTTTATATGTTTATATATATATATATATATATATATATATATATATATATATATATATATATATATATATATATATATATATATATATATCTTATCACACCGCTAACTCAAAAAATCATGCGCCGATTTTGATAAAATTTGGTGAATACCTTCTTTTCACAAGTGGCTTGAATAAGTTCGTTAACCAGAAAAATCTGCCGAGGTTTTCCTGGAAATTGTTGTGTTTCCTTTCGAGAAAAATTATATCTCCAGAATTAACAAAGTAAGGGCAACCAAGTTTGGTACGCGGGTTTATATTATAGGTAAGTTACCTACCGAAATTTAGCTCTGTAGGTTAAAACACAAAAAAGTTATAGGCATTTAAAGAAAAATAAATTAGGGTTTTCCTCAAAGCGTCAAAGTCGCGATTTAAAACGTCAAAATTGGTAATATTTAGGCAAAGAACCTGAAACTAATATCAGCTATGGAAGGAAAATGTCTCAACAGGAATGTTTTACAAAGCGTGAAGTCTTAGTTTCAATCGTCATTGTCCTTCATTTGACTAAAATGTTTCCATAAAATTCATTTCAATTAGACCCTTTCGTCAAAAAATTATAGCCAATTGAATGCAAGCATAGTCTTACAGGTGGCGCCCTCTACCAGCAGTGTTATTAGCAATAACATATTTAAATTTCTTGCCCTCAAAAACCCCCGCATGCCAACTTTCACGCCAAAATTTTTATTTGACAGACTTATTCGTGAAAAACTGATAAAATAACTTTAACACGCTGTAATTAAAAACTAAGCATTTGCGGAGCCATATTTCTATGAAAAAATAGTCCAATTTTTTTGTGCTGAATGTGCACTTGTAACTTAGACCATCATTTTTTAAACATATACATATACACACACACACACATATATATATATATATATATATATATATATATATATATATATATATATATATATATATATATATATACTAAAATCTAAGACTCACAGCGCATATGGATTTCAAAGTGCCTAGCTCACTCTCCTTTTAGAAATTAATTTATTTATTAGGGATTTTGTCTAGGAAAATCACCAAAATTAAGGCTATTCAAAACTTCACATCTCAAATCAGTTATATTTCAAATGTGTTAGTTTTACAAACTTTGTTTTTCATTTTAATAGATCCTCAAACATTAAACGAAATAGCTATATTTAATGTTATTTATTCAAAGTCGATCTATTTCTGCGACTATGACCAACCGCCGACACCAGCTAGCAGTTCAACTTTACTATCATATAAGCTTTATTGAAACCCCTTTTTCCTGTAAGGAGGTTAGGGATTTGTAACGTGCCTACCATCTCAAGATTCACGAGGCTGTGTACTTTATGACCCCACCGAAGGGTGAAGAAAAAATAATTTAAACTATAAACCTTTTCGTTTTGTATACAGAGCTGCAAGTTTCTTAAAATATGTAACTATAAGCAGTCAGTTCTTAACTTTACCAACTGCCATGTATCCTTTCATCCTCGTATAAAATTGTAGTTCAAGCAGAAAAAATTAAGTTTTTCCCTGGAAACCGTGAAAACGTTTACGTGAATAAAATTGGCTATCTAAAGAATTACCAGCCCTGTTTGCTCAAGACTTTGTTTCCGGCTCTTGCATGGATTAGCAAAAAAGTTATTTAAGCTGAAATTGCCAACTAAATCGCTTTTCGAGCAAGGACTTATACTTTTACATTATTATGAAAATAGGAAAGTTAGTTTTCATATGAGCTTTTATAAAATTTATAATTCAATGCAAAGCTTTATTACAAAGTCTGAAGCTATGAAGAAGTTTGCCTCGAATGTTTTAAAAAGTTAATTTAGTGTTATTACATTGTGAGCGGAATATGCTGCTGTAACTTGTTATTTATTTACCTTCCTTGAAGTAAATACTGTGCCAGTATATGCCCAGGCAAAGATAACAAATGCATTTTTAAAGCGCGAGCTTGTTGCTCAGAATAAATTCAGTTAATTAAATACAGGTTCTTTTATTCAAAAATTAAAATAGTTTAGAAATAAATTTAAAAATATGCTCATCTAATAAATGCGAATATAAAAATGTCATCAAGTCAGAATTTTAAAATATCAAACTCAGATCCGATAGGGAAAGGCTAGTAAAGTAAAATTAATCCAGATTCTTAAAGCTTTGTTAGCATATCGGCTTGCTTTTAAATTCAGTAAGAGCAGAAACCTTACATGGTCTCTTTTATTAGCGAATTTTTATTAATAAAAATTCGCTAATGTAGCGATCACGATGAAAAGCTTTTGGAATTTTTTTTGCAGATGAGCGAGAATTTGGGTCTGAGGTTGAGGACGAGTTCGTTAAACAGCCCGAATTTATAAGTTTTTCCTATACAATTTTAAGAAAGAATTTTTTAAAACGCTATTGGCCAGTTTCATAAAGCTCGATTAGATATTTAACGTCGGTTACTTAACCAAGGCTTAATACAACCAATCACAGCTTCAAAATATTTGGTTGCTATGGCACAAACCCGAAGCACAGTCTGTGAGTGGTCGTCTGAAGCCTTAATTAACTAACCGTGCGTTAAATATTTAATCCAGCTTTGTGAAACCGGGCATAACTTTTTCAAGTTATTAAAGTGGGTAAAATGAAATCTCCCAGAAATGTAGTGCATTTAAGTATCTTCCCATATGATAATTTTGAAGCACTTTTCTTAGCACAAAATTGAATTTTTCCCACTAAAGCAATATAAAAGCTACGACAATGCTAAAAGTCCATTTACGCATCAAATGTAAAGTAGCACAGAAACAGATAATACAGCCGATGTCGTAGATTGTTTTCACTGAATGTCGAAAAGTTGGAAAATCTGTATAAATTCAGATGGCCGGAGATGTTAATTTACAAAATGTACACACAAGTTTGGGAATATTTAAATTGATACTTAATGTAAGAAAATTGATTTACTATTTAAAAGGGCTAGTTTTTTGCCCGGTTTCACAAAAGCTGATTAAAGTCCCGGTTATTTAATCCCCCGTTAATTTTAATCAAGGATTTAATAATGGAGAGGGTTTCACAAATTATCTTTAACTCTCGGTTAGTTAAGTTAGTTAACGAAAGATGCTCTCTTCTCTTAATACCAGGAAAGCCTCTGGCATTAACGAGATCCCAGCAATTGTTCTCAAAAAATGCGCACCAGAACTTGCTCCTGTCCTGACTAGTCTGTTTCAGACATCTTACAATAGAGGCAAATTCCCTAGTAACTGTAAAAGTGCTCGAGTACAAACCGTCCCCAAGAATGTATCCAAAGTGCTTCCTAGCAACTACAGGCCTATTTCTCTCCTTTCAGTAGTCTCTAAAGTAATGAAAAAGTATATAAACACCGAATTACTAAAATTTCTTGAAAAGCACAGTCTAATCTACGACAGGCAGTATGGATTCCATCAGCGCAGATCAACTGCCAAACTCCTTTTTTGTCACCCATTCTTGGAAGAAGTATATGGAACTACACGGTGAATCCCAGTATGTCGCTCTAGACATATCCAGGGTTGCTTAATAAACTTCCGGCCTATGGCCTACCACCAAAACTCAGTACCTGGACAGCAAATTTACACTCCAACCAGAGCATTTCTGTTGTCGTGGATGGCGATTCTTCTAAAATGTATCCAATTAATGCAGGATTCCCTCAAGGTTCAGCTTTAGCCCCTACTTTGTTTCTTTTCCACATCAATGACATCCTCTCTAGCACATCCAACCCAGTTCACAGTTACGCGGATGACAGCACCCTCCGCTCAAATAAACAATATTCTAAGCCTGTCTCTTTAGCCCAATTAGATGAGGTTCTCGGACTCATGGAGGGTTCTGTCTCTGTGGATCTCTAAAAATATTATACTGGGGAAGTGGAAATCTTGTACAATTCAACTCCACCAAATCCCAGTCTTGCTTTCTATCTCATAAGAGATACATCAGCCCTAGACGCATCACAATGAACAACCCAGTTATTCAAAGTGATGAGTCTTTTTCACTTGTTGGCATTTCTATGGATCGAAATCCCAATTTGCATCAACATGTCACATCAATTGCAGAAGCGGCTGCTAATAAATTAGGTTTCCTCTTCCGGGCTCGCAAATACTTTTCACCAGCTAATCTCTACACCTTTTATACTTTACAAATAAGGCTAAACCACGAATACGGCTCTCACATCTGGGATTCCGCTGCTGCTTCTACACTCGCTATCATGGACTCCATTCAGAAGAGAGCTATACATATCATCGGTCACCCTACCATCACCCCAAGGCTGCCATCACTTGCCCACCGACGTGCCGTTGGTGACCTCTCTCTCTCTCTTTTATAGATATCTGCACGGGCACTGCTCCGAGGAGCTTTCTTCCATAGTTCCTCCACCTGCTGCCCCCAACAGATCTACCAGCGGAACAAAGCGAACGCACCCTCTTACTGATCAGGTCGCCAGACATAGAACATCATGTTATGCCCCCGCCTTTGTCCCGAGAACTTCCAAGTTGTGGAATTCCTTGCCGGCACATGTTTTTGCGTCTTCTCCGACCCACCAAACCTTTAAGTTTTAAGAAGTTGCCTATTTTCTCCTTGTCGACACACACGGTGCGATAGTATTTAGGCTGTGAGCCCTCGCGGTGTGTTGTTGAAATAAAAATAAATTAAAAAAAAAAAGGAAAAAACACAAATGCATTACATTTCTTTTTAATAAACCACATTTGTTTTAGAATCATTTTTTAGAAATCGGAAACTTAGACGTTTTAACTTGCTACTTTAAGGTTATAAGAGGAGAAACTCTCAAAGTAATTTCTCTGACACTTCTTAACATTTCTACGCCAAAAAAATTTCAATATTTCCTATACTAGTATTCAATAGATTATGTTAACCACACAAAATATTTTGGTCTTGTGCTTTTTTTTAACATTGGGGGGCACCACTTTTTTAAAGCTTATAATTTTTTTTCTTTGGTTGGTTTGTAGAATACGGCCTATAATAGAAACTTCTGCGCCAAATTGGTGTTTATATCTTATTTATTTTTTAAGATACAACAATTTTCAAAAAATACAGAAAATTTTAATAAAAAAGCTGGTCTGATTTTCTTGGCTAACCAACCTCTCCACATCAATGACCTCCTCTCTAGCACATCCAACCCAGTTCACAATTACGCGGACGACAGCACCCTCCACTCAAATATACAATATTCTAAGCCTGTCTCTTTAGCCAAATTAGATGAGGATTGCAGACTCATGGAGAGTTTTGTCTCTGTGGATCTTCAAAGAATATTAGACCGGGGGAGTATAAATCTTGTATAATTAATCTCCACCAAATCTCAGTCTTGCTTTCTGTCTCATAAGAGATACACCAGCCCTAGACCCATTGCAATGAACAACTAGTTTATTCAAAGTAATGAGTCCTCTTCACTTGTTGGCATTTCTGTGGATCGAAATCTCAATTGGCACAGACATGTCACATCAATTGCAGAAGCGGCTGCTAAGAAATTAGGTTTCCTCTTCCGGGCTAGCAAATACTTTTTACCAGCTAATCTCTATACCTTATATACTTCACAAATAAGGCCACACCTCGAATACTGCTCCCACATCTGGGGTACCGCTGCCGCTTCTACACTCGCTATTCTGGACTCCATTCAGAAGAGAGCTATACGTCTCATCGATGACCCTACCCAAAGGCTGCCATTCCTTGCCCACCGACGTGCCGCTGGTGACCTATCTCTCTCTTTTATATAGATATCTGCACGGGCACTGCTCAGAGGGGCTTTCTTCTATAGTTCCTCCACCTGCTGCACCCAACAAATCTACCAGGGGAACAGAGCGAAGCGCCCTTTTACTGTCCAGGTCACCAGATATAGAGCATTTTGTTATGCCCGCTCTTTTGTCCCGAGGACTTCCAAGTTGTGGAATTCCTTACCGGCACATGTTTTTCCTTCTCCTCCGAACCTCAAAACGTTCAAGTCCAGAATGAACAAGTGGCCTCTTTCCTCCTTGTTGACGCCCACAGTACGATAGTATCTAGGCTGTAAGCCCTCGTGGTGTGTTGTTGAAATTTATATATAAAAAAACCTATCCAAGCCAATTACAGAGGAAAGAAACCACAGAAATTTTGTTAACAACATACTTAGTTTTTGAGTTATGGGTATCTAATTCGCGTACATTTATAAAGTCTTTTCAAAATTTATAAGTCGCGATCTCCTCAATTTGGAACTTTTTCTACGTAAACTTGCCAAAAGTAAAACACTATGACGAGTAATCTCTGCAGTGTAATGTAAAAGCACACATCCTTGTAAAAACATTTAATTAAATATGCTACACCGTAAGCCTATATTTGAACTTCCCAGATATATCCAATTTAATTTTTTGCTGTGCAAAGTAAATTGACGCGGAATAAAAAGGCATCCCTTGCGTAAAGCGGTTATGTAGCAGCGTCTGATAAAAAATTTGTTATCCCAGTTGAGTCAAATCAGAAATTAAAAAAACATTATATGATAATCCCTACATTTCGAGAAACGTAATAGGAAAATTAAATCGTCAGTTTTACAGATTTAAACTACCAAATAAGTTATATAAAAGCTGGACGCAGCAAGTGCGAATTTTTGTAAAAATGTTTTCAATGGAAATGTGTCTTCTTTTTACTAGAAGGACATTTGGTTGACAGTACAACCTATATAATTTTATTAAAAATGTACAATATTTCATTAAAATAGCTTTGTTGTTTAAAAAAGTACAAACATTTTGCGAAAGCAAACCTTTAAAGTTCCAGAAAAACTGGTCGAATTTGCCTGGCCGCCTGACAAGATATAATTGTTCACAAACAGCCATAGGACCAAAATTGAAGCAAAAAAATTTATGAAAATTTCTTTTACACAAATTCACCTTTTTTGTACATAAATTGCTTTCAGAAATGTTACACTAAATTATACTTTTCACAAAATTTCGAAAATTTTCTTTTACAATAACTTACTAAACATTTATTGTTCATTACCAACATGTCACAAAAATCTTACAAAAAATTATTTCTACGGAAACACTAAAAACATTTTTGCGAAAACATTTCAAATTCAGCCACTGTTTGAGAGTACCTGTACACGGCAGCTCAATTTTTTCGACGAGAAATACAAACAAAAAGCTCTCTAAATGCGTCATTTCCATGAGGCTCCGCTATCTATTGATTAAAACGCCGTATCACAATTTGTCATTTGTGTTTGAAATATGTGCCAAAAATGTGAAAAGTTGCAAAACAATTGAAAAAACGATGAACGATATATTTTTTTCCTTACAAACATGCATTATAATCTGATGGAAAACACAAAAATGCAATAACATAAGGGGTGTTCTATTAAAAAATAAAGCGTGTTTCACCAGCGACTTATGGGCCAGCCTGTAATTGTTAAAATAGGTTTCTAAGATGCAGCTCGAGACACCCTATAATTAAGGTATATACTTTTTTCTCATATGTATAATAACGGATATATTGAGCTTTGCCGTAGAAATGCGTCACCCCGTATATGTGTAAACGGGCAAAAACTGAAACTAACCCCGTATATGGGTTTTAGAGGTTCTAGTTCGCACTCATTTGAAGAAATCTTTTTAAAATTCATAAGTCGCGGTTTTCTTAATAACGAATTTTTTCTACAAAAATTTGGTAAAATATAGATTATTAAACCATAAGTTCTATAGCAGAAACTACGGCCGAAGCATCAGAAAGAGTGTGTGTTGAAATGGATTTTCCGAAAATATTTGAGTAAAATGAAGGACAATGGTGGTGGAAGCTGAAACTTAAGGCTTTGTGAAACACACTTATTACGATATATTTTCGACATAATCCGTATTTGCTTCAAATTCCTTTTTTGAAAATTGCAAATGTTGACGTTTTAAATCGCGACTTTGACGATTCAAGAAGAAAAATTATAAAATTGGCAAAACATATTTTCTGCTACTTCTTAAGTTTTTGGCGCCAAGAAAACTTAACCGTTGTATGTAATATTCAAGTTGTTCTGTTAATCACACAAAATATTTTGTTCTGGTGCTTTCCTCTGATCACCAGTGGCACCCATTTTTTTCTTTAAATGCCTATAACTTTTTTCTGTTTCAACTTAGAGATTTGAGTTTTAGTGTGTAGGCTAAGTTTGATAGTAGAAACGTACATGTGAACTTCTGATTTTTGGCTTTTAACTGTCCTCCATTTCAATTGCGAGATTTTTATTTGTATTGCCGTGCGTCTATTGCTGTGATTTGATGTATTAATGCTTCTAATTCTGCCTTTACCCATATAGTGCAAGGAAGCAAAGACGACAGTCGATGAAAACAGCAACTATGAGAGATTTTTTGTAATGTTCAGTTCCTGTTATAAAAAACAGAACGAAGCCCCTGAAGCTGGCTTAGGTTATATGAGCCGAAACGCGTAGAGCTTTTTTCAATAAATACAGGCCGGAAGTATAGTCCTGTCTGTTTTTACCTTAGTAGTATGTCTACCCCAGACGTCGTGACGTTCAGAAGTTATATATATATATATATATATATATATATATATATATATATATATATATATATATATATATATATATATATATAGATAGATATAAAAATTCAAATATAACCTGGGTTCGGTTCTAGGGGCCCAAAATCGCGCTTACTTGAAAAAAAATTTTGCAAACTCACTACTCACCTTTCTACTAGCGAATTTTTTTATATACCAATTTGCTAATAACCTGAAATAGCTATGCTGTCCACTTTTACGAGTTTCACAAATTTTGCACTTTCAAAACTAATAAATGTTGGAGTAGAAGGTTAAAGATTTTTACTTCCTCTGCCTGTTTACATCCTTTATAAATCGTTGTAAGAGAATAATTATGCCTCTGAATATGTGAAGCAAAATCTGCTTTCTCCCTTTTAATGTCTTAGTGGGCAAATTTATTTTTCTCCTCTGCTGGCACAATTTTGTTTCGTGTTGTTGCCCATTTTTGGTTAAACAGTCACACACTAAATACAGACGTAGAGATTTTACTCTGGGTCACTGATTTGTAATGTTATATTTTCAGAAACTGGTTTAGTATTTATGGTATCTTGATACTCGAGAAGCCTGGAAGATTCCTTGAACAGAAAGATCTCCTACTTATGAAGCTTCTGAACGCCAAATATGTTGAGGAGAAGGTAGAAAGTATTGTGAAGCAAAAAACTTAGGGGGAAGTAACGGTCGCCATTTGCCAATTCCAAAAATTCAGAATCTCATTTCACGGCATTGTACCTTTCATGGACAGATAAAGAAATTATGAAAGTTCGTGGTTATATCATATATTATATTATATAGTTAGTTTCAAATTGTCACTTTAACAGAAGCCTACAATGAAAACAACAACTAACCAGCATTCAGGTACAAGACAAAGTATTCTCTTACCGATAACTGAACTAAAATTAACTAGAGGAGCATCAGAAGAGACTAACCAATTATTGCATTTCGTGACCAGGCCTGGTGACATTCTAGACAAGACATTTACGCACACCCATAAACAGCAGCCTTCAATTGGCATTATCATTTTGTTAAAACACCGTTAAATTATTAAAAAAGTCTAGACGCAGCAAGTGCGTAATAGCAGCGAATTATCGTAAAAATGTTTTTAATTGAAAATATGACTTGTTTCTAAAAGAATTGGTTGGCAGTCTAACCTATATAGTAGTAACAATGTTTCACAGTTTACTTAAATAGCTTTGTTCTTTCAAAAACTGCAAATATTTTTGGAAATTAAACTTAAAAGGCTTCAGAAAAACTTTTCCGATTTTCCTGGCCAACGAACCTCTCTAAGCTACTATTACACCTACCAAGATATATGTATTCAAAAACAGCTTTGGGAAAATTCACCAATTTTTTTTTTCACAGAAATCTCCTTCAGTAATTATATGAATTATATTTTTCACGAAATTCGACAACTTTTTTTTACAATAACTTACTAAACATTTATTATTCATTACCAACATATCACTAAAATCTTACAAAAAAATGTTTTCTACGGAAACACTAATAACATTTTTGCGAAAACTTTTCAAATTCAGCCACTATTTGAGAATGCCTGTGTAAGGCAGCTGGCTTTTTCGACGAGTAATAAATGCAAAAGTCTCCCGAAATGTGTAATTTCCACAGGACTCCGCTATCTCTATTGGTAAAAACGCCGTATCACAATTTGTGATATGTGCCAAAAACGTGAAAAGTTCCAAAACAATTGAAATAACTCAATAACGGTTAACGATATCAATTTTTGTTCCTCACAAACATGCATTATAATTCGATGGAAAATACAAAAATGCAATAACAAGGAGCTTCTATAAAAAAAAAGAAAGAAAGACTTATGGGCCATCTGTGATTGTCAAAATAGTTTTATAGGATGCAGCTCTAGACACCACCCTATAATTAACATATAGCATGTTTTCTCATATCTTGTATAATAACAGATATATTCAGCTTTATCGTATAAATGCGCCAGCTTGTAAATGTACAAGCAGACAAAAACTGAAACTGATCCCGTACATGGGTTTCAGGGCTTCTAGTTTACGCTCATTTAAAGAAATCTTTTTAAAATTCATAAGTCGCGGTCTTCCCAATAACGATTTTTTCCCACGAAAATTTGCTAAAATATAGACTATTAAACCATAAACTCTATAGCTGGAACTACTGCCTAAGCATGAGAAAGAGGGTCTATTTGAAATTATTTTGGTAAAATGAAGGACAATGATGTTTGAAACTGAAACATAAGGCTTTGTAAAACACACTTATTATGACATTTCTTCTACATAATCAGTATTTGTATCAGAATCGTTGTCTAAAAATTTCAAATTTTGACGGTTTTAATCGCGAGTTTGACGTTTTAATAAAGGAAACTATAAAATTTTAAAAATATTTTTCTACTATTTCTTGACCTTCTTACGTCAAGAAAACCTAACCCTTGTGTGTAATATTCAATTGGTTTTGTTATTCCGCAAAATATTTTGTTCTTGTGCTTTCCTCTGATCACCAGTGGCACCCAAATTGTTTTCTTTAAATGCCTGTAATGTTTTTTCTTTCAGCTTAGAGATCTGAAGTTTGGCACGTTTTGATAGTAGAATGTATGTGCAAAATTTGGTTCTCATACCTTTGTTATTTTTAGAGATGCAAAAATTTTCCAAAATAACACTAAACAATTGCCCGGAAAACACGTCCGATTTGTACGAACTTGTCCAAGCCACTTACAAAGGGAAGGTACGTCCCAATTTTCATCAAAATCGGCCCATTATTTTTTGAGTTATCGGTATATATATATATATATATATATATATATATATATATATATATATATATATATATATATATATATATATATATATATATATATATATATATATACAGGGTGGCGCATTGAAAACGAAACAGACCGATTTGCGTCCAGAGAATTTTTTTTTAAGAAAGGCTGAAACACATCAATTTTAATATTGAGGGGGACATGTTTTGACATAAAACTCAACTTTGTTACATCAACCCCTTAAGGGTGGTGATAACAACCCTTATATTTTAAATAGAAAACATGGGTCGAGTGTTACATCATTTTAAAGCTCTTTCTTTTCTGAATTCAGCAAACTAAATTTTTTGGAAGTTTTATACACTCGTTTAAAAATTATACATAGTTGGAGTTGCAAGAACGTATGTCATTCATTGTGATAAGAAATGCACTAATTAGTTAATTTTTCGTTAAAAAAAAAACTAAAAAACAAAAGCAAACGTTCAAAAATGTTTATTCAGTTAAGTAAGTGTCTTTCTGGTTTGCTCACCTATGCATGAAAATGACGTGACTGGTACTAGTAATAGTAGTAGTGCATTTGAAAAAAAAAACTAGCTTTTAACGGCGGCCTCTGTTTCAGAGTGCCCTGTATATAGAATTTCCTTTTTTTTCTACAAATAACATAAGCACAAACAGAGGCCTTCAGGGAGCTGAGTGCGTCATTTTAATGGGACTCTCATTTCTATTGGTATAAACGCCGTATCACAATTTTTGATATGTCCAAAACAGTGAGAACTTGCAGAAACGATGAACGATATCAATTTTTTCCTCACTAGCACGCATTATAATTCGATGCAAAATGTAAAGAAAGTCTGGAAGCAGCAAGTGCATTATGGTAGCGAATTTTCTTTAAAATGTTTTTAATAGCAAATGTCTTTCTTTGATGAAAGCAGGCATCAAACTTGGTTGCCTATATAGTAGAAACAATGTACCATGTTTCATCGAAATAACTTTATTGTTTGAAAATATATAAACATTTTTCAAAAGTCTAGATGCAGCAAATCTGTTATGGAAGTGAATTTCCATAAAAATGTTTTTAGTAGCAAATGTGAGCAGGCATCAATCTGATTACCGGTATAGCCTATATGGTAGAAACAATGTACTATATTTATCAAAATTACTTATGGTTTGAAATATACAGAAAATTTCCGAAAAGAAACTTAAATGTTGGTTTCCTAACCAACACAGCTTACTTTAATAGCAAATTGAGTTATTGAAATTTGAAGGATTTAATGAAAATTCTCTACCAAAACGCATTTACTGCGTCCAGATTTTTTCTTACAAACGCATCATATTTCGATAAAAAATGCAAAAAGGCATTAACGAATTTGTTCTACGAAAATTAGCTAAAAATTATAGACCGCTAAACCATAAACTTCACTAAACCTACAACGAAAGCATCAACTTAACTAAAGTGACAACCAAAGCATCAGAGAAAGAGTCTATTTGAAATGAATTTTCTGTACATATTTTAGTAAAATGAAGGGCAGTGACGGTTGAATCTGAAACTTAAGGGTTCGCAGAACACTCTTCTTGCACACATTTTCTTTTTACAATCCGTATTTGTTTCACGTTCTTTGCCTAAAAATTTCCAATTTTGACGTTTCAAATTGCGAGTTTGGCGTTTTGAGGAAAACTCCAAACGTTGTTTCTTTAACTGGCCGTAACGTTTTTCTCTTCAAAGATAGAGACCTAAATTTTGGTACAGTGTTCACTCCTTATAATGCAAACACGCATACCAAAGTTGGTTGCCCTTACTTTGTTATTTCCGGAGATACGATTTTTTTATAAAGAAAACGCAAAATTTTCCGGGAAAACCTGGTCCGATTTTCCTGGGTAACAAACTTATCCAAACCAATTGCAAAAGGAACGTACTCACCATTGATCAAGATCGATCCATTATTTTTTGAATTATTGGTCGGATATATATATATATATATATATATATATATATATATATATATATATATATATATATATATATATATATATATATATATATATATATATATATATATATATATATATATATATATATATATATATATATATATATATATATATATATATATATATATATATATATAAACACAGATCACCTCATTAGGGATTTTTTTTTAATTTGCTAATATACGATTTATATCACCAACAACTTATGTGCCAGCCTGTAGTTGTCTCAATAATTTAATAATATGCAGCTCACAATTACCTACAATTAACTTTTAAATGTTTTCTCGTATCTTGTATAATAACGGATATATTGAGCTTTACCGTGGAAATGCGGTACCTATGTAAATATGCAAAAACTGAAATTATTCCCAAATATTTGTTTTACGGAGCCTAGCTAGCGCTGATTTAAAGAAATGTTTTTAAAATGGTAATTCGCGGTCTTCTCAGAACTAATTTTTTTTCTATGAAAATTCGCTTAAAATTATAGACTATTAAGACACAAACTCTATAACTAAAACTGTGGCCAAAGCATGAAAGAAAGTGATTATTTGAAATCAATTTTATGCAAATATTTTATTAAAATGATGGAGAATAATGGTTGACACTGAGACTTGCGGTTTTGTAAAACACACCACTTACATTACTTCTAGATAATCTGCATTCGTTTCCTGTTTTTGATAAAACAATATCAAATCTTTACGTTTCAAATCGCGACATTGAGAAAGAAGAGAACCTAAAATTTTCGGAGTTATTTTTCTGGTATTTATTAATATTTCTGCGTCAATAAGGCGTAATCTGTGTCTTTAATTCAGTGGATATTGTCCTCCATACAAAATATTTTGTTCTTGTTTTGTGTGATCACCAGTGGCACCCATTTTTTAAATGCTTATATTTTTTGCTTTTAACTAAAAAAATCTGAATTTTGGCATGTAGGGTAAGTTTGACAGTAGAAACTTTCTACAAAATTTGTTTGCCATATGTGTGTTTTTTTCGGGTATACAAAGATTTTTCAAAAAAGCCAATATCTACTCGACAAGCTGGTCCCATTTTCCTAGCTAACGAATGTATCCAAACCAATTACAAAACGAAGGTACCTACCAAACTTCATCAAAATCAGCGAATCAGTTTTTGAGTACGTTATAATATATATATATATATATATATATATATATATATATATATATATATATATATATATATATATATATATATATATATATATATATATATATATATATAGAAACACAGATCTCCTTATTGACGAATTTTTCGTGCGATGAAAAATTCGCTAAAAGCAAGCAAAACGACAAACAAATTTTTATTTCACTTAAAAAACTTTACGAAATAAAGTAACTTATCAAAGAAGTAAGAAAAAAGACGTACAGTAATCTAGCTACTTTATAAAGTAAACTAAATTCTTAAAGTTATTACGGCAAAAATTGAGTGTCACATTGCATGAACTCCAGCACTAAATTAACCTATAATATCACAACACAAAACAAAGTTACAAATTTATTGCCAAAGTTGAGGAGCTTTTAAATTAAACTTACAGCAATTCAGAAGTTACATTTCTCACTTTTAATATGACATCGAATCAGCGACAGTAACTAAGTTTAGGGTCGGAGCACAATAATCCTATTCGCAAAAAGAAATCTGTCAGTTGTAAGTGTCCGTCATCATTAATTTCACTGCAGAAAGCACACAACTCAGCGCACAAACACGCAAGTTTGACGCGACGGTATTAGTAAGCTTCGCGACGAGGGAAACCACACTGAGTTTTGTTCTGAGTTATCTCTTGGGCGCGCTTCAACGCACATGCGCAACAAGCCACTGCTGCATTCTAGCAGGAATTATCAAACTTGGAGGATACGACTGACGTGCTTCCGTGTTGGGGTCCTGGTCATTTGTCTATTATAGTTGCAGCTACTCAACACGTATATGTGGAAGAGTTGCAGCTGTGTACATATGTTGCAAAAAACTGGAGTTTCTTTTTTGAGAGCTATTGCGGAGGTATATATATATATATATATATATATATATATATATATATATATATATATATATATATATATATATATATATATATATATATAAGTAAACCGGTTTTGTTGAAATTTGAGAAGTTTTTTTTATTTTAACAACTCACCACGAGGGCTCACAGTCTAAATACTATCGTACCGTAGGTGTCGATAAGGGGGAAAGAGGCAGGTTGTGAATTCTGGACTTGAAGGTTTGGGGGTTGGGAGGAGAAGGAAAACATGTGTCGGCAAGGAGTTCCACAACTTGAAACTCCTCGGGACAAAAGATCGGGCATAACAAGTTGTTCTATGTATGGTGACCTGGACAGTAAAAGGGTTCATTCGCTCTGTTCCCCTGCTGTTGGGGGCAGCAGGTGGAAGAACTATGAAAGAAAGCTCCTCTGAGCAGTGCCCGTGCAGATATCTATAAAAGAGAGAGAGGTCACAAACGACACGTCGGTGGGCAAGAGATGGCAGGCTTTGGGTGAGGGTAGGGTCACCAATGAGACTTATAGCTCTCTTTTAAATGGAGTGCAGGATAGCGAGTGTAGAAGCGGCAGCGGCACCCCAGATGTGGCAGCAGGGTTTGGCCTTATTTCTAAAGTATATAAGGTATAGAGATTAGCTGGTGAAAAGTATTTGCGAGCCCGGAAGACGAAACGTAATTTCTTAGCAGCCGCTTCTCCAACTGATGTGACACGTTGGTTCCAATTCAGATTTCGATCCACAGAAATGCCAACAAGTGAAAAGGACTCATTACTTTGAATAACTTGGTTGTTCATTATGATAGGTCTAGAGCTGGTGTATCTCTTATGAACTAGGAAGCAAGACTGATATTTGGTGGAGTTGAATTGTACAATATTTTTACTTCCCCAGTTTAATATATTTTGGAGATCCACAGAGACAGAACCCTCCGTGAGTCTGCGATCTTCATCTAATTGGGCTGCAGAGACAGACTGAGAATATTGTACATTTGGGTGAAGGATGCTGTCGTCCGCGTAACTGGGAACTGGGTTGGATGCGGTAGAGATGAGGTCATTGATGTGAAGAAAAACAAAGTAGCTGCTAAAGCTGAACCTCGAGGGACTCCTGCATTAATTGGATACAGTTTCGGGTAATGGTCATCCACGACAATAGAAATGCTCTGGTTGGAGAGGAAATATTCTGTCCATATACAAAGTTTTGGTGGTAGGCCATAGGCCGGAAGCTTATTAAGCAGCGCTGCGTGCCAGACCTGGTCGTATGCTTTGGATATGGCTAGAGCGACAATCTGGGGTTCACCGTGTAGTTTCATAGATGTGTTCCAAGAATGGGTGACAAAAGAAACGATGTCGGCAGTTGATCTACGTTGACGGAATCCATACTGCCTGTCGTGGATTAGACTGTTTTTCAAGAAGCTTTAGTAATTTGGTGTTTATATACTTTCCGATTACTTTAGAGAGGACTGGCGCTTTGGATTCCTTCTTGCGGACGTGTTGTACTCGAACAGTTTTCCAGTTACTAGGGAATATGTAAGATGTCTGAAACAGACGAGTCAGGATAGGAGCAAGTTCTGGTGTGCATTTTTTGAGAACAATTGCTGCAATCTCGTCGAGGACAGAGGCTTTCCTGGTATTAAGGGAAGAGAACATCTTTCGTACCTTTTTGGTTTAGAAAATGATATCCGTCATTTTATGCGCGACATTGGGGACTGTTGGTATAAAATGACTGATATCATATTACCTTAGAATATTAGAATAAGGTATTTGTTGTTTACTTTTAGTTTTTATTTACTCTTCTCGTATATAGAAAATTTGAGGTAAATGAAACTATATAATATCATGCAGTAGTTTAAAGTATACCTATAAAGAAATGTTCAGCGTAGATTATTAAAATTTTAATTTCAAAATTTTGTATTGTTTATATTTATTTATTTAATTTTCGAAAATTATGGACACAACAATAGTAAATAAGTGTTCAAAATAGTTATGTGCAGTAAGTGCGTTATGGTAGCAAATTTTCGTCAAAATATTCCAAATGGTGATAATTCAATTTCCCGTTAAACTAGAATCTTCACTTTGGACTCATACTAAAACGTATATAAAAGTAGCGTGGATACTAGATTAAAAATAACACACTGAGCTTCACAGGTAACGTCAAATTTGTTTTACAAAATCATTTTTGTTATTTTGTTTGCAGGAACGGGTTCCATTGAAATGGCTAATAAGGAAAATACCTGAGATGTTTATAATTTGGCACGTACATTTGTTTTGTAAATAAAAATAAAATTTTTGGTAAAATTTCAGATTAGCACACTGGGGCTTCTTAGAAAAAAAATTCAGAAACTTGCTTAGATCTCCTTCAGGATGCACAAACCACAAGAAGTATTTCTTGCAAACAGCCTCCAAGAAAGTTACGAGACCAAGAGTTAATAGGGGAGTTGGGCGAGAAAGAAGATTAAAAAGGAAATGTGAGCGGAAAGTGCGAAAACACCAGCTTAGTTGGACTTCTATAAGCTGCCCTTATCTCATTTTGCTGCTTTACCTCCTTAAAATTCTGTTTATCCCGCCCAGAACCCCTATATTCACCGCAGGTCTCGTAACTTTCTTGCGGGTTGTTCCCAAGAAATTTTCCTTGTTTAAATTTTTCTTGTTTATGCATTAAAGGTGGTTGTAGGCATGCAGAAGGGAAGCGGAACCCCTGCGACAAAGCAGCGAACCAAGATTTTCAATTTATGTTTAAATTGTTACCCCATTTCATTTTTTAAAATATTTTTCCAAAAATTAAATTTAGGTTGCCTTGTTTGTCCGTCTCACATAGAGAGCTACAATATTTCATCATATTCAGAATGTGTGGATACAGCAATAGTAAATAAATGTTGAAAAAGGTCTGGGTGCAGCAAATACATTATGGTAGATAATTTTTGTATAAATATTTGAAATTTCCTATTAAGCTAGAATCCTCAAACTTGAACGATAGTACCTATGTAAACGCAGCGTGGGTACTAAATTAAAGAAAAATTCCATAATGAGCTTCGCGGATAACTACAAGTTGGGTTTAAAAAGCTTTTCTTTATGTTTTGTTTGCAAAAACTAGTTCGATTCGGTTGACTAAAACAAAACCATCTAAGCAATTAAAAGGAAAAATACCTGCTGTACTTATGATTTTGTAGGTACCTTCCCTTTGTAAATGATCTTTTTTTTTTCTAGAAAACTTTTGTGACTTTAATGAAATGTATAAGACAATTGGTTTAAAGAGACTCACAGAACTTTTTTTTTAAACTCTATATGTATTATCTATCATAATTTTTGAAATGAGACTTTAAAATCCTACGTCTTTTTAGTAAACGTTATAACCAGGTATTATCTTTGCCTCTAAAGGTTTTATGTAAATAAAGTGATAAGATAAACCGAAAAAGTAACTACGTTAGCAACGCGCTACTATGAAGATAAAGATAAGATTTGTTGATATTTTCAACATTACAGCGTACCCTACTTCTGGAAATAGCATAATAAAATTTATTTTATGTGTATTATGTTCGATAAACAATTGATTCTATCAGATAAACGATAGAAAACAGTTTTATTAAACAAAACTCTATCGGGTTTAGAGGGAATGCAACATAAATGAGAAAAATGTTTTCCCATTACAGTGACTAAGTACAATATTTTCTATAGAATCCTTATTTTAACGAAATGAAGGGCGCAGTTTAGGGATTTACTCCAAGTAAATTTAGACTATTTCTTCTCAGAAATTGCTTTTAAAATAAAAATGAACTTGCCGTTTTTTTTCTGGGTATTTTTAAATTTAAAATCTTAAAAAGTTTCTTTGTATATGGAAGGGCCTTTGAAAGAATAAATAATTGTTCTTAGCTTATACAACAAACATACCACAAAACATATTTTAAGCGACTTACAAAAAGGAGAATATAAATTATAACAATTAGTTGACAAGTCTGCTTTGTGCAGCATTGTATGCATGAAACTGTTTGTGGTTTGATTTTGTTAAATCCCATCAAATTCGGAGGCCATTATAAAAAGGCGTTTCCCTTACCAATTCGTCATTATCCAGGAACAACAAAAATACAAGTCTGGGCGCAGCAAGTGCGTTATGGTAGTGAATTTTGATTAAAATGTTTTTAATAGCAAATATGTCTTTTTTTCAGAAATCATGAATCAAATTTAGTTTCCAGTATGACGTAGGTATATAGTAGATACCATGCAACATATTACATCCTAATAATTTCATTGTTTCAAAATGTACAAAATTTTTTCGAAAATCAACTCAATGTGTTAACGAAAAAACAGGTTTCCTGGACAACGAACCTTGGGCTAAGAGCAAATTGGGCTATTAAAATTTGAAGCATATAATGAAAGTTCGCTACCATAACGCACTTGCTGTTCGATTAAAAAAAGTCTGGAAGCAGCAGGTGCGTTATGGTAGTGGTATGTGGTTTTTTAGTGAATTTCCTTGAAAAAATGTACTATTGAGGAGATCGCCACTTTTGAAACCATGTCTACAAATTATGTATATATATATATATATATATATATATATATATATATATATATATATATATATATATATATATATATATATATATATATATATATATATCTATCTATCTTTTGGAATGTCGCACTACACTTTAATCACTTTAAATATACACCCTATTTGTTTGCTGTACTTTTTGTGATTTTTTAGTTGTTTACGTGGACTGCAGTTTCGAACCGTCCTGGTTTATTATCAGCACTCTACTGACTATGATCGTTCCTGTGTGGTCTATGTCTGAAATTGTACCTGACGTCTGCGCGTTGAGCTTCTATTGGTCGGTTTACTGTTCTCTGATTGGTTGTGTTTTCGGACTGTATCAAGTGTATCGGTTTCCTGTTTTGATTATTATGGCTTGATAATTTGTCTTTTTGTATGACGTTTATTAAGTTTTGTTTAAATGTTTGTATTTGGATTTGTTCTGGGATTAGTTGTTTCTTATTGTTTATTTGTTGAATGTAGTATTGTTCCCAGATTTCCATTTTTTTGTGGTGTATAATATGTTTTGTCAGCTGTAATTGGTTGATTCTGGTTTTTGGTGTTTTCTGTTGTGAATGTGTGTAGCTACATTTGATTTGTAGCTAGGTATGTGGATCTTATTTAATGCTGTTATATGTTTCTTGAATCTTGTTTCTATTGATTTTTTGTCATTCCTATATATTTTTTTTTGCATGTGTTACATTCTATTTGATATATTCCGTTTAATTCATGTGGGTTGTGTTCTTGTTTTTTATTTATTTTGTTAATTATTTTGTTATTGGTTCTGGAGCTCATTTTTAAGTCATATTGTTTAACCGTGTGTGATATTTGTGAAATGTGCCACTGCATAATAACGAACGAGAAAAGGAATACAACATCATAATACAAATAGCACAAAGACAAAACAACAACAAAAAACAATAAAAAAGCTAATAAAAGATATCAAAAACAAACAAACCAACAAAACTGAAAACCAAAGACCAGAAACAAACAGAAAATACACAACATTCACTTATAACCACCAAATCAAAAAAAATATAACATAAACGCTCAAACAATATGACTTAAAAATGAGCTGCAAAACCAATATCAAAATAATAAACAAAATAAATAAAAAACAAGAACACAACCCACATGAATTAAACGGAATATATCAAATAGAATGTAACAAATACAATAAAAAAAATATAGAAACGACAAACCTGTACTGCTATGTTATTTAAATAAACGGTGGATAAAAATCTAAACAATGGAAGTTGCAAGTATCATTGCAAGATATCAGAATGTAGAACATTGTGAAATGTAAGACTGGGACGCCAACTCGATGCGGAACTAGGTAGTATGTCGTCACGACAACTCTAGTTAATGCAAAATGTTACAGATGGAGACTGTATACAATCAACTAACAATTTTGTAAATTGTCAGCCCTGGCCCATTTCTACCCTAATATAGGGACAATGTTCTCTTTTACAAGCTCAAAATATTAGCATGCGACTGCAAGCAGCTTGATGGCTGCTGATCTTTAACAGCAGTCAGTTGCTTGCAAGCCTAACAAACGCATTATTTCCTCGCTTCGTCGCTTGAACTTGTTATGCAGCCTTGTTGACATTTTACACCTGACTTTTAACTGAGCTAACATATCTAAAACATCGATATAAATATTGCAAATAAATATTCGACGATGGTTATAAATGAAAATTGTGAGTTAGTGACTTAGAACAATACAATTTGGCGTAAAATTGAAAATCAGTATGTCAATAAATCATATTCTAAGAGCAGTGTTAACACTCGGTTTTTAACGTTTCTTAATTGAGCCACGAAAACAGGACCCCATAGCCATTATTATTATTACATATCTAGGGGGAAATAACTAGTGCATTATGTAGTAATAGTAACAGTATGGGCGGGCACTTTAAAGCGTATTTCTGTATTTCTCATATTGTATATTTCAGACAGGTACAGTCCCGCTTAAAATTAAACATACCTATGTTTGTTAACCGTCCAAGCCTATCGAGCTTAATTTACAAGCAGCTTGCTTGCGGCGTCGACCGGCTTGCACTGTAGTCTTGAACAAAAGCTAGATTCATACACTCGCGAATTGCGGAATCGCCGCGAAACGTATTCTATTTGGTTTATTGAAAATAATATCGTAAAACTGTTGTTCTTTATTAGATTTCAGAAATGTATTTTACTAATTTTTGTGCGCACACAGTTAGACACGATCTAAATGTCTTCTCTAGTTTTAAGTTTGTGTAGCCTCAATGTTTAATTATGTTTAATTAAGGGCCCCCCTTTATTTTACTTACTAAGCTTGTGCATGTAATATTAAAATAAAAAGTGAAACAGCAATCAAATTTATTTACTTTAGTGCTGCATTCGTTATTAGCTGAAAAATACATCATAGGCGACAAAGTGGAATGTAATTTCTGTAAATAAACAGTTTACTGCACGCAGAGTTTTCAGAATTTTTTTTCAGAAATATGCTTAGATCCCGCCTTATATACACAAGCCACAAGGTAAATTTGTTGCAAACAACTTCAAATAAAGTTAGGGGACCAAGAATAAATCGGGCTAAGGGATAGGGAGGAATGAGCGGAAAATGCGAAAAAATCAATTAGTGGGACTTTGAAAAATGGGTTTTTCACATTTTGCAGCAATACCTCCTTTAAACCCTGTCTACCCCGCACAACACCCATATTCGCCCAGGTCCAGTAACTTTCTTGGGGGTTGCTCCCAAGAAAATTTTCTTGTTCTTTATGCTGTGAAGGTAGTTGTATGCATGCCCCAGGGAAGGAGAACCTCCCGTGTTTTTGCGGGAGGGGACAGAAACCGTCTTGCTCCTGGGGGTTTTTCTTCCCTTCTGCATGCATACAATCACCCTCAATGCATGAACCACGGGATTTTCTTTATGTTCAGCTGTCTGGAAATTTTTTTTTGTTGAGTATATTTCCTGTTTATCAATTGTTCTGTTTAAGTTATCTATTCAAATGACTGTATAAATATTTATGTTAGAGATCATGTTTTTGCTTGCCTTTCTTTACCCTATGTTTTACTGTTCCTAATTAAATAAAGTAGTGTTTTATAACTTTTGATATAAAACTGACTGACTATAAAATATTATTCTTATGAAAATTCAATACCAAGGCGCACTTGCTATGTGCCAAACATATTTTATTTTTAAGCGAATACCGAGAAAACTGAACCTTTTTATGTATGATATTTTTTCATTAAAACTCGAGTAATATAATGTTTAAGTGTTCGCTTATTAGAAAACTTCAAATTTCATCAAATATATTGTATTCTGTGCTGAAATTAAATTAGGGGTTACATGAGTGGGGGTAAAGTATCGGTGACATAAATTTTGAATTTGTTTTGTTTTGTTAAAATGGCGTGAATTGTCTAAAAGCATAGAAAGCTTGAATCTGGATTTTTTCCCTGTCGGTCTGTCGGTTGATCGATCTGTCGCCCTGTACGTCTGTCTGTTAGTATAGGCGCAATAACTTTCGCACGAATTGAGATATCATCTTTAAATTTGGTATCCAGTTAGCACTCGACAAAGGAACGCTTCGAAGTGTTTTTGGTTAAGCTAACTTCAGGTGGTAGCGGATAAATGTGTGGTTATTTGGGAAAGATTGACATTTTTTCGTTAAAACTCGAGTAGTATATCATTTCAGAAGTTTATGGTTACAGAAATACGATTATTTTGTAGTGGACCCTAAATTCCTTTCATTAGAATGTCTTTCTGAGGAGAGTAAATTATCACAGCTATGTGGAGGTTATGCTTCAATTTGCAGCACTATTTTTTTAAGTTATGAGAACCTGAAAAACTGAAAGTTTTTGGAGTGTGGTATGCTACATGAAGTTACGTTAAAATATCATAGGGTTGCAATGAAAAATAGTGGATATTCCATCTAAGATAACTTCCAGTTTAACCGAAAGTGGCAGAATCGTCAAAACTGTGTCTTCTAATAGCCTGAATATTTTATACTGAGGGTGCAAAATTTCAAAAAAAATTCCCTGGTTTCTAAAATGTGTATCTGGTAAATTTCCGGGTGGGTTTGCTTTATCTATAAGTGTATTATTTATTTCTATGTTAAAGCTTGTGATTTCACTTTTAACGTGACTGATTATACCACCATTGAATACTATTTTCTAAAAAGTCAAAAACGCGAAGCAAATGATTTTATTATACCTACCGAAGAGCTAACCTTTAAAATTATTATCACACAACTTTTTGATCAAACACAGATAGACGCAAGCATAATTACTTACAGCTGCAGTCACTGATCTCTTTGATATTAAACATACCGTGGGGTGTGGGTATCTGAGAAGGTAATGAGCAAAAGCGAGTGTAATAATTACCTTCAAATGAGCAACTTTAAGCAAATTGAATACGACAAAGCACTTTTACTCAAATGATGATATCACATTAAAATAAGGGTAGATTTACCTTTGCAATACGCTGCTCGATCTTCTCGAACTACGTGTATTCTCTATTGATATTGTTAACTAATATTGCTACGAATTTCCAATAATAAGCAGGCTCGGAGATTATCAAGGCAATTAGTATGCATGCATTACACAGGTAGACAATACGCTACTAGATCTTAGAGCAAATAACTGAATTACTGGAGGTTGTATCAGATGTGCAGCTGTAAATATGTAGTTACGTATTTGCAAGCTGCTGTTGAATGAAAATTGGAGAATCAATATTTGTAGCCTGGAAGCAGGTGAGGTAAGCCTAGAGCAGAGTAACAACGTAACATATATTCAATTGTTATCATGTGTAGAATTTAGCTTGTTATAGTGTTAAGTTCTGAAAATCATATGATGTCCGATCTTGTTTAGCAAGATCTAATATGCACTTGTTTCACTATTACTTCCACAGCGTCACAACGTGTGTAAGTATCAAATCGGCGAACAAAATTTCAATAAATTTATAACATTATTCTTTTTATTGTTATTGTATAATGCCTCAGATTTATCCCACCAACTAGCGCAAACTACGAACGATTTGTAGCCGTGGTAACAAACACAGCCAAAAATACCATCCCTAGAGGCTACGATAGAAATATATCCCTGGCTGGGGTAATACAAGCGATATACCAAGAGTTTCTTGAGAGTGGTGACCTGAAGTGGCGGACGAGCTCCTACATAGTCTGGACACTGCACGCGGACTAAACTGGTCCGAAACAGTTGATGCTATGGACTTCAAACAATCCAGCAGGAAGACATGGTCCCTCCTACCTAAACTGGGGAGTGGTGGTGTCACGATCCGTGACAACCCTGCCGTAACGCCAAATGCTGTTGCCTCACATACTATCTCCACGAGACCGAGAACACACTACCCAAGTTAAGAGGGAGTTCAAGCGCCTGCAAGCCGTCACCGATTTACAGTCAGAATACTCTCGGCCCTTCACCCATGAGGACATTACAAAGGCACTGGAGGGTGTTATGCCGGGTAAGACTCCGACATTCGATGGCATACACCCTGAGTTTCTAATAAATCTAGGAAAAACCGCCAGTGACTGGTTGGCTAGGCTCCTAACTAACATTCTAAATACAGGAATTATCCATCGCTTAATGAAACAAACAAAGATAATAGCGATTCTAAAACAAGGAAAGACAAAGGACAGGCCAGAGAGCTATCATCCCATCGCGCTCCTAAGTGCTAGTTACAAAGTATTAGAGCGGTTTTTGGCACAAGAGAATAAGCCCAAAGATCCTATAAAGCATGCCAGTTGAGCAGGCTTGGTTCAGGCCGGGTCTAAGCTGCACCGCCCAGGTCCTGTCACTTACAACCCATATAGAGGCCGGGTAGCAGATGCAGCTAAAAATATCTGTCGCATTCATAGACCTAACTGCGGCATATGACACTGTTTGGAAGCAAGGACTGCTCTACAAACTCCTTCGTCAAATACCCTGCAAAACGAGTGTGGGACTAATCGATAACATGCTGAGCAATAGATTGTTTCGGGTCGTCATGGGAAATGCTCTGAGCGATTGGAAGAAACTTAATAACGGCCTGCAACAGGGCTCGGTTCGCGGTCCACTCCTGTTCAACTGTTACCTCGCCGATATTCTCTCAACAAGATCCAGAAAATTTGGCTATGCTGATAACTGGGCAATAGAAACCAGAATCAAATCAATGGAAGAAACGGAGGAAGCGCTAACTGGCGATTTAGACACCCTGGGGAAATACTTCCGCAACTGGAGACTCCAACCTGGTGCAGGCAAGGCGGGGGTTGAATGCTTTCACCTAAACAACCGCATGGCCAATAGAGAACTCAACGTGTACGTTGGTGACTGGCTGCTTCACTATAACCGATATCTTAAATACTTAGGAGTAACTCTTGATATAACTTTAGCCTTCAAACAACACCTAACTAAGGCCGCCTCAAAACTCAAAACAAGAAATAACACCATACAAAAACTATGCGGCACTTCATGGGGTTCCTCCGCTGCCACGCTTCGATGCTCCGCCTTAGGGCTCGTTTACTCTACGGCGGAGTATTGTGCTCCGGTCTGGCAAAACAGCCCACATGTTAAAATAATTGATGCCCAATTGAACCATACGATGCGCTTAATCTCGGGCACAATTAGATCTACACCAGGTTACTGGCTAACAGTTCTGAGCCACATTCCACCCCCAGCGATACGGAGATCCACTTCACTTGTCAAAGAGTACAACAAGATTCTTCAAAACCCAAAACTACTAATAAACACAGATATCGATAACATAGGAAGGAATAGGCACGCTTAACAAAACCCCCAATCAGAACAGCTAGAGACGTGGTGGCCGATGACTTCAATCCAATAAACGAGTGGAGGCGGAAATGGACCGAGGCAGCCCAACCGGAGCTTCACAACATGCCGTGCATAACAACTATTCCAGCCGCCTTCTAACTACCACACAAGATATGGACAACACTTAACCGGATTAGAACCAACCATGGCAGGTGTGCCGATGCCTTCTACAAGTGGAACATAATACCCTCCCCATAGTGTGACTGCGGCAACCTGAGGGCATATGGGGGTCATCCGGGTGATTTCCTGACAGCGACACCAGTCTCAATTGATTATATAAATAATTTGGACATTCAATTGTGGAATTCCAACGCTCAGCGCATAAAGGGGAAACTCAAGGCTGCCTGGACCATTGTAAAAAATTGTGGGGCCCCTGCTTCGTCTGGTGTTGAGGATTCGTCTGGAGGTGTCTACGGAGCTTCTCAGATTTCCCTTTCAGATGATGGTTGCAGGGCGTGGAAAATGTGCCATCGAAGAATATACCCTACTTTATGGTGTAAAAGACAAACGTTAAGTTTGAGTACATACGAACCAAAGAACGGGATGGCTGTAGCAATTGAGTTGTATAAGTGTGTGCCGAGTTCGTGGTCATTCACATGTGGCAGCCTGTAGCATGTTCAGGTTAAATACAAAATTGTCTGCATGTTAATTAAAAAAAAAAACTAATTGATTGCTAATTTTGAACCATACGAGAACATTTTTACGAGCCACCATGCAAATAATATAGCAATTATGTATTACACAAAGCCATTGATAAAAGAAAATTCATTATTATAAAACAAGCGAGCGTTACATCTTCATCCTACCGCATAGCGGCTTGCAGCCTTTCTAATGCTTATCTGGATGTTATCGAGATAATATTATATTTTCTTTAAAGGTCTGTTAAGAAGAGAAGAAGGACATTTCAGTAAGTACTTGATAGTTCGAAACTTCATTTAATATTCTTAATGAATACAATAGTACAGTATGAAACTGTACATTTTTGTAATTTAACCAACTCTGTATCTTCAAAGGTTTAGAAGATAGCAATAGTGTGCAAGATGAAAGTAACCACCCTGTATATATATATATATATATATATATATATATATATATATATATATATATATATATATATATATATATATATATCAGGTTTCTGCGATCATAAGTGTGAGAAATACTGAGTTTTCCGAATTAGCTGCGTGCAAAACGGCGCCGTCTAATCGGGGTTCTCGCGGACCCGGATATCGCGAGCCTAGGATCTACCGGTTTGTCGGTAAATTTGTACAACCCCCAGGAAATAGAAATAGATCAGCGTGTTGTTAGCAAGTCAGTAATGTAGTGAATGTTTTTAGAGATAAACGTATATTTAATATTGAATTGACTAGTTTGAGCAGTAGAAAAATCTAAAGAATAGCACCTCTGACTCGTGTAGTTACGGTTCGTAAACAAAAATAATTAAAGGCTGGACGCAGCAAGTGCGTTATGGTAGTGAATTTTCATAGAAATGGTCAGGCACCAAATATTTTTTATACCTTTTTTTCTTTTCATATAGAAATATATATTTTGTTATATAGTTTTTCTTTAATATCGTAAACTTACGTGCCAAATTTGGTTATCATAGCTTTTCTATCTTTTGAGATATTTTTTTTTTTCGAAAGGAAACCCAAATTTTTCCAGGAAAACCTGACTCAATTTTCCTGGCTAACGAACTTACCCAAGGCACGTGTAAGGTAAAGGTACATGCTAAATTTTATCAAAATTAGTCAATCATTTTTTGAGTTATCGGTGTGATACGTATATATATATATATATATATATATATATATATATATATATATATATATATATATATATATATATATATATATATATATATATATATATATATATACATATATATATATATATATATATATATATATATATATATATATATATATAAACATATATAAACATATAAAAATTGAAACTGACTCCGGATATGGGTTCTACGGGTCATAGATCGCGCTCATTTGAAGAAATTTTTTCTAAGAAAATTCACTAAAAGGTTATAGGCTCATTAAATGGCAAACCACGGACAGTCTATCCAGCCTTTTATCATAGTTCCTGAATATTTTTGAAATCTTGCCAAAAAAAGGAAATCCTAGGTACCCAATATGTGTGGTGGTGGACGTATTTATGACCTTGGAACAGAATTCCATCAGCCACAGACTTTTGCTATTTTATATACACAAATACTAATAATCTAGAAACAGAATGATGTTACCTATATACAAATATACAATATCTAAACTTATTTATAGATATAATAATTTTTGCTTTATTAGTGAATTTTCTTAAAAAAAATTCACTATTGAGGAGATCCCGACTTTTGAATTTTGAAAAAATTTCTTCGCATGAGCGCTAATTAGGCCCCCCAGAAAACATATCCGGGGTCAGTTTCAATTTTTATATGTTTATATATATATATATATATATATATATATATATATATATATATATATATATATATATATATATATATATATATATATTTATATATATATATATATATATATATATATATATATATATATATATATATATATATATATATATATATATATATATATATATATATATATATATGTATCACACCGATAACTCAAAAAATAATGGGCCGATTTTGATCAAATTTGGTGAAAAAATTCCTTTTGCAAATGGATGAGTTCGTTAGTCAGGAAAATCTGTCCAGGTTTTCCCGGAAAATTTTGTGTTTTCTTTCAAAAAAAATTTATATCTCCGGAATTAACAAAGTAAGGGCAACCAAATTTGGGACGCAGGTTTATATCCTTATAGGTAAGTTACCTACCAAAATTTAGCGATGTAGGTCAAAAGACAAAAAAGTTATAGGCATTTAAAAATAAATAAATTGGGGTTTTCCTCAAAACGTCAAAGTGGCGATTTAAAATGTCAAAATTGGCAAAATTTAGACAAATAACTTAAATCTAATACGGGCTATAGAAATAAAATGTCTCAAGAAGGATGTTTTACAAACCCTAAAGTCTTAGTTTCAACCGTCATTGTCCTTTATTTTACTAAAATACTTGCAGAAAATTCATTTCAAATAGACCCTTTCTCTGATGCTTGGCAGTAGCCTTAGCTATAGAGTTTATCATTTAATGGTATATAATTTTTGTCGAATTTTCGTAAAAAATTAATAAAGCTCAATATATCCGTTATTATATAAGATATGAAGAAAATTTGTATATATTAATTATAGGGTGTCTTGAGCTACATCTTAAAATAATATTTCTGCAATCACAGGTGGCCCATAAGTCGTTGGTGATACAAATTTCCTTTTTTTAATCAAACACGCCTTATGTTATTGCATTTTTGCATTTTCCATCGAAATATAATGCATGTTTGTAAGAAAATAAATTCTGGACGCAGCAAGTGCGTTATGGTAGCGAATTTTGATCAAATGTTTCATATTTGAACAGCTCAATTTGCTATTAACCTATAAGGTTGACCAAGAAACGTGTTTTTTCGGGAACATTTTAAGTTTACTTTTGGAATTTTTTGTACATTTTCACACAATAAAGTTATTTTAATGGAACATGGCACATTGTTTTTACTATATAGGTTATACTGGTAACCAAATTTGATGCCTGCTTTCTTAAAAAAACACACATATTTGTTATTAAAAAGATTTTTATGAAAATTCACTACCATAACGCACTTGCTGCGTCCAGAATTTTTTTTCTTCTTTTTTTCGTCTTCTTTCTTTTTTTTTTCTTTTTTTTTCTTTAATATTTTTCACTTTTTTTTAATTATTCTTGTTTTTTTTTCCTTATTTACCCAATATGTGTATATTTTTACAAATACTAAACATATTTCAAGCGCTGTCTTATTCCATATACTTTATTTCTTACCATAACACACTTGTGTTAATGTTTTCTATAAAGGAAAACAATAAAGTAACCATTAAACAGTAAACTATATATATGCTTCATTTCCATTTAACTATGTTACGAATTATATCACCATAATGAGTTGATAAAGATAAATGAAGCGGAAACACCGCGTAGACTTGATTACAGAAATTCGTGTACCTACGCAAGAATCTGGTCCGTAAGGAGGGCTTAACTGTAGGAGAAGGTAGGTCAGTTCCAAAGTATTTATATATTCTTTTAGTTATTATTATATATTAAATTTTAAAGTATACCAATAAGCTTGTGTTTCATTTTGGGTAAAATTTTAAAGCATATCCAAACTAATTTTATACGTCGCAAAGTGTTCACAAACCAAAAGTTGGTAAATTTGACAATATATTTAAATTTAAGTAATCACTCCTTACAAGTATATTCCTCGAGTAGAAAATACTTCCAGTGTTGCTTAGCTATATCTTCTTTCTGAAAAACACATTCGCATACTGTTCTTTAACGATAAAACTTAATTAGTTATTTAAAATCCATTTTACTTAAATTTTGAAGTTATTGTTGGAGAAACAAATTGGTACGCCCCTGTCTCTTTACTTTCATTAGGTTGCACTATCCTTTAACTTTCTACCTGGAATTATTTATCTCTATATTTCACAATCTTTCCCAATTTGCTGGTAATCTTTATCCTCTAAACGTCTGTATCGCATTAGATTTACGCATAAACAATGTTATACAAGGAATGCTTATATACCGTTAAGTCCTTTATTGTAAATAGCTTTAGTTGTCTTTGACATATTCTTTACATGCACCCAGTGGATTTTCTTCACTAGGAATAATGCTTAGACCTAGTTGGCCATTCTGTATTACTGGCATTATGCTATGTCTACTACGTCACCTCGCGTTACGCGAAAGCTCGATAAAAGCAAGCCTTTCGCAAGGTACAAGACAGTTCTATGTTCGATCTCCTCTTCTTAAATTCTTGGACTTCGAGTTCCCAATTTTCTACTTAAACACCTCTCGCGTGTTTAAGCCAGTTCAGTGCTACAGTTCTACGATAGATCTCGTCTTCTTCGCTTCTTCGGACTCCGAGTTCCTAATCTTCTACTTAAAACACCGCTCGTGTTTTTAAGCCAGTTCAATTCTACAGTGCCGTTCTGCAACGAATCTCATCTTCATCGCTTTATGGAACTTCTAAGATCCCAATCTTCTACCTAAACATCGCTAGTGTGATTAAGCCAGTTCAGTTCAAGCTCCAATATTCCTGCAGAAATTCCGTTCGTACAGTGATACAGTGAAAAGTCAGTGTTTTCTCTAACTTAGAAAGTATACGCGTAGTTAAATGCAATAGCAAGTAGCTAATAGGATTGTGAAATCTCCTGAATAACCCATTAAATCATGTGTAAAACCGCAAAATGTAAATAAATCTTAAGTTCAAAGTGTATATAGTAACAATACAACATATATAAATATAAAAAGTGTATTATTGAAATCTTCTGGAATAATTAGCAAAGCCGACTAGTTAGCGAGGGTGGGATCAATCCACCTGCAAAACATTGGGGTAGGGAAACAAGCTCTTTCTCCCCCAGTTATCATATGAATTTCGTGAAATAGTGTTGATCATTTTTATGAAAATTCGCTACTAAAACTTGCTGCATTCTGACTGTATTATGTATTTCTCCATACTCTTTAAATTTTCAGTAGAAACTAGTTTAATACAATATCGTTACACTTGCATCAGGACCTTTACAATAAGCTGGTTTAATTTTGTGTCCTAGTACTAACGCTATTCTGATCTTAATTGTATTATTCATGATTTAAACTGATTTTCTTTGGAAGCCCTGTAAATAGGAAAAATCAGTAGAGCATAATTTTTTCGATAGCCTCTATTCTAATATCGTTAAACTGGACTTACATGAAACCCTTCAAGTAATCAGAGTATACTATACTGTTCTAGAGTCAAGAAGCGCCTGAAGCTCCAATGACGCATATCCTCGAGTATACTATTTACCTTAATATATTACAACAATCCCGGAGATAATCTGGTTAGCATCATCTCGAAGGCATTTTAGATCGCACGTAAAATTCCCTTTCTCCCACCAGCCAAGTCATTTGATTTGACGTTCCGATGTCGTGTAGTTGAAAAACTGCTCAGATATAACGCACGTTCACTGCCTTATAGCAAGCCAACGATAGTGTCTGGTTAATGGTGTGAAGAGTGTTATCACCAGCCGAAACTCCGCGAGCCGTTCAACCGTACGTGATTTAGAAGCCAACCCCCACACCCCTTGCTACTAAGTTAAGTCGCGCCTATAACTATTACACTTGAGACTATTAAACTGAATGCTCAAACAATTATAATTAATGATCTTACAGATTAATCACTGCGACTGACGTGCCGAAACGTTTACCAACTTTAATGATACAATAGTTTTAAGTGCGGTGGTTTGACTAAGTACTAGAATGGAGATGTGTAGAGTCGCGATTTTGCTTACATTAATAACGCTAATTGAATGGTTTTCTTTCCTACAAAATATAGTTATAGGAACTCAATTAGGTTCTAATCGATTTTAAAATTAATAATAGTCGATAAACAGGTCTCAGAGAATATGTTGACAATCTTTTGGTACACGATAGATTAGTTAGAAATAACAACACAAGTTCATCTAATTTTGTTGTCCTGCGAAGCATCCTTATTGAGATGTGTGCCACTAAAATTCCAACTAAGAGATTAGTTTTTCAATAATGACTATTTAAACATATTTCTATAAATTTCACTATGACGTACACAACTAGTAGGTTATCAGGAAACATTAAACAATCGCATAGTTTACGATTTGGGGGCCGAAGCCCCTGCCTTCCCGTCCGAAGACTTTAGGTCATGGTATCCTCCTACACTGTCAGGTTGAAGCCACCCTCAATAGAACTCCTACGACCTCTATACTCCAAACAAAAAAATCATCAGTTAATTTAAAATCTTAGACCAATAGAACCCACCTCACATTCATACGAGCATTCACTCCACGCTCGCTTTTCCCGAAATCTCATCTATTTCTCTATCCGGTGCCCTCTCTTTCTCCGGTTTGTCTCAACCGCACTTCGCGTTTCCTCTTCAAGCTCTCTTTCTGCGGCCCATTCATTGAAATTCCTGATTTCCTCGTTCTTGGTGGACCTAGTTACCTTGAACGGGTAGGAACCCTCAACCCTGTTCTGGTTTCTCGCAAAGTGTTCTCTTGCCGCCCTAAGATTTTCCACTGACAGTCTTCCAGCACATGTCTTGCTGTCTCCTGCTCTCCGTTTCCGCACGCACATTCTCTCGTTCCAGGCCTTAGGTTAAACCTATTAAAGTAGCCCTTGAAAGGCCCATGGCTAGTCGGCAAGCTCACCGCCCTGTGACTCCAGCACTTGAGGCCCACACCCACGCTCTCTATGTATCGATAAGTAGTCATACCCTTTGTCTCATCGTCCCAGTGCTTCTGCCAGTCCAATTCGGTGTTCTCCTTGGGACTTCGTTTAAGCATTCTACTCGTCACCGGAGCCTCTACCCTCTCGTGACCTAGGGGGTCACTTCTGGCGGCTTTCGCGCTCGCATCGGCCTTTGCGATGCCTTCTTACTGGTCGCTACCCCACCAAAGATTTATTTTTGTTCCTGCGCGCTTCATCTCTTCCATCTTTCTGTTGATTATGTCAGCCGTTCCCCCATTCCTCCTGGTGAGCATGTCCAGGGCAACTCTGCTATCGGAAACGATGTTGACGGTTCCACCCTGTAGAGTGGCGGCCTTTTCCACTACCGTACACACCGCGAACAATTTCGCCATGTGCACCGGGTACCCGTCCTGGAGCTTTAGCCCTTTGCTTTCGATCACTGCGTTGTTTTCGTAGGCCACCAGGCCTATTCCAACCGCGACTCCGGCTTTAGACGCATCTGTGTATATCCACCGCCCTGTTGTGTTTTTCGCTCCTTCTATTATCACCCATGATTTCCTCTGCTCCGGCGGGTGCGATCCATCTCCGTACGCCGGTTTTTCCTCAAAATTTGCCGCCTTCGAGTGGTCACATCTTATATGCCGCTCCTCTGCTTCCAGCCACAAAGGTGGACACCCCGCCAGCACCGCCAGCGCTGAGTTGGAAGCCATTCTGTATGCCTACGTTATGCCCAACAGAAATGCTTTTTGGGCCGACTGAAGTTTTCTAATTACTCTAGAATCGCTCGTTCACCCCAGATTTCGGCGTTGTACAGGAGAGCTGGTTTCACTGCTCCATCATATATGATCCTAAGGGTCTTTGGATCCGTTCCCCACGTCTCTCCCGATACCGCTCGTATTCTATGCGCCGCCCCCGCGTATTTGGTATGCTCCACCCAAAGTAGACCTGAGCTGAGCATCACTCCCAGATATTTTATTCTGGCTACCGGTCTTATCGTTACGTCTCCCATCTTGATCACCGGGTGCCTTTGTGTCCGCGCTTTGGTATCATTTCTCACCCCTGTTGAGAGCCTACGTCTTTTCGGGGGCATATTCCAGTTTGTGAACCGACGCCCTCTTCTGGCAATCCTCACAAGTACGCTGCCAAGCTGCCTCAAGTTTGCTTCTTCACGGCGCCGTTATAGTGATGAGCTGGTCGTCCGCAAAAGCCTGGATTTCGATTTTTGCTTGCGTCTCGCCCGTTTCTATGGCGTCGATTTCATTAACCTAGCCCTTCATTATAAGTAGCCACAGAATCAGGCCTTAACATGACCCTAGTGGGCAGCCTTTACTTGTGTTTTTCGTAACCCCTTCAGAAGTGACGCTTCTGTCCCCCAGGAAATTGGCTACCGCCCTGGTAAGGTTTCTTGGGCATCCAAATTCTGCCAGTAGTTTCCTGATCATGGGGTACCAGGCCGAATTGAAGGCATTTTTAATGTCTAACGTTACCAACAGGACATGCTGCCCAGCCTAGCATACATGCAGTATGAAACGCCCAAATTGAATAAATTTAGTATCTCAATTATAAGGAATTGAAAAAAATTACATATTGTTACATCAAAACTTTATCCTTGCATTGATCCTCCTTCAAAGACAGTTGCGACCACCTGATTTTTATTAGGATGTACGTGCTTGTGATACCTCATTTGAAGAATCGCCTCATTATCTAAATAAAGATGTAGAGACTATTTTTCTGTCTCCACAAATATTCGTCTCTTTTTTTTTTTCTATAACCGGTTAGAAAAAAATGTTTGGGACGCAGCAAGTGCGCTATGGTAGTGAATTTTCATAAGATTATAATATTAAAGTGATATAGCCTTATACTAAAAGTTATAAGTCATTACTTTATATACTTAGGAACTGTAAGAAATAAGGTAAAGAAAGGCCAGCAAAAACATGATCTCTATCATAAATGTTTATATAGTAATTTGGATACAAAACTCAAACAAAAAAATTGATAAACAGAAAATATACTCAACAAAAAATACACTAGAAAGCTGAACATAAAAAAATCATGTGGTTCATTCATTGAGGGTGGTTGTATGCATGCAGAAGGGGAAGAAGAACCCCCAGGTCGAAGAGGGTTTCTGTCCCCTCACCCAAAAATACGGGGAGCAGAGCCATGCAAAACCACAGCGGACTAAATGTATCTCCACGAAATATAACCAGCTTGATCGGAACTTGGTCGGTTCGAATAGTACGTTGGTTCGTTGTTAGAACTATTTGTCTATGCCAGTATGGCATCAGGGTTTTCAATCAAAATATTAGTTTGGGGTATATTTTATAAATCACAAGCACTATCCATGCTGCTGATAGATTGCTTTTTGCTTTCTTAGCTTGTTCTGTAATGACTAGACAGGATTATACAGTGCTGTGATACGTGGTCACTTATTTTGTTGGCTATTAAAGAGGATATGACATTGTACAAGGCGTTTAAAAATGTTATGGGCCTGTAGTTTTTTGGGTCGTGTGTATCTGTGTTTTTTGGCTTTAAGTAGGTGGTAGCTTGCGTCAAAAACAGGATATTTATTTGGGTTGTCGATTATTTTGTTCACCATTTAAGGTCGAGGTGCATGTAGTACTGTGAAATATTCTACCAGAAATTATGGACACCGTCAGGTCCAGCTGCTTTCTAGTTATGCAGTTTCTTGGTTATACTTTGGACGTCTATATTTCCCAAGACAACAATTTTTTGCTTTATAATATCGACATATAAGTCAAGTTTCTCGTCAAAGTCTGAGCTGTTTACTTCCTTCTCCCCCGAACCTCCAAACCTTCAAGTCCAGAATTAACAAGTTGCCTCTTTCCTCCTTGTCGACACCCACGGTACGATAGTATTTAGGCTGTAAGCCCTCGTGGTGTGTTGTTGAAATTAATTTTAAAAAAACTTTGTTGTTGTTCTTGACTAGTTTGTATACTGTATCTGCAGGTTTTTGTTTGGTGTTATTTTGACGTGTCTTCCAGGCAAGTATTTTTGATAGGCCGCCTCTAAACTGACTGATCTTATTGTCGATTCTTCGTTTCCATTCCGGTGTAACTTGGAAGGTTCTATTATCGTTAGTCTCAGCTGCTAATGAGATCTCCAATTTATTATTATCATCATTATTATTATGATGGATTACAAAAGTTATGAAAACCCTCAGGTATGACGTACCGGATTGCCGTTTGATCAATTTTCGTGCAGCTACTGAAGAATTCAGCAGGTATGATTGACAAAACGTCTAGCAACCCACTCGAGAGGTTCCGCCATTACACGACAGCCCGGAGATCGTTTTGTATTTCAATACATGCCCATTTAATCGAAGCAGTCAAATGTGCTTTAGCCACGGGAGAACTAACAAGTTAGTCAATTATGTATTCAGCTGTTTACCTGCTTTGCCACTGAATAGTCCACATCATAGATTTCTATGCCGTGCATCTTCTTAACGATACATAAAATTTCATGTTTTTGAATTTGTTATTAAAATATACTTAATGGAAAATTTAACTTAACTTCTGTAAGCCGTATCTTCGAAAAATATCTTTCATCGAATTTCATTGTGATATAATTGTATTCCAAGAGAAAGCTTTACTGATTACTTGTATCAGAATAATAACAAGTCTTCTAAAAAATAAAAGTGGTATCAAAGTGCTAGCAACCAAACAAACAACATGCTAAGTTGATATCTTTACTCGGAATTCCAAACCAATCTAAATCAAATGTGTAGAGAATTTTCTCCGAATTTAGAAGATACATAATATCTTAGCAACATATTGAAGTCTCAACAATAACAAGCCAGAGTTGTAAAATGTGGCAGTGATGTCGAGACTGAAACCTCACGACCTACACACTTTGTGAGCTACTTACAATACAAAGTTGCCCTCATTTCCTTAGTCGCCTTCCTTAGAGGGCGCTCTCTACACTGCTGAATCGCGGGACTTCACAATTTGCACAATTCACGTTATATAACATTGTTAGCTCTTAGATTTACAAAGAGTAGTATTAGAGCTAGTGAATTATTATATGAACAAGAATGGTATATTGCCGAATGGACTGTCAGACTTGTGTATGGGTTTCTAGGACAAAATAGTAGGCGTAGAGAAATTTATACAATAGACATTTATGTGCTTTGTTGCGGCTTTCCCATCTATATTATTAATTTCGTGTAAACACAAGAGATAGAGATAGATGTGCTCCTGTTTAGATATTTTATGTATTCCAAAAGGTACCGTGGAAAGCTTTTGTTTTTTAAACAAAACAGAAAAATCTAAGACTTTTGATTTTTGTATTGAATGAACGTATGATCCTTACAAATGGACCCACCTTGCGAAAATAAAACAACCTTGAAAAAATTCTCCACGCAGCAAGTATATTGTAGTAGTGAATTTTCGTAAGAATTGGCAACTATTATTATACGCCATATCAGTAAAATTAATCAACAATAACTTACACAGCCCGAAATATCGATTTTAGAGGTCCTAGTACGCGCACAAAATGTTACCAATAGATATCTCTCTATTATCAAAAAACCTTGTGTTCTAACTCTTTTTGAGAAAAATTCCCAAAATCCAGTTTTATATGAACCTAGAAAATTAAGTTTTGCAATATCTATAGTTATTGTAGTGTGTGCTCTTTAAAAGCAAGTTGTATTACAAATTTCATAACGCTTTCCAGAAGGAAACTTAATTCATATTTAAAAACGTAAAGTATTTGCCAAATTATAGACGTAGCAGTTATTTTTCTTTGTTAATCGCCTGAATGATTTCGTTTAATTTAACCTAATCAAATCGGCTTTTCCAACAGCTAGAAATCTTTTAAAAAATGATTTCTCTGTTAGTGAAATTTCTCAATAAAAATTGAATATCAACAATAACAAAATGTCTGTTGAAAATTATAATTTTAAACCCAAAGGTAATAAAGTTATTTAAGTGTTTTAAAGAGAAACGAGATCTTGTTTAAAATGTGTATAATTTGTACACTATTGTTCCCCTAAATGTCAAAGTGAAACAAAAAAACAATACATTCATTGACAGGGAATCGATCTCGGAACCTTCTGCGTAGGAGACCATCACGCTACCACTAAATCTGCTGACATGCGTTAACTAATGCTTTGTGTACTGGATTCTTGACGCCGACTTCATCGCCCGGGATATTTTATGTTATATTAAAAGTAAACGTAACAACTAAGTACAGAATTAATAGAATTGTCACCTGAAACACAAACATAAATCAGCATCGACTGTTTTGATCTTAGATAACGCTTTATGTTTAAGTTTAAATTCAGTTTTATAGAGACGTGACTTCATGCTGCTTACATTTATATTGTATTATGCTACACTTTCGGTCTAACACTGTAATTGGGGCCGTTTATCAAGCCAGAAACACAGTGTATTTTATACATTGATTATATATATATATATATATATATATATATATATATATATATATATATATATATATATATATATATATATATATATATATATATATATATATATATATATATATATATATATATATATGTATGTATGTACGTATCACACCGATAACTCAAAAAATAATGGGCCGGTTTTGATAAAATTTGGCATGTACCTTTCTTTTGTAAATGGCTTGGACAAGTTCGTTATTCAGGAAAATCGGACAAGGTTTTCCGGGAAAATTTTGAGTTTTCATTCGAAAAAATTCTTATCTCAAAAAATAATGGGCCGATTTTAATAAAATTTGGCATGTACCTTCTTTTTGTAAATGGCTTTGACAAGTTTGTTAGTCAGAAAAATCGAACGAGGTTTTCCGGTAAAAATTTCAGTTTTCATTTGAAAAATTTTTTTTCTTCAAAAATAAAAAATCTATGATAACCAAATTTGGTAGGTAGGTTAACGATATAAAAACTAAACTATACACCAAGATGTAGATTTCTATGTTACAATAAAAAAAAGTTATTATAAAATATTTTGTGCCAGATCATTTCTATGAAAATTCACTACCATAACGCACTTACTGCGTCCAGGCTTTTTTATATTGTTTGGTTACCGTTGATTTATGTAAATATCTACGCATGGCAGTTAACGTTAACTACTCAGTCTTTGTCAGGCAGAGTCTTTTCACGCTTACCCAAAATATACAGGGTGGTCCTGAAAAGTATAGTGGTTACGATGGTTGATTTTCTAAATGAAACACCCTGTATATTATATTATTTTATTAATCATTTCGAACTCTAGATTAATTTTGTTATAAGGTAACCTTGCCCAAATTCAATGGTTACGCAGATATCGACAATTACATATTAAGTACTTATTGTCACAAAGCTGGCTATGCTTTGTAAATAAAACACGAAGCAACGTGCCACCACCTAGTTACGGAAGGAACTAGGTGGCGGCACGTTGCTTTGTGTCCTACCACTCACTTAGTGTTGGAAGGCTGGCTACCATAGCCGTTTTATTTCATAGGTGTACCTTCGCCATAATTAGTATGTCGTACTGAAGAGCTCCAGAGCGAAACCGGTCTACGGTTTTAATTGTGGCAAGAATACATCTAGCCTTACATCCTTTTAATTTACCAGAATTATGTATCTTCACATACAATGAGCTATGAAATGTACAGCTTCCAATATGATCTCTTTTATATATATATATATATATATATATATATATATATATATATATATATATATATATATATATATATATATATAGTATAATTGTACGACAAACAGAATTCCTTTTAAAAACAATTTATTGTTTTTTTTTTTACATGAATTTTAACTTGAAGGATCCGTCTAGAGACTTATAAATATTGGCCATATACCTTATATATTAGTTTTGCTTTAAATTCGCACTTTTCCAACAGAATATCTTCAAAGTTTATACAAATAATGTTTTCATGAATCTGGAATCGACATAGCAGTGCCATCTGATGAAATTGGCACATTGTTCTACTCCGTGTTCTTTTCTAAACTATTAATTTCTGTATAATTTGACTTTTTTTTTCATTCTAATATGTGTTTCAGAACGTTGTTGATCAGTTCTTCTAGGTTACTTCAATCACTACTTGCGATAAAAAGTTTTTACAGCCTATTTAGAAGAACCAAAACATTTTACGCTAATGCGGCGTCCTTTTAATATCAGTGTTTCACTTGGTTCCGTTTAAATTGACAGTTGTGCCGCCTTTAAATGTGTTTATAGAGTTACGTCTTGATATTTACCATAGTTCAGAAGACTTTTCTAGATTTGCTTCCAGAAAATTTTCACTATATATTACAATATTACAGCAACGCTGGTTGTACGGTGACACTCCCTTGCCGGCCTCATTAATAACAACCTGTTTGTTTTTCTACCGCTTTCGGATATCTCGTATACATACGCCAACTGTATTTTCATTTGTCGCCAATCAACAATTGGTTTTTTAAGTGTGCCAATCACATGGGTCAACTAGAATATTAGTCAAAACAGTGCTTTCCTGTATTTTCATAAATTAATTCTAAATATTTTTTCCACCTGAGTCAATCAGAGTTCTTTTTATGGCCCCGGATGTGAATTTGTATTACTTGTTTACTTTTTTTTTATATCTAGTTTATTCGAACATTTTGAACTTGCTTAAATTATTATACATACTAACGCATAACATCTTTTTAGCAAAATCTTATCTATCTTAACCTATATTTTATTGTTTATAACAATTTAAACCTTGTTTTTACTCTAAATGTACATCTTATTAATGTATAGTAACTTGCTGGTTCACTTAGTGTTAATGTCAGTCCTTTGATATTTTCTTGAGAGTTCATACTTGCTTTTAGAATTTTTTATACGCTACTTCACTTTACTGTGCTACAGTTTTTCCGGTATAATACAAATTTATTTCTTATAAATTAGACATTTATCTCATTACTCCTTGTAATAATAAAATACACAATCCGTTTTGTTTTTAGGTGTTCTAGCTGTATTTATATCTTTTGGATATATAAAACAATCTCTAGCTATCTTAGAAATTTAGATTTATATAAGGTAATTACATTTAAATGTGTTTTGTTTGTCTGAAGTATCATTTACGTCCTGCCCTCTGTATAGATATTTTATTTCACATATTGCTTTAGATATTTATAAGCATATCATTTATATATATATATATATATATATATATATATATATATATATATATATATATATATATATATACATCAGCCGCTAAAGAATTAAAGAATTAAGTAAAAGAAATCTCTCATGGCCATAAGAGTTGTTCTCTCAGATACTGCGGGACTAAAATATATTTTAATCGCTTGTGCTATGTACGCTTTAAAATAAATCTCGCATGCCAGATTAAAAGACTAACCTAAGGCCCTGGATCTATAATCAAGTAGAATTGGTTACACCTTATGCGTTGTTTAATTAAGCCATTTAATGTGTGTGTGTTTGTGTTTCTTTAACGTCGGCCTATTTCCGCGACTATGGCCAATCACCGACGCCAGGGAGCAGTTTTACCTCACTATCCTGGAAATGTTGCCGAACCCCTGTCTGTAAGGAGGGTAGGGATCTTTAACGTGCCCAACATCGCATGGACACGGAACCGACGGCTTTACGCCCGCTTCGAAGGGCGGAACGTGCAGACATTCAACTTGCTCAACTACAATTCCAGAACCTCGGGTGATGTTAATTTTACAGTTTGCACTGAAAAAGTGAAAGGAGTACCCTGGGATCGAACCCAGTACCCTTCGGTTCAGAGGCACACGATCTTACCCCTGAACCACCGAGGTTCTAGGCCATTTAATAATGTCTCACATTGTAGTTTGTTCCAGAATCGGATTTTTAGATGACCTATTAAATCCACTTCTTTTCATACCACTTATTTAGTAAACGTTGCAATTCGCAGGCATAGAAACCTTTTAACTTGTGCTGAAATGTCACTAGTCTCAAAAAACACTAGGTACAGACTTCAAGAACAAAGCCTGTTTATTACGTAGGCAAGTCTCCGCTATGTTTGCCAGTTAGAAACATGGCTAACAAAAATAGCCATTCGGAGAATCTCCCTTCTGTGTAGGAGCTTCATGGAACCATTATTTTAAGATCTAGCATCAGAATATAAAACCTAGTTATAGTAAAGTCATTCCGTTGAACAAGTTTCTGACATTTACAAGAATGTATGAGTTCAATTTGTCTGAAAGTCCGTTAAGAAAATTGAGTTCCAGACCGTATGCATACTACAGTGAAAAATATAACAGATGGGAAATAATGCCGTCTTATTAGGTATGTACTTATATCATTTGCATATATTAATCACTACATATCTATGTTTTCAGTCCAAGCCTGGATGGCTCCTGAGATGCAAGATATGCTCCTCACGCTACACCTGCTCACCTTAAATGAGGCCAGTCACTGACTGATCACTGGCGCTCGTGATTAATCGTAGGCGCGAAAACAGACTGACAACGTTAAAAACACAACATATCTTGTAAATTAATACTGTCAGGGAACTTTAGTGCGTCCATAGTTAATGCGAAGCTAACAGCATTTATACTGCATCAGAAATCATTAATATTTTTTGAGACTTCGAAAGGAATCCGAAAGTAATCTCCAAGTTTCCAAACATTTTTGGTATGTTATGAACGGAACCATTCTGCCTATAAGTTTGTAATAAACAGAATTTGATGAAGCAAGCGTCTGCAAAATGCAATCAGAACGTTCACGTTAGGTTCGGCTGTTTCTTTATTGTGCCACATAAAAATCACATCAGATATATCGTAGAGGGCTGTTACTGGTCTGGACAGACGAATGTTCTCTGATGCGATAGTCATTTATTCGACTTATTGGATATAACTATCATCTGCTGTAGTAACGTTATAGAAAGTGGTCCAGTTTTTGTTTAAGTGGCCGCAAAATTGTTTAAACTCTAGAAGATAAAAGGCTTTTATACAACTTTCTTAAACTCCTAAATTGTGACAGCGCAGTTTGTTTTACTTACGTTTGGTTAGTTATCTTAAATAGAAGAATGCTTTGAAATTACATCTTTCCTGTAACGACTATTGTCTGTAATATGGGCATTGAAAAAATGTAAGATTTTTCTAAAACATGTTCAATATTTTGCACCTTCTTTGGCACTTCATCATAAAATTCGGCTGACTTTGTCGGTGGCACCTTAATGTATGGTAAAAACGCTGCCTGTTCTCGTTGTGTATTATAGTGGTTTGTTCTTGTGCGTTTCTAATGTTTCGTAGTATGTGATTGTTGTCCCGTATGTTCTACAGCAATGTCTGTCTTAAAAAGTTTAATTCTGTCTGTTTGTTGTTGTTGTCCGTTAATCTAAGAGATCGTGTTACTAGTGTTCGAACCACGGAGTTAAGTAGCGATGCGTGATGGTGGGATTGGACGTTAAGATAAAGATTATTGTGGTTTGGTTTTTGGTACACAGTGTAAAAAAATCTTCTGACTAGATTTTTAGTGATGCGTACATCTGACAAAAGCAAAGATAAATTCTTCTCCATTTCCGTGGTGAACTGGATTTGGGGGTTGATATTATTTAGATAAGAAAGGAATCCGTCTAGAGATGCTTTACCGTGTGGCCAGAGAGGGAAAATGTCGTCAACGTATTTTAACCAGCAGGTTAGTTTAAGTTGAGGGAAACATCTCTATTAGTGATTTAAAAAAAAATAAGAATTCACTAAAAGCTTATAACAAAATGGATAAACAAAAACTTCAAACTGTCTAGGTATATTTGTATAAATTAGCCACACCAAATGTTAAATCTAACTACTATTTACGCACCCTGTATAGGTGATAACTCTATTTTTACATTATAAATATAAATGACATTTTTAATAAAAATATAATTTTTAAACAAGGCCAATTTTGTGAACTCTCAAATAAAAAGGACAATGAGGCGGGACCACAAGAAAACGTTTTCTATTATGAGCCAATTTGAAATTCAAGGTGGATTATTAAGCTTCTTCCTTACACGCCGTTCCGCAATTCTTCTGCGTAATTAATGCCCTATTAAGCTGTCGCTCTCCTACCTTTCCTACAACAAAGAATAAGCAACAGGATAAATGGCATAATCCACCGGCCATAAGAAAATTAATGCAATTGTATCTGACTGTCTGGTAGAGCTCAAAGTTAAATTTAAATGTAAATTTGTAATTAATTTAAATCAATTAGGAGGAAACTTTGGGGAAGTTGGCTTCCAAGCTTTAAAAGGTCAAGATCTTATCTAACAAACGCGGGAGTATAATACGTCAGTATTTTATCCAATGATAAATATAGCAACGATTCCGACACTCAAAAAATAATTATGTCTACACAAACTAGTCGCCTAGAAAAAAATTCTGGACGCAGCAAGTGCGTTATGGTAGTGAATTTTCATAAAAATGTTTTTAATAACAAATATGTGTTTTTTTTTCAGAAAGCAGGCATCAAATTTGGTTACCAGTATAACCTATATAGTAAAAACAATGTGCCATGTTTCACCAAAATAACTTTATTGTTTGAAAACGTACAGAAATTTCCGAAAGTAAACTTAAAATGTAACCGAAAAAATCCGTTTCTTGGTCAACCTTATAGGTTAATATCAAATTGAGCTTTTCAAATATGAAGCATTTAATCAAAATTCGCTACCATACCGCACTTGCTGCATCCAGAATTTCTTAACTTACAAACATGCATTATATTTCGACGGAAAATGCAAAAGCATAAGGCGTTTTCCACTAAAGCAAATTATTATTTGTATCACCAACGACTTATGGGCCATCCTGTGATGGTAGCAATATTTTTTAAGGTGTGGCTCAAGACACCGTATAATTAATGTATACAATATTTTTTCATATCTTGTATAATAACGGATATATTGAACTTTATTGATTTTTTACGAAAATTCTACAAAAATTATATACCATTAAACGATAAATTCTATAGCTAAGGCTACTGCAAAGCATCAGAGAAACGGTCTATTTGAAATGAATTTTCTGGAAACATTTTAGTAAAATGAAGGACGATGACGGTTGAAACTAAGACTTCAGGGTTTGTAAAACATTCTTCTTAAGACATTTTCTTTCCATAGCCCGTATCAGATTCAAGTTCTTTGCCTAAATGTTGCGAATTTTGATGTTTTAAATTGTCACTTTGACGTTTTGAGGAAAACCCCAATTTATTTTTCTTTAAATGACCATAAGTTTTTTGTCTTTTGACCTACAGAGCTAAATTTTGGTAGGCACCTCACCTATAATGACATTAACCAGCATACCAAATTTGGTTGCCCTTACTTTGTTAATTCCGGAGATATAAATTTTTTTCGAAAGAAAACACAAAATTTTCCGGGAAAACCTGGGCAGATTTTCCTGGCTAACGAACTTATCCAAGCCATTTGCAAAAGGAATTTTTTCACCAAATTTAATCAAAATCGGCCCATTATTTTTTGAGTTATCGGTGTGATACATATATATATATATATATATATATATATATATATATATATATATATATATATATATATATATATATATATATATATATATATATATATATATAATATATATATATATATATATATATATATATATATATATATATATATATATATATATATATATATATAAATAATATATATATATATATATATATATATATATATATATATATATATATATATATATATATAAACATATAAAAATTGAAACTGACCCCGGGTATGTTTTCTGGGGGGCCTAATTAGCGCTCATTTGAAGAAATTTTTTCAAAATTCAAAAGTCGGGATCTCCTCATTAGTGAATTTTTTTTAAGAAAATTCACTAAAAATATAACATTATTTTTTCCCTCTTATTTTTAGTGCACAAACGAACTCTTTGTCCCCGAGGAGATATGTCTATTACTATTAAACTTTCTTTTGACGATGTTTTGTAGAAAAAACTTACTCCTGAGTACATCGCAACTTTGAATTTCTAATTTCTTAAATTATGTGGGAGCCGCAGTAAAATGTGCATTTATGTATATATATATATATATATATATATATATATATATATATATATATATATATATATATATATATATATATATATATATATATATATATATATATCATATTGATAACTCAAAAAATAATTGACCTATTTTGAGCGAATTTAAAGGGTACCTTCCTTTTGTAAGTGGCTTGGATAACTTCGTGGGCCAGGAAAATCGGAGAAGGTTTTCGGGGAAAATTTTCAGTTTTCTTTCAAAAAAAATTTTTATTTCAAAAAATTGAAAATATATGATAACGGACTTTGGTCGGTAGGTGTGTGATATAAAAGGTAAACTATAAACCAAAATCTAGATTTATATGTTGCAATAAAAAAAGTTATAGTAAAATATTTGGTGCCAGATAATTTGTAAATTCACTACCATAACGCACTTGGTGCGTCCGGACTTGCATGTACTACTTACAAGAACACCTTTAAGGTAATTGACGTACATAATTCTTTTAATAAAAAAAGAATACAATGCCGTCAAAAATAAGACACACTTCAAAGTTGGAGAAACTAAATGAAATTGTGCAAACCTAAAAGAAAATACTTGTGTAAAAATTGATTGGATATAGGTAAAGTGGGTCAGATCAGAGTTTTTGCATGCAAGTAATAAGTGCTGGCGCGTTGTACACGTATTTCCCGGACACCCTGTATAATTAACTAGTTAAGGCTACATGAGCTTGAACACCTCGTGTATCTTTTATAGAAAAAGAAAAGCTCGCTTCACAAACAATGCCAAGCTATAAATGCGTTAGACCTAATATTTTCTTAGCAACCCACTATAATCGTTAGTGTTACATAAACCCAAACCTGCGCCGATTTGATGTTCATAAAACTTTTACAAGGAACCATTCCAAGATGCAACCTGTAACTCGAGTGCCACGAAATTACTTACTACGAATTTACAGTTGGGTTATGCATCGTCGTTTCTAACATACCTCGCATCGCTTGTAGCAGCCACAGGACCTCACGTACTCGTACACAAATTACTGTGCAATAATAAACAATGGATTATGAATATACACCCTAATTCATAGTAGTTCCAAGTGTAATGCGGCTGCAATTCCAACTACATATTTCTCAGGAAATGGCTACGTAATTAACATAGTAAAGCAGTGCGGGTTAAGCAGTACGCCAACATAAACGTAGATAATCCCTTTAGTATTCTAATTTCAATTTACTGAGAGGACACATACGACATGTAGGTGGCGCTGTGTTGAATTTTGTTGCGTGCTTGCAATGGTGAATGTCAATTTTGGGTTACACGTGTCTTATTAGCAAGTGCTGTTTACTCACTGTCTAGAATATAATTGACGGCTCCTTTTATACGCAAATCAAATCAGAAACTAAGCTTATTTACTGTAAATTGTTACTACCCAGATGTCGTAACTTGTTTTTTTATTGTTAATCCGTCATCATTTTATTTTTTTTGTTTCTATTTAGTGATCTCACGTGAGTGTGATCTTTAGGCTGACACGGACCGTGTCTGTGTTCGTCCATAATCCTCGAGCAGGTGAGATATCGACAAGATGGCGACACCGAGTAAGACGTGTGAAAGCGAGTTCTAGAACTGGTCAGTTCTTTAATAGTTGGCTGATGTGGTATACTTGCAATATGGTAAGTGGTAGTGGAATTTTCCTTTACGTGATAGTAAAGGATTTTTTTCACGCCCGAGGAGGTACCACCCCTGACACCAAGGGGCCGGTGAGGTCTCAACGGACGTTCTTGTGTATGAGTCGGTTTCCCTTATAAGCAAAAATAATGATCGCCCTTGTACAATATATTGCGGAGGTAAAATACCCGTCTATTCGGATCTGCGGGAGAGGGGTGTACAGGGGGCGCCAGCATTAAGATTTAACATATCCTTCTCAAATATATGTGGCCTAAATTCTAACCTGAACTCCGTCCACCATTTCCTCCAGGCTAATAGGCCCCAACTCCTATTCCTCACCGAAATTCAAATCAGTGCCAAAACAGCCACTAATCACCTTAATTTCCCGGGGTATGAGCTTCTTACTTCCTTTAGGTTGCATTGAGGCGTGTGCGCATACGTCCGTAGCAATCTACCCTGTCTCAGACTCCCCAATTTAGAAGCTGGGAGAAAAGACATAATTTGGATAAAACTCTCTCTCAGGGCTGCAACTAAATTCATCTGTTGCATTTACCGGTCACCTTCTGACAACAACTTTGTCCAACTCTTCAACTACCTTTCTGAAAAAACCGACCATCTGATTTCTGCATATCCTTCCTCCGAGGTCACTATTCTCGCTGACTTCAATGTCCATAGTAAGAAATGGCTAGGATCTTCAAAAACCGATCCACAAGGCAGAGTAGCGGAGACCTTTTCAGTCACCAATTCTTTAGCCAATATGGTTCAGCAACCTACTTACTTTCCTCGTATCCCAACACACATCTCAAATACCTTGGATCTCCTTCTTACTACAAAAACTGCATGCTATAAGATATCAGTCACCGCCCCCCTTGGTTGCTCAGACCACGGCATGGTCACTGCTTCCTGGGCAATGCAACAGGTCACACAGTCATCACACCGAACTATCGTTTGGCACTACAACTCCGCGAACTGGAATGAAATGTAGGATTGCTTTGCCTCATTTCCATGGGCGTCTGTCTGCTTTTCTCATCCTGGCCCCTCTGATATCTCACAAAACGTCAACCAAACTATCCAAGCTGGGATGGGATTATTTATTCCATGTACACAGAAAACCTCTTCAGCTACTCAAAAGCCCTGGTTCTCTAAATCATGTGACAACGCCAGACTTGAAAAGATCAAAACTCACAAAATGCTTCTACACAATCTCAGTCAAGAAAACCGTCAAGCATTCTGAATTCCAGATTGTCGCTCTAGACATATCAAAAGCATTCGACCAGGTCTGGCACGCAGCACTGCTCAATAAGCTTCCGGTCTATGGCCTACCACCAAAACTCTGTACCTGGACAGCAAATCTCCTCTCCAACTGGATCATTTCTGTTGTCGTGGATGGCCATTCCTCTAAACTGTATCCAATTAATGCAGGAGTTCCTCAAGGTTCAGCTTTAGCCCCTACTTTGTTTTTTCTCCACATCAATGACCTCCTCTCTAGCACATCCAACCCACTTCACAGTCACACGGGCGACAGCACCCGTCACTCAAATAAACAATATTCTAAGTCTGCCTCTTTAGCTCAATTAAATGAGGATCGCAGACTCATGGAGGGTTCTGTTTCCGTGGATCTCCAAAACATATTAGACTGGGGAAGTAGAAATCTTGTACAATTTAACCCCACCAAATCTCAGTCTTGCTTTCTATCTCATAAGAGATACACCACCCCACCAATTTATTCAAAGTAATGGGTCCTTTTCACTTGTTGGCATTTCTGTGGATCAAAATCTCAATTGGCACCAACATGTCACATCAATTGCGGAAGCGGCTGCTAAGAAATTAGACTTTCACCAGCTATTCTATATACCTTATATACCTCACAAATAAAGCCGAACCTCGAATACTGCTCCCACATCTGAGGTGCGGCTGCCGCTTCTACACTCACTATCTTAGAATCCATTCAGAAGAGAGCTATACGTCTCATCGGTGACCCTACCCTCACACAAAGCCTGCCATACCTTGCCCACCAACGTACCGTTGGTGACCTCTCTATTTTTTATAGAACCTGCACGGACACTGCTCAGATGAGCTTTCTTCCATAGTTCCTCCACCTGCTGCCCCCAACAGATCTACCAGGAGAACAAAGCGAATGCACCCTTTTACTGTCCAGGTCACCAGACATAGAACGTCTTGTTATGTCCGTTCTTTTGTCCCGAGGACTTCCAAGTTGTGGAATTCCTTTCCGGCACCTCTCCCTCGAACCGCCAAACCTTCAAGTCCAGAATTAACAAGTTGTCTCTTTCATCCTTGTCGACACCCACGGTACGATAGTATTTAAGCCGTGATCCCTCGTGGTGTGTTGTTGAAATATAAAAAAAAATTCCGAACCCCTCTGAGATGTCTCTATGCTCAAGCTTTGCTTAGGCATCCGCTACTTATTGAGGGAATTGTTGTGTTTTCCACTTTTTTGGTACTTAGTAGCGAGTAGTGGTAGCAAAATATAACACAAGTAGTGTTTTACAAGTGTAAGGTTTCCCATTTTGATGGCAATTGCTGGCTATCTTGGTTATAAGTAATGATCCTGCGTAAACGAAAGACGACGCAAACCAAATTGTCATTGCCATCTTTGTTTTCGAATTACAGATTTTTTGTAAAAAATATCTAACAAGTTTTGGCACAATTTCTTTTCGTGTTCCCGTAAAAATCATTGTTCGTGCGATTCTTGTGACACTTTGGTAATAAGTGATTGTAAAAAATATTGTCGTGTAAAAATTGTTTGCAATTTTTCATGCAATTTTTTTTTCTGTTTCGTCCGAAAGCTTTTTGTTGATAATTATATCTGGCCAAGTGGGTAAATAGGTTAAAGATGCTCGTTGGCCAAGAAGATCGGACCAGTTTTTCTGGAATATTTCAAGTTGATTTTCGAAAAACGTTTGTACTTTTTCAAAGAATAAAGTTAAATTGTTGGAATATGGTACATTGTTTTTACTATATAGGTTATACTGGTATTAAAATTTGATACATGCTTTCATTCAAACAATACATATTTCATACTATAAATATTTTTATGAAAATTCACTACCATAAGGCCTGCGTGCAGAATTTTCATTGTACTTTTACTACAGAAGCTTACTAAGCAACGTCCATGTTATTAAGGAAAAAAGCTCAGTTAAGTTTCCCACGCAAATTTCTGAGCTGTACTGATTATGTGTACCACGCCTCTCTATTCGTTTGTGTAACAAAACATTAAAACTGTGTAACATGAGAGAAATCTCAATTTGTACAATAGAAAATCATAAACCTCTGCTTCACAAACTTCACAATAAGCCGTATTATCCGAGACGCCATGTACGAATACCGGGAGAATAAATTGCAAATTCGGACGTTCTAAAATTTCGTGAACATTTTACCTTGATGTTGCGATACAAAGGAAGGGTTGATTGGACCCGGAAAGTCGGGTTACGGCTACTGTGGAACTAACGCGACAAAGGATTATCACTTTTGACATGAGCTAAAACAAAGATATACACCGCATTGAACACACGTCAGACAGTGTATAATTGAAGTTGGAGAAAATAGTGACGTTAATTAATTATATTGAAACTCATTATGGATTTTATAATATTCGAGATAACATTAAAATACTCGGAGCGAGTCTCTGCTAGAAAGGGCGTCGGATCGCTAATTTTTGTTTCATTTAAAGATAATTATGTAACATATTGCAGACTTGCAGTTTTGAAAAGAAATGCGATCTACAACTTAATAGGAATTTATAAGATTCTTTTTTCAATTAGAAGTTTGTCAAAAAAAGTCCTGCAGCATAACTGTAAAAAAGTTAGGGACGCAGCAAGTGCGTTATGGTAGTGAATTTTTATTAAATGCATCAAATTTGAATAATTCAACTTAATATAAACTTAGAAAGTTGAATTTTGGTATGTAATAAGACCTTTCCCAAGGAAACATATTTACCGAATTTCTTTAAAATAACTTTGGAATTTTTGGAGACAATTTTTTTTTCCAAAAAAAAAATAATCAATATTGCAGTAACTCAATTTTGTATAAACTTAGAAAGTTGAATTTTGGTGCGTGGTAAGGCCTTATCTAAGATAACATATCCACCAAATTTTGTTGAATTAGCTTTGTAAGTTTTGGAGAAAAATTTTTTTTTCGGAAGAAAACTACATTTTCCGGGAAAACCTTGTCCGATGTTCCTGGATGACGAACACGTCCAAGCCATCAATAAAGGAAAGGCATCTGCCTAGTTTCTTCTAAATTAGTTAATTATCTTTTAAGTTATCGGTTGGATACCTATATATATATATATATATATATATATATATATATATATATATATATATATATATATATATATATATATATATATATATATAAGTATACTCTTGAGGTGGTCCCATTTTCACGAAGTCAGGATCTGATGATGGCATCTCAGGGAAATCCTCTTATAATCTATGTAGCTTAAAATTCTACTGTAATACACCACCTTGAATATATTATAGCAGTTTTATAATACTGTATTGACCACGTACGTATATTTATACTAACAACTAAAAAATAAACCAACTTAGAAAATAATAACAAACCAGTAGGTAATGCGAAACTTGAGCCACCCCCCTCCGCTTTCCAATATGGTGGAGGGAGCTGGGGTATCCCCTCGCCTGGCAGTGTAGTTCCTCCCCTGGGGCCGTAGTCCCACCCTGGAGGCGTAGCGTCGCCATATAGCCCCCTCTCCTGGCATAGCTCCGCCCCTTTGTCTCCACCACTTTCAAATATGGCGTTTGACAGTTCAAAGATGGCGGATGAGAGCTGACTTGTGATATTTGACACCCGACCAGTAAAATTTGACAACTGACATGTGACCGCCTAATCTGACATTTGAAATCTGACATGGAACATTTGACACCTAACTCCTAAATAGGCACTAAGAGGCGAAAAAATAACTGGATGACAGATTTAGCTGAAAAGATAACAATTAATGTAAATGGAATATTATTATATGCGCTACCTATTTATCTGTTTGAAGTCGACGCCAGACACGAAACACAATAATACTTAGTGCTATAAATAGTTTAATTAATAACGGATTATAATTATAATGAAATACCTGAATCTGTGGTTAATGATCAAAAACCAACCCACGCTCACGTACTCCGACGCGTGCGCCGAAAAACTTGCAAGTAGTGGGAGCTGACTTAGCTTATCTATCTACTATCTAATTTGCTTGGCACAGACTGCAAACAGATAAGTAGGTAGCGTGTTTAATAATATTTTATTTAAGTTAACTTTTTTCCTTTGAATTACAGCTGCCATCCAGTTATTTTTCGCTCTTTAGTGGCTTTTATAAAGTTGGTTTATTTTTATTTATTATGTAGTTTTGGCTGATGATATCGGATTGTATTTTATTCATAGGTATTGTTATTGGACTGTGTATTTTGAGAGATACTTAAATTATTGACTTGAATAGTTATGTTGATGATATTTGTTCTTTATATAAATCTAAGGGAGGTTTTGTGTGCAATTTTACATTTTATCTGTTTTATGTATACTGACATTCAAAAAAAATTCGCACATCCAGTAAGTTTTAATAAATTTTATACATAATGTGTGTTTAATCAAGCGTAGAAAATGATTAGATTTTCAAACTAAAATATTAAAAAATAACTAAGCGATTTAATGAGCGGCTCCGACGGTTTCTTATGGATTCAATAACTCCTCGGGGAAGGCTTGACCTTAAATTATTTATGGTATCCTGACCTGTCAACTAGGTTATTTGTAGGTTGAGTTAAATGAACCAGTCGACTGTCAACGATATCCCACACGTGTTCGATTGGTGGCAAGTATGGGGAGCAAGAAGACCATGGAAGCAGGGTCACCTTATTTTCTTGTAAGAATCTTGTAGTCACCCATGCTGAATGAGGGCGGGTGTTGTTTTGTTGGAAAAGAGGCTGTACTAACCCTCGCAGGTGTGGCAGTGCAACAGGCTGCAGTGCATTTCGTAAGTATACGATTGCTTTTAAATTTCTGTCAATAATAACGACAGGTGACCTCCTACCTTATGTTATCGCACCCCATACCATTCCCCATCGTGTAATGGCCGTATGACCTTTTATAACAAATTCTAACTGTCTGAAGTTTAAACGTAATCGTCTTACTCTTTGCGACCATTCTAGAGCCAAAGATAGAATCGGGATTTGTCAGAGAACACAACGCGATTCCATTCAGTATCACATTCTGGTGTGTCATTGAGAGACAGAGAAATCGTCTGTACGAACGAAACACAGAAGCTGGCATTCTGCGATATAGCGTTCCCATAGATACTTCTTGTTGTAAATCTCTCAACCAAACATCCCCAATCGATCGTGTTTTGGAAACTCTGTTTTGTAAAGGCGCAATCCTCAAATGACTATCTTCCCGTGGTGAATTTGCTAGAGGTCGTCGAGATCCATGACGATGGTTATGGATTCCGTCTTGAGACCACCTGCTCCCACATTCTAACACTGTTTGATTAAAAAACCGGATACCACCAATGCGCCCCCTTTTGAATTCACTTAAATGATTTTATTGTTCCGTAGACAGTGACTTAGCAGAAATACTTAACCACTTAATAAAAAGTCTGGGCGCGGCAAGTGCTTTATGGTAGCGAATTATCGTAAAAATGCTTTTAATGTCAAATATATATATTGTTTTTAAGAGGATATTTGGTGGGCAGTATAACCTATATTATAGTAACGATTTGCCACAAAAAAAGAAACGGCCCAAATAACAATGTCATTGTTTCAAAATAAGTTTGAATAAGCTGACTGGCTTTAAATTACTTTCATCGAATGTTCCTTATATCATAATTAAAAACGGTCTATAAGTGATGTAAAAGAAAGCTTTGACTCACTCGCATAAGTTAGAGGAATTATCACTTGCTCTCAAACAGCGTCACCATCCAACAGTATTGAGCCATGAAAAGCACCCTGGATTAAGGCCTATCAAACCCCTAAACTGGATATGGGCTACATGAAGAGCATACCTGAACCTAGTGTAACGTTAGCCTCGGAGGGCTGAGATGAATCTGAACTCCTTATAGATACTAAACAGCAGAGCTAGATACCAGTCACAAATTTTAGGTCTCAAGCTTACACTTTGATTTTGAGGTTATTGGCACAAAGGTGAATACCGATGCGAAGACAAAAACTTATCACAACGACAGTGAAATTTATTACGACGGCAGCGAAGGTTGCTAGAACGAGACTAAACTTGTTGGATTTAAAAGGAAAAACTGTTACTTCGGCACTAAAATCTGTTACATAGACACGATTCTTTCTGCACTAGGCACACCACAGACCAATCTCTTACCTAATGCGGAATTTGTCTTAGGTAGTTACTTGCTGTTGCTGTCAATCAGACTACCATCGAACATCTCAAATACGCGTTAGTTAGTTGCTGTATTGTACATTTAACCAGCACCGAAAATCTATGATAGGGCAGTTGTTAGCTGTTGTCTATTTCTAAACCACCGACAATCTGAGAGCAACGCTACATACTTAGCTGCAGTTGTTGTCCATTTGACAATCACCGACAATCTGAGGCCGAGTCAGACTTTGCGCCGCCTTAAGTAACCAGTTCGGTCTGCCAGCAGGCATCGCACACTTGCTGCCAAATGTTTTTTGTCCTTTACTTACTCATTTGACTCTTTTGTGTCTAAGAGAGATGCATTTACAGCCGTTCGTTCTTCGCACAGGCCCGAGCTGTTCGTCTTCCAACCGTCGCTGTTGTCCAGTAACTGTCATGCTTTATTTACGGCTTCTTGATAGCGGATTGTTATTGGACATCTTTTCAGTTGTTATTCTGTCTCATGATTGTCCCTTTTTAGCGTAGCAAAAATCCTATACAATACTTAATTCCTCTCAACAAAAAAATAAAATGTAAGAATATTATTTTACTCTTTTTGGCCGTTAGATCTCATTGAAAAGATAGTATCCTCCAGCTGGAGGCTAGTAAGGTGTCTACTAAATAATTATGTAGCGAATTTCCATGTTTTCTTAATGATTCGGCTATCTATTTTAAAAAGAGTAGTGACCATTAAAATCCTTTGAGATATTCTGTATAATCCAGTAGAGTGGTACGGTAGCAAAAAGGTGACCGTAACAATTTGAGTGATTTTATTAATAAAGGTTTTGTGTCAGTTACTGATTGAAACTTGCCTCTGTTTGGCTATTAAATTTTGGGGTAGCGTGGGCTTATAGTGTAGTTTTAAGTCGTATGTTTAGTTTTAAATTTTATAACTTTTAATCACATTTAAGTGTCAAGAGAAACTTCTTTGAGTTTACGATGTTTATTTGTAGATCCCTTGTGCTTATATTAGTGACGTTTAATTGTACTTATATTTTGGCAAATAAACATTATTATTATATATATATATATATATATATATATATATATATATATATATATATATATATATATATATATAGATATATGTGTTTTTTGTTTCTTTAACGTCGGCCTATTTCCGCGACTATGGCCAATCACCGACGCCAGGGAGCAGTTTCACCTCACTATCCTGGAAATTTTGCCGAACCCCTTCCTTTCTGTAAGGAGGGTATGGATCTGTAACGTGCCCAACATCGCATGGACACGGGACAGACGGCTTTACGCCCCCTCCGAAGGGCGGAACGTGCAGACATTCAACTTGCTCAAATACAATGCCAGAACCTCGGTTGATGTTAATGTTACAGTTTGTACTGAAAAAGTGAAAGGAGTACCCTGGGATCGAACCCAGTACCCTTCGGTTCAGAGGCACACGTTTTTACCTCGAAACCACCGAGGTTATATATATATATATATATATATATATATATATATATATATATATATATATATATATATATATATATATATATATATATATATATATATAAATGAAACGGCGCATAGTATTTAAGCAAATTATCCGGACCCCCTTCCCCACATTTAACACAACGCACTGTAGCTATTTGCTACTGAAACAAGGCTGTAACTATTAATGAAGAAAGTTGTACCCTTACTAAATTTCTTCACTCGAATTCAGCGTTAAATGCTGATAGATATGAAACACTAAGCTATTTATCAGCCAGCTACACAACCACCCAGCCACTTTAAATAGAATTCCCTACAACATTTCCCATTCAAATTTAATGGTCGAACAAATTTTTCAAAACTACAGACCGTTCGACAGCCTGCGGTAACTGACGCATTCACACCCTTTAACTTGCACAAAGTAAAATCGATGATTAAAGCATTGTTTCTAACTCCTTTCCTAGTGTTCGTTTCTGTGCCTGTCTCTGTATGAGTTACTGAATTGCGTAGATATCTAATTTTAATGGGATCACTCATTTACTTAGTGGTAATGGTTGCCCTGACTTTGATAAACACCGCCACAAAGACATTTTCTTTGCCTCTGCAAACTACGTACAGAATAAATTCTTTTAGTCGCAAGAGAATGAAATTAAGTTAGCCTATTAGCGGCCGAAGAGACACCAATAAACGATAAATTTTTTTGTATTGTATTTGAAAAAAATATGATTCATAGAAAAAAACAGGAAAAAATATATTTTCCGATTAAGAAATAAAAGTACTTTCGCCGGTCGGTTGGGTACCTCCTATCGCTCCATTTTGATGTGTGGAAAACAATTAAACAATTTTTTCAATCGATAGGAGCCTAATTTTAAATTTGATATAAAGATTAGAAATGCAGTAGAATCAGGATTTAACGAGGAGCCAAGGGATCAGCAATAATACCTCGTAAAAACAGGATGTCGTTATATTAGAACTAAAAAGTAAATACAAAGAATATAGGTATGTACACAACAACACACCACGGGCTCACAGCCTAAATACTATCGTACCGTGTGTATCGACAAAGAGGAAAGAGGCAACTTGTTAATTCTGGACTTGAAGGTTTGGAGGTTCGGAGGAGAAGGAAAAACATGTGCCGGAAAGGAATTCCACAACTTGGAAGTCCTCCGGACAAGAGAGCCGGCATAACAAAATGTTCTATGTCTGGTGACCTGGTCAGTAAAAGGGTGCATTCGCTCTGCTCCCCTGGTAGATATGTTGTAGGCAGCAGGTAGAGGAACCAGCAGGTAGAGAAAGCTCCTTAAAGCAGTGCCCTTGTAGATATCTATAAAAGATAGAGAGATAGGTCACCGACGGCACGTCGGTGGGCAAATGATGGCAGCCTTTGGGTGAGGGTAGGGTCACCGATGAGACGTATAGCTTTCTGCTAAATGGAGTCCAGGATAGCGAGTGTAGAAGCGGCAGGGGCACCCCAGATGTGGGAGCAGTATTCGAGGTTTGCCATATTTGAGAAGTATATAAGGTATAGAGATTAGCTGGTGAAAGTCTCTAAAAAACCTCAAATTAACAAAAGGTAATTTATGTTTAAGATCAAATTCTAATTTGCTAGCTTTATAATTTTGAATTAAACTCATTAATGGGTTATTGAGTTTAGTCTCATGGAATTTATTTGCTGTCTTGGTCATGAAATTTTTTATATACATTATTTTTGCGATATCATGCAATTCCCTAATTCTATTGTACCTGCTTGTATTGTGCTATTCTTAGGCATTTATTTTGAAACCGCTGTATTTTTGCTATATGACTTTTAGCTGCACCACACCAGACTGGTGATGCGTAAAATCCGATGTATAGGGATTTAAGCCACTAGGCTATGCTCGACATATGTCTACTAGCAGCTATATCCCGTAATACATTTGTTCAATGTTTTAAAATTTACACAAAACCATTTCGATTTACAATATATTTTTGCTCATATTATAACGAAATCGACTTAGACACATATCTAGGAGCTTGTTAGTCATTTCTTGTAGTATTTTTTACTCTCATTCGTACTCAATCAATTTTGACATTTGAACTTTCTTGAATCAGATTTAATTAATTAAAAATTAATTTACCTCTCACTTTTTGTCTTTTAAGATGTAGATCTGAATTTTTGTACACAGTATACAATTTTTTACGGAAACCTGCACACTAAATTTGGTTGCCCTTACTTTGTTACTTCCAGAGATATAAATGTTTTTCGAAATAAAACACAAAATTTTCCGGGAAAACCTAGGCTGATTTTCCTGACTAACGAACTTGTCCAAGCCACTTACAAGACGAAGATACGTGCCAAATTTTATTGAAAGTGGATTATAATTTTTTGAGTTATCGGTGTGATACCTAAAGAAAAATCTTGTTTCCTGACAAAAGCTGGAGTTTATAAATTAGCTTGTTCACATTGTAACGCAATCTACATAAGTCAAACTTTTAGAAATTTTAACACCGGATACAAAGAACATATTTCTGCATTTAGAAATAACCACGCTGACATATCTACATTTGCAAAACATATTATTGATACCGAACATAGACCTACAGTAAATAACCGCATACATCCACTACATTTTTATAATGACAAGCGTAAACTAGACTTCTTTGAAGCTTTGGAAGTCAAAAAACACACAAACGACAATAGCTACCTTGTTTTAAACGAGCAAACTGATTTAATAAATTCCCCTTTCTTGGATATTCTTCTTTCTAATTAAATAAGTCAAAGAAAATAAATTTAACTATTCTTTCAAAAAACTTGTAATAAGATAATGAGTTGATGTATGTCGATATTTTCGTTGTATAGAGACTGCTTTATTACTGTTACTGTTTAGTTATTTTATTGTTGTAACTGTTGTCATAGTTATTATAAGCTAGTTCTATTTTTATGTTAAATATAGACATACATCACGTAGACATTTTGAAAGCCTCATCTGTCATCTGTTTCATTTTTTATTTTCAATTTGATAAATTTTTCGATCAAAACATCATATCATAACATAGCAACAGATCTTTATTTGCAGTTGTCATGATTTCGTACTAATTCAATTTTAATTTGTCTGAGAATGCTGTCAAGCAGCGAAACTATAGTCACAGAAACGTTGAAGAACATCTAAGAACATCCAGAATTCTTAAGGGCCACTTGCTCCAGTTAGCTTACGCGCTGGCTACGTCCTTCACCTACAAAAACGAAAACCAACAGTGAAGCCAGAGAAGTAGTCTCCAAGTCTATATGTAGTATATATATATATATATATATATATATATATATATATATATATATATATATATATATATATATATATATATATATATATATATATATATATATATATATATATATATAAATTCACCCTGGATATGGATTCTAGAGGGTCCAGTTCCCGGTAATTTGAAGAAATTTTTCCAAATTCAAAAGTCGGGATCTCCTCATTAGTGATTTTTTTAAAAGAAAATTCAGTAAAAATGTGAACTGGTCGGCGCAATAATTACCTCGCTAAAACCGAAATCGCCTAAAAAGCGGTCGCGTTAAATCAGAAACATTTTAGCATTGTCTCTTACATAAGACCATTCAAATCACTCAAATTTGCTTGTTAAATGAGAAGTTCGTTAAATCTCTGGCTCGTAAAACCCGGACCCTACTGAAGCTATTTTTAATTGAAAATAAATGTACAATAGTTAACCTGGAAAAACCGTTTAGCGCTAACGTGCCTAATCTTATAATTATAACAGAAAAAAGTTCGCATAGATTACTTCTTTTCACTTAGGTTACCATTTTCTACAAAAGTTCGTCAAGCGCAATAATTAGCGACGTTATATTTGATGCATAAAATAACTTCCATTTTACCCAGGAATTGCTGCTATGATGACTGTAAAAAAAAGAGCAGCCCTTTATGTTTGTTGAGAACAATCATTGCCTCCTGCATTGTGGCACATAAACGATCGAAGATAACAGTGGCACTAAAGCTGATACCTTTAAGGATGTACTATTCTGCTCTATCTTACTTCTGTACCACGTTTTGGAGATATATACGGGTTAAATCAATGATTATGCTGTAACATAAATGTGTACGAATTTGATGGTGAAACAGCTATTCTCTTAGCGATATATGCACAATGTTTATTTCGGTAAAAAAACTTTTCGTTGAGTATTGCATTCTCAGTGATTTTTTTGGTACAAGAATGTATATTTCGACAACTACAGCTCACCTTCGGGAATAACACGCACGTGTACAGTTACAGTACAGTGACAAAAGATTGAGGTTGGACACTGTGGCTGAAAACTGAAATGAAAGTCTGGACGCAGCTTGTGCGTTACGGTGGTTAATTTTCATAGAAATGATCTGGCAACAAATATATTTTATAACTTTTTTTGCTCGTAACATAGAAATACAGAAATCTAAATTTTGGCGAATAGTTTTCTTTTTATATCGTAAACCTATCTACCAAAGTTAATTACCATAGCTTTTTTATTTTGTGAGATAATTTTCTTTTCGAAGGAAAACACAAAACTTTCCTGGAAAACCTGGTCCGATTTTTCTGGTTAACGAACTTACACAAGCCACTTACAAAGAGAAGGCACACACCAAATCTGATCAAAATCGGCTGATATTTTTTGAGGTATCGGTGTGACACATATACACACACACATATTATATTGTTACGTTTTCTCCGGGTTCTGGATAAGTGAGACTTTTAATTTTAACAAAACAACTTTATTTACACTCTAAATATGGATACAATAAAATTTCTAGAATGTCTCTCTCACAAAACACTTCATTTACTGGCCTTACAAATTACTACTCTCAACAAAAGTCACTAATCTGGTACTACAGTCACTACTCTCTTAACACTTTACACTGCTTCAAGTCACTACCACATTCTCTTACTGAACTGAACTAACTCGGGCTGGCTTGCTTTCGCTTTTATATACTCGCCGTACCTTCCCCTCCTTTCTAGAGCATTCCATTCCAGAACGTTCCAGGACCTTCTTTTACTAGAAGGTTCTGTGAATACAGATCGGTCCCGTGTGTATACAGGGGGATGTGTATACAGGATGATCCAAATGTGGTCACCACTCCTATGCTACACAAGAGATGTTTCTCGAACTATAAGATCTCCCTGCGTATACAGGGTGTAAGGGTTCTCTGCGTATACAGGGTGTATATACAGGGTGTTCGGAATGTGCAGACCTCAGTTATCCGTTCCGACGGGGCACAAGTTGGTAACTTCGTTATTTCTGGTCCTAGAGGGTTGAGACTTCGCCTGAGGGGGGTCACCCCAGGCACCCCCAGGGGGTGGGGAGGCGGTGTTGCCAGATTGTGCAAAAATTCCCAGATGTTGGGGAAATTCTGGAGATGTGGCAACACCGCACCTACGTCTATTGAAGTGCTTTGTAACACTGCCCCCCTCCTTAAGACTGTTCGTCCCGAACAGTATTTACCGGCCGCCAACTTGGGGGTTCGTTGCCCCGATAGGGACTCAACCTCTCTATGTGAACAACTTTGGGTTTAGTTCTTGGAGACAGCTGGATTCTGTAGACTAGGTCGTTGATTTTCTTAGTCACCAAGTATGGCCCTTCCCATGGTTTCTGAAGTTTGGGACTGAGGCCCTTTCTCCTTGTTGGTTGGTACAGCCACACTGCATCACCTTCCTTGAATGTATGGGGTGTTGCTCTGCGATCCAAGCGCATCTTCATCCGGTCACTGCTTAAGAGGAGCCTATCTCTGACACATCTGTGTATAGTGCGCAGTTTTCCTTCTAGGTCGGCGACATACTCAGGTAACGTAGCTAGGTCCGCTATGTCCTCGTTCGGTGGTGGTCTCGTCATGTCGATTGGTAACCGCATCTCTCTGCCGGTCAACATCATGGATGGAGTGTAGCCGGTAGATTCATGCTGAGAGCTTCTGTAAGCTAGGAGGAACAGAGGTATCAACTTGTCCCAGGTTCTCTGATTCTCGTCGACAAACATAGCAAGATACTGATTGATGGTCCTGTTATGCCGTTCTACCATGCCGTCTGATTGAGGGTGGAGTGGCGTTGTTCTCGTTTTCTTTATGCCTAGCAAGTCCATTAGGCTCTTCCAGACCTCTGATTCGAAATTCCGGCCCTGGTCGGTGTGAATCTCCAAGGGTACGCCATGCCGTGATATGACATTTTCCATCAGGGCTTCTGCTACGGTCGTTGCCTCTTGGTTGGGGATCGGCGCAACTTCAGGCCATTTCGAGAAGTAGTCCATCGCCACCATTATGTATCTGTTCCCAGACTCTGTGATGGGAAAAGGTCCTGCGATGTCTACGGCAACTCTCTCCCACGGTGTACCTGAGATGTACTGCATCATTTTTCCTCTGGATCGGGTCTTTGGTCCTTTCTTTGAAGCACATTGGTCACACCTTTTGCACCATTCTTCCACGCTTCTTCGGCAGTTTATCCAATAGAAGCGGTCTCTCACTCTGGCAAGAGTCCTGTTGACCCCAAAGTGGCCTCCACTTCTACTATTGTGTAGCTCTTGAAGAACACTGCTTATGCACTCACTTGGCACGACGGTCTGGTATATACACTCTACCATCGGCAGTTTCCCATTTTCGAGTGATCATGTCATTCTTTAGACACAATGAGTCCCATTGTAGCCAGTATCCTTTAACCTCCGCCCCAAACCGGGACACATCGTGCCACTCAGGTCTTTTCCCCTTTTGTAGCCATTCTCTAATATTTTTCAAGTCTGGATCTGTCTTCTGTGCGTCTCTGATGTATTCAAGATTTACGTCTAGATCGGTGTTATTCTTCTGTCCTGCCACCAGTTGTTTGATCTGATGAGTTACTTTGTCGATCTCTTTGTTCTCTTGTCGCTCGCAAAATTTACATTCATGCACTGAACATGGTCTTCTCGACAGGCTGTCTGCATTGGCGTGACTTCTTCCTCTTCGATGTTCAATCCGGAAGTCGTAGCTCTGCAGTTTCTCTATCCATCGTGCTATCTGTCCTTCAGGATTTCTAAAGTTCAGAAGCCATTGCAGAGCAGAGTGATCTGACCTCACGCGGAATGTTCTTCCGTACAGGAAGCTGTGGAAATGTTCGATGGATCTTACAACTGCCAGCAGTTCTTTCCGGGTTACACAGTAATTTTTTTCTGCTTTTCCGAACGTTTTGCTGAAGTAGCCTATCACAACTTCTTCTCCGGCTTGGAGCTGCGAGAGTACTGCCCCAATGCCATACTGGGAAGCATCAGTGTCCAGTATGAACAGTCCTTCGTTCTGAGGATAAGCCAGTATAGGAGCAGTGAGAAGACGATGTTTGAGTTCTCTAAAAGACTCTTGGCAATCTGGTGACCAGATGAACTCGACCTTATTTTCAGTCAGGCTATGCAGAGGTTTCGCAATGCTGCTGAAGTACTTCACAAAGCGTCGGTAGTAGCTGCAAAGTCCCAGAAAACTTCTGACCTCATGTTTGTTCCTCGGCACAGGCCAGTCTCTTACTGCCTTTATTTTCTCTGGATCAGTTTCTATCCCTTTCTCAGAAACGACATGTCCGAGGAAACTCACTCTCTTCTGGAAGAGGACGCATTTCTTGGGATTAAGTTGCAGATTGGCACCTCTCAGCCTGGAGAAAACTTGCTTCAGATTCGACAGGTGTTCATCGAAAGTCCTTCCAATCACCATGACATCATCGAGATACACCAGGCATGTTTCCCATGTCAGTCCTCTCAGCACTAACTCCATTAGTCGCTCGAAGGTGGCAGGTGCATTACATAAGCCGAATGGCATGACCTTGAATTGGTACAACCCATTCCCGGTTGAAAAAGCAGTCTTCTCCTTATCGTCTTTATGGAGTTCTACTTGCCAGTAGCCACTTTTCAGGTCTAATGTAGAGAACCACTTTGATCCGGCCAAAGTGTTCAAAGTGTCGTCGATCCGGGGCAGGGGATAACTGTCTTTCTTGGTGACATCATTCAGCTTCCTATAGTCCACGCAAAATCTCATAGTGCCGTCTTTCTTGGTGACCAAAACTACTGGGGACGACCAAGGACTATTAGATTCCTCGATCACACCATCTTCCAGCATTTCGTTAACCATCGCCTTGATTTCTGATTGCTTGGCAAAAGGCAGTCTTCTCGGCGGCTGTCTAATTGGTCTTGCGTCGCCAGTATTAATTCTGTGTTGCACTAGACTCGTACGACCTGTGATTTTATCTTGAGCGAATATATCGGCCTCCTCCAATATGAACTTCACTGCCATCTCCATCTCCATATTGTTCAATTGGCCCCATGAATTCTTGAACCGCTCTACTAATTCTACTGGCAGTCTTCTGTCTAATGCAGTGGGTGTCACGTTTTTGGACGACGTCACTCGGTCAATGGGTTCGCAAGTGGCGATAACCTCACCTTTCTTCAATGTGACCCTGTTAGTTTGTACGTTAGCCACTCTTATGGGTATTGTCCTCTTCGGGTCTACTAAGCATCGTGCGACGAGGGCACCATCATGTCTATCTTTTAGGGGCTCCGCTATGAGAGCAGACATACCATCAAGTTTCTTCTCTAGCCTGGCTCTGACAATCTTCTCACTGTTACCAGGAATCCGTGTATCTTCGTCGACAATAAGTCTCACCCTGGGACTAGCTTCGCCTGCTGTTGGAGATAAATACAACTCTTCGTTACCGATTTTCAAGATCTTATTCTGGAAGTCCACTGATAGGACATCGAACTCTTCCATTAAATCCAGGCCCAGAATAAATTCGTCGACGATTTCTGCGACGACAGCCCTTACCTGTAGCTCAGTACTGCCCAGCCTAATGTAAACAGTGGCCTCTCCATGCACGGGTATTCTATCTCCTTTTGCCGTCTCCAACACAGGCTGTCTGTTGGTAGTTAGTGCCGACATATTTGGCAACATGTCTGGGCGTACAACGGATGTAGTGGCGCCAGTATCGATGGTAAAACTGCATTGTCTTCCGTCTATGCTGCCAGGTATGACGAGGCTCTCGCGGCAGCGTCGGATAGTGGAGACCCTGACTTTGGGGCATTGGGTCTCGCATGCCACGTGTCGCCCACCTACACTGGCGTCAGGTCGTTTTCCCTGATGGCGCTCCCTGTTGGTGTATTCTTGTCTTCTGCATGCCACCTGTTGGGTTTGTGAGCACTGCCTACTTATGTGCCCTTTCCTACCACACTTGTAGCATTCTATGTGGGACCAATCTGCTTTCGTCTTACGTGCTCCAACCGTTGCAGTGAGCTTGCTTATGGCTTCCTTCATCAACTTGATTTCTCGCCTTAGTTCCTCTGTCGTGTCTGCATGGTCCTCTATCTCCTTCACTTCGCGCAGCCTGTTGCGGCGAGGTTGAGATGCATTCTTCGCTGCTTCAAATTGCAAGCCATAGATGACGCAGTCTGTAAGTGTTTTGAATCTTCCGAGCCTTAAAGCTTGTTGCATCTCGTTGTCAAGTACCCCATCGATGAAGGTCTGGACGGTTATCTGGTTGACAAATTCTTCTGGGGCTTGGGGATATGCCAGTCGCACAAGTTTCTCCACTTCGGCACTAAATTCTTGCAGCGTCTCATTTGGCTTCTGGACCCTTGACTTTAGTTGTGTCTGGTAGACCTGGCTCATGTACTTGTTACCATATCTCAAATCTAGGGCCTGTATCACTGTTAAGTAGTTTTGCTGTTTCGACTCCGGGATGTTCTGGAGGATCTCTAGGGCTTTACCTCTAAGCGAGAGAATTAGAGCAGTTGCTGCCTGTTGTTCGCTCCACCCATTACTGAGAGCTGCCGCCTCAAACTGCCTCCTGTACATGGGCCACGATGTTTCTCCGTCAAAAGTCGGCGGCTTCAAGGTTCCATGAGGCTGCTGCACGATTGGTATACCTTCTTCCGGACGATTTTGAACTGGGGACATTCCAGTAACTCCTCTTGGTTGAGTTCTGTCAGTCTGGCCCATCACCTGCTCTGTCAGTTCTCTATGTCTGACCTCTGTGCCTTTCATCATCATCTTCATTTGTTCTTTCAACCCCCCCACTTCTTCCCATCGTTTGTTCCAATCCTTTACATTTTCTGTTACATTTTCTACTTTACTGTTCACATTTTCTATTTGTTCGTTGATCAGTTCAATTTCCTCTTTTACATCGACTCTCATATTGTGAAACATACTTCGGAGGTCTTCTTTGTCTTCTAGTCGTCGTTTTTCGTCTTCTTCGCGTTGCTTCTTGAGTTCTTCTTTATCTTCAAGACGCCTCTGTTCCTCCTCTTGTCGTCTTCTCTCGTCTTCTTCACGCCGTCTTCTTTCATCTTCTTGTCGCCGTTGTTCGTCTTCTTCGCGTTGCCTCTTGAGGTCTTCTTTATCTTCTTGCCGCCGTCGTTCCTCTTCTTCGCGCCGTCTTCTTTCTTCTTCTTGTCGTCGTTGTTCGTCTTCTTTGCGTCGTCTTCTTTCATCTTCTTGTCGCCGTTGTTCGTCTTCTTCGCGTTGCCTCTTGAGGTCTTCTTTATCTTCTTGCCGCCGTCGTTCGTCTTCTTCGCGCCGTCTTCTTTCTTCTTCTTGTCGTCGTTGTTCGTCTTCTTCGCGTTGCTTTTTTAGTAAGTCCATCAACTCTTTGATTTCAGCCATCTTGTCGTAGTCAGTCGATCTGGTGTTTACCATTTACAGCTAGCTTGCTTGTTCACTTCTTCACTCACTTATCCCACTTCTGACACCAAATTGTTACGTTTTCTCCGGGTTCTGGATAAGTGAGACTTTTAATTTTAACAAAACAACTTTATTTACACTCTAAATATGGATACAATAAAATTTCTAGAATGTCTCTCTCACAAAACACTTCATTTACTGGCCTTACAAATTACTACTCTCAACAAAAGTCACTAATCTGGTACTACAGTCACTACTCTCTTAACACTTTACACTGCTTCAAGTCACTACCACATTCTCTTACTGAACTGAACTAACTCGGGCTGGCTTGCTTTCGCTTTTATATACTCGCCGTACCTTCCCCTCCTTTCTAGAGCATTCCATTCCAGAACGTTCCAGGACCTTCTTTTACTAGAAGGTTCTGTGAATACAGATCGGTCCCGTGTGTATACAGGGGGATGTGTATACAGGATGATCCAAATGTGGTCACCACTCCTATGCTACACAAGAGATGTTTCTCGAACTATAAGATCTCCCTGCGTATACAGGGTGTAAGGGTTCTCTGCGTATACAGGGTGTATATACAGGGTGTTCGGAATGTGCAGACCTCAGTTATCCGTTCCGACGGGGCACAAGTTGGTAACTTCGTTATTTCTGGTCCTAGAGGGTTGAGACTTCGCCTGAGGGGGGTCACCCCAGGCACCCCCAGGGGGTGGGGAGGCGGTGTTGCCAGATTGTGCAAAAATTCCCAGATGTTGGGGAAATTCTGGAGATGTGGCAACACCGCACCTACGTCTATTGAAGTGCTTTGTAACAATATATATATATATATATATATATATATATATATATATATATATATATATATATATATATATATATATATATATATATATATATATATATATATATATATATATATATATATATATATATATATATATATATATATATATATATCGATAACTCAAAAAAAAAAAACGGGCCGTATTTGATGAAATTTCTCACGTATTACGTATCTTCTATTTGTGAGAGGCTTGGGTAAGTTGGTTAGCCAGGAAAATCGGACCAGTTTTTCCTGAAAAATTTTGGATTTTTCTTTTATAACATTTTTGTATCTCCGAAAATAACAGAATCATGATAACCGAATTTACCAAATACGTTTCTACTATCAAACTTACCCTACATACCGAAATCCCGATCTCTAAGTTAAAAGAAAACAAGCTATAGGCATTTAGAGAAAAAAAAATTGTGTGCCACTGGTGATCAGAGACAAGCACAAGAGCAAAATATTTTGTGTGAATAACAAGACTAATTCTATATTACATACAAGCTTTCTTGACGCAAAAAGTCAAGAAGTAGCGGAAAAAAGTTTTGAAAATGTTCTAATTTTTCTTAAAATGTCAGAGTCGCGATTTGGAACGTCAAGATTTGCAATTTTTAAACAACGAATCTGAAACCAATACGGATTATGTATAAGAAACATCGTATAAAGTGTGTTTTACAAAGCCTAAAGTTTCAGGTTCAACCACCATTGTCCTTCATTTTATTAAAATATTTTCGGAAAACCCATTTTAAATAGACCTTCTTTTTGATTTTGTAGTAGTTTCAGCTATAGAGCCTTATGGTTTAATAGTCTATATATTAGGAAATCTTTGTAGAAAAAATTCAGGGTGGCCCATAAATCCTTGGTGATACATATTTTCTTTTCCTAATAGAACTCCTCTTACGTTATTCCGTTTTTGTATTTTCCACCAAATTATTATGCATTTTTGTAAGGAAAAAATTATATTGTTTATTCTTTTTTAGCGATTTCAATTGTTTTTAAATTTTTCACGAAATTTGGCACACATTACAAACACATATCACAAATTGTGATACGCCGTTTTTACCACTAGATAGCGGAGCCCCATGGAAATGACGCATTCAGAGAGCTTTTTGTTTCTATTACTCGTAGAAAAAATTGAGCTGCCGTATACAGGTCCTCTCTAATAGTCGTTGAATTTGGAAAGTTTTCGGAGAAATGTTTTTAGTGTTTCCGTATAAAACATTTTTTGTAACATTTTTGTAATATGCTAGTAATGAATAATAAATGTTTAGTAAGTTATTGTAAAAAAATGTCGAATTTTTGTGAAAACTACAATTTAGTGTAACATTACTGAGAGAAATTTCTCTAAAAAATTTGTTATTTTTTTTCCATTTTAGGCCTAAAGCCGTTTGTGAATAATTATATCTTGGCAGGTGTGTAAATAGCTTGAAGAAGTTCGTTGGCCGGACCAGTTTTTTCTGGAACGTTTTAAGTTTATTTTCGGAAAATGTTTGTATTTTTCGAAACAACAAAGCTACAGGTTATGCGTAGGCGAAACAATGTACCATATTTAATCAAAACAGCTTTCTTGTTGCTTGTGCCTCTGAAACCACTTCGCTCCAGGGTTCTCCTCTCACATTTTCGGTACATACTGTACAATTAACATCAACCGAAGTTCTGGCATTGTATTTGAGCAAGTTCAACGTCTGCATGTTGTTTTGCCATTCGGAGGCGGCATAAAGCCGTCGGTCCCGTCTCTGTGCGATGTTGGGTACGTTAAAGATCCCTACCCTTCTTACAGGGGGCAGGGTCCGGTAAATTTCCAGAATAATGAGGTAAAACTGCTCCCTGACGTCTCTGATTGGCCATAGTCGCGGAAATAGACCAACATTATAAAAAAAAATATTGTTTGAAAATCAACACAAATTTTCCGGGCCAATGAACTTTATAAGTTAATAACAAATTGACCTATTCAAATTAGAAGAATTTAATGAAAATTCGCTACCAGAATGCACTTGTTGCGTCCCGAATTTATTTTCATACAGACATGCAAGAATGCAATAATATAAGGCGTGTTCGATTAAAAAAAAAAGAAAATTTGTATCGCCAACGATTTATGGGCCATTCTGTGATTGTAGAAACATTTTTTCAAGATGAACCTCCAAATTCCCTATAAATAACATACACATGTTTTGTATAATAACGGATGTATTGAACTTATTGATTTCTTACGAAAATTCCATAAAAATGATATACCATTAAACGATAAACTCTATAGCTAAAACTACTGCCAAACCATCAGACAAATAAATTTTCTTTAACTATTTTAGTAAAATGAAGAACAATCACGGTCGAAGCTGAAACTTCAGGGATTGCAAAACATTCTTCTTGTGACATTTTCTTTACATAACGCGTATTACTTTCATGTTCTTTGTCTAAATGTTGCGAATTTTCACGTTTCAAATCTCGAGTTTGACGTTTTGAGGAAAACCCCTTTTTTTAATGCCTATAACTTTTTCGTCTTGAAACCTACATACCCAGATTTTGGCACATGTTTCGCTCTTTATGTTATAAACACTGGTACAAATTTAGTAGCCGATACATTATAATTTCCGGAGTAATAATTTTTTTCCGAAAGATAACACACCATTTTCCGGAAAACCCGTGCCGATTCTTCTGGCTAACGAACTTACCAAATTTGATATTTCATTCAAAAAGACAGATTATAATCAAAAACACTTTTATAAAAATTCACTTCCAAAACGCACTAGCTTTGTCTACACTGTTAAGTGTAGCTAGTTGACAGTATAAAGTTATATTCTGTTACTAGGTCATGGGGAATATAATATAAGAATACGTTGTGAAACATAATTTAACTAGTTCCTTATTTTAGACCTTACACAATTTCTGGATCTCTGGGTGTTCATCAAGAGCAAGTAATGTTTTGCTAATCTACAAAATTTACTCGGATGTATGTAACTTTTTTGAATTGCGTCTACTCAGTGTCGACCTAATACGTCCCAAGCGTCTACTGGACGCAGCAATGTGTAATACGTGGACGGCAGCCTCTCACTGAACTAGCAAATGTCTGATCAATTTAAGCTTATGTCTTGTTGCTACCATTCAACAGCCTCCATTCTGTTATATTCTAGAATACATTTTGACGTTTTTCGTTCCTCTAGAGAATCGTCTATATTGTGGTGCTACAAAGTGAGGAGTGGATAACGCTGCCAGTTTCGAATCCTTAGAGAAATTATAGTAAACTTTAGGACAACACTCTCTACACGTGTAAAATAATTTATTAGCCCATATAATTCGCTCATAGAATTCTATATATCTGTGACCACAAGAGACTCAAGATGAGTTGTTTATGAAAATTTAATGAGGTAAAATATACAAGAAATTCTAAAGTGATATATTTCTTAGGTCCAGCTTTAATTTAAATTATGTATTTTGAAAAAATTAATTTGGTGCATACATTTAGCTTTGATAGCACTGTTCTGCTACTTTCATAAAACTGTTAAAGTCAAATACGTGACCTAGTGAGTGAAGATTGGAACCTGTGATGAGCGCTAATAAGAACGGTTTGGAGAACCCAATTCATCACAATACAGGTTTTAGACCCGACTATCCTTTCGCTAACTAATTTAGCGTCATCAGAGGGATGAATAAACGAATTTAATAAAGACTAGAACGTCCTCTAGGAAAGTATACAGACATACCCCCACTATTGAGTCTTAAACCCATGTAACTAAAATTGCATACCGGCCTTTGTTTTACTGTGCGTTGTTATCAAATATTCCTTTTGAGAAGGACACGCTGGTTATCAAGATAACAGTTCGAACAATGGACTACATAGAACTGGACCTACTCTATGTATCGAAAGATTCTTGTTCAAATTTATAACGATAGTTATAAATATATATATATATATATATATATATATATATATATATATATATATATATATATATATATATATATACTTTCATACTTTCGTAAGCATCTAGCTGACGCGACTGCCTGACATTATTGACTAACTTGAAATATTCTTTATCTACGTGATGATTATTATCTCAAATATGCTGAGCAATACAGGATTTGTCAATAGTATAATACCTCAGTTGCGCCTGGTTTTCTTTGAATCCAGTTTCAATAATTCTGTTAGTTTGTAATAAGGTTGTGATTTTAGACAAAAGCGATTATAAAGACAGAGTATATAACGCAATAGAATTACGACCGTATAAAAAAATGAAACCCTCTTCCTTAAATGATTTCTAAAGGTTAGAAACAATTTAAGGAGATGCCATAACAATTTAAAGAGATGTCATAAGCTTATTATACACGATTTAGTGGGTCCTTCACTTATGTGGTTAGTGCTTATGGCAGCAATAGAAGCTGGTGCGATAAATCCGCTTACCTGCTTCTTGGCTCATAACTTATATCATAATAAATATTAGCAGCGGTATTTGGAAATATGAAGGGTGGTTTTTATTAAACAAAGCATTACGAGAATGTTTTTTTAAAACTTACATACTCGCAAAAATTTTCATACAATTGGATTGATTCATTATCATCATTAACTATGGTTGTTATTGAACCACTGCGAAAAGCGCTAGTTGAAATATAAATGATTTCAAAGAAAGCTTATAATAAGGTAAGCTTAATAACTAGATATAATTCGGGGTGTCCTTCAATTATATATTTTAAGTATAGAAAGTATAGTTCACAAAAATGATATCGAACATAATGAAAATACCCAAGCAACATTTATAGTCAAATTGACGTAAAATCGTCCTAACAATAGGCCGGCGACCAAATCACCACAGGTTATTTTCAAGTAATATTTTAGTGTATTTTACCAATGTCGGGATAAACTCAACTCCACCAAATCTCAGTCTTGATTTCTATCTCATAAGAGATACACCAGCCCTAGACCCATCACAATGAACAACCAAGTTATTCAAAGTAATGAGTCCTTTCCACTTCACATCAATTGCAGAAGCGGCTGCTAAGAAATTGGGTTTCCTCCTCCGGGCTTGCAAATACTTCTTACCAGCTTATCTCTATACCTTATATAATTCACAAATAAGACCAAACCTCGAATACTGCTTCCACATCTGGGGTGCCGCTGCCGCTTTTACACTCGCTATCCTAGGCTCCATTCAGAAGAGAGCTATACGTCTGATCGGTGACCATACGCTCACCCAAAGGCCGCCATCTCTTGCCCACCGACGTGCCGTTTGTGACCTCTCTCTCTCTTTTTGTAGATATCTGCAGGGGCACTGCTCAAACGAGCTTTCTTCCAAAGATCCTCCACCTGCTGCCCTCAACAAATCTACCAGGGACACAGAGCGAATGCACCCTTTTACTGTCCAGGTCACCAAACATAGAACATCTTGTTATGGCCGCCCTTTTGTCCCGAGGACCTCCAAGTTGTGGAATTTCGTACCGGTACATGTTTTTCCTTCTCTTCCGAACCTTCAATTCCAGAATTCACAAGTGGCCTGTTTCCTGCTTGTCGACACCCACGGTACGATAGTATTTAAGCTGTGAGCCCTCGTGATGTATAAAAAATAATATATATCTTTTAGAAGGAAACTAGGAATTTTTGCTGGCTTTTAACATGTTTTATAAATGTCGTACCAGTGCGATAAAAAGAGGCACCCGTGGGTTTGATGAAAAGGGGTACATAGTTTTATCCAACATATAAGTTTCTAACGGGGTTTTACCTTTCAGATTGTACATTACTTTAATACAATATGGCCAGTAATTATAAACGGAAGACAAGCCGCCCGGTATGGTCGGAGGAGAGCATGCTACAGGAGATCCAAGAGGGTATAATTTGAAACATGGGATATTTCAAAGCTTCAAAGGCATATGCAGTACCACAAGCTACATCGGAGAATCGTGTGAAGAAGGTAAAATCCGGCGTAATTGTTACTGATGCAAGCAGGAAAGGTATAAAAAAATATTTTATTACTGTTGTGTTCTTTCTCCATTCCTTATATTAACTATTGCAGGTGGATTAGAAAGTGACAAACACGAGTTTAATCCAAAACAGAACAAGACCTTGTGGAACATGCTATTATAATGGAAAGTGGATTTTTTGGACTAACGTTTGAAAGTTACGCAGTCTCGCATTTGAACTTGCAGAGTGTAACAACCCACCACACAATATAAGCAGTGATAGACAGAAGGCTGGAAAGTCTTCTGAACTAACGCTTCGATTGCCAGTGGTGAATATATTTTTTTGATTTGTTAGAAAGCGTATACGGCAAAAACCAGTTTTCGCCCGATAGAGTCTATAATGTGGATGAAACTGGTGTAACGACTGTTCCAAACAAGCAGTCGAAAGTTCATGCCCTGCGAGGTAAACGTCATATTGGAAGTATTATTTCAGGGGAGCGAGGATCGTTGGTTACAGCAGAGACCTGCATGACTGCAACAGGGAAATATATGCCAATAATGTTTGTATTTCCTCTAAAGAGAACTAAAGCAGAGTTATTATAAGGTACACCTCCGGGCACTTGTGCCGAATACCAGGAAAGTGGTTGGATGCAATAAGATATTTTCAGCAAGTGGTTTGAGCGCTTTATTACTTTCTCCAAGAACAGAAAAACATCCAATTCTTCTACTTTTGGATGGATGCTCAACCCATACGAAATGTTTGGACCTTATAGGTGCAGCAAGAAAAAATCATGTCATTCTCTTATGTTTTCCTCCCCACCACACTCATGGGATGTAGCCCCTAGATGTCGCCTTTTAATCTCCAGTTAGTCCATGTTATTATAAATAGTGAAGAAAGTGGATACAATTGAACCATGTAAGGGTCATTACTTATAGTAATGACTCTTCCAGGGTTAAAGACAGGTTGGAAAACTTTTTGGCACTCCGTTCCTGAAAACGGCAGTTATGTGGAGACTGCAGTTAATGGTTTTTGGAAGACTGGGATTTTCCCCATAGATCGTAACATCTTTAAAGCCTACAGAATCCACTGACATAGTGGAGAATGAAGATACTGTGCAGCTACGCTTATTAAGAGAGAAACACTTGAAATTGTAGGCCCATCCAGTTAAGATAGGATAAAGCAGATGTGCCAGGCACCTCATTTTCAGAAAGTGAGCGTTGCAAATCCAGCACATCATGTCAATATTCCTCTGGGGTCGCATTTTCCATCTCTCCTAAAGATATTCGACCAGTACCGCATTCCAATCGAAAAACAACCAAAACTAAAATCACAAAGGGGGGGAGGGTACGCCGGTTTTGACAGAGTCACTGTATAAAAACGAGTTAATGGACGAAACGGAAGCTAGAAAGATAAAGTCTGTGAAGAGAAATCTTAATTTAGAGCAAAATCTGAAAGTCAGAAAGGTAAATCAAGAAGAAGCTAGTCGTTAAAGGCAGAGATCAGAAAGAGAGAGAAAATCAAGAAAAAGACCAAACTGGGGGAAAGAACGATGAGACAATGGTGGAAAAACCGTCCAAGGGCAGTGGGAAGAAAACGTAATCTACTGATCAAGCAAGTGATACGTCAGAAGACGAAGAGGAAAATATGGCATGTCTTAGTTATAATGAACAGTTCTCTAATTCGAAATCTTGTGAAGATTGGGTAAAGTGCTATAAGTGTAAAAGGTGGTCGCATGAAATATGTGCCGGCATTGACGGAGATGAGCAATGAGTGTGATTTTTTTGAAATATTCATAATATAGGTGTTTTCGATGTTGTTCGTTTTAAAAATATACATAATAATCATTAATACTAATTTAACTAAGAAGTATGTACCCCAATTTAAATTACCTACTACCCCATTTTATCATATCACTTATAAAAAATGGGGTATTCCGCATCTTTTCAGAATACACTTAATTTTAACAAAACTCCCAAAATCAAAGAGTAATGTAATTCACTTTTCAATCCAGTCACATAACTGGATACTTTGGTATTAATAACACGAATTTATTCCTAAAACTGGTTAAATTATAAAGCACGATATATGAAGTAACCCATTTTATCCAACACTCGCCCCAGATTATATCTTAACATTTGTGAAAGATTTTTCGTGTATGTATTTTAAATGTTACTGATTTGTGAATAATGTCAAGTTTCAACAGACATGTGTATGGCCTTTGCTAAAATCTGCAGAATATAAAATGATCAGAATTGTCAGACCTGTTGTTAGCTATCAGACAAAATAACATAAGCCAATGCAAAGATCCGAAAATAGTCGCAACTGAATTTCTGCGACTGGGAAATAAATAAATAACGAGAGGACTCGTGAAACAGTAATAACAGGGTAAAGTAGATGACAAACTGTAATGAAGACTGGACTTTGTTTATTAAGCATTTATTTATGTCTAACCATGTGTGCTATGCTAACAATCGATATCACAGTGATGATGCCCTTAAAATTTAATATAGGGCAAACAAACCATCTTGTTACTTTCACATCGTCTTAAATGCGTGGAAATAATAATAAGAATAATATTTTTAAGAAAAATCTTTGCTGCATACGTGGATAACAATTAGACATTTGATTCAGTTCCACACGAATGGCTCATAAGTGTGCTGAAGATCTATAAGATCTAACAAATGAGCTTACGAAACGATTAAAGCAGGTGGTACGAGCACATTTCAACAAGATGAACCTGACTGAAGCTCTTAAAACATATACATTTTCTGCGCTTAGCTATTTATTTACAAATTTGTTTCGTCTTTGTCAGGTTAATTGCTAATACAAACATTTAAATCTAAAGGCAATAAGTAATGTTGCTTTCTTTTAAATAATAAAAATAGAGTCTAAACCTTACTACTGGAGAGAAAACAGATTCACAAAATGACAAATGCAGATCTGAATGTCAGTCATGAGAGACTAGCCAGCACGTCATCGGAGGATGACAAGCGTTTGTTGCATCACAGCAAAAAGAGAGTCACGACGCAGCTGCAAGAATACTTTATCAAGAACTGGCTCTGAAAATTGAATCTTTAAATTATATAAAGTTTTCTACTGTTATTTTGTGTCTGGTTTGTGGATTGTAGTTACTGCTGTTACGTATTAAAATGGACTGTATCATGTTATAAAATTGAAATCACTTGGAAACAGTTAACTTAGTTATATATTTAAAGTAATATAAACCATATACTATTTATGTACATTATAATAGGCCTTACGTGTAATACTATGTAACATATTACACGGGTTACCACCCTTTTAAAAAATATAAGGTTTCTGAATACGTCTTACAATATTTATTCAGTAAGAAACAGTCACCAACATAATGACGTCATAGCAATTGACGCAGCCCACCAGGCTCGTAGTCAATTTTTCTACCGCATATTGACTCAATGGTAATTGCTCTGCAGACGTGACAGTTCGTTGATCAAATGTATTTCAAGACAAGAAGCCTTTAAAAATCCCTGCAGCCAGGAGAGACGTTCTCTTCTCACTTAAAATTCAATAAACATGTTACTAACCAGATAAATAATAAAAGAAGGCCTTTGACTGAGCAGCCAAGTTAGACTTTATCCTTTTATATTAATTTCCTTCATTGAATTAAAATCAAGGATTTAATTAAGTTATGAGTAAAACGTCTGGTCGAAGACGAATGATTATTGTTGCACTCGGTGCAACCACTCGGAAACGAATAGCGAATATGTAATGAAGCTCTTGGAAGCTGACGAACTAATAGACTTAACATACCTAAACTATGGCACTTGCGTCACGAATAAACGCGGGTCGAATACGAATTGTTGCTGTTGCCCTCGGTGCAACCACTTGGAAACGAATAAACGAATATGATGTCATGCTCTTCAAAAGTGTCGAACGAATAGAATCTGTCCAGGTCTTAACTGCTGCAGGGTAGCCTTTTTCCAAAAGTCAGACATGCGCGCAACACACTGTACTTATGTCAGACTCTTGTGACGTTCAGAACTGCACTCTCACAACTTAGAATCGCTAGCAAAACTAGAAATACCGGCCGCCTTGAAGTATTAACTTAAAAAAACTAACCTAAATATAAACAAACTTAAAAACTTCACATAATAATAATAATAATAATAATGTTTATTGTTCAAGATAACAATTTCTGATAAATAATAATAATGTTTATTGTTCAAGATAACAATTTCTGATAAAATACAAGGTGTCTTAACATATAAAGCTTAAATAAGATAAAATGAACATATGAATAATTAATTAATTAATGTATTAAGTTAATGAGTGTACTGTAAATCCGTAGGATTTGTGTGTACACCTTCTTCATTTCTGTTTTACTTTTTAGATGTAAATTAACATAATATAATATTGACATACTAACTAAATATATTAACATTCCTAAAGTTCTTAAATTAGCCTAAATAAACCTTAATATCTACAACACTAAAACTTTAAAAGTATATGTACTGCATGACGTGACTGACCGCGGTTACAATTCAAGAACGATATTGATTGTTTACAATTTATTAATTTTCTTTTTAACAAGTGTTTTATGCATTTTATACCAATTTTTTAGGATTTTATTGAAAATTTTAGTTTTATTATGTAAGATTATTAATGGAATCTCATTGTATATCAAAGGACCAAAGTATGAGATATGTTGCTGTGTGAGGTTTAGTGCCTTAAAGGGCACTGATATTTTGTCGTTGCTTATTGACCTAGTAGTTATTTTATGAGACAGCGGCGTCCGATAAATGGAAAACTTTTTCATAAACTTGGCAACCGATAATATGTACAGGTCTGTTAAGTTAGCCAAATCACTATCCTGGAATACTTGTGTACTTGGGTATAATATAGGTTTGTTTAACATTGTTTTTATTATCCATTTTTGTGTAACTCTAAGGCATTTTAAGTGAGTTTCGTATGCGTTTCCCCACATAAAAAATACATACAAATTATACAAATAGGCTAACAAAAAAGCCTGGACGCAGCAAGTGCGTTATGGTAGTGAATTTTCATAGAAATGATCTGGCACAAAATATTTTATTATAACTTTTTTTTCTTGTAACATAGAAATCTAAATTTTGGTGTGTAGTTTACTTTTTATATCGTAAACCTACCTACCAAATTTGGTTATCATAGATTTTATATTTTTTAAGATAAAAAAATTTTTCAAATGAAAACTCAAAATTTTCCCGGAAAACCTCGTCCAATTTTTCTAAATAACGAACTTGTCAAAGCCATTTACAAAAGGAAGGTACATGCCTAATGTTATTAAAATCGGCTTATTACTTTTTGAGACATGAATTTTTTTCAAATGAAAACTCAAAATTTTCCCGGAAAACCTCGTCCGATTTTCCTGACTAACAAACATGTCAAAGCCATTTACAAAAGGAAGGTATGTGCCAAATTTTATTAAAATCGGCTTATTAATTTTTGAGATATAAATTTTTTTCGAATGAAAACTCAAAATTTTCCCGGAAAACCTCGTCCGATTTTCCTGACTAACGAACTTATCCAAGCTATTAACAAAAGAAAGGTATATGCCAAATTTTATTAAAATCGGCTTATTACTTTTTGAGATATGAATTTTTTTCGAATGAAAACTCAAAATTTTCCCGGAAAACCTCGTCCGATTTTCCTGACTAACAAACATGTCAAAGCCATTTACAAAAGGAAGGTATGTGCCAAATTTTATTAAAATCGGCTTATTAATTTTTGAGATATAAATTTTTTTCGAATGAAAACTCAAAATTTTCCCGGAAAACCTCGTCCGATTTTCCTGACTAACGAACTTATCCAAGCTATTAACAAAAGAAAGGTATATGCCAAATTTTATTAAAATCGGCTTATTACTTTTTGAGATATGAATTTTTTTCGAATGAAAACTCAAAATTTTCCCGGAAAACCTCACCCGATTTTCCTGACTAACAAAAATGTCAAAGCCATTTACAAAGGGAAGGTACGTGTCAAATTTTATTAAAATCGGCTTATTACTTTTTGAGATATGAATTTTTTTCGAATGAAAACTCAAAATTTTCCCGGAAAACCTCGTCCGATTTTCCTGACTAACGAACTTATCCAAGCTATTAACAAAAGAAAGGTACATGCCAAATTTTATCAAAATCGGCACATTATTTTTTGAGTTATCGGTGTGATACATATATACATATATACATATATATATATATATATATATATATATATATATATATATATATATATATATATATATATATATATATATATATATATATATATATATATATATATAAACATATAAAAATTGAAACTGACCCCGGATATGGGTTCTAGGGGTCCTAGTTCGCGCTCATTTGCAAAAATTTTTTCAAAATTCAAAAGTCGGGATCTCTCCATTAGTGCATTTTTTCTACGAAAATTCACTAAAAACATGTATAAAATGTTTGTGTCATTGCATGGCAATATTGCAAGACGATTCACTGCACGTCGAATTATTGTTCCCTTGTTTGTTTCAAGCGTGGCGACCCTATATACATCATCGCCACCTGGGTGAAGTTTAATAACACAGCCACGTGTCCACTCGCATTGAGCTAAATTGTTGTCGCGTAGTAACACTAAATCCCCCGTACGAATGTCACAGTGAGAACCGGTTTGCCACTTTCCTCGCTGCTGAAGGCTATTGATGTACTCGTAGGACCATCGTTTCCAATACCACTGGGCCTTCTGCTGGACTTTAGTGAAACGAGGTAGCCTTTTTGGATTTTGATCCAAAACTAGTCTCTCAGGGGGTGCTTTTAGTGAGCCACCTATGACAAAATGGTCAGGAGTTAGGGATGCTAGGTCATTGGCAACATTTGACACTAGGGTAAGAGGACAGGATTTCATGCAAGCCTCCACCTGTACTAGGATGGTGTATAACTCCACGAATGTGAATTCATTCTCATTTATATTGTGATTGGCCGCAAATATGTAGGTCGCTTCTGATATTTTTAATTTCTTCCAAAATTAATTTTTCTTTGCGAGATGTGCATGAACAAAAGTTACTTGGAAGTCCGCGTCTAGAAGAAAATCGATTTAGAGCTGCGAAAAAAAAACCTTGGTTGCCAGATCACCGACCAGCTCAAAATGTACAGCCTTCGTTGTAGAAAATGAATAAAAATGCAAAGGTAGCCATGTAACCCTCGATTTGGAGTTTCATGCCAAAATATTGCCTGTAAAATGCCTATTATTGTCTTGCACTCGAATTTGCCGATACATTTTTTCGATACCGACCGAAAAGGCAAACGTATGAAATATAAAACGCATTAAGAATATGTCTGACTGTATACTAGGACCAGCCATAAAAACATTGTTTAAAGCTAATCCCCTGTTAAAGGGGCCCCCACCATCAAAGACGACGCGAATACGTGTTTCACTATCATTTTTTAAGACAGGGTGATGCGGCAAGTAATATACAGTGGCTGTCTTGTCACTTGACTTGTAAATGAGGTTTATGTGACCCAATTCAATATATTTTGGTATAAATTTTACGTATTTATCATGAACCTCTGGTTGAGCTGATAATTTTGTTTCAAGCCAATCTAATCGTTTTAAAGCTTCAGTGCGAGAGTACCCAATGTTGATATGGTTATGTTTCAGCGGTAAAGCAACTGTATATCGACCGTCAACGTGTCAGTTGAATAATGGGCTGTGATTTTATGCTAGGGTTTAATACCAGAGAATAAGACAGTTCCGCGTCGATAAGCAAATCAATGTCTCCAGGTAAATAAAAATTCGGATCTGAAAGACAGAGATCTGCAGGTAAATTTACCTTTGTTGTGTCTACATGCGTCGATGGCATCCTATCAGTAATCCTTTCGACAATGAGGCAATTCAATTGAGTCGTATAATTAGATATTTTTGAGTTTATTATTATGTTTGCTGCTTCCGCTACATTCGTTCTGGTTTGAGCAATAGCATTGACGGACGTATTGATGTGAATTGTTTAATTTAATTTTTTGATACATCGAGAGGCGATAAATGAAGATTCGGAAGCTGAATCAAGGAGGCAGCGACAAAGATGCTGTTCTTCATTATTGTCACCTACTATAGATAGACTCCTGAGCCTGTTCTAGAGAACTCAGGATATAGGTTGTACTGGGATCGGACCGCGCTTATAGACCAACAAAGTTCCGACAACAGACCAGATATAATAATAGTGGATAAGTCCTGTAAACAAGCGACGTTGATTGATGTAGCCATTCCAAATACCAATAATTTAGAAATTAAGTACGAGGAAATAATTAAGTACAGAGACCTCTAGATATAAGTAAAGATACAGTGGGGGGCAGATAATGTCCGAGTGATTCCGATGATAGTTATGTCGTCAATTGGTGTGAGAGAACATTAGGAGACCGGGCTTTGGAGAGCACCTTTACAGGGTTATGCAGAAAGCGGTAATATATGCAACACACACACAGAAACACCGTGCGAAGATTTGTGAGAATTGAAGATGTGTTGCGTTGCTGTTCAGGGTCCGATGACTTGCACAGGACTCCATCAGAGCTCAATTATTTTGGTATCTAAGTAACCTGTAATGAGTAAATGTTACCCTTTGAGGGAATGTGAAAGCCCTTTAGACTAAAATCAATAATATTAATAATATGTTTTATTTATGAAAGTAATAGAAAGCTACCTGGACTTAACAACTCACGTCTAAGTTAATACATATTCTCTAGTCACTTAAACCAACTCAAATCTCAAAGCACAGCAAATTGTTTGGTCAAATTTACGAAAAATCGTTAAAAGTATTAACATGCCTACTGGCATTCTTCGTTACCTTGAAACCATCAAACCATTCACAAGTACTTCCCTTGAGACGCAGATAAAAATATTCCGGGTTATTGGAGATGCAACACGGGGAAGATGGAAAACAGAATATACTAAGATATACGTATAAATTGATCAGTCGGATGCTTATAGAGGGTCTGTCAACTTGCTATTACATTATTCACTCGACACTGAATAAACACGTTCATATTCCCCTTGAAGCACATGATGCAACAGAAGGCTATGAATATTTTGAAGTGGAGTGTGCCATCTTCATACATATCTGAAACTTCACTTATGATATTGTTTTGGACGCCATAATAATAATGAATTGTTAAAGTTTAAGGTGATACAGATGCATGGTTTATGGGTATTACAATACTCCACTTAGTTGAATTACAAGAGCAGATTTTTAAAAGGTGAAACATGGTATTCCATGTTTACTTGCGAATGACAACGTCACATCTGGACGACGAAAAAACGGTCCTAGAAACCTACTTGTACAATAATTGTTAAAAAAAATTCTGGACGCAGCAAGCGTGGCATGCTAGCGAATTTTAAATGTTTCAACTTTGTATAACTCAATTTTCTACAAACCTAGAAAGTTAAATTTCGATATGTAGGAAGGTATTTACGGGTGCAACATATCAACCAAATTTCATCAAAATATATTTTTTTCAAATACAAAATTTTCTCATTAGGTAAACTAGTTCAATGGGGCTGGTTAACGAACTCATCAAGGTTATTAATTAAAGAAAGCTTCCTGCCGAGTTTTATCTAAATCCGTTAATAACTTGTTGAGTTATCGGTTGAATACATATACACATACACACACACACACACACACACACACACATATATATATATATATATATATATATATATATATATATATATATATATATATATATATATATATATATATATATATATATATATATATCGGGTCCTGGGGGCCCAAATTCGCGCGCATTAATTTTTTTTTTTGCAAAGTCTCACCATCGATACCGCTCTCTTAGTGATTTTTAAAAAATAAAAATTCGCTGAAATGTCTGCTGAAAATTTTTATTTCAGACTCAAAGTTGAAAAAGTTTTTCAGGCGTTTAAAACAAGACTAATTTTTTGTTCAAACCGTATGAAATGTGTGCACTATTGTTTCTCCAAATGTCAAAATAAAAAAAAGCATACATTCATCGAGCACGTAACCTTCTGCTTAGAAGATAAGCACGGTGTCCCTGAGCCATCTAAGCATACGTCAACCAACGTTTTGATTACATGATATTTCAGAGCTGCTTCATGCCCGGGGTATTATATTCAAAGCATACGTAACAATTACTTACAAAATTAGTAGAATTGCGATTGAAACAGACTCCACGACTGTTTCGGTCATATATGACGTCTTATGTTTAAGTTTAAAGATAAAAGAAACTATTTTGGAATGATTTTTATAAATACAAAAACACAGCATAATATATCTATGCTGTGCTAAAACTGTAAATAGGACCGCTCATCAAGCTACAAATATATATTTAAAAAATTGATTGAGACCGCCAGTTAAATAACAATCTTTTCACAAATACTTAGATTCATGTCGTCTGTCATTTTCCATAATTATGGCCGACATTTCACGATTGTCGGTTCTGGTAATATGTTTTCTGCATGGTATATATTTAGTTTGGTTACCGTTGATGTATGGTTTATACCTGTTGTATGAATTAATCTACGCGTGGCAGTTAACTACCTTGTCTTTTAGGCATTGTGCTTCAACCACTAAGACGTTTCAACGCATGTCTTTGGGATTTTATTTTTAATTTGGAAAAAACTCTAAATATTGTGCACTAAATTACTTAAAATTCACAGCATAGGTTTATTTGCACTATTTTTAGCCACATGTAAAGTCTCATTCCAGTTACTCGGATACTTACAAAATATAGCGTTTTCAGAAAGTTATCGCCGATTTTCCACCAGAAAAGTTTGTGCATAAGGACTGATTAACGAACTCGACATCGATTTTCGCCCGTACAAAATTTTTGCCGAATTTGATTGAAATCAGTTTAGCATTTTTAGTTATCGCTCGGATACATACATACATATATATATATATATATATATATATATATATATATATATATATATATATATATATATATATATATATATATATAGACATATAAAAATTTTACCGGACCTTAGTTTTGGGTTGTATGAACACAAATTCACGCTCATTTGAAGAAATTGAGCTTTTCATCCTGACCTCTCTATTAGCAAATTTTTCTTAATGAAAATTCGCTAAAAAATTACGACATTGAAGCCTGAATTCGATCAGCCGACCAAAAAGTTCGCAGTGCCGATTTTTTTTCTGTCCTTCTCTTATAAAGGGGTTAGCGAAAATACTCAAACTTAATAACTTCATGGTCAGGTCGGGCAGACCAGATCATCCTATTCAGTTTTGACAAAATCTGGAATTTATCAAATATATTGTGATAATGTCGAGAAAATTTATAAAGGGCAAACGCGAAGATCAATAAAAACTGGATTAAAGAAGCACGTCGTTCATTTCAGATTCAATAGAGCAGGAAAATTAAACGATGATCTCAAGTAAAGTCGCGGTGGTTCAGTTTTAGGAACGTGTGCCTCTGAACGGAAGGGTGCTTGGTTCGATTTCCAGGTATCCCCTTTCACTTTTTCAGTACGTGCTGTAAAATTAACATCAGCCGCGGTTGTGGCATTGTATTCAAGCAAATTGAATGTTTGCACGTTCAGCCCATCGGAGGAGACGTAAAGCCATTTCCATTCGATGCTAGACACGTTAAATATTCCTATCCTTCTAACAGAAAGGCAACGGGTTCGGCAAAATTTCCAGGATATTGAGGTGAAACTGTTCCTGTTGGTGATTAGCCATAGTCGCGGAAATAGACTGACGTTAAAGAAGCAAAAACACACGCACACAGGATTATACGTTATTAAAAGTATCCACGGGTTGTCGAAAGTTAGATGATTTATAAAGTTTAGAACTTCGCAAAAGGAACCCGCACTATTCAATTCAGTTGGGTCCAGTTAGGTCAACCCTTTTAGTGAATTTTCGTAGAAAAAATCACTAATGGGGAGATCCCGACTTTTCAATTAGAAATGTTTTTTTGCAAATAAGCGCGAACTAGCGCCCCTAGAACCGATATCCGCGGTGAGTTTCAAATTTAATGTTTATATGTAGCTTGTAGTTCTCTTATAATTTTTTTTTAAGTTGAGGCAAAAACCATGAAGGTATTTGCACATATTTTTGTAACGGCATATTAAAGAAATAACCAATTTACTGTTTAGCGTTAATCTTCTCTGAGGTACACACTACTGTTAATAATTCTGTTTGACGCCAGCCTACCTACTATAAAAAGCATTGATAGCGAATATCCCATTTTTAACTGTATGAGTAAATAAATACGGAATGGACTAAATAAGCTGTTGTCATTCGTAAATGGAGTGTAAAATGGTTGACTGATAATCCAGCATCTGATGCCTCTCTAACACAGTTTTCCAATTAGTGTTCCAACTAAATCAATTTTAATGCTAAATGTCTATAACAGCGTCCTGTCCTCGCATCAAGTTGACTGAACTTTGCTGCATGTTGTGTAGTTATTAGATTTTTATGACTTTTTGTTGTCAGATTATTTAGTCTTAAAAATTTACTTTCTAATGCTTTTACTGAGTATGTTATACGATGGTCCATCAAATCTGTATTCTGCCTTATACTCGATTGCGCGATTGATAGGAAATAGGCACTTTCAGGCGGTGGATGTTATTTTTTTCATCTTTCCTTGACCCCTTAAAAATGGTTTCAAAACAGGAGTCGAAACGTCGAGCTTCAGTAGTTCTTTTACATTATGCACGCTGTTTAACCCGAGAACCAATTATTTCTTACACTAATGACCGCGAATGCCGTTCATATATTAACTATAACGGACATTATTTTTCCCAAAAATATACAAAAATATTTTTCAAAGCACAATATTTTTTTAAGTATCAGAGTAACCAGAATGAAACTTTAGGTGTGGCTAGAAATTGTATAAATAAACCTATGTCGTGAATTTTAAGTAATTTGGTAAACATTATTTGGGGTTTTCTCCAATAAAAAATAAAATCTGAAAGACATGTGTTAAAACGACCTAGTGGGTCCAATGGCTGACAGACAGAGTAGTTAACTGACATGCGTAGATTAGTTCATACAACAGGTATAAACCATACATCAACGCTAACCAAACTAAATAAATAACAGGCATAATACCCGAACCAATAGTCGTGAAATCTCGGCCATAATTATGGAAAATGGCAGACGACATGAAATTAAAAATTTGCCAAGTGATTGTTATTTAACTGGGGGATTCAATCCATTTTTAAAATACACCATATTTGTAGCTTGATGAACTGCCCCAAACACAGTTTTAGCACAGCATAGATATATTTTGCTGTGGTCTTAGACTGAAAGTGTCTCACAATATAGTAGAAATGTACACAAATCAAGTCAAGTCTATAAAAATGATTCTAAAATAGTTTCTTTTATCTTTAAACTTAAACATAAGTAGTCATATACGATCCAAGCAGTCACTAAATGTGTTTCAATGGCTATTCCACTAATTCTGTAATTAATTGTTACGTATATTTTTGATATACTACCCCGGGCATAAAGCCTCCGTCAAGTATCATGTAAACAAAATATTAGTTGACGTAGCATTAGATAGCTCAGTAGTAGCGTGCTGGTATTCTGCGCAGAAGGTTGCATGATCGATTCCACCTCGATAAATGTATCTTTTTTTTTGAGATTTGGAGAAACAATAGTGCACAGATTTCATAAGTTCTGAACAAGATGTCATTTTTGTTTAAAACGCCTGAATAACTTTGTCACCTTTGAGTCTGAAATTATAATTTTCAGAAGATATGTTGTTATTATTGGTATTGAAAAAACCGGTTTGATTAGGTTGACTAAAATGAAGTCATTCAGGCGACTAATAAGGAAAATAACTGCTACGTTTATAATTTGGCAGAAACTTTACTTTTCTAAACATGAATTAAGTTTCCTCCTGGAAGTCTTTTGTATAACGTTAATTAAATTTGTAATACAAGTTTATTTTAAAGAGACTTACACTGTTACAGATATAGCAAAATTTAATTCTTTAGCTTCATAGAAAATGGAGTTTTGGGCATTCTTCTCAAAAGGAGTTAGAGCACAAGATATTTAGTGAATTTTTATTTAAAAAAATTCACTAATAGAGGGGTATCCATGGTGAGACTTTGCAAAAGTTTTTTCAAATGAGCGAGAACTAGAACCCGTATCCGGGGTCAGTTTCAATTTTTATATGTAAATTTTGAATTTCCTTTAGAAGAAAATTCTTTTCTCCGAAAATTACAGAGTTATTTTAATGAGATTTAACGGATATATTGCCTTGCGAAAGACCTTACCAAACGCCTAAATTCAACTTTCTAAGCTTATAAAAAATTGAGTTATTAAAATTTTTAATTTTCTTCCAAAAAAATTTTTTTCTCCGAAATTTACAAAGCCATTTTCATGATATTTGGTGGATACGTTGCCTCACGAAAGACCTTACTACGTACCAAAACTTTACTTTCTAGGTTTATAGAAAATTGAGTTATTCAAATTTGAAGCATTTAATAGAAATTCACTACCATAGCGCACTTCCTGCGTCCCCAACTTTTTTTTTGATAATGGAGAGCGATCGATGGTAACACACTCGAAAGAATTTTTCAAATGTGCGCGTCTAAGGACCTCTAAAATTGCACTTCAAGGTCTGTGTAAGTTTAAAGTATTAACTTTACTAATATGCCGTATAATAATAGTGTGCAATTCTGATGAAAATTCGCTACTCTAACGCGCTTGCTGCGTACCGCATTTTCTTCTAAATTTGGAGCTGTTACATATTAAATATTGTGCTTAAGCACAAATACAGTTCGAACACTTAAAATTTATTGCTGCTACTTAATATTTGATATTACAGCATAAACTAGCTTGTTTCCCACTATATATAGACACTATTGATACATCAAGTTCCAAGTTTCGCCTGACGTGATCCATTAATTTCATAAAGTTTGTAACAGTTTCTTATTTATATTCAAGTCTAAGCAAAAAGTTACCGCAGTATTAATTGCTTTTGTAAATATTGGATTGTTTTATTTTATGTGGATATTGCGTTACGTTGCATATTCAATTTAATAGGTTATCTAAATTATACAAGTCTTACTCGTTATTAATACAGAAACAAAAGAACGCTTTAAGTACATTACCATGGTAGTTTCTTGTGGAATATAATTTATTTGCTAATTAGGTAAATATTGCTTCTAAGAGCTTCTTTTTGAATATCTAATTGAATTCTTAAGTTATCTTAAGTTTCTTAATGCAAACTCAAATAAAAGATATCTTGATTCTGGGTCACTGTAATTACCAAGATGCCTGCCTATTAGACATTCAAAGACTTCAGTTAAAAACAAGGTTTTCTATGAAACGTATTATGTGCCCTAAGGAAAGCTTTCACTAGGCACTAATAGATATAATTTTGAATACATTTAAAGATAGCGGGATGAGAACTCACCACTAATGCACATAGCTGGTAATAAGGTTTAAAATGTACTGGACAATCTAAAGGTGGCGTTACCTTGTAGATTGTATATTGAGTCATACAGGCCTCTCAGCGCTGCGAATCCAATGGGTATTTTCTGCATGACTCTATAACATTATTAGTGCTATTTCATATAAAAGTAAATCACAAAATAGTTTATTAACCTTCAAAAGAAAATTATGTGGCTCCTCAGGGAAAAACGTGAGGTCTAATGCAATTCTCAAAATGAAAGTGGATTCATACCTTATCATTTGGGTGGCGTCAGACAAACAAATAAAAATCAAAAATTGGCTAATTTCATTTATTAATAAATAATGATTTTATATAATCCAAAATGGCTGCAAGTTATTGTGATAGATGGATGCAGTTATAAATAACATTTTTGAATTTAAATAGAGGTTACAGATTAAAAATGTACTTAAGTATGGAGTGTCTGCCGGTGCTTTTTCGATTAACTGGGTAGGAGACGGCCTGAGGCTACTCAGGGGTAGTGAATCCTCTGGATATATTCTTGGATTGACGTTAATGTAAAGACCACTCAGGGCTGTCAAAACTTCTGGATTGACTTCAGAGATTGCTACTCCATTCTGCACTGCATGGTGTTGAATGGAGTTACCATAATTATGGTGATAAACGGGGCCCTCAAAACGATGGTGTTGATGGGGCTTCCATAACAGTGCAGCTGAATAGGGCTGCCATAATGGTGATGTTGAACAGGGCCCAAAACGGCGATGTTGAACGGGGCCCTCAAAATGGACATGTTGAACGGGGCCCTCAAAACGATGGTGTTGGTGGGGCCTCCATAGTGATGTTCAACAGGGCTGCTATAACGGTGAGGTTGAACGAGGCTGTAAATGGGCCACATTTACGCAAAGAAATAAAATATGCGGGACCCATAAAGCCGATACGGTAGTGAATTTTCATATAAGTAATATTTTATAGTGATAAAGCCTTAAATTAAAAGTTATAAAACATTACCTTATTTACTTAGAAACAATAAAAAGTAAGGTAAAGAAGGTCTGTTCCGTCCAGCAGACGAGACAAAGTCCCTGAGGCCAATAAGCCTCATGTCCTTTTTGCTAAAAACAATGGAAAAACTGCTTGACCGTTACATTAGGGGCGGTGTACTGGAAGCATATCCTCTACACTGCGGACAATATGCATACAGAGCAGGAGTCTCAACAGAAACAGCACTGCACCAACTGGTGCTGAGACTGGAGAATACGCTGGAGAACAGGGAGGTGGCGCTGGGGGCCTTCCTAGACATAAAGGACGCCTTTAGCAACACCTCTGTCGAATCGGTTCTGGCAGCTGTTAGGGAGCGTGAAATAGAGGAGACCTGCTGCAGGTGGATCGGTTCCATGCTTAGGGACAGGGCGGTATTCACCTCACTCGCGGGAGGGACTCTGCTGGCGGTGGTCGCGGTTGGGTGTCCGCAGGGGAGCATTCTGTCTCCCTTGCTCTGGTGCCTAGTCGTTAGCGGCCTGCTAGGGAGGCTCTCGGGAGGGGTATGAGGTACAGGGCTATGCAGACGACATTGTCACCATAGCCCGAAGAAAGGTTACACAGTCAGTGTGGGAGCGCATGCAGACAGCACTGAAAATGGTGGAAAGGTGGACGGTTGGTCAAGGGCCCGGGGTGAGCCCCGAGAAAACAACCGTCGTACCGTTTACGAGGAGGAGGACGTGGGAGAGCCACAGAACTCTCACTCTATACGGTAGAAACATTCCAATGACAAGGAAGGTAAAATATCTTGGGGTCCTATTGGACTCTAAGCTAACCTGCAATGGTCACGTTGAAAAAATACTGCGTAAGGCAGTCATAACCTTAGCCGTCACTAGCTGGCTATATGGAAAAACGTGGGGACTAAGACCTAGTATGGCCCACTGGCTTTACACAAGGGTGTACGCTAACATACGCGTCACTGGTCTGGTGACCTAAGGTGATACAATCCAGTGCCAAACAAAAACTAGATAAGATCCAAAGGATGGCTTGCCTAGGCATCACAGGGGTCGTGTCTTCAACCCCAACAGCCGCCATGGTGGTGTTGCTGGATCTGCCCCCCTACACTTACTTATTATGGGGGAGGCCAGGTTAGGACTATACAGACTAGCCTGCAATAGTAGACTGAAGATAAACCCAGGCTTCCCACTGCAAAATTCAGGATATCGTGAAGGAGCCCATGCTTTAAATGAGGTCAGATTTCGCGAGCCCGCGATTTCGCAGGGAAAACAACTTTACATTGGAAATCCCCGATCGCGAGGCATGGCGGGAGGAGACGCCGGGTATACAACGGGACGCTCTTGTCTGGTTCACGGACAGATCCGGCGGGGAGGGTGGGACAGGGTCAGGTGTTTATTCGCAAGAATCGAGTCTAAGTCATGGTATTTCTCTCGGAGCCCATGCAACGGTCTTTCAGGCCGAAATGTACGCCATCCTGCACGTGTGCGGGAGAAAAAGAGGAGGGGCTACACCAACAAGCGGATACTCATAGCCACAGACAACCAGGCAGCCCTTAAGGCACTAAGTAGCCCACGAGTAAATTCCTGGCTGGTGAGTGAGTGTCGAGACGAGACGAGCGACTTGGCTGGACAAAATGAAGTCACCCTCATCTGGGTGCCGCGTTTCTCGGGGGTCAAAGGCAATGAATAAGCTGACAGTCTCACGAAGAGAGGGTCAGCAGAACCATTTATTGGACCAGAGCCGGCTCTATGCGTGACAAAGAGCACTGCGAGGGGAGCAATTAAGTACTGGGTCAGAAACCAACACAAGGTGTACTGGTAGACTGTCCAGGGCTCAGACATGGGAAGTCAATAATTGACGAACCAAGCTCAAAGAGTTCTGTGGAGCTGCTAAGTTTTAGCAGAGGACAGCTCAGAAATATAAAAGGTCTCGTGACGGGACAAATGGCCGTCAAGAAACAGCTGCATAAAATGGGGCGGTTCCAGGGGGACCTCGCATGCAGACTCTACGGCGAGGTCGAGGAATCAGCCTAGCACATCTTGGGCGAGTGTAAAGCTCTGGACCTCAAAAGACAACTGATCTACGGTCAGTCTAGACCGGAGATAGAGCATTATAAAGCATCACCCTACCAATCGCTGTGCAGACTAGTTCAAGGCACAGTGATTTTGGAATGGGTGGAGTGAAGAGACTAAGGGCATGCACAATAGGTCAAAGGCTGCAGTGCTATCGGGGCGGCAAAGCCGCGGACAAGCCCTGAGGGAGAAAACAAAGGTAAAGAAAGGCAAGCAAAAACGTGATTTCTATCATAAACATTTATACAGTAATTTGGATACAAAACGCAAACAAATAAATTGATAAACAGGAAATGTACTCAACAAAAAATATAGTAGAAATCTGAACATATAAAAAATTCCTTTGGCTCATGCATTGAGGGTGATTGTATGCATGCAGAGGGGGGAAGAAGAAGCCCCAGGTCGAAGAGGGTGTCTGCCCCTCACACAAAATCAGGGGAGGTTTTAGTTCCTCTTGTGCATGCATACACTACCTGCAAAGCATAGAGCACAAGAAAAATTTCTTGGGAGCAACCCCCAAGAAAATTACTGGACCTGGGCAAAAATGGATGCGGTGCGGGTTAAACAGGGTGTAAAGAAGGTATGGCTGCAAAATATGAAAAACGCATCTTTCAAAGTCCGAATAATATTGTTTCAGCATTTTCCGCTCATATTTCCTCCCCGCTCAGCACCCCTATTCATTCTCAGTCCCTTAGCGTTCACGGGGATTATTTGCAACAAATTTGTCTTGTGGCTTGTGCATCCAAGGAGGGTTCTAAGCATGTTTCTGAAAACAAAATTTCTAAAAACCCTCCGTGCAGTAAACTGTAAATTTACCGAAATTACATTCCACAACGTCGCCTATAATACCTTTTTCAGATAATATCGAATACAGAACTTCAGTAAGTAAATTCAGTTGCTGTTTCACTTCTTTTTTATGTTTATATTACATATATAAGCACAAGATAAGTAAGTATAATAAAGGGGGGTCCGTAATTAACATTGGGCTACACAAACTTAAAAGTAGAGGAGACATTTAGATCGCGTTAACAGCCATAAGTTTGATTAATATATCACTTCTAACTGTATGTACACAAAAACCAGTAAAACACATTTATAACATCTAGTAAAAAACAACAGTTTTACGATATTATTTTAAATAAACCAATAGGAATACTTTTCTCGGCGATTTCGCAATTCGCGAGTGTATGAACCGAGTTTTTGTCCAAGACTTCACTGAAATCCGGTCGACCGTAAGCAAGCAGCTTATAGATTAAGCTCGATAGGCTAGGATGGTTAACAAACATAGTTATGTCTAATTTTAAGCGGCAGACTGTACTGTTTGAAACATATAATATGAGAAATACAGAAATTCGCTTTAAAGTGCTATTTAGTAAAAGCAATATTGACCAACTAACCTGCGAAATCATGGATAATAAAAATGATGGATCTAGTAACTCATCCATCAGTAGGTACCGTTCTCATTTTGTAAGCAGGTCTTGATACTTGCAAAGAACATTGACGCTCGTTGTACTGAATTTAACACAACGAACCTAACAAATATTGTGTTCCGCACGGAGACAAACTATAAAAATGCCGATACTGTAACTATAACCACATAATGCATTAGTTATTTCCCCCGGTTATACATTAATAATAATGTCTAAGTGGTCCTGTCGTGGCTCAATTTAGAAGCATTAAAAACCGAGTGTTAAGACTGCTCTTAGAATATGATTTACTGATATACTGATTTTATGTTTTACGCAAAATTGTATTGTTTTAAGTCATTAACTCACAATTTTCATTTATAACCATCGTCCAATATTTATCTTCAATATTTATATCCAGGTTTTAAATATGTTAGGTTAGTTAAAAGTCAGTAAGGCTAGACCGGTTTCGCTCTAATTAGAGCTTGTCAGTACGGTATGCTAATTGCAGCGAAAATACACCTATAAAGTAATACAGCAATGGTAGCCAGCCTCCCAAAACTAAGTGAGATGTTGCGGGACTAAGTAGTATGTTGCCACGGCAGCTCCAACTAACACAGAATGTTAAAAACTAGAGACTGTATACAACCAACTAACAATTAAGTAGATTGTCTGCCCTGGTCCATTTCATGTTTTTATTCTACTGTCACTTTTTAGCAGCAAGCTTTAAAGAGTAAAATTTGATAAAACCTCGGTTTCAACTTACACGAGCTATCAGTCCTACCCAATTTAGAAAAACAGATTTGCAGTATAATGGCAGTCTTATTGAAATTTCGTCCAGCCTATCTGTTAGATATCTTGATACTAAGATGAGAAGCACCCTTGACGAAATTAGTGAAAAATCTAAGATACATATTGCATAAATTTAAATATTTAAGAATTTTTCTTAATATGATGTCCATTAGGAAAATGTATCATGCACTGGTTCACACTCGCATTGGGTATGGGGTCATTGCTTGGGGGCGGGGGCATCCATTGATGCTCTGTACACAATTACTTCTGGACCACTCTGTATATATTATCAGAGTCCTACCTATATATTTATTAGGAAGTCCTAATGCCCTACATTCATTTTTTTAATCCACAACACACAAAATGTTAATTCGATAGCCCACCACTTTCACTTTTACAGTAATTTTATGAGTTCACACGACGATTTGGCTGCAGGTAAAGTAAAGCGCCACCGTTTAATTTTATTGACTCCTTTCTAATTATAATTAAATCGCAGATAATCTCAATAAATCTTGTTGGGTGGGTGCGATTTGTCCGATGTTGCTTGCCATACTTCCTGGATGCAGCTAGGGGGCGCTAATTAAATCTTCTTCCGGTTCTAAGCTTTATCTGAGGACCCTATCTACCCCCATCCTTAAACTTTATAAACTACTTCCTTATGTTGTAGAATGTATTCTTTTTGTGAAAAAAGGTAGCATTTTTTGTAGCTTCCTTATTTAATAAAATTTAAGTTTTTAGTGAATTTTCGTAGAAAAAATTAACTCATGGGGATATCCAGAATTTTGAATTTTGAAAAACATTTTGCAGATGAGCGCGAACTAGGGCCCTTAAAACACATATCCGGGGCCAGTCTCAATTTTTAGTGAATTTTCTTTAAAAAATTCACTAATGAGGAGATCCCGACTTTTATATATATATATAAGTATATAGATCTATCACACCGATAACTCAAAAAATTATGGGCATATTTTAATTAATATTGGTCAGTACCTTCCTTGTACAAATGGCTTGGATAAGTTCGTTAGCCAGGAAAATCGGCCCAGGTTTTCATGGAAAATTTTGAGTTTTCTTTCGAAAAAAATTGTAAAAAATTTATATCTCCAAAATTAACAAAGTAAGGGCAACCAAGTTTGGTACGCGGGTTTATATCATTATACGTAGGCTACCTATTAAAATTTAGTTCTGTAAATCAAAAGACAAAAAAGTTATAGGCATTTAAATAAAAAAAATTTTGGATTTTCCTCAAAAAGTCAAAGTTGCGATTTAAAACGTCAAAAATTGGCAACATTTAGGCAAAGAACTTGAATCTAGTACGGGCTATGGAAAGAAAATGTCTCAAGAAGAATGTTTTACAAACCCTGAAGTCTTAGTTTCAACCGTCGTTGTCCTTCATTTTACTAAAATGTTTCCAGAAAATTCATTTTAAATAGAGCCTTTCTCTGACGCTTGGCAGTAGTCTTAGCTATATAGTTTATCGTTTAATGGTATATAATTTTTGTCGAATTTTCGTAAAAATCAATAAAGCTCAATATATCCGTTATTATACAAGATATGAAATTTTTTTATATATTAATTATAGGGTGTCTTGAGCTACATCTTAAAAAAATATTTCTACAATCATAGGGTGGCCCATAAGTCGTTGGTGATACAAATTTTCTAATTTTTTTAATCAAACACGCCTTATGTTATTGCATTTTTGCATTTTCCATCGAAATATAATGCATGTTTGTAAGAAAAGAAATTCTGGATGCAGCAAGTGCGTTATGGTAGCGAATTTTGATCAAATGCTTAATATTTGAATAGCCCAATTTGCTATTAACCTATAAGGTTGACCAAGAAACGAGTTTTTGTGGGAACACTTTAAGTTTACTTTTGGAAATTTTTGTACATTTTCACACAATAAAGTTATTTTTATGGAACATGGCACATTGTTTTTACTATATAGGTTATACTGGTAACCAAAATTGATGCCTGCCTTTTATATGTTTATATATATATATATATATATATATATATATATATATATATATATATATATATATATATATATATATATAGTTATGTTTTTATATTGGAGCCCTTTTTTTTAAATTATGTGGTGGTACTTTTTATGTGGCCCCACGATGGGGTTGATAATTGATACGTGTTTATTTGGGTACTAAAGTGTTTTATGTATTCAATTATGTATCTTTACGTGTAATTTTGTTTATTTGTTTGATTTGTGTGTTTATTTTATAATTTTAAGTTACTATGTATCAATATGTCTGATTTCAAATTCAAGTATTTGTATTTTTGTTTATACAAAGTATATATTGTATATTATGTTGATGTAATTATATATAAATTGTTGGGCGCCTTTAATTTATTATATATATATATATATATATATATATATATATATATATATATATATATATATATATATATATATATATATTCAAGCCCGAGGAGGTACCACCCAATACATCAAGCGGCCGGTGAAGTCCCAACGGACGTTTCGGGTTCTAGTGTATAAGTCGGTTTCCCTTATAAGCAAAAATTTAATATTATGAATGATTATTACTATAATTAGGTTCTACTCCAAGAAATGTAGTTATTGTTACTGAAATTTATGTTTAATATGGATATTTTGAAGAAATATTTACCTTTATCTGTTTATTTGATTAATTTCTTATTTTTCATGGCTATTTTAACTTCTTTTCTACAGCTATTTGTATAGTTTGCGTCTCTATTGAAAATTCTTAGCGTATATTACCCACAGACCAAATTTTATGAAAAATTCTGATATTTACCTTTTTTGCACCAGAATTATGTGTCTTTCTAGACAACTAGGTATGAAATGTACATGTTTTTAAACCGTAAAAATTCAAATGATTCCATTCACAGACATAATTTTTACAACAAACAAAATTTTTAACAAGTTTATTTTCTTTTTAACATGTAATTACTTACTTGGATCCGTCTAAAAATTATAAATGTTGGCCATTGCAAATTTTACAGATTTGATCTTAATTTAGTTATAGTATATATATATATATATATATATATATATATATATATATATATATATATATATATATATATATATATATATATAAACTTCTCGTTAGCGCATTTTTTCTCTGAAAATTTTGCTGAAAAGAGAGGCGTGATGCATTGAAGTTTGAGAGTAGGCTGCCCTAATTTATAGACTCTCCTGGCACAAGTCTGATAGCATACACTTGCACAGTTTCAGATAGATAAAAAATATACGATTAACTATTCTCCAAACGTATGAGCCTTCTGGCTTTTTCTGTATGAAAGTTAATTTTGACTACCCTCGTATCTTGAGGAATTCCAGTTACAACGTATCGAAACTCTAGTTGTGCTCGTTAGTTTTAAGTGTATAACAGAGATACTTTAATGCCTCTTTGTGTTAGAATTTAAATTACTGGGATGAATAGGAATTTAATTTCAGGATAGGTTGTGGGAACGGCCACACCACATACGTGTTGTGTACTCAAAGGCTTCAAAGTAGTATATATCAGAATGAGAATTTCCAGGGGTAGGCTTGCAAATATTTATGAAGGTATGTGTGCTTATTAGCCGGCGATAGTTCTATTACAATATTACGAATAATCTTTATATAATGTCCTTCTGTGAAACTACATTGTTATTTGCAGTAACAACATAAATGACGCTGGCTGCATTTGACGTTACAGAATGCTGAATATCTAATTCACTTTTTTGAGCTGATGTGCTATTATTGTGGTATTTTAATAATAAGTACATTTATTCCTGCCATGTAGGCAAAATGGGCAGAACACGCCAATACAAAAATTCACACAAATATAAACTGAAAATTAATAAAACATGTTCTAGTAAAGTAAACAAGCACAGTTTTAAAACTCTGGACGCAGCAAGTGCGTTATGGAAGTGAATTTTCATTAAAATGTTTTTAATTACAAATATATCGCTCTAATGCGAGCAGGCATCAATTTGGTTACCGGTATAACCTATATAGTAGGAACAGTGTATCATATTTTATCAAAATAATTATTTGAAAATGTACAAACATTCTACGAAAATAAACTTTAAATGTTTTCGAGAAAACTGGTCTCCTAGCCAATGAACCTTTGGTTAATAGCAAATTGAGTTATTGAAATTTGAAACATTTAATGAAAATTCCCAAACAAAACGTCCTTACTGCGTTGATACAAAAATTTTTCGAAAATAAAGTTAAATGTTGGTTTCCTAACCAACAAAACTTACGTTAATAGCAAATTGAGTTATTGAAATTTAAACGATTTAATGAAAATTTTCTACCAAAACGCACTTACTGCGTCCAGATTTTTTTCTTACAAACATGCATCATATTTCGATAACAAATGCTAAAATGCAGTAACGAATTTTTTCTACGAGAATTAGCTAAAAATTATAGACCGTTAAACCATAAACTTCACTAAACCTACAGCGAAAGCATCAACTTAACTAAACCGACAGCCAAAGCATCGGAGAAAGGGTCTACTTGAAATGAATTTTCTGTAAATATTTTAGTAAAATGAAGAGCAATGACGGTTGAATGTGAAACTAAAGGGTTCGCAGAACACTCTTCTTGCATCATTTTCTTTTCACAATCCGTATTTGTTTCACGTTCTTACCTGGCTAACGAACATATCCAAGCCACTTGCAAAAGGAAAGTACTCACCAAATTATATATATATATATATATATATATATATATATATATATATATATATATATATATATATATATATATATATATATATATATATATATATATATATACATAAAAATAGAAGCTGACCCCGGATATTTATTCTATTCTAGGGGGTCTAGTTCGCGCTCATTTGAAGAAATTTTTTGCATCCAAATTTTTTTTAGACTGCCTTAGAATGTGAAAATTTAAACCTGTGAATCAATGTGAAGGAAAATTATACATTTGTTAACAAATATTTATTTTTTAAATTGAGAAATAAAAAGCTCTACCTAATACAAATAATTATAATGTCAGATATTCAAAGTTTCTGACATTTTCTCTAATTAAAAGTGCATTACGAATCCAGCTTGCTAATTTGCGTTCCTTAATTTGAGTTAGAGTTTGCACTTTATCTCAAAACTTTTTACGTTGTAGCCGTCGTTCATCAAAGAGAATAAGGGTAATCAAATAATTGTTGATTGCAGAAAAGGACATTCGTTTATTTTTTACAGATATTCAAATTAGAATCGCGTAAATTGGCAAATGTAAATAAGCCTGGACGTAGCAAATGCGTTATTGTAGTAAAGTTTCGCGAACATTTTTCATATCTTGAAAATTGGAAAATAATGCATCTTAGGATAAGGGTAATGACTGTCTTTAAATTAAGTTTGGTACACATGTTTCTCTAATTAAAGCTTTGTTAAATGCCAAAATAAAAAATCAAGGTTCAGAAAAAGCTCAGTTATTAAAATTTCAAGAACAGACGCTACCGTAACGCATGTAATTTACAACTATGGCTATATCAAATGGTTTCTCAATGTATTACTAGAAGGAGGCACTTTTTCGAATATTTTTTTTTGTTATAAGAAAACACACAGCACTTATAATTCACAGAATGATTTATTTTAAATAAATTGTCTGCACAAACTTTAGTTAAATAAATAAATAATAAAGCTCATAGTAGCTATTGAAATAAAAGTTTAGGATCATAAAAACACACTTCTTGCATCATATGTTCTCCATAACCCGCATTCGTTTCAGAATATTTGTTTAGGAACCACCAATTTTAACGCTTTTATTGGTCGTTTTGGCGTATTTAGAAAAATCGTTTCTTTTGCTTCTTCCTAGCCTTTATCTGCAAAAATACTTACACCCGGTTGCAGCAAGCCTTGTCCAATTTTTAATGTGATTTTAGTTAATTATTGATCAAAAGATACAATATCTTCGATATATTAGGCTTTAAGCCTTTGTGGGGTGTTGTTGTTGAAATATAAAAAAAGCAGGACATATAAATAATAAAAAATGTATATTTAAAAAATAGCAAATACGAAGCAAACAAAAAACGAATAAAAATGTGCAAGAAGAGCTAAGAGAAGAATGTTGCTAAAGGAAACTGAGAGCCGGAAGCCAAAATTTATATCTTCTGTCTGTGGCTCGTCGGATCCAGCCGTCCTCGTAATTTTACTTTCAAGATTTTCCACTTATGCTTAGTAACTAATTTCTACACAATATCTGGAGAGAAACCATTACAAATCGCTATATCTATAATTTTGTTCTCCTCTGCTCTGATAAAAAAAAGAGTAACCTCTGAAGAAGAAAGCTTCGACTAGAGGATTTGTGAGCGAAATGATGATTTGTATCTGATGATGTCAACCGGTTTGTAATAGTTTAGTTCCTATGGTTGTCAAATATAAACCTATATACATTTTTGATGCTAAGAGCGTCAAGGAATACCGTAATACAGTTAGCGTAGCGACAGCTTCTGATTAAGGCAACTTTGTTTTCGAAATACGTATGTAGCGCATCACTCTCTGTTTTGCGGTTTATGGGGTGAATATATGTTTTTTTCGGTAATCTTTAAAATTCATCAAAAACCACCTGAAGGTTTTCCCTTGCTAATATCTTCAGATTCTTTACATGCTGACACATTTCGCACACTAGATCGAGATGTAATTATCTCATTACCGCAGACACGTCCTACTATTTCGTGACCAATTACAGCATCAATTTAGAATAATCAACGTTGTCTAAATGACGTATTGAGACCGATAATGGCGTTGATAATATGATGAATTTGTCAATTAAGATTAGACCTGTTATAAATCCAGGTTGTCATATTCCCAGATTGCGGTATGCATCCAGGATTAATTGCATTCTGGTCTCATTAGTAAATCCAGTAATTTAACGACCCATTTGAATAATAATTTTCTGTGTTTGCAGCTATGCCAGTCACATGTCTGCAAGTTTGGGTAACGGTTTTGTGGGTCGACAGCCGCATCTTGGGCCTGTCTAGTAAATTATTTTAATTATAGTAATTAGAATTCCTGTACAGGCCTAGTGAAATACAGTGGGGTGTTGGATGTTGGGCTGTTTATAATATTGTGATCGATATTGATCCGTCAACATTTACATTTAGACGTGAGCGAACGTAACTAATTGTGCAATTGGATTGAAGATATATGAGATTTGTGGAAAGGTAGCCATATTTGCTACATTGCATACAGACTTGGAGAATACTTCTCTGGCTTCACTGTTGGTTTTTAGTGGTGAAGGACGTAGCCAGCGCGTGAGCTAACTGGAGCAAGTGGCCCTTCGAATTCTGGAAGCCATGTTCTTCAATGCTTCTGTGACTATAGTTTCGCTGCTTGACAGCATTTTCAGACAGATTAAAATTGAATTAGTTCGAAATCATGACAACTACAAATAAATATCTGTTGCTATGTTATGATATGATGTTTTGATCGAAAAATTTTATCAAATTGAAAATAAAATGAAACACAGATGACAGATGAGGTTTTCAAAATGCCTGTGATGTATGTCAATATTTAACATAAAAACTATAACTAGCCTATAATAACTATGATAATAGTTACAACAATAAAACAACTAAACAATAACAGTATAAAAGTACTCTCTATACAACGAAAATATCGACATACATCAACTCATTATTTTATTATAACTTTCTTTCTTTCTAATTAAATAAGTCAAAGAAAATAAATTTCAGTTATTCTTTCAAAAAAGTTATAATAAAATAATGAGTTGATGTATGTCGATATTTTCGTTGTATATAGAGTACTTTTATACTGTTATTGTTTAGTTATTTTATTGTTGTAACTATTATCATAGTTATTATAGGCTAGTTCTAGTTTTTATGTTAAATATTGACATACATCACATAGACATTTTGAAAACCTCATCTGTCATCTGTGTTTCATTTTATTTTCAATTTGATAAAATTTTTCGATCAAAACATCATATCATAACATAGCAACAGATATTTATTTGTAGTTGTCATGATTTCGTACTAATTCAATTTTAATCTGTCTGAAAATGCTGTCAAGCAGCGAAACTATAGTCACAGAAGCATTGAAGAACATCCTAGAACTTCCAGAATTCGAAGGGCCACTTGCTCCAGTTAGCTCACGCGCTGGCTACGTCCTTCACCACTAAAAACCAACAGTGAAGCCAGAGAAGTATTCTCCAAGTCTGTATGCAATATGGACAAGTTTCACCAAGTAAGGGCAACAACAATCAATGAATATTTGCTACAATTTGAGCTATAGCTATCTCCGTTTTTATTTGAATTAGGAAAATGCCTAACAATTTTGTGCAGCTTTCAAGACTATTCCAGATTTGGTTTACGATCTGAAAAATTCTAAAGTCCATAAAGTAATTTGAAAAAAACAGAATGTTGCAGTTTTTATCCTCTTTTAGTCATGTCCTTTTTTTGGGTACTCTTTTCGCGTAAAAAATACCATAAAATTACTCGTACTATTGCTTCTATAAAAATTTTCCAACCTTGTTCAGACGACACTCACCTTCTCTTTTCTTATCGAACCCATACTCGATTTTTACATATTTTAATAGGTCAACTTGAAAAAAAATGTGTCGATGTACCAGCCCTGATACTTTCTTTTTCTTTTAGTGAATTTTCTTAGAAAAATTCACTAATGAAGCGAGACAACTTTTGAATTTTGAAAAAAATTTCTTTAAATGAACGCGAACTGGGAGTCCTAGAACCCATATCCAGGTTTAGTTTCAATTTTTATATATCACACCGATAACTCAAAAAATAATAGGCCGGATTTGACCAAATTTAGTGAATACCTTCCTTTTGCAAGTGGCTTGGACAGATACGTTAGCCAGGAAAATTGGCCCAAGTTTTCCTGGAAAATTTTGTGTTTTCTTTTAGAAAAATATCTCCTTAAATAACAAAGTAAGCGCACGCAAAATTTGGTTTGCTGGTTTCCGTCATAAATAGTATCCTATGCACCAAAATTCAGATCTCTATGTCAAAAAACGCGAAATGTAGAGGTAAATTAATTTTTAATTAATTAAATCTGATGAAACACACTTAAAACATCAAAATTGTATGGTAATATTACAAATGTGAGTGAAAAATACGAGACGAAATGACTGAAAAGCTCCTATATCTGTGTCTAAATCGTTATTTTCCTTTATTTCGTTCAAATAGGAGCAAAAAATCCATTGTAAATAAAAATTGTTTCGTAAAAATAGCAAAGACGTTATACATTTAAGATACTACTGGATATACCTGCTTGTTCGCTCCTCGTATAGTGTAAAAGCAGTGGAATTTATAATCTTTATTTTGCGATAAGAAGAACAGACCAGAATTCCACGAATCGTCAAGAAGAACACAACTTAAGTAGTCAGCAACGCAAAACCGCGATATCGTATAGTACCGCTACCTTAAAATTATATGTGTGTGTGATACAGTCAAACCAGCCTTAACAAATCCATTAAACGCACCAGCAACCCAGGATAGCCTTTTCCGGGACACGCACGAGTTTCTGTGAGTCCAGTACTCGACAAGAGAAGAAATTCACAAAGGTAAGTGGCTTTTTGGTCATTCACGAGTTTGCATCAATTTCCACTGCTTTTGCCCCTTCTCTTTTCATTAAAAAACGTTACTTAATTAACAAACGCAAATTACAGTCCACTTTGTTCGTAATAGCCCGCTTAACGCCTATTTCTTCGCCCGCTCTAGCCCATTTCTTGGTCCTTCGAGCCGGATAGTTTTTTTGTCTCGAAAATAATACGCAAGTAAATTTGGCTATTCAACTTTGTTAATTTTGAAAATAACTAAAGCGCGCTGGTTTAGCTGTATTCAATTCAGATTTTAAATTAATTTCCCGCAATTTTCATGTATATATCGCTAGAACCTTTATAATTATAGAATTTTTAAAAGTTATTTTCTTATCGCAAGAATCCGCCATTCAGTTAAATTTTGCTTTATTTTGAACAACGAGCACGGCTTTAGGAGTCGACGCATATCATTTCACGCATATATCGCTCTTTGCTTCTGTTTCATTCTTATCAATTTGTACCTGAATAATTCTTTGTTTCACATTGGTACGTATATCTGTTATATTTCCATATACGAGGCCTATTCAATTAATATCATGACTGACACTAAATTAAGGAAATACAAAAACCAACGCAATATTCAGCTATCTGAAATAGACGCATTGTCTTCTCTAGCCCAGAAAGCCCAGTCAGATGTTTCGCTTTATAATTTACTTAGGGTTAGATCTTCCGAAATCGACTATTTAAGGGAACAGTTTATTCAAACGCACGAAAATATCGTTTCTGTAATTTTAAGTAGTGAACATGGAAACGCTTCTGATGAAAACACTATCTACGCTGGATTTATGGACGCTTATTTTGAAATTAAAGCCATTTGTTCTAGGTTATTCCCTGACAATAAAACAAATGTCCAGGAAATTCTAAATTCAAATACAGCTGGTCTTAATGAAGGTGCTAAAGCAAGGCTAGCTAAAATAGAAATTCCTAAATTTAGAGGTGACTATAAAACCTTTAACACTTTTATCGATTTATTCAATGCCTTAGTACATGACTGTCCCGCATATTCCGACATTGAAAAGTTTCATTATCTAACTATATCAGTAGAAGGCCCGCCGTTATCTCTAATAAGATCTTTGCCTCTGACCGCTGACAATTATCAGATAGCTTATAATACATTAGTCACTCGTTATTCTAACAAACGTCTGCGTGCCCAAGAGCACTGGCATGCTATAGATAGCATTTCGAAATTTAATTCTGATGACCACGTCAATATTCGCAATTCGCTAGACATTATTTCGGAAAATCTTTCTGCTTTAAACACTTTAGGCTTTCCTACAGACCAATGGGACTTTGTTATGTTTATGTTGGTGTCAAAACGCCTTGACAGGAACATGTTGACGAAATTTGAGTTAGACCACGCTTCCACCGAGGTCCCTACATTTACGCGATTGCTTGACTTTCTAAATAAATATTGTATCGCTGGTGATGCTATGAATCAGAAGTCATTCCTTTCGCACTCTCAAAAGAAATATTCTGACAAATCGCAAGCTAGACCAACGCCTCGAACTTCCGCTTTTTTCGCTGATAATTTAAATTGTAAATCTATCTTACATACTTGTGTGTTTTGCAAAGATTCTTCGCATTCTATTTATAATTGCTCCTCATTTTGTAATAAAACTCCAAAAGATCGCTATAATTTTGTTAAATCTTCTCGTCTTTGCCACAACTGTTTAAGTAGCCTACATTATCTTAACAAATGCAAATCTACCAGGTCCTGTCGCAAGTGTGGTCAGCGTCATCATACGCTCTTGCATTTTGATAAAAGCTCCGCGCCTATTCCGTCGCCAGTGTGTAATAACCCTTCCAGATCTCCAGTTCCTTCCGCTCCGCTCGACCAAGAGCAGGTCTTTGCTGCTTCTGGGATTGTATCTAATCAAACCACGGTCTTATTGGCCACTGCGCTGATTGAAGTTCTTGATAACCATGGAAATTATCAGATTATGAGATGCCTTTTGGATGGAGGTAGTATGATGTCTTTTATCTCGCAAAGGGCTTTTAAGCGTTTGGGGTTGCCTAAGCAAAACTGCATGTTTGCAATCAAAGGACTGGCATCTATGCAGACTTCTTCTCAGAGTGGTTGTGTAACGCTCACTGGAAGACCGGTTGGTCAAGATTCTTTCAATTTTACTGTCGACGCATTGATCTTGAACGCCATTTGTGATAATTTGCCAGCAACCGCTATTTGCTCTTCCAATTGGTCTCACATTCGCAATTTAAAATTGGCTGATCGCCATTTTAATCGTCCAGGTCAGGTCGATATATTGTTAGGAGCCGACGTTTTTTCTAAAATCCTTTTAAATGGACGCATTTCCGGTGGGGAAGGTCAACCTGATGCCGTCAACACCGTCTTTGGTTATGTGCTCATGGGTAAGATTGGCAACATAGTTCATTCTTCTGCTGTCTCTTCTTTCTTGTGCAGTAACTTTGAATCAAATCTCGATCGCACCCTTAGGGATTTTTGGGAAGTGGAAAGTGTTCCGACTTCGTCGCATCACTCTAATGAAGATATTTTTTGTGAACATCATTTTAAGACTAAAATATCTCGCTCTCCTTCTGGCAAATATATCGTTTCGCTCCCATTTAAATCTGAGTCGCTGCCTATTTTTCCTGGCATTCGCGACCTCGTCGTCCAAAGATTTCTTTCCCTGGAACGCCGCCTTGCTAGAAACATGGACTTGTATACCCAATATTCTGCTTTTATGAGAGAATATTTGGAACTAGGCCACATGAAACGTGTTTATGACAATAAAGATTCTCCCGACGCATATTATATTCCGCATCATTGCATTTTGAAACCAAATAGCTTGTCTACTAAACTCAGGGTAGTTTTTAATGGTTCGGCGAAACTTCCCAACCAAAGCTCTCTTAACGATTGTCTACATACTGGACCAAAACTACAACAAGATATTGCCACAATTCTGTGTCACTTTCGCCTTCATAATTATGTCTTGTGTGCTGACATCAAAATGATGTATCGTAACATTCTTGTCGACCAATCACAGCATGATTATCAAAGAATTGTTTGGAGGTTTGCTTCTGATGAACCTTTGGTGGACTATAACCTGGTTACGCTTGTATATGGACTAACGCCATCCCCCTTTCTCGCGATACGCACTCTTCATCAGTTAGTGAATGACGAAGGGGGCTCTTACCCGCTAGCTTCTGCCGCCATTTTAAACGACACTTATGTTGATGATGTTGTAACCGGCTGCTCTTCTTATGAAGACGCAAAGCTTTTACAGTCAGAGCTGATCTCGCTTTTTGAACGAGGCGGCTTTGAGCTTAGAAAATGGTCTAGTAACTGTTCCGCATTACTTTCACATTTACCTCCGGAACATTTGTCGCAAAATCCGCTTATTTTTGGTTCACTGGCAAACGACACTCCTTTAAAAATTCTCGGTCTGCAGTGGAGTCCCTCTGAGGATACATTCTTTTTCTCAGTCTCGCCGTTGGGGAAACCCTGTACGAAACGCAACATGCTCTCGGAACTGGCCAGAATCTTTGACCCGCTTGGATTTCTTTCGCCTATTACTATTTTTCAAAAGATTCTAATCCAGTCGCTGTGGACTTCTAAATTAGATTGGGACCAAACCCCGCCCTCGCATATTGTTGAGGCTTGGAACCGTTATCGAAATGAACTCGGTTTACTAAGCAATTTACGCATTCCTAGAAAAATTCTTCCACCTCATTCTGGATGTGGTTATGAATTACATGGGTTCTGTGACTCTTCTGAAAAGGGTTACGCTGCCGTTGTTTATATACGATGCCTCCGCCCTGACAAAACAGTTTTTGTTCAGTTTGTTTGCTCTAAAACCAAAGTCGCTCCGGTTAAGAAACTAACCATTCCTAGGCTAGAACTGTGTGGTGCAGTTTTGTTGGCGAAACTCCTATCGTTTCTTCTGAACGTTTATCAGACTCGCATGACTTTCGAAAGAATTTTTGCCTGGTCAGATTCGCAAATCGTCTTGAGTTGGATAAAATCTTCGCCTCATCGTTGGAAAACCTTTGTGGCAAATCGAGTTGCCTACATTCACGAAAGGGTTTCTTCTGAATTTTGGCATTATATAGATTCTGCTAATAATCCCGCCGATATCGCCTCTCGAGGTGTTCATCCTTCTCAATTTCTCGCCCATGATATTTGGTTCAATGGTCCATCGCTACTATGTCGTTCTGAGCTGTCTGCCTGCTCCCCGTCTTCAGAGCTGCAGTCTGAAGAGGTCTCTGTTGAGGAAAGGACAGTTTCGCTTTTAACATTTACAGGTGAAGAAAATCTGCTTGATGATTTGTTAGAAAATCATTCTTCTTTACATTACATACAGTCTATTTTGTCATACGTATTACGCTTCGCTTTTAATTCTAGACATTCTTCTATTGCGAAATTTGGACCGCTATCTCGGTTAGAGCTTCATGATGCTCTGACCCTTCTGGTCAAGCGCACTCAAGCGGTCTACTTTGAAAAGGAGTTATCTAGTAAAAAATTCCCTAAGTCCTGGAGAAAACTCGCCGTATTTCAAGACAGTACTGGTCTTTTGCGTGTAGGTGGTCGCTTGACTCACTCAAGTTTGTCTTATGAGCGAAAGCATCCGCTCTTACTTCCACAAAAGTGCCGACTCACGGTGCTTTTAATTGAACAATACCATAAAAGGTATCTTCATATTGGCCCTCGCACTCTTCACTTTTTGTTGTGTCAGAATTTTTGGATTTTGTCTGCAAGACGTGCCATAAACACTGTTATTTCGAAATGTATGCCATGTTGGAAAATAAAGCCTCAACCTTATCAGCCACCTATGGGTGACTTACCCCTTTCTCGAGTTTCGCAAGTCAAACCATTCTCGCATACTGGGGTAGATTTTGGTGGTCCATTCGCGATCACTATGAATCGATACCGAGGTGCTAAAACCTCTAAGGCATATATTTGCCTCTTTGTGTGTTTCGCGACTAAGGCTATACATCTAGAACCTGCCTGTAGTCTTTCGACTGACGCTTTTCTCGCTGCCCTCCAACGATTTATTGCTCGTCGTGGTCGATGTGATAATCTCTATAGTGATTGTGGTACAAATTTCGTTGGCTCCGCCAAGGAGCTTAAACGCATTTTTTCTGATGCAACTGCTAGGGAAGGAATCCATTGGCATTTCAACCCCCCTTCTGCACCACATTTCGGTGGTCTTTGGGAATCTGGTATCAAGAGTGTAAAATCTCATCTCTCTCGTGTTGTTGGCCAACAAATCCTATCGTACGAAGAATTCTACACTGTCCTGACGCTTATAGAATCTGTCTTGAACTCCCGACCTTTAAATCCCATGAGTTCGGATATCGATGACATTCACGCTTTAACTCCTGGACACTTTCTTCATATGGAGCCAGTTTCTACGCTTCCAACTCCCGATTTGTCGTCTGTCCCCTTAACTCGTCTGTCAAGATGGCAACTTCTCCAACGTATGCACCATGATTTTTGGATTCGCTGGCACAAGGAGTACCTTCACACCCTACAACAACGAAGCAAGTGGCTTGACGCTGGTGCTCTTCCTACTATTGGGGCGATGGTGGCCGTGAAAGCTGAAAAACTTCCGCCTTCTAAATGGCTACTAGGTCGTCTATTGTCTCTAATTCCTGGTCCTGATGGTGTCGTAAGAGTTGCTATTGTAAAGACCTCGAATGGTATCCTTCGTCGCCCTTTGGTGAAGTTGTGCCCGTTGCCAACTAATGACTAGTAGTAGTAGTATTTGTTTCTAATTTAATTTAATTTTTATTTTAAGTCTTTTTGTTGTTTTGTGGATTCTTGCTAACCGGGATAATCATTTATTTTGTTTCTTGTTCTCTTTTTTCTTATCCGCCGCATGTTATCGCTTCTCCTTCGCGTTAATTATTTTTTTTGTGTAGAAAAATGTCTTGCTTATAGCAGCCATTTTGGCCGGGCGGGATGTTCGCTCCTCGTATAGTGTAAAAGCAGTGGAATTTATAATCTTTATTTTGCGATAAGAAGAACAGACCAGAATTCCACGAATCGTCAAGAAGAACACAACTTAAGTAGTCAGCAACGCAAAACCGCGATATCGTATAGTACCGCTACCTTAAAATTATATGTGTGTGTGATACAGTCAAACCAGCCTTAACAAATCCATTAAACGCACCAGCAACCCAGGATAGCCTTTTCCGGGACACGCACGAGTTTCTGTGAGTCCAGTACTCGACAAGAGAAGAAATTCACAAAGGTAAGTGGCTTTTTGGTCATTCACGAGTTTGCATCAATTTCCACTGCTTTTGCCCCTTCTCTTTTCATTAAAAAACGTTACTTAATTAACAAACGCAAATTACAGTCCACTTTGTTCGTAATAGCCCGCTTAACGCCTATTTCTTCGCCCGCTCTAGCCCACTGCTAGTCTGCCATGTCGAGCGTGGCCGAGTCGGCTAAGCCCCGTACATCCGATAATCGAGTCCTACATGGCGCGTTCTAATCCTAGTTAGTTACTTCACTTTTTTATGACCATCTTTTAGTCTCGTTGCACTTTACCGTTATCTGATCAGATTGTTGTTATTACGATGAATTTTTTAGCAAGTTTTTGTAAAAAAATCATTTAATAAAGAATAGATGAAAACTTTTAAAACTTAGTTCAATTTGAATATCATACCTGGTTGTTTGCTTTTTCCCTAACTTATTGAAGCCGTTCCATATTTATTACAGTCGTAGACTTTTCCCGTGGCTTCACAAGTGCTGTTTTAATGTGACATTATGACATTTCTTCTGTACAGTCCGTATTTGTTTCGGACTATTTGTCTGAAAATAGCAAATTTTGACGTTTAAAACCGCGACCTTGACGTTTTAAGGAGAAAAATTTTCAAAATATTTTTTCTGCTACTTCTTGACCTTCTTGCGCCCAGAAAACTTAACGGTTATATGTAATATTCTTTGAGTTATCGGTGTATATATATATATATATATATATATATATATATATATATATATATATATATATATATATATATATATATATATATATATATATATATATATATAGAGAGAGAGAGAGAGAGAGATCTCCCCATTAGTGAAGTTTTCGTTATACGAAAAATTCTCTGAAAGTAAAAAAAAAAAATAGAACAAAATAGAGTATAATGTAATATAGATATAATTTAATTTACGTATGATTTATTTTATTAGGCATAAACTACTAGCTTCTAGCTGCTTGCATCTCGTCTGTCTAATGCAACTGTTCGTGGCTAATGGACCTGGCTTCAGAGATCATACAGTAATCATCACACATACACACTTTGCTTAATTTTTAAATTATTGTCTAATTTTTCTGCATTGGGCACTCGGGTAGATATTGTTGAATTATTATTTACTATTTAAGTGAAACACGATTAGAGCCTCGGTGGTTCAGGGGTAAGAACGTGTGCCTCTGAACCAAAGGGTACTGGGTTCGATCCCAGGGTTCTCCTTTCACTTTTTCAGTACAAACTGTAACATTAACATCAACCGAGGTTCTGGCATTGTATTTGAGCAAGTTGAATGTCTGCACGTTCCGCCCTTCGGAGGGGGCGTAAAGCCGTCGGTCCCGTGTCCATGCGATGTTGGGCACGTTAAAGATCCCTACCCTCCTTACAGAAAGGCAGGGGTACGTCAAAATTTTCAGGATAGTGGGGTGAAACAGCTTCCTGGCGCCGGTGATTGGCCATAGTCGCGGAAATAGGCCGACGTTAAAGAAACAAAACACACACAAGTGAAACACGAAGAATATAATTCTAATAATGATTGATATTTTACTGAGTGTAGAAGAATCGAGTAGACAAATTGTTGGGTAATATAATGTAAGCAAGACATCTGTGTTACGTGTTTTGAAGAGACAAAATATGCATCCGTACATGTTTATCTAGGGTAGGATTTGAATGGGGATGATGGTGATCCTAGTATCGAGATGTCAGAAAGAATAATGAATCTTTGTCAAGCAAACCCTGGGTTTACAAACATAATTATTTTCGTTGATGAAGCGACTATGCTGTGACTATAATACTATGCGCTAAGTGTAGAATGTAACTTGTGATCAGCACTGATAAGTACACTTGGAGGGGTCAAATCACCACAAAACATATTTTTTTAAAGACCTGGCGATTGTTTCACTAGCAAAGTTTGCGTCATCAGAGGATGAAAATTTTCATCCTCTGGTGACGCTAAGTTTGTTAGTGAAACGATCTTTGTCTTTGTGAAAGTCTTTATGCCGAATGTACTTATAATACTATGCTATACTATACTAATAGTAATTTCCGGTATAACCGTAAACGAAAGAAAAACCAACATATTTATTTAAATAGAGCACGGAAAACTGATGTATACAAAAGTTTATAAGAAATGCGTTTCCAATACTTTCGAAAATACATCTGGTTTTCAGGTCATCCTGACACACAATATACAGGACCTGTCGCTCAAAGACATGGCATACGTAGTAAAATTAGGCTCGCTTGCGAGTTTATATAAAATCGATACCACTGCAGCAGCATGAAAACCTACAAGACTGTTTCGGCACACATCATATATACAAAAAAATGTTACAGCTTTGATCATTACACGGAACTGTTTCCAATAAAGTTATCGAATTATATGGTCCACTCCAATACAAGCAGGCTAGCTCGCTCTTCCCCTGTTTACCTACATCAGAAAAACCCTGTAATATTTGCTGTTATTGTTATGAATACATTTCCCTTTTATAAATATCTTTTGTAAACACTGCCAGTTCTGAAACTGGTTAAACATTACTGTGTGCTTTTTTTAGGTGAAAAGCGATACGTTCAATTAAAACAGGTGATCGCTGAGGCTTGATTACACAATGTGCGGGATATTTACCTTTTATATTGGCTCTAAAGATATATGTTGGGAACTTTACAAACAAAATGAATAAAATGAGAGGTGAAGCGTCAAAATCATTTTGTTCTTAATATTAGTGAATTTTCTTTAAAAATTCACTAATGAGGAGATCTCGACTATACATATAGTATATATATATATATATATATATATATATATATATATATATATATATATATATATATATATATGATTAAATTCCTCTTGCAAGGGGCTTTGACAGGATCGTTAGCTAGGAAAATCGGAACAGTTTTTCCAGGAAAAATCCAAACTCTGCCACAAAATTTATGTCTCTATGTTGAAAAAAAAGTTATAGGCACTTAATGAAGCAAAATTTTAGTGCCACTAAAGCTCAGAGATGACGCAATATCAAAATATTGTATGTGTTAAACAAAATCTATTAAATATTACAAACAACTTTTATCTTTTCATGGTGCAAAAAGTTCAAGAAGTAACAAAAATATTACTTTTAGAATTTTATATTTTTTCTCCTGTAAATGCCAAACTGGAGATTTGAAACGTGAAAATCAGTATAACTATTGCGGTTGATGAATAGAGAATATTGCATAAAATGTGTATTAGAATGTTCTAGATTTATGCTACTCTCCTCATTTGTTAAAATAGCTGCGAAAATAACTTAAGACTATTATCGGTTATCTACCTTTCTTCATTGCAGTTTGCCACAAGCCTTACGTGGTGTAATGGTTGGATGCCTGTCTGATGAGAAGGATCGTTAACAATATATCAGTTAACTACAACAAAGACAATGTCACCACAATGGTACTGCTTGATATAGAAAAGTCTGGACGCAGCAAGTGCGTTATGGTAGATATTTTTTTTTAAATATTTTAAATAGCAAATGTCTTGATAAAATCCGGCATCAAACTTGGTTGCCTATATAGTAGAAACAATAAACCATATTTCATCGTGGGGATTTTCCTTCCCCGTCGCGTGCATACAACCACCCACGCTGCATAAACCACAAGAAAAATGTCTTGTTCCTACCCGCCAAGAAAGTTACGGCACCTGTGGTGACAGGGGTTCTGTGCGGGGTAGGCAGGGTTTAAGGGGATATGGCTTCAAGATGTGAAAAAGACAGCTCTCAAGCCCGTTTTATTCGAATTTTCTGCTCATATTTCCTTTTTACTACCTACCCCGCCCAGCACCCCTACTTACTCCTGGTCCCGTAACTTCCTTGGGGGGGGGTGTAAACAAAAAAATTCTTTGGGTTTTTGGATCCAGGGGGGGCCTAGGCAGGTTTCTGAAAACAGTTTTTTGAAAAGCGTTTGGGAGGTAAACTGCAAATTTACCGAAAATTCTCTACCAAAACGCACTTATTGCGTCCAGATTTTTTTCTCACAAACGCATCATATTTCGATAAAAAATGCAAAAACGCATCAATGAATTTGTTCTACGAAAATTAGCTAAAAAAAATTATACACCCCCACTCACTCCTGGTCCCGTAACTTCCTTGGGGGGTGTGAACAAGACATTTTTCTTCGGGTTTATAGATCCAGGGGGGGGGCTTAGGCAGGTTTCTAAAAACAGTTTTTTGAAAAGCGTTCGGGAGCTAAACTGCAAATGTACCGAAAATTCTCTACCAAAACGCACTTACTGCGTCCAGATTTTTTTCTTACAAACGCATCATATTTCGATAAAAAATGCAAAAACGCATTAACGAATTTGTTCTACGAAAATTAGCTTTAAAAAAATTATACACCCCTACTCACTCCTGGTCCCGTAACTTCCTTGGGGGGTGTGAACAAGACATTTTCTTCGGGTTTATGGATCGGGGGGGGGGGGGCTTAGGCAGGTTTCTAAAAACAGTTTTTTGAAAAGCGTTCGGGGGTTAAACTGCAATTTTCCGAAAATTCGCTACCAAAACGCACTCACTGCGTCCAGTATTTCTTGTTACAAACGCATCATATTTCGATAAAAAATGCAAAAATGCATTACCAAGTTGTTCTACAAAAATTAGCTAATAAAAATTATAAAACATTAAACCATAAACTTCACTAAACCTACAGCGAAATCATCAACTTAACTAAACCGACAGCCAAAGCATCAGAGAAAGGGTCTATTTGAAATGAATTTTCTGTAAATATTTTACTAAATGAAGGGCAATGACGGTTGAATCTGAAACTTAAGAGTTTGCACAACACTCTTCTTGCAACAGTTTGGCGTTTTGAGGAAAACTCCAAAATTTGTTTCTTTAACTGCCCATAACTTCTTTGTCTTTAAAGCTAGAGACCCAAATTGGTACAGACTTGACTCTTTATAATACAAACACGCGTACCAAATTTGGTTGCCCTTACTTTGTTATTTCCGCAGGTATGATTTTTTTTATAAAGAAAACACAAAATTTTCCGGGAAAACCTGGTCCGATATTTCTGGCTAACGAACTTATCCAAGCCACTTGCAAAATAAAGGTACTCACCAAATTTGATTAAGATTGGTCCATTATTTTTTGAGTTGTCGGTCAGATATATATATATATATATATATATATATATATATATATATATATATATAATATATATATATATATATATATATATATATGTATATATATATATATATATATATATATATATATATATATATATATGTATGTATATATATATATATATATATATATATATATATATATATATATATATATATATATATATGTATATATATATATATATATATATATATATATATATATATATATATATATATATATATATATATATATATATGTATATATATATATATATATATATATATATATATATATATATATATATATATATAAACACAGATCTCCTCATTAGCGAATTTTTTTTAATTCGCTAAAAAGCTTTTGACAGAGTATGGATTGAAGGTCTACTGTACAAACAAATCAACTATAACTTCCCGAGAAAACTTATAATGTTAATTCACAGCTATCTATCAAACAGATCCTTTAGAGTAAAAATTAATATCTCACACCCAACGAATAAAACAATGAAGGCAGGTGTACATCAGTGCTCATTACTTGGCCCCAAGCTGTTTACATATTTCATTAAAGATACCCCCTTTTTTCTAAAACAAACACCGCCCTTTTTGCTGACGACACAGCTATTTACACACACTCTTTTAGTGCCGTAGTTGCAAATAAACAGCTTCAAATTCATATGGATGATTTACAGACATATTTTAAACTGTGGAAAATTGCAATTAACTCGACAAAGACTGAAAATATTATATTTGCGAAAAAAATTGACAACACCAAGATCTTGACTAAATTAAAAGTAAACGTACATGCTGTCTCGAAAAAGATCCAGTTTCAGTAAATATTTCTCAAAACATGGTCCAAATAAAAAGGTGCACAAGTCACGTAACAAAGAAAACTGCTGAAGACAAAACATTATTTTGGCCAGTAAAATTTACTGATGATTATGAACAGCCCTGTTGCAGAAAAGGCGGTTAAAAACGTAAAATGTGGCATTCCTTTTGATTTCTCTTTAAGGTACTTATTAATGCTAGTAACTTCACAAAATAGGCAATTTTTATTTATTAATTTTTAACTAAAATATAGACTCAATAGTATTTTTGTTCGTTAGAAGTTAACAAAGTGTGCAAATATGCTTATAATGTAAATTACAAACAGATTGCGTCTAATCGTTTTTTCCTGTTTCTTTCTCTTCCTCTCAACTGTTTGTCAAAAAGAGTGACACGGGTCGTAAAGTTATTTCTAAATAAATTCGTTCGTTGTGTTGTTAAAAGTAAAGATAATTATCTGCTAACCTTCAGAATGTTTAATTTCAAGTTTGTATTGCACACTCCACTTACGAGGCCAATGGGCAAGCCTTGAGGTCTGTATTTAGTAATCTTATTTGAAACAAAAATGTTTGAGTTCTGCTAATCGGAGAAAACACTACAGGAGCTACCCCTTCTCTGCTAAAACACCCAAGACGTGATCAAGTTTAATTCAGAAAATATCACGGTGTAAACTCAATACCAAAATACATTTATCATCATTATCTGTTAAATTATTTCGATTCGATTTAGTGTACGTTCTATGAGATATACCTAACATTAATCAACGTGGAAAAAGCTTCTATCCGCAGTGATCAAAATAAACGTTTTCTTGTTCAAACATAATGGAAAAGAGATAATAAGGTGAGTTATACGTTTAAGACGTGTCTGGTATCATTGTCTCCATATCACGGGTTGTATATGATTCCTACTTCACTCAGTAAATTAACAATAAAGCGAATAAGGCGATCAATATATCAGTTCCTTTTAAGTTTAAAACAAAACTGTAACACTACCAAAAAAATTAGAATAGATAAAAAGCCAAATGATCTGAAATATGAGTATAAAGCTGTGCTGTCCAATGTTACGAGTATTTTATATCTTGCCTACAAATTTTAATAAGAGAAGACAATGATCAACAGACAAGACTAAATCTTCTGAAGCAAATATTACTGCACAGCGGATACGACAGAACCAACACACATAGAGACAATAGATGCCTAAAAACTAGAGGTATATTACGAGAACCACAAACAGTTTCTTTCAACAGCAGAAAACCTTTTTGAAATAAATGAGTTGTCATTTTGACAAAATCAGTCAAATCTTCAAAAACTATTACATTGAAATCAACCACCAAAACAAAAGTCTGGACGCAGAAAGTGCGTTATGGTAGTAAATTTTCACAAAAATATTTTAATAGCAAAATCTTTTTGATTGAAGGCAGGAATCAAATTTGGTTACCAGTATAATTTATATAATAGAAAAAAATTTACCATATTTCATCAAAATAACTTTCTTGTTTGAGAATGTACAAAACTTTTCGGAAATTAAAGTTAAAACGTTTACGAAAAAACTGGTTTCCTAGCCAACGAACCTTAGGTTAATAGCAAATTGAGTTATTGAAATTTGAAGCATTTAATGAAAATTGGCTACGATAAAGCACTTGTTGCGTCCTGAATTTTTTTTACAAACGTGCATTATATTTCGGTGGAAAATGCAAAAATACAATAACTAATCAAAAAAATAATAATTTGCATGGCCAACAACTAATGACCACCTGTGATTGTACAAATCATTATAGGTATCACCAACGACTTACGGGCCAGCCTGTGAGTGTCAAAATAATTTTATAAGATGCAATTCAAGAGATACTATAAAAAACGTGTACATTTTTTCTCGTATCTTGTAGAATAACGGAAATATCGAGCTTTACCTTAGAAACGCGTCACCCTGGATGCCTATATCTAAACAAATAAAAACTCTGGACGCAGCCAGTGCGTTATGGTAGTGAATTTTCATAAAAATGTTTTAAATAGCAAATATGTTTTTTTAAGTAAGCAGGCATCAAATTTGGTTACCAGTATAACCTATATATTAGAAACAATGTGCCATGTTTCATCAAAATAACTTTATTGTTCGAAAATGTACAAAAATTTCCGAAAGTAAACTTAAATTGTTCCCGAAAAAACTGGTTTTCTGGTCAACCTTGTAGGTTAATAGCAAATTGATTCAAAATTTGAAGTATTTAATGAAAATTCGCTACCATAACGCTTGCTGCGTCCATAATTTCTTTTCTTACAAAAATGTATTATATTTCGATGAAAAATGCAAAAATTCAATAACAAAGCATAACGTGTTGAAGTTTTGAGGAAAACCCAAATTTATTTTTCTTTAAATGCCTGTAACTTTTTTGTCCTTTAATCTACAAAGCTAAATTGGTAGGTAGCTTATCTATGATGATATGAACCGGTGTGCCAAATTTGGTTGCCCTTACTCTGTTAATTCCGAAGATTTAAATTTTTTTCTAATGAAAACTCAAAATTTTCCCGGAAAACCTCGTCCGATTTTCCTAACTAACGAACTTATCCAAGCCATTTACAAAAGGAAGGTATGTGCCAAATTTTATCAAAATCGGCCCAATATTTTTTGAGTTATCGGTGTGATACATACATACATACATACATACATATATATATATATATATATATATATATATATATATATATATATATATATATATATATATATATATATATATAGACATATAAAAATTGAAACAAACACCGGATATGGGTTTTAGGGGGCCTATTTCAGGCCCTTCTTGGCTCATTTTTTCTACGAACATTTGCTAAAAATTATAGACTAATCAACCATAAAATAACTAAAAATACTTCCAAAATAAGCTGATAGTCTTCCCGAAAAATCTGTTCCGATTTTCCTCGGCAACGAAACTTTTTAAGCTATTTACACACCTGCTACAATATAATTATCCAAAAAAGCTTTTTGCCAAAAATGTTTAAAAAATGTCTGCATGAAAATTTCTAAAAAAATTCTTCAACGAAAACTACCATTTTCCCTACAAAAATTAATTAAAGTAATGTTACGCGAAAGGTTTTTTTTTTCGAAAATTTGCTAACCAATTATTTTTCACGAATATATATATATATATATATATATATATATATATATATATATATATATATATATATATATATATATATATATATATATATATATATATATATATATATATATATATATGTTCAGAAATATTTCCGCGGTCTTCAATGTGAGACATACTTGGTTCTCGGGTTGAACCGCGTCGAGAATTTATGAAAACTCGCCGTTTCGGCTCCTGTTTTGGAGCCATTTTCAAGAGGTAAAGGAAGAAAAAGGTAAAGAAAATATGTAAGGGCACTCTAAGGCCTCAATCTGCCTACTCCTTAGAGCGATGGACAAAGGTGGGTTGGCATGTTGTAGCTCGATTACGGGGCCTCAATCTGCCTACTCCCCAAATCTCGCCGGAGATCGTCTGTGAGGTCTCAGTGTGTTCAACCCTAGGCCTCAGAGAGATCTCTCTGATGAACTGGGACGGTTCGAAATTGCAGTCCACGTAAACCAATAAAGAATAACAAAGAGTACAGCAAGCAAATAGAGTATATATATATATATATATATATATATATATATATATATATATATATATATATATATATATATATATATATATATATATACACACATACATACAAGATATGGAAAAGTGTGGGGCCCAGTTTGCGCTTATTTGAAGACATTGTTTCCAAATGCAAAAGTCTCGTCCTAACCAATACTAAAAAATCTCGGGACGCAGCAAGTGCGTTATGGTAGTGAATTTTCATAAAAATGTTTTTATTGCAAATATGTGTGTTTTCTTTTTAAGAAAGCAGACATCAATTTTGGTTACCAGTATAACCTATATAGAAAAAGCAGGCATCAAATTTGATTACCAGTATAACATATGTAGTAAAAACAATGTGCCATGTTTCATCAAAATAACTTGATTGTTTGAAAACGTACAAAAATTTCCAAAAGTAAACCAAAAGTGTTACCGAAAAAATCCGTTTCTTGGTCAACCTTATAGGTTAATAGCAAATTGAGCTTTTCAAATATGAAGCGTTTAATCAAAATTCGCAACCACAACGCACTTGCTGCCTCCAGAATTTCTTAACTTACAAGCATGCATTATATTTCGATGGAAAAGGCAAAAACATAAGGCGTTTTCGACAAAAAAATAATTATTTGTATCACCAACGACTTATGGGCCATCCTGTGATTGTCGCAATAATTTTTTAAGATGTAGCTCAAAACACCGTATAATTAATGTATACAATATTTTTTCATATCTTGTATAATAACGAATATATTGAGCTTTATTGATTTTTTACGAAAATTCGACAAAAATTATATACCATTAAACAATAAACTCTATAGCTAAGGCTACTTACTGCCAAGCATCAGAGAAAGGGTCTATTAGAAATGAATTTTCTGGAAATATTTTAGTAAAATGAAGGACAATGACGGTTGAAACTAAGAGTTCGGTGTATGTAAAACATTCTTCTTGTGACATTTTCTTTCCATAGATCGTATTAGATTCAAGTTATTTGCCTAAATGTTGCGAATTTTGACGTTTTCAATTGTCACTTTGACGTTTTGAGGAAACCCCCAATTAATTTTTCTTTAAATGCCCATAACTTTTTCGTCTTTTGACCCACAGAGCTAAATTTTGGTAGGTGGCACACCTATAAAGATATAAACCAGCTTACCAAATTTGGTTGCCCTTACTTTGTTAATTTTGGAGATATAATTTTTTTTCGAAAGAAAACACAAATTTTTCCGGGAAAACCTCGGCGGATTTTTCTGGCTAACAAAATTATCCAAGCGACTTCCGAAAGGAATGTACTCACCAATTTTGACGTTTAAAATCGCAATTTTGACGTTTTGAGGAAAATCCAATTTTTTTTTTTTGAATGCCTGTAACTTTTTTATCCTTTAACCTACGGAGCTAAATTTTGGTAGGTAACTTGCCTATAATGACATAAATCCGCATATGAAATTTGGTTGCTCTTACTTTGTTAATTCCGGAGATATAAATTTTTTTCGAAAGAAAACACAAAATTTTCCGGGAAAACCTAGACCGATTTTCCTGGCTAACGAACTTATCCAAGCCATTTGCAAAAGGAATTTATTCACCAAATTTAATCAAAATCGGCCCGTTATTTTTTGAGTTATCGGTGTGATACATACATATATATATATATATATATATATATATATATATATATATATATATATATATATATATATATATAAATATATATATATATATATATATATATATATATATATATATATATATATATATATATATATATATATATATAAACATATAAAAATTTAAACTGACCCCGGATATGTGTTCTGGGGGGCCTAATTAGCGCTCATTTGAAGAAATTTTTTCATAATTCAAAAGTCGGGATCTCCTCATTAGTGAATTTTTTTTAAGAAAATTCACTAAAAAAGACTTTTAACGATTTTTTCAATTCTATTTTTAATGTATTTCAGTCTGTACTTATTTCTTATCAAAATAACATCACATGCCACTAAAGTAGATAAATGCTTTCATATAGGAGAAATTAATGGGTATGTTTAGACCTTATTTTGTTTTCTTCTTTATAACCGGTTCACTTTTTACGGCATCGTCAGACAAGAGAGACTTTTCTCTGAGAAGCTACAGAAAAATCATATACGTCTGTAGGTATTTGGATAACATTGTATAATCTTTAATTCATTATTAATTATTTTTTAACGAATTTCCTTAAACTATCTGCGAACTTCATTCATCTGCTGCGTTCATACTTCTTATTTCACCTGAGAAACATTTTTCGAAATGGAATGAAAGTGTATACAATTATTATCTGAACCGCGCTGTAAGACTGTGATCGCTTGTAAACAATAATATTTTTCCATTGCTATATTTAGCTTCGACTTAAATTAGACAAAAAAAGAATTCGACCTCCTTTTAAAAGAAAAGAAGAAGTTACTCTCTGAGTGATTTATAGCACATCTGCAATTCAAATTGAATATTGTTTTGCTCTGATTTGCCTCGTGTGTCTCCATCAAAAAGACGACGTAAAGAAAATGCAAAGACTGTCAATTCCTATGAGCTGACATCGTCTCCTAAAAACAAGTATGACCTTTTCACAACGACACGTGTTCCTTTGATTGAGGATTTTGTCTCTAATTGTTTACTGTATAAAATTTGTCTTTGATTTGCATAGAGTCTTCACGTTTATAACCACGATATGAAAACATAACCCCACACGTGGAATATAATTGTAATTTAGGGCAGCAAATTAGCTTTTCTGGTTTCAAAGAAATGGATTTAAAATACATTTTACAACTCATGAATTGTCAAGGCGTCTCGTCTGAAGGATAACATATTTCTTAGTATATTTCTTTGTTATAATATTTACCCTCTTCATATTGCAAATTTCTAACGTTATATATACTTTCGTAAGCATCAAGTTGACGCGACTGCCTGACATTTTTTATCATCATGTAGAAAAAGAAAATCTCAAGCTAATAAAAAATGTCAGGCAGTCGACTCAGCTTGATGCTTACTAATGTTTATATATATATATATATATATATATATATATATATATATATATATATATATATATATATATATATCGTTAGAAATTTGAACAAAATGTTTCGATGAATAGAGTAGGTCCGGTTCTACGTAGTTCATTGTTCGAACTGTTATCTTAATAACCAGCGTGTCTCTCTTAAAAGGAATATCTGATAACGACGCACAGCATAACAAAGGAAGGTATGCAGTATATGTACCTGTCAACAGAGTATTAAATTGAAGTACATCAATATACCCGGTGTCAAAAAAATATGTTTACGAGTTTTCCAAATATTGGCAATATTCCACACGTTTTTACACCCTGTACATATTTATTAATGTTATAAAACACAAATTACACAGCGCATACACCAAACGTTTAAAAATACTAACTGAGTTTCTCAAAAACATTTCTCGTATTAGAGAAATTTGCTTAATTTTACGTTATTGTCTTGCAAATTCGAATTTTGATAGTGAGGAGCTATGAGCAACCCTTTCCCGTACTCACAAGCATCCTAATACGATACTGTAATCTAAATAAGACGTAAAGGCGATTCCGTGACCACTTCCTGTCGTCGTATCCTTGTGACCATCTGGACATAAGGAATCCCGCATCCGTACGTCAGCAACACGCCAACAATTACCTCGGTAACGACAGCCCCGCAGATCCCGCTATAAGACCTCCTCAGATTAATTTCCGAGCTATTTCCAACGTTTAAGCCAAAGGCAATATTTTGATAACGTTCACTTAGAGGCTGGTCCTGCATTTACAACACCCACCACCGATATTCAGTTACATTAAGATCGATATCCGCCTGCTTCTGGCAATAAATTAACCAAATTTGAAAGATAATTTTAACCTAACAGGTTGCTGCCATATTATAGCCATTGATTTAAAATTTGGGAGGGTTTTTACTTTTGGCACAATTTAATAACAAAAAGGAAAATAATATGCGCTTTACAAAATGCAAGGTTTTAAATGTCGACATTATTGAAATAACGGAAACTTGTAACCGTAGCTCTACAAATTAGTAATTTAATTATCAACTTTTAAAATCAGTAATAAAACAAAAGGAATATCTGGGGTTGAAGCTGCAGTAAATTTTCAATCAACGGAAATTCTCTTTACGTTTCATATTTGTTTGATTAATTTATCAAACCGGCTCTGCAACATGATCTGTGCTACTTACTTTATTTAGTACTGAGCTATGGCCTAAGGTAAAAAAGTCGAAGACGCAGCAAGTGCGTTATGGTAGTGAATTTTCATAAAAATGATCTGGCACAAAATATTTTATTATAACTTTTTTTTCTTGTAACATAGAAATCTAAATTTTGGTGTATAGTTTACTTTTGATATCATAAACCTACCTACCAAATTTCGTTATCATAGATTTTTTATTTTTTAAGATAAAAATTTTTTTCAAATGAAAACTCAAACTTTTTCCGGAAAACCTCGTCCGATTTTTCTGATTAACGAACTTATCAAAGACATTTACAAAAGGAAGGTACATGCCAAATTTTTTCAAAATCGGCCTATTATTCTTTGAGATAAAATTTTTTTAGAATGAAAACTAAAATTTTCCCCGGAAAACCTCGTCTGATTTTCCTGACTAACAAACTTATCAAGGCCATTTACAAAAGGAAGGTACATGCCAAATTTTATTAAAATCGGCTTATTACTTTTTGAGATAAGAATTTTTTTCTAATGAAAACTCAAAATTTTCCCGGAAAACCACGTCCGATTTTCCTGACTAACGAACTTATCCAAGCCATTTACAAAAGAAACGTACACGCCAAATTTTATCAAAATCGGCCCATTATTTTTTGAGTTATCGGTGTGATACATATATATATATATATATATATATATATATATATATATATATATATATAAATATATATAAATATATATATAAATATATATATAAATATATATATAAATATATATATAAATATATATATAAATATATATATATATATATATATAAATATATATATATATATATATATAAATAAATATATATATATATATATATATATATATATATATATATATATATATATATATATATATATATATATATATAAACATATAAAAATTGAAACTGACACCGGATATGGGTTCTAGGGGTCCTAGTTCGCGCTCATTTGCAAAAATTTTTTCAAAATTCAAAAGTCGGGATCTCCCCATTAGTGAATTTTTTTTACGAAAATTCACTAAAAGTCTGGACGCAGCAAGTGCCACCTATAATTTAATAGATGCATTCCGTTTGTAAATAAAAATTAAATTCTCAGTAAATTTGCAGATTAGCACATGGAGGGTGTTTAGAAAAAACTTTTCAAACATGTTTAGAACCCCTTATGGATGTCCAAACCACAAGAAGAGTTTCTTGCAAACGGCCCACAAGAGAGTTACGGGACCAAGAGTGAATAGGTGTGCTGGGCGGGGAAGAATATAAAAAAGAAAATGTGAGCGGAAAGTGCGAAAGAAACAGCTAAGTTGGATCTCTTTAAGCTGCCTTTATCCATTTTTGCAGATATACCTCCTTAAAATCCTGTTTACCGCGCGCAGAACCTTTATATTCACCACAGGTCCCGTAACTTTCTTAGGGGTTGCTCCAAAGGATTTTTTTTTGTTTACATTTTTCTTGCTTATGCATTGAGGGTGATTGTAAGTGGGCATAAGAGGAAGGAGAACCATACGACGAAGCAGCGTACCAAGATTTTCAATTTATGTTTTTTTAAGTATTTTTCCAACAATAATTTTGGGGTTGACTTGTTTGTCGGTCTTACATAGTAAGCTGCAATATTTTATCATTTTCAAAAATTATTGATACAGACACCGTAAATAAGTGTTGTAAACGATCTGAGTGCAGCAAGTATGTTATGGTAGAAAATTTTCGTAAAAATATTTCAAATCTGATAGCTCAATAAATTCCCATTACGTTCGAATCTTTAATCTTGGACCATAGTAACACCTATGTAAACGCACCGTGGGTAATAATTTAAAGAAAATAACATAATGAGCTTCGCGGATAACTACAAATTTGTTATAAAAAACCTTTTTGGTTGTTTATTGTTTGCAAAAATTGGATGGGTTGACTAAAACAAAACCATCCAAGCAATTAATAAGGAAAATACCTGACTTATTTATAATTTGACAGGTACATTCCCTTTGTAAATAATAAAAAAATTTCTGGAACTTTAGTTAAATTTGTAACACATTCTTTTTAAAGCTACTTGCAGTACTTACATATTATATCTGAGACCAAATTAAAATCTTTTAGCTCCATATAAAATATAAATTTTTCAAATAATCGCTAACTGGAACTCTAAAACCAATCCCAAAACTCCATTCAAATTTAAAGAATTAGTTTTAATAATATGTCTTGCTAATAATGTACAATTCTTATAAAAGTCCACTACTATAACGCACTTGCTGCGTCCATTTTTGTGTCGTCCTTATACATCAGCATTGAGAAGCCTTGTTGATGTTTTTAAATTTCCTTTTTAATCCGGATGTTATCTTCTTCATAGGGTTGTATTTGTAAATTAAATAATCAGCAAAGATCTTAAATTTTAAGGTTTTATGAAAGAGATTCAGAGAAGTTTCCCAAACAGACATTTTCTTTATTCACTAGGAAAATAAATTCTTATAAAATAACAAGCGCGTTATAAAGTTAAAGAGTGGGGGTAGATAAGGTCCTCAGATAAAACTTAAAACCGGAAGAAGCTTTAATTACCGCCCCTAGCTGCATTCATGAAGTATGGCAAGTAACGTCGGACAAATCGCAGCCACCCAACAAGATTTATTGAGGTTATCTGCAATTTCATTATAATTAGGAAGGAGTCAATAAAATTAAACGGTGGCGTTTTACTTTACCTGCAGCCAAATCGTTAGAAAAGCCCATAAATTTCTATAAGAGTGAAAGTGGTGGGCTATCGAATTAGCATTTTGTGTGTTACGGATTAAGGGAATGAATTTAAAGCATTAAAACTTCCTAATAAATATTCCGGTAGGATACTGATCACGGCATTTCGTTTGGAGTTAGTTTTAGAAAATTGTATCTTTAAGCGACGAGACATTGGGTCTTAAAAATATTCCTTCGTAACAGTAAACTAGCTATATATCTAATGCATTTAATGCAGATGTAGATATTTATTCTCTGGCTTTACAAATTCTTATTTTTACTGAATTTTTATCTCTCCAATAGTTTGATTCTTAAGGCATCGCCACGCCTAAAAACAATTCAATTTATTTAAAAATATTTCCAAAGTAAGTCATAGAAACATATTTATTGTAGTTTTATTGTGTTAATTGTGTTAGCATTTATCGTTATCTATGTAAAGACATTACATACACTATAACTTAGTTAACAATATTTTTGTTATTCCACCAGAGTCGAGTTCACCTACCAACATATATTTCAACTTATATCCCAATGGTTATTTGTCAGTTGTATCAACGTCATGCCACAGAAAAAGTTATTCCAGGAAACGCCATAACTAGCGTGTAGTGTATACGTGCATTGTGAAAGTTTGTATCATGTTTAGTTTTATTTTCGTACTTTAACGTCGGTCTGTTTCCCCGACTATAGCCAATCACCTACGCCAAGGATCAGTTTCACCTCACTATCCTGAAAACTTTCCCGAACTCCTGCCTTTCAGTAAGAAGGGTAGGGATCTTTAACGTGCCCAACATCGCATGGATACGGGACCGACGGATTTACGCCCCTGTCTGTTTGTAGTCACGATACCTTTAAAAAGAATTGACATATCGTCTTCAAATCTGGTATACAGTTAGCACCCGAAAAACAAAGAATTCAGATTCTTTTTGGGTAAAATCTCTCCAGGGGGTAACGGATGAATGGATGATAAATTGGCAAAAATCGACATTTTTTCATGGACACTTGTGTAATATAATGTTTTAGGGTTTGTTATTAGAAAACTTTCAATTTCATGAAACGTCTGATATTCTGTGCTGAAATTAAATAGAGATTTAATGTGGGGGGGGGGGGGTATATCGGTGAGAGATATTTTGAATTTTTTCTTGCTAGCGGCAAAGTCTCAAGACATATAGAAAATTTGATTCTGGAACGATTTTTTTTGTCTGTCGGTCTGTACCTCTGTCTGTTAGTAGATGTAATAGCTTTCGAACGAATTGTGATGTTATATACAAATTTGGTATCCAGTGAGCCCCTGACAAAGGAACGCTTCGATTTGTTTTTGGGTAAGATCGCTCTAGGGTGTAGGGTATAAATGAGGGGTTATTTGGTGAAAATTAACATTTTTTTGTTAAAACTCTAGCAATATAACCTTTCAGAAGTATATGGGTACAGAAATACGAATATTTTAATTTTTGGTTACGTCATGGACCCTGAATTCATTTCATGAAAATGTTTTTCTGAGGAGAGTAGATTATCACAGATGTGTGGAAGTTATGATTAAATTTGCATCTCTGTTTTTAGCACTGTGAAAAGCTCAGATGTGTTTCATGCCATACGTCAAAACTTTTCCAAATATCAGGGAAAACCGAAATTCAATGTTACACTTTCATATCTTTTCATTTTGACTTTTGGACGGTGGCAAGAGTATGGTTAAATCATATTGTTTCCACTCCGATGATCTACTACTGTCCTGACTATAATTATTTTGGACCACCTTATACATCTAATTTCATTATAGTAACAGATTTTAATAATTGTTTTAAATTATCTGTATTCTAATGTTTTGTACATTTGTCACATCGTTTTATTTACACCCTATGAATTTTCTGTACAAATTTTTTATTAATATTATTACTAAATAGAATACAGGTTTTTTACTTTACACCTAAATTTGTAAAGAATTATGATGAATTTAATTAACATAAAGTCTGGACGCAGCAAGTGTGTTGTGGAAAGTGAATTTTCACAAAAATGTTTTTAATAGCAAATATGTCTCTCTAATGCAAGCAGGCATCAATCTGGTTACCAGTATAACCTATATAGTAGAAACCATGTACCATATTTTATCGAAATTAATGATTGTTTGAAGACGTACAAAAATTTTCCGAAAATAAACGTAAAATATTTCTGGTTTCCTAGCCAACAAATTTAAATTGAGTTATTAAAATTTGAAGGATTTAGCAAAAATTCGCTACCAAAACGCACTTACTGCGTATCGATTTTTTCTTATCAACATGCATCATATTTCGTTAAAAAATGTAAAAATGCAATAATATAAGGGTGTTCGAAAAAAAAACAATTGCAGGGATCACCAACGACTTATGGATCACCCTGTGACTGTCAAAATATTTCCCTAAGATGACATATACAATTTTTTCTCGCACCTTGTATAATAGCAATTATATTGAGCTTTACCGTAGAAATGCGTCACCTTGTATATATGCAAACAGATAAAAACTGAAAAACCCCGATATGGATACTAGGAGGCCTAGTTTGCGCTTATTTTAAGACATCTTTTTAAAATTGAAAAGTCGCGATCTCCTCATGAACGAATTTTTTCTACGAAAATTAGCTAAAAATTATAGACCAGAACCTTCACTTAAGCTACAGCTAAAGCGTCAACTTAACTAAACCTACAGCCAAAGCATCAGAGAAAGGGTCTATTTTAAATGAATTTTCTGCAAATATTTGATTTAAATGGAGGGCAATGGCGGTTGAAGCTGAAACTTAAGGGTTTTAGAACACTCTTCTTGCGACGCTTTCTCTACATAATCCGTATTTTTGTTTCAGGTTCTTTGCCTAAATGTTGCGAATTTTGACGTTTCAAATCTCGACTTTGACGTTTTGAGGAAACCCCAAATTTTTTTTCTTTAAACGCCTATAACTTTCTTGTCTTTTAACGCACAGACCTAAATTTTGACACATGGGTCACTGTTTATAATACAAACGCGCGTACCTAATTTGGTTGCCCTTACTTTGTTATCACCGGAGATATAATTTTTTTCTGAAAGAGAACCGGGAAAAACTGTGCCGATTTTCCTGGCTAACGAACTCATCCAAGCAACTAACAAAAGGAAGGTACTTACAAATTTGATCAAAATCGGCCGATTCTTTTTTGAGTTATCGGTGTGATACCTATATATATATATATATATATATATATATATATATATATATATATATATATATATATATATATATATATATATATATATATATATATATATATAATTGAAACTGACCCGGGATTGGGGTTTGGGTTTTAGGCGTCCTAGTTTGCGCTCAATTTTTTCAACATTCCAAAGTGGGGATCTCCTCATTATTGAATTTTAAAATTACTCAACCCTCTCGTGAAGCTAATATTCGAGACATTTTCAGAATCTTATTGAGGTCTCCTTAAGAACCTATATCTATATATCGCTATAGATTCCCAATATGCCCGTGTATGATTTGGAGGTATACGGTGATATGTCTAAGGGTATATGTAGGTATTATCTCTGTATGAAGTGGGCTTGTCTGTATTCCATAGAGCTGCTATTGGATTATTTAATGCGATTGTGGAGACGGTGATAGCTTTACTGCGTCCAAAATTAATCCTATCAGGACTTGGACGTATCCCAAGTATTTACTGCAATTAACATTTGACAGAAGTACAGACTAACCGAATCCCTAAGGCCACTCCTGGCTATTAATATATCTAATGCAAATGCAGCTGGTATAATGCAGATGAATGCATGAGGATAAATTATGTAATGATAAAGATAATTGAACTGTACGTTACACTTCTAAAGTACAAACTCAGTTATGGTATTGTATTTTTGACTCGAGTGTTCGTATGCGCGAAGTTACCTGGATATGTAAGACGAATTATATTTAGTTATCACGCTGGTGGCTTCAATTAATATTTTTATACAAAAAACTAACACTGTCTTCTAACCCACTCGACACTTTCAATTTCTAATTAGCTGTTCTTAAGTAAATAATTTATTGCATTTTAGTAAATTGTTTTTTAATTCATTAATGAGGAGATCGCGACTTTGAATTCTGAAAAGTTTGCTTCAAATGAACGCAAACCAGTTTCCATAGAACACATATCCGGGGCCAGTTTCAATTTTATATGTTCATATATATTGTGACAAGGTATCTGCTTGCAGACCGTTTTTCAGTGACACACACAGTCCCTGTTGAGGATGCCCCTCTTCACGAAACTCTGACCGATATAACGATCAGTACCTGGGTAACTCTGTGAATAATTGTTCGGTAGCCTTTATGTGATGTTGGCTAAATTTGTAACCACAGAGAAAGCGGCTTTTATTCTGTCTTATCAAGAGATGTAACAGATTTGATACAGTTTGGGGGTTAGACACTAATTAAATAATACCGTTACTTACCAAACCCTATATTTTTGACCAGAAACTAATTTAAAAAATATACACATAATAGTATTTAAAAAACTATATCCAAGTGCGGTGGGTGATATTGATTATAACTCAGCTATCTACGAAACGGTCGGGGTTAGCGTTTGATGAAGCGTATGGAGAGGGCAAAGTTTATACTCTATGAGCAATGGTTCATCCAAACAAGGAGACAACAGGCAGAAAGCCGTAAAAAAAAAAGGGTTAACAACGACCTCTGAGTCAAAACGGAGGACACAAGACACGGCAAGTTTAAGAATGAAGAGGCGGTACATAAGTTCCTGGAGGACTTATGCGAATTGTGAATCCTCAGCATCTCCGCTATGGTCAAGCGATGTGATTATATAGGCTCACTATCTTTGACAGATCTCTGATATCATCAGCCACAGTGTTCGAGAATGTAATCTTAGACTAGGAAAGAGGAGGACGCGGTGCATTGAATCAGGTGGTAATACCTTAGACTAAGAAAAAGACGAAAATTTTGGGATACCATTTTTATTTATTAAATTAATGGTGGTATTGTTATTATTGTAATAACCACAATGAAGCTGAAAGTCGTAAGACGTGTAAGACGTTACAAGCTACTACGCCAATTAGAGACTTTGGGTTTTTCCACTACATCATAAAATTCTTTACGGAGGATAAGTTCGTTGGCCAGTTCTTAAAATCAAGTGTGTCCATGTAAAATTGCGTTTTTTTTTTTCTCTCAAAAATGCTATTTGTTGACATCCGTCAATTAATTTTAAGAAAACTTTCCTTATATACTAGTAGTAAAGTCATTGCGCTTTTTATAGATTTGTCCAATGCATTCGATTGTGTCGATCACGCTGTACTGCTAAAAAAGGCAGAATGAACTTATGGACTACGTGATCAGTGCCAAAAGTTATTGAAATCATATTTAGCTGACTGAAGATAGTTTGTGGAATATTTTGGGGCAATCATTTGACTTAAATATTGATATAGGCATTCCCCAGCGCAGTATTCTGGGACCGCTACTATTTTTGTTATACACAAATGACATCGAAAGTAACCTAGAAACGGCTTTTTGTGCTTCTGCGGATGACATAACGTTAGTAGCAAATGGAAAATTTGTTCATGAGGTGACTCTAAAAACCTAACACAATTTAAGGTTTGTGAAAATTTATTTTATTGAAAACAAAATTGTACTAAATAAAGAAAAGACATATTTCCTATAATTTTATCCAGCTCGTGCTGGTTACACTGAGAGCTCATTGATAAAACTTCAGGATAAATCGATTCATCAGGTAGATAAATTTAAGCTTCTTAGTATTTACTTGGATTTATCATTGGATTGGAAGGGCCATGTGGATTATGTTTGTGGTAAATGTGCTAGAGCGTGTTTTGCAATCAAGCGCTTGTGTCGGGTTTCCAATTTAAAGACTGTAAAGATGTAGTATCACTCAAACTTTCAGTCGTTAACTAAGTGTAGTGTTATCTGCTGGGGTAATTCTGTATCTTCAGATTGTGTTTTCGTCTTGCAAAAAAGAGCAATTCGCTTTATGTTTAATTTTAAATATCGAGAATCTTGCAAAAGTACTTCTGTATCAGAAAAAGTTTAACTTTTCCATGTTTGTTTATTTTTGGTGTCTTGGTTATTGTGAAAGAAAATATCTTACGTTTTGCGTCCTTAAATTGTCACCATAATTATATAACCCTTCATGGCCGGGACCTGCAGTAGATATCCATAGACTTGAATTGTATAAACAATATCCTTACTACATAGGCGCTGTACTTTACAATAAATTAGATTTTTTTATTTTTTTATTTCAACAACACACCACGAGGGCTTACAGCCTAAATACTATCGTACCGTGGGTGTTAACAAGGAGGAAAGAGGCAGCTTGTTAATTCTGGACTTGAAGGTTTGGAGGTTCGGAGAAGAAGGAAAAACATATGCCGGCAAGGAATTCCACAACTTGGAAGTCCTCGGGACAAAAGAGCGGGCATAACAAGATGTTCTAAGTCTGGTGACCTGGACAGTAAAAGGGTGCATTCGCTCTGTTCCCCTGGTAGATCTGTTGGGGGCAGCAGGTGGGGTAACTATGGAGGAAAGCTCCTCTGAGCAGTGCCCGTGCACATATCTATAAAAGAGAGAGAGAGGTCACCAACGGCACGTCGGTGGGCAAGGGATGGCATCCTTTGGGTGAGGGTACGGTCACCGATGAGACGTATAGCTCTCTTTTGAATGGAGTCCAGAATAGCGAATGTAGAAGCGGCAGCGGCGCCCCAGATGTGGGAGCAGTATTCGAGGTTTGGCCTTATTTGTGCTGGATATAAGGTATAGAGATTAGCTCGTGAACAGTATTTTCGAGCCCGGAAGAGGAAACCTAATTTCTTAGCAGCCGCTTCTGCAATTGATGTGACATGTTGGTGCCAATTCAGATTTCGATCCACAAAAATGCCAACAAGAGAAAAGGACTCATTACTTTGAATAACTTGGTTGTTCATTGTGATGGGTCTAGGGCTGGTGTATCTCTTGTGAGAAAGAAAGCAAGACTTAGCTTTGGTGGGGTTGAATTGTACAAGATTTCTACCTCCCCAGTCTAATATTTTTTGGAGATCCACGGAGACAGAACCCTCCATGAGTCTGCGATCCTCATCTAATTGGGCTAAAGATACAGGCTTAGAATATTGTATATTTGAATTAAGGGTGCTGTCGTCCGCGTAGCTGTGAACTGGGTTGGATGTGCTAGAGAGGAGGTCATTGATGTGGAGTAGAAACAAAGTAGGGGCTAAAGCTGAACCTTGAGGAACTCCTGCATTAATTGGATACAGTTTAGAGGAATGGCCATCCACAACAACAGATATGCTCCTGTTGGAGAGGAAATTTGCTGTCCACATACAGGGTTTTGGTGGTAGGCCATAGGCCGGAAGTTTATTAGGCAGCGCTGCAGATACTAGTTTTAAGGATATTGAAAGCCATAAGAAATCTAAATCAGCTATTTGACATTTTCTTGTATCAAATGCCTTTTATTCTGGTGAAGATTACTAAATTTTAGTAGTTCAATTGTATTATCCATTCGATTAATAAGGGTATTATTATTATTATTATTATTATTATTATTATTATTATTATTATTATTATAATAATAATAATTATTATTATTATTATTATTATTATTATTATTATTATTATTATTATTATTATTATTATTATTATTATTATTATTATTATTATTATTATTATTATTATTATTATTATTATTATTATTATTATTATTATTATTATTATTATTATTGCAACCAAACTACAAAATTCAGTTTTGCTGAATAATTGTAATTCAAGTTTTTCCTGAGTTAGATTTTACAGAATTTATTAAGTACTGCAGTGTTTTCATCGTTGTTAGAAAATGACATTACTGTAAGTTATATAGGTAAGTAAAATAATTAAATTTAAGAAGTAACATTTGTGTCTTTTACCATTAAAATGACATTTTAGTGACATATTTAATTAATCTAAAAAACTGAGATGTTTTGGACTAAAGTGCTTATATAAATCAGCTATTTGTACGTGAACAGAGAAGGGAGTAACATTGGAAGGTCATCCAGCATCCATAGACTAAATTTGACATAGATGCGTTTAAACAGGGCCGATGATATGCTTAGAAGGTAAGAAAAACCTCGTCATTATAACGCACTGGCTGCGCCTTGACTTTCTCTTTTTAGACATAATTCAGTTTACCTGAAGCAACAATAATGGAAACAAATTACCACGAATATAAAAGAAAAATGAAATATCACCCTGCATATTGTAATACCTATCCAACAAGCTCCAAGTCTCCGACAAATTTCTGATGGCAGTAGGTGAATCCATTGTTCTTAGGAGAACCAATTAACCTTTTTTGTTGGTGGAATATGTATAGCCTTTATGATTCAACCTTTTCAGCTCGTAAATCAAGCCGTCCTAATTCTTATATTTGCTCCAGGATTTATTAATTTCACTGTTACCTAAGTCTTGTGTTCCCTCGTCCATGTTCGTTAGGAATGTTCAGCATGGAACATAGAATATGAGAGCGAAATATAATTAAGAAACATCATTTCTGAGATTAAATTTAAAATTCATTTCGGGACTGATCCGAATAAGATTTTATTTACAAGCTTGCATGAAATATGTCGAATGGTAATTAAATAACGCCATTAAATTTTCAGATTTATTAAAATTAAACGTTCAGCCAATGTAATGAAGGTATGCTGTATATTACGTAATAAATTATTAGCGCAGGGGGCACACCTTATACATCCATATACTTTTAATTTTTTTATGCTAGTGGTTTCTAATTTCTTTACAAATTTCTTTAAAATTGTTACTCAATTGTGTTAAACATCCTAAGAAAACGACCCTTACACCCTTTAAGATGTTTTTAGTGAATTTTCTTTTCTCACTAATGAGAAGATCCTGACTTTTGAATTTAAAAAAAAAATTCTTCAAATGACCGCAAGCTAGGCCCCCTAGAACCCATATATATATATATATATATATATATATATATATATATATATATATATATATATATATATATATATATATATATATATATATATATATATATATATATATATGTGTGTGTGTGTGTATCAGACCGATAACTCAAACAATAATAATCTGATTTTGATCAAATTTGGCACATACCTTCCTTTTAAAAGTGGCTTCGACCAGTTCGTTAGTCAGGAAAATCGGCCCAGGTTTTCCCGGAAAATTTTGTGTTTTCATTATAAAAAAAATTATATCTTCAAAAATAACAAAGTAAGGGCAATTTAGTAGGCTGATTTCTGTCATATAGTGCATCCTGTGTGCCAAAATTCAGATCTCTATAGTAAAAAACAAAAAGCCTGGACGCAGCAAGTGCGTTATGGTAGTGAATTTTCATAGAAATGATCTGGCACAAAATATTTTATTATAACTTTTTTTTCTTGTAACATAGAAATCTAAATTTTGGTGTATAGTTTACTTTTTATATCGTAAACCTACCTACCAAATTTGGTTATCATAGATTTTTTATTTTTTAAGATAAAATTTTTTTTCAAATGAAAACTCAAAATTTTCCCGTAAAACCTCGTCAAAGTCATTTACAAAAGGAAGGCACATGGCAAATTTTATCAAAATCGGCCTATTATTCTTTGAGATAAAAATTTTTTTCGAATGAAAACTCAAAATTTTCCCGGAAAACCTCATCCGATTTTCCTGACTAACGAACTTATCCAAGCCATTTACAAAAGAAAGGTACGTGCCAAATTTTATCAAAATCGGCCCATTATTTTTTGAGTTATCGGTGTGATACATATATATATATATATATATATATATATATATATATATATATATATATATATATATATATATATATATATATATATATATATATATATATATATAAACATATAAAAATTGAAACTGACCCCGGATATGGGTTCTAGGGGGCCTAGATCGCGCTCATTTGAAGAAATTTTTTCAAAATTCAAAAGTCGTGATCTCCTCATTAGTGAATTTTTTCTAAGAAAATTCACTAAAAAGTTAGAGGGAAATTAATTTTTAATTAATTAAGTCTGATTAAACAAAGCTAAAACGTCCAAATTGATTGAGTACGAATGGGAGTGAAAAATACTACAAGAAATGACTAACAAGCTCCTAGATATGTGTCTAAGTCGTTATTTTCCTTGATTTCGTTGGAATCGAAACGGTTTTGTGTAAATTTTAAAACACTGAACAAATTTATTACGGGATATAGCTGCTAGTAGATACATGTAAAGCATAGCTCAGTGGCCTAAGTCGCTTTACATCGGATAATCAAATTAAATTGACCCCTGCATGACGAGTTCGAATCCTAGTTAGCGACTTTACTTTTTTCATATTGTTTTTAGTCTCATTTCATTTTACCGTTATCTAATCAGATTGTTGTTATTCGGATGATTTTTTAGCGAGTTTTTGTATAAAAAATAATTAGACAAAGAGGAGATGAAAGTTTTAAGACTTAATTCAATTTGAATATCATATCTGGTTGCTTGTTATAGCCCTAACTTAGTGAAACCGTTCCATGTTTAATACAGTCGTAGACTTTTCCCGTGGCTTCATAAGTGCTTGTTTTAGTGAACTAAAAAAATCACTGACGAGGAAAGCCCGACTTTTGATATTAGAAAAAAAATTCTTTAAATGAGCGCGGTCGGCGATTTCCACTGTAAAGTTGTTTTCCCTTCAGATTCGCGTGCCCGCGAAGTCCGACCTCATTTCAAGCATGGGCTCCTCCACGATCTCCTGAATTTTGCAGTGGCCCCTTAAGCCTGGGTTAATCTTCAGTCTACCATTGCAGTCTACTTGCAGGCAGATCCAGCAACACCTCCATGGCGGCTATTGGGGTTGAAGACATGGCCCCTATGATGCGGAGGCAAGCCATCATTTGGATCTTGCCTAGTTTTTGTTTGGCACTGGATTGTGTCACCTTAGGCCACCAGACCAGTGCCGCATATGTTAACGATGGTCTCACCACCCTTGTATACAGCCAGTGGGCCATACTAGGTCTTAGTCCCCACGTTTTTCCATATAGCCGCCTAGTGACGGCTAAGGTCAAGACTGCCTTACGCAGTATTTCTTCAACCTGACCATTCCAGGTTAGCTTAGAGTCCAATACGACCCCAAGATATTTTACCTCCCTGGCCATTGGAAAGTTCCTACCGTAAAGAGTGAGAGTTCTGTAGCTCTCCCACTTCCTCCTCCTCGTAAACCGTATGAGGGTTGCTTTCTCGGAGCTCACCCCGAGCCCTTGACCAACGGTCCACCTTTCCACCACTTTCAGTGCTGCCTGCAAGCGCTCCCACGCTGACTGTGTAACTTTTCCTCGGACTATGATGACAATGTCGTCCGCATAGTCCTGTACCTCATACCCCCTCCCGAAAGCCTCCTATCCGGCCGTCCACGACCAGGCACCAGATCAAGGGTTACAGAACGCTCCCCTGTGGACACCTCGCCGCGACTCCCGCCAGCAAAGTCTCTTACGCGAGTGAGAAGATTAAATATTGACACATATATTACAGTAAAATGAATAAAAAAGGTGCTATTAAGTGGTTAGGTAGTTAGTGTACCTGAGGGGTAACTAAGTTATTTGAAGGTATCTTATTTATGTTTATAGTGAACCAGCTAGTTATACCGTGTGTGATCACAATCGTTTACATGAAACAATAAAACTAAGATGCATGAAATCAAATGTCGCAATAGTAGTTGTTATGAATGGTATTGTGTTTATTAAGTGTTAAAATGGGGTGGTAACTTATCACCCTCGTCTCCTGCTGTAGTGTACGTTATACCCAGACGTCTTTGGTAGAATTAATGAAGTAACAATCAATTGTATCCAAGGATGTTCACACAGTTCACACAGTAATCCAGTCGTTCAGAAAAATTCGATCCATTTTAAGTAAAATTACCAGTGGAAAATAAAGATTAAGCCAGGCTAAACAATACAAGTCTGGAAAGATAATACTGCCTGGACAATAAAAACTGGTAAATAAAAACTTGTACATAAAAACGCTGAAAGAAGGGTCAAAAACCAGCATTGCAATTCAGAGATATTGAGAAAATTAAACCTACCCTCTATATACACATTCAGGAGTTTTGATTATACTATTTATAAGATGGTATCTGGGGACAAAGTTAATCCCAATAAAGTGGTATATTGTACAACTCTCGCTACAAATATTTAATATAGAATCTTGACGATATCCAGCGCAAACGCTGAAGGTAATTGCAACCTATATGTTCAAGACCTTAAATTCGCCTTATGACTTTCCAACAGAGTAATTTTTAAAAACTCTGACCTTTCAGAGAACAAAGTTGCAAATCAGCATATAAGAAACATGCGGATAAAATAAGACTGGTAAGAATTGGCAATTTAAAATATTTTAACATAAAATCTCAAGGTCTGATATTTACTTCTCCTTCACTGTATATTGCGTGTTTCTGCTCATAATCAAGGTTTGGTATGTACACTGCAGATTAGCAAGTGAATCAAATCGACTGTTTAGACAACAAAAAGAATCTATGAGAATCATATTCAATGTTCCAATATAAACACACTGGCAAAATCCCTTTCAAAGACCAAGGCCTTTACACACTCCCTAGCATCTATATACTGAAAGTACCAGTTCATATTTTTAGAAACAACATCATATATGCACACAATGCAGCTGAGTATATTTATACCACAAGAGCTGAAAATAACATACCAATTGACAAACACCGCACTGCTTTATACCAAAAGTTACTGTTTTATAATGGTTACAAATGCATTTCCGAAAAATGTATAAGTCATTGCTACTTTACCAACTTTTAAGAAGAGTGTAAAATAAATTCTTCCGAACACCCGTGCTACTTTCTGAACAAATTTTACAAGTAAAATACAACTTACTTGCCTTTTTTACCCTTTCAGTAAAATATACTCTTTCCAATTAATATAGTTACCGAATTTTACAAATAAACTACCACTAACTTTGATTTATTTTTTCAGTGATGTATACTTTCTGTTCAATTTAGTTATCATTGTATAAGTCTTGTGCACCTGGTGTTTGCTGTAGTAGACGTATATGGACATGCCTATGTCCTCTAGGCGACATTCGCATGTTTGATTGTTAATAGATAGTTTCATTATTATTACACTAGTCTCTAAAATTTTTGAATGCTTTAAATTATTTTTTAAACACGTACATCTTATTCTCTTAAAAATGTTTTTCTGTAATCACTTTAATACAATTACAATGTTTTTCATGAACTGTAAAACGGTCTTCTAAACTTTAGCCTCAAATTGATAAACTATAATTGAGCAAACAAAACTGAACGATACTCAACAAACATAAGTTTAAGAGCTTTGAAGTACACTTTTTCAATCGATTGACACATTTTCTAACAAATACCTAGAACGCAATTGTTCCATATGAGGTAAAATATGTACTAACATGCATTTCAGAAAGAGAGGCAGACAGCAAAAGAGGCAGAGAATAATGTAATGGCCAGAGCCCAATGACATGCCAGTAATCGAGTCTCCATAAATCATATTAAATCACCGCGATATTGGAATTCTTCGTGCGTTCAATGATAAACGATTGTATAATATGAAAAATTGAGATTTTAATGAGTTTTTAAGCGGCTACGTCTTTTGCACCGATCCTCGATAGAAAAAAAAAAGAATTCCGGAAAGAGTCTGCAGTGTCTAAAGCTTGAAATAGTTATTTTATCCTAAGTGGAAAAGAATATCAATTATTGAGTATAATGCACGGATTCTGCAGCGTTATTCCTGCAGTGTTTGAAACGTCGACAGAAAATTAACATTGCAGCCATATTTATATTATATTTGTTTCTTTAATTTAAGGGTAGATATCTACTAGGATACAGTGCACGATATAAAAGTTATTAAATGTTCATAAGAATGAGTTTTATATTTAGATACACTGGGAAGGGGAAACTCTCAGGTATCCGTATTCTCTCGCCCAGAAAGCATCGCCATTTGGTATCTGTGATATCTATGCAATTTTAAAAAATCTCGGGACGCAGCAAGTGCGTTATGGTAGTGAATTTTCATAAAAATGTTTTTATTGCAAATATGTGTGTTTTCTTTTTAAGAAAGCAGACATCAATTTTGGTTACCAGTATAACCTATATAGAAAAAGCAGGCATCAAATTTGATTACCAGTATAACATATATAGTTAAAACAATGTGCCATGTTTCATCAAAATAACTTGATTGTTTGAAAACGTACAGAAATTTCCAAAAGTAAACCAAAAGTGTTACTGAAAAAATCCGTTTCTTGGTCAACCTTATAGGTTAATAGCAAATTGAGCTTTTCAAATATGAAGCATTTAATCAAAATTCGCAACCACAACGCACTTGCTGCCTCCAGAATTTCTTAACTTACAAACATGCATTATATTTCGATGGAAAATGCAAAAAAATAAGGCGTTTTCGACAAAAAAAAATTATTTGTATCACCAACGACTTATGGGCGACCCTGTGATTGTCGCAATAATTTTTTAAGATGTAGCTCAAAACACCGTATAATTAATGTATACAATATTTTTTCATATCTTGTATAATAACGAATATATTGAGCTTTATTGATTTTTTACGAAAATTCGACAAAAATTTTATACCATTAAACAATAAACTCTATAGCTAAGGCTACTGCCAAGCATCAGAGAAAGGGTCTATTAGAAATGAATTTTCTGGAAATATTTTAGTAAAATGAAGGACAATGACGGTTGAAACTAAGAGTTCGGTGTATGTAAAACATTCTTCTTGAGACATTTTCTTTCCATAGATCGTATTAGATTCAAGTTATTGGCCTAAATGTTGCGAATTTGGACGTTTTCAATTGTCACTTTGACGTTTTGAGGAAACCCCCAATTTATTTTTCTTTAAATGCCCATAACTTTTTTGTCTTTTGACCTACATAGCTAAATTTTGGTATGTGGCACACCTATAATATATAAACCAGCTTACCAAATTTGGTTGCCCGTACTTTGTTAATTTTGGAGATATAAATATTTTGCGAAAGAAAACACAAATTTTTCCGGGAAAACCTCGGCGGATTTTCCTGGCTAACAAAATTATCCAAGCGACTTGCGAAAGGAATGTACTCACCAATTTTGACGTTTAAAATCGCAATTTTGACGTTTTGAGGAAAATCCAAATATATTTTTCTTTGAATGCCTGTAACTTTTTTATCCTTTAACCTATGGAGCCAAATTTTGGTAGGTAACTTGCCTATAATGAAATAAATCCGCATATGAAATTTGGTTGCCCTTACTTTGTTAATTCCGGAGATATAAATTTTTTTCGAAAGAAAACACAAAATTTTCCGGGTAAACCTGGACCGATTTTCCTGGCTAACGAACTTATCCAAGCCATTTGCAAAAGGAATTTATTCACCAAATTTAATCAAAATCGGCCCATTATTTTTTGAGTTATCGGTGTGATATATATATATATATATATATATATATATATATATATATATATATATATATATATATATATATATATATATATATATATATATATATATATATATATATATATATATATATATATATATATATATATATATATATATAAACATATAAAAATTTAAACCGACCCCGGATATGTGTTCTGGGGGGCCTAATTAGCGCTCATTTGAAGAAATTTTTTCAAAAGTCGGGATCTCCTCAATAGTGAATTTTTTTTTAAGAAAATTCACTAATAGTCTAGACGCAGCAGGTGCGTTATGGAAGTGCATTTTCATAAATTTGTTTTTAATACCAAATGTGTGTGTTTTTTTTAAGAAAACAGGCAACAAATTTGATTACCAGTATAACTTATATAGTACAGACAATGTGCCATGTTTAATTAAAATGTATTGTTTGAAAATGTACAAACATTTCCGAAAATAAACTTAAAGTGTTCCGGAAAAACAGGTATATTGAGCTTTATTGATTTTTTACGACAATTCAAAAAAATATATACCATTAAACGACAAACTCCATAGATAAGACTAAGACTACTGCCAAAGCATCAGAGAAGGGTCTATTTGAAATGAATTTTTTGGAAACATTTTAGTAAAATGGAGGACAGTGACGGTTAAAGCTAAGACTTCAGGGTTTGTAAAACATTCTTCTTGAGACATTTTTCTCCCATAGTCGGTATTAGTTCCAGGTTCTTTGCCTAAATGTTTGCGAATTTTGACGTTTTAAATCGCTACTTTGACGTTTTGAGGAAAACCCCAATTTTTTTCTTTAAATGCCTATAACTTTTTTGTCTTTCAGCTGAGAGAGCTAAGTTTTGGTGGGTAATTTACATAAAATAAGATAAACTTGCCCACGTAATTTGGTTGCCCTTGCTTTCTTATTTCCGGAGATCTATTTGTTTTTTCGAAAAAAAAAATACAACATTTTCCGGGAAAACCTAGACCTATTTTCCTGGATAACGAACATATCCAAGCCACTTGCAAAAGGAAGGCGTTCACCAAATTTAATAAAAATCGCCCCCTTATTTTTTGAGTTATCGGTGTGATATGATGAGGTATTCAAATTTGAATCATTTAATAAAAATTCGCTACCATAACGCACTGGCTGCCTTCCGAATTTCTTTTCTTACAAACATGCACTTCGTGGTCGAAATTCCATACATTTCATGTCAGCTCAGAACTGACACGAACCGGGGGAATTCGACTAACTAATAAAAACCAAGCATTGTTTAATCTACTTGAACTGAGCACATTTTAATAAAAATTCGCTACCATAACGCACATGTTGCGTCCCGAATTTCTTTTCCTACAAACATGCATTAATTACATGGTCGAATTTCGATACATTAAAGGTCCTCTCAGAACTGGCACAGACCGGGGAATCCGACTATCTCATTAAAACAAAGCATTGTTTAATCTATTTGAACTGAGCAGTTTTTAACAAAACTTCGCTACCTTAACGAACTTGCTGCGTCCTGAATTTCGTTTCTTAGAAACATGCATTATAATTTCGTGGTTGAAATTCGGTACATTAAAGGTCAGCTAAGAACTGAGACGGTCCGGGGAATCCGACTACTTAATTAAAATAAATCAATGTTTAATGTATTTGAACTGAGCAGATTTAAATAAAAATTCGCTACCATAACGTACTTTCTGCACCCCAAATGTATTTTCTTATAAACCTGCATGATAATTACGTGGTCAAAATTCGATACATTAAAGGTCAGGTAAGAACTGGCACGAGCTGGGGGAATCCGACTATCTAATTAAAACAAAACATTGTTTAATCTATTTGAACTGAGCAGATTTTCCTGGCTAACGAACTTGTTCAAGCCACCTTCAAAGGGAAGGTTTTCAGCCAATTTATTCGTCATCGATGCATTATTTTTGAGCTATCAGTGTGACACATAACTAAAAATAATGCATCGATGACGATCAAATTGGCTGAAAACCTTCCTTTTGAATGTGGCTTGTACAAGTTTGTTAGCCAGGAAAATCTGCTCAGTTCAATATATATATATATATATATATATATATATATATATATATATATATATATATATATATATATATATATATATATATATATATATATATATATAAACATAAGTCTGAAACCAACCTCGCATTTCGGTTCAAGGGGTCCCAAATAGCGCTCATTTGTAGAAATTTTTTCAAAATTCAAAAGTCGTGATCTCCTTATTAGTGATTTTTTTAAAAGAAAATTCACTAAAATGAAAATTGTTTTCTCTAAGCTGGTCCAATCATCATTAAAGTAGATTCTAAATTCTATAAATTATCTAAACTTACAAGATTTTTGTTGGGTTTATTCGAGAGACTTAGGTTTCGCCTTGTTTTCAGAAATCATTTCACAAAAACAAAACAAAATTATATGAAAATTAAGACTTTCCTAGTTTTAAAGCACATTTTTGATAATATTAATGGCTGTGGCATTTTTGGACATTAGCACAATTTTTCCAATCTTTATGAAGTGATATTTTTGTGATAAGGTTAAATATTTCGCCCGGGTATCGAACCTGGGGCCTCTTGTGTTGCAAGCTAACACGTAGCAACCTGCACCACGTAGGCGTCGAAGCACATAGTAAGCAAGTGGTTATTCTACGTGATGTGAGGTAATTACTCTGAGCTGTTAAATCGATATACATCGTAACAGGTCGACAACAGTAATTAATTAACATACGAGTCATTAGTCGCTCCGCAATTAATTATAATTCTTTTGGTAATTAGTTTAATTATTTCGTATATACATTAGGCAATAATTGGGTCGTTAAGGATATGCATATGTGTATATGCGTATCAAAATTGTTCTTTGTACAACATTTTATCTGGTTTTCCAAATGCAATAAATCGCAGGAAGTGCGTTATAATAATAAAACTTAATAAAACGGTTACCCATAAAAATATAACTGTTAAGCAGATGACAACAAATTTAGACACACCATGGTAACGTTTTTCATAAAATTTTCACAACATTTTCTTCAAATGTCAATAACTCAATTTTTATTAAACAGAGAAACGTTAAACTTTGTTAATAATGTATTGCTTATAGTAGAAAGTTTTGAATTAAATTTCATTATAATAATTATTTATATATTAACTTGTCAGATAATTAATTATTCCGAATATGGGTTCTAGAGACCTGCCTTGTTGTCAGCGAAATCTCCCTATGAATATTTTGTAAGAAATAGTTCTACAAATATTCAGTTTTTTTTTCTATAGAAAATTTACAATTTTTTTTTTGGACAAATTCTCTAAAATTGTTTTATGAAAATTCAAAAAAATATTTCTTTACAAAAATTAGTTTAAGAAATTTTGTTCTGCCCAAATACATTAATAACATGCCCTAAAATTAGCTAAAAAATTTAAAAAATAATTCTATATCGAGAAATGTTTAGCCAGACAATAAAACCCAAATTATACTTAACTCTAGATATATATATATATATATATATATATATATATATATATATATATATATATATATATATATATATATATATATATATATATATATATATATATATACATGATGTTCTTCTCGTTGTACTTTACATCTAGATTATTAGTATTCGGGATGGGTACATCAATCAGCGTCACTTGGTTCCAGGACATATCCAAGAATATTATATCTGGCCCGTTGGGGACAAGTCGTTGGCCTGTGAGCACGATTTAATCCCAGTACAACCTGTATCCTGACTTTTCTAGAACAGGCTCAGGAGTATCTATAGTAACACACCTTACTAAGATTTAGAAGTCCCAGTTTCAGAGTTAGTTCTTGATTAAGTATTTTTGCAACAGCGTCATGCCTCTTTTTTTACTCTGTTGCAACAAATCTACATTTGTCACCTTGGACCAAATTGTTTCCAACTATATACTTCAGATAGTTTCTTGTTGGGATCACCTGGTCTTGTATGCCCAGCAAAAACCCCTCTGTCTCTGGAAATATCTGACCGTACGCCAATTTATCGACATGTGCCTGGGAGGTATCATTCAGATGCCGACCATGGAGAGCTTCCGCATCCACGATTGCAACTTGTCCCAGTCAGATGGTGATTTTGTGTTTCGCTTTCTTTTAATTGTAGGGGTGTTAAATCATCTACCTCGCATATGACACGGGGAAGTTCAGAAGTAACCGCCTGCTGTTGGAAATATGTACGTAGATTCAATATCTGCTGGTCTACCTGCTTACCAATATCCAACAGTCCTCTTCCACCTTGGTGTCTAGGTAGGGCTACTCGCTTGGTAGCACTATGGGGGTGATGCTTTTTGGATCTTGTTAGGAGTGTTCACATCTTCAGTTGCAGATTTTCGATATTCGTTTTACTCCCGTTCACAATCCCAAACGAATAGCTAAGAGCAGAACATGCGTATGTGTTGCGAGCCTTAGTTAAGTTCTTGCCGTTAATATGTGATCTCACCACCTGCTTTACTCGTTTCGTAAACTTATTTGTCAGATCGTTCTTAATTACCGAGTGGTTTATTTTCCTCACTTGCTGTATTCCCAGGTATTTATAGCACTCTTTTATATCCATCGAGGCAATTTGCTGGTCGTCCTGTATTTCATATACACCTGGTTGTATTTTCCCCCTGATTACACATAAGGTGCGACATTTGTCGAACCCAAACTGCTTGTCAATATCTCTGGAAAACCCTTCCACGATTTTAAGAAGTTGTTTGTTCCTGGTGGTCCTTTGTGGTAGCCATCAGCTTAAGATCATCCATATACAACAGATGATTTAGCTTCATTTGCTCCCTGCCATTGCTCTTTATACTGAAGCCATATCTGGTAGAATTCAGGTGGTTTGAGACTGTATTCAATGCGAGGCAGAACCACAATGGACTTAGCGAGTCGCCTTGAAATATACCTCTTTTAATTGGTATCGTGCTGGTTACGATGTTATCACCCGTTTGTACCCGTAACTGAATATTTGTTCTCCAGATGGACATTGTGTGTTCAAGGAACCTCAGCATTAAGTATCGATCTTATAGATCTTTAGCACACTTATAAGCCATTCATGTGGAACTGAATATGCCTTTTTGTAATCCACGTAGGCAGCAAAGAGATTTCTTCGTCCATTGTCAGCTTAATTGCACACAACCGAATCAATTATTAGCTGTTCTTTGCACCCCATAGATCGTTTGGTACACTCTTTTTGCTGGCTCGCAATTATGTTGTTTCGTTCACAGTGCGCATATATGCGTTTCTCAAGGCAAAATCTACTTTTATAGAGTCGGAAGACAAGCTATTGGTCGGTATCTGCCGGGGTCTGCAGAACAATGGTGGTCCTTTGACAGAAGATACGTGTCTCCTTGTGTGAAAAACAATGATAAATTCTTTGGGTCCAGTATAACACAATTTATTAACCCCGCCAATGGATGATGTGTACACCCAAATTTCTTCAGCAAAAAGATTTGGACGCCATCAGACCCGGGTGCCTTTCAATTATAAAGCTCTTTAATAACCTCAGAGACTTCACCTGTGGGAAACGGCTCATGATGCATTTGTTCATCACTCTGACAAGCTCGGTGTGCTTCGGTAACCTAGCTGGCGCAAATATTGCAGGAGGCTGTTGTGGAAAATTGGCTTTGCCAGAACTCTTCAACTTGTTCCTTTTTGGAGAAGTGTCGGTGGCTCCATTCCTAGCTGAATTAAGCTGATGGTAGAAAGTCTATTCAGAACGTCCACACATTGTATTGTCGCACTTTCTATTATTGCTTGTTTTATATCTACTCAACAATTCTGCATATACAGAAACCTTCTGTTTTAAGGTGTCCAAACATTCTTATGCAGTGTGGTTGACTAAGTCATGCACCGAGTGTTGTCGAACTCGGCCTATTATTTCTTCTACTCGTTTCTGTAATTTTCTTATCTGCACTTCCCCAATGTAATGCGTCAGTTGTCCATTTTCTTTTAGAAATATTTCCGCTCTACGTATAAACCCTTTTTCCCACGCAGGCACTCTTTGACGCGAGTCTTTGTGATTCGATCAGAGATATTAATGCCTAAAGTTTTAAGTGCTGCAGTTGCTGCACAGTAATTTAGTGTATGCATGTGTTCTAATGTGTTGATCTCTAGAATGTGCGATGGCAAAATTATTCTGTTCAAATGTTTCAATATGATTGCCAGCTTTCTAGATAATCTTAGCCCAGGTAATGGTGGTATAGTAAGAGGATTTGTTCCTTCATAGTCCGCGATTGCACGCCTTATTTCTGTGGACAATTTGGCGATGAGTTCCTTATTTCTTGCACACCCTCGATGTTTTCTTCTTGCTCAGTATGTACAGGTTGCAGCTTACTACCATCAAACAGGATCTCGTTATTTTCTGTAACCGCTTTGTTAGTACATTCATCTTCAACTTTCTGTCTGATGGTAGTCAGTCTCGTTTCTGGAATAAGGTTATTCCTAAGTATGACACGATACTGATCCGCTACTCTCTGTTGAGTCACCTGTATATGTGGGTACATTCTGAGAAAATCGGTGTAAAGTTGTTGCCCATATCCGGTCATGTGTAGTCCGAGTTGTGTTACCCTGTAGTAAATGCGCATAATTGTTTCATTCATATCCATAGTCTATTTCATGCGCCGTCTTGGCAATCCCATCTGGGTTAGCGCTGGCTGATTTTCCTGCGCAGCTTCTCAGTGGGTGGGGCTTTTGGTCGTACTAGGCTCCCCTGCTGTTGATTTTGGGCTCTAGTTGCTTGCAGGACAGGGGCCCGCCTCATCAGCACCCCGTCACCGACTTTCCGCATGCTGTCATGTTCAGCGTCGGCTACAGACATGCCCTGGAGAACCCCAGGCAGCGGAGTTTTTCCGAGGGTTGGGTTTTACTCCATCTACATCGGTGTGTCACCAGTTAACCCTGGTGGCTCAGGTAGGGATGAACAAATTAGTAAGGTAATATGGTTAAGGAAAAAGAGGGTAAATATGACAGCGGACAGCTGGCGTCGCTGGCTGTACCGTCTACGTCGTTACGAGTAGCTGTGAGCACACTGCTGGAAGCAGTACACCCACTGACCTGACCTGACCTGTGACCCTAGCCAGGGGCCCTTACAGGGTGCTACCGTTCAGACCAGACGGATCCTGCTTCCTTAACGTGGTTGTTACTCCACGCCCTCCTCCTTTCTCACCCGGGCTTGGGACCGGCAATGGCGGAGTTTTATTATTATTATTATTATTATTATTATTATTATTATTATTATTAGTATTATTATTATTTTAATGAAACTACCGCTGAACGTTAGTAAACTTAACAAATCAAAAACCATTCGAATCAGTGAAGGCAATGTCATAAAGCAGTAGATACGCATACACAAAAGACAAAAATAGGTGACGATTTGAGACCGAACCTTTAGGGTCGGTTAAAAGGTTCTACAGTTAGGTTTTATATTTTCTGGCATATAATAGTTTCCCGTTGTTTTGTTTTGACACTTGTAGATTTTTTACAGTGAATATTGGTTCGCATGTTTTGTCATGCATGTAGTATGTTTTAATATAATAATTGCATGTCTGCATTTTGTATGAAAATCTAGAATGATTACACGCAAGGCTAGTCACATTTTAATAGTGTGCCCATTAAAATGTACCTTTTAATTGTGTTTGTCTTCAATCAAAAAATAATATCTATTACAGTTATAAATATTTAAAAGCAACATTTAAGTCTATATTAAATGTAATGGTTATTGGTTTTGTATGACTTTGTAGTATTGTATAATGAAATGATAAACATATAATTTTCAATATTGTTCTATATATCATAGCATGGTCGATGGTTCAGTGCTAAGGACGTGTGCCTTTGGACTTAAAGTTTCTGTGTTCGATTCCCTGTGGAAGCCTCAAAATATTTTTGAGTACGTATTGTGAATGAACATCAATTTTTTATTGTTTATTTCAACAACACACTACGAGGGCTCACAGCCTAAATACTATCGTACCGTGGGTGTCGACAAAGAGGAAAGAGGCAACTTGTTAATTCTGGACTTGAGGGTTTGGAGGTTCGGAGGAGAAGGAAAAACATGTACCGCCAAGGAATTCCACAACTTAGAAGTCCTCGAGACAAAAAAGCGAACATAACAAGATGTTTTATGTCTGTTGACCTGGACAGCAAAAGGGTGCATTCGCTCTGTTCCCCTGGTAGATCTGTTGTGGGCAGCAGGTGGAGGAACTATGGAAGAAAGCTCCTCTGAGCAGTGCCCGTGCAGATATCTATAAAAGAGAGAGAGGTCACCAACGGCACATCAGTGGGCAAGAAATGGCAGTCTTTGGGTGAGGGTAGGGTCACCCATGAGACGTATATCCCTATTCTAAATCGAGTCCATAATATCGAGTGTAGAACCGGCAGCGGCGCCCCAGATGTGGGAGCAGTATTCGAGGTTTAGCCTTATCTGTGAAATATATATGGTTTAGAGATTAGCTGGTGAAAAGTGTTTGCGAGCCTGAAAGAGGAACCCCAATTTCTTAGCAACCTCTTTTGCAATTGATGTGGCATGTTGGTGTCAATTGAGATTTCGATCCACAGAAATGCCAACAAATTAAAAGGACTAATTACTTGGAATAAATTGGTTGTTCATTGTGATGGGTCCAGGGCTGGTGTATCTCTTATGATATAGAAAGCAAGACTGAGATTTGGTGCAGTTTAATTGTACACGATTTCTACTTCCCCAGTCTAATATTTTTTGGAGATCCACAGAGACAGCACCCTCCATGAGTCTGCGATCCTCATCTAATTGGGCTAAAGAGACAGGCTTAGAATATTGTATATTTAAGTGGAGGGTGCTGTCGTCCGCGTAGCTGTGAACTGGGTTGGATGTTCTAGAGAGGAAGTCATTGATGCAGAGAAAAAACAAAGTAGGGGCTAAAGCTGAACCTTGAGGGGCTCATGCATTAATTGGATACAGTTTAGAGGAATGGTCATCCACGACAACAGAAATGTTCCGGTTGGAGAGGAGATTTGCTGTCCAGGTACAGAGTTTTGGAGGTAGACCATAGGCCGGAATTTTATTAAGCGGCGCTGCGTGCCACACCTGGTCGAATGCTTTGGATATGTCTAGAGCGGCAATCTGGTATTCACCGTGTAGTTCCATAGACTTGTTCCAAGAATGGGTGACAAATGAAAGGAGGTCGGCAGTTGATCTGCGCTGATGAAATCCATACTGCCTGTCGTCGATTAGACTGTGTTCTTCAAGAAATTTTAGTAATTAGGTGTTTATATACTTTTCCATCACTTTAGAGACGACTGAAAGGAGCGAAATAGGCCTGTAGTTGCTAGGAAGCGCTTTGGATCCTTCTTTGGGGACGGGTTGTACTCGAGCAGGTTTCCAGTTACTAGGGAATATGCCTCTATTGTAAGATGTCTGAAACAGACGAGTCAGGACACGAACAAGTGCTGGTGCGCATTTTTTGAAAACAATTGCTGGGTTAATGCTGAATTGAAGTTATGGCATTGTGTTTAAACAAGTCGAATGTCTGCACGTTCCACCTTTGTAAGGTGGAGTAAAGCAGTCTGTTCCGCGTACAATGCGATGTTGACCACGTTAAATATCCCCACCATCAATACAGAAAAGCAAGATTCGGCAAAATTTCCGGGATAGGGAGGCCAAACTGCTCCGTGACGTCGGTGATTGGCCAAAGTCACGGAAATAGGTCGACGTTGTAGAAAAAAACTATGTCGTAATATTAATATGTTTTTTTAAATCCAAATCTTTTAAAATTCTATAACCAAATCAAAAATATATAGTATAATTTTAGGAGAACGCACAGAGGACGCCACAATTTATTTCAAATTATATTTAGCTAAAATTTACATCCACCGAGGCTGTGGCATTATAGTTGAGCAAGCTGAATGTTTGTAGGTACCGCCTGTCGGAGGGGGCATAAAGCCGTCGGTCCCGTGGATATACGATGTTGGGCACGTTAAACACTACTTACAGAAAGGCAGGGGTTTGGCAATTTTTTTCAGATAGTGAGGTGAAACGGCTCCTTGGCGACGTTGTTTGGCCTAGTCGCGGAAATAGACCGACGCTAAAAAATTTCAGATGCAATCCCTGTTTCGATTGATCCTTATTTGTCCAGAAAATTAGTGTTGTGAGCAAGGTACTTGCTTAGGCATTTGTATTTTATGTAATCGTCATCTATTTAATTAATTTTGTCGTCTCAATATTACATTTGGAAGAGGATATCCGTAGGTTCCAATGGGGTAATAATTATGGGAGAGCCGGTATAGTTCTAGCTGTCGCCAAGTAATAGTTAAATTAGTATATTCTATTGTTTTTATACCATCAATTTAGCCATCGTTAAATTATAATATAGTTATGAATATTGTGAGATAATTAAATCATGCTCTTATATTTTGCGGCCTATAAAATTTGCAATAAAAATGCAAGAAATACAAAACCGTTGATTAGTTGTTGAAATTTCCTGTGTTAGAGTCTGCAAGTCAGTAATTTTAGCGGAGGTCAGACTTAATGTAATGAAAACCGCTTAACGGAGAGAAGTACACCCGTCCGTTTAGACGGCAGTTTGTTCAACCGAACTTGAGGAACGCTAGTTTAGGAGTTTTCGCAAAACACCCAGTTACCAATGGCGACATAGTGCGTTACTTTCATTGGTATATGCAAAGTGCAAATTTAACAAAAATACTGTCACAAATGAACATCATTTGCTCACACGATAAATAATGGCGATTGTTTTGTTATACGCGTGTTTACCTCACAAATTTTTGTAAAGACTGCAACTTTTAACTGGCTAAGAAAAAAATATCCCGAGAAGAAGACGTGAGTTGCGAGTTTCTGGGGTTTTCTGCGCATTAAAGAGACTCAGTGTCTGTGTGGCACTTGGGAAAGAAAGTGCCTTGCGGAAGCAGAGACTATTTTAGAATCATTTTTATAAAGATTTGGCTTGATTTTGTTTACATTTCTACTATATTATACGACACCATAATATATCTATGCTACGCTAAAACTGTATTTGAAGCCGTTCATAAAAATACAAATATAGTGTCTTGAAATAATTGATTGAATCCCCCAGTTAAATAACAATCACTTGGCAAATTTTTAATTTCATGTTGTCTGCCATTTTCCATAATTGCGGCAAGATTACACGATTGTTGGTTCGGGTAGTATGTTTGATGCCTGGTTTTATGTCTAGTTTGGTGACCGTTGATGTATGGTTTATACCTGTTGTATAAATCAATCTGCGCGTGGCACTTAACTAGTCTGTCAGGCAGGCTGGACTTTAACCACTAAGTCGTCTGAACGCATGTCTTTGTGATTTTATTTTAAATTTGGAAAAGACTCTAAATATTGTGTACCAAATTACTTAAAATTCACAACATAGGTTTATTTGCACTATTTTTAGCCGCATGTAAAGTCTCGTACATGTAGGGTCTGATCCTTACAAAAATATAACGTTTTCAAAAAGTTTTCCCTGATTTTCCACCAGAAAAACTTGTGCATAAAGGCTGATTAGCGAACTCGACCTCGGTGTTCGCCCATACAAGATTTTTGCCAAGTTTGATTTAAATCAGTTTAGTATTTTTGAGTTATCGCTTGGATACATACATACATACATAAATATAAACATAATAAAGATTTTAACGGACCTTGGTTTTGGGTTCTCGGGACCCAAATTCGCGCTCATTTAAAGAAATTTTTTCAAAAGCTTTTCATTGATCTGACCTGACCTCTCTTTTAACGAATTTTTCTGAATGAAAATTCGCTAGAAAGATGAGTCTCGTTTTTCCGTTACGAATTTTACAAGGGTTGCTTTGTTAAAATACATAATAATGGGTCATTTAAATAAGTAAAAACAATGACTTGTTTCCTTGCTAGTCATAAACAAAAACCTCAAGTCCCTTCCAGTCAAACAAAAATCATTTAGTCCAATAGTTTTTTCAGCATTTTTTTGTTATAATGCAAAGTTGATTTAAATACAGTTTGCAGGTGACAAATGTTATAGAAATTGTTCTAAATTCGGTTAGAGCTTCTAGCAGTTACAAAGCAACAATCTTCCTCCTTTCCAAAAATTTCATTTATACAGACAAAATGCATTTTAAGAGTTCGCTTCTCAGTCAATTATCCTTTTTGTTGTACTAAAATTAACATAGGGTGACAGATGTACTTAAAGGTATGTGTATATATAGAAATAAAGATATGTGTAGACCACTGTTTGGTTTTTTTATGATAATGATCATTTACAAAACTGTCTGCAGTATAAGCAAGGCTGTTATTTCCGATGCGTAAGAAAGTGGCTTGGAATCCCTACGGATATTTTTTCTGTCACCATATTTTGAGGGAAACATCTCTGATAAAATCCGCATATATATTATTTACATATTCAGTATATTCAAATACTTATTCGAGTGGAAAATATAGTCTTTTCTCCTTGGAATTGTAATCGACTTCCGCACTCGTTGCTTGCAGATGAATTTCAGAGGAGGCTGATGAGGGTCGCAAAATATGCCCAACTTTTAAATAGCTGCTTATTGAAAACCTTTCTACACATAAATCAAGTTTGTTATTGCAGATTTTTTTTAAGTTTCAAACAAGTTAATCTTTGAAACTTATGCTGCACGCAAATTGTGTATCTTTTCTTATATTCTCAAAAATGTGCTGATCTAGCAAATACGTTATGATCGGGAATGTCGATGGAAACTTCCACAAAACCAAACATTCAATTTTTCATTAATTCTGAAATTTTATAGTTGCTTTATAAACGTGTTTGTTGACAAAATGAAACCAAAATTAGTATGCTATTTTATAAAACACAAAAAATCGCAGAAGATATCTTGGTATGTAAAACTTTTACAATATTAATTCGTGCTAGCGGGTTTTCCAAAAATTGCTTAAAAGACTTTGTTTTTAATTGGGAGATCTTTTCGTGCAAATATTAAATCTGCCACTGCCTCTTCCTAATAGAAAATTTGCATGTTTTAATGAATTTTCGCAGAAAAAATTCACTAATGTGGATCCCGACTTTTGAATTTTGAAAATTTTTTTGCAAATGAGCGCGAACTAGCACCCCTAAAACCCATATCTGGGGTCGGTTTCACCGCGTCCAGAATTTATGGAAACTCGACCTTTTGGCTCCTGTTTTGGAGCCATTTTCAAGCGGTAAAGACACTCTAAGGCCTCAATCTGCCTACTCCTTAGAGCGGTGGACAAAGGTAGGTATAGGAAATATGTAAGGACACTCTAAGGCCTCAATTTGCCTACTCCTTAGAGCGGTGGACAAAGGTGGGTTGGTTCGTTGTCCACCGCTCTAAGGAGTAGGCAGATTGAGGCCTTAGAGTGTCCTTACATATTTCCTTTACCCACCTTTGTCCACCACTCTAAGGAGTAGGCATATTGAAGCCTTATTGTGTCCTTACATATTTCCTTTATCCACCTTTGTCCGCCACTCTAAGGAGTAGGCAGATTGAGGCCTTAGAGTGTCCTTACATGTCTCCTTTATCTCTTGAAAATGCCTCCAAAACAGGAGCCGAAACGTCGGGTTTCCATAAATTCTGGACGCGGTTCAACTCGAGAACCAAGTATGTCTCATATATATATATATATATATATATATATATATATATATATATATATATATATATATATATATATATATATATATATATATATATATATATGTGTGTGTGTGTGTGTGTGTGTGTGTGTGTGTATCATTTTTCTTGAAAATCTTGGAAAGTTTGATTTTAATCAGTTATTTTAAAAGTATGTGCCCCGTCCTAGGCATTACTATACAAACTGTGTGTTCTAGTATATTACTTTTCTATGGTCTTGATTATTTACACCATACAATTTTTGTTTCAAATTGTTTTTTTTTCCTTCTCGCATTTTAACGAAATTAACGAAAATCACGGCTGACGTACAGATATAAGAGCTTGTTAGTCACTTCGATCCGTATTTTAACTCATAAAGAGCTAATGCGTACCAATGGACGTCTACCAGAATAATCAATTTTGCCGTTTCAACTTTTTTTTATCAGAGGCTTGTAATTTCTTTGTCCTGTAACCTAGGGTTCTGAATTTTGCTACAAACAATACCCTTTATGACAGAAACCAGCGTAGCAAATGTGATTAAAATAGCTATTTAATTTTCGGAAATATGATTTTTTTCGAAAGGAAACCCAACATTTTTCCGGAAAACCTTATACTTGCTAGAGAACTTATCCAAGCCCTTTACAAAAGGAAGGTACACACCAAAGTTGATCAAAATCGGCCCATTACTTTTTGAGTATCGGTGTGATATATATATATATATATATATATATATATATATATATATATATATATATATATATATATATATATATATATATATATATATATATATATAAATTGAAACTGACCCCGGATATGGGTTTTAGGGGTCCTAGTTTTGCGCTCATTTAAGGAATGTTTTTCAAAATTCAAAAGTCCGGATCTCCTCATTAGTGATTTAAAAAAAAAAAATTCACTTAAATTGAATTAAAAGGCGAGTTCTCATCTCATTAATTAATTTATTCTATGTAAACTCGCTAAGAATTCATTGCATTTACATAATCTGTCAGGCTTAACGAAGCCACTTATGAAATAAAGGTACCTGCCGAATTTCAGGAAAATCGACACATTATAAGTTATCGGTGAGAGCCTTTGAGGTGGCTAATAACTTGTATAATATTTGTTTATTATGCATGAAACTCGCGTTACTTACATTCTATAATAATTTAGAACGAGAGCTAATATCTGAATTAGACCATATATAAACACAGTACCAAACACTATTTGCTCTGTCATTAATTACTAACAAGATACCTAACTAAGTATATACAACAAGAACAACAATGGCAATGTTGATCATCTGGCTGGGTAAACATAGTACAGTGGACCTTAATGATGAAGATTTGGTGTAGTGGGTCAACACTTGTGTTTTCGGATCGATGTGCTACGTTTACCAATGTGTGTCATGGGAAGCATCTGTCACTATATCTGGAGATTCTGACCAGGCTAACTAGATGCAAGTTGTGGTTCGATACCCGATAGATTGCTGTGTTGCAACGTTTCATTATTGGTGTTTACAGAAGACCAACCTTGATTGTAAATCAATATTGAGCGTAGCGTTGTCCTATATCGGCCAGTGCGAGTGCAATGATATAACAGAAGACTGCTCTAAGTGACTGGTAAGACACGAAGCAAGTGCCGCCACCTAAATTGCGATACCAAGAAGTACGTTATCACGCAATCTCCCAATGACACAAAATGTAAAAAAAAATAGAGACTGTACACAACCAACTAATAATTTAGTAAATTGTCAGCCCTGGCCCGTTTATACCCTAATATTGGGACAAAGTATGTAAGGCTAGATGCATTCTCACCACAATTAGAACCGTAGACCGGTTTCGCTCTAATTAGAGCTCGTCAGTACGGCATACTAATTGCAGCTAAAATACACCTATAAAGTAATACGGCTATGGTAGCCAGCCTTCCAACACTAAGTGAGTGATGAGACACGAAGCAACGTGCCGCCACCTACATTGCGAAACCAAGAAGTACGTTATCAGGCAATCTCCCAATGACACAAAATGTAAAAAAAATAGAGACTGTATACAACCAACTAATAATCTAGTAAATTGTCAGCCCTGGCCCATTTATACCCTAATATAGGGACAAAGTATGTAAGGCTAGATGTATTCTCACCACAATTAGAACCGTAGACCGGTTTCGCTCTAATTAGAGCTCGTCAGTACAGCATACTAATTGCAGCTAAAATACACCTATAAAGTAATAGGTAGCCAGCCTTCCAACACTAAGTGAGTGGTAAGACACGAAGCACCGCCACCTAGTTGCGGAACCAAGTAGTATGTTGTCACGCCAGCTCCAAATAACACAAAGGTTAAAAAATAGTGACTGTATACAACCAACTAACAATTTGGTTAGTTGTCAGCCCTGGCCCATTTCTACCCTAATATAGGGACAAAGTATGTAAGACTAGATGCATTCTCACCACAATTAGAACCGTAGACCGGTTTCGCTCTAATTAGAGCTCGTCAGTACGGCATACTAATTGCAGCGAAAATACATTTAAAAAGCAATATGGCTATGGTAGCCAGCCTTTTAACACTAAGTGAGTGGTTAACGTGCCGCCACCTAGTTGCGAAACCAAGTAGTACGTTGTCACGCCAGCTCCAAATAACACAAAGAGTTAAAAAATAGTGACTGTATACAACCAACTAACAATTTAGTAAATTGTTAGTCAAATTGTCAGATGTATTTTCGCTGCAATTAGTATGCCGTACTGACGAGAACAAATTAGAGCGAAACCGGTCTACGGTTCTAATTGTGGTGAGAATGCATCTAGCCTTAGAGAAGACTGCTGAAAACTTGAGAGCTTGCTACTCCATCATTTTTGTAGCTTATAAATCGATACTAAGAGCCTCGGTGGCCCTGTGGTAAAAAAGTGTACCTTTGGCTCCAAGGGCACTGGTTTCGATTCCCAGGGTTCCCCTTTCACTTTTTAGTACATACTGTAAAGCTAACATTAACCGAGGTGGTGGTATTGTGTTTAAGCAATTTAAATTTCTGCGCGTTCCGCCCTTCGGAGGGGGCGTGATTATGTCGGTTCCGTGCACCATGCGATGTTGTGCATGTTAAAGATCCCCAACCGCCTCACGGACACGCATGGGCTCGGCAAAACTTCCAGGGTAGTGAGCTGAAACTGCTCCTTGGCGTCGGTGTTTGGCCATAGGCGCGGAAATAGACCATCGTTAATGAAAGGAAAAAATATATACTATGTCAAATTAGGGCCAAGCCAACAAAAACATGTGCCTAAAACAAAAACAGGTGAATATGCATAAATTCTTTAATGTAACGATTCTTACAAAGAAACAACGATTTGTTAGGTTAAAATATCCGTATCGAGTTCTTAGTTGTAAAATCAAATTCTATAACCAGATAATAACAAATATGGTTTACAGGCCCTCGCTGCATTTGAAGAAAATGAGTGATGATTAAAAATACGATTTGGAGATCTTTTAACCCACCGGGATAACAAACAAAAAATGTTAGATGATCAAATTTATTTTCCATGGCTCTTTGATTAAAAAAATTCGGGACGCAGCAAGTGCGTTATAGTAGCGAATTTTTATAAGAATTATACACTATTACTTTACGGCATATTAGTAAAGTTAATACTTGAAACTTACACAGACCTTGAATAACGATTTTAGAGGTCCTAGTACGCGCACATTTGAAGAATTCTTTCGAAGGTGTTACCAGAGCTTTCTCTCTATTATCAAAAAAATCTTAAGTTCTGTCTTCTTTTGAAAAAAATACCCGAAACTCAATTTTCTATGAAGCTAAAGACCTAATTTTTGTTATATCTGTAGATAGTGTAAGTCTCTTTAAAAGAAACTTGTATTACAAATTTCATTAAAGTTATACAGAAGATTTCTAGAAGGAAACTTAATTCATATTTAGAAAAGTAAACTGTCTGCCAAATTATAAACTTAGCAGTTATTTTTCCTTATCAATAGCCAGTATAATTTCATTTTAGTCAACCTAATCAAACCGGTTTTTTCAATATCAACAATAACAAAATTATAATTTCAGCCTCAAAGGTGACAAACTTATTTAGGCCTTCTAACCAAATATGAGATCTTGTTCAAAACGTATGAAATCTGTGCACTATTGTTTCTCCAAATGTCAAAATAAAACATAAAAAAACATACATTCATCGAGCTGGATTCGATTGCATAACTCTCTGCGTAGGAGGCAAGGGCGATGCCCCCTGCGCCATATGGGTACACGTCAATTAACGTTTTATTTGTGTCATACTTTAGATCGGCTTCATGCCCGGGATATTATATTCAAAGTATACATAACAACTATTAACTACAGAATTAGTATAATTACCATTGAAACACATCCCACAACTGTTTTGGTCCTATATGACGTCTTATGTTTAAGTTTAAAGATAGAAGAATCTATTTTAGAATCATTTTTATAGAGACTTGGCATGATCTTGTTTAAATTTCTGCTATATTATGCGGCAGTATAATATGTTTATGCTGCGCTAAAACTGTATTTGGGGCCTTTCATAAAACTACAAATATAGTGTATTTTAATAATTGATTGAATCCTCCAGTTAGATAACAATTACTTGGCACATTTTTAATTTCATGTCGTCTATCATTTTCCATAATTGCTGACGATATTTTACGATTGTTGGTTCGGGTAGTATGTTTTCTGCCTGTTATATATTTAGTTTGGTTACCGTTGAAGTATGGGATATACTTGTTGTATGAATTAATCTACGCGTGGCAGTTAACTACTTTGTCTGCCAGGTACTGGACTTTAACCACCAAGTCGATTCAACGCATGTCTTTGGGATTTTATTGCTAATTTGGAAAAAAATACATATTGTGTACCAAATTACTTAAGATTCACAACATAGGTATACTTGGACTATTTCTAGCCACATGTAAAGTTCCATTCCAGCTACTCTGATATTTACAAGAACGTGGCGTTTTCCCCGATTTTCCAGCAGAAACACTTGAGCATAAAGGCTGATTATCGAACTCGACCTCGGTGTTCGCCCATATAAGATTTTTGCCAAGTTTGATTGAAATCAGTTTAGTATTTTTTAGTTATCGTTCGGATACATACATATATATATATATATATATATATATATATATATATATATATATATATATATATATATATATATATATATTTATCAGGCTAAATAAAAGCTATCTGCGTAATAAATAATTGGCCTTTCATTGATCGCTTGGATGAGTTTATTAACCAACACAATCAAGCTGATTTTTTCGAAATAAGTGTCTCTCAATATACTATGATATTTTCTATGTTAAAACCATTGTAAAAGTTCACTACCACAACGCATTTACTGCGCCCACACTTTTTTTACTACACGCATATTTTTTAATTTATTTGCAATAGAAAAGCATATTCAGTCCTGCTTATTTTGCAATAAGTTTTTATATAACGGTTCGGATTACATCTTAGGCACACTAGGCGGCTTAGAAACAACAACTTAGTCTAAGTCTTGGGATCGATATCATTAAAGGAAGTCCAACATCTGTCACTCTACTCGGACCCTGGAAACTTAGGGTGAATTGAGCCTCGAAGGTTGACGTGGCAGTTCTGTTTCGAATCTCTGCTATATATCTTCCAGTTCACAGTTCAACACTACTAACCTACTTCAGGTTATAGCAATAAAAACACTTAACTACGTACTTTTACAGAGGTCAGGTTTTGTTTTCTTTTTGACAGAAATGAATAACAAGTAGACTTAACTTTCGTTAAAATACCTGTCTTGTTTTGTAGAAAAAAAATCATTTTAGTTGGGTCAAACTAGAAACCCCACAACCCGCATTCAGGACCCGTTTATATATATATATATATATATATATATATATATATATATATATATATATATATATATATATATATATATATATATATATATATATATATATATACAAGGTGTGGCGCCAAGATATTTAGTTAGCCGTTTCTCAATAACTACTCCGATTTGAATTTTTTTAATTTACAATCATACGTTTGAGGCAAATTCCAGTTCAATGAAAATAGTCTAGGTTATTGCAAATGTCCGTTTTAACCGGAAGTGACCATCAACTTGCTTATTTTTAACACAATATAGTAATTTTTATTATATTTTTGAATTCTACATTGAATTTGAGATAAATTATTACTAACATACCATATGTGAAAAATCAGTCGTTTTCGAAATGTTTCGAATTTTTGCACATTCTGCAAAACCTAGGTGAACGTTACACGTTATCTCTCTGTGGAAATACAACTGAGAAGATTCAATTTCTGCACAAATGGCCCTCAGTTTAGCACCTAAACAACACGTTTGATTATGTTTCTTTTAAATATACAGGATGATGTGAATGAGTCGTGCCATTTTATAAAATTGAAATCACAATTCTCGCTTATTTAAAGTGGAACACTCTATATTTTTGGAACTATTTCAGTTGGCATCTAGTTTCCCTTTCAACGCGCATTAGCGTTTATTCTACCCATACTCCACCGTTTCCCGAATATATCAATTTTATTGGATTCACTTAATTCAAATTTTCACAATATATTTAAAGCAGGCTTTGAAGCTTGATAATATGCTTGTTGACGTCTACATGTCAAAGCAGTGTCAATCTAAGCTTATTGTCATAAAAATCGAGATACTATCAGTAAATGCGAACAGAAGCGTTGGGAGTGCTTAGCTTCGACTGGAGTCTGCAGAAACCGGCGCGAAAAGATGCATCTCTGCACCTCTCTCATACAGCTAGATGCAAATGGGTAATCAAAAGGACAGAAGACATCTGGTGGCAACGCTAAGAGACCGGAGCTGCTTACATAAACAGGTGCAAAGCTTGGCTCACTCTCGGTTGGCCGATAGCCACCAGTCGGGCAACAACTGGGTTACCTCTCGGTGCTTACCTAGTGCATCACTGCGGTGACTAACTGCCACATTACCTCAGACATTTCGGTGCTTACCTAGAGCACATCTTCGGCAAAATACCGTGCTATCTTAGTGTGCCGAAAGCCACCAATTGTGCAACAACTGCATCTGGCTGCGGCATTAGTACCGCGTTACCTTCAGATTGTCGGCGGTCTAAAAGAGAAAACAACTAATTATCGCACTACCTTAGTTTTTTGGTGCTAGTCAACAGCAAGTAACTACATAATATAACTTTTACGTTAGGTAACAGATCGGTATGTGGTATATAGCTGGTGCAGAAGGAATACTCTCCGTGTACAAAATTTTAGTACCGAAGTAACAGTTTTTCCTTGTCAATGCAACAAGTTTAGTTTCGTTCTGATAAGTTTCGCTACCGCCGTAATAAATTTCACTGTAGTTGTAATGAGTTTTTTGTCTTAACCTTTGTGTCGGACCACTAGTAACCTCAAAATCAAATGGTGTACTTGAGAGCTAAAGTTTATGGCTGGTATGTAGTTCTGCTGCCTAGTATCTACAGGGAGCCCAGCTTCAGGTCAGCCCTCCGAGGCTAACGTCACACTATCTTCAGTTGTGCCCTTCATCTAGCCCAGGTCCAGTTTAGGACTTCGATAGAAATCAATCCAATGTGTCTTTCATGGCACAAGACTGCTGGGTAGTCATGCTGTCTGGAAGCAAGAAGGTTCTTCTTCTAGCTTATGCGAGTGAGTCGAAACTTTACGTTACAACCTTATAGATAGTTTTTTTTTATTATGATACAAAGAACATTCAATGAAATTTATTTAAAGCAGTCAGTTTATTCAAAATTCCTAGTAAACAGTGACGCTGTTATTAGGGCCGTTTCTTCATATAAATTAGATGCTGTAGCTTACACATTAATTATAAAGACGCCCTCGCAGTTAGAAAATCTAACACGTCATCGGCACTGTCCATGCATCACATGCATACAGGAGACAAAATAGGCTTGGACAATGCCAAAACAATATCCCCAGTCTACAATTTTGAAACTGAACCTATCCGCGAAGCGATTAATATTGGAAGTAGTCCCGATTGTTTAAACAATGAATATCATGGTCCCAAAACAGCAACACTGCCAGGCGTGGTGGTAAATGCGATGACAAGGCGATTTCGCCTTTAGACAGTGATAATAATGACGACAGATGTCTTATTTAGATGGGCACATACCTGAAGTTACCTAAAGGCAAAACAAAATTCCTTCGTATATACAAACTATTTATTTTGTTATTTTCTGAGTGGTCTTCGCAAAGCAAATGTAAACTGTTAGTTCTAACGTGAATTTTATCCAATTAAAGCTTGATTCTATCGTGTACTCCATAAAGTGCTTCCTCAGCATCGAACATATATTGGTTCTACACCCTGACATTTTAAGCTGTTTGAGTTTTCTGTGTGTAGCAAGACAAATAGAAACCATTCAAGTAAAACGGTTGATGTAGTGCAATTTCCAGTTTTTATCAAATTTCCACATATTATGCCGTTTGTATTTACCTTATCAGTGGAACGCACTCTCTCCGTGAAGTAATTCCAATCCTTCCGCTACATTAAACAGAGCGTCTCCTCGGCACTAGATATATTATCTGTCTCTTGGAGCCATTACTGTTCACATAAAGTGCACCAGTTCATCCAAACTTGACTGAAAACAATAAACTACAAGTTTATGATGTTCTCTGCAGATATTTTAACGTTGATATCAATGCTGCTACTCGTGTTTCTAGATACAAGTATAGAAGACATAGTAAAGGAAGTGTTGGTATAGATTATTGGATATCGGTAACTGTATCGTAGTTGAACCTTGTATTATATAAAGATAACAGATGTGTAACCATGTTTATAAAGTGGATACAACCAGGAATAAAATAGTAGTTTGTAAGTATCCATTGTCCAGCGATACGGTCGGTATTATAGATTAAAAGCAAACATATTAACCCAACCAACAAAGTTGTTTTATAATCTGAAGGTTCTCTGGCTATTTTGTTTTATATGTATTTTCTTAACACTTTCAAAATGCCGATTCATTATATAAAGCCGCAATAAACACTGATTCGTTGTAGACAGCTGCATTATTTTATAAGTTTATCTTCAAAACTTGCATATAGCAGGACTATAAAATATCTTATAAAACAGTCACAGAATTATTATAAAAAAGCTTCCAGAGCCTACTTATAAAAGTATTGAAAACAATTCAGAAAATGAGATTATTTTATAAGCAGTTTGTCGAAAAGTTGGCTGGTGTGTTATACTTACAATATGGTAGGTGGTAGTGGACTTTTCCCTTACGTGATAGTAAAGGATTTTTTTCACGCTCGAGGGGGTACCACCCCTTATATCAAGGGGCCGGTGAAGTCCCAACGGACGTTTCCAGTTCTGGTGTATGAGTTGGTTTCCCTTATATGCAAAAATTATGATGGCTCCTCCTTGTACAAAAGATTCTGGAGGTAAAATACCTCTCCATTAGGATCTCCGGGGGAGAGGTGTACAGGGGGCGCTAGCATCAAGATTTAACATATCCTTCTCGAATATATGTGGCCTAAATTCTAACCTGAGCTCGGTCCACCGTTTCCTCCAGGCTAATAGGCCCCAACTCCTCTTCCTCACCAAAACTCAAATCAGTGCCAAAACAGCCACTAATCACCTTAATTTCCCAGGGTGTGAGCTCCTTACTTCCTTTAGATTGCAAGAAGGTATGTGCGCGTACGTATGTAGCAATCTACCTTGCACCAGACTCCCCAATTTAGAAGCTGGAAAAAAAGACATACTATTGATAAAACTCTCTTTCAGGGCTGCAACTAAATTCATCTGTTGCATTTACCGGTCACCTTCTGACAACAACTTTGTCCAGCTCTTTGACTACCTTTCTGATACAACCGACCATCTGATTTCTGAATATCCTTCCTCCCAGGTCACTATTCTTGGTGACTTCAATGTCCATAATAAGGAATGGCTACGATCTTCAAAAACCGATCCACAAGGAAGAGCAGCGGAGGCCTTTGCAGTCAGCAATTCTTTAGCCAATATGGTTCAGCAACCTACTTACTTTCCTCGCGACCCAACACACAGCTCAAATCCCTTGGATCTCCTTCTTGCTACAAATCCTGACTGCTATAAGATATCAAACACCCCACCCCCCTAGTCGCTCAGACCACGGCATGGTCACTGCTTTCTGCGCACTGCAACCCGAGGTGACACAGTCATCACACACACACGTATCGTTTGGCACTACAACTCCGCGAACTGGGACGAAATTCGACATTACTTTTCCTCATTTTCATGGGCGTCTGTCTGCTTCTCTCATCCTGGCCCCTTTGATATCTCACAAAACGTCACCGAAATTATCCAAGCTAGCATGGAATTATTTATTCCACGAACACAGAAAACCTCTGCAGCCACTCAAAAGCCCTGGTTCTCTAAATGCTGTGATAAGATCAGACTTGAAAAGGTCAAAGCTCACACGATCCCAGTTAAGGAAACCGTCAAGCATTTAACGACGCAAGAAATCGATATGTCCGCATTCTTTCTGAGGCAAAAAAACTCGTTTAATAACCACATCAAAAACAAAGCAGCAGAAAACCCTTCTGGACTCTTACTAAATCCATTGGCAATAATTTCTGCAAAAGAAAGCTGCTCGAGTACTACCCGTTCCCAAGAAAGGATCCAAAGCGCTTCCTAGCAACTACAGGCCTATTTCTCTCCTTTCAGTCGTCTCTAAAGTGATGGAAAAGTATGTAAACACCAAATTGCTAATATTTCTTGTAAACCACAGTCTAATCCACGACAGGCAGTATGGATTCGGTCAGCGCAGATCAACTACCGACCTCTTTTCCTTTGTCACACATTCTTGGAACAAGTCTATGGAACTACACGGTGAATTCCAGGTTGTCGCTATAGACATATCTAAAGCATTCGACCAGGTCTGGCACGCAGCGCTGGTTAATAAGCTTCTGGCCTATGGCCTACCACCAAAACTCTGTACCTGGACAGCAAATTTTCTCTCCAGCCGGAGCATTACTGCTGTCGTGGATGGCTATTCCTCTAAACTGTATCCAATTCATGCAGAAGTTCCTCAAGGTTCAGCTTTAGCCCCTACTTTGTTTCTTCTCCATATCAATGACCTGCCCTCTAGCACATCCAACCCAGTTCACAGTTACGCGAACGACAGCACCCTCCACTCAAATATACAATATTCTGAGCCTGTCTCTTTAGCCCAATTATATGAGGATCGCAGACTCATAGAGGGTTCTGTCTCCGTGGATCTCTAAAAAATATTAGACTGGGGAAGTAGAAATCTTGTACAATTCAACCCCACCAAATGACACTCTTTCTTTTTCGTAAGAGATACACCAGCCCTAGACCTATCACAATGAACAACCAAGTTATTCAAAGTAATGTGCCCTTTTCACTTGTTGGCATTTCTGTGGATCGAAATCTCAATTGGCACCAACATGTCACATCAAGTGCAAAAGCGGCTGCTATATTAGTTTTTCTCTTCCGGGCTCGCAAATACTTCTCACCAGCTAATCTCTATACCTTATATACGTCACAAATAAGACGAAACCTAGAAAACTGCTTACACATCTGGGATGCTGCTGCCGCTTCTACAATCACTATCCTGGACCCCATTCAGAAGAGAGCTATACGTCTCATCGGTGACCCTATCCTCACCCAAACGCTGCCATCCCTTACCCACCGACGTGCCGTTGGTGACCTCTCTCTCTCTCTTTTATAGATATTTGCACGGCACTGCTCAGAGGATCTTTCTTCCATAGTTCCTCCACCTGCTGCCCCCAACAGATCTACCAGGGGAACAGAGGGAATGCGCCCTTTTACTATCCAGGTCACCAGGCATATAACGTCTTGTTATGCCCGCTCTTTTTTCCCGAGTACTTTCAAATTGTGGAATTCCTTGCCGGCACATGTTTTTCCTTGTCCTCCGAACCTCCAAACCTTCAAGTCCAGAATTAACAAGTTGCCTCTTTCCTCCTTGTCGACACCCACGGTACGATATTATTTAGGCTGTAAGCCCTCGTGTTGTGTTGTTGAAATTGAAGAAAAAAAGTTTTCACAACTATAATAAAATATAAAATTACTAGTTGGAAAAGAACTGTGTGAAATAGAGGGCACTTAAATTATATTTTGCAGGGTCTGCAAAAACATGTTGTGGATAATGAAGAATTAAAAAAAGAATAAATATTATTTTGATTATTACATATCTCATTTTATACTAATTTCCATACTGAGTCTTACCAATAGTTCTTTTACGCGAACGATAGCGACACGGTAGACAAATCCAAATTTATTATGCGAAATAATTAACCAGTGAGTGTTACAGTCTAACTGGAATAAATATTTGCCACACGTATACACCATTGTTAATTAAAAAATATGAGAAAAGTATGTTAATGGATTCATATAAAAATACGAAAATTAAGTCAGACGTATAAAAATACGTTACAAGTTATCTGGATTGCGTTTTTTATATCAGGAAAGCATTTATGTTTCGAAACAAAAAGTTTAGAATCTGTTTGCCATTAAACATTAAACCGAGGATTTTGGTCGGGCGGGCAAGGCTTTGGGCAATTGGTTTTTAACGCAATTGGCTTTTAACGCACAACAAAATACTACAATTATATGTTGAACAAGTTACTATGTAGGCCACCAGAATTAATTAAAAATAAAGTTGCTTTGAAAATAACGATATTAGAGTATGTCTGTTTTACATCAGCAGCCGCGGTAATTTTATAAAGTTAGTTTATATTCCAATTATATACTTTAATTGTAAAAGAATAAATGTGATCTGGAGCTTACATAAAATAAAAAACACTTTTGCTCGACTGCATCAACTACTTTTTATGAGGAAAAATAACTTCTTATATCTAGCAAATAAAAAATGGTTCGATATCATGAACGATATGTATCAAATAACTGTGGCTAGTTTTATCGAATTATGTGAGCAATTTGGAAAGAATCCAACAGACTGCGCCAAAATATATGGCGTCCAAATGCTCAGAGATTTAGTCCGCTATCGGAATTTCCAGTTCCTAGATATTATTAAAATTTCTATAGGGGTTCTCTTTCACTCACTCATTCTAGATTAATATCAAAAGAATTTTATCAAAATTAGTTAATAAAATGTGAAGTTTTATATTCTAAACAGAGATTGTTCCAAATCAATCAATAATTAGTTAGTTAATTTTAAGCATAACTAAGCGTTTTCAAAGAGCTAAATGTTTTAGTTTATGTTGTTTAACTACAGACAATATTAAGCAAAGCTACCCCACATTGGGTTGATAAAGAAAAACTTTCACATGCTTTTTTTTGCCTGAAAAAACTGATTTAAGAAAATTTTTATATAGAAATGGTTATTGAAAAGTGATGCGTCAAAATTTAACAGCTTACAATTATTTACTTTTGTTAATTTATTATTAGACAATTATATCACAAAAATTGTATTAGCGAATTTTAATTATAAAAAATTCGCTAATAGAGAGATCACAATGTAGAGCTTTAGACATTTCATCAGATGAGCGCGAACTTGGGTTCCTAGAACCCAAAACCAAGGTCCGTTATAATTGTTATATGTTTATATATATATATATATATATATATATATATATATATATATATATATATATATATATATATATATATATATATATATATATAAGCGGTAACTCACATGTCTTCATTGTATTAAGACCACTATATTTTTGTAAGTATCAGAATAACTGAAATGAGATTTTACATGTGGCTAGAAATGGTGTAAATAACCCTATATTGTGAATTTTAAGTAATATGGTACACAATCTTCAGAACTTTTTCCAAATTAAAAATAAATTCCGAAAGACATGCGTTGAAACAACTCAGTGGCTAAAGTCCAATGTCTGACAGACAAAGTAGTTAACTGCCACGCCTAGATTGATTTATACAACAGGCATAAACCATGCATCAACGATAACCAAGGTAAATAAATACCAGGAATAAAACATACTACCCGAACCAACAATCGTTAAATCTCGGCCACAATTATGGAAAATAACACACGACATGAAATAAAAAAAATCGTTATTTAACTGGGGGATTCAATCAATTTTTAAAATACACTATATTTTTAGCTTGATGACCCGTCCCAAATACAGTTTTAGCGCAGCATAGATATATTATGCTGTTGTTTGAGACTGAAAGTATCGCAACATACAGTAGAAATGTAAACAAAATCAAGTCAGGTCTATAAAAATGATATGACTTTTAATATACTACCCCGGACATGAAGCTTGTGTCAAGTATCATATAAAGAAAACGTTAGTTGACGTATGATCAGATAGCTCAGTGGTAGCGTGCTGGTCTTCTGCGTAGAAGGCTGCATTATTGAATCCAGCTCGATGAATGCATGTTATTTTTTTATTTTGACATTTGGAGAAACAATAGTGTACAGATTTCATACGTTTTGAACCAGATCTCATTTTTGTTTAAAACGCCTGAATAACTGATTCACGTTTGAGTCTGAAATTATAATATTTTGTTATTATTGATATTGAAAAAGTTCGGGACGCAGCAAATGCGTTATGGTAGTGACTTTTCATTAAATGCTTCAAATTTGAATAACTAAATATTCTATAAACTTAAAGAGTAGAATTTTGATGTGTAGTAAGGTCTTTCCCAAGGTAATATGTCCACCTGATTTCATTTAAATAGCTCTGTAATTTTCGGACATAATTTTTTTTTAAAGAAAACTCAAAATTCTTACGGAAACCTTGTCTGATTTTCCTGGCTACCGAGCTCGTCTAAGCTAATAAAAGAAAGGTGCCCGCCAATATTTATATATATATATATATATATATATATATATATATATATATATATATATATATATATATATATATATTGTTATAGTATGTTTGTAGGGCCCCACGATTGGGTGTCAATTGTTACATGCTATTTTTGAAGGTTTTTATTATATATATATATATATATATATATATATATATATATATATATATATATATATATATATATATATATATATATATATATATATATATCATTCGTATTTGTTCTTATGGGGCTATCTTAAGGAAAATGTATACCAAAATGCCCCAGCTAATATGGAACAGTTAAAGAAGAATATCAAGGAGGAAGTTGCCTTTATAACCCCGGATCTACTTCGTCGAGTATTCACCCATGTGGGCACAGTATTTCAAGAGTGCCAGCGACACAACGGACGACATGTGTTAAATATTATGTTTAAGACATAATTTCCCAAATGTCTCCTCTTGTATGTTATAAGTAAATAAGCTGTGAGTAAAGTGGCTTGGATGTTATTATATTTCCTAATATTTCGTTACTTTTGAGACACCCTGTATTTTACCAAATGCCCTAAGAAACGAAACTCACTATTGACTTATGTTACACAAGTAAGTACTTCTGATATATGCTAACTGTAATGTTGTACTTTTTGTACGGCTAGATGTATTCTCACCACAATTAGAACCGTAGACCGGTTTCGCTCTAATTAGAGCTCGTCAGTACAGCATACTAATTGCAGCAAAAATACACCTATAAAGTAATACAGCTATGGTAACCAGTGTCTCAAAACTAAGTGAGATGTAAGACACGCTTTTACACGTATCGCCATCTCGTTGCGAAACCAAGTAGTATGTTGTCACGACAGCTCCAAAAAGCACAGAATGTTAAAAATAGAAACTGTATACAACCAACTAACAACTTAGTCAGCTCTGGTCTATTTCTTCCTCAATATGGTGACAAAATAAGTAAGGCCAGAGGTATTCTCACCACAATTAGAACCGTAGACCGGTTTCGCTCTAATTAGAGCTCGTCAGTACGGCATACTAATTTCAGCAAAGATACACCTATAACGTAATATAGCTATGGTAGCCAGCCTCTCAAAACTAAATGAAATGTAAGACACGAAGCACGTATCGCCACCTAGTTGAGGAACCAACTAGTATGTTGTCACGGCAGCTCCAAATAACACAGACTGTTAAAACACAGAGACTGTATACAACCAACTATTTAGTAAATTGTCAGCCCTGGCCCATTTCTTCCACAGTATAGGGACAAAGTATGTAACGCTAGAAAAGAAAGAAATGGGCCAGAGCTGACACTTTACTAAATTGTTAGTTGGTTGTATACAGTCTCTATTTTTTATCACTCTGTGTTATGTCGAGCTGCCGTGACAACATACTACTTGGTTCCGCAACGAGATGGCGATACCTGTAAAAGCGTCGTGTCTTACATTTCAATTAGTGTTGTACTTACAGTTAGAGCCAATATAAAATAAAAGTCGATATGTAAATTGTACAACATTTTTTTAAATATTTTTTCTTATGTATAAGTCTTTTACTTCCCTAGCAATTATATACCAAAAAAAAAGTGCTCGTGAAAAAAGATGTGGAGTTTTCAAACTTATACTTTAGTAAAAACATTTTATTCAGAACGGTGCTATTAGCCCTCTTTAGTGACATGCTAATGAGGGTCGTTTCATAACTAGAGGGCGATAAAAGCTAAATGTTCCCGAATAACTTTAGTGTGTGGGTTACGCGTGATTATATGTGAAATGGACAACGGTGTTATTTCAAATTCACAATTTAACTAAATATTAAAAACCCTGAACAAGTATTATTTTCTGCGGGACACTATACACGATGTTATTTTAAATTATTCCTATTTGCTTCTTTATCTTCAGAGGTCAGTAGGTAAACTATAGAGAAACAAGAAATCAGCAGCTCAGATCTAGTATTGAACACACGAAGGTCTTGATGATGTCAAGCGAGACCTGGTAGGCGTTCTGAACAATAGATAAACTCAGACCCTACGGTTCTTTTGGTTCATAAATGCTTAGTAGCATAGAAAAAACATTGTGTCGGAACTGTCGTTATAAAAAAATGTTATATTTTAAATACAATATATAAAGGTGATTTCAACATCAATTATACCCATTAAAAAAATTAAAATATATTTATAGAGGTGATCTTTTTCGAGATACTATATAAAATTATACAAATTTAAATCAACCAATCATTACAATTGAATATAATCATATTATATATATATATATATATATATATATATATATATATATATATATATATATATATATATATATATAAGGAGAAAGGTTACGGACAAGGCTACAAGGAGACAACCGCATACACGTGTTTCAAGCATATTAGCCATCATCAGTACGGTATAGCCAGGTGAAGATGGGAACACTCTGGATGAAGATGCAAAAATACACGGAGTAACAACAGGCAACCAGTGCACATTTGCAGCAACATTCGGAAGACCCTCAATGGTATAAATACAGATGCTGTTTGGCAATATTTTACAAACTAATGCACAGACAATCCTCACGTTGTACTTTCTATGTCTCCATCTGGTGACATATTAAGTAAACGATGTCGAATGTTTCCGGGATTGGTTAAGAACACGACAATCGACTGAATATATCCGTGGCGATTTTGGTTGTTGCCCTAGAATTGAGGGTCTTCCGAATGTTGCTGCAAATATGCACTGGTTGCCTGTTGTGTATTTTTGCTTCTTCATCCAGAGTGTTCCCATCATCACCTGGCGATACCGTACTGATGATAGCTAATAAGCTTGAAACACGTGTATGCGGTTGTCTCCTTGCGGCCTTGCCCTTAACCTTTCTCCTTGTATAGTATACAGAAATGCCGTGTTAAGAATCCTGTTTGATTGTCTTTTGCAAAACGCTGATCACAGTAAATGTGCGAGGACAATTAAAATTATTATGCTTTAAAATACGAGTAGCTAAGACACGTATATGGTATTTATAATACAGGTAATCGAATTATGTAGTCTACAGCAAAAAATAACCTTTCTGTACAAAAGAAAATAATTCTATTACCCAGGTATATATCACCGAATAAGCAAAACGGCTTTTAATTTGTTTTTTCCTGAGCTATTAAATAAACATGTTAAAAAATTGTTTCGTCTATACGGGGTTATGTTTCATACACCTTGGTAGCGAAAACAAATTTTATTTAATCAGCAAACGCTAATTCTTTTTGTGGATAAAAAACATCCCATATATTAAAACTACAGACGGTTGCAATATGCTAATATGTACACACGTATGCTTATCAGATTTAAACATCTATTGATTTAGCTGCACACGTAATAATTCAAGTCAGTTTGTTCTACTGTAAAACTGTAAAGTTTTTGCGTTCGCCGTTTTGTTTACTTTTGGCTTATATGCGGTTTATTTACTTAGGGAAACAGTCTACACAGAGTTAGTGTTTGCAGTTAAACATTTTTCGTAACATTTATTTTATTCGTACTTGGTGAACAAAACAATTGCACTATTAATACTAAATATAGGTTTATTATCTGGCTTTGCAAGTACTTGCTTTCTTCTCTGCAACCGGTTTTGCCTTTCAGAATCATCACGCGGATAAAATTGCGTTCGTTACAACTATAAATAATAATCAGTTGCTAGGTTAACGAAATTTGCTCATAACCTCTCTAAAAATTAAACCAAAATGTGTACGTGATATGTCGATATTTTATGTGAAAATAAAGCTGACAATAATAATAATAACCATTAAATAAATCGTAATAATAACGTCGGTGGGCAAAGAATGGCAGCCTTTGGGTGAGGGTAGGGTCACCGATGAGACGTATAGCTCTATTCTGAAAGGAGTCCGGGATAGCGAGTGTAGAAGCGGCAGCGGCACCCCAGATGTGGGAGCAGTATTCGAGGTTTGGCCTTATTTGCAAAGTATATAAGGTATAGAGATTAGCTGGTGAAAAGTATTTGCGAGCCCAGAAGAGGAAAACTAATTTCTTAGCAGCCGCTTTTGCAACTGATGTGACATGTTGGTGCCAATTGAGATTTCGATCCACAGAAATGCTAACAAGTGAAAAGGACTCGTTACTTTGAGTAACTTGTAACAGCGATAAAAACAGGTTATATAACCATAATAACTAGATACATCAACTTGTTATATTATTACAATACTTTTATTAGAGTAAGACGTATCCTCTGTTTTATATATTCAATTCAAAAGTAGAGTTTCCAAGAAAAGGGAGTCCATAAAATCAGTTTGCTCATTTAAAACAATTTCTGTCGTTAGTGTGCTTTTAGTAAATTTTTGTACAACCAATGCAATCATGAGGAGATCGCGACTTTCGAATTTTGAAAAAAAAATTTTAAACGAGCGCAAACTAGGCCCTCTAGCAAACACATCGAGGGTTAGTTTATATATATATATATATATATATATATATATATATATATATATATATATATATATATATATATATACGTATTCGCTCCTTTTCGAGGACCATTTTAGCGATCTAATCATCTTTGCGGGGACTTTTGCGCTTTTCAAGGACCGTCCTGACAAATTATGCGCATATAAGCATCATTATGAGGACTGTCCCCGAATAATGCTCTATTCAACTATGCGGCTTTTAGGAGACTACAAGGTTGTGTATATAATAGTCCTTTCGGGGACGTCAAGCGTAAACAGTTTTTATGCAGGGCGTGTCTTGCTGCAATAGTGGCGCTAGTAGCGCATGCCAAGAAATTTCATTATTAGCTACGAAATGCCTAGCGTTTGCAAAGTGCAGTATCGAAACTATTTCTAGATCATTTTTAGTAAATGCCCTAAACTTTACAAACGTATTTTTATGAAGATACTTTGCAACCTTCATATTAGTAGGTACTCAGTTTTTAAAATTGGTATTTAACTACTTCGCAGAACTTTTATTTTTCATATAATTTAAAGATGAATAAGTTACTGGAAATTAGTAAACTATTCGGTAAAAAAAGTTCTAGCAAAAAAATCATATAAATACAGATGTATAGAAAGATTTTTCTGGTTTCACAAGTGCTTATTTTGGTATACAACTATACTTTCCGCATTCCTATAAAATTTTATATACAAGCGTGTTTAGGAGTGTAGATGGCGAAAATCACAAACAAAAAGGAGGGCAGAAGCAAACTTTTGGAGTTATTTGGATTTCTTTGTAAGAAAAGTACTGACATTTTCGATATGTTTTGGTGCATATCTCGCTTCACATAACCGATATAAATATACTAACTAATTTAATGCTTTAGTACCTTATTCCACTGAACATATTCACTTTTCAAGGTTTTCAGGTTTTGTTTAAAAAAATTATTACCAAATAACTTTTTGTAATAAAGTCAGATGTCAAAATGTATGACATGAAGTTGATTTTATATGTCCAATGTCAACGTCAACTTAATTGGCACCAACATGTCACATCAATTGCAGAAGCGGCTGCTAAGAAATTAGGTTTCCTCTTCCGGGCTCGCAAATACTTTTCACCAGCTAATCTCTATACCTTATATACTTCACAAATAAGGCCAAACCTCGAATACTGCTCCCACATCTGGGGTGCTGCTGCCGCTTCTACACTAGCTATCCTGGACTCCATTCAAAAGAGAGCTATACGTCTCATCGGTGACCATACCCTCACCCAAAGGCTGCCATCCCTTGCCCACCGACGTGCCGTTGGTGACCTCTCTCTCTTTTATAGATATCTACACGGGCACTGCTCAGAGTAGCTTTCCTCCATAGTTCCCCCACCTGCTGCCCCAACAGATCTACCAGGGGAACAGAGCGAATGCACCCTTTTACTGTCCAGGTCACCAGACTTAGAACATCTTGTTATGCCCGCTCTTTTGTCCCGAGGCCTTCCAAGTTGTGGAATTCCTTGCCGGCACATGTTTTTCCTTCTCCTCCGAACCTCCAAACCTTCAAGTCCAGCATTAACAAGCTGCCTCTTTCCTCCTTGTCAACACCCACGGTACGAAAGTATTTAGGCTGTAAGCCCTCGTGGTGTGTTGTTGAAATTAAAAAAAAAGGGGATTATCGATGAAAAGAAAAGAAATCTACAGACACGTAAAAACTATAGGGCGTGCACTAACTATATGAAAATGAATTAAAATAGAGGATCTTTTTTAGCTTGATGTAAAACGAACAATCCCCGAAATTGTGTATGTATGTATGTATAGTCGAAATTGCTTGTCTGCGGCTAATTTAGCCATTCACACATTTTCAAGAAAATGTTTAAAATGTGACAAAAACATGTCGCAAATGTGAGTAAAATACTTACGTTTTACAAAAACAAATCAAAATAACTCCAAAAGTTTGCTTCTGCCCTCATTTTGATTGTGATTTTCGTGATTTACACCACAAAACACATTTGGATACAAAATTTCATAAGAATCGAATACTCGGAAAGTAAACTTTTACCCTTATTTTCTTCTCTGTAACCGGTTTCGTCTTTTACGCGAATACAAATGTTTATCACAAACTCGTGTTCGTTCATTACCTCCACATCGCCAATGCATGTGGAATTATGGCATCGGCGACAAAAAAAAATTACGTCGTAAAAAGTCTTAAAACATATGCAGGCTGAATAGCACAGTTCTCGAGGGGGGCGGGCGTAAAGCCGTCGGTCCCGTGTCCATGCAATGTTGGGCACGTTAAAGATCCCTACCCTCCTTGCAGAAATGCAGGGGTTCGGCAAAATTTCCAGGATAGTGAGGTGAATAGCCTCTAGAATCGGACTAGAGGGTCGCGGGTTCGAGTCTCGTATTCGGACAGTCGGTCTTTTTCATTCAAATGTGGAAAGAACGGCTTCTGAAGAGTTATGGGTGGTGATTATATGTGTATGTAAGCTCCCCCCGCAAAGTCAAAGATTTCTGGGTGCAAAGTTTATCTATTGTGGTGTTATTATTATATAGAAAACATGATTTTGGAAACAAAATTTTTGGTCTCTGCCAGTCTGTCGGTCTGTATGTCTGTCTGTTTGTAATAGCCACAATAACTTTAGAACGAATTGAGATATTGTCTTCAAATTTAGTATACAGTTATCACCCGACAAACTAACGGTTCGGACTGTTTTTGGGTAAAATTACTCCAGGGAGTAGGGGATGAATGCGGGATGATTTGGTGAAAATTGACATTTTTTCGTTAAAACTCGAGTAATATAACGTTTCAGAAGTTTATTCTGGGGTTTTTTTAATTAGAAAACTTTTAGTTTCATCAAACATCTGGTATTCTGTGTTGATATTAAATTAGGGGTTGAATGTGGGGTGGTGGAATATCGGTGACAAAAATTTCAAACATTTTTAAAAAATTAAAACGGCGTATAAAGTCTCAAAACATATAGAAAACTTGATTCCTGAACGAGAATGTTTAGTCTGTTGGTCGATAGGTTTGTCCGCCTGCACGTCTCTCTCAAATTTGGTATCCAGGACGCTTCGAATTGTTTTTGGGTAAGCTCGCTTCAGGGGGGGGGGGGTATAAATAAGGGGTGATTTGCTGAAAATGAACATTTTTTTGCACTCGAGTAATATAACGTTTGAGAAGTTTATGAGTACAGGGATACAAATATTTTCTTCGTGGTCAAATCATGGACCCAAAATTAATTTCGTGAGAATGTCTTTTTGAAGAGAGTAGATTATCACAGCTGTGTGGGAGTTATGATTCAATTTGCAGCACTATTTTAACCTGCTGTCAGAATTTTTCTGCTGCCAAGATTTGTTAGATGGTTATACTGATTGTAGTTATAATAATTTCATGTAAGCGTCCCATTCTAGAAGCAAAATTGTAGTAACTGTCCCCGCTAGTTTAAAGTTTTCATTTTAGAGCGCACCATTTGAGAAATAGATTTTAAACTTGGCAAGGACGCTACTTGACAGCTTAGATCAAGCTATATAGATACCAACATTTCCACGATGACATTGACAATTTGAATTTCGATATTTGAAATTACTGAATTACTGTTTATCCATTCTATTTTCAATCGCAAACATTGCCTTTATTTTCTGACAAACACACACCACTTTGAAGTGTCACCTGAATTGAACCATTATTACTTCCACATCGTCAATATGTGTGGAAGTATGATATCGGCGACAAAAATTTCAATTTTTTTTGCTTAAACATTGTAAAATTTCTCAAAACATATAGAAAACACGATATGGGAACGAATTTTTTTGTCTGTCGGTCTGTATATCTGTCTGTTTGATGTGTCGTCTTTAAATTTTGTATACAGTTAGCACCTGACAAACAAATGGTTCGGATTGTTTTGGGGTAAAATCGCTCTAGGCGATAGGGGATGAATGGGGGTGATTTGGTGAAAATTGACATTTTTTCGTTAAAACTCGAGTAATAACAGTTTGGGGTTTGTTTATTAGAAAACTTTCAGTTTCATCAAACATCTAGTATTCTGTTTAGAGGTGGAATATCGGTGACAGGAATCTGGATTTTTTTTACTAAATCGGCGTATAAAATCTCAAAACATATAGAAAACTTGAGTTTGCACAATTTCTTTGTCTGTGGTTCTGTCGGTCGGTCGGTCGGTCTGTGGGCCTGTACGTCTGTCTGTTAGTAGGCGCAATAACTTTCGAACGAATTGAGATATAATCTCCAAATTTGATATCCAGTTAGCACCCGACAAAAGAACGCTTCGAATTGATTTAGGGTAAGATCGCTTTAGGGGGCAGGGGATAAATGAGGGATGATTTGGTGAAAATTGGCAATTTCTTCGTTAAAACTCGAGTTATATAACGTTTCAGAAGTTTATGGGTACAGGAATATGAATATTTTCTTTGTGGTGAAGTCATGGACCCTAAATTAATTTCATGAGAATGTTTTTCTGAGGAGAGTATATCATCACAGCTATGTGGAAGTTACGATTCAATTTACAGCACTATTTTTTGCAATCTTTAGGCAAATAAACTTATAGACTACGAATTTTTAACATCAATCAAATTATTATTTATTGTTGTTAAAACAATCACTTTGACATTTCCCAAATTATAATATATGTCCAGGAATGTCGGTAGGTACTCACTTTAAATAATTCTCATGTATTTTTCAAATCGTGAGTTGCCATCAAAATATGTTTAATACATAATACATATTCGAATCTGGACACAGACACAGCATCGTTCAAGAAAAAGAATAAATTTTATATAAACTCAGATTATGCTCTTTGGTGGCAAATAAGCGTGGGACAAGGAAATAGATTTTAACATATCTTTTATTTTGCGGTATACACTTCATCTGCTTCATTGTTACGTCACATTGACTGTACAATTATTGTTTTATCAAATGGAAAAATGACTTGAAACTTTATCTGTACTAAAAAATCTACTATAATTGCTAGGTACATGTTGATAAATAAAACCTCCAATCAGAGTTTGCGTTCCGGGCATGCAACCTCTTGTTTTTTCGAATTTACAAACATTTTTCGAAGGCAATTTTTTTTCTGAAAAAACTGATACGACTGGGGTGGCTAATGAACTATTTAAAGCTATGAACAAAAGAAAGACACGTAAAAAGTTGCATCAGAAGTTATAGATTGGAAAGTTTTATTATCGATACCTCTATAAGATAATTTTCTCAATGAAAATTCGCTAGAGGGAAGCAATACCTACTATGAACTAGCGTTACCCAGTGCTAACGGGAATAGTTTAGTTCAAGATTTAATCATTTAAATCAAACTGATAAATAGGAAAATATAACAGAATATAAATATGAGTTCCATCTTCCAATTAGAGAAAGGCAGAATAAAAATCAATAATCATATGACGGTAAAACAGGTAACACATCAAAGTTTCACACGTGGTTAATATAAAAAGTGTATACCTATTATTATAGGACAGGTTTACTGTATGCCGATCTTCCTGGAACGACCAGTATAACAGACTGTCGCTAATAAAAAAATTCGTTTCAGGTTCAACATTAATAATTGGGGGTTACATCGACCTTGCCGAATGTTATCTGATTTACCTCTTTGAACTGATGTGAGACGATTATGCTCTAACAAATATTTTTTTAAATGGCCGTCCATTTAAACTAAAACAACTGTAAAGTATAAAGATTGACAACCATATTTTGGTTTTTTAGGATAAGCGTAATAGGTATTCCATATGGTGTTAAAATGAACAAATAAGAAAGGTAGATCTTTTTTTTTCAATTTTTTTGAAGAGGACAAATACGAAAAAAAGCTTCTTTAAGTATCTTGAATTTAAAAAAATTGTTTTACACCAGATTTGAGGGCATGGAAAATAAACTAATCTCGCATTTGAAAAATTATCATGCATACGAAAGCGCTATACAGAAAAATGAACTATATAAAGACCACAAATCTGACACTTATTTTGAAACCTATTGTCAAATACTTTTTAACTCAAGATTAAGTCAATTAATAAAACATTAAAAATAATCTATTTGAAAAAAATTGCCGCCATTTGGAAATAAATAGATCTACCAAAAAATCAGATAAGTTATATTTGCGTTATTTAGTTTATAACAAAACATCCAATGCAATTTGTTTTGTTAATATACCCATATTCATAAATTAAAAGTAAAAAGTAAAAAAAAACATCTCAGAGTTTCTCGATCCTGCTGCTTATTTTTATACAAGTACATTTTACGCTTACAAGAGTTGTATAGGTATGCAAAGATAAAAGTTATTAACTCATGGCTTTCTGAAGTAATCATCATGTTTACACATAACTCTTCTAGGTAGACACACATTGGCCGCCATTTAAAAATTTTAAAGTTTAGCATAGAGCCTCGGTGGTTCAGGGGTAAGAACGTGTGCCTCCGAACCGAAGGGTACTGGGTTTGATTCCAGGGTTCTCCTTTTACTTTTTCAGTACAACTGTAACATTAACATTAACCGAGGTTCTGGCCTTGCATTTGAGCAAGTTGAATGTCTGCACGTTCCGCCCTTCGGAGGGGGGCGTAAAGCCGTCGGTCCCGTGTCCATGCGATGTTGGGCACGTTAAAGATCCCTACCCTCCTTGCAGAAATGCAGAGGTTCGGCAAAATTTCCAGGATAGTGAGGTGAAACTGTTTCCTGGCGTCGCTGATTGGCCATAGTCGCGGAAATAGGCCGACGTTAAAGAAACAAAACACACACACACACAAAGTTTAGCAAGAAAATTAATATATCACAAATTTGACATTTTTCAAGTCTACTTAAAAGTAGTTTTCGTCTTCAGATTCGACCAAATAATAGCAGTGTAAAAAAATTTTTTTGTGCGAAAAATGGCTGCCATGTTGAAATATGTTTATTTGGCAAAAAATCAAGCGAAGTTTTAAAGTATATATTATACTGCTTTTAAATTGATTGCAAAACACATTCATTTTTAAAAGTAATAACAAAGACCATTTTGTTAAAAAAAATAAAACAAAAACATCTCCATGTAAACCAATCCAATTGGGTTTGTAACGACTACATTTTTTATGATTATGTACTACCGACAAGGATTGCATATGCCAAGATTAAAGTTCTTAAGCTTTAAGGCTTTTTGGACGATTAACTACATTTTACCAATACCTATACAATATGGATTATGGGTATATGCCAAGATTTAATAGTTATATTAGCACTAAACAGGCTTTTTGAAGTTCATCATTTTTACAAAATCGTTCTACTTACGAATACGTTGCAGGCTTTCATTTTGACCAGCTAGAGTTTAGCGAAAAACGAATAGAGACTATAAAAATAAGGTTTTCCATGTCAACTTGAAAATATTTTTTATCTTTAAATTATAAATAAATAATAACACAAGTAATTTGATTCACAAAAAGAAATATGGTAACTTATAACAGAGCGATTTGTTTTTAATTCGAAAAAACAAAAAAGCATCTAGCACTATTCGGATCTGGTTGTATGGTTTTCTAATAACTTTATTTTAGGTCTTGAAAATACACAATAATATAAATTAAAACTGTTGACAGTTTTCACGGTCGAATATAACTGACTTTAATTTTCTCGAACCTGAAGATTCCGTACTGGCGAAACCGGTTGCTGAGAAAATAAAAAAGTTACTAACAAGCATACTTTAGAAAAATTGTGTGGGCTGTGGAGCCAGAGTAGAGATCTCTACGTATATACTTATATTAAATAATTTTGTTGTCACATCATAGAGGTTTCGCTAAATAAAACAAATATATGTAAGCCAGCCTTCATCAACGCATTTAACACCCCTGTGGTATCGATACAGCTAATTTGGTGAAATATGTTAAAGCAATGACTAAGTACCTACATATAAACAATTATTCTAGCACTATATGTTTTATATAATTAGTGAATCTTAATAAAACTCGTCCATTCTGTATTGGCTAACCAAAGATATTCGCCAATCCCACTCAGTTCAGGATCGGCAAGTTTAAAACTAGATTTGATAGCTTCCCAGTTCCACAAGTAGAATTTGTTTTTATGCTCTATAGAAAAAAAATTGCACAAAAATCAAGTTTTGATTGTAAAAATCGGATATTTATGTGTGTGTTTATTTTTAGTAAATTTATTGCTTTCCTTTGATTAAAAAAACTAGAAAACATCTCTACTAGTTTAAAGTACGGTTTAAAAAAACACCGTAATTCGAAGGTCATTTAGAGGCATAACCTTGACCGTTCGGTAACATCTAGAAGCAATCCATTTTCAGCAATGGGCGTTTTCGCCAGCAGCCTCATTGTTGTCTAAGTGAAGATTGGAACCTAGGATAAACACTGGTATATACACTTGGAGAACCCAAATCACCACAACACATATTTTTGACCTGACGATCGTTTCACTAACAAAGTTTCTGTGTATGGTGCTTTTAATGCCAGACGAGGTCTTTGAACCTCCTTTACCACTGCACCTGACAGGTTTCTAAATGTTTATCTGCATCAAAGACAGAGCGCACACAGAGGACTGCAAACCAGTGGCAGGGCTCTATTTAAGGAACTTTTGTTTTTTATTGTCCTAGAAATATAAGTACTTTCCTACGCATCTAGCTTCGCTGGTTGTCTGACATTTTTGATAGGTTTCAGATTTTCTTTATCAATGTGGTGGTTATTATCCCAAATATGTTGTGTATAGCGTAGTGGCTGTCAAATGAGTTTAAAAGCTTACCTGTTAACCAAAAAAGTTATTGAGTGTCAAATTGACTCGAATTCATTACTAAAATTAAAGATGTTAAATTGGTGAAAGGCGAGGTTTTGATATCATTCGATGTAAATATATAGATGATAGATGATAAATGTTCCCTTAAGTAAAAGTAGATATAGTATAGAATTAGAGTACATCAAAAACCTGGCTAAATATAACGGACATTCGGATTGCTTAGCGGAAAAATTAATTAATAGATACAGTACAAAGAAAATGTTTGCGGAATGCACAACATTTAGGAAACATAAAATAGAGAAAAAATTGTTTGCTTACCTTTTGGACCGCGTATCACAAGGCGTCTCGAGAGCATTTTTAAGAAAGTCGATTTGCAACTGACTTTTTCGAGAAAAAATAATTTAAGAAATTTGTTATGTAATACGAAAGATAAAGATAAATCCACTAAAATGTCGAGTATCTATGAGATAGGTTGTAAATATTGTAATATTAAATACGTTGGGCAGACTAGGAGACACATTGAGACTAGATTTCGTGAATATCTGGCACAGCTCAGATACGGTAGTGTAGACAAGTCATGCGTGGCACAACATATTTGGGACAGTAACCACCCCATTGATAAAGAAAATCTGAAACTTATGTTAAGTGCTAAAAGATAGACAGCGAAGCTAGATGCGTTCGAAAGTAATTATATTTCTAGGGCAATAAAAAACAAAATTTCCTTAAATCGAGCCCCGCCACTGGTTTGCGGTCCTCTGTTTGCGCTCCATCTTTGATGATAAAAATATCTGTCAGGTAGAGTGACAAAGGAGGTTCAAAGACCTCGTCCGGCAATTAAAGCAGAATACACAGAAAATTTGTCTGCGATTTAATCTCGCTCACGGTGTCGTTCTTTACCAAAAACTCTGTATAAAAGGTGATGTTTAGTAGTAAGTAGTTAGAATTTTTCATCCTCTGATGACGCTATCTTTGTAAGGGAAACGATCGTCAGGTCTTTAAAAATATGTGTTATGGTGATTCGGGTTATCCAAGTGTACTCATTGTTCTGTCAAAAAAATGTTGACAAATGACATAACAATGCAGCTACTGGCGTCTGGTGAACTCGCCCACTGTTTATTGTTTATGGCAATATACCTACCTTCGAATTAATTTTTGCGCGTGCGTGTGCGTGGAACGATATTGTAAACACAATAGCTTTTGAGAGCTTTGAGCTAATAACTGCGTTTTTGTTGTATACAATTTTTGCAAACGTAAGATAAAAGATATTAGAAACCCAGCCACGTAGGGTGCAAGATTTTTGTTTGTTTTATTTTACTTCTCGTAATTTTTGACAAAGCTACTCGTTTCAAACTGGCGTCCACTTTTTATACATAAATGTCTTACCCTCGATATTCTAATCAAATCTAAAGATGAAAAGCACTTGGATGGCTTCAGAAATGTCAAAGTTTTGATGTATTCCTTTTTCACTAAACCAAATTAGTTTTAAAAAATATCAAAATGTTGGCCTTTGGTTTTAGAAACGTCTTTCCTCATACCTAATTGTTGATTGACCAATTCTCAAGATAAAAAGATTTTAGAAATCTACTTCAAAGTATCAAATGCTTAGCCTTCATTCATTCTTTACTCCAGTCAAGTATTATAAAATGGTGGCCAGCGTAACTATATACTGATTTTATAAACATCATACCTTTCAAAGGACCTGATACAACAACTTCCTTTTTGGCACATACGATTATATCCTTATGTTTCGAGATATGTATTGGCAAAAAAACCAATTACATTAAATTACTCAAAGATCTTTTTGGTTCAATACATTTTTAAAACTTTTGGAAAAAGATCTTCGTTATTAAGGCGTAAGCGCAATAAAGGATAGGTTTTGGTAAAAAAAAAACAACTCAACTCTAACCTGTTCTGTGAAAGTTAGCTTAACGTACGATTTTTAATGTGACGCCCATTTATTAAAAAATAGATAAATGAACACACTCACAAGAAAAAAAAAAGAAATGGAACTTGATTTTAGTAAATTAGTAATATTGCTTAGAAACTCAAGTAGATAAGCACAATTCGGCAACGTTGAATCCAATTCCCATTTATTATTTTCACTTTATATGACTTCTTTTCACACAAAAAACTGTTGCAATAAATTGTCATTTGCCGATTATCTTTTTTGTAAAAATATATTTTACTGAAACTTCTTTCAAACGCTTATGCTTGTTATAATTAGCCGTCTATTAATAATAATAATAGAGAAACTTTGTATCTCTATGAAAGACTATTTTATTATTATAATTTCTTGCGGTATAAATTTATACCGTATAAATTTATACTGTAAAAGTTTATACACGCTAGGCTCAGAAGATGATTGGATTGTGCTTCAAGGTATCGCTTAGTATGGGTGTGATTTCAATGTCTTGAACTATATCATCTCTTGTGATTTTTGTCTTAGCACACTCCATCATTTCTACGTGGTGGCTGCTTTTAATTAAAGAGAAATTCTGCCGTTATTATTCGATCAAATCTCAAGATATCCTTTCTAACCGACTTAAAAAAAAGGAGGAGGTTCTCAAATCGACTGTATTTTTTTATGTGTGTTACCTCAGAACTTTTTTCTAGGTGAACCAATTTTGATGATTCTTCTTTTATTTGAAAAGTCGTGCTTCTCATGTAGTTCAGCATAAATTTGATCAAGATCTGAGCAGTAGTTTTTGAGTTATCCTTAATGAAGTCAGTTTTCTTTTTTTTTTTTTTTCTTTCAGCGTCGGTCTATTTCCGCAATTATGGCCAATCACTGGCACCAGGGAGCATTTTCACCTCACTATCCCGGAAATATTGTTGAATCCCTGCTTTTCTGTAAGGAGGGTAGGGATCTTTAACGTGCCCAACATCGCATGGACACTGGATCCACAGCTATTTACGCCCCCTCCGAAGGGCGGAAGGTGAAGACGTTCAACTTACTCAAATACAATGCCACAACCTCGATTAATGTTAATTGTACAGTACGTACTGCAAAAGTGAAATGGTAACCCTGGGAACCGAACCCGGTACCCCTTGGTTCAGAGGTACACGTCCTTACCACTAAACCACCGAGGCTCTAAATCTGAAGATAAATAGTGCTGCAAATTCAATCATAAATTCCACATATCTGTGATAATTTATTCTCATGGAATGAATTTAGGGTCCATGACTTAACCACAAAGAAAATATTCGTATTTATGTACCCATAAACTTTTGAAACGTTATATTACTCGAGTCTTATTGAAAAAATTGTTAATTTTTACCCAACTGCCCCTTACTTGTCCCCTACCCCCTGAAAAGGTCTTACCCAAAAACAATTCGAAGCGTTCCTTTGTCGGGTTCTAACTGAATACCAAATTTGAAGATGATATCTCAATTCGTTCGAAAGCTATTACGCTTATCAACAGACAGACGTACATACCGACAGACCGACAGACACAAAAATGTTCCTTCCAGAATCAAGTGTTTTGAAACTTTTTACGCGGTTTAGCAAAAAAAAAATCGAAATTTTTTCAACAATATTCCACCCCTACACATTCAACAAACACATTCAATTTCAGCACATAATACCAGATGTTTGATGAGATTAAAATTATAATAAATAAATTCTAATAAATAAACCCTAAAACGTTATATTACTCGAGTTTTAACGAAAAAATACCAGTTTTCACCAAATCATCCCCATTCATCCCCTAGCCACTAAAGCGATTTTACCCAAAAACAATCCGAACTGTTGGTTTGTCGAGTGATAACTGTATACTTAATTTGAAGACGATATCTCAATTCGTTCTAAAGTTATCGTGGCTACAGACAGACATACAGACCGACATACAAAAACAAAATTCGGTCCCAAATCATGTTTTATGTATGTTTGGATACTTTTTACGTTTGAGCAAAAAAAATTGTGAAATTTTTGTCGCCGGTGCGATACTTCCACACGTTGTGACGGTGTGGAAGTAAAATCGTGTTGCAAATAGAATCATAACTTCCACATAGCTGCGATAATTTATTTTCATCAGAAAAACATTCTCATGGAATGAATTTGGGGCCAGAAAAGAAAATATTTGTATTCCGTACCCATAAACTTTCGAAACCTTATATCACTCGAGTTTTATTGAAAAAATATCAATTATCACCAAATCACTCCTTATTTATCTCGACCCCCTGAAGCAATCTTACCGAAAAAAATATCGAAGCGTTCCCTTGTCGGATGCTAACTGTATAACACATTTTAAGATGATATCTGAATTCGTTCGAAAATTATTGCACCTATTAACAGACCGTGGTACATGCCGACAGACCGACCGACCGACAGACAAAAAAATTTCGTTCCAGAATCAAGTTTTCTATGTGTTTTGAGACGTTTACGCCGTTTTAACAAAACAAAATTTCGAAATTCTTTTCAACAATATTCTACCCCCGACACATTCAACCCCTAATATAATTTTGGCACAGAATGCCAGATTTTTGATGAAATTAAAAGTTTTTTAATAACTAAACCCTAAAACGTTATATTACTCGAGTTTTGACGACAAAATTTCAATTTTCACCAAATCGCCCCCAATTCATCCCCTACCCCCTAAAGCGATTTTACCCAAAAACAATCCGAACCGTCTTTTCTGTGTTTTGAAACTTTTTACGCCGTTTTAGCAAAGAATTCTAAATTTTTGTGAACAATATTCCACTCCCACACATTCAACCCCTTATTTAATTTCAGCACAGAATACCAGATGTGTGATTAAATTAAAAGTTTTCTAATAAATAAACCCTAAAACGTTATATTATTCGAGTATTGACGAAAAAAATTCAATTTTCACCAAATCACCCCCAATTCATCCCCTACCCTCTAATGCGAATGTACCCAAAACAATCCGAACCGTTAGTTTGTCGAGGGCTAAGTCTATACCAAATTGCAAGACGATATCTCAATTCGTTCTAATGTTATCTTGGCTACAAACAGACAGACACACAAACCGACAGACAAAAAAAAATCGTTCCCAAATGATGTTTTTTATATGTTATGACCCTTTTACGGCGTTTAAACGAAAAAAGTTGTTTGACATTTTTGTCGCCGATGCGATACTTCCACACGCTGTGACGATGTGGAAGCAATTACATTTAAGTATACTTAAATGTTTCAGATTTATGATCTTGATTCATTTCTTCGCTAAACTCAAGCAATATAAAATTTTTGGAATTTTCCGTTAAATTTACTCATTTTAATGGCGGCTTTTTTTTATAAAACGGTTTCTCGTAGAGTTATTGGCCAAATTTCGAGTTAAAAGGGCGTGGGAAATAAGTTTTAGCAGTGTTAAGTTAGCCTTTATTGGTTTATTCACACGGCATATAGAATAGCTATTACTCTAAAAAACATTAAACTATAATCTTTCTTGTAATGTTTTCTTAACTCTGTCGTGGTGACGTTGAAGATTTAATAAAAATAAATTAACTTAGCCAAAACAACGTATTAGTGCACTTAATCACAAGGTATTTACAATTAGAATTCAATTTACAATAATATATCTAGCTTGGCAGACTATTGAAAAACAGAAACCCTGATTACGTAGCAGAGAGAGAGAGAGAGAGAGGGGTTGGGGGGAGCACACCACTAGTCTGTTCGCTGCTCTAACTCTAACCACAGCATAATACGACGCAATCGCATCAGCATTTCACTTCACGCACTGATTTTATTTAAACGATTTTTTTAAACTTTGGCCTATTTACGCGACTATGACCAATCACCGACGCCAGTGAGCAGTGTACCTCACTATCCTGCAAATTTTGCCGAGTCCCTGCCTTTCCGTAAGAAGGATAGGGATCTATATCGTGCATGGACATGGGATCAACCCCCTCCGAACGGCGGGACGTGCAGACCTTCAACTTGCTCAAATACAATGCCACAACGTCGGTTGATGTTAAATTTACAGTATACACTAAATTTGGGGATTCGAACCCAATACCCCTCGGTTCAGAGGCACACCTTTATAATCATTTTTTATTGATAAAAAAAGGCACACCTTCTTACAATTGGGTGACGATTTTATTTAGTTTCAATACATAACGCACACATTCTTGCAACCACTACAACCCGTTCATTTCAAAATGGCATTCATTTATCAAAACTATACATTAGAACACAATCACAATATAAATGTCGGGTAAAATGGGCCTTGATTTGGTTATAGTAACGCTGCACAGAAGATCAAAAGAACATAAATGGCAAATTTAATTTTAACTACTCCATAAAAAGTTAAGTAAAGTATCCTGTTCCAAAAAATGGTTATGGAAATTAAATAAACATATATAAAACTGCCACAGCCTTATTGCTAATAAGTTAAGATAAAACCGGCATGTGCCAATTTGCAAAGAATCTATAAAATATTGTCTGTCTTAAATAATTTATTCGACAATTAATATTAAACCGTATAGCCCACAATAATGGTTAAGTGCCATTGGACAACCCATTTTGCCATATTTTTTAACCTTATGATTGTTTCTCCAACTAGCTTAGCTTTTTATTAAAATATAAATTATACTAGATTTAAAGGAAACTCCTACCAGGTTATATATATCTAGAGAACATTACCAACTAAAATACCCGCCAAGCATTAAGCTTTTTAATACATCTGGTTGTTTTAAAATGTATTTTAACTAACATAAAACCCAAAAATATCTTCTAATTGATTTACTGAGTGTTGTTCTTTGTCGCAATCATCTTTTATGTTAGTTCATTAATATAGTTCTTAGAAGGCAACACACCTCTAAGAAATTGTAATAAATATAAATACGTTTATTCTCTGTTCTTGCAGCCAAATGTTGACAGGTATCTGTAAAGAATTGTTACATTTCTCTAGTTTATTCCATCATTTGATAAAACCAACTTTATTAGCGAAACAATCGTCAGTATTTTTACTCGGACGTTGTAGATTGCGTTTTATCACTGTACCTACTTATTAGCGCTCACCACAGGTATTTAATATCACATTGCTGTAGTTATCTGAATAATCAATTGTTTTTTTACTAGCTTCTTTGCGAGAGCTACATAAGTCTTGGGGTGACACTTAACAAAAGTTGGTGACAAAAATTGGTAGGATTGGTCGGGAGCAAAAGGCAAGAACGTTCAGAGATTTGGAGTATGTTCACTCGACGTTCTCTTGCCTTTTTTTAAAGCAAGCCAGAATGTATGGATTTAAAAAATAAATGAAGGGCAACAACAATTGATGAATTGAAATGTAACATTGAACTGAAAGGGACTCGGTTGTGCTTTCAATACCGATTGTCTTAATTCTGAACCACATTTAGCATCAGTAAGATCGACAAAAATAGGGATGATTATCAAGGTCGCACACACATAGAGATTAGGCACATTTGTAATGAGTACAATTAAATATTGCCATAAGGTTAATGAGTAAGAAAGAGACAGCAATCCCTTTTATGCCCCATCTTTTTCTCTTGAAGATTTGCCTCAACTGCCATTCATTCGGGTTCCCATGCAGTTCAAGGTTATGTTTCAATTAATTTATAATTATTTCTGCTTATACGAGACAAGTTTAAGTTTATAAAAACTTTTTATTTTAGATCATCCAGAGATTAAACGTTATACCCTTTTAAATTGTGGCTACATGCTAACACGTGTGTGTAATTAATAAAATTTGTTATATTAACCTTTGATCAGATAAAATATATTGTAATGAGTTTCATGACATTTGAATGCTTTAAAATTGTTCTAGGAGATAAGCTTAATTTTATAAAAACTGTTTATTTTAGACAATCCAGTGACTTCTCCAAGAGTGTGTCTAAGTACTTATGTTCTTATTACAGTTTTTGAACATTTATTTTTACTTTATATGATTTTTCTTTACAAAAAGCTGTTGCAATAAATTTACGTATTTCTACCTAATTGTTTTGTAAACGTCACATCTCATTTTAACCTCATTTAAAGGTTATGCTTATTATACTTGTTATTAATGAGCACCTTAATAATAAAAAACTTTGTATCTCTATGAATTTATTTTGAAGACTTCAAAAAGCCTATTATACGATTTTCATTAGTATAAATTTATACGGTATAAATTTATATGGTACAAATTTATACGTCCTCAAAAGGGAGCGAATACTTACATATATATATATATATATATATATATATATATATATATATATATATATATATATATATATATATATATATATATATATATATATATATATATATATATATATATATATATATATATATATATATATATATCAGGATTTTTTACGTCATTTCTCTATACTATACAAGAAAAAGTGTTAAGGGCAAGGCCGCAAGGAACCAACCGCATACACGTGTTTCAAGCTTTATTAGCTATCATCAGTACGGTATAGCCAGGTGATGATGGGAATACTCTGGATGAGGTTGTTTCCTTGCGGCCTTGCCCTTAACCTTTTTCCTATATATATATATATATATATATATATATATATATATATATATATATATATATATATATATATATATATATATATATATACGAGCGATAACTCCAAAAAATACTAAACTGATTTTAATCAAACTTGGCAAAAATCTTGTTTGGGCGAAAACCGAGGTCGAGTTTTTATGCTTAAGTATTTCTGGTGGAACTGAAACAGTCGTGGGATGTGCTTCAATGGTAATTCTACTAATTCTGGAAACAATTGTTTCGTATACTTTGAATACAATATTTCGGGCATGAAGCCGATCTAAAGTATCACGCAAATAAAACGTTAGTTGACGTGTGCCTAGATGAGGCAGGGGCAACGCGCTTGCCTTCTAAGCAGAAGGTTACGCGATCGAATTCAGCTCAATGAATGTATGTTTTTTAAGTTTTATTTTCACATTTGCGGAAACAATAAGGCACAGATTTCATACGTTTTGAGCAAGATATCATTTTTGTTTAAAACGCCTAAATAAGTTCGTCACATTTTGTTATTGTCGATATTGAAAAAACTGGTTTGATTAGGTTGACCAAATGGCGACTACTGAGGCAAAATATCTGCTACGTTTATAATTTGGCAGATATTTTACTTTTATAAATATGAATTAAGTTTCCTTCTGGAAATATTTTGTATACCTTTAACGAAATTTGTAATACAAGTTTCTTTTAAAGAGACTTACACTATCTACAGATATAGCAAAATTTAATTTTTTAGTTTCATAGAAAATCGAGTTTTGGGCATTTTTCACAAAAGGAGTTAGAACGCAATTTTTTTTCTTTTTTGATAATAGAGATATCGATGGTAACTTTAAATGTGCGCGTACTAGGACTTTTAAAATCGATCTTCAAGGTCTGTGTAAGTTTAAAGTATAAACTTTACTAATATGTGGTATAATAATAGTGTACCATTCTAATGAAAATTCGCTACTATAACGCACTTGCTGCGTCCCGAAATTTTTAATTTTTATTCGGTTATTGCTCAAGATTTACTTAACCGATTGAGTTCAAATTGGTAGATAGCACCACTTATATGATATCTACGTGCTTGTGAAGTTTTAGTTTAATACTTCTAGCAATTTAAAATATATTGCGTTTTCGAGCAGTTTTTTGCATTTTTTCCTAAAAGTAAATAAGTCCCCAAACGGTCTAACGAACTCATTAACGAAACGCAGGGGATTGCCATATTTGGATTTGACTGGTGAAGTATTTTTTGAATTATCGGTTGGATATATATATATATATATATATATATATATATATATATATATATATATATATATATATATATATATATATATATATATATATATATATATATGTATATATATATATAAAACATTTTTAACCTACTTTAGATTTGTGTTCTAGGTCCCTAATTCGCGCTCATTTGAAGAAATTTTCCAAAAATCTTAGCATCGATACCTCTGTATTAGTGAACCTTGTTAAGGAAAATTCACTAAAAAAGGCACAAGTTCGTTAATAGAATCTTATCTTGTTTATTAAAACCCATTTAGAGACAAAATATAAATCGCTGGGAGATCGTGACCTATTTATCTAAATTGCTTCTTGGAAAACTAAAAGGAAAAAAAAATTCGCTAATTGGGAAAGGAAATGCCAAAACAAAGATAAATAACGAGAAAGTAGACCCGCATAAATACTGAAAATAAATGCTGATTTATCAAAGTGTGCCGCGAATTACACTGTCTCTTTATTATGACAATTTTTTGACCCTCTTAAATTACAGTTGTCTCACTCTCAGTAGTAAAAAAAATGAGAAAGCCTATTCCGGCAGAGAAATATTCACAACGTTGTTAATATTCAGGGGAACTACCATTTAGAGGTGGCACTTCATTTGTTTGAGCTTTAACAGTTTGAATTGTTTCACGGTCGATACGTTTGGACAGAGGCAAAGGCCCAATCAACTTGTATTCAATTTGTAGGTTTCCTTACAAATGCTAATCGTGTTTGAAGATGGAAGAACTAATTTGAACTGAAAACAGTAACGGAAATGAACAAAACAAGTTCGTTTGCTTATTTCAGATGAATACTGATAGTCGACCAATTGCGGGGGCGGAAGTTTATTTAACGCACAGTTTAAAAAAAGCCTCTTATATGGTTAAAAATCATGTTTCATTATATGACTAATACTTTGTAGTCTGCGCTATATTTAACGCCTGTATAAAACTGTACCTCCTCACCCAATTCTCTCACATCTATGTTGTGTCTTTTGTACTTGATTTGCTATTCAAAATTTATAACGTGTGTAAAAAGAAGTTAATACTTTTTCTGGTATTTGTACACAATTTTGAAAATCTGACTTCTTGAAAATATCAGACTGCGCAGTTAATTTTCGTTGCTCACAATTGTTGATCTAAATTATGGTTTGGAATTCTGTTTGCTAACAAATAACTTACAAAAGCTACCACTGTATATGTTTTCTTCGGTATAAAAATAATTACTTTTAACTTCGGAACTCTCCAAAACAACATTAACCGTTCAGCACAATAATTTTAATATTTTACATTCGTCTGACAATGTTAAATAATAACAATACTTAACAGAACGCGCATTTCTTATCAAACAGGAAAATGAATGGATGGATGCAAAAAGAAGATAAACAGTGATAGCGTTAGAATTAAGCTAGTCCAAAAATGCCAGAGAATCGAACACACCTGCTACATAGACTATTAGAAAGCCTTCGACTGGGCACCGCATAGTTGGCGGCTCGTCATGCTGAAGCCCTGTGATCTCCATTAGACAGTTTGGACATGCATTCCATGCTTATATAATGTCGAAATGGAAACCGGCAATCCACCTTAACTCTTACACACATCGTATACAAACGGAGCCCATCCAGATCAAAAGACTTTCAAGGGGACGCACCCTATGGTTTTGTTAAAGCCTAAGTTCATTACCAAACGTGTTGAACTAGTTAAAAGGCGGCATATGCACCAAGTGTGGCCTTAAAACCAAATATAGGAACAACGATCTACAATACATGGACGGCGTAAAACTCCACGCATCCATACCTGTGCAGATGCCATCTCTGCTACGACTAACTGAGGCCATTAGCAAAGACATAGGCGTAAGACTCTGCATAGACAAATGTAATGTTATTCACATTAACAGAGGCAAATAACGAAACAGGCAAGATACTCGAAACCATCCGACTTAAGTTTCAATAAAACACAAAAATAAATCACGCAGATATTAGACACTAATTAAAAGACAGGTACAAAAAAGACTTTAAACCACAAAAATAAATCAAGCAGATATTAGACACTAATTAAAAGACAGGTACAAAAAAGACGTATCCCCATTTTGAAGTCCCGTCTTAACCCCAAAAACATATTTCAAGAAATAAACGCCTTTGCGATCTCCGTGTTGTTCTATTCGTTCGGTATAAAACATTAGTCACCAACAGAGATGGAAAAATTATCAGACTGAAAAGAACTGATTAACGAAGCTACATCCAAATATATGATTAAGTTAGCATTGAAAAGTCCGGGAGCAAAAAGGACTAGCCGATGCTGCGAAACTTCGCGACAGGTAGACAGCACGGCCCAAGCAATTTTTCAGGACAAAGTATCACTGCATACAGACTTGGAGAATACTTATCTGGCTTCACTGTTGGTTTTTAGTGAAGCCAAAGAAGTATTCTCCAAGTCTGTATGCAGTATGGACAAGTTTCACCAAATAAGGGCAACAACAATCAATGAACAAAGTATCACATTTTGCACAAAGCAATAGTTAAAGGATTTATAGATACACCACCAATCGAATAAGCCTTTACCAAGCAGGAAATATGGGAAAGCAAGGCCCGGTAGACATCCTCTAACTTCGAAACAGTAAAGAACTGTTGTATAAATGGCTGCAGTGGAAATAACATGAAGTATATAATTAAAGACTCTTGTATTAAAACCGAGAAATGCCACACCTAGATCAGGAAATCATTTAGCACTACCGGGGGCAGCCTCCTGCTTACATCAACCCATTAACGTCGTCCCAGTTTCTGTAAGGAGGATAGAGATCTTTAACGGGACCGACGGCTTTGCGCCCCCTCCGAAAGACGGAGCGTGCAGATATTCAACTCGCTCAAATATAATGCGATAACCTGGGTTAATTGTACAGTATATATATATATGGCACGGTGTAGTTCAGAAGGAAGCGCCTGCTGATGGAAATATGTACGCAGGTTCACTATCTGCTGATCCAACTGTTGACCAATATCCAACACTCCTCTGTCACCTTGGCGTCTAGGTAGGGTTACTCGCTCGATAGCACTACGTGGGTGATGTTTTTTGGATTTTGTTAGGAGTGTTCGCACCCTCCGTTGTGGATTTTCGATGTCCGTTTGACTCCAGTTCAGAATCCCAAATGGGTAGCTGAGTGCACAAAATGCATATGTATTTAGAGCTTTAGTCAGGTTCTTGCTGTTATGATGTGATCGCACCACCTGCTTTACTCGTTTTGTAAACTCATTTGTCAGATCGTTCTTCATTACCACGTGGTTTATTTTCCTCGCTTGCTGTATTCCCAGGTATTTATAACTCTTTTACATCCATCGAGGTAATTTGCTGGCCGTTCTGCATTTCATACACACCTGGTTGTATTTTCCCTCTGACTACACATAAGGAGCGACATTTGTCAAGCCCAAACTGCATGTCAATATCTCTGGAAAAAGCTTCAACGATTTTAAAGAGTTGTTCCAGGTGGTTCTTTGTGGAGGTCATCAGCTTAAGATCATCCATATACAGCAGATGATTTAGCCTCATTTGCTCCCTGCCATTGCTTTTTATTCATAATTATAATTATTATTATGATTATTTTAATTGTTACGTTATTTAAGAATTGGGACAAAGGAAAAAATGACAAAGGCCAGATACACCAACAGAAAGGCGAAAAAAGTGTGCTGGATGAGAGAATAGATATGCCTTTTACAAGAAGTTGGGAAGACCAAGATATATATATATATATATATATATATATATATATATATATATATATATATATATATATATATATATATATATATATATATATATATATATATATATATATTATAACAATACAGTAGACATCTCCGTACCCAGAAGTCTTAGACATGTGCGGGGGGAGCTTACATACACATATAGACAAAGGACACCACCCGTAACTCATCAGAGGCTGGCCTCTCCACATTCGAGTGAATTAAGCTGACTGTCGAATCGCAGCTCAGATCCGCGATTTCCTAGTCCAATTTTAGAGGTTAATCGCCTCGCAAACTGAGATTTTCGGCCTGTTGGATCTTTTCTGAAGCCTAATCACTTTCTGACAGCACCATTTACGAACTACATACCTGGAATATAAAAAAGTCAGACCAAGAGAAAAGGCACTGAAATAACTAGCTTACTTGTCGAAGTGCGGAAGCAACAATAAAATAAAACAGCTGCCGGAAGCCAAGAATCATGGTTACGAGAACCAGGCGACATTGCATTTGCACTGTGATGATTATGTTAATAATCCATAAATTAAAAAAGACGTATTTTCGATGATTGGTTCCTCAGGTTATGTTGCCTTGATTAATAGATTTAAATCATTGAAACTACTTCCGTATATGAAAAATTTCCAGAAGGAAGATTCCAATAGATAAGGAATATAAGAAGATGGCGGCCATTCAGTTAAAACTGCTGAGACCAGAGCACTAAACATAAAATTAAAAGGCTTTCTATTGCCGGCTGAAATGTCCAAGTTTCATACGAAAATATAGAATTATGCATAATTTCCCTCGTTTCTTTCATACCATTTGAGAATTTTTTATTTTTCCTTTTGAATCGCGGCAATCAACGCGAGGCTTAATAACCTCGGAATAGTACTCCAGTGCTGATACTGCAACTGATATTTTCATGGCACAAATAAGCGAACTAATTATGGCTTTCTGCCTAGATAAACCATCCGTGCTTTAAAATGTGGTAGTTGGCAGTCCGCTTCTTCTGCTACATTCACATCATTACGCAATTAATTTATTGCAAATGGAACACAATTCTCTGGTGCCTTAAGAAATGTAGGAGACACAAGAGAATGCTATTCTATACAGGGTGTTTTTAAGTGTATGTAGAAAAGTTAGGTGATAACTACTTGTTGACAACCAGGAGGTATGATGTAAGTTTTGCGTTCACCAATGCGTACTCACTTAATAATTCGCTGAAGCATTAAAATGAGTTATAAGGCCGAATCAATATACACCGTTGGATGTATAATATTGCTTAGATAATTGAGCAGGAGTTTTTATAAAATTGTACATAATGTTCAAGCTTCGCAGAAAACCAAAACAAATGTTCCGCTAAATGGTGAGAGAGCAAGCAGGAAGCAGGAAAAATGAGGTAAATAGTAAAATACGAATAACCGTGGCATATTTAGACGGAGTAGCTGTGGAAGGGCTCATTTCATATTTTGTAAATACCCGTCGTTTAATCATGTGTTCTTAGAGAATTTCATTCCATGGACGATACGTGCCTCCCTGAGATAACAACTTTAATCAATCACCAGCGCAAAATGCTGTCAGTTTGTAAAGTTTTTGCGAGGAAAATAAAACAGTCCATTCTATCATCTCTCATATCCCCAACAATAATATTTCAGAAGCAGGATACAAGTGTATGGAACGGTCAAATGCAGGAACACATTCCGTAATTGTTGGAGATTTCCAAACACAGTTTTAGATGTGAAATTTAGGGAAACGTTAAAAATGAAACTATTATTCGCAAATATTTATATAATTGTTTGCTTAAGTGCGTTTTAAAATGTAAAACCTTTTGTGCTAAAGAATTATGTTTTTCAAGAAGGCTTGGTTCAAATAAAGAGAACGAGTTACGATAAATCTTGGTAACGGCTAAAGAAATCTTTGGGGAAGAAGGACGAGAAGACAAAGAAAGATCGAGCAAAATTAAGAAAGTGACAATAAATTTAAAGAAATGACTGTTCGATTTTTTGACAATTTTGACAAAATTATGTTATTGCAAGGACGAGCACAGCGTCTTTCTAAGGCATAATGTATAATTTTGACCACTGATAAATTTGTATGAGTATAAGTATTTTCTTATGCTTTGAACTTTTATATTCTACGAAAACCTTTGAAGCTTTAAAGCGGCAATTTAGTTTGTGGGTGCTCGTTTAAAAAACCTAACTTATGTAACGATGACAGGACGATTTAGAAATGGAAATGAAAAGCGTCTAAAAGTCTAAATTGCGGTTCAATCCTAAAATATTTTTAAAGCACAATTATTACTGTCACTTTTAACAATGATATTATCTTTCACTTTTATTAAGGGAGCGAAGGATAATTAGGGAATAACTTTTATAACTAGGATAGTATGGACATGGTAACGATGTAGTAAAATTTAATAAATAAAATAAAATTAACAATTCTTACAACTAATTTAACTAAATGAATTTAAAACCGACAAAATCTTTACATAATGAAATATTAATCAAAAGTCTCTACTTATCTCTACATAATTAAAATCAAAAGTCTCGCTAATGCTTACCAACACCACTACTTATAACCTTGCTTGTTCTACATAATTCAAAAATTGCAAACCTCATCAGTCAGCATTCCTTATACTGTACTCTGCAATTCCAACTTGTTAGTGAATTTTCTTAAAAAAAATTCACTAATGAGGAGATCTCGACTTTCGAATTTTGAAAAAATTTCTTCAAATGAGCGCTATTTAGGACCCCCGGAACCCAAATCCGAGGTCAGTTTCAGACTTTATATGTTTATATATATATATATATATATATATATATATATATATATATATATATATATATATATATATATATATATATATATATATATATATATATATATATATATATATGTGTGTGTGTGTGTGTGTGTGTGTGTGTGTGTGTGTGTGTGTGTGTGTGTCACACCTATAACTTAAAAAATAATGGACCGAAAATCGAAAAAAATTTATATCTCCAAAAATAACAAAGTAAGGGCAACCAAATTTCATACGCGGGTTTACATCATTAGAGGCAAGTTACCTACCAAAATTTAGCGCCGTAGACTAAATGACAAAAAAGTTACAGGCATTCAAAGAAAAATAAATTTGGGTTCTCCTCAAAACGTCAAAATCGCGATTTGAAACGTCAAAATTGGTGAGTACCTTCCTTTTGCAAGTGGCTTGGATATGTTCGTTATCCAGGAAAATCCAAAGAGGTTTTCCTGGAAAATTTTGTGTTTTCTTTCGAAAAAAATTTATATCTCCAAAATTAACAAAGTAAGAGCAACCAAATTTAATACGCGGGTTTATATCATTATATGCAAGTTACCTACCAAAATTTAGCTCTGTAGGTCAAAAGACAAAAAAGTTATAGGCATTTAAACAAAAATAAATAGAGGTTTTTCACAAAACGTCAAAGTTGCGATTTAAACGTCAAAATTGGCAACATTTAGGAAAAGAACTTGAATCTAATACGGGCTATGGAAATAAAATGTATCAAGAAGAATGTTTTACAAACCCTGAAGTCTTAGTTTCAACCGTCATTGTCCTTCATTTTAATAAAATGTTTCCAGAAAATTCATTTCAAATAGACCGTTTCTCTGACGCTTGGCAGTAGCCCGAAGTCTTAGTTTCAACCGTCATTGTCCTTCATTTTAATAAAATGTTTCCAGAAAATTCATTTCAAATAGACCGTTTCTCTGACGCTTGGCAGTAGCCTTAGCTATAGTTTATCGTTAATAGTATATAATTTTTGTAGAATTTTCGTAAAAAAAATCAATAAAGCTCAATATATCTGTTATTATACCAGATATGAAAAAAAATTGTATATATTAATTATATGGTGTCTTAAACTACATCTTAAAAAATTATTTCTACAATCACAGGGTGGCCCATAAGTCGTTGGTGATACAAATTTTCTTTTTTTTTTTAATCAAACATGCCTTATGTTATTGCATTTTCCATCGAAATATAATGCATGTTTGTAAGAACAAAAATTCTGGACGCAGTAAGTGCGTTGTGGTAGCGAATTTTGATCAAATGCTTAATATTTGAGGGAACATTTTAAGTTTACTTTCGGAATTTTTTTTACATTTTCAAACAATAAAGTTATTTTGATGAAACATGGCACATTGTTTTTACTATATAGATTATACTGGTAACCAAATTTGATGCCTGCTTTCTTAAAAAAACACACATTATTGCTATTAAAAAATAGTTTTATGAAAATTCACTACCATAACGCACTTGCTGCGTCCAGAGATTTTTTATTATTTATCTAAACATGTATTGTAATATTTCATTGCCAATAATTACGATATTTAGGTGACCTATTTAATATATACGAATTATTCTAATTTATGGTAGCGAATTTTCGTAGAAATATTATAATATAAAAATAATACTAAAATATATTTTCATGACTAGGAACGGCCGCCTGGATAGTTTTCTGTTCTATGAACAACTTTCAACGTTTTGAAAAACTGTTTAAATGAAAACTTTAGAAAAGAAGCGCGCTGGTGTACTAAAGTAAATTGATGAGGTTTTAAACAGATTATCTACGATGTTCTAGAAGATATAAATATTACATTCCTCTTGTAGTACATACTGTATATGTTTTATATTGTATATATTAACAATGAAACAGGCCAATGTCACCTAAATGACACAGAGATGTTCATGTACGTCTACAGGTTAACAATAAAAATCACCTAGCACATACATTCATATAACAATTAAGAAATTTTTTCCTTAAATAACACATAAAATCAAAAAAATTATCAAACACAATAACGTTCAAAAGAAAAGTTGCAGAATACATATCTGACCCCAATATTGTTTTTTTGAAACATCAGGTGCACTAGGTTTCTACCATGGTAACTATATTACTAATAAAGAGAGCATATTACTAAACAAATTGAAAATAAAAGATAGTTTAGTGGTAGTTTATATGTAAAAATCGTTCACAGCGTAGGAGAATTGTTTTCACACTCTTCTTGAAACCTGGTAAAATGTCTACATTCCGTGCATCTTCTGTCAATGCACTAAACAACTTGCAGCCATTGCAGAGCAGTGACTTTTACTAGCACTGCCTAGGTGTAGATGCTGGCGAGTGTAAGGATACCCTGCTCCTTAAAAATGTTTCTGCAAGTGTGTCTATGCAGGATATTGAACATGACTCCCATTACTTGTTTTTGTTGTTTAAAAACACGTTTTGTTTCATTTGATAATCTCCAGTGTATACTACCAAACCTTATTTGTGAGTATAAGCACGCATAATACAGTGGCAACACAGTAGAGGTACCGCATCTTTGGGTTAGTGTTCTTATTGCATACCATATGGATGAGATTCGCGAGCAGAGTTCATCGATGTGGGCATTTCACTTTAACTCACTCTCCATATGAAGTACTAGTGATTTCGTAGAGGTCTGTAGAGTGACGGTTTGGACATCAAGTTCCACATCTTGTCCAATACCTTTTCCTTATTTCATTTGTGAACGTCACACAGTCTGGAATTGACATAATTGGAAATTGTTCATACTGACACCAAATTTATTTTACTTCACTTCCGACGCGTTTCGACCTGCAAGAGGTCATCCTCAGGGGGTAAATCTACAAACATAACAAGAAGGGTCTGTCAGAAAAACATTAGTTTTTCCAGTAGGTAGTAATCTCTACAGAAAACGTCTCAGGCTAAAAATCACCAGTCACACAGTAAAATTCCAACCAACGATCAACTCTTAGATTTTAACTTGATTGTTGGTTGGAATTTTACTGTGTGACTAGTGATTTTTAACCTATGACGTTTTCTGTAGAGATTACCTTGTCATCATTGTGCTCTGACATGCACAATAGCCTACCGGAAAACTAATGGTTTTCTGGCAGACCCTTCTTGTTATGTTCCCCTCAGGATGACCTCTTGCAGGTCGAAACGCGTCGGGAGTGAAGTTTTTAATAAACTTGTTGTCTGGAGGAAAAGCTTTTTATTCAATTTCCAATCTTATCCTGATTTAGAAGACTTAAAAAACACGCATGCTGTCTTATCCTTATTGAGTACAAGTCGGTTTTTATCAACGCAGTTGATAAGTCTTTTGAAAGCTTTGTCAGCATCAGTCACAACGTCCTGAACAATTAGGTCCACCCATGAGAAAGCTGATATCATCAGCAGAAGAGGTGACCGTCATTTTGTTGTGTGAATTGATGTTGTTTCCAGATTGATGCGCTATGTACTGAAGTAGGCTGTTGTCATAAAAAATGTACAGCGTATGTCCAAGAACTGTTCCTTGTGGCACCCAACTGTCACTCCGAATGTCCTAAATGGGTAGGTACTGGTAGAGTTAAATATTACAAGTCTTTGTGTTCTGTCTGTAAAATAACTTCTAAACGAGTCAAATGCAGTGCCCGTAACTCTACACTTTAACAGTGAACTATAAGGACCTCATGATTTACACAGTCGAAGGCTTTGGAGAAGTCCACAAAAACCCCCAAAGCTGCCTACTTTTTGTCAATGTGCCTGACAGTTTGCTCCACAAATTCAACAATTGCAATTTCAGTGCTTTGTGCTTGCCGAAAACCATGTTGATATGGCGAAAGAAGTTTATTATCGGTAAGATAAGTTGTCAGCTTGTTATTGACTGTTTTTTTGAAGTTTCGTGCAAACCTGGCTGATTTGTCTGTAGCTTGAATAATTTGTGGGATCACTTTTTGTATGTCGGTTTTATATGTGCTTCTTTCATTTTCGATGGAACAAAACCCCTGGCCAATGGCATGTTATATATGTGCGACGGTGGTAAAGAAACATCAAACTTGCAGCGCTTAAGCAATATAATTGACACCTCACCCGGTCCTGCAAACTAGGCGATTTGAGGGTACTGATTGCGTTCAAAATATCCTCTTGTGTAACAGGTGAGAATTTAAATTAGGTATTTACTTGCGATGTTATCTCCTCAACAAATGTTATGTCTACCGCGGCAGGAAGATGAGCAGTTGCATTTTAAGCAGCACATGAGAAAAAATTTCCAAGCTTGCCTGGAAGGTTCGCATTTAAGCAGGGCATTCAGTTTGGTATTTTAAGTTTCTTCTTGCTGGTTCATTAATGGTCTTGCACATAGTTTTGCTCTTGTTATTCCTGCTACTAATAGCTTTAGCAAGCTTGGTCTTCCTCATAATACATTTGCGTTCTCCTGTATCTTTTAGTGAATTTTTGTAGGAAAAATTTGTACAGAGGAGATAGCGATTTTGGAATTTTAAAACATTTTGTCAGCACGAAATAGGCCCCATGGAGCCCATATCCAGAGGCAGTTTTAGGTTTTATATGACTACATATACAGGGTATATATATATATATATATATATATATATATATATATATATATATATATATATATATATATATATATATATATATATATATATATATATATATATATATATATATATATATATATATATATAAACCAACTTTCGAGGAAAACTTATATCCCGATCGAGCAAAGCCACAATCTTTAGCGAATGTAATATGGTTTTAGCAGGATGGAGCACCAGAACATTACCAAATTGATCTCCGGCGGTACTTCGATATAATATTTCCAAATCTGTGAATAGGGAAGCGAGGATCGTTGAAGTAGACAGCAAGATCACTCTATTTTACCATATTAGACTGCTTCATCTTGAATATGGAGTATTTTAATCTGAGCGCATGCGTTAATTGGATATAACTGAAAAAATCTATATTTTTGGCTCTGCAAAACGCGAGCTTTGCTGAAGTTGTTGGCGCTTTGTATGCCAGATAATTTTTAACTGAGGGCTCCGATATTTATAAATTTTTGACGAAAGCTATTTCTTTTCTGTATTATAAAATAATTTAACAACTAAATACCTTTAGTGGAGTAAATTACCATTATTAATACCTACAGAATATTATACCCTGGAAAACAGCAAACATTTTAACGAAACTTCTGTAATTTTCCTGGTGAAATCGTATCGTCTATACAAAATAATAAGCGCTGTGTAAAGACGAGAGCCTTAAATGAGAGCGTTGTCTCAGTATCCAATCAATTAATTCAGATAAGGTATTTGGTACACAGTATAAACTTTATATACATATACTTTGCATTATAATTCCACAGACAGAGCTTTTCAAAGTTGAGAAATACTTGAGACATGCTAAAAAGCAAAGAATGCATCGTATTCTAGTTCCAATTAAGACTTCAACAATATCTCTTTACAAACTGCAGCCCCTTTATTCCGTTAATAACAAAAAGGAACGCTATTTCCAGTGAACGGCTTGCCGACACAAACAGTGCTAGCTTCTCTGAGATATCAAATTCCTCCAGGATATGAATATCTCCCTCTTTGGTGGCGACAACTGTCTGAAGAACCATGGAGGAAGTATAATGAAAAATATAAATACCCGTAGATTCTCATGAAAGTAAATGTGATTATAAAAAGAGTTAAGGAAAGATGGGGTGATGTAATTCTCCAGCGACGTCAATTTGGAAGAGCAAAAAGAAAATTGAGGTTTTGTGAGATCAACAAAAAACACAGTTCCCGTGTTTGGGCGGACGCGCATCTCTAGTCTTAGATCTCCAGGTTATTAATCATTTCAACAGACACACCAGAGTAGCTCATACAAAAACCACTAGAGAGCGTTGTTAAACTCATACAGGGTTGCGTTCTTATCGATTTATACAAATTAGTTTTTTGCAGATAATTAAAATCGAATTAAGACACTTGCTCGGATTTGTTTAGCTATTTAAACGTGTTTCCTTTTTTTCATATTTAGTTCTTTTTTCACAGCGATGACTTAACAATATTATACAGAGTGGAGTGTTATAATCAGCAATCATAGCCAAGTGTAATTAAAATTATTTGAAATCGACAGCTTCTATGTCACACTTATATGCGTGTTCGTTTCCAGTGTTTTATTAAAAAGTTGTTGGGGGCTGATAAATGGTGTCTGATTGCATAAAATAGTAAATCAATCTGAGCTAGCGAGAAAATAGAGAAAATAAACTTCTAGGAGCTCGGCTTGTCCATGTCAAAAGAATGACCTAAGAGAAAGTCTCACATAGCTTTGTCAAGGAAAACTTTCTGATGTATAGCAGCTAAAAAGGAAACTTACGATTTCTCAAGGAAAAAAAATGAAATGTTAACTTTTATAACCGATCGGCGGATAGACATAAATCGGAAATACTGCCCATTGGATTAATGAAAAACAAAAGTCTTTCTCAATACGGTGGGGGAAATCGAGGGAAACGGCGCTCAACGCTGCGACGCGAAAATTGGAAAGGTCCCTACACTACAGGGAGAGCATATTAGCTGTGTTCTTTGATGTGGAGGGGGCCTTTGATAGAGTAAGGACGGATACGGTCTATGCCGCCCTACAGGACAGGGGGCCTAGGTCCCTAATAAATTGGGTGGCGAGTATGCTGGAGGACAGGAGAGTCTCGCTGACTTTGAGAGGTAGAAGGCTGGACGTTGGAGTGACGGGCGGCTGTCCTCAGGGCAGCGGCCTTTCGCCTCATCTGTGGTGTCTGGACATGGACGGCCTCATGGAGCGGCTCTCCGAAAATGGCTTCTACGCCCAGGCGTAGGCTGATAATGGGCTGATCTTAGTCAACGGGAAATTCGTCAGAGTCGTCTGTACGTGAATGTAAGCTGCCTGTAGCATAATTGCAAGGTGGTGTGGTGATCTGGGACTCTCCGTAAACCCAACGAAGACGGAGATGATCCTAGTCACCAAGAAGGGGAAACTGGAGGGGTTCAGGGCGCCGGTGATGTTTGGAAAACCTTTAGCTTTATTTCGGGAGGTGAAATATCAGGGGGTGGTCCTGGACTCCAAATACATATATTTTCATTAAGAAAATTTACTAATAGGGAGGTATTAATAGTGAGACCCAAATCCAAGGTCAGTTAAAAAGTTTATGTACGTATATATATATATATATATATATATATATATATATATATATATATATATATATATATATATATATATATATATATATATATATATATATATATATATATATATATATATGTATGTATGTATGTATCCAACCGATAACTCAAAATATACTTGCCCAATCGAAACCAAATTGCGCAATTCCACTCATTTTGTTAATAGCTTGGATGAGTTCGTTAGACAGTTTTGACAATCAAATAATTTTAGAAAAAAAAAGCAAAAAACTGCTTCAAAACGAGTTATCTTTTTAATTACTCGAAATATTAAAGTAAAACTTTACAAGCACGTACACATTGCACAAGTGGTCCTACCTAATATAAACTCAATTAGTTCAGTAAATCTTGAGTGACAACTAAATAAAAAATCAATAATCTACCACGTAACTTGAAATTACCTCTAAATGGATGCCTATAATGTTAGACAAGGTCAGACAGATAAATCAGGGTTCCGCTGCCATTGCAAACAAAATCTCCAAATTAAGTTTGAAACGGACAGCTACGAAAGTATGTCACAATAAACAATCGGCGGGGTTGCCATTTACGACAACCCTAATCTGAATCTGTAGATATCAGAAAAATGTAAATAATTAAAATTTTTAATGAAAGTCATTCAATTTAATTAGAAGAAATCTAGAACTATGTTTTATTATGTATAAATATTGAGCTTTTCCGATTTAGTTCAAATTTGATACAAAGGATCACTGATACGATATCTACGTGCGTGTAAAGTTTAGGTTTCATCCTTCTAGTAGTTTAAAAGGTATTGCGTTTTCAAACAGTTTTTCACATTTTTTTTTCTGAAAGTATATTAGTGATGAGTGTCAAAACTGCCTAACGAACTCATCCAAGCTATTAACAAAACGAAGGGAATTGCCAAATTTGGCTTCGATTGGTAAAGTATTAGAGTTACATACATATATATACACACACACACACACACACACACACACACACACACACACACACACACACACACACACACACACACACACACACACACACACATATATATATATATATATATATATATATATATATATATATATATATATATATATATATATATATATATATATATATATATATATATATATATATATATATATATATATATACTTTATACTTTATACTTTTCCAAAAATCTTACCGCCGATACCTCTCTATTAGTAAATTTTCTTATTGAAAATTCACTAAAAGGTACTGTGAGCGGATGAACGGAAAGCTCGAAAAAACCAGCTCTGTTGGAGCTCTATAAGCAACCTTTTATCCAGTTTGCAGCTATGCTTCCTTAAAATTTTGTTTGCTTCGCCCAGAACCATTATTGACCGCAGGTCCCGCAACCTTCTTTGGGGTTGTTCCGAAGACATTTTTCTTGTTTATATTGTTCTTGTTTGTGCATTGAGGGTGGTTGTAGGCATGTAGGAGGGGTGAGAGAACACCCGTGACAAAGCCGAGAACCAAGATTTTTAATTTACGTTTGAATTGTTACCTCATTTCATTTGTTTAAAATATTTTTCCAAAAATGAATTCGAGGTTGCCAATCTCACATAGAGAGCTACAATATTTTATCATTTAAAAAAGTATGGATACAGCAACAGTAAATAAGCGATGATGAGGGTCTGGGTGCAGCAAGTACGTTCTGATAGGGAATTTTCGTAAAAAGATTTCAAATTCGATAAACCAATTTCCGATTCAGCTATAGTCTTTAAACTTGAGCCATAGCAAAACCCATGTAAAATACCTTTTTGGTTGTTTTGTTCGCAAAAACTAGTTCGATTGTGTTGACTGAAACAAAACCGTCCAAGCAATTAATAAGGAAAAATACCTACCATATGGTTAATTTGGCACGTACATTCTGTTTGTAAGTAATTCTTTTTTTTCTGGATAACTTTTGTAACTAATGAAGTTTGTAACACGATTTTTTAAAGTGACTTGCAGTATATATGTACCAAATTTTAATTTTCTAGCTCCATAGAAAATAGAAATTTCGTCAAGTAATCGCTTGGGAATTACTGGGACCTCTAAAACCAATCTCCAAGATCCATTTAAATCTAAAGAATTTGTTTTAATAATATACCTTACTAGTAGTGTACAATTCTTATGAAAAGTCGCTACAATAATGCACTTGCTGCGTCCCGAACTTTGTTAGTGTATAGTATAGATATATACATAGGATAATTATTGTACCCATACAGTTAGATTAGGGACAGCTACTGTTATATATGGATTACTAATTCATGATCTGTTAATTTATCAAGTGATAACAAACACTTATAAATTAAACATAAGTTTTATTTAATGCACCTAACAGGTTAACGTTAATAATTACAGTTCACTTTTCACTTCTGTCATTATAGAGTATATACTAATTCTATTAACATATGACAATGCCTACTGGCGGGTATCGCTATATCTACGTTATTCTATGACAGCTACTGATGAGGAAAATTTTGTTGTCGAAATACGTATCTAGAGCGTAAATGTATGTTATTAGTTTTCTAATTCTGCTTCTCGTTCCAGTTTCCAGCCAGAGTGTCCAAACTCGATCATCAACACAATGATTGCTTATGGATATTCTCTGATTCTACGATAAAATAAGAATCTCGGATTGATAAAGAGAGAGAGGGAGAGAGAAACTATTAAGGTAGGTGAACCATCAAAGCGATATCGGATGCCTTGTGACAATTATTGTTTACGCTATTGTGAAATGAAGCGTGCTACTGGCAATACTTATACGTTAATTCGAGCAATTTAACCCAAACCATAAGTGACCTGAAAAGGATAAATACATCCAATTTAGATAAAGGAAAAGTAATAACAGTACACATTTCCTTAATCCAAATGAATTGGAGCCAGTCACTTTACGTACCCGCAATTTCTTTATATGACCTCTGTAAATAGAGAGAGCACGATCTCTCGTCTACAATAATACACAAAACAGTTCCAGTAAATGAATTAACAAAAGCCATTAATTTAAATGAGTGTCCCTTAAGAGCCGTCATTAATTTCGATGACAGCGCATACCAGAGATTTTATAATAATGACTTCAATTACACCGTAATTACAAATTAAACTTCGGGCGATTAAATCGTGCCATTCAGTCGAAATGTCGTTATCATTGAAGGTCCAAATGCCGCCTGATTTCAACTGATTTAATTAAACCTGAGATTATCTTATTTTTGAGATCGTTTATCTTTCACGGTTCGTAGATCTGAGAGTCTCATTACCACTTCAACTAGAGTCTTCTCTACTATCGGAAGCTGTATACTCTCATCTCCACGTCTTAACTCTTAACACTACCAGGTGCGATCATTGAGTATTTTACAGTACATAGAATGGTTTTTAGAACACGGGGAAATATTTAGTGGGTAGAGACTGGGCAACTCAGAATGGTCGTTGGCTCTTTTCAACCGACTTCAAAAAAAGGTGGGGGTTCTAAATTCGGGTGTGTTTGTTTATGTGTGTCACCTCAAACCTTTTTTCTAGGTGAACCGATTTTGATGATCTTTTTTTATTATTTGAAAGCTGGTGCTTCTCTTGTGGTCTTATATAAATTTGACAAGTAGTTTTTAAATTATCCTTAATGAAGTCGATTTTCTATTTCTTTTCAATTTTGCTTGTTCTGCAGAAAATCAAATAGAACAGTATATCAGCAAAGTAGAATAGGCTACAAAAGACTGAAGCTCCAGTGAAACCCGCAAATATTAGCGATCAAAGTTGGAACTTGTAACGATTCGTTTTAAGTTGACGCACGATATTTCACTTAATGATTATCATTTGTATTTTAATTAAATATTAATAAAATTCATATTGTCGAAATAACGAAATAACTGAAACCTTATCTTTACAATTATATAGCGACGCCACACGCCTATCTTCTGGTGTAAGTATACACGCTTTAAATATTACTTCCGGAAAATTGATAAAAAATCTATGATCCTTGGAGGTTGCTATGTGACTAAGGCAAACGTTTGTTTTGTTTGTCAATAAAGATGATAAAAAGTCTGGACACAGCAAGTGCGCTATGGTGGTGAGTTATAATTAAAATGTTTTAAATAGCAAATATGTTTTTTAAAGAAAGCAGGCATCAAATTTGGTTACCAGTATAACCTATATAGTAGAAACTATGTACCACATTTCATCAAAATAACTTTATTGTCTGAAAATGTACGCAAATTTTTCGAAAATAAACTTAAAATATTCCCGAAAAAAACAGTTTCCTGGGCAACGAACCTTATAGGTTAATAGCAAATTGAGCAACTCAAATTTAAAGAATTTAATAAAAATTCGCTACCATAACGCACTTGCTGCGTCCAGAATCTCTTTTTTTTTTACAAAGATGCATTGTAGTTAGATGAAAAATGGAAAAATGCAATAATATAAGGCGTATACGATTTAAAAAAAATAATTGTATTATTACCAATGACTTATGGGTCATCTTTAATTGTAGAAACGATTTTTCACTATATTAACGTATACATTTTCTTCTTATCTTGTATACTAGCGCATATATTGAGCTTAATGATTTTTTAAGAAAATTTGCTAAACATTATATATCATCAAACGATAAACTCTATAGCTAAAACTACTACCAAACATCAGAGAAAATGTCTATTTAAAATGAATTTGTCATATCCTAATGTTTTAGTGTCATATCGCTGCCAGTAGAGAGGTTAAATTAGTCAAATAAGTTTTTTAATGATTTATATGGTGAAAGCAAAAGAAGTTATATTTTGATAACACACATACGGCTATTTTCAGCATTGCCATCATAGGAAAAATTAATTGGCAATTCGAACCTCCTAACACTTATAGCTATAAGTTTTTACTATCGATGTGATTAATGGAAAATCAAACAAAATAAATTACATTTGTCTGTTATTATAACAGTATTACTATTACATTTATTAGAAAAGACGCAGCAGGTGCGTTATGGTAGTGAATGTTCATAAAAATGTATTTAATAGCAAATATGTGTGTTTGTTTTAAGAAAGCAGGCATCAGATATGGTTACCAGTATAACTTATATAGTAAACCAATGTTCCATGTTTCATCAAAATAACTTTATTGTTTGAAAACCTACAAAAATTTCCGAAAATAAACTTGAAGTGTTCCCGAAAAAAAACCGTTTCTTGGTCAACCTTATGGGTTAATAACAAATTGAGCTTTTCAAATATGAATCAATTAATCAAAATTCACTACCATAACACACTTGCTGCATGCAGAATTTATTTTTTATAAACATTATATTTCGATGAAAAATGCAAAAATGCAATAACATAAGGCGTGTTCGACTAAATAAGAAAAAGAAAATTTGTATCACCAACGACTTATCGGCCACCTGTGATTGTAGAAATATTTTTTTAAGATGTAGCTCACCATATAATTAATGTATACCGTTTTTTTTTCATATCTTGTATAACAACGGATATATTGAGCTTTATTGATTTTTTTCGAAAATTTGACAAAAATTATATACCATTAAACGATAAACCCTATAGCTAAGACTACTGCCAAAGCATCAGAGAAAGGGTCTATTTGAAATGAATTTCCTGGAAACATTTTAGTAAAATGAAGGACAATGACGGTTGAAACTAAGGCTTCAGGGTTTGTAAAACATTCTTCTAGAGACATTTTCTTTCCATAGCCCGTATTAGATTCAAGTTCTTTGCCTAAATGTTGCAAATTTTGACGTTTTAAATCGTGACTTTGACGTTTTGAGGAAAATCCCAAGTTGTTTTTCTTTAAATGCCTATCACTTTTTTGTCTTTTGATCTACAGAGCTAAATTTAGTTTACGTATAGCGATATAAAACAGTGTACCAAATTTGGTTGCCCTTACTTTGTTATTTCCGGAGATAAACATTTTTTTCGAAAGAAAACAGAAAACTTTCCGGGAAAACCTCGTCTGATTTTCCTGGCTAACAAACTTATCCAAGCCACTTGGAAAATGAAGGTATTCTCCTCAATAGTGATTTTTTTATAAAGAAAATCCACTAAATCCAATTTAAATCTGAAAGTAAAATGTAGTATAGGTTTACCATTCCTTATCGATGGGTAGGTATACACCAAGATCTATATAACTTATTATTTTTACTTATCTTGGGTACACACCATGATACAAATAACGAGATATATAATAATAGCTATTTTAGAACTGTCATGCGCATGGCGTCATGTGGTGAGTTCAATGCAACAATAATATGCTGTTTTGCACTGGAGTTTGACGTTTCATCACAACCTCTTAACAAATTACGTATTTTCCTAAAATTTAAGTTCATACAGTTGGAAGTAATTTTTTAAGATTGGAATACTATACTGTAATTATGTAACATAATCATCAAATCAAGTTTATGCATGTTAACGCCCCACAAGTGTCTGCGAACGTCGTCTCTACATTTTAAGTCTTTAAGTCTGTGTATCCACTTGCGCATCCCCAATACTAATTCAGAGCTCCCCTTAATTATTATACTTTCTTGTGCGTGTATATATATATATATATATATATATATATATATATATATATATATATATATATATATATATATATATATATATATATATATATATATATATATATATATATATATATATATATATATATATATATATATATATATATAATATAAAAATGAAAAAGACTAAACTTGGTACTGCGTTCTATATTATCTGAAGAAGACCATATAGGCGACGAGGTGGAATGTCAATTCAACCGCATTAAACTGACGTATAGAATCTGTTTGATTGCGAATGATTTTGTTTTAAGTGTGTAGTTGGACTTCTATAACGTTACTCACCACGTGACGTCATAGGAGGTGGCGGGGCACATGCGCAATATCATATCTCTTGTCATTATATCATGGGCATACACAGCAGTCTGGTGCTTATATAACATTACACTTGTCCTTGCACAATAATGACAAGTATGTGTTATAAATGTTCTGTGATGTATGATAACTTGGCGCACTATTTTTCGACAGCTCGTTCCGTAGAATTGTAGCACTACTAGCGACATCTGCGATATGCGATGACCGAACTAGAGCCCTAAAAAGTTCAGGTTAGCTACAATTAGATGAAACTTCTATAGGGAGTGTTCTGTGCACTAATGTGCCCTTCACAAAATAATAATATGCAATTTGCTATCGCGTTGATCAATTAAAATCTTTAAAACTTACTTATCGACGTAAATCAGACATAAGAAAACTTTAAAAGCTAAAAACGGACATTTAAATGTTTTTTGGTGTCTAGAATCAGAATTCAAGCATTAGGACAGAAACAAAAAAAATTGCAGACTATTGTTATGATACAGGATAATACAATTTCCAAATAGGTTGAACGTACAAATTAATTGCAGGTGGATTGAACGTCGAAAAATAGTAAATGAGAGCAGCGATGAGGTTCGGTCAGTGCAATGAATTGCATTCAACTTGCGCACAATATCATATGCTGCTATTGATGCCAAATCTTCTATTAGACGAGAAGTTAATTAATTTCACTTCCTCCTCAAGAATTGTGCCTTATATTCAGAATTGAATATATAATGTCCACACTAAGAAAGAAAAGGTTAATTAATTCTATTACTTTAAGGTTTAACCTCGTAACACAAGCTGCGGACTGATCTCAAGCACTGCTTCTCAAGTAGTTTGGTTATCAAACTCGTAAGGGCCTGCTGCTGCTATAAAATGGTGGCTTATTTTCGATGAGAAACCCGCCGAATTGGGATGCTCTGTCCGGAAGGGTAATCAAAATGAATAGGGACTGTAAACTGTAAAGGGACAAGGAGACAGACATGTTTTAAGGACGTCACCGGAGTTAAGCTGAAGAAAATTTATCATGTATTTATTGGCGATCAAAATATCATTTATTAAGATATGTGAATAATTAGATGAAAATATCTTACAAATTTTAAAAAACTCTATGTCTATGCACATAGACTAAATAGTCCTTACCATGGACATCTCTAGTTGACTGTGCCATCACCCAGGAACCCTGTATAACAATGTGAAATGAAGCATCGTATAAAATCAACATCGTGTTGAATACCCTTCGAATTTCATTTTTTTAGCGAATTTTTCTTGATGAAAATTTTAGCGAATTTTCATTAAGAAAACGATAAAACGGTTTTGAAAAAAATTATTCAGATGAGCTCGAATTTGGGTCCCTATAATCCAATACCAATGTCCGTTAAATTTTTTTTATATGCATATATATATATATATATATATATATATATATATATATATATATATATATATATATATATATATATATATATATATATATATATATATATATATATATATATATATATATATATATATATATATATAGGCTGTTTCAAAAAACATGCACCATCGCTCGTGGGGCAATTCCTTACTAAAAAATAAGAAAAAAAGTTCCTGTGCACATGGGCCCGGAAACGCATAGTTTCCAATATACAGGGAGTTGAATTTTAATTTTTTTTTAAATTTTTTATAAATAATTTCAAAACCACTGGATTGATTTTAATGAAACTTGGAACTTGAAAGTGTATTATGAAAGTGCATATTTTCAAGTGAAAATCTGCTTACAACTGCGTCAGTGGCGTGCGTACGGGGTAACTGTAAAAATTCATTTGGGGAAAAAAGATGTGCGCCACTGTCTTTTTCCAATTTTGATACATCAGTTATGAAGCTTAATACATAAGCCACAAAAGCTGCCTCCTGGTATTTTTTTGTTCAGGGTATCCCCTAGGAGATATGATTAATTTTATAAAAAGGGGCAAAATACCGATTCGTTGGAGTAATGAAAACAGTAATCGTAAAGTGCCATGAAACTATAATTTTTGACAGTTCTCTAAATTCTACAATTTTGAAGTGCTTTGTAGGCGTCAAAAGAGTTTTCGTGCTATCCTTTAAATTTTGATACGGTGCAGTCTTTTCGTTTTTAGTTATTTGTTGATACTGAGCTGCCCATTAATATTATTTCCTCCTCTCAAGATGGTTTTCATTAAGTACACTTCAGCGGATTTGACTGATATGTTGTTAATTTATGGACAAACAAATCAAAATGCTAGACAAGCTGTGCGGGTTTATCAGGAAACTTATCCGCAAAGAAGAATTCCTGACAAAAATATTTTCCCACGTATTGTAAGACATTTGAGAGAAACTGGTTCTTTAAAACCTTTAAAAGCTGACTCTGGACGCAGAAGATACCGCCGAACTGTACGAGTTAAAGAGGCAATATTAAATAGAGTTGAACGTGATCCTAGTACGAGTACGAGAATTATTGCCACCGAACTGGGTAATATTTCGGCATCATCAGTTCACAGAACTCTGAAGGATCAAAGTTTATATCCCTATCATTTTACACGTGTCCAGGAACTTCTACCTAGAGACTTTCAACCAAGGGTAATGTTTTGTCAGTGGTTCTTAAACAAACTTAGGCACGACCAACATTTTTCTAAACGTGTACTATTTACTGATGAGGCGTCATTTACGCGAAAAGGTATCGTAAATGTTCACAATTTACATACATGGGACGATGAAAACTCACACTCTCTAAGAGTTGCAAATTCGCAGTATCAATTTTCCATCAATATTTGGGCTGCTATTATTGAAAATCACATCATTGGTCCTGTTGTTCTACCGAATCGTCTTGACCATGAATCATATTTAAACTTTTTACAAAATGATTTGCCGTTGTTACTACCGCTTTTTATGAGAAATGGTACAATGTGGTTCCAGCATGATGGTGCGCCCGCACATTTTGCAGCAGTTGTGAGAACATATTTAGCCAACACATACGGTCACCGATGGATTGGTCGTGGAGGTCCGGTGTCATGGCCACCTCGATCTCCGGACCTGAATCCTCTCGATTTTTATTTGTGGGGTCATTTAAAAGAAATAGTGTATAAAACATCAGTAAATACACGAGAAGAATTGTTGGGAAGAATAAAATATGCATTTGACAGCTTTAGAGAAGATCAAAATATTTGCAGAAGAGTAAGAAGATCTTTGCGCAGAAGGTTAAATAATTGTAACGACGCTAATGGTGGTCACTTTCAACATTTTCTTTAGCTTTGTTATTAAAGTCAATTGAGTCATGTACAAAAAACAAGAGTTTGGAAAAATCATGGTGTCTTTACGATTACTTTTTTCATTTTTTATTTTTATTTTTTATTTATAATTTTTTATCAATGTTTGTAATATTCATTTCAATGTTTATCACCAATAAGTTTTACGTAGGTTAGTTATTTGCACGTTTATTGCTGTAATGTTTACTGTATGTTTTGTTTTTCATATTCTTATGGTTGCAGTAAACATATATTATTATTATTATTATTACGCCGACTAATCGGTACTTTGCCCCTTTTTATAAAATTAATCATATCTCCTAAGGGATACCCTGAACGAAAAAATACCAGGAGGTAGCTTTTGTGGCTTATGTAGTAAGCTTCATAACTGATGTATCAAAATTGGAAAAAGACAGTGGCGCACATATTTTTCCCCAAATGAATTTTTACAGTTGCCCCGTACGCACGCCACTGACGCAGTTGTAAGCAGATTCTCACTTGAAAATATGCACTTTCATAATACACTTTCAAGTTCCAAGTTTCATTAAAATCAATCCAGTGGTTTTGAAATTATTTATAAAAAATTTTAAAAAAAATTTAAAATTCAACTCCCTGTATATTGGAAACTATGCGTTTCCGGGCCCATGTGCACAGGAACTTTTTTTCTTATTTTTTAGTAAGGAATTGCCCCACGAGCGATGGTGCATGTTTTTTGAAACAGCCTATATATATATATATATATATATATATATATATATATATATATATATATATATATATATATATATATATATATATATATATATATCCGAGCGATAACCCAACAAATACTATAGAGTTTATCGTGTAATGGTATATAATTTTTGTCGAATTTTCGTAAAAAATCAATGAAGCTCAATATATCCATTATTATACAAGATACAAAAATAAATTGTATATATTAATTATAGGGTGTCTTGAGATACATCTTACAAAATTATTTGTACAATCACAGGGTGGCCCATAAGTCGTTGGTGATACAAATTTTCTTTTCTTTTTTAAGTCGAACATCCCTTATGTTATTGCATTTTCCATCGAAATACAATTGATGTTTGTAAAAAAAGGAACTCTGGACGCAGCAAGTGCGTTATGGTAGCGAATTTTGATTTAATGCTTTAAATTTAAATAGCTCAATTTGCTATTAACCAATAAGGTTGACCAAGGAACCAGTTTTGTTCGGGAACATTTTAAGTTTACTTCCGAATATTTTTGTACATTTTAAAACGATAAGGTTATTTTGATAAAACATGGCACATTGTTTTTAATATGTAGGTTATACTAGTAACCAAATTTGATGCCTGCTTTCTTAAAAAAAAACACACAAATATTTGCCATTAAAAGCATTTTTATGAAAATTTTGAAATTAAAATCTGAACAATTTAACCTAAACATCCGTTTATATAATTTTGACTAAGGATGTATGTACTTTATAGTACCTACCTAGATATTATAAGTACTTACTGTATTAGTTTGAGGTAGGTTTATTTCTTGTAAGACCTACCAGTGAATTCTGTATAGAGTTCACTAGGTAATACATACAATATCTACAATCTACATGCAGCTTACCTATTACTTTCATATTTGTTTCTTTAAATGTTACAATCATAATAAACTACTACAGTAATTTTGTTAAAGTTGAGTCAAATTTAAAAGTTGTGTTATTATTTAACTATTATTTGTATTAACCTTAGAATATAGGTAGTTGTTTCATATTATAAGATCCTAATAAGGTATTAGCAATTAGCAATTAGCATCAGCGGAGTCGATTTCGAGGTTATGCAATAGGTAAAGCGTACACGCTTCTCTGTGTCAAATAGCTACGTGTAGTCAGGTTAAACTAGAAGAGAGAGAGAGAGAGAGAGAGAGAGAGAGAGAGAAATGGCTTTTAATTTTAAATATCGTAAACGTGAAGAATGAGAAGAACATTTATACATAATGAAACATTCTTCTAGATTGCTTTTAAACAAATTGAATCACTGTCATTAATTTTTTTATTTATTAGTATACATTCGCATGCTAAAATTTAGCGCTTTTGGGCGCAAACTTTGTCCCGGTATTAGGAAAGAAATGGCCCAAGGCTGGCAATGTACAAAATTCTTAGTTGGTTGTACCACAGCATAATTATTTCATTATGCTGTGGTTGTACATTGTACACAGCTTTATCTATAAAATTTTGTGAAAACTAGAGCTGTCCTGGCAACATACTACCTGGTCCTGCACCGAGAAGCCGTCCCTGTCTTATCTCTCATAATGTTCGCCAATCTGACATCTTGCAATAACTTCCATTGTTTAGATTTTTATATACGATTTATTTAGATAACATAGCAGTATCGATAAGGTCATCTGTATTTGTCCAACATTGTTGATATTACATTACACAATCTGAAGTGATGCCGAGGATTATTCTATTTTTAATTTCGAATAACTTTACTTTCCTTTGATCAAACGACTTGAAAATTAATACACAACCACGCCTGTCTACGTTCTTTTCAGCTGTAAATTTTAGTTTCAATCACTGAGACAGTTTGAGAGATAATGCTCTTTAAAAATAGTTTTTAATTTTTTATTAAGAAAAATTGGCAATTGAGAATGAACGAACTCATCCAAGCCATTAGCAAAGTAAGGGTAATTCCTAAATTTTGTCCAAATCAGTTAGGTATTTTTTGAGTTATCGGTGAGATACATATATATATATATATATATATATATATATATATATATATATATATATATATATATATATATATATATATATACATATATATATATATATATATATATATATATATATATATATATATATATATATATATATATATATATATATATATATATAAATTGAAGCTAACCCCTGATATGAGTACTAAGGGCCCTAGTTCGCACTCATTTGAAGAAATTGCTTTCTTTAAAATTAAAGTCGCCATCTCTTCGTAAGCATTTTTTTCCTAGATAAATGCAATATTTAACAAACTACTAACTTAATATGTGTTTTATATGCCTAACATTACGCTGTGGCTGTGGTATAATGTTTGAATATTAAAAGACGTTAATTTATAATTCATCGTATTTTTAGAACAACCTTTTTCGCAAAAATATCACAAAAAGTATTAAAATTAAGCCTCTCACAATAAGAATGGAGTTACACCCAAGAAGTATCTAATTAAAGAACTGTTCTGTTGTTTTTTAATGGCTGATTCTTACACAATGAAGAACATCAAGTTACTTAAAACAGAATGCTTTATCCTGAATTATTTCTTAGAATATAATCCTATTACTTAATAAGTTTCAAAGAGCCTAAAAATTTCCAGTCCACGGTTATTAAATTATTTGGAGACGAGGCTTTGTTGGAAGAAATACTGGGCACATCTCATACTATATAGGGTTTGTTTACGAGCATTTTACAGCAAAAGTATAAAACCGAGGCGAAACATAATGGTTTTATTACCTCTCTTTCACTCATTCCACCATCAACAATAATGAATTTTACGAGTTTATAAGTTCTGGAAAGGCCCTGCCCTATGACCCTCAATTAGAGTTGTGGCTTGACTTATAAAGAATAGGTATTATTATAGCTGTTACCCTGTAATGTCGAATTGAATAATGAAACTTCAAGACCGTTTTGAAATATTTAATGTTCTTTAATAATGGAACAGACATAATACTCCTGCTTCATCCTGTTTATGACTTTATTATATTAAGTTTGAATGTCGTCAATTGAAATGACACGGTTAAGAAAATTCTCGAAGTAAGAGAATTTTCCAGGTAGAAACATTATAAGAAACTGTTCAGGAAATTTTACAAAGTCAATGTAAGGTCAATTCCATTGGTATACCCCACATACAAGTTATTACGTTTGAAACGATCATAATTGATTTGTAGATAACAGCCGGTAAAGCGACCCCTTTACATTTTTTTACTAAAAAAAGGCGAATAGGCTGAAATTGATTTTAGCAAATTTCCGTAGAAAAAAATCGCTAGTGAGGAGATTGCGACTTTGAGTTTTGAAAAAAAAGTTTAAATCAACGCAAACTAGCCCCTCTAGAACCTATATTCGGGATTAGTTACAATTTATATAACGACAGGTGCGGGATTTTGACCGTCGACATCATTGGGAACTCTTAAACCGTAAGAGATACAAACTTAGTTAAATAAGATAACAGTTGCACAACTACAAGGACAATTTGAAGGTATTTACAAGTTTCTAAAAAGTTCCATACGCTCCTAAATATAAGAGAAATACCAAAAACTGGCACTTTTTAGTAAATTTATAAAAGTCACTAATGGGGACATCCCGACTTTTTAATTTTCAAAAAATGTCTTCAAACTCGGACCACTAGAACCCCTAGAACCCATATCCGGGGTCAGTTTGATAAAATTAGGTGCCTTCCTTTTCCTTAATGGTTTGAATAAGTTCTTTAGCCAGGAAAATCGAACTACGTTTTCTCGGAAACTTTCGTGTTTCCTTTCGAAAAAAAAATCCATCTCAAAAAATGAAAATCTATGGTAACCAAATTTGGTACGTAGGTTAACGTTATAAAAGGTAAACTATGAGCCACAATTTAGATCTCTGGGGTAAAAGAAAACAGAGTTATAAGCATTTAAGGGAAAACTGTTTGGTGCCAGATCATTTCTGTGAAAATTCACTACCATAACGGACTTGCTGCGTCGGGACCTTTTATTTCTTATCAATATCTCCGAAACTGTGTTTCCTATTGTAAGAAAAATATGAAAGGTCTAATTAAAAGGGTTTTTTGAAGTTGAAGTTTATTGAAGTAAACTGGACATCGTAATGGAATTCTAATTCTTAGGTATATTAAGTAATGTGCCGCGGATTGACGCATATTCGAATGTGTCCCTTCTGTGGCCCATTTCTCCCTGTTCGAGCTGCTCTTGTCAGCTTCCACCATCAGGACAAGCAACCTTGGGCAACACCAACGGCTGCATGTAAAGTTAGATGCGGTGTTGCCAGCTTACATTCGGCCATCCTGACTTTAGGAGGTCCACCGACGTAACTGTAAAATTCATATCGTATAACATAAAACAATCACTGTAATACAAGCAAAACACTGGTCATAAAACGAAAGGAAGATGCGGTGTTGCCAGCTTACACTATCAACGTAATGTTTTCTACACGGACATGATTCGTCATTATGGTTACGATGGTGACTTAAAAATTTCTTCCAATTTATTAGTTTCACAGTCAACGTTTTTGTGCTTTAATGGACGTAATATTGAATGTTTCCACAAAATTATTTATTTTCTTTTCTCGTTACAATGATGTATTACCAGATAGTGTTGTGTCCGTTTTGTCAAAAATAATCAATTTTTTTTTAACAGCTCATAATACACAAAAGGTGAATAACTTTCTTAATAGTGTTTTGTCACGGGGTGACTAATCCGGGATAGATTACCCGGCCTAATTTACCGTCGTAACCACTGCATTATGTTACACCATAAAGGTTGGAATATTTTCCGTGGAGTAATGTACGAAAGATTTGCGAAGGTTGGAATATTCGCAACATTTTCCGTAGCGGAATATACGAGATCCGGTATGTCGAACGGAATAATTAGTAGAGGGGACAATTAGGCGGGGGCGATTTCAAAAAAGAAGTGGGATCGGACGGAACGCTGACAGAGAGTAGGTAGTTGGGTAGTGACCGCGAACAAGCTAGTGCGTCCGTCGCAAAGAAGTGAAATTATAAAGCTTGTGAGGTTCACGAGAAGACCAGTAAGCCGAGCGAGACAGCCGCTTCCCACCGCCGCCACCGCAGCGATTGCTTAGTGAACCTCGTCACCGGAGAATACCCCAGGTAGGTGAAAACCTGATTATATTACCTGTGGTCAAAATTTGGAACGGCCCGCAATAACACTAGGAACCTTAGAGGGGACCGTTTCTTCCCTGTCTCCGCTGCCGGGCTACTTTGGGGGTTGAGAACTGCATTGGCTGGAGTAGATTCGGACAGAGCGGCGACTGCGCCGGTCCAGATTGAAACAGCTAGGCGGCGCCTGGCGTCCCGGCCCGTCCACGGCCCCGTTCGGGAGGGGCGTAAATCCGGGAACGGAGGTGGTTCTTTTCCGCACCGAACAAGGCTCTCCGAACGTGTGAATGATGGGCCGTAGATAATACTTGCTGGTGCAATACAAAGCTTTATGTGGTGTTCGACGCACCCTGTAAGTTGCATGCCCGCCTGGGCTATTAATCACTATCCTGCCACCACCCTGCACCGCTTAAACGTTGCCGCTTTACCGTCCCCGTGCAATCCGCGCGTAACAATAATTTAAAGCCAAGTAACCTCCTCTGCCTCTGGCCGCCCCTAATTGCTAGGCTTCCTGGTAACAGGACCCCGTTATTTCCTTGTGTATATAATTAGTCAATAGAATTTTATTTTAATTTACCCGACATTTCATTTATTCTCCCAGAATATCCACCCAAATACAATTTGACTCCGGTTCTTTAATAAAGACCATAACCAGAAGTCCCGGGGGACTTTGTCTTGACTTAGGAGGACTCTGTCTCCACTAGAAACTACCCGGGACTTGTGTGTACCCTGACTGTGGCTGGGGAAGGGGGTGAATATCCCGAAAGAGAACGCGTCTACTCTCTGAGGAATCCTAGATGCTGGCGCCCGACCAGGATCCCGTTGTAGAGCCGTGTCCCAGAAATCCGCCCGAAAATTCCCCATATTAGGGAAAACTAGTATTAACCCCCGGCCGCCCCAAGTGGCCGTCGCAGTTTTTAACAACAACTGGATTGGTACTAGTGTAGATATGCAGTAGCCTCCTAGCTGACCTGATTACACCTGTCTTGACCAGTTCCTTTGGGGTTACTTACATAAATAATGCTGTAAATTGAATCATAACTTCCAAATAGCTTTCATAATTTATTATTTCTCTTCAGAAAGACATTATCATGGAATGAATTTAGGGCCCATGACTTGACTATAAAGAAAATATTTGTATTCCTGTACGCATAAGCCTTTGAAACATTAAATTACACGTGTTTTATTATAAAAATGCCAATTTTCACCAAATCACCACTTGTTTATCCCCTATCCCCTACTTACACAAAAACAATTCGAAGTGTTCCTTTATCAGATGATCACTTCCCACTAGATTTGAAGATGATATCTCAATTAGTCCAAAAGTTATTGCGCCTATTAACAGATAGACGTAAATGCGGACAGACCGACAGAAAAAAATGTCGTTCCAGAATCAAGTTTTCTATATGTTTTAAAACTTTTTACGTCGTTTTAGCAAAAAAAATTCGACATTTTCGTCAACAATAATGGACCCCCACACATTCAACTCACAATTTAATTTCAGCACAGAATACCAGATGTTTGATGAAATTAAAAGTTTTCTTACAAATAATCTCTAAAAGGTTATATTACTGTCATGAAAGCTGAAGATTATCCATATATATATATATATATATATATATATATATATATATATATATATATATATATATATATATATATATATATATATATATATATATATATATATATATATATAATCTTTAGCTTTCATGACAGTAATATTACTATAGTTGAGCAAACGAAATAACAAACATTAACAAAATTTTAAGTTAAATTTGAATAAAATTTATAAGACTCAATCCAGACATATGCAAGCTAACTATTGTGTATTTTAATTTGTTTTTTGTTTGTTTTTGTAGTAATATAAATAGGGGTTTATTTTACAAAGTTATTATCTTTCTTTATGTTTATCAAAAAATTTAATAGACATGAAGAAATATAATAACTTTTTAAAATATTACTGCTGTTATATTTCCTTGACAAGAACAAAAAAATATTTTCAAATTTAAGGGAATGAACATTAATCATATTTTAACATGCTTTCTTTCGCTTTCTATACATGAAATAGTTCTTTCATACATATTGTGTTGTAAATCTACCAGAAACTGACGAATTGTTTCTTATAAGTACGCAATGTGTCAAGAAGTTCTATGTTTATGATAATTATTTTTCAAATAGCCCCGTAAAATAAAATTTAAAAAAATGTGGTCAGGTGAGTGCGGGCAGTCAGGGCGTCTGTGAAAATTTACCAACCTGCTTTATAGGAAAAACTGTTTCTATCCAGGTTCACACTGAAACAGTGCCATGAGCACACGCCCCGTCCTGTTAAGAAGTTAGGAATACACTCACTGTCTTTCTTCGAAGGAAAAAATCTCTCAATGTGTGTTAAGAAGATTACTGTTAACAATTGTAAAGTGACAGTCAGCAATTATATTACCTCATAAGCCTTAAACATGGATAAGCATCGTACTTATTATATCACGTAAAGCTGGTAACATACGGTAATGCTAACAACTGAATATGCTAGTAAAACTACATAATTATCCTATATGATGTACTAGGGAATACAAGTAGATCAAATATAATATTCCTTTGCAAACCATCTCTCATACGTTTGGTCCTTAGCTTTCCTGACAGCGTATTTAAAAACACGTACTTCTAGCTATAGAAAGCGACAGCTTGTGCGCTGGTTTCCTACCAATGTGCATGTCCATTTTTGCATACAAAGTGGTGTTACATATGAATTCGGATAATAACCTAGACAGGTATTGGTTTCCACATAACCTGCAAGGTGTTTGCACCTCGTTTCTGTAGATTTCTCTTGTAATTATAGCTTACTTAGTAAAAGCGCGTACACATATATAAGGGAATTTATAAAAATGTGGACGCAGCAAGTGCGTTATGGTAGTGAATTTTCATTAAAATGTTTTTAATAGCAAATATGTTTTTTTTTAAAGAAAGCAGGCATCAAAGTGGGTCACCAGTATAATCTATATAGTAAAAACAATGTGCCATGTTTCATCAAAATAACTTTATTGTTTGAAAATGTACAAAAATTTCCGAAAGTAAACTTAAAATGTTCCCGAAAAAAACTCGTTTCTTGGTCAACCTTATAGATTAATAGCAAATTGAAAGGAAAATTCGCTACCATCACCCAGTTGCTGCGTCCCGAATTTCTTTTCTTACAAACATGTATTATATTTCGATTGAAAATGCAAAAATGCAATAACATAAGGCGTGTTCGATTAAAAAAAAAAGAAAATTTGAATCACCAACGACTTATGGGCCAGCCTGTAATTGTAGAAATATTTTTTAAGATGTAGCTCAAGACAACCTATAACTAATGTATACCATTTTTTTCGTATCTTGTATAATAACAGATATATTAAACTTTATTGATTTTTTACGAAAATTCGACAAAAATTATATACCATTAAACGATAAACTCTATAGCCATGCTACTGTCAAAGCATCAGAGAAGGGGTCTATTTGAAATGAATTTCCTGAAAACATTTTAGTAATGTGAAGGGCAATGACGATTGAAACTAAGACTTTAGGCTTTGCAAAACATTCTTCTTGAGACATTTTCTTTCCACATCTCGTATTAATTTCAGGTTCTTTGCCTAAATCTTACCAATTTTGACGTTTAAAATCGGGACTTTGACGTTTTGAGGAAAACCCAAATTTATTTTTCTTTAAATGCCTATAACTCTTTTGTCTTTCAACAGAGCTAAATTTTGGTAGGTAACTTACCTATAATGATATAAACCCGCGCACCAAATTTGGTTGCTGTTACTTTGTTAATTCCGGAGATATTTTTTTTTCTAAAGAAAACACAAAATTTTCCGGGAAAACCTCCGTGGATTTTCCTGGGTAACGCACTTACTCAAGACACTTGCAAAAGGAAGGTTTTCACCAAATTTAATCAAAATCGGCCCATTCGTTTTTAAGTTATCGGTGTGATACAGATATATATATATATATATATATATATATATATATATATATATATATATATATATATATATATATATATATATATATATATATATATATATATATATATATATATATATATATATATATATATATATATATATATATATATATATATATATATATATATATATATATATATATATATATATATACATATGCCAGAGCAATTTTTGCGATCACAATTCTAATTCGGGCTCCTAATCCATATAATGTTGTTGGTCTGTTATGATGCGCATAAGTTTTCAAATATACCCAAAAAATAAAGTCCATGAGAGTTATGTCTGGAGACCTAGGAGGCCACTTAATCAGACCCTTCCGTCCAATTCGTTGACATGGGAAATTGCATCCTTTGCAAACAAGAGGAAATGATATCCGTCAACACAGACAGAGCAGTAGATTCATATCAATATGGTATGTTAATTGAAAATCCGGGTCTCAGAGTTGGTTTACCCTGTTCCCTTTTTAATGAGGACTGGCAGCAGCTATGGCAAATTGTTTGCCTGTTGCCTAAGTTGCAGCGAATTTTTCGTGAAACGATAACTGAAAAAATGATTGGCCCATTTAGATTAAATTTGGTAGGTACCTTCCTTTTATAAGTAGCTTGAAAAAGTTCGTTAGCCAGGAAAATTGGGCTAGTTTTTCCGGAAAAATTTTGGGTTTTCTTTCGGAAAATATTTGTATCTCCGAAAACAACAAAGCTATCACAACTAAATTTGGCATATACGTTTCTACTATCAAATTTACCTTACATGCCGAAATGCAGATCTCTACGTTAAAAGTAAAAAAGTTATAGGCATTTAAAGAAAAAAAAATTGGGTGCCACGGGTGATCAAAGGAAAGCACAAGACCAAAATATTTTGGATGGTTAACAAAACCAATTAAACATTACATACAGTAAGTTTTCTTGACGCAAACAGGTGAAGAAATAGCAGAAAAAATATTTAATTTTTGTTTATAATTTTTTTTCTTAAAACGTCAAAGCCGCGATTTGAAACGTCAAAATTTGCAATTTCAGATAAATAATCTGCAACAAATACGGATTGTATAGAAGAAATGTCGTAATAAGTGTGTTTTACAAAGGCTTATATTATCGATAAATCCATTTCAAATAGATCCTCTTTCTGGTGCTTTGGTTTCAGCTATATATTTTTTGGTTTAATAGTCAATATTTTAACAAATTTTCGTAGACTCATGATTTTTAAGAAGATTTCCTCTAGTTAGCGCGAACTAGAACTCCTAAAACCCATACACGGGGTAAGTTTCAGGTTTTGGCTGTTTACACATATACAGGGTGACGCGTTTCTACAGTGAAACTCAATATTTTTGTTTATATACAAGATACGAGCAAAAATTGTATACGTTAATTACAGGGTGTTTTGAGCTGCACCTTATAAAAATATTTTGATAATCACAGAGTGGCCTATAAGTCGTCGGTGATACACACTTTCTTTTTTTAATAGAACATCCCTTATGTTATTTTCCGTTGAATTATAATGCTTGTTTGTAGGGGAAAAAATTGATATCGTTCATCGTTTTTGAGTTATTTCAATCGTTTTGCACAAACTTCCACTTTTTTGGCACATTGCACAAACACATATCACAAGTTGTAAAATAGCGATTGTACCAATAGAGAGCTGAGACCTATGGAAATGACACATTCAGAGAGCTTTTTGTTTATATTACTCGTCGAAAAACTCGAGCTGCCGTATACGGGCAGGCTCAAATAGTGGCTGAATATGAACAGTTTTCGCAGAAATGTTTTTAGTGTTTCCCTATAGATCATTTTATGTAACGTTTTTGTAAAATGTCGGTAATTTATAATAAATGTTTAGTAAGTTATTGTAAATAAAAGTTCTCTATTTTTTGCAAAAATATAATATAGTGTAACATTACCGAAGACAATTTCGGCGAAAAAAATCGTGAATTTTTGTAAAAGAAAATTTTGCAAAATTTCATATAAAAGAAATTCTACTTGGGCCATAAAACAGTTTGTCAATAGTTATATCTTAGCAGGTGTGTAAATAGCTTGATGTTCGTTGGACAGGAAAATCGGACCAGGTTTTTCTGGAACTTTTAAAGTTTATTTTCGGAAAATATTTGTACTTTTTATAACCACAAAGCTATTTTAATGAAATGTGGCACATTGTTACTACTATATAGGTTACACTGCCAACCAAATATTCTTATAAAACAATACATATTTGACATTAAAAACATTTTTACGAAAATTGGCTACCATAACGCACTTGCTTCGTCCAGTCTTTTCCTTATTCGGGACTAAACTTCTAAGCCTGTCCAATCGCCCGTAATTTTCTGTACAACGTTGCCTTTCCAAGACTTCGATTTATTTATTTTCTACATCTAGTACTCACAGAAAGTAAGATGTTTTAACAACAGCGCAATAGAAGTTACACAAAACTTCAGCTGCTTGTTCAGTTTTTCTGTCTGGGTGCACCCTAACGTCACAAATGTAGAATTCGTGAAACTTGGAAATGCAAGCGAGGCTTGTTAATTAGCTTTACACCGGGCTAAAACTACATTCTCTCACGGACGGATTAAGCTGAACAAACGTCATTTACTGTCACTGTTCTAGATTGAGGGAAATTTAAGCCGCGGTATTGCAGTTAAAAAATATGTAGTTTTATGTTAGCCTGCTTAATCCGGTCATGAGTTTTCTCATGCTTTTGTGTTTATAGGTCTATTTCGGATATTAAAAACTCTAACGAAAAACAGTCGCTTATTTAGAAAAGTACTGCGTTCAAAATTCTATGAGACTAGTTCAAGCGAAAAGAAATTCGAACGCAGGAAGTTCCCTATAAAATTAAATTTAGCAGAACGGTTTGCTGAATAGTATAGCATCTAACTTAATAGCTAATACATATCTCAAGTTTCTATTCTACTGGTTCTTCAGTCTCTCTTTCCCTTTTATTTTACCAAATGAATGATGCATCGGACATTAGTCGTGCAATTGAAGGATTGAAAAAGATAAATTCTCTTAAATACCACTGTTTACCAATAAAAGTCATTAAGTCATTAGTTAAATTTATAGTTGAACCACTAGCACACATAACTAATCTGTCAGTTTAATTTTCCATGTACTCTTAAATTGGGTACCACGGTTTCTTTATACAAGGAAGGTGATCCATTCAGTTTTCTTAGTTACAGATATTTTCAGTGAATTTTTATTTTAGAAAAAATCACTAATAGAGAAGTATCGATGGTGAGACTTTGCAAAAGTTTTTTCAAATGAGCGCGAACTAGGACACCTAAACCCATATCCATGGTTAGTTTCAATATATATATATATATATATATATATATATATATATATATATATATATATATATATATATATATATATATATATATATACCCTAGATTGGTTCTATGTTTGCTTGTTCGAGCTTATTTGCAAAAATTTTTCAAAATTCTAAAGTCGGGATTTTCCCGTTAGTGAATTTTTTCTACGAAAATTCACTGAAATTCAGATTTCTATGTTATAAGAAAAAAAGTTATAAGCATTTAATTTAAATAATTTTTTATGACGGTTCACTACCATAACGCCCACCTCAAAAACTTTGGCTGAAATCGGATTAACGAACGTTAAAATAATGATATCGTTGTAAAGTTGTGATCCAAACACAGTGTATATAATGTCTAATTTATGCTAAAATTAAAGCCTTAGCCATCATAACTAAATGCACCACATCCATCATGATGTATTAGCAGACAGCGACCACTGCAGGTCTAGAAACTATTAAGTACGGTTGCAAGATGATACTGGAGAGACATCTATTAGTGTCCTGGTAATCCACAACCGCAACTTGTCCATTAAACGCGTCCTCCTCAAAGGATTATCATAAATGGATTCTCCTTACTCCGAATAGCCGATAGCGCGTTGCATATTCAATAGTTTGTGTTGCGCCTTCCCAATTCCTGACCGCATCTCAGACCCGAATCCACCAGCGCAAATTGATCTCGTTGAGAATCAAATTTCAAATTATTAAGTTGGGACTGGGAGGGCCGGAAATCGACCGCCTGTGGTCTGCATGATAGAGGAACAAGCAACAAGCAACTAATGGACAGGATTTAGCTTTGTTGTTAATACCTTTCAGTCGTTCTGCAAATTTGTTAGACATGTACGCGTTTCGACACCAGATAATTTTACAATAGGTTAAGATAAATGGTCTTAGGACTAAATACGCTATTGCTATTAAGACAGCTTATTATAAACCAATAAACTGTTATCACAATCTAACCGTATCAATCACTAAATACATGAATAAGTAATACACTATTTTCGACCGACTACAAGGAAGTAGGATGTTTTCAATTCAAGTCATATGGATGTCTTTTTTATTATTTCAACAACCCACCACGGGGGTTACAGCCTAAATACTATCGTACAGTGGGTGTTGACAAGGAGGCAAGAGGCAACTTGTTATTTCTGGACGTGAAGGTTTGGAGGTTCGGAGCGGAAGGAAAAACATGTGCCGGCATGGAATTCCACAACTTGGAAGTCCTCGGGACAAAAGAGCGGACATAACAAGATGTTCTATGTCTGGTGACCTGGAAATTAAAAGGGTGCATTCGCTCTGTTCCCCTGGTAGATCTGTTGGGGGCAGCAGGTGGGGGAACTATGGAGGAAAGCTCCTCTGAGCAGTGCCCGTGCAGATATCTATAAAAGAGAGAGAGAGGTCACCAACGTCACGTCGGTGGGCAAGGGATGACAGCCTTTGGGTGGGGGTAGGGTCACCGATGAGACGTAAAGCTCTCTTTTGAATGGAGTCCAGGATAGCGAGTGTAGAAGCGGCAGCTGCATCCCAGATGTGGGAGCAGTATTCGAGGTTTGGCCTTATTTGTGAAGTATATAAGGTATAGAGATTAGCTGGTGAAAAGTATTTGCGAGCCCAGAAAAGGAAACCTAATTTCTTAGCAGCCGCTTCTGCAATTGATGCGACATGTTGGTGCCAATTAAGATTTCGATCCACAAAAATGCCAACAAGAGAAAAGGACTCATTACTTTGAATAACTTGGTTGTTCATTGTGATGGGCCTAGGGCTGGTGTATTGGATACAGTTTAGAGGAATGGTCATCCACTACACCAGAAATGCCCCGGTTGGAGAGGAAGTTTGCTGTCCAGGTACAGAGTTTTGGTGGTAGGCCATAGGCCGGAAGTTTATTAAGCAGCGCTGTGTGCCAGACCTGGTCGAATGCTTTGGATATGTCTAGCAATCTGGAATTCACCGTATAGTTCCATAGACTTGTTCCAAGAATGGGTGACAAAGGAAAGGAGGTCGGCAGTCGATCTGCGCTGATGGAATCCATACTGCCTGTCGTGGATTAGACTGTGTTTTTCAAGAAATTATAGTAATTCTATGTTAATATACTTTTACATCACTTTAGAGACGACTGAAAGGAGAGAAATAGGCATGTAGTTGCTTGGAAGCGCTTTGAATCCTATCTTGGGGGCAGGTTGTACTCGAGCAGTTTTCCGGTTACTAGGGAATATGCCTTCATTGTAAGATATCTTACTAACAGTGGACAATTCATATGAAAATTCACTAATATAATGCACTTGCTGTGTCCCGAAATTTTTTGTAATTAATCAAGCCTTACAATAGAGGCAACAAAATTCATAATACTCACTGATCGCAGAACTGCTTCTGAAACCCTAAATGTTAAAAAAAAGGAAACACTAAAATAAATTACATAACAGCAGAGCTTATAAAGCTACACTATGCGTTAAAATAAAGAACTAGAATAGTGACAGTTGCACGGATAATGACTTTTATAGGTTTAGAAGACAACAAAGCTGTGGAAAAGCTTTCTAAAGCTGGAATAAGGGACAGGAATGTAGAAGTCCAGAACTTTTTTTATGTTTATTTATAGCCTTAGTGTACTTCAAATACCTACGACTTGCCATATGCACTGTACAGTACATAAGGCGGTTAATACGTTATTATTTACACTCACTGAAAGAACTCAAAGATTACTATAACAATACAGGAAGTAATTCAAGTGATGCATAAGATGGCGTAACAATCGATATTGTTGTACTGTCACCAGACCAAGTTGACTATGTAACTGATATATAGGATATTGATGAAGATCTACTTGAAGACACAGCCTCAGAATTACGTTGCAGTGAAAGTAGAGCTTAATGGCTTTAGCCATGAGAGGTCGACAATTATCAAACGGTACTAATAGACAAAGAGAGAATAAAAGTAAACCAAAAAACATCTTATTTGATACCCATATCAAGTGTGTTGTGAAGAAAAATATATTAGACTCGCTTCGGTTGCAATATTGAAATTATCAAAGCATCATTTAGCCTAATATATTTGACTCGCGAAACCCTTTCCTTTGAAAACCTTCTCAAGAAGGCTGTTGGGAAAAATATTCCACCATCTTGCGTTAGACGCCCTTTTCAATTCAGAAAAGATCGATGGTATGTAGTTTTCCGAAAAAAACTAGTTGGATCGGGTTGGCTAACAAAAAACTTATCTAAGCTATTTGCGAAACCGGAGATACTTTCCTGCATTTTTAGTCATTTTGCGTCTATAACATGCTTTTATGTCACACGTAACAACCAGTCTTGTCTTACCAAATAGAGCGGCAAATCCCGTCATGTTCACGAACGTGTTGACAAAGTAATGACTCCGTGGTTTCTTTGGTTCTAGGTTTCTAATATGAATTCCATTTTCTTTATTATCTTGCAAGGTTTTTGACTTCCGTTTTGTTACCTTTCCTCCAAATTATACAAGGCGTTATGTAATAATTTTGCTTAAACTGCACCAATTTGTTCTCTAGGAGCGTCCTTGGATTCATATAACGTTGGAATTCATAAACACCATTTTTTCCTGAAAATCGTACAACTGGATATCCGACTGCTTTAAATTAACTTGGTGGCTATTAGTGCAGAAAATGCTAGCTTAAAATACGATCAGTTGGTTGAACTTTTACTAGCTTGTGAACATGCGGGCGTGCTCCATCCTACATAAAATCTAAAAAAAAAAAATTTTGGTTCGCTTATGCTCCTTTCTCGACTCTGACTTGATGCTTTCTCCCCGTTTACAAGTATTGCTTACCATAAACAGTTGTAGATGCGGTTTATTCATCCTGTATCATGTTTTAATATGGGACAATGATATAATCAGCCGTAAGTATTATTATTAAACATCAAAGGAGCGTTGCCATAAAAGGAATATATAACTAACGTAAATTAGTTGAACTCCATTGAGAAGCTTCTCCGGCAAAATAATCAAGCTGCATAGAAATTGTAAGTGCGGTGTTTTCTAAATGGGTTTGAACAAAGGAACTATTTGTACAGCGTAATGTAAATTAGGTCTCAGTGATGTTATTCATAATTAATATGTTTTCGGTGCATTCAATTATCTATCCCATATCATTAGTATTCAAGGCGTGTGATTAATTATGCCTCGATTGAACGGGATATGAAAACATTGTCTTCCGCAGCAGTAAACATCAATAAAACCCACTCTGTTAAAATATACGGTATTGAGCGGGTAACAGCTTATAAAACAATGGTATGCCAGAACATCTAAAAGTCCTTTTATAATAATATTAAAATAAAATGTTGGAACAGTTATATATTAATAAATATTTAGCTAGGTGTACTTTCATAAATAACAAATTAATTAGAACACTTGAAAATAAAATACTATTGGACTGGTACAACAAATAAATGTGTTCAAATCCCTACATACATTGGTAGTCCAACCAACCACAAATCAATTTATCACATAAATATGAAATAAAGTCCGGACGCAGCAGGTGCGTTATGGTAGTGAATTTTCATGGAAATGATCTGGCACCAAACATTTTTTCATTAAATGCTTAGAACTTTTTTTCCTTTAGCCTAAAGATCTAAATTTTGACAAATAGTTTACCTTTTATAAATTTAGCTACCATAGCTTTTTTGTTTTCTGGATAAGATTTTCTTTCGAAAAGAAGCCCAAAATGTTCCCGGAAAACCTTGTTTGAGTTATCAAATGAGAAGGTCATAAACTTCTAACGAACGCTTCTCAGCAATCACCTTATATATATATATATATATATATATATATATATATATATATATATATATATATATATATATATATATATATATATATATATATATATATATATATACACAAGGTGATTGCTGAGAAGCGTTCATTAGAAGTTTATGACCTTCTCATTTGATTTCAGAGCTAAAAAATTTTATTCTGCCATTATACAATATTGTCAGAAAATTCTATCAAAATCAGCTTTTTGAGTTATCGGTGTGATTGATATATATATATATATATATATATATATATATATATATATATATATATATATATATATATATATATGTATCACACCGACAACTTAAAAAATAATGATCTGTTTTGATAAAATTTGGCATATACCTTCCTTTTATAAATGGCTTGGATAAGTTCGTTAGCCAGGAACATGTAAGCAGGTTTTCCGGGAAAATTTTGGGTTTTCTTTCGAAAAATATTGATCTCAAAAAATTGAGAAGCTACAATAACCAAATTTTGTACGTAAGTTTCTAATATTAAAAGGAAACCATGTGCCTAAATTTATATTTCTATGTTACAAGAAAAAAGTTATAAAAAGATATTTGGTGCCAGATTGTTTCTATGAAAATTCACTACCATAACGCACTTGCTGGGTTCAGACTTTTTTATTTGGTTACGTAGACTGCAGTTTCGGACCATCCCGGTTCATCATCAGCACGCTACTGACTCTGATCGTTCCTTGGTGGTCTATGTCTGAAATTGTACGTAACGTCTGCGCGTTGAGCTTCTATTGGTCGGTTTGCTCTTCTATGGTTGGTTGTGTTTTCCGACTGTGCTGAGTGTATCGGTTGATGATTGTGGTTTGGTAATTTGTCTATTTGTATAGCTTTTATTAAATTTTGTTTAAATGTTTGTATTCGTTTTTGTTCTGTGATTAATTGTTTCTTATTGTTTATTTGTTTAATGTAGTATTGTTCCCAGATTTCCATTTTTTTTGTGGCCTGTAATATGTTTGATTAGTTGTAATTCGTTGATATCTGGATTGTGGTGTTTTCTGTTGTGAATGTGTGTAGCTACGTTTGATTTGTAGCTAGGTATGTGGATTTTATTTAATGCTGTTATATGTTCCTAGAATCTTGTTTCTATTGATTTTTTTTGTCATTGCTATATATTTTTTATTGCATGTGTTACATTCTTTTTCATATATTCCGTTTAATTCATGTGGGTTGTGTTCTTGTTTTTTATTTATTTTGTTTATTATTTTGTTATTGGCTTTGTAGCTCATTTTTAAGTCATATTGTTTGAGTGTTTGTGTTATTGTTTTCATGTGGTGGTTATAAGTGAATGTTGTGTATTTTGTGTTTGTTTCTGGTGTTTTGTTTTCAGTTTAGCTGATTTGTTTGTTTTTTATTTCTTTTACTAACTTTTCTATTGTTTTCTTGTTGTATCCATTTCTTTGTGCTATTTGTATTATGATGTTGTACTCCTTTTCTCGTTTGTCATTATGGAGTGGCATTTAGCATTGTGTTTATTGAGTATCTGTATGCGGCCATTTAGTGTGTGTGTGTGTGGGTGTATTGAGTGTTTAGGTATAGTGATGTCTGTTTGCGTAGGTTCTCTGTGTATTTTGTATTCAATCTGGTTTTCTTTTTTGATTAGTATTAAATCCAAGAATTTTATGGTGTTGTTTGATTCGTTTTCTATTGTAAATTTTATGTTGTTGTTGATTTGGTTTATTTTTTCGACGATATTATCAACCTTAGTTTTTTGATTGTCAACGTATCTTATCCATTTGATGTTTGGGTATGTTTCTTTTATGATCGTTTTGATTTTATCTTCTAACAAAACACACTCAACCAGAGAACAGCAAACCGACCAATAGAAGCTCGACGCGCAGAGGTCACGTACAATTTCAGACATAGACCACACAGGAACGATCATAGTCAGTAGCGTGCTGATGATGAACAGGGACGGTTCGAACCTGCAGTCCACGTAACCAAATAAAAAATTACAAAAATACAGCAAACAAATAAATTATATATATATATATATATATATATATATATATATATATATATATATATATATATATATATATATATATATATATATATATATATATTGGAACTGTCACCGGATATGGGTTCTAGGGTGCCTAATTAGCGCTCATTTTTTCAAAATTCAAAAAACTCCTCATTGGTCATTTTTTTAAAAGAAAATTCACTAACAAAAACGAACTAATAGAGAAACCAACTCACTTTAGATGTTACGCTACTTTTGTGTTTGACTTTTAATGAAAAACTTAAATTCCCACAAATAAAAACTTTTATGTTAATTATACAATTAAGTATAAATATTGCTTACACTTCTGAACAATACAACAATATTTTCAAGAATAATATGCAATTGTCTGTATGAAGCAAAAACGACAAAGTCACTTCAATTAGCTTAGTGGTGTTGAAGTTAAAGGAGTTTTCGTTTTGGTTTGATTGCGTGGCAAATTCCTCTTACTTTACAATTTTCTTGAGTTAGTTGTGGTTACGTTTTATTGGACTCGAGGCTGAATTCCCAACTTAAATCGATAATAATCCTGATTCATTCATTCGAATCACTCGTAAAAAAATCGTTGCCTTTGCAGTTTCGTTGCCAAAGAAAGAGATGTAAACTTTATAAGTCGTAAATTTTTCGACGCTCTACACAGAGGAAAAACAACTTGCACTTCGTTTGTAGAAAGAGGTTGTATAGGACCTCAAGAAGTGAAAACTTTTATTCCACATTTACGATACGCTTTTGTCAGATGAAATTTGAATTAAAATTGTGCTTTTCATGTCCTTTGGCAAATCTTGTATTTCAAGTTTATTAAAAACGACTTGGTCTTGGAATTCAATAAGCGCCTTCGAAATTATATGTCTCTTGTTTTATTATTCAATGAGCTGATCTCAATGCATTTCGTACATTTTTATTGGGGTCTGTGTAAATACTGAAACTATAGCAAAACCTTAAAAAAGTCTGGAGGCAGCAAGTGCGTTATGCTAGCGAATTTTCGTAAAAATGTTTTTAATTGCAAATATGACTTGTTTTTAAAAGAAGGATATTTGGTTGGCAGTATAACCATATTTCATTAAAATAGCTTTGTTGCGTCAAAAAGTACAAACATTTTCCGAAAATAAACTTAAAAGCTCCAGAACAAACTGGGTCGATTTTCCTGGGCAACGAACATCTTCAAGCCATTTACATACCTGCCAAGATATAATTATTCACAAACTGCTTTAGGACCAAAATTTTAAAAAAAATTATGAAACTGCAAAAATTTATTTTACAAAAGTTCACCTTTTTTTGTTAGATAAATTGCCTTAATTAACGTATACATTTTTTTATCTTGTATACTAACGGATATATTGACGTTTGTTGATTTTTTACGAAAATTCGCTATAAATCATAAATTATTAAACGATAAACGCTCTAGCTAAAACTACTGCGAAACCATCAAACAAAGTATATATGAAAGGGGTTTTGTGGAAATATTTTAGTAAAATAAAGGACAATGACGGCTGAAGCAGAGAGTCCAGGGTTTGTAAAACATTCTTCTTGCGAAAATTTCCCCACATAATCCGTATTGAGGTTATTTGCTGAAATGTTGCTAATTTTAACGTTTAAAATCCCTACATTGACGTTTTGAGGTAAACTGTAATTTTTTTTTAAATGACTAACTTTTTTGTCTTTTAACCTACAGATCTAAATTTTGGCACGTTATTTACTTCTAATGATTTCTGAAAATATTAAAGCGCCTAATGGGTTAAAGGCTTTGCAAAATACATTTCTTCTACACAGCCCGTATTTTGTGACATTGTAAAAAGAAAAAGTATCAAATTTTCAAAATAATTTTTCTGTTATTTCTTGACCTTTTTGCGCCAAGGAAACTTAATCTTTGTCTTTAATATACAATAGATTTTGTTATCCACACAAAATATTTTGGTTTGGTACATTTCTCTGGACACCAGTGGCACTCTGTTATCTTTTTTTAAATGTCTATAATTTTTTGACATGTAGGGTAAGTTTAATAGTGTGAACATAAGTACCAAATTAGGTTGCCATAGCTTCGTTATTTTCTAAGATACAAAAATTTTCCGAAAAAATAATTTTCCAAGCTAATGAACCTATCCAAGCCACTTAGAAATGGAAGGTACCTATCAAATTTTATTGAAATCGGACCATTATTTTTTGATGTATCGGTACAATATATATATATATATATATATATATATATATATATATATATATATATATATATATATATATATATATATATATATATATAATCAAAAAGACAGACTTTTTCAGGAAAAATCGACATGTTTAAGCGTCTTTATTAAACTCTTGAAATCCACTTGTTATAATGTCATAAATTGTTTCCGTTACTTGTTGTACATGTTATATTGGCATTGATTGATTTAAAGTATTCACAATTTTATAATTTTAACAACTCTCAGTAGGCAACATTGTATATTAGCGGAAGGTTGAAACCTAATCCAATATTTTCTTTATGTTTTCGCAATGTTGCGTGTTGTTAGATAAAAACAGCTTAATTTAATATCTAGTGGCAAGGTATTATGATATGACGTTAGTGTGTAACGCCTCCACCTATTCGGCGCACGTCTATGTACTCTAGAGGGCGCTGTTGCACGGAAACCCAGTAAAATTGGTAAAGCCTTTGAGAAATCATTCCGACCTCTCTCCTAGTGTATCTGCCTTGCATCTTTCTCGCTTTGTATATAAAAAATTCAGGGAGTTCCGTTTGGAATTCGCAAATTTTAATCCCATCCTGATAATGTGCTGTAATTGGTTTTGGCTTTTAATTTATGCTATTGCTTCCAAATTAAATATTTAATTTAATCTAATTTTGTGAATACATGAATATTAATGATCCAAATATTGATTATTCTTATTGCGTGTTTAAACAGAAATTCGGTACTGAACGCAATTTTCTGAAACTGATTTAAATAGGGGTGTTTTTGTGCTGAGTAGAATATTGAATTATATAAAAAATTTATACTAAATTGGAGAAAATTGCGTTTTCATCTGTTTTGTTAACACTGAGTTAAATATAAATTTAATAACCTTGAGAGAATATTTTTAGGTTTTCTCTAAATATACTCAGTATTTGTCACGTTTAGCTTTGTAGCTCTTTTATAATTATTCTACTCTAAGCGCAACATAATTTCGAATAGTGGAGAATCTGAAAAGCTAATCTGCACTATTCAAGAAAACTGTCTCCAATATCATGCAAAAAATCAAGGCAGCTATCTCCAGTATTATTTACGCGATTACACAACTTATCGATAGATGGCAGTGGCAAACTTTGAATTGACGTTTCCGAGTTCCTGTTTGTGCTGCAGTTAAGCCGTATTGATCTACTTAAAAATTATTGTAAATATCTTGATTTTTAACCTGGTTAAGTTGGGAGTTTCCTTAAGTCATTTTATTAGTCAAAACTTATCCATATATAAAGAGGTTAATTTTACAAGAAAACCTACAAATTAAAAAGTAGCCTAATTTTTGATAGTCTAGGTCTCTCAGTTTTTGATATCCGAAATTAGGAATCGGAATCTATGATTTATGGATATTCTAAGGTCTACCGTTTCTTAACGTATATAATCTTTGTTTTTAGAAGGAAGTGCCAAATAGAGACCAGACACGTAAACATTGGAACCCTTGACACTTGAAACATGCTATTCGTGCTGTCAGAGATAAACAAATGGAGGCCTCAAAATGTTTTACTGATCCACTGTCAACACTGGACCATTTTGTGAAGCAATTTCATAAAACTCCAGAGCAGTTAGTTGGTTTGCGGATTGGAAGAAAACCAGAACTTTTCATAGAAATAGAAGAAAATTTTGTCGACTACTGTCTTAAAATGGATAGACGATATTATGGAATAGGCATTTCCGATATTAAGAGACTTGCCTACCAAATAGATTTAAGAAATGGTATACGTTATCCTTTTTCTTAGCAGACTGAAGCGGCTGTTAACCCGGCATCACCCAGTTGAAAAAATTTTACGTCATCACCCAGGTGGGGAACTGGTGGGCCCTAACTTTGAAATGATGAAAAAATAATATATGTTTTTTTTTTATATTTTTGTTGTTTTTGTGCAAAAGAATCATACTGATACTTACAACTTATGAAAAAAAACCACAAACTTGACAGAAGCACTACATTTCATGTCTGAATGGGTAAAATTAGAAAATATCTAGATTTATACACTTGACAAATATGGCTTTTTAGAAAATTCACAAACTTAAAAATGATTCTTAAAAATGGTGTGGCAGACAAAAGAAATATAACGAAACTAGTCGTCACGTAATTGGCTGCAATTTTCGCATAAAAAATGGAGGTGCTCCAAACACAGCATTTTTTGCACTGCTCACAAGAGTACCTCGACTTTCTGTCTTTATTTTTGAGACCGTCTTCACATCTACTACGTCCTGTTTTTTATATTTTACGCGGAGAAGCATTTGTCTCGCCTAGTACACTATCAATTTTGAATCAAAGTTCTCTTGTGAGTCGAGGGTTATTTTTTTCTTGTTGCAGAGTTGGCTCTATAAAAGTTAGACCCAGATCTTCCAAAAATTTACGAGGTTTTTTTAAATAGTTGTTGGTGTTTGTCCTATAAATGACCGGGCTATTAAATCCTCAGTAAGTGGTGGACGTGCCGCCACCTAGTTGCGGAACCAAGTAGTATGCTGTCACGCCAGCTCCAAATAACATAAAGTGTTAAAAAATAGAGACTGGATACAGCTAACTGACAATTTAGAAAATTGTCAGCCCTGGCCCATTTCTACCCCAATATAGGGATAAAGTATGTAAGGCTCGATGCATTTTCGCAACAGTTAGAACCGTAGACCGGTTTCGCTCTCATTAGAGCTCTTCAGTACGGCATACTAATTGCAGCAAAAATGCAGCAAAAGTAATACGGCTATCGTATAGCCAGTCTTAAAATACTCAGTAAGTGATGGACGTACCGCCACCTAGTTGCGGAACCAAGTAGTATGCTGTCACGCCAGCTCCAAATAACACGAAGTGTTAAAAAATAGAGACTGGATACAGCTAACTAACAATTTAGAAAATTGTCAGCCCTGGCCCATTTCTACCCCAATATAGGGACAAAGTATGTAAGACTCGATGCATTTTCGCAACAATTAGAACCGTAGACCGGTTTCTCTCTCATTAGAGCTCTTCAGTACGGCATACTAATTGCAGTAAAAATGCACCAAAAGTAATACGGCTATTGTATAGCCAGTCTTAAAATACGCAGTAAGTGGTGGACGTGCCGCCACCTAGTTGCGGAACCAAGTAGTATGCTGTCACGCTCTACCCATTAGAGACAAAAATATTCTCAGTGGCCATCTTCTGCAATTCCGAGGTACATTGTAACTTCCTGGCAATTCGTCAACAACGTCTACACCGCCTTTGGTAACATTGTAAAAGCTTACAATTTCGGGTAGTTTTTTATCTCCCGTAGATTCACCTATCTCGTCATCATGATGTAGAGAGAGGAGAGTAAGATAACGTTTCCAAATGTTGCAGTGCTATTGGGGCGGCAAGGCCGCGGACGAGCCCTGAGGAAAAAAAAAGACATTTCTACCCTTTTTTGGTACGTACGATACTATTGTGTTATTCTTCTGGAATGCAAACATTGAACTCTTAGATGGTATGTTCTTTAATTCCAGTAGCGCTAACGGCATCTCTCGTTTGTTTTTCCTAAGAGTTCCTACCGACGTTAAGCTATGCTCACGTAAAATATTCACAAGTTCATAGGAAGTGTATCAGCTTTCAAAGGTGACATTTCAATTACCACCAGAAATCGGTGCTACAAATCTTTGCACAATATGAATAGGTTTGCTACTTGATTGATAAACCCCATCCGGCTGAGTTCTTGCATAAACTTCCATATTAGGCACATAAAATGTCCACTATATCCTAGATTTTTGTCCCATATTTAGCAGGCTGGTTGGTGATATACTAGCGGAAAGAACAGCGACCTCGAAAGGCCTCTAATTTTTCATATATCGTTAAATATTATCCTGGTGTATGTGCCTGTTGACAGTTTGAAATAAATTTTTCAAACACAGCCAGTATAGCAGCAAGTTTATCTAGTTACCGGACGTTCTTGCCTGTTGTTTACGTTTCCAAAACGTAAAAATTGAAGCAAAAATGTGAATCTATTTAAAGCCATTACAGTACGAAATATGTCAATGCCCGTTCCATTTGTTTTCCAGACTTCTTCTGGCGATGGCTGATCCTGTATACACCAGCAAGGTACATGGTACCAAATTAAGCCTTTATTCCAGTTACGTTGGTATTGCTACAATATTCTTTATATTTATAGCCTACAGCTCTTTGGCAATCGTAACGTTTGTACAATCTGTAACGCTGTCAAAAATTGATGAGCCAAAAAATAGAAGCCAGCAATACAGCGGAGTTTTCGCATTCCTAGCATAATGTTTGCATCCTGGTAATCTTGAAATTATATTTTCTGTCCTAGTTATTACTCTGGGATTACTATACTGCTTGCTCCATTTTGTAATAGAGTTCTTACCCACATAATATCCTCCTATACACTCACCTATTTCATTTTCTGGTACTTCTTCAGCATTTTCGGCACCACTTTCTCCATATTCACTATCAGAGTCACAGATCTGAACGCTTAATTGATCAACTTCATCATTATCCCCAGAGTCTATAAACTCGTCATCTTTGCATTCTTCCCAAAGCCCTATCAGTTTGGCTTGTTCTTTTTCGTAATGTGACATGCTGTAAATTACTTTACGTTGTTGTAAACAGTAAACTTTAATCTATATGAAGGTAACCACTCACATATCTATGTAGATTTGCAGTTTTATAACGTCAAACAACGTAAAACACCTCATTACAAATGTACAAGCTTTATAACTTTACAACCCAGATGAGGTCTCTCGGACCTTCAGTTACTTTAGCGGGTTGTTACTCGACTGGTGGTTAACTCAAGATTAAAAGCAGCTAAGAGTATTGTTCATAAACATGTTTTAGAAAACTATAGGCAACCAGAAAAACATACGTGACGTGAACCGAAAGTTACAATATAATTTATAGCACGGGGGGTATGGTGGACCCCACCTTGGTGATGCCGAGTTAAAAAAAAATGTCTGAAAAGGTTTTTAAAACCTAATTCTGTTCTGACCCTCAGAAAACCACAGGGCATCTCAAAGTCCATAATAAAGTTGTTCACCATAGAGAATGCTAAAAGATTTTTGACAATTTTAAACCAGCGATGGAGAGCAGCAATTATGATGCCGCAAGGGTTTATAACGTTGATGAAATAGGAATAAAAACTTAAGGGCAAGAAACAGGTTGAAGCAATCACTGCTGCTGAAATAGGAGCATTGGTGACAGTAGTTATGTGTATGAATGCTGCTGGTGAATTTATCCCTCCATTATTCATGTTTTTCAGGAAAATATGAAATCTGAATTGCTGGACGTAGCGCCACCCAGCTTGACTGCAGCATACCATCCATCTGGTTGGAGTCAGCAGCATATATTCTCTCAATGGTTGCAACACTTTAGTGCTAATCTAAAACCGTCACATGAAGATTCAGTGCTACTTATTCTTGATGATCATTGCAGCCATACAAGAAATGTGGATGTAATCGAAACCGAAAGTAACAACTACGTCAAAATTTTATGTATCCCGCACCATACTTCACACGAAATTCAACTTCTGGATTTGCCCATGAAGATATATTATTCTCAACATATTTAACTGTGGCTAAAACACGATCCTGGCCGCCCAGTAACTGTTTCTCAGGCTTATAAATTAATCTGCACTGCAGTTTTAAAAAGTGCAACCGCAGAAGTCTCCGCTAATGGTTTCCACAAAGCTGGGATATATCTATGCAATAGGAACAAGTTTTCTGATTATCATTATATTATTAAAAAGCAAAGATAGAGGATACCATTAGTAGATATAATTTAAATGGGTAAAAAAGTAACACCTCCAACAGAACAATGTAATTTATAAAAAGCCTGGACGCAGCAAGTGCGTTATGGTAGTGAATTTTCATAGAAATGATCTGGCACAAAATATTTTATTATAACTTTTTTTCTTGTAACATACAAATCTAAATTTTGGTGTATAGTTTACTTTCTATATAGTAAACCTACCTACCAAATTTGGTTATCATAATTTTTGTATTTTCTAAGATAAATTTTTTTTCAAATGGAAACTCAAAATTTTTCCGGAAAACCTCGTCCGATTTTTTCTACTAACGAACTTATCAAAGCCATTTACAAAGGGAAGGTACATGCCAAATTTTATTAAAATCGGCTCATCCTTTGAGATAAAAATTTTTTTCGAATAAAAACTCAAAATTTTCCCGGAAAACCTCGTCCGATTTTCCTGACTAACAAACTTGTCAAAGCCATTTACAAAAGGAAGCCACATGCCAAATTTTATTCAAATCGGCTTATTACTTTTTGAGTTAAGAATTTTTTTCGAATGAAAACTCAAAATTTTCCCGGAAAACCTCGTTCGATTTTCGTGACTAACGAACTCATCCAAGCCATTTACAAAAGAAAGGTACATGCCAAATTTTATCGAAATCGGCCCATTATTTTTTGAGTTATCGGTGTGATACATATATATAAAGTCGCTGATCACTTTATGAACAATAGCGTAAGTCAGGATCCTATGGGAACCAGCATCAATGGGTCTGCATTTTTCGGGGCGATTAGTGGTGGGGAAGGATTTCAGTTTTGTTTGGTCGATGATCCGACGGTGCTCCGGCACATAAATGCGATCAAGACCAATGTAACAGGACGTGATGGATTGAGCATTACTATGATTAAGCTTTGTAGCAGGTATATAGTTGGCTTCATAACACACATAATCAACTCGTGTATTCGGGAAGGCTATTTTCCAAAAATCTGGAAATGTGCTATCGGGCTGCCGTTTCCGAAGGTGGCGGATCCTACGGAGCTGAATAAACTGCGGATAATCAGTATATTGCCCATATTATCAAAGTTGCTGGAAAGGGTGCTGGACTCGCAGCTTAGGACTTACTTGAGTAATAAGAACATATTATCCGACTTTCAGTCTGGATTCCGGGCTAATCATAGCTGTGCCACTGCACTGCTAAGGGTTACAGACGACATTTTGCGGGCCACGGACCAGGGTATGCTGACACTACTGGTGCTGTTGGATTTTTCCAAGGCCTTCGACACCATAAATCATAATATATTGCTGAAAATATTGAGAGCGTTTGGGATGGGCTCGGAAGCTCTGGCGTTGATCAGAAATTACTTGAGGGAACGCTACCTTATTGTGAGAGTTGACAGCTGCGAGTCGGATGCTCGTCTTGTGGAGTGTGGTGTGCCGCAGGGCTCGGTCCTTGGGCCCCTGCTTTTCGCTATTTACGTAAATCATTTCCCTAGGGTCATTCAGTATTCTAAAGTACAGATGTACGCTGACGACATTCAGGTATACATTTCCTTCAATGCCGCGGAGCTTTCGGATGCACTGGGAAAGGTGAATTCCGATCTGGATTCATTGTACAAATTGTCCAAAGACCAATCGCTGTGTCTAAATGCGAAGAAGTCGGCTGCTATTTTGTTTGGGAGTCAGATTCTTGTAGAGCGCTTAAAGGTAAATGTGAGGGTCATGATGAGCGGCATGTTGGTGCCTGCCTTCAGCGGGCCTACAACAACCTGCGTCTGCTGTACCCAGAAAGGACTTATCTTCCGACTGGTGTTAAGCTAATGCTTGGGAATACCTTAGTCCTCTCGCAGTTTGCCTATTGCTCGGAATTATATTCGCCATGCTTGGATAGTTGCGATTATAATCGGATACAGAGACTGCAAAATTCCTGTCTGAGGTTCGCGTATGGTATTCGAAAATTCGAACATATCTCGCATAAACTAAATGAAGCGAAGTGGCTTAATATGCGTAATCGTTTCACTCTGAGAGAAGCAACATTGTTCCATTCTATTATTGTGTCTAGAGTTCCAACATACTTGTATAGAAAGGTAACGCACAGAACTGATGTTCATAGCATTAACATACGGTCGAAGGGCTTAATTTCACCACCTAAGTACAGGCTAACACTGTTTAAACGGTCTTTTACCTATCAGATATACGCTATATACAATGGTCTTGATGAGAGTGTTAAGAGCTGTTCTGTGCGTTCCTTCAAAAAGAAACTGTTGCTGATTATGCGTGGTGTTTAAGCAGGTTGCAAGGCTGGCTGTTGACTACCAGTTTTGCATATGGGCGTAAGTGGGAGAGCAGGGGATGATTATTCATCCGTCTGAACTTCGCCCAATTCACACAGTTTCTTATTATTTTTCTTTTAGTTATGTACATGGAACTGTGTTTTTACTGGTATACCCTATGTAGTAGAAACAATGTACAATATTTTATCAAAATTCCTTATTGTTTGAAAATGTACAAAAATTGTCCGAAAATAAACTTAAATGTTGGTTTCCTAGCCAACAACCCTTACGTTAATAGCAAATTGGGTTATTATAATTTGAAGGATTTAATGAAAATTCGCTACCAAAACGCACTTACTGCGTCCAACTGTTTTCTTACAAACATGCATCATATTTCTATAAAAAACGAATTTGTTCTACGAAAATTAGCTAAAAATTATAGACCGTTAAACCATAAACTTCACTAAACCTACAGCGAAGGCATCAACTTAACTAAACCGACAGCCAAAGCATCAGAGAAAGGATCTATTTGAAATGAATTTTCTGTAACTATTGTAGTAAAATTAAGGGCAATGACGGCGGAAGCTGAAACTTAAGGGTTCGCAGAACACTCTTCTTGCAACATTTTCTTTTCACAATTTGCCTAAACATTGCCAATTTGGAGGTTTTAAATTGCGACTTTGACGTTTTGAGGAAAACTCCAACATTATTTTCTTCAACTGCCCATAACTTGTTTGTCTTTAAACTTAGAGACCTAAATTTTGGTACATAATTCACTTTTTATAATACAAACACGCGTACCCTTGCCCTTATAAAAATTCAAACTGACCCCGGATATGTGTTTTATGGGGCCTAATTAGCGCTCATTTGAAGACTTTTTTTAAAAATTAAAAGTCGGGATCTCCTCATTAGTGATATTTTTAAAGAAAATTCACTAAAAACTATTTAAACTTGAAAATCACTAAAACATTTTAAATAACCACTGAGTATTGTTAGAAGGCAGTATAGGTAACAGAAAGACTATTAAAAACTCAGTTTATAAGACAATTCGAGAGACACCTAAAGTCCACAGGCGTCAGTGCCAGACTCAAGACGTCGAGAGCGTTCTGCCGCTCCTGCCCCTGCACGAAACTTTCAGAGTCATGAGCGTTAGTGGCTATGTGCGAGCTCTTTCTTGCCTTCATTATTATTCAAATGAGATAAAACGAGATCCCAAATGGCTGGCGATGTCACCGACGTCTTCTATACACCCCTCCACAATAATAGACTCGTTGGTTCATTTGCTAACCGTTTTTCTAGATTTCATCATAATTACGTCGGCTTTTACCTAGAATTTCAGGACAATAGAGATGTTTATTTTCCCCAACAAAGTGCAACGTTTTTCATTATTTAGATTTCGGCGTATATTATAGGGAGTTCAGTACGCTTCTTACGATACAGATTTTTTTTAACGAATTTTCATCAACATTATTTTGAAACCAAAACTTGAAATATTTAATGTAGATAGGGTTTTTGGTATTATTTATTATGCTTGGCGGTTTTCTAAGTGTTTTTAAACCAGTAATGATTCCACGTAAAAACTGAATCGTTTCAAACTGTATGCCGAATTTGAAAACGATATCTGAATTCGTTCTAAAGTTATCGTGGCTACAAACAGACAGACATACAGACCGACAGACAAAGAAAAATCCGTTCCCAAATCATGATTTATATATGTTTTGATACGGCGTTTAAGCGAAACAAAATGTTTGATATTTTTATCGCCGATGCGATATTTTCACACGTTGTGACGATGAGTAATATGTAATCGTAAATTGTATGATTTTTCCTTAGAGCCTCTCGGTGGTCCAGTGGTAAAAGCATGTGACTGTGAAACGAAGGGCACTGAGTTCGATTCCCAGGGTTCCCCTTTTACTTTTTTAGTACATACTGTACAATCAACATCAACTGAGGCTGTGGCATTGTATTTGAGCAAAATTATGTCTGCACGTTCCGCATTTCGTAGGGGGCGTAAATCCGTCGCTCCTGTGCCAAGGCGATGTTCCGCACGTCAATTATCACTACCCTCCCTACAGAAAGGCAGGTCAGGTCAAGGAATCGCTAGTTGGCCATAATTTAAAAAAAGTATTTTTCCTGTGTGAAATGTAAGTGCGAATAGGAGCAAATAAAATCTACTACTCTTCGAATAAGTGAACGGTTTAAATAAACCACAGTTGAGACTAGCAAATCCAGTCGGCTTCATTTTATAAATTTAATTTCAGGAGTTCTCTCTATTTGTCCCATACATTTAAGCCCATCAGTTTCCAGATAATAAACTGACAGAGGCAGGATACCGACTGTCATATAAATTCTATCAAACCGACGATTGAATTGTCAGAATGTGAAAGCAGTGCAGAAAAGAAAGAGGTTGCAACATGTGTATTCGACGAATACATATTTCTTTTCTGCAGACCATTCGATCGGTCGTTCGAATGAAAAAAGAGCCACAACATGATTGTAATGGATCTATAATGGACAACATGCTGTTCTATTTAGATATGTGCATGTGCACCGAAATGTCTCCATTTCATTTTTATCACATTCGCGCAGACATCTTTTATTGGATTATATAATCAAACCAGGCGGGATTTTCCTATAATGTTAATAAATTCCGACGATAAATACGGATGGTTTATTGAAAACGGCACCAGCATCTATTTAGATATTTCCATCCCCTGTTACTCAAAGTGATGTGTTACAATTAAAAATGTCCCGACGCAGCAAGTACCTTATGGTAGCGAATTAAATAACATGTTTTATATACAGCATGATTATAAGGAATAGGAAATTTAGAAACCGGAGGTACAAGAAACGAAAATATGGGGAAAAGACCGAGGTTGGACACTGCGGCTGTAAACTGTCAACAAAAAGGAAAATCAGACCACAAAAATAATAACAGAGTTATGCGCTGGACACGTTTCTGGACAACGGCGTTGTCTTCATCAGTAGCTGTCGCTAGACTGTTTAAATAATAATAATGATAATAATAATAATAATAATAATAATAATAATAATAATAATAATAATAATAATAATAATAATAATAATAATAATAATAATAATAATAATAATAATAATCAACAGCAGGGGAGCCAGCAAGACCAAGAGCTCCACCCACTGAGGATGCTGCACAGGAAAATTAGCCAGCGCTCACCCAGATGGGATTGCCAAGACGGCGCATGAAATAGATTATGGATATGAATGAAACAATTATGCGCATTTACTACAAGGTAACACAACTCGGACTACACATGACCGGATATGGGCAACAACTTTACACCGATTTTCTCAGATTGTACCCACATATACAGGTGACTCAGCAGAAAGTAGCGGATCAGTATCGTGTCATACTTAGAAATAACATTATTCCAGAAACGATACTGAATACCATCAGACAGGAAGTTGAGGATGATATTACTAACATAGCGGTTACGGAAAATAACGAGATGCTGTTTGATGGTAGAAAAGAAATTGGACAACTGACGCCATACATTGAGGGAGTATAGACAAGAAAATTGCAGAAGCGAGTAGAGGAAATAAAAGGCCGGGTTCGACAACATTCGGCACAAGATCCAGTCAACCACACTGCACAAGAATGTCTGGACACCTTACAACATTAGCTTTCTGTATATAGAGAGCAGTTGAGGAAATATAAAGCGAGCAGCAATACGAAGGGCGACAATACAATGTTTGAACGCTCTGAAAGGACTTTCTACCGTCAGCTTAATTCAGCTAGGAATGCAGCCACCGGTACCGTTCAAAATAAGGAACAAACTGAAGAATTCTGGCAAAGCCAACTAGCGACAATAGCCTTCTGCAGTACGAAAGCCAGCTGGGTAAACGAAGAACACCAAGCTTGTCTGAATTATGACCAAATGGACCATGAGCCGTTTACCACAGATTAAGTCACCGAAGTTATTAAAGAGCTTCATAATTGGAAGGCACCCGGGCCTGATGGCGTCCAAAACTTTTGGCTGAAGAAATTTGAGTGTACACATAATCCCTTGGCGGTATTAATAAATGATGTTATACTTGACCCAAAGAAGATGCCATTGTTTTTCACACAAGGAGACATGTATCTTCTGCCAAAGGACCACCATTGTTCTGCATAACCCGGCAGATACCGACCAATAACTTGTCTTTTGACCCTACATAAATTGATTCTGCCTTGAGAAACGCATATATGCGCACTGTGAACGAAACAACATAATTGCGAGCCAGCAAAAAGATGTGCCAAAGGATCTATGGGATGCAAAGAACAGCTATCAATTGATTCGGTTATGTGCAATCAAGCTTACAATATAAGAAGAAATCTCTTTGCTGCTTGGGTGGATTACAAAAAATCATTTGATTCAGTTCCACACGAATGGCTTATAAGTGTTTTGAAGATCTATAAAATCTACACATACATCCTGAGGTTCCTTGAACACACCATGTCTACCTGGAGAACAAATATTTAGTTACGGGTACAAACGAGTGATAACATCGTAACCAGCACGATACCAATTAGAAGAGGCATATATCATATATATATATATATATATATATATATATATATATATATATATATATATATATATATATATATATATATATATATATATATATATATATATATATATATATATATATATATATATATATATATATATATATATATTGTTACAAAGCACTTCAATAGACGTAGGTGCGGTGTTGCCACATCTCCAGGATTTCCCCCAACATCTGGGAATTTTTGCACAGTCTGGCAACACCACCTCCCCACCCCCTGGTGTGCCTGGGGTGACCCCCCTCAGGCGAAGTCTCAACCCTCTAGGACCAGAGATAACGAAGTTACCAACTTGTACCCCGTCGGAACGGATAACTGAGGTCTGCACATTCCGAACACCCTGTATATACACCCTGTACACGCAGAGAACCCTTACACCCTGTATACGCAGAGAGATCTTATAGTTCGAGAAACACCTCTTGTGTAACATAGGAGTGGTGACCACATTTGGATCATCCTGTATATACATCCCCCTGTATACACACGGGACCGATCTGTATTCACAGAACCTTCTAGTAAAAGAATGTCCTGGAACGTTCTGGAATGGAACGCTCTAGAAAGGAGGGGAAGGTACGGCGAGTATATAAAAGCGAAAGCAAGCCAGCCCAAGTTAGTTCAGTTCAGTAAGAGAATGTGGTAGTGACTTGAAGAAGCAGTGTAAAGTGTTAAGAGAGTAGCTACTGTAGTACCAGTGTAGAGACTTGTGTGCAGATTAGTAATTGTAGACAGTAAATTAAGTGTTTTGTGAGAGAGACATTCTAGAAATTTTATGTCTGACCAATCTGCTTTCGTCCTACGTGCCCCAACCGGTACAGTGAGCTTGCTTATGGCTTCCTTCATCAACTTGATTTCTCGCCTCAGTTCCTCTGTCTTGTCTGCATGGTCCTCTATCTCCTTCACTTCACGCAGCCTGTTGCGGCGAGGTTGAGATGCATTCTTCGCTGCTTCAAATTCCAAGCCATAAATTACGCAGTCTGTAAGTGTTTTTAACCTTCCGAGCCTTAGAGCTTGTTGCATTTCATTGTCAAGTACCCCATCGATGAAGGTCTGGACGGTGATCTGGTTGACAAATTCTTCTGGGGCTTGGGGATATGCCAGTCGCACAAGTTTCTCCACTTCGGCACTAAATTCTTGCAGCGTCTCATTTGGCTTCTGGACCCTTGACTTTAGTTGTGTCTGGTAGACCTGGCTCATGTACTTGTTACCATATCTCAAATCTAGGGCCTGTATCACTGTTAAGTAGTTTTGCTGTTTCGACTCCGGGATGTTCTGGAGGATTTCTAGGGCTTTACCTCGAAGCGAGAGAATTAGAGTAGTTGCTGCCTGTTGTTCGCTCCACCCATTGCTGAGAGCTGCCGCCTCAAACTGCCTCCTGTACATGGGCCACGATGTTTCTCCGTCAAAAGTCGGCGGCTTCAAGGTTCCATGAGGCTGCTGCACGATTGGCGTATCTTCTTCCGGACGATTTTTAACTGGGGACATTCCAGTAACTCCTCTTGGTTGAGTTCTATCAGTCTGGCCCATCACCTGTTCGGTCAGTTCTCTCGTCTTCTTCGCGACGCCTTCTTTCATCTTCTTGTCGCCGTTGTTCGTCTTCTTCGCGTTGCCTCTTGAGGTCTTCTTTATCTTCTTGTCGTCTTCTCTCGTCTTCTTCGCGTTGTCTTTTCAGTAAGTCCATCAACTCTTTGATTTCAGCCATCTTGTCGTAGTCAGTCGATCTAGTGTTTACCATTTACAGCTAGCTTAGTTGTCCACTTCTTCACTCACTTATCCCACTTCTGACACCAAATTGTTGCGTTTTCTCCGGGTTCTGAATAAGTGAGACTTTAAATTTTAACAAAACAACTTTATTTACACTCTAAATAAGGATACAATAAAATTTCTAGAATGTCTCTCTCACAAAACACTTAATTTACTGTCTACAATTACTAATCTGCACACAAGTCTCTACACTGGTACTACAGTAGCTACTCTCTTAACACTTTACACTGCTTCTTCAAGTCACTACCACATTCTCTTACTGAACTGAACTAACTTGGGCTGGCTTGCTTTCGCTTTTATATACTCGCCGTACCTTCCCCTCCTTTCTAGAGCGTTCCATTCCAGAACGTTCCAGGACATTCTTTTACTAGAAGGTTCTGTGAATACAGATCGGTCCCGTGTGTATACAGGGGGATGTATATACAGGATGATCCAAATGTGGTCACCACTCCTATGTTACACAAGAGGTGTTTCTCGAACTATAAGATCTCTCTGCGTATACAGGGTGTAAGGGTTCTCTGCGTGTACAGGGTGTATATACAGGGTGTTCGGAATGTGCAGACCTCAGTTATCCGTTCCGACGGGGTACAAGTTGGTAACTTCGTTATCTCTGGTCCTAGAGGGTTGAGACTTCGCCTGAGGGGGGTCACCCCAGGCACCCCAGGGGGTGGGGAGGTGGTGTTGCCAGACTGTGCAAAAATTCCCAGATGTTGGGGAAATTCTGGAGATGTGGCAACACCGCACCTACGTCTATTGAAGTGCTTTGTAACAATATATATATATATATATATATATATATATATATATATATATATATATATATATATATATATATATATATATATATATATATATAAATTGAAACTGACACGGGACATGTATTCTAGGGGGCCTAATTAGCGCTCATTTGAAGAAATTTATTCAAAATTCAAAAGTCGAGATCTCCTAATTAGTGAATTTTTTTAAGAAAATTCACTAAAACTTGTCCGATTTTCCTGACCAACCAACCATTTCAAGTTATTTACTCACCTACCAAAATATAATTTTCCACAACAACTTTTTCGATGACATAACAAAAATTTCATGCGCATTTGAAAACAATTTTTCAAGAAAATCCGTAAACATTTTTTTTACAATAACTTATTAAACATTTATGATTAATTACCAAAATTTAACAGAAACATCTTACAGAAAATTATTTCTACGAAGCATAAAAAAATATCTGTGAAAACTAGCTAAATATCTTTTAACACAAAATACATAAAATTTAAATTATATACCTAATCTGCAAATAAAATAATTTGTTTGCAGGAAAATCCATTAAAACCTTATTTCCGATCTATTTCGTTTAAAACATGTTCCATAAATTGAATAATTTTTTATACAAAACTTCGCAACAAACGTTTCCTCAAAGGAAATTCATTAAATTCTTTCGTAAGAAAATTCGCTACTAAAAGAACATTTTGTACAAGAAAATTAACTAACAGAAATAGAAATAAATGAAATAAATTAAAAAATATTCAAAATCAGATCTAAATACAGAATTAGATACTTTTTCTGTGGCTTCACAGAGAAAATTCTTTTGCCTGTGGATGCTGTAAAAATTGGATCCGGTTGTAAAGAAGAAAACAACCTCTTCTCATGTCACAAATCTCTACGTCTATGTTAACTGTGGCACAGTTTCACCAACTAAGGACAACAACAGCTACTATTAAACTCGAATTAAAAGTCTTAAAAGTGCTTCTCTTTAATGTTTAACAAAAATATATTGTAATTACAAAATCTGATCAGATAACGTTAAAATAGAATCAAAGACGAAAAAAAGTAAAAATAAATAAATAAAAGAGAAATTCAGACACCGGTGAGATTTGAACCTACGTCCCTACGCTCATCAGTCAGGGAGACTAACCATGACACCACGTAAGCCTTCTGAGAAACTTCAATGAAGACACGTAGATAACCGATAATGGTCTTAAGTTATTTATTTGTAATATGAAAGGTCTTTAGAAGCAGATTTTGCAGTTATTTAAACAAATGAGAAGTGTAGCATAAATTTTAAACATTCTAATATACATTTTATGCAATATTTGCCATTTATAAGTCACAATGCTTATATTGATTGTCACGTTTCAAATCTCTAGTTTAACATTTACAGGAGAAAAACTATAAAATTATCAAAGTAATCTTTCTGGTAGTTCCTGAACTTTTTGCGCTATGAAAAGATAAACGTTTTCTGTAATATTTAATATATTTTGTTTAACACATACAATATTTTGGTATTGCGTCTTCTTTGACTTTTAGTAGCACTCAAATTTTGTTTCATTAAGTGCCTATAACGTTTTTTCCTTTCAACATAGAGACCTATATTTTGGTGCAACGTTTGACTTTAACAACATAAACCAGCTTGACAAATGTGGTTGCCAGAGCTTTGTTATTGGCGGCCATATGAATTTTTTCCAGAAGAAAACCTAGAATGTTCCCGGAAAAACTGGTACGATTTTCCTCGCTAACGAACTTATCCAAGCCACTTACAAAAAGAATATACTCATCAAATTTTATCAAAATCGGCCTTTTAGTTTTTGAGTTATCTGTGTGATATATGTATATATAAACAAAGTACTATTACAGTGATAAAATTAAAATGAAACATAATATTATCGTAAATATATAATCTAGGCTACTCACCTTGCGCTCATTTAAATAAATTTGGTGTGTGTGTGTTGTCGTTAAGAGGGAGTTTTCCTACGGAAATTCACTTCTTTTAAATGAAGAGTAAGTAGGAAGAACCGGATGGTAAAACAGACTAAGTTGTCGAGTTGTCACATGGTTTAGGAGAGACTTATATCATTTTAACAGAGCAATATTTACTAATACGACTGTAATCTGTACCAATTTGGCGATACGCCAGAGTACCGTTGCGACTTTTCTAACACGGCTCACGCATCCAAGGGCACTCTGCACTGTCGACCGGCGTCAGTTTACTGCTCTACGTTGTCCCATGTGCCACATAAGCCCGGATTTAGCAGTTCTAATCCAACACACGTATTCATCCTAACTTACCAACCCTGTGTAAACAACTTGTCCGATAATGCTGCTCAGAATGTAACCTTTTTGTATCAGATCTAATATGTATACAACAAATGGTCCACTAATACCGATTTATTACCGGAACTCTATTTCAGACGGTAGTTGAGGGCAGTAAAAGATATTCTGGATTTCTACAGAAATGAGAACATTCGACTTGGCTGTACACATAAAGGAGCTGGGATATTATCTTGGCCTGCCTCCTTTCTATAAGTCTCAAGGGGCAATGTTGTATAATTATCAGGGTTAAGTGAAACTTGCCTTACCAATTTGCTGACATAGGCTCCTTGGGAGTGGAAATATAGGCTTGGTAGGCGTTAGCTGTTACAATGAAAGCTCGATTTTATTTCAGATTTGGAAAGATAGCGACTTTGAGAAAAATATAAGCCATAAACAGCTACTGACAAATTAAACCGAAATTTCTTAAAACTGTGTCATTAAATATGACTTCCAATAAAACGTTTTCATTTACATTTTGACAAAATAAAATTCAACTGCGATTCACTCGTGATCTGCTGAGACGTTCAATCCCTAAAATCCTAATGCGGATTCAGTTAGTTTTTAGATAAATAAAAGTTATATACAGGGTGTTCTGTTATACCGCGGTTTTAAATATTATACTTATTAGAAATACAAAAAATTCAAATTAATTGAATTGGATATAACATCAGCTATATTATTAATATTTTTCAGCCTCGAGAATTGACTCATGCGGCCAATACTACAGCTATTTGCTATCCTCTTGCGTGTCCCATGAGCTGGTTACAAGCCAAATATGCGTTTGAGTCAATTTTCTTTTGAAAATTCACCAATGAGGAGATCGCGACTTTCGAATTTTGACAACATTTCTTCAAATGAGCACGAACTAGGCCCCCTAGAACACATATATGTGGTCAGTTTCAATTTTTATATGTTTATATATAGGGGGCATATATATATATATATATATATATATATATATATATATATATATATATATATATATATATATATATATATATATATATATATATATATATATATATATATATATATGTATATATATATATATATATATATATATATATATATATATATATATATATATATATATATATCACATAACTTAAAAAATAAAAGACCGATTTTAATAAAATTTGATGGGTACCTTCCTTTTCTAGATGGCTTGGATAAGTTCGTTAGCAAAGAAAATAGGACCAGTTTTTCTCGGAAAATTTTGCGTTTTCTTTCGGAAAATGTTTATATCTCCGGAAATTACAAAACTATAGTTTTAAAATTTGATACGCGGGTTTATATCATTAACCCTAAACTATGCATCACAATTTAGGTTTATCAATTAAAAGACAAAAAAGTTACAGGCATTTAATGCAAAAAATTTCGGTTACTCTGGAGGCCAAATGAGGACACAAGACGAAATAAATATTTTTGTCTGATACACACAATTGATGCAATTTTATATACAAAAAAACACTATTTCGGGCCAAGGGGTCGAGAAATATTAAAACAGTTAAATAAGCTTTCGTACTTCAATCATATTTCCAAGTACCAATAATTGGAATTTTTTTATATGCCAATTATTAGAACAAACTGCCAATAATTAGTTCCATGGCATTTTTATATTTATTATCAAGACGTCTTTCACGGTAATAAAATATATTTACAAAAAGTTGAGTTGATGCTTAAGACCCATATCTAATAGCCGCTTTAGATAAAAAGTCAAAGGTTATTTACTATCGCTTGCAGGATAGCAAAGTGTTTTTAAAGTGCCAATCATTTGGTATAACTCAAAAAAATATGGGCTCTTTTGATAAAATTTGGCAGGTGCTTTCCTTTTGTGAATCGCTTGGATAAGTTTGTTATCCTAGAAAATCTGACAAGTTTTTCCGCGAAAAAATTTGAGGTTTTCTTTGTGAAAATTGTTGTATCTCCGAATATAACAGAGATTTGATAACCAAATCTGGCGTATACGTTTATACTATCAAACATACTCTATATGATAAAATTCGGATCTTTACGTCAAAAGAAAAAAAAGGTATAGGATTCTAAAGAAAAAAAATTGCTACTGGTTATCAAAGCAAAGCACAAAAACAAAATATTTTGTATAATTAACAAAACCAATTGAATATTACATACAACGTTAGGTCTTCTTGACGCAAAAAGGTCAGGAAGTATCAGAAACAAATTTTTGAAAATTTTATAATTTTTCTTCTTAAAACGTCAAACTCACGATTTCAAACGTCAGAATTTGCAATTGCCAGAGAAGGAATCTAAAACAAATATGAATTATGTAGAGAAAATGTCGTAATAAGTGTGTTTTACAAAGCCTTAGCATTCAGCTTCAACCATCATTGTCCTTCATTTTACTAAAATATTTTCAGAAAATCCATTACAAATAGACCCTTTCTCTGATACTTGGCAGTAACTTCAGCTATAGATTTTATGGTTTAAGAGTCTATAGTTCTTGGCAAAGTTTCGTAGAACAAATTCGTTATTAATAAGACCGCGACTTAACTTCACGGTTAAGACGTTTGAATTTTTAAAACAATTTATTTAATACTTTGAACAATCAATACTTAATTACTTAGTTACAAAAAATGAATAATATATAATACTAAAAATAAGACGATCAACCTACATGTGATCTAAAGTCTCAGCACTCGGTGTGCGAAGGACTAACTCGGAACAAGAATGAACGGTTCTCCCACTGTGATTAGCCTCTTTATAGTCTTTCCTCCAGGCGTGGCACTATTGTCTCTGGATCACAAGGAATCTGCTGATGTTGATTCTCACAGTGATATTCCGTTCTACTTGCACTTTGGAACTGCAAGTTCTTGGCTCCGTTCAGACGGCGGCTGACTCAGCGGTTCTTACCGTGGGAAGGCGACATTGTATTATAATGGGCCATTGTTTGGGCTCCATTTATCTCCTCCCCTTTTTGAAGACGAAGCTATGGTTCGTTCCGGATTTTCAACGGAAATCCGGACTCGGTGGTTCCTGTTTTTGTTCCTTTATCTTCCTTGCGGGTTCTTCGTTTCTTCAACCCCTTTCGGACGGCTATCGTTGTGATGGTTATTAAGACAGCTATGTACAGTAATATTCTCCATATACTCAGGTGATGGATTGGTATTGTTATAGGTCCTGGTATATTTTGTTTAATTTTTTGAAGTTGGTGTTGGATTTGATTGATGTTGTGTAGCTGTACGTTTTCTAATGATATTTCGGGTACTGGTCCTGGATTTGGTTGATCTTCTTGAATGGGTGGTTCTAGTGTAGGCAGGTTGAATAGTTGTTGTGTTTCTGCTGTTGCTGGGCCGGTCTTGTAATTTTTGTTGCCTATAGTTAATTGGCAATTTGGTTGCAGGTTGATTAATTTTGTACCCTTGATGATGTTGGTCCACTCCTGTTCCTTGCAAGTTATTCTGGCGTTAGTTTCTTCGGGTGCTATAACTATATACTGACTGGTTCCATATCTCGAAACTGTGGTTCTATTAATTTTGATTACTTCTTGATTACAATTGTTAATAGGTTTTTGAAATTTTATAAGCTTTATTTCACATGGGTTTTGATCATTCATGGTTGTTGGATTGTCGTCTTTGCAAAAATATATTTGGTTCTTTAAATTTTGACATTCTTCATTACGATAGGCATATTGTTTACTGCTTAGGATAAGGTATTTGGTTCTAGGAAGTATCACGGTAAAAAGGTGTGTCTTTCTAGGGACAGGTAATGTATATAATTGATAATAATCATATTCTGATTCATCTACCAGAGGTATTTCTATTTGAAATATAATTTTGAAATTGTTTTGGACGGCTTTTATTTTAAAGACTTTTTCGTATAGATTTAGATCAGTGGTTACTTTGGCATTAGTTGCATAATTTTGGATTTTATTGATTTCTTTTACTATAATTTTTGGTTTTAATATTGATGTGTAAAAGATTCCTAATTTTGCAAAAGTTATGGCATTTTCTGTTGTTAATGCTATTTCTTGAATATTGTGTAATAATTGTTATTATTACCATTATTATTATTTATCCTATTTACTATCGTGCCTTGGTTATGACTCAATCCTACTACCGTTCTATTAAATTCGAGATTGCCTCGAGTCTGATCGAATTTTTGGACCTAAAAGTTCATGAATTTTATTTTGGTCTGTCGTTAAGACGTCTAATGCTTGCTGAATGCGTTCCCCATCCTGTGAATCGAGATTCCCAGTGATTGACTTAAATATAGAACCTAGTCCGTTTATTAAGCCACGTTTTTTGTCTATTACTAATATTGTTATTTGGAAAACTCCTGTAAAATGTATTATCCCTGCTTGCTGCAGTAAAATCCACTTATCATGAAATTTCGCTATGCAGCATTGTAATTTGTTATTGTTAACTACTGGTGGATATTTATTAGCTCTTATTTAATTTATTGGGAGTTTATTCCTAAATTATTGATTCGTTACCTTACCTTATTTCTAGCTGATTATGTAATTTATTAATACTAGGATTACTTGAAACGGTCTTATAATTACGTTAATCGTTACGTGCGTTAATTCATTTAAGAATTAAGCTTGCTATTTAAATTGTCTGTGTCAGTCTGTCTACTTCCGGTTTATGTACGTACGGGTATCTATATAATTTAGAATGGACAGGTATGTCGTCTGTTGTCCTTATTTTATGTTTTATCGCATTTGTGTGCGTCAATGGTTCGTTTTTATTTAAAAATATGTCCTGATATTCTGATAATAAACTAAATAACAATTGTTTTTCCTCGTCATTTAATTCCCCTGTATCTATTTGTTCAATTAAGACATTCCCATTATTAATCCGTTTTTGATTACGCCCCGTATCGTAAGTGTTTAAATTATTAATATGAGTTGTACTAGAATTGTTATTTTGTATAACTACTGGTGGAAACGAAAGTCTCGTTTGGCTATATCTGGTTTCAGATGCATATTGTTTATTTAATCGGCTGAATGGCCTATCTATTGCATTATAAGCTTGGTTATTATTTAGTACGTGATTAATGGTCTCAAGTTCTTCACTACGTATGAAATACTGCTGGGTTATTATATTGTTTAAATTTAAATGAGTCTCGGGTAGCCCCTACGCTGCCTGGTAATTCTTTCTTATCTTTGTTGTACCTCGATTTTGTTGTTAATATAATGTTTATTTGGAAAAGTCTGGTGTTATAACACAGGTGAATGCATTAGAATGTCTTTACATGAATTAAAGGCACCAATGTAGTTCCTGTCGTTAACGTTTATTCATAAGTTTACTTTAAGCCTTTTGTTAGTGGCTTTACGACTGCATCGTCTGTTTATGATCAGATATACAGTATGGTCTTAATTATATGGATTTCTTATTTTTTATTTTTGTCTTGAATGGTCGATAATGGTCGATAATTGTGCTGTGAAAATCCTTTAAAGTGTCTTACGGTCGTTTTGTTACTAGTGTTTTCTTAATAGAGTTGCGAAGACGCTTAGACATGACGTTGTCTAACATTTTGATATGAATATATTTTTTTCCATTGTTATTAATGTTATTATATTTTTAGTTGGTTAATCTATTACGTATATTTCATACATCTATAAATTTGGGTGATTCTACGTTATTAAAGTTTTTGTTGATAGCCGAACTTACCAGTTCGTAATCTTGTCCATTTACAAAAAAAAATGCAATAATATTTCCTTTGTGGTAACCAATATTCTTTTCTAAAAGTCTCTATTTGATCTGGTTTATTTAAATTAAAATTTGCACATATATAATTCCTTTTGTCCCGTCTGACTGATTGGTTTGTCAGTATTTTTTAAACTATCTGATTTTAAATCTGTGTGCCATACCCAGTGGTGTATCGGTGAATTATCTTTCTAAAATGTTTTCTAATTACGTAATGAATGGTTTCATTATTGATTCTACTTTTGACAAGGTGATAACGATAAGATTTATTACATACGCCTATATGTCCTTTTTCTTTACGACCATATTAATCATCAGCTTAGTTATTCAATTTAAAATTTGTTGAGTGCGGTCCTGAATATAATTTTTTATTTAATGTTTATCTACTGGTATATTTTAGGTATTTGTTACAATAAGTGTGTTTTTTTTTCGTCATCTTAGTCGCCTGTATATATTTGTCATGAATGTAACGGTGTCTGCTTAGTGTAGTTTTATTTGTTTGTAGTTTTTAGGTAATTGTGTCAAGTCATGTATGTCATTTATCCGATTTTCCCGTTTTACCTCACTTAGGTAATATAAGTTGATTGCTTATTTAGTTTATTTAATTTAAATACATTGTAATCTTTTTTGTTACAATATTCACAGGTTTTAATATATAATTTTCAATTTTCTGTCTCATCTGGGGAAAAGCGAATTTGTTTTGCATCTGTTCACAAGTTTCATTAAATCAGCGATGTCGGCGTTTAGTTTCATGAGCAAGCATAATTTGTAGCCTAATATCTGATGCCGATTGTAATTTTTCCAATATGGGTAGTTTTGTTTTAGAATTATTAGTCATATTGGACTTTTGGATTTTTCTGGGGTTTGTTTCAGTACTATTTTTATTTATGGCAAAAATTTGTTTATTATTAACATTAGAGTTTTCCGCTTTAGGGTTTGTTTCACTTACTACCTGTTTTACTGTTTTTAGCCCCGTATTATCCTGTTGACCTAAAGGTTCATCTTCAACAACTAATTTATTTCTAGCTAGTGCTCTATCCGGCTGCTTAATTAATTTAGTACTAGATTTTAATTGATTTTTACTTTTTGTGTGGACGTCGTATATATTATATAACCTATTAAGATCAGTTTCCTCGTTAAAATGTTCGTTTGTAGTGGGAACTTCCTTTAAACTGCTCTGTGGACTTTTGTTTGATCTCCTTATTATATTACCACCGGTGAGCCAGGAATTCACATAATTCATAATACTGTTATTGTTCTGTTGAACGTTCTGCTTCGATTTTGTCTCGTCAACGAAATCAAGCGAATGCCTGGGTCTCATGTTGCTTGCGTCCTTTTTCAAGTTCAAGTTTAAATTAATTCTATGGTCATTCATTCCTTTCTTACGATTATAACTACTATCACTATGGTCTAAAGTTATTTTGGAAAGGTCTCTGAAATTGTACATTCTGAAAAGGTGGGTTATTTTGTCTCTGAAAGAACGTACGGTTTTGTCCTTCTAATTTATTACTATTACTGAAATTCTTATTTATTGTTTTATCTCTATAATCGAAATTTTCCTCTGCGAATACGAATTTCAAAGCTTGTTCTATGCTCGTGGGTCTTTGACTACGCAAGACGAGCCCTAACGGATTGCGTAATCCTCCTAAGAATGCTTTTAATGTTTGATTCTGGTATATGTCTTTCTTAGTTAATCGCACGCCTTCATTTGGCTCGTTGGCTATTAAACTCGAGATGAGCAATTGCTCTATATGACGGCATCTGTTCGCGAACGACAGTGCGTCTTCAGCATTACGCTGTTTCAAAGTTAACATCTCCGCTAATAAACTATGACTATCTCTTTGGTCACTGAAATTCTGAACAATGGCCTCTCTCAGGTCTGCCCACGTATTAATTATCTTTGTATTTACTATAAGCCGGGCTGTTCCCGTTAGTTTAGTTTGAACATAATTTAGCAAGAAGTGATTCATATACAGATTCTCATTTGGCACGTAGAACTGGTTCATGACCAAGTCACATGCTTTTAAAAAGTTGCCTACGTTGGCTGGTTGCCCGTCGAACTCGGGAATAGCTTTTAAGAAAAATTCTTTGAATTGGTCTGTCATATTGCTACTGTTACTACTCTTATTAATATTAGAATGGTTTACTGTTATGTTATTGTCGCTAATGCTGATTGATCTAAATCTATACTCTATGTTACATAAACTTTGTGATTCTTCCTCTGAATCAGACATATAACGTTTCAATACAACACATATAAAAATTTGGAAGTGTAAAATGGGATAGCAGTAAACTTACCATAATACGATGGTTGCTGCTTCCATTTGACTCTGCTTGGCCACTACTTCTGCTTTAACTTGGCTCTGCTTGGCTCGAATTGGTTATTAGGCATCGATACGCTTAAAAATCGATATGCTTTCGGTTTTCTAACCAATACTAACGACTGCGCCACTTAACTTCACGGTTAAGACGTTTGAATTTTTAAAACAATTTATTTAATACTTTGAACAATCAATACTTAATTACAAAAAATGAATAATATATAATACTAAAAATAAGACGATCAACCTACATGTGATCTAAAGTCTCAGCACTCGGTGTGCGAAGGACTAACTCGGAACAAGAATGAACGGTTCTCCCACTGTGATTAGCCTCTTTATAGTCTTTCCTCCAGGCGTGGCACTATTGTCTCTGGATCACAAGGAATCTGCTGATGTTGATTCTCACAGTGATATTCCGTTCTACTTGCACTTTGGAACTGCAAGTTCTTGGCTCCGTTCAGACGGCGGCTGACTCAGCGGTTCTTACCGTGGGAAGGCGACATTGTATTATAATGGGCCATTGTTTGGGCTCCATTTATCTCGCGACTTATGAATTTTAAAACGATTTCTTCAAATGAGCGCTAACTAGAACCCCTAAAACCCATATTTCAGTTTCAGTTTTTGTCTGTTTACATATATACAGGGTGACGCATTTCTACGGTAAAGCTCAATATATCCGTTATTATACAAGATATGAGAAAAAATTATATACGTTAATTATAGGGTGTTTCGGGCTGCATCTTATATTTTGACAATCACAGGTAGCCCATAAGTCGTTGGTGATACACACATCCTTTTTTTAATAGGCTACCCCTTGTATTATTACGTGTTTCTATTTTCCATCGTATTATAATGAATGTTTGTAAGGTAAAGAAGATAGATATGGTTCATCGTTTCTGAGTTATTTCAGTTGTTCGCAACTTTTCACGTTTTATGCCCATATCACAAATACACATCACAAATTTTGATAGGGCGTCTTTACCAATGCATAGCAGGGCCCCATGGAAATGATACACTAAGAGAGAGCTTTTTGTTTGTAGTACTGATTGGAAAAATCGAGATGCCGTATACAGGGCGCACTCAAATAGTGGCTGAATTTGAAAAGTTTTCGCAGAAATGTTTTTATTGTTTCCGTACAAATAATTTTTTGTAAGATTTTTTGATATGCTGGTAACTAATAATAAATGCTTAGTTAGTTATTGTAAAAAAAATTATTGACTTTTTGTTAAAAACATATAATGTAGTGTAACATTACTGAAGGCAATTTCTGTAAGAAATAAATGGTTAATTTTTGTAAAAGAAATTTTTGCAAATTATAGTAAAATGCTTTTTTCAATGTTGGTCCTAAAGCTGTTTGTGAATAATTATATCTTGGCAGATGCGTAGATAACTTGAAAAGGTTGTCGAGAAAAATCGGATCAGTTTTTTCTTAAACTTTTTAAGTTTATTTTCGGAAAATGTTTGTGCTTTTTGAAACAAAGTTATTTTAAAGCAATATGGTACGTTATTAGTTGTATCTACGTTATATTGCCAACCAAATATCCTTTTAAAAATAAGACATATTTGCCATTAAAAACATTTTTACGGAAAATCGCTAAAATAACGCACTTGCTGCGTCGAGACCTTTTGTGAATTTTCTTTAAAAAAAAAATCACCAATGAGGAGATACCGACTTTCGAATTTTTAAAAAATGTCTTCAAATGAGCGCTCATTAGACACACACACACACACACACACACACACACACACACACACACACACACACACACACACACACACCCCCCTCCCCCCATAACATATATCCGGGGTTGCTTTCATTTTCTATATGTTTATATATACATACATATATATATATATATATATATATATATATATATATATATATATATATATATATATATATATATATATATATATAAACTAAAATTTTGTGTTGTTTCGAAATAAATTTATATCTCCGGAACTAACAAAGTAAGGGCAAAATTTTGGTATGCGAGTTTATATCGTTATAGGTAAGTTAACTGCCAAAATTTAGCTCTGTAGGTTAAAAGACAGAAAGTTATAGGCATTAAAAAAAAATTGGGTTTACCTCAAAATGTCAAAGTCGCGATTTAAAACGTCAAAATTCGTAATATTTAGGCAAAAACCTGAAACTAACGAGCTATGGAAAGAAAATGTCTCAAGAAGAATGTTTTACAAAGCCTGAAGCCTTAAGTTTCAATCGTCATTGTCCTTCATTTTACTAAAATATGTCCAGAAAGTTAATTTCAAAGAGACCTTTTCTCTTATGCTTTAGCAGTAGTTTGACTATAGAGTTTATCGTTTAATGGTATATAATTTTTGTCGAATTTTCATAAAAAATCAATAAAGCTCAATATATCCGTTATTATACAAGATACGAAAAAAATGTATACATTAATTATAGCTTGTCTTGAGCTACATCTTAAAAAATATTTCTAGAATTACAGGCTGGCCGATAAGTCGTTGGTGATTCAAATTATCTTTTTTTTTCCTAATCGAACACGCCTTATGTTATTGCATTTTTGCATTTTTATCGAAATATAATACATGTTTGTAAGAAAAGAAATTCGGGACGCAGCAGGTGCGTTATGATAGCGAATTTTCATTAAAAGCTTCAGATTTAAATAACTCAATTTGGTATTAACCTATAAGGTTCCTTGGTCAGGAAACCAGTTTTTTCGGGAACATTTTAAGTTTACTTTCGAAAATGTTTGTACATTTTCAAACAATAAAGTTATTTTGATGAAACATGGCACATTGTTTCTACTATATAGGTTATACTGGTAACCAAATTTGATGCCTGCTTTCTTCACAAAAAAAACACATATTTGCCATTAAAAAGATTTTTATGAAAATTCACTACCATAACGCATTTGCTGCGTCCGGACTTTTTTATATTGATACAGTTTTAATCCATCATTAACAAGGAAATAAATTACTAATCAACGATAAAACGAATTTGCCTTTTACTGGCACTAACAGAATTTTCATGATTTCAAAAACATTTCGTGTCATTACAATTTTTCAGCACACTGATCTGTAATAAAATTTTAATAAAAAACGTGTATTTTTATCAAACTGATGCACAATAATTGCCGCAGTGTATCGAGTTTTATGGATCGCTGATGCAGTTTTGCGAGTGAAGTTCCATGACAAAGAGATATTTTTGTTTTTTAACAGAAATTGATACAGCAATCTCATAGCATAAAACAGCGAACGCGCCTGGCAGATTGTGTGTTATTTTCACTACAAAGCAATATGTACGAGTACTTATTAGAGTTAACTATGATGTAGTGGAAAATAAAATAACTATAATATATAACGGATCGATGGAACATTTATGCAGCTTTGGGACGAACGAATTATCTGTTATTACATTTAAAAATCTTTAAAGCGTAAATAACTTCAACTAGTTGCTGCATCTTGTCTAACGTGAACGACTATTGTAAAAAATTAGTTCTCATTTAATGAATCGAGTGATTTTAACATATCTATACATAATAAGTTAGGAGCTGGAAAATCTTTTGAATCACAGACTTGTATTATCTAAGTGTACTAAAACAGAAAAAATTGCCATATTGAATTTATCAAATCGCCAGGTAGCATACTTTGAAAAACCTGGACGCAGCAAGTTGCTATCGAAGTGAATTTTCATAAAAAGGTTTTTTATAGCAAATATGTATTTTTTAATGAACAGAACCATCAAATTTTGTTACTCATATAGTATAAACAATGTACCATATATCATCAAAATAACTTTAGCAGAAAAATTTTCAGAAAATGAACTAAAGTGTTTCCGAAGAAAGTGGTCCAATTTTTTTGGCCAACGAACCTCTTCAAGTTATTAACCGACCTATCAGAATAAAATTATGCACAAAAACCTTTTCGATAAAACTTTAAAAAATATATGAAGATTTGCAATAATTTTTTTCAAAAAAATCGGAAATCATTTATCATTGTTTACCAAAATTTGACAAAAACGTATTACAGAAAATGATTTCTACGGAAGCACAAAAAATTTCTGCGAAAATTAAGAAATTTTTTTACACAAAATTCAGCTACAAGAATACATAAAATTCGAATTATAAATTTTATCAGTAATTCAAATTGACAATAAAATAATTTGCTTTAAAAAGTGTCCCATCACTTGAATAATTTTTCGTACAAAAATTTACTATAATGTTTTTTTCTTACAGAAAATTCACTAAACTGATTTATAAGAAATTTCGCTATTAAAATTGCATTTTGTACCAGAAAATTCGCTAATAAAAATAAATGAAATAAATTAAAAAATATTGAAAATCAGATCAAAATCCAGGAGTAGATACTTATTCTGTGGCTTCATAGAGAAAATTCGATTCTCTGTCGATACTGTAAAAACTGAAACCCGTTGCAAAGAAGAAAACAAACTCTTCTGAAGCCATAAATCACTACGTTTGTTAACTATGGAACGATTTTACCAACTAAAGGCAACAACAGCTGCTATTAAGACTAAAATTCTTGAAAGTCCTTATTTTTCTTAGTGATTTTTATAACAAATGATCGCTAAGAAATCCCTTCGCTCATGAGCCAGCCGTCTAACTCCCGGTTTACCGTAGGCATGGCAAGAAAAGTGTAGTTAAAGGTAAATAACTCATAATGGGTTCACTTATTTATTTGTAATATGTAAGGTCTATTTTAGAGGCATTTCACAAACCCCCCAAGAAACAAATCCATTGTTGTTAGATCGAGCGATCTGTCTGGATGCAGTAAATAATCATTTACAAATTTTAGCAGGCCCTTAAAATGGATTCTAACAACTCTAAATACAGACGTAGGGACTTTTTCATTTACTTACCATGTATTTGTTTCTCCCTTTGTAACGTTTTGCCTTTCCCATTATTATAAGGCGATGTTATAAAAGGCGAAAGCTAGTCGCAGGAAATAAAGCAAGCATTTATAATGCTGTATAATCTATATGGTGTCTTCTAAATGAAAATTCCCTAATAGCAACAATACTGGGGCTAGTTGGAAGAAGCTAATTAGTTTTAGTTTCGTTTTTAAGATTATTTAGCTAAAAGAACCTAATATTGAGGTTGATAACTAATATATTGAAGTAGTATTTAAATTATTAACATATTTTTGTTAATGTATTCATTTAAGTAACAGAAAATCGTACTAAATTTTATCTACCATTCATAGCTTGTATATAAAGCTCAGCTTCACCTTTAATTTTCGATTTTTGAAAGGATGTGAGTGCTAGAGGCAAATTAAATTTTTCATGTGCTCCCATAGCTTTGTTAAAGGCAGGTGAATGTTGACATAAGCTGGGTGTTCACTGACGATAAGAACTAAGAGCGGAAGACTCCCTAATTGCGTTTTCTCCACGAAATACTCTCCGTTCCAACAGACAAATCACCTCAGGTCACGAGTTCATATTTTAGAATAAAGCTGCTCCGTCCTGTGAGGTGTGTTGTTAGCACGAAACTGCGGATTACAGTTCATATTTCGATTTATGTGTTGATACTTGTATTACAGTCACAGGATAAACTCAATACAGCGTTTACTTTCACAAAAGTGCGAGTGTGAAATTGTTTAGCTTCTTCGATAATATATGATGATTTAATATATTACTACATACCAGATGTTAACCCACATAAACCCGTACGGATTACAATATTAGTACCCCCAACTATTTCAGACTTTTCTGGGTCATTTCGAAGCTGTGAATAGGTTAACTTTTCAACAACAAAAAAAAAGCTCGAACAATTCGACTTTTATTTTTGTTTTCATTGAAATTGTCTTATTTTCAATTGCCAGTAATTCTAAATCAGTTGAAGGCATGTACAAGGCATCATACATAAAACTTATCTATAATTTTCCAGGAAATCTAAAAATGCAATAGCATACAGGGTGTTTCATTTAAAAAATGTGACGTTGGCGTGATATTTCATTTATGCAATACCCTATCCCAAGCAACATTCAAAGTCAAATTCACGTAAAATCGCCCTAATAATAGGTCCGCCACCAAATCACCACAGGTCACTTTCAAGTATAGTGTAAGTGTATTTTACCAATGTGGTGGCATGCAAGAGTCGCCAAGGAGGTGGAAAAGGAAATTCCGATTTCCGCCATAAAGATGCGAGATGCCGAGGACGATATTAGGTTGACTAGGCCATACACCCTCAGGATCCCCAGTAGGGATCAGTGGAGGGAAAATGAGGTTGCATTCCAGCCCGGAAGCCTGGTCTGTTTCACCGACGGATCGCGGCTGGAGGACCAACAATCCTCCGGGGCAGGAATATACATCGAGGACCTGGGGGTGCGCGAGAGCTATGCTCTTGGCGCATACACCACGGCATTCGAAACAGAGGCGTACACTATCCTGTCTCTGGTACTCGCTTCGGCGGTACATATACTAAAATTGGAACGATACAGAGAAGATTAGCATGGCCCCTGCGCAAGGATGACACGCAAAATCGTGAAGCGTTCCACATTTTTTAAGTAGGAAACTAGGTATAAAAATAAACTGGTGGTTGTATTAAACAATAACATTAAATAGATAAGAATTTTGCAGAAATTATACATGTAATTAGATCTAGAGTCCTATTGTCTGTCCCAGTGTAACCTCAATCAGTTCCGTGGCCCAGTTAGTTTGTGTATGAGCCATGGCGGGTCCCTTGGCGAGCAAGTGTCCTTGTGTATCCCGAAGAAAAAAATAAATAAATAAAAAAAAAAAAATAAATAAATAAATAAATAAATAAATAAAAATATAACAATATATAATTATATATATATATAAAATAAAAAATAAAAAATAAAAAAAAAATAAAAAATAAAAAAAAAAATAAAAAGAATAAATAAATAAAAAATAAAAATAAATAAATAATAAAAAAAAATAAAAAAAATAAAAAAAAAATCTAAAGGAGTTTATATGTGTGTATATGTGCATGTGCGTATGTATTTGTGTTTGTATATTGATGTTATTAAGTACGTAAAACATACACTAATTATATAAGACAAAGTATAAGCACCGTATCTAACTCATATGTTTAAACATATCAAATTTTCTACTTGCCACTTGCCTATCCCGTATCATATATAAAACTTCAAATCCACACCGTGTAATTTATAAAAGTCTGTGGCTAGTGGAGGATCATTCCGTTGCCATCCTAGCATTTGAACACACACACACACTATCCTGTCTGTGGCCAATAGACAGGATGTGAAGATGAGTCCCGAGAAATGCGTGTACATCTGCTCGGATAGCCAGGCGGTCCTCCGGGCAGTCTGCGCGGCCAGAATCAGGTCACCACTGGTTCAGGGGTGCGCTGACGCACTCAGAGGACTAGCCAGAACAAAGGAGGTGCAACTGGTGTGGGTTCCGGGACACTGTGGCGTAGCGGGGAATGAGGTGGCGAATAATCTCGCAAGACTCGGTTCCCGGCGGCCGTTCTGCGGCCCGGAGCCTGCGATGGGCATAAGTAGGAAGACAGTCTCTGTCGCCTTAGACAGATGGACCGAGGAAGCAATGGGGCGGCCTGGGGGTCGGTTGGTGGCTGCAGGCAGGCGAGGGACTTCGTGGAGGGGCCGGACAGAGATAAAGCTGTCTGGCTACTCGGAAGGAGTCGACCTACGCTTCGCCGCATCCTCGGGGTGCTGACAGGCCACTGCGCCCTCAGAAGACGCCTCACATTGATAGGCGTAGAGAGGGATTCCATTTGCCAGGAATGCGGCGAGGATGAAGAAACGTCCTACCACTACCTGTGCAAATGCGAGGCTTTTGGGAGTCTTCGAGCAGAATTGTTCGGATCGAGGACTCTGCAGAGGAATCAGGTAAGTACCGTCCAATTGAAGACCGTCACGGCCTTCATCTCGAGGTCGAGGCGGTTTGGCGACGGAACCGAGGAAGAGTAGAGCATGGTTGCTGGGTTGCTGTGGTTGGCAAAAAGGGCCCATTGTGGCCTACTTGCTTGGCATTGGCCTCCCCACCACTGCTACTACTACTACTACTACCAATGTGGTCAATAAACTAAAAGTAATAGGGAAGTCGAAAATAGGTTCAGCAAAGAATTTCGACCAACGCGTTTAAGTTGTATTTAGGGCATTTCCATTCTACATTGGACCGATGGACGTAATTTCTTGGTAAATACGTGCAGTTTTGCTTGAATTCGACATCCGGTTGCAAGTGCCGTGGCGTTTTTAACAACGAACTGGGCATGTTACATTATTCTGTAGCATCTGTGGTTATGTGTAAGACGTTACACGTTTTACAACCTTTACTATACTTTAACCTTCATAAGTACATCCTGCAATATTTATTTAGTCAAGGAACGTTGCCAACATAAGTTGACGTCATAATCATTAAGGTGAATTACGAGGACCGTAGTCAATGATCGCACCGTTTAGTTAGTCAGTGAGAGTTGGTTTGCAACTTGTTCAGATCCCTGCCCATAGGGACATACACATTTTCTGATACGGGTCCTGCTTTCGTAGGAATACTTGACACTTGGTAGTTCAGATTTATTTGCCAGATAAGAAAATCTTTATAAACTCATGCAACGACTTGAAACGCTCTCTTCTTACCAAGCTTTTAGATAAACAGCAATATGTTGATAATTACCAATTCCACAAGTGGTAATTTTTAGGTCGAAGTGTGCCCTAATTTGGACTAAAAACTGACTACTAAGTCCAGAAACTAAAATACGTATTTTAAGGAAATTTAATATGTTTAATTTAATAAAGTTAATATAATAAATTTGCTTAAAATACGTATTTGAGGTATCTGGACTTAGTACTCAGTTTTCAGTACAATTTAGGGCACACTTAGACCTAGCAATTACCAATTGTGTAAGTAAAACTCAAAATTATATTTAAGTATATTTGTAGGTAAAATTTAAGCAAATATTTTCCGATTTAGTTACTTGTAAGTTACTGACTGGAGTACTTTTAGTAGTCAAAAATAGGTTAATTGGGAGCTGCATTCTCAAATTTTTAGTGATTATGACAATCAAGCTAACATTTTGGTTAATTATTACTAAATTACAACTTGGTTAGGTTATTTTGAATCTAGTGCTGGTTAGGTCAGGTCAAGTGCTTGCGATATGTGCTAGTATTAGCTAAAAAATGCAAGAGTAAAAATAAAAATTGATGTGTCCGAAGGTGCTCCTTTTAAGTTTGCCTGTAGACAAATATTCCTATTATTCCAACTTTTATTCCCACCCTATATATATATATATATATATATATATATATATATATATATATATATATATATATATATATATATATATATATATATATATATATATATATATATATATATATATATATATATATTAGAAAGAGGAAACCATGGATTATGAAGAGAATAATGGTGTCTATAAATAAAAGAAATGCAATGTACAAAAACTGTCTGCGACATAACAATGAACATGTGACCAGTTTTCCCGGTATTTTTCAAATGTTGGTGACGAATTCGCTTCGAGGATAGCTAAACTTAACTCTCCACTTTCTTATCGTCTTCTTATCATTTTCTTGCACCCACCACTAAAATACTAATAGTTGGGATAGTAGATACGCTAAGGGTAGGTAAATCAGCTGGATTAGACGATCAGAGACTCTAAAACAAATGAAATATGGTATAGCTGGATCATCGTGTCATTTAATAAATAAAATAATATTTTCTGGTGGACTGCTAAGTCCAGATGTCTGAAATACGTATATATATATATATATATATATATATATATATATATATATATATATATATATATATATATATATATATATATATATATATATATATATATATATATATATATATATGTGTGTGTGTGTGTGTGTGTGTGTGTGTGTGTGTGTGTGTGTGTCACACTGATAACTCAAAATATAATGAACCGATTTTAATGAAATTTGGGTAGTACATTCCCTCTGTAAGTAACTTGGAGAAACTTGTTAGCAAGGAAAATCGGACCAGGTTTTCTGGAAAAATTTTGGGTTCTCTTTCGAGACCATTTTTTTTTCCTCAGGGCTCGTCCGCTCCGATAGGGGTGCAGCTTTTGGCTTATTGTACATGCTCTTAGTCTTTTTACTCCACCCATTCCAAAATTACTGTGCCTTGCGCTAGTCTGCACAGCAATTGGTATGATGTTTTATATCGCTCTGTCTACGGTCTAGACTGTCCGTAGATCAGTTGTTCAAGACCATTGTTTATCTCCCAAAATAACAAAGCTAGGGTAACTAAATTTTGTATTTAGGTTTCAAATTATAAAAGGTAAACTCACCTCAACATTTAGATCTCTATATAATAAGAAAACAATTTATAGACATTTAAAAAAATGATTGTCTAAAAATTCACTACCATATCGCACTTGGTGCGTTCAGACTTTTATGATATTACTGCAGTTTATTTATGTGTCAGTAATAATTCGCTTTTTTCTATATTTTTCTCCACCAGTCAAACGAAACAGGATTGGAACGGTCTGCCACAATTATTAGCCACTTAAATTTAATTGGGTCTATAACAATCAATCTGCGAGTTACACAAACTTTAATTAAGCCTTATCCTTAATCAAACTTGAAATTAAAAACCGGCTTTATAATCTTCGTAGTGACCTTCTCTTCAAAAACACAATGCCATTGAGCCTCGAGATGTAAATTTCAAACTAATTAAAAGTGCGACATTTCACACAATCAAAATGAAATTAAGTAGTCAAATTTTCTGTAGTAATTTGGTGGAGTCACGTCCGGCAGTGTCGCAGGGGAGCCAACTTACATTAGAATGCGTAACGAGAGGCCAGTGATACTGGAAAAACTGCCGGGGAAGCAAATTGCTCCAAGGGCTTCTGCTAGCTGAGCTCAGCGTCACGTACAAATTCTGTTACATTAACAGAGATATTTCAATCCAAGGGGCTTGATTTTTAAATATTAGTTCCGCAAACAAAGCGTTAATCCTGTCACTTGTCCCTGTCTATTGCTGACATGTATTAAGCTACAGGTTAATGACTGCCCTCATATATATTGGATTTAGGTTATTTTTGTAAGCTTTGTACGACAGTATAGGTCCCATATAAGTTACCCCACACTTAAAATAAATGCTCCTGACGCAGAAAATGCATTATGATAGCGAATTTTTATAAGGGTGGCTTTCCATCAAAAGATTGCTAGTCGAAAAAATATAAATATATGTGGAGGAGAGCATACATTTCGCGATGTTAGAAATTGTGAGGTTACTAAATCTGTCAGTTCGAAGTTAGATATGATGTTTGTCAATTATACATAAGCAAGGGATCATTTAATACATTACTTATTAGCATTTCGTAGAAAAAATTCACTAATGAGAAGATCACAACTTTTGAATTTTGAAAAAATTTCTTCGAATAAGCAAATAGGGACCCCCAGGACCCCATATCCGAGGTCATTTTAATTTTTATATATATATATATATATATATATATATATATATATATATATATATATATATATATATATATATATATATATATATATATATATATATATATATATATATATATATATATATATATATATATATATATATATATATATATATATATATAATATATATATATAGTGTCAAAACTAATGTGGTAAATATATTTATATATGCCTGAAAGATTTGGCTATTTATAGAATCAAATGTTATTCTCCATCCAAAATTAGGACCAATAGATTTGTCAGAAGCGTTGGTGATATTAATTTCTTGAAAAAATTTCTGCAAGAAATGAATATCACCAACGCTTCTGACAAATCTATTGGTCCTTATTTTGGATGGAGAATAACATTCCTATATAATTTTTAAAAGTGACAATTTTAGGTATATATACATATATACATACATACATACATACATACATACATACATACATACATATATATATATATATATATATATATATATATATATATATATATATATATATATATATATATATATATATATATATATATATATATATATCACACATTACTCAAAAACTAATGAGCCGATTTAGATGAAAATTACGGGATCTCCCTTTTTTAAGTGGCTTGAATAAATTCGTTAGCCGGGAAAGTCTAACGAGTTTTTTCGGAAAAACTTTGGTTTTCCTATCAGAAATTACTTGTATTCTCAAGATAACAAATGTATGGTGACCAAATTTGCTACTCAGATAACATCGTAAGAAGTAACTGCCTATGAAAATTTAGATCTCCACAAAAATAGGTATAAATATTAACGAAACACATTTTAGGTGCCGCTGGTGATCAAAGAATGACACAAAACCAAAATAATCTGTGTGGTTAACAACATTTATTGAATATTACAAAGAATAAGTTTTATTGCCGCAAAAGAAACAGGAATTACTATAAAAACTACTTTGAAGATTTTATCGTTTTTCTTCTTTAAACGTCAATGTGGCAATTTAAATCGTCAAAATTCACAATTTTTAGACAAAGGAAACAAATGAGGGCTATGTAGAAAAAATTTCGTAAGAAGTTACTTTCGCAAATCCTTAAGTTTCTACTTCACCCGTCATTGTCCATTTTATAAAAAATATTTGTAGAAAACTCATTTAAAGTTGACCGTTTCTCTGATGCTTGTATAATTTTCATCGAAAAAAAGCTACTGGGGAGCTCGTGACAAAATTTTTAAAAGATTTATTCAAATGAGCACCAACCAGGCTCCTAGGCCCATATCCAGGGTCAGTTTTAGTTTTTATTTTATCTTATATAAATATTTTGACAATTAAAAGCTGGCCCATAAGCCATTGGTAATCAAACTTATTTTAATTCAACACTCCATGTATTATTACGGTGTTGCATTTGCCATCGAATTATAATGCATATTGGTCAGGAAAAACTCCTTCACCGTTTTGAGTTATTTTAATTCTTTGCAACTTTTCACATTTTTGGCACACCAAACAATGTAATACGGCATTTTTATTGATAGAGGGCGAGGTCCCATGGAAATGACGCATTCAAGAAGGTTTTCGTTTATATTATTCTTTGAAAAAATCCAGATGTCATTTACAGGCGCTCTCAAATAGTGAAAAAAATCAACTGCCGCAACTCATTTTTTTTGGGTTAGAATACTAAACAATTGTGCTGCAAATTGAATCATAACTTCCACATATATGTGATAATTCAATCGCTTCAGAAGAACGTTATCACGGAATGATTTTAGAGCCCATAATTTGACCACAAATAAAATATTTGTATTCCTGTACCCATAAACTTTTGAAACCTTATATTAGTCGAGTTTTATTGAACAAATGTCAATTTTAACCAAATTACCCCATATTTATCCCCTACCCCCTGAAGCTATCTTACCCAAAAACCATTCAAAGCGTTCCTTTGTCGGGTGCTAATTGGATGTCAAATTTGAAGACGATAACTCAATTCGTTCGAAAGTTATTACGCCTATTAACAGACAGACGTATATGCCGAAAGATCTACAGACCAACCGACCCACAGACCGACAGAAAAAAAATATTCGTGCCAGAATCAAGTTTTGAGACTTTTACGGTGTTTTAGCAAAAAACAATTTTGAAATTTTTGCCAACAATGTTTCACCCCACACATTCAACCCCTAATTTAATTCTAGCACAAAATACCAGATGTTAGATGAAATTAAAAGTCTTCTAATAAATAAACCTTAAAACGTTATACTACTGGAGTTTGGATGAAAAAATTTCAATTTTCACCAAATCACCGTCCATATTATCCCCTACTCCCTAAAGCGATTTTACCCAAAAACAACCCGAACCGTTAGTTTGTCGGGTGCTAACTGTATACCAAATTTGAAGACGATATCTCAATTCGTTCTAAAGTTATCGTGGCTACAAAAAAGACAGACCGACATACCGACAGACCAACAGACCGACAGACCAACAGACCGACAGACCGAAAGGCCGACGGACCAACGGACCGAGAGACCGACAGACCGACGGACCGACAGACAGACCGCCAGACAAAAAGAATCTTCGTTCCCAAATGATGTTATCTACATGATTTGACCATTCTTACGACGCTTAAGCGAAAAAAAATTCTTCACATTTTTGTCGCCGATGCGATACTTGCAGACGCTGTGACGGTGTGGAAGGAAAATTGAACCCGGTAAAATTTTATTTTATTTTTTTTCGAAAAAATTTTTTATCCTAGAAAATAACAAACCTGTAGTAACCCAATTTGGTACGCAGTTTTATGTTATAAAAAGTCTGGACGCAGCAAATGCGTTATGGTAGTACATTTTCATAAAAATGTTTTTAATAGTAAATATGTGTGTTTTTTTTAAGAAAGCTGGCATCATATTTGATTACCAGTATAACATATATAGTAAAAACAATATGCCATGATTCATCAAAATAATTTTCTTGTTTGTACAATTATTTCCGAAAGTAAACTTAAAGTGTTCCTGAAGAAACTGATTTCTCGGTCAACCTTATAGGTTAATAGCAAATGAAGCTATTCAAAGTTGAAGCATTTAATGAAAATTCGCTACCATGACGCACTTACTGCGGTTCCGAATTTCTTTTCTTACAAACATGCATTATATTTCGATGGAGAATGCAGAAATGCAATAACATAAGGCGTGTACGATAAAAAAAAGTCTGGACGCAGCAAGTACGTTATGGAAGTAAATTTCCATAAAAATGTTTTTAATAGCAAATGCGAGCAGGCATAAATCTGATTACCGGTATAGCCTATGTACTAGAAACAATGTACTATATTTTATCAAAATGACATAGTGTTTGAAAATGTACAAAAATATTCCGAAAATAGACTTAAATGTTGGTTTCCTAACCAAGAAAACTTATGTTAATAGCAAATTCAATTATTGAAATTTGAACGATTTAATGAAAATTCGCTACCAAAACGCACTTACTGCGTCCAGATTTTTTTTTACAATCATGCATCATATTTCGATAAAAAATGCTAAAATGCATTAAAGAATTGGTTCTACGTAAGTTAGATAAAATTATAGACCGTTAAACCATAAACTTCACCAAACCTACAGCAAATGTATCAACTAAATAAACCGACAGCCAAAGCATCAGAGAAGGGGTCTATTTGAAATGAGTTTTCTGTAAATATTTTAGTAAAATGTAGGGCAATGACGATTGAATCTGAAATTTAAGGGTTCGCAGAACACTCTTGCAACATTTGTTTTTTACAATCCGTATTTGTTTCACGTTCTTTGTCTAAACATTGCCAATTTTGACGTTTCAAATTGCGAATTTTACGTTTTGAGGAAAACTCCAAAAATGTTTTCGTTAACTGCCTGTAACTTTTTTGTCTTTAAACTTAGAGACCTAAATTTTGATGCATGGCTCCCTCTTTATAATACCAAATTTGGTGGCAAACAATGTTATTTCCGGAGATATAAATTTTTTTAGAAAGAAAACACAAAATTTTTCGGGAAAACCTGGTCCGATTTTCCTGGCTAAGGAACTTGTCCAAAAAAATATCAAATTTTCAACATATTTTCTCTGCTACTTCTTGCGTCAAGAAAACTTAACCGTTGGATGTAATAATCAATTGGCTTTGTTAGTCACACAAAATATTTTGTTCTTGTGCTTTCCTCTGATCACCAATGGATCCCAATTTTTTTTAATGCCTATAACTTTTTTTTCCTTTTAACGCAGGAATCTGAATTTTGGCATGTGTTGTACGTTGGACAGTAGAAACGGAGATATGAAAAATTTCCGATGGAAAACCCAAAAGTTTCCCGGAAAAACTGGTCCGATTTCCCTGGCTAACGAACCTATCTAGGCCACTTACAAAAGGATAAATTTCATTACAATCGGCCCATTATTTTTTGAGTTATCCGTGTGATACATATGATATGTATGATATATATATATATATATATATATATATATATATATATATATATATATATATATATATATATATATATATATATATATATATATATATATATATATATATATATATATATATATATATATATATATATATATATATGAGTGAATTTTTCGTTTTACGGAAAATTCGCTAAAAAATAGTACTACCTTCTTAGCAAATGTAGGTTAAAATTCTATATGCATCCATTTAAGGGGGTTACCAATGTTCTTATTTGCTATGCAATTTTACATTACCAGGAAAAAGTGCGCGCTATACTTTAATTGTCTACCGAGATAATACAAAATTATTTATCTTCAAAGAACACATATCTATCATTGATTCAACCATAATCGTAGCAGTAGTTAATTGAAAGGATAGATATAACAGTGTAAGCTTAAATTGTATAGAGCACTAAAAAGTGCGATGTAGAGCGGAAGGCTTTCGGGAATGTCTCTTGGCAATTTCCGGGTGTATAGTGTGCCACTCTTTCCCAGTATCAGTTCAGCTGTTTCTTGTTACGCATTCTAAAGCAAGTTAGTCCCTAAGGAGTACAGAAAGGCGTGACTTACACAACATATGGCCACTAAACTTCTTATTACCGGCGAGTGTTTCTCAAATAACGCAGACTTTTCACACTCTATGCTACTAAATTTCTATAGAAAAGAAGAGCGTGAAAAGATTGTATCGTTCTATGCTTTATTCTGAAAGTTTATGTGTGATTGTAGTATTTAAATTAAATTTGTCATATCATGGAGGGTGTGCAGAATTATTCTTGTATGAGGAAAAATGTGTTATAAATAAAAATTCACATATTACGCTCAATAACTGCCAAACACACTAGTCATAAGTTAGCAAGAAAATTTTAAGAAACGCTAACTTTCTCTTAAGTACCACCTGCATTCTTTCAAAAATCACAACAGAAGAAAAATTATCTTACAACTGCTACTTCAAAACAACACGACAATGTTGATTTGTTTCTGGAAAATAAACATTCGCCAACAGCGATGGGTTTAACAAGTAAAACACTACAGTGAGCTCGGCTAAATTCGTGACAATTCGCTATAAGAGATCGCCTGTGTGGTCTCAGTGTGAGGCCCTGAGGCCTAGGGTTGAACACACTGAGACCTCACAGACGATCTCCGGCGAGATTTGGGGAGTAGGCAACTTGAGGCCCCGTAATCGAGCTACAACAACCAAACCCACCTTTGTCCACCGCTCCAAGGAGTAGGTAGATTAAGCCCTTAGAGTGTCCTTACATATTTCCTTTACCCACCTTTGTCCACCACTCTAAGGAGTAGGCAGATTGAGGCCGTAAAGTGTCCTTACATATTTCCTTTACCTCTTGAAAATGGCTCCAAAGTAGGAGCCGAAACGTCGAGTTTTCATAAATTCTTGACGCGGTTCAACCCGAGAACCAAGTATGTCTCATATATATATATATATATATATATATATATATATATATATATATATATATATATATATATATATATATATATATATATATATATATATATGTATGTATATATGTATTACACCGATAACTCATAGTTCCTCCACCTGCTGCCCCCAACAGATCTACCAGGGGAACAGAGCGAATGCACTCCTTTACTGTCCAGGTTTCCAGACATAGAACATCTTGATATGCCCGCTCTTTTGTCCCGAGGACTTCCAAGTTGTTGAATTCTTTGCCGGGACATGTTTTTCCTTCTCCTCCGAACCTCCAAACCTTCAAGTCCAGAATTAACACGTTGCCTCTTTTCTCCTTGTCGACACCCACGGTACGATAGTATTTAGGCTGCAAGCCCTCGAGGTGTGTTGTCGAAAATAATAATAATAATAATGGGCCGATTTTGGTACATTTTTGAATGTACCTTCATTTTGTAAATGGCTTGGACAAGTTCGTTAGTCAGAAAAATCGGACGAGGTTTTCCGGGAAATTTTTTGAGTTTTCATTTGAAAAAAATTTTTATCCCAAAAAAGAAAAAGCTATGATAACCAAATTTGGTTGGTAGGTTAACGATATAAAATGTAAATTACACACCAAAATTTAGATTTCTATCTTACAAGAAAAAAAAAGTTATAATAAAATATTTTGTGCCAGATCATTTCTATGAAAATTCACTACCGCAACACACTTGCCGCGTCCAGGCTTTTCAAAAGAAATATTAGGCACTGTAGTCGATTCATTAATAGTTCGATTTTGTTCAAACTGAGGCCCAGATGAGCGCCGTAGCGGTAATTCTGCTCGCTGACTACGATATTGTTGTTCCTCATCTGCTACAACGGATTCGACTGGATCTTGAATCAAGAAGACGTGGTCAAAGAATAGCACTGTTGCAGATCGTACCCAATAACTTTTAAAAATCATCACTAAATATAGTAGTAAAAGTTTTGTGAATTAGGTACCTCTGCCTACCTGCCATTTATTTATTGACCATTTTACAGGATATACCGACAAAGAGCATGCGGATGAAGATAACGGAATTCAAAGAGTAGTAGTAGCAGCCCTTTTTGCCAACCCCTGCAACCCAGCAACCATGCTCTACTCTTCCTCGATTCCGTCGCCAAACCGCCTCGACCTCGAGATGAAGGCCGTGACGGTCTTCAATTGGACGGTACTTACCTGGTTCCTCTGCAGAGTCCTTGATCCGAACATTTTTTCTCGAAGACTTCCAAAAGCCTCGCATTCACACAGGTGGTGGTAGGACGTTTCCTCATCCTCGCCGCATTCCTGGCAAATGGGATCCCTCTCTACGCCTATCAATGTGAGGTGTCTTCTAAGGGCGCAGTGGCCTGTCAGCACCCCGAGAATGCGGCGAAGCGTAGGTCGACTCCTTCCGAGTAACCAGACAGCTTTATCTCTGTCCGGCCCCTCCACGAAGACGGAAGTCAGATAAAGGGATTTTCCGGTAAATAAGCGGTAAAGTTTGTTTGTTTAAACCACCACTTAAGCGTCCACTGGGAAGAATCTGCATAAAATATAAACACAGTTGTAGTCGTCAAACGTTAAGGATTTTGTATCATCTGATGACGCTAACTTGGTTAGCGAAACGATTGTCAGGTTTCTTTAAATTCGTTGTGGTGATTTGGGTGATCCAAGTGTACTAATCAGTTTATTTTTAAACATACTGTCTATTGATTTGAATTGAAAAAACACATAAAAAATATTATAATCCAAGTGGAATTTTTAGTATTTCCCATTAAGCATTATTAATTATTTATTTTCGGCATCATCAAAGACCTTTTCTCAATAAAGAATTTATCTCTTTAACAGCGTCCAAGAAAGTTCAACCCCTCATTGAAAATAAGCTCAGAAATGAGATGTTTAAAATTTTATATACATTTTACACTGGTCCATTCCAGCTGGCTTTCTATAAATTAAGACCCTGGCTCATAATACGCGTGCGTTTTACGATGACTTAAGAAAAAATTTGCATTCCCGAATTACATTTATATGGTTACATTTATGGGTATCCGTATATTTTGCTTTTACTAGGGTTATAAACTAACCGTCGTAAAGTCACCAGCCAGAACTTCATTAGGTTTGCTTAATCCATTTAGCAGGGTGTATCAACGGAGAAATCTGCTTAAGGAAAGCAAATAATAACTCTTTGTCTTAACCCATCTTTATAGATACATACACTGTTTGAGGTATGACAATCTACGTCTAAAGGCATCGGGAAAGGTACAGTGTGATCTTTTTACCTTGCGAAATGCATTTGTTTTGACAAGCGTTGAAGTTAATACAATGTGATGAAAAAGTTTAGAACATAACTCATACACGCCTTATTTAATTTTTTAAAGAAAAACGCTCGGAGAGGTCAATTTTATATTTTCAATTGGCAACTTATGACAAAAAGTTACATTTAATACAACTCATCTATTTCCGAATGGTAACGTCACCATGAGTGTTTCTAATGACAACCATTTTTTTTTGCTGTTTTTCAATAATAGTACAGGCAATAGAGAATTTTTTTTCTGCATTAAACTACAGGAGTTATTTTTTTTGATAGATAGGTTCAGAATTACGTACTGAATGTAAAAACACAAAATCCTTACAAATTAGGAGGGCGGAAGTGCCGCCATTTTGAGAAAAACCGTTTCGACCTATATCTCCATAACCGTGCACTTTAGACCAAAAATGGTAATGACCTTTATTGTAGATAATTGCAATTTTCATCTTTTTTGTTATTTTTTTTTTGTATCACTCACCGTTTACAACTTATATGACTATTAGCATTCATTTATTGACTTTTTAACCTATATCTTTGTTAATAATTGTTTAAAAAATAAAATGCTTATAACTTAACTTTTCGATCGACAAATTTGCCACAACTTTTACTTAAATCTTTTTTTTCTAAAATTATTATTAGTGCATTTTCTTTAAAAAAATTCACTAATGAGGAGACCCCGACTTTTGAATTTTGAAAAAAAAATTTGAAATAGGCGCTAATTATGCCCCCTAGAACACATATCCGGGGTCAGTTTCAATTTATATATATATGCAATATATCTACATATATATATATATATATATATATATATATATATATATATATATATATATATATATATATATATATATATATATACATATATATATATATATATATATATATATATATATATATATATATATATATATATATATATATATATGTATGTATGTATCACACCGATAACTCAAAAACTAATGGGTCGATTTTAATTAAATTTGGTGAATACCTTCCTCTTGTAAGTGGCTTGGACAAGTTTGTTAACCAAGAAAATCGGTCTAGGTTTTCCCGACAAATTTTGTGTTTTCTTTCGAAAAAAAATCATATCTCCGGAAATAACAAAGTAAGGGCAACTAAATTTGGTACACGGTTTTATGTCATTATAGGTAAATTACCTAGCAAAATTTAGGTCTGTAGATTCAAAGGCAAAAAGTTATAGGCATTTAAAGAAAAATAAATTGGGGTTTTCCTCAAAACGTCAAAGTCGCCAATTAAAACGTCAAAATTGGCAACATTTACGCAAAGAACCTGAAACTAATATAAGGTATGAAAAGAAAATGTCTCAAGATGAATGTTTTACAAAGCCTAAAGTATTAGCTTCAACCGTCATTGTCCTTCATTTTATTAAAATATTTCCAGAAAAAATTGTCGATTGAAAAGTGCAACATTTAACGCGTTATAACTTTGAAAATATTGATTTAGAAAAAAAAGTTTTTAGTAAAAATTTTAGAAAATTTGTTGATTGTAAAGTTAAGTTATAAGCATTTTATTTTTTAAACAATTATTAACAAATATATAGGTAAAAAAGTCAATAAATGAATGCTAATAGTCATATATGTAAACGGTGAGTGATACAAAAAATTTATTTAACAAAGAAGATGAGAAATGCAATTATCTACAATAAAGGTCATTTCCATTTTTGGCTTAAAGTGCACGGTTATGGAGATATAGGTCGAAACGGTTTTTCTCAAAATGGCGGAACTTCCGCCCTCCTAATTTGTAAGGTTTTTGTGTTTTTACATTCAGTACGTAATTCTGAACCTATCTATCAACAAAAAAAATAACTACTGTAGTTTAGTGCATTATGGACAAGAGTAACGGGCTCCTCTATTGCCTGTACTATAAGTCTACTTACTACTTAAATGATGATGAAAAACTTTTTGACGCAGCAAGTGCGTTATAGTAGCGAATTTTCATTAGAATTCTACACTATCATTATACGGCATATTAGCAAAGTTAATACTTTAAACTTACACAGACCTTGAAGATTGATTTTATAGGTCCTAGTACGCGCACATTTGAAGTAGACAGATCAATGCGCCAGAATCGAGCTACAACAACCCAATCCACCTTTTTCCACTGCTTTAAGGAGTAGGCAGACTGAGACCTTAGAGTTCATGTCCTTACATATTTCCTTTACCTCTTGAGAATGGCTCCCAGACAGGATCCAAAACGTCGACTTAATTAAAAAATTTGTCTCATATATATATATATATATATATATATATATATATATATATATATATATATATATATATATATATATATATATATATATATATATATATATATATATATATATATATATGTATATGTATATGTATATATATATATATATATATATATATATATATATATATATATATATATATATATATATATATATATATATATATTTATTATATATTATTATTTAATACAATTTAATGTATACTGAAGGCACTATAAAGGTAAACCTTCTCTTTGAAATTCTAATTTAGGGCAATTACAAAATTTTCTACATACTACACCATATAAATGTGTAGGTACCTTTATTTGCTGTAACATCCAGCACTGGAAAAGTTATTTCTGCTGACCATTAGTTTCAATGCAGATGTGGCTTCGAGTTTCCTGAATGGAATAATGGGATAGGGAGCAAGGCATCAGGATCAATCCTGCTGATTTCTATGCAAGCTAAGATGTTCTAAGCCTCCATTAACAAGTGAGCTACACTAGAGCCGGTTTAATCAGCATGGGATTCGTCTTTCACCGTAACAGGGAGGCTGTTATCTGATACCAGCACCTATATGAATTACATTGATGTGTACATGTATTACATCAAGCTATTACAGAGCGCTTTCCAAATTATTCTAAAGAGCATAGTAATGTTGTAGGACAAGTAAAATGTTCAATATGTACTATGTACCGAAATAAATAAGAATTTTTACGAAGAAGATTAAAAAACTTGTCTGTCACTTAAAACAAGTGTTGGAGAATTTTTATTTAAAAAAATTCACTAATAGAGAGGTATCGATGGTGAGACTTTAATGGCTTGGATGAGTTCGTTAGCCAGAAAAATCGGACGGGGTTTTCCGGAAAAATTTTGAGTTTTTTTCGAAAGAAAATTATTTCTCCGAAAGTAACAAAGCTGTTTTAATTAAATTTACAATATAAGTTGCCTCAGAAGAAATCTTACTAGGTACCAAAATTCAACTTTCTAAGTTTAGAGGGACATTGAGTTATTCAAATTTAAATGTTTTCTTGCGAAAAAATTTTTTTCCTCCGAAAATTACAAAGCTATTTTAATGAAATTTTGTGGATATCTTGCCTTAGAAAATACGTTACTACGTATTAAAATTAAACTCTCCAAGTTTATAGAAAATGGAGTTATTTAAATTTGAAGCATTTAATAAAAATGCACTACCATAACGCACTTGCTGCGTCCCGAGTTTTTTTTGTTTTGATACACGTGTTCTTCGATTGACCCTCAACGTTTTTAAAAATTTATTACATTTATAAGCATCATACAGTAAACCTTGACATTGGCTAACTTTATCAATGTATGATTAAAACTGTCTATAGGGGAGAGTGGTTAAAGAAATGTTACGAGTGTTGGTAAGAAGTTTTTGCGCGGAACGTGCTTATAAGAGGGTAAACATAAAGCGCTGTCAAAAATCCTAGTTCCCAAAGTCATTAATTTCACAGTTCTTATGAACTGGGTCTAAATATATGTAATTGTCAATTGTACATATGATACTACAACGATTTTCAGCCGGTGAGCCGGGGCCCACTAGGGGGTAGTGATATAACTAAATGGGAGGCGCAAGCATATTGAGAAAAAATAGAACAAAGTTATTATTCAAAAACGTATTTAATTTACCGAAAAAAAAGCAATAGAATGCACTTATATAATTTTAGCGAATTTTAATTAAGAAAAATTCGCTAATAGAGAGGTCACGATGAAAAGCTTTTGAAAAATTTCTTCATATGAGCGCTAATTTGAGTCCCTAGAACCCAAAACCAAGATCCGTTAAAATTATATATATATATATATATATATATATATATATATATATATATATATATATATATATCTATATATATATATATATATATATATATATATATATATATATATATATATATATACAGGGTCGCTGATAAGTCTGGAAACGGTCGATTATCCGGGAAAATATACAAGGTGTCGAAAAAAGTTTTATACAAAAGTTTTTGGGTTGTTCAATGTCTACTAGGCGGTGATAATTTCATTTATACAGGGTTGGTCATACAGGCGTGGCACACCAATATTAATTTTTTTTTAATGGAACACCCTATATATTATTCGATATTTCAATCCTTCTCTTAATTTTGAGCAACATTTATCAGAAGCATGATGTACATAAACTCAATCGTTTCCGGGTAAAAAAATAAATAAAAATAAACGCTACTGTTTTTAAAATCTATTGGATGAAGAACAAAAATAAATGAAAAGTAGAATATCTCTTGAAAACAATCTGTGAGTGTGAAAAGAACCGGTTGCGATGTTTTTAACATTGTTTGAAATCCTATTTTATAAGATGTTCAAAGTGTTCTCCATTGACCTCCTGACAATAATGAATTCGCTTAACAAAACATTGCACTGCATTTACAAGAGCGTTTTGAGGAATGTTATTAATTTCATGCACAATCCTTGCTTGCAACTCTTCAATATTCTGCGGTCTATTTTGGTAAATTAAATTTTTTACATGACCCCGCAAAAAAAAGTCAAGCGGCGTCATGTCGGGAGACCTAGCTGGCCATTCAATAGTTCCCCTGCGCCCTATCCATCTGCCAGGAAAGGTTTGATTCAGATATTCCCGTACCTCAATTCCAAAATGAGGGGGTGCCCCATCCTGCTGAAACCATATTTCTTCCGCTGGTAGATTTGGGTCGTTATTGTTCGGAAATAATCGACTAACGTCTGGAACAATTGATTCTTGCAAAAGTGTCAAATATCGAGCAGAGTTCAAATTACCGTGTATAAAATAAGGTCCTATGATATGTCCACCAATAATAGCACACCAAACATTTACTTTTTGCGGTCTTTGGGTGTGAATTTGTTCCATCCAATGTGGGTTTTCGTCTGACCAGTACCTACAGTTGTGTCGGTTGACTTGTCCATTCAAACAAAATGTAGATTCGTCGGAAAACAAAATGTGGTTGGCAAAGTTAAAATTTTGGCGTAACTTCTCCATAATAAGTTCACAGAACTCGATTCTGCGATCAAAATCGTCTTCACTCAGTTCTTGCAATAAATGAATTTTATATGGACTGAACTTTTCCCGCTTCGTAATCTTTTGAATTGAATATCGACTCATATTGTGATTTAAAGCCAATTGCTGTGCCGAAGTTTTCGGATTTTCCACCACATCCAATATTACATTCAAAGAATTTTCTTCATTTGTAACGGTTACTGGCCTTCCAGTTCTAGGTTTATCCTTGATACCGCCAGTTTCGTGAAAACGATGCAAAGTTTTCGAAACTGTGGATTTGGAGATCGATTCCCGCTCAGGATGCAACTCATTGAACATAATCACCACTTGAGCAAAACTTCGTGTTCTATCACCGTACCCTATCATCATTAAAATTTCGATACGTTCGGTTTCACTTAAACTTGCCATTTTGCACAAAAACTGTTGACACTAAATTACTAATGTTTCAAAACTGTTGACACTGAATGAATGTTTGACATTCGTTGTCCTGGAAACATTTTAAAACAAAAGAATAATACTGCGTTTCTTATGGGCATCTTATCTTATCTTGGGATTCCAAACAATGTTAAAAACATCGCAACCGGTTCTTTTCACACTCACAGATTGTTTTCAAGAGATATTCTACTTTTCATTCATTTTTGTTCTTCATCCAATAGATGTTAAAAACAGTAGCGTTTATTTTTATTTATTTTTTTACCCGGAAACGATTGAGTTTAGGTACATTATGCTTCTCATAAATGTTGCTCAAAATTAAGAGAAGGATTGAAATATCGAATAATATATAGGGTGTTCCATTAAAAAAAAATTAATATTGGTGTGCCACGCCTGTATGACCAACCCTGTATAAATAAAATTATCACCGCCTAGTAGACATTGAAGAACCCAAAAACTTTTTAATAAAACTTTTTTCGACACCTTGTATATTTTCCGGATAATCGACCGTTTCCAGACTTATCAGCGACCCTGTATATATAATACTATATGTTATCAAAATTACTTATGGTTTGAAAATAGACAAAAAAATTCTGAAAATAAACTTAAATGTTGGTTTCCTAACTAACAAAGCTTATTGCAGATTGTCAGAAGCCCTCAGTGATCTAATGGTTAGCATCCCCGTCTGATGAGGGCAGGGACGAGGGCTCAAATCTCACCGGTGATGAATTTCTCTTTTAACTTTTTTTCACTTTTTTTCGACTTTGATTCGATTATAACGTTATATGATCAGAGTGTATAATTTTAATATATTTTTAGCGACTTTATCTATCTCAAATGATTACAATACAGATTTTACCTACTTAACAAGTTAAAATTAATCTACTTTATCCGTTTTCCCAATTTTATCTTGAAATAATATTATAATATATATGTAACCTTATGGATGCCTTTTTGGTAAGCTATTTTTCCCTGAACATAGTTGTTGTGATGTCCCTTACTTTTAGTTTTTTTGTGTGTATTATTTGTAATTTCACAGTGATAAAGCGTGTGATTGTTTGTATTTATGTGAGTATTTTGTAGATTATTATACTTATGGATTCTTAGGTTTTTATACTTTTATTGACGTGTCTATCTGAAACGTTGCATCAGCTCGTGACAGATAAATATATCTATTCATCTATTTATCTATCTATAATAAAATATGTATCGTGTAAGTTCCCGGCTGGACACTCTGTATATAAACACATAAAGCTTTAAACCTACCCCCATATATCGGTTCTAGCGGACTTAGCGCTCATTTGAAGACATTTTTACAAATTCAGAATTCCACGAAAATTCGTTTAACTCGATTCTGTGATATTTTGTCCTAACGTGACCAATTTTTGATATTTTATGCGAGTAGTGCATATTACTAACTTTACCTTAAACCTATCAGCGAAATGTTTATGGCCAATTTTATCTGTATCTGAAAACTTTTTAAAGTTCCCACTTTAGTTTTTAACACTATTGGTAGTAAAGTTTTGAAAAAGTGCAAAGCTAGAATAAAATAACAAACCTTCAGCAATTAGTAAGCTGATTAAACACAAGTAATTACAAATAAAGTATATATTTGACAAAGTTGTATGTAATATGTGATGTAAAATATACACAATCTTCATTACCTACCATTTAAAATTCATGATTAATTACTGCAGGTAATTGAAACGTTCAGAATCCAGCCTATGTTTGGTACATCAAAAGCGGTATAAAATTATATGTGGTATCGATAGCTGCAAAGCGGCATGTCATTAGTTCTAAGTGGTTGATTTGGTACAGATCAGTTAACTAATGCGTACATTAAATACCAATCCGCTTATAATTATGAATGCAAGATGATTTTATAATAATTAGTTAATACGATGGCTCAATGTGGCAGTGTTTCTGTAATTATAGGTATCTATTAACCCTCTTTTAAGTTATGCAATATACAGGGTGTTACATACTAGGAAGGTATTAATAGAGAGAGTTAATCTCTGAATAATTCAAATAATAGAAATTCATATAACACATTCTTCCGTTTTCGCTTTATTTATCAAATACAGACTGTTGACTATTTATTTTGACAACCTTTTTTTTTTCTTTCTATGAAGTGAAACGTAGACTAGATGTTTTTATGAAAATTGGCGAGTGTAAAATAGAGGTAGAGACACAACCGTTATAAGAAAATTGTTAGGGACGCAGCAAGTGTGCATTTTCATAAGAATTGCACACTATTAGTAAAGTATATTATTAAAACTAATTCTTTAAATTTAAATACACCTGTAAGACCGGTTTCAGAAGTCCCAGTTAGCGTTTATTTGAAGAAGTTTATATTTTCTGTGGAGCTAGAAAATTATAATTTGGTACATATATATGTGGGTACTGCAAGTCTCTAAAAAAATTGTGTTACAAATTTTATTAGTCACAAAAGTTTTCTAGAAAGAAATTAATTATTTACAAACGTAGTGTACCTGCCAACTTATAATTGTGGCAGGTATTTTCCTTTAATTGCTTGGATCGTTTTGTTTTAGTCAACCCAATCGAAATAGTTTTTGCAAACAAAACAACAACAAAGCTTTTTTAAAACCAAGTTGTAGTTATCCGCGAACCACAATATGTTGTTAGTGAATTTTTGAATCACTAGTAGAGACGTATCGATGGTAAGACTTTGCAAAAATTCTTTCAAATGAGTGCGAACTAGGACCCCTAGAAGCCATATCCGGGGTCAGTTTCAATTTTTATATGTTATATATATATATATATATATATATATATATATATATATATATATATATATATATATATATATATATATATATATATCCAACCGCTAACTCAAAAAATAATTAACCGATTTCGATGAAAATTGGCAAGTGCCTTTCTTTTGTTATTGGCTTGGATGAGTTTTTTTTAAATTATCGAGAATTTAGGCCCCTCGCACCCATATCCGGGGTCAGTTTCGATTTTTATATGTTTATATATATATATATATATATATATATATATATATATATATATATATATATATATATATATATATATATATATATATATATATCAAACTCAAAAAATTAATAATTGATTTTGATGAAACTCGGCAAGTGCCTTTCCTTTATTAATAGCTTGGATGAGTTCGTTAGCCAGGAAAATTGGACAAGGTTTTCCGGGAACATTTTGAGTTCTCTTTTGAAAAAAAAAAAGTTTTCTCCGAAAATTACAAACATATGTCGATCAAATTTGGTGCACATATTGCTTTGGGAAAGACCTAACTATGTCCCAAAATTCAGCTTTCTAAGTTTACAGAAAATTGAGGTATTCAAATTTGAAACATTTATTTTTAATATCACCGAGTTTCATTGACAATAACAAACCTGGCTTATATGAGATCTAGTATGTTGTTGCCTGGCAACAGAACATTTGATATTATTGCGCATCTCTGTTAGACGCTGTAACTGACGTTTATCGTATGGTATGAGATTGTTTATATTATGCTTATCTGTTTAGGTAGTAAATTATTTGTGTTATTTGGGACATTCTGGTAGATCTGTTGAGGGCAGCAGGTGGAGGAACTATGGAAGAAAGCTCCTCTGAGCAGTGCCCGTGCAGATATCTATAAAAGAGAGGGAGGTCACCAACGACACGTCGGTGGGCAAGGGATGGCAGCTTTTGGGTAAAGTTAGGGTCACCGATGAGACGTGTAGCTCTCTTCTGAATAGAGTCCAGGATAGCGAGTGTAGATGCGGCAGCAGCACCCCAGATGTGGGAGCAGTGTTCGAGGACTGGTCTTATCTGTGAAGTATATAAGGTATAGAGATTAGCTGGTGCAAAGTATTTGCGAGCCTGGAAGAGGAAACCTAATTTCTTAGCAGCCGCTTCTGTAATTGATGTGACATGTTGGTGCCAATTGAGATTTCGATCCACAGAAATGCCAACAAGTGGAAAGCACTCATTACTTTGAATAACTTGGTTGTTCATTGTGATGGGTCTAGGTCTGGTGTATCTCTTATGAGAAAGAAATCAAGACTGTGATCGCCTTGAATTGTACAAGATTTCTACTTCCCCAGTCTTATATTTTTTTAAGATCCATGGAGACTCAACCCTTCATGAGTCTGCGATCATCATCTAGTTAGGCTAAAGAGACAGGCTTAGAATATTGTATATTTGAGTGGAGGGTGCTGTCGTCCGCATAAGTGTGAACTGGGTTAGATATGCTAGAGAGGAGGTCACTGATGTGGAGAAGAAACAAAGTAGGGGCTAAAGGTGAACCTTGAGGAGCTCCTGCATTAATTGGATGCAGTTTAGAGGAATGGCCATCCACGACAACAGTAATGCTCCGGTTGGAGAGGAAATGTGCTGTCCAAGTACAGAGTTTTGGTGGTAGGCAATAGGTCGAAAGTTTATTAAGCAGCGCTGCGTGCCAGACCTGGTCGAATGCTTTGGATGTGTCTAGAGCGACAATTTGAGATTCACCGTGTAGTTCCATAGACTTGTTCCAAGAATGGGTGACAAAGGAAATGAGGTTGGCAGTTGATCTGCGCTGACGGAATCCATCCTCCCTGTCGTGTATTAGACGTTTTACAAGAAATTTTAGTAATTCGGTGTTTATATACTTTTGCATTACTTTAGAGACAACTAAGAGGAGAGAAATAGGACTGTAGTTGCTAGGAAGCACTTTGGATCCTTTCTTGGGGATGGGTTGTACTCGAGCAGTTTTCCAGTTACTAGGGAATATGCCTCTATTGTAAGGTGTCTGAAACAGACGAGTCAAGACAGGAGCAAGTTCTGGTGCAAATTTCCTGAGAATAATTGCTGGGATCTCGTCAAGGCCAGAGACTTTCCTGGTATTAATAGAAGAGAGCATCTTTCGTACCTTTTTAGTTTTGAATATGATATCCGTCGTTTTATGCGTGACATTGGGGACTGTTGGTGCTCAAACATTTGGAGGTGGGTTTAGAGCAAAATTGCCTGCGAACAACGAGGCAAAAAGCTCAACCTCGCCCAGGGCGGTTAAAACAATTTCATCCCCTGAGACAAGCGGTGGGAACGTGCTCTTGCAGAAATTATTCCCAATAGATTTAGCAAGAATCTAGAAAGGTTTGCTGCCATTGGAGCTTAAGAGGACTTTGTTTCTGATGTGGGTATTAAACGAGTTTTTTGCCTCAGAAAGAATGCGGACATATCGGTTTCTTGCGACGTTAGTTACTTGAAGAATTTGTGAGATATCAGAGGGCTCAGGATGAGAGAAGCAGACAGACGCCCATGGAAATGAGGTAAAGTAATCCCGCATTTCATCCCAGTTTGCGAAGTTGTAGTGCCATACGATATGTGGGTGTGATGACTGTGTGACCTCAGGTTGCATTGCGCAGGAAGCAGTGACCATGCCGTGGTCTGAGCGACCAAGGGGGGCGGTGCCTGATATCTTATAGCAGTCAGGTTTTGTAGTAAGAAGGAGATCCAAGGGATTTGAGCTGTGTGTTGCGATTCAAGGAAAGTAAATAGGTTGCTGAACCATATTGGCTAAAGAATTGCTGACTGCAAAGGCCTCCGCTGCTCTTCGTTGTGGAACCTTATAAGAAAGGTTTTAGTTTCAGTACAAAAACAGTTAAAAATAGTGCTGCAAATTGAATCACAACTTCCACATTTCTATGACAATCTAGGCTCCTCAGAGAGATATTCTCATGAAACAAATTTTGGGTCCATGACTTGACCAATACGAATATATTCCTATTCCTGTACCCATAAACTTCTGGAGCATTATACTATTTGAGTGTTAACGAACAAGTATCAATTTTCACCAAATAACCACTCATTTATATCCTACCCCCTGAAGCAATCTTACCCAAAAACAATTAGAAACGTTCATTTGTCGGGTGCTACCTGGATACCCAATTTGAAGATACCTCCATTCGTTCGAACGTTATTGCGTCTACTCACAAACAGAGGTAGTGGCCGACAGACTGATAGACAAAAAATTTTCGTTCCAGAATCAAGTTTTCTACATGTTTTAATACTTTTTTCGCCGTCTTAGCAAAACAAATTTTTGAAGTTTCTGTCACCGATATTCCACCTCCACACATTCAACCCCTAATTTAATTTCAGCACAGAATACTAGATGTTTGATGAAATTGAAAGTTTTCTGTTAAACAAACCCTAAAACGTTAAATTATACGTGTTTTAACGAAAAAAATATCAATTTTCAACTAATCATCCCCAATCCATTCCCTGCCCGCGGGAGCGATTTTACCCAAAAGCAACTCGAACTCGAACCGTTTCTTTGTTGAGTGCTAACTGTATGCCAGATTTGAAGAATATACCTCGATTCCTTCTAAAGTTATCGTGGCTACAAACAGACGGACATACAGACGTACAGACCGACAGAAATCAACATTTTTCGTTTCCAAATCATGTTTTCTATATGTTTTAACACTTTTTGCAACGTGGAAGCTAAAAAAATATTTGGAAATTTTTGGCGCCGATTTTTTTACTTCCACAACGTCAATACGTGTGGAAGTAAAAAAAGTCTGGGCGCAGCAAGTATGTTATAGTAGTGAGTTTTCATGAAAAAATTATATAGCAAATATGTGTTTTTTAAAGAAAGCAGGCATCAAATTTGGTTACGAGTATAACCTATATAGTAGAGACAATGTACCATATATCATCAAATTAGATGAACCTCGGTGGTTCAGGGGTAAGAACGTGTGCCTCTGAACCGAAGGGTATTGGGTTAGATCCCAGGGAACTCCTTTCACTTTTTCAGTACAAACTGTAAAATTACCATCAACCGAGGTTCTGGCATTGTATTTGAGCAAGTTGAATGTCTGCAGGTTCCACCCTTCGGAGGGGGCGTAAAGCCGTAAGTCCCGTGTCCATGCGATGTTGGGCATGTTAAAGATCCCTACCCTCCTTACAGAAAGGCGGGGGTTCGGCAATATTTCCAGGATAGTGAGGTGAAACTGCTCCCTGGCGTCGGTGATTGGCCATAGTCGCGGAAATAGGCCGACGTAAAAGAAACAAAAACACACAACTCATCAAGATAGCTTTATGTTTGCAGATGTACAAGAATGTTTCGAAAATAAATGTTCCCGAAAAAACTAGTTTCCTGGGCAACGAACCTTATAGGTTAATAGCAAATGGGGCTATTCTAATTTAAAGCATTTAATAAAAGTTCGCTACCATAACGCACTTGCTGCGTCCCTAATTTCTTTTCTTACAAACCTGCATTAGAATTACGAGGTCGAAATTCGATACATTAAAGGTCCGCTCAGAACTTGCCCGGACTGTCTAATTAAAATAAAGCATGTTTAATCTATTTGGACTTAGCAGGTTTTAATAAAAATTCTCTAGTATTACGCACTTGCTGCGTCTCGAATTTTTTTTCTTACAAGCATGCATTATAATTAACGTGGTCTAAATTAGATACATTAAAGTGAGCTCAGAGCTGGCACGGACGGGGGAATCCGACTGTCTTATTAAAACAAAGCAATGTTTAATCTATTTGGACTAGGCAGATTTTCCTGGATAACCAAATTATCCAGTTCACTTGCAAACGGAAGATATTCGCCAAATTTAATCAAATTCAAAATTCAAAAGTCAGGATCCCCTCAACGTGAATTTTTTTTCATAAAATTCACTAATAAGCTGCGGGTAAACAATTATTCAAATATATAATTTCAGGTTGTCTTGTTGTAAGCCACATTGACGCATCAGGCTAATTTCTAAATGCGAATCTCCGTGTCCTATTGGTTTATTTTACATTGACAATGTCATTTACTTAGACCTCTCCAGAGCCTTTGATAGGCTGTATTCTTTTAAGGAAACTCAATCACATGGGTTTCTCATCGAACGTACTAAACTTTCTGAGATCCTATCCTCGCGATAGCTTTATAAATTATCATGGGTGCACAGAGAAAACGGATAACTTGATTTAAAGGCATTTTCTTTTGATCAAATAAATGTGTGCTTTGTATACGTCGAAATAAATAATTACTTCTTTTAAAGAATCAGTTTTCTTGACTTTTCCAAAGCTCACATTTCTTTTAGACAAATAATTATTTCTTGGGATTAACTTATTAAAGTTAAAGCGAAGCAACGAATCCTTTAAAACTAGAAGTATTATACTTGATATAAATATTTAGTTATTTCAGGAAAATTGATTTTAATATTATTAGAAAATAAATTTTTGAATAAAATAGCTGGACACCCTAGATGAAATATATATTAGAGAATTTTCATTAAGAAAAATTCGCTAATAGGGACGTCACGATGAAAAGCTTTTGAAAAAAAAACCTTCAGGTGAGCGCGAATTTGGGTACCTAGAACCTAAAACCAAGGTGCGTTAAAATTTTGAGTGAATTTTCATTAAGAAAGTTCAATAATCGATGGTGAGACTTTCGGAAAATTTGTTTTAATGAGCGCGAATTAGGGCATCTGGAACCCATTTCCATGATCAGTCAAAATATTTATATATATATATATATATATATATATATATATATATATATATATATATATATATATATATATATATATATATATATATATATCTAACTGATTTCAAGCAAACTTGATAAAAATCTGTTTGGGCGACAACCGAGGTCGATTTAGTTAATCAGCCTTTGTGCTCAAGTTTTTTCGGTGGAAAATCGGGGAAAACTTTTTAAAAACGATATATATTTGTGTAAGTATCAGAGTAACTGGAATGAGACTTTACATGCGGCTAGAAATAGTGCAAATAAACCTATGTTGTGAATTGTAAGTAATCTGGTACACAATATTTAAAGTTTTTTCCAAATTAAAAATAAAATCCTAAATACATGAGTTGAAACCACTTAGTGGTTAAAGTCCAATGCCTGACAGAGTACTTAACTGCCACGCGTAGATTAATTCATACAGGTATAAACCATACATCAACGGTAACCAAACTATATATATATATATATATATATATATATATATATATATATATATATATATATATATATATATATATATATATATATATATATACCAGGCAAAAAACATACTACCCGAACCAACAATCGTGAAATCTCGGCCGCAATTATGGAAAACGACAGACGACATGAAATCAAAAATGTGCCAAGTTATTGTTATTTAACTAGAGGATTCTATCGATTATTAAAACACACTATATTTGTAGCTTTGTTAACGGACCCAAATATAGTTTTAGCGCAGCATAGATATATTATGCTGTCGCGAAATATAGTAAAAATTTAAACAAAATCAAGCCAAGTCTATAAAAATGGTTCTAAAATAGTTTATTGTCTTCTCCTCCGGCAATGCCTCAACGAAGATTAACTCTTTATTTCAATTAAATTTTCATATAGGTGTTTGTTGACAAGAAGGATTAAGAGATAAACACAATAAGGTTAGAGTGAACAGAACGGTTCTGCCCTGTGTATCGGTAATCCAAAATTTGATTCATATTTATGTTTTTAGATGTGACGCCCACTTGATGTTGATTTATCCCGCGTACGTTTTGTTCCCGAATGCTTGAATAAATATTAAAGTTCGACGAAATCATTTTGCGTATCATATACTAAACTACACGCTGTATAAACAGAAGCAAAGCCTATGTGTGTAACGGTGCTCGTTGTTGGAGCTGGCACAAATTAATTATGCTGGGAAATTTGAATTTTACGTGAAATTTATACAACAGATGGTCAATAATCTACCCGCTTTTTTAACATAGAATTATAAATATTTCGAAGCTCTAAATAATTCAAGTGTTGTGTCTAATTGTTGCTGCTACATTTTCTGTTTGCTAATTTTTTTACGAGTATAAAGGCAATGTTTTGTTTTGCTAAGTATAATTGTTTCCAGCCTGCTGTGTTAGGGTGTGGCAAAATCGCAACAAACAAAATTCCTATTTTTGAAACTCATTACCCATCAAAGGTTGTCTGTTTGATAACAGATGTTTATATAATCTTTTATTTTATTCGTTTTTATCTCTACAAAAGTTGTATAAATTCTGTATGTGTGTGTTGATTTACAATGACTTTATTTATATAGCAGAGTTTTTTATACTGCTCTCATCCATAGAGTATTTTATATATGTGTGTTTATTATTTTTTACAAATATGTGTACGGATCATTTCTAATTTTATATTTGCAATGATTTTATTTGCACAATAAAGTTTTTATATAATTTTGATCTATCCAGTGTTTGTTATGCACGCACACGCGTGCGTGCCTGTGTGTGTCTATGCTGTATTTTTATTTATAATTAAAGTGATTAAAATGTAGCCCATTTGGCTATTTGACTGAGCTGTGTTGAAGTTTACTTTCTTTGGTTGGCTCTATGGCCTAAAGGGCATTGTATTATTTTGATGAGCTCATAAAGATTACTTATTTATTTATTAGTATGAGTACTTTTCCTCTGGCATCTTGTCAAATTTTAGGACTGTCTTCTGCCTTCAACCAACGCCTACAAATTTTATTAAGATTCCACAAACGATGCCAATATGGGAAGGAATGTTAATACACAGCAGATGAGGCTTTTTACTATACTATTTTGAAGTGGAATAAACCAAAGAATATAAAAGTCCGGACGCAGTTAATGCGTTATCGTGTCAGATTTTCATTAGAATGGGTTTTTATAACAAATGTCAGTTGACTAATTGATATAAGTTAAAATAAATAATAAAAGTTCTGGACGCAGCAAGTGCGTTATGGTGGTAAAAATATTTTTAATTGCAAATATGTTTTTTTTAAATAAAAACAGGCATCCAATTTGGCTACATATTCTGATTAAAAAAATACATAAAATTCAAATTATATATCTAAGCTGTAATCAAAATTGAAAATAAAATAATTTGTACGAAAATCCATTCCAAATTTATTTTAGACGAATTTCGTTAAAAAATGTTCCATCAATTGACCAATTTTTTTGTCATACATAAATTCTCAAATGTTGCTTCAAATAAAATTCATAAAATTCATTTGTAACAAAATTCGCAATCAAAAGAACATTTTGTGGAAGAAAATTCGCTAATAAAAATAAATTAAATAGGTTTAAAAAACTGGTCCGATTTTCCTGGCCAACAAACCATTTCAAGTTTATAACCCACCTACCAAAATATAATTTTCCACAAAAACTTTTTCGACAACATAACAAAAATTTCATGAAAATTTGCAAACAATTTTTCAAGAAAATCCGTAAACATTTTTTATAGTAACTTATTCAACATTCATCATTAATTACCAAAATTTCACAAAAACATCTTATAAACAATTATTTCTACGAAGTACAAAGAACATTCTGCGAAAACTGGCTAAATATTTTCTTACAAAAAATTTTGCAAAACCAATATACACAAAATTCAAATGATATACCTAATCTGTAATTAAAATCGTAAATAAAATAATTTATTTGCACGAAAATCCATTACAACCTTATTTTCAATGAATTTCGTTAAAAAAATGTACCATCAATTGAATAATTTTTCATACAAAAATTCGCAACAAACGTTTCTTCAAAGTAAATTCATTCAACTTATTTATAAAAAAATCTCTATTAAAACAACATTTTGTACAATAAAATCAACTAATATCAATAGAAATAAATTAAATAAATTAAAATATATTCAAAATCTGATCTGAATACAGAACTACATACTTTTTCTGTGGCTTCACCGAGAAAATTCTTTTGCCTGTGGATCGTGTAAAAATTTAATTCGGTTGTAGAGAAGGAAACAACATCTTCTCATATAACAAATCTGTATGTCTACGTTAACTGTGGCACGGTTTTACCAACGAAGGGCAACAACAGCTACTAATAATATTGAATTAAAAGTCTTCAAACTGCAATGAAGAAAGGTAGCTAACCGATAATGGTCTTAAGTTATTTGCTTACAAACCCCCATTAAATTTTTTCGTATCTTTCACAGTACTTTAACTTAGAATACTGTTACGTAATCGCTCACATAGATATTGATATCTGTATCTATGATCATTGGTGCTAGTTATTTTGGGTGTGGTATGCAGTCTAATAACAGAGTATTAACAAATTAAATTCCCACTTATTAAATAAAACATATTTTCTTTGAGTCAATAGCTGCTATCAATAAATGTATTTATTTTATGTTTTTTTTAATTTTATTTCATACTTAGGAAAGTATCTAACAACCCTCTCTAGTACGTCACACTAATGAAATTTTACAACAGTTGCCTCAAAATATCAAACATTCTAAATTGTATGATCACGAATCAAAAAAAATGAATTGTCTCTACTTAGAATGGTTTTTATATAAATATCTAAAGTATATTATTTATTATTATTTATATAAATATGTAAAGTCTACAAGTGACCTCGGCTATTGGTTCTAAGGGCTCTAATTTACGTTCATTTAAAACAATTTATCGAGGGTCGTTACCTCACTAAAAACGATTTTTTTTAATGATAATTCGCTAAAACTAATTTCTCAATTGAACTGATACATCATCTTAATGGACCGTTTTAACTACTATGATGGTCCATTAGTAAAGTAGGTGCATGAAGAAAAAACCCGATAGAGCTATCTATATATTCATAGCTAAAAGTGGCGCTTGTGTAATAGACTAATAATTTCTTAACATAGCGCGGAAGTTGTCTGAATATTCAAACAATTACCCGAACAGCTAATAACTTTCCCCTATATCTAAATAAGACCCAATTACCCTGCGGCTGTCTATTTTTGCCAGTTAATTTAATTGTAACATTAGGCCGAATGGGGTGCTAATAGGCTCTACTAATATTGTGCAAGTTGCTAACAGAAACCTGAAACTCGGCGCCTCTATCTTAGTCCTCGAGCATCCTAGAAGCTGGTAATAGATGCACAGAAGCCCCGGAACGACAGATGTGGTTGCAAAGCATGCGTAAGCCCTCAGGACCAGAAAGGAATTTAACTAGTTAGTCATGCGTTATTTATGAAGCAATGAATTACATTCTGATATATATTTGCTATGTTGCTCGCTCAGTAATGTACCCTCCACTGCTCTCAATATTGCTTTAATATCATTCAGAATGCTCGCTTAGCTAAATTAGTTCATTTGCGGGATCGTCCTTGGAACAGGTATTAGATCCTTAAGGGCGATTATATAGATATTGAAACAGTCTGGACGCAGCAAAAGCATTATGGAAGTGAATTTTCTTAAAATGTTTTTAATAGAAAATATATATCTTTAATGCAAGCAGGAATCAATTTGGTCACCGGTATAACCTATATAGTAGGAACAATGTATCATATTTTACCAACATAACTTGTTTGAAAATCTACAAACATTTTCCGAAAATAAACTTAAAACATTTACGAGGAAACTCGTTTCGTGCTGACGACCCTTAGGTTAATATCAAATTGTGTTATTGAATTTTGAAGCGTTTAATGTAAATTCGCTACTAAAACGCACTTACTGCGTCTCGATTTTTTTTACAAACATGCATCATATTTCAATGAAAAATGCAAAAATGCAAAAAGGAATCTTCAAAAAAATGTAGGTATCACCAACAACTTATGGTCCATTCTGTGGTTGTCAAAATAATTTTATAAGATGCAGCTCAAAACATATCTTGCATAATAAGAATTATATTGAGCTTTACTGTAGAAATGCGTCACACTGTATATATGTAAACAGAATGTAAACCCGCATATGGGTTCTAGGGGGGCTAGTGCGCTTATTTGACGAAATCTTTTTAGAATTCAAAAGCCGCGTTCTCCTCATCAACGAATTTTTTCAACGAAAATTTGATAAAAATTGTAGACCGTTATACCATAGATTTAACCCAAACTACTTCCAAAGCATCAGAGAAAGTGTCTATTTGAAATTAATTTTCTGGGAATATTTTATTAAAATGAAGGCCAATAATGGTTTAAGCTGAAACTTAAGGGTTTGCAGAACACTCTTGACAAAATCCGTATTTCTTTCAGGTTCTTTGCCTAAATGTTACCAATTTTGACGTTTCAAATCGCGACCTTTTATGTTTTGAGGAAAACCCCAATTTTTTTTCTTTAAATGCCTCTAGCTTTTTTGTTGAATTGAAACTGACCCTGGATATGGGTTCAGGGGGACTGGTTCGCGCTCATTTGGAGAAATTTTTAGTAAATTCAAAAGTCGGGATCTCCTCGCTAGTGATTTTTTTTTTAAGAAAATTCCCTAAAACAAGCGCTTGTGAAAAAGTCTACAACTGTATTAAATATGGAACGGTTTCACTAAGTTAGGGCAAAAACAAACAACCAGATATGCTATTCAAATTGAATTAAGTCTTAAAACTTTCATCTCTTCTTTATCAAATTATTTTTTATACAAAAACTCGCTAAAAAATTCATCGGAATAACAACAATCAGATTAGATAACTGTAAAGTGAAATAAGACTAAAAAAAATTAATAAAAAGCCAAGTCATTAACCAGGATTAGAACGCGTCCTCCGGATGTCGATTATTACAATCACTGTACACCTGGCTCACTGAGATACGCACTGTATGCATTTACCAGCAGGAATATCGTATTGTTCGAGGTTTTACAATTTACATAAATCCTTTTTGATTTACAATTGATTTTTTGCTTATATTTTAACGAAATCTAGAAAAATAACGACTTAGACACATATAGTTGTTGTTAGTTATTTCTTGTAGTATTTGTCACTCACATTCTGATCAATAAATTTTTACATTTTTAACTTTCTTGAATCATATTTATTTAATTAAAAATCAATTTACCTATAACTTTTTTGTCTTTTAAGATAGAGATCTAAATTTTGGTACCTAGGATACTCATCATACCAAATTTGTTTGCCCTCACTTTATTATTTCCAGAGATATAATTTTTTTTTGAAAGAAAATACGATATTTTCCGGGAAAACCTGGGCAGATTCTCCTAACTAACGAACTTGTCCAAGCCACTTGCAAAATGAAGGTACTTGCCAAATTTAATCAGAATCAGACCATTCTTTTTTGAGTTTATATATATAAACTGAAACTGACCCTGGATATGGTAGTTTTTTGTGTTGTATTTTTCAGTTTGTCTATCATGTTACTATTATTATTATTATTATTATTGTTAGACTCCATCGCCTACTGCTTTTTAAACACTTTTTTTTGTCATTCGTTTTCTGGTATTGGATTTCATAGCCTACTATCCTCAAAACGGTTTTTCTCAAAATTGTCGGTGCAATTACAAGATTTCTCAAGCAAGTTATACATCATTGGAAAGAGCTTTTCACAGGCTATCACATGGGTCAAAAATCAAATATGGCTGCCATAACAAAAAAAAACAAACGTTGATCCCTGTAGCTCAAAAACAAATGGCAATTCAAAGTTGAGAATAGCCCAAAAAGATTACTCTGTAAAAAGTGTCCTGATAACGTGCAAATCTTAGACATGTCAGATCAACGCCTACTTTTATACTGAAGAAAAAAAAGATCGACAAATTTCGTTTTTTTTTTAATAACTCGACAACGAAAAGAGGCAGGGCAAAATACAAGCCATATTTGTAACGAGCATGAAATTCTACAAAATATTGCTAATTTAACCGTCTCCTATCTCTAATAATAACGGAGCTATCAATAGATTCCCATCCAGTTTGAGACACTTGTGTATATATACATATATATATATATATATATATATATATATATATATATATATATATATATATATATATATATATATATATATATATATACATGTTTCATTATATTCCTAATAAAATCACTTTTTCTCTAGAAACCACATAGTAGTATTATTCTTGATGGCTGGTCATATATCCCATTATCCAAGTATCAAGTTTACTATAACAAGTACACCTAGGAGATGTAAATTGCTTCTGAAACAAATAATAGGTATTCGATTATAAACCGAGGTTAACAAAATAAATAATATCGTAACGAATTATTGTCCATGTCTGAACAGTGTTGTTATTAAACAGAACTTAAAATGTTGTTAGACGCTCTTTTCTAAAATAACGTAGAACAATATAATTTACCAACTAAAGGTTAATTTCTTAATGATTTGATTTTAGCGTTTTGGTATCTACGTATCACAAGATTTTAATTGTGGCGGACTTGATTTTGCGTTCTAGACTTCTATTTTATGGTAAGGTCTCAAAGACCAAAACAATGGAAAACTTCCCGTCTTATATGCATGCTGCTTTAAAGTAATTTTGTGGGAAACAAAGAGACTAATAATCTAGCTTTAATGCAAGTTGTTCCAAGATGTCAAAAAGTCAGCAGAAGTAAAGCGCATACTGCATTTGAAACTGACAGCACAAAAGCGCGAACACATTTTGTAAAAGAGAAGTGACAAATTTTAGAGAAACTTAATTATATATGGTGCGAATGGAAATTAGTTTACTGCAGATGCAAACAAAAGATAAAAAGGTTTGCAGTTCTCTTTTCTGCTTTACCAAAGTTTTTAGTTCCTATAATGGGGCTTTTGCATTTGTCGTGTCCTTTTTAGATTCGATAACCTTTGCATCCGGAAGTATGTGTTTTATACGTTTAGTTGTTTACAGTTAAGTAAAATACTGTATACTTAAACAGCCGTCCAGGGATTACAGTGAACGCTGTTAATTTTCTTTTAAAAATTCACTAATGTAGAGATTCCCACTTCGGAATTTTGAGAAAAAATCATTAAATCAACGCTAATTATGGCCCCTAGAACACATATGAGTCAGTTTCAATTTATATATATATATATATATATATATATATATATATATATATATATATATATATATATATATATATATATATATATATATATATATATATATATATATATATATATATACACATATACATACAGGGTGAATCACAACGCAATGGACACAGAATGTGTGCATGTAGAGGACCTCAAAACATGCTGATTTTTATATGAAATTTTTCTCTGACTCCCATGGTTGGTGAGATATTGACCTCGGAAGATTCTTTAATAATTACAAGAAACAGCTCTATTGCAGCAATGCCATAACATAGAACAACCAAATTTGGTTGATGGTTTTTTTTGACAACTTCGTTATTTGACAAACATTTTAAGTAGATATAAACTCAAAAAGGGGTGAATTAGGGGTGGATCTGCATTTTCATTATTTGATTTTTTTAAACCCTAACCTAATTAAAAGTTAAAGTCCATCAATTTTATAGCTAATTAATTATTATATATTTTTCTCCTCTTGTCACTTTTTCGACAAACCATCCGTTTTTGAGACAATTAAGATTTTAATGAATTTTCTTAAAAAAAATTCACTATTGAGGAGATCCCGACTTTTGAATTTTGAAAAAATTTCTTCAAATGAGCGCTAATTAGGCCCTCCAGAAAACATATCCGGGGTCAGTTTCGATTTTTATATATATATATATATATATATATATATATATATATATATATATATATATATATATATATATATATATGTATATATATATATATATATATATATATATATATATATATATATATATATATATATATATATATATATATATATGTATCACACCGATAACTCAAAAAATAAGGGGCCGATTTTGATTAAATTTGGTGAAAAAATTCCGTTTGCAAATGGCCTGGATGAGTTCGTTAGCCAGGAAAATCCTCCCAGGTTTTCCCGGAAAATTTTGTGTTTTCTTTCGAAAAAAAATTATATCTCCGGAATTAACAAAGTAAGGGCAACCAAAATTGGCACGCAGGTTTACATCCTTATAGGTAAGTTACCTACAAAAATCTAGCTATGTAGGTTAAAAGAGAAAAAAGTTATAGGCATTTAAAGAAAAATAAATTGGGGTTTTCCTCAAAACGTCAAAGTGGCGATTTAAAATGTCAAAATTGGCAACATTTAGGCGAAGAACTTGAATCTAATACGGGCTATAGAAATAAAATGTCTCAAGAAGGGTGTTTTACAAACCCTAAACTTTTAGTTTCAATCGTCATTGTCCTTCATTTTACTAAAATATTCCCAGAAAATTCATTTCAAATAGACCCTTTCTCTGATGCTTGGCAGTAGCCTTAGCTATAGAGTTTATCGTTTAATGGTATATAATTTTTGTCGAATTTTCGTAAAAAATCAATAAAGCTCAATATATCCGTTATTATATAAGATATGAAAAAATTTTGTATATATTAATTATAGGGTGTCTTGAGCTACATCTTAAAATAATATTTCTACAATCACAGGATGGCCCATAATTCGTTGGTGATACAAATTTCCATTTTTTTTTAATCAAACACGCCTTATGTTATTGCATTTTTGCATTTTCCATCGAAATATAATGCATGTTTTTAAGAAAAGAAATTCTGGACGCAGCAAGTGCGTTATGGTAGCGAATTTTGATCAAATGTTTCATATTTGAACAGCTCAATTTGCTATTAACCTATAAGGTTGACCAAGAAACGTGTTTTTTCGGGAACACTTTAAGTTTACTTTTGGAAATTTTTGTACATTTTCACACAATAAAGTTATTTGGATGAAACAAGGCACATTGTTTTTACTATATAGGTTATACTGGTAACCAAATTTGATGCTTGCTTTCTTAAAAAAAAACACATATTTGTTATTAAAAACATTTTTATGAAAATTCACTACCATAACGCACTTGCTGCGTCGAGAATTTTTTTTTTTTGAGTTGGGATCAAAACAGAATTATGTCCCTTAAAGATTTTATTAAACATTAAAGTCTCATAAGGAATGTCTTGAGCGCTCTGCACGTGTCATCTGCTGCTAGGTTACAGTCGTTGTAGAATCTGTAGTGGTATATTGAAGATTTCCTAATCGTAATATATTACATCGTCAACCGTTTGCCAATGTTGAAGGTAGAGCTCGGGAAATGGGTTCCTTTTTAATAGAAAATTCTGAAGAGCGCGTTCATGCAGTGAACGCACCAAGTGAGGAGCGTCTTCTAAACAGTATTGAGAGTGAGCCTCATACCATTTTGAAGTCGGTTTAATTTTTGATTTAAGTTTGTTTACCGTAAATGACGGTTGAAGCTAAAACTTAAGGCTTTGTAAAACACGCTTCTTACGATATTTCCTCTACATAACCCGTATTTGTTTCCGGTTCTTTGCCTAAACAATTCCAATTTTGTCGTCTCAAATTGCGCTTTTGACGTTTCATGAAGAAAAGCTATAAAAGTTGTAAAGTAATTTTTTTGGTAGCTCTTGGTCTTTTTGTGCCAAGAGCACTTAATCTTTGTCTGTAATATACAATAGGTTTTGTTACCTCGCACAAAATATTTCTATTTTGTGCGTTTCTCTGGTCACTCGTGACACCCAAATTTGTATTCTTTAAATGCTAGTAACTTTGTTGAATTTAACCTGGAGTTCTAGATATTGGTACGTAGTTTACTATTTATAATGTAAACCTGCGTACCAAATTTGCTTGCGATATTGTTATTTACGGGGATACAAAAATATTCCCAAATTTTCTATCTAAGAAACTCATTCAAGTCAATTTCAAAAGAAAGATACTAACTAAATTGATCAAAATAAAAACCGACCCGGATATGTGTTGTAGGAAGCCTGGTTCACGCTCATTTTAAGAAATTTTTTAATATTTAAAAGTCACGATCCCTCCATTAGTGAGTTATTTTTTTACGAAAATTCACTAAAAATACAATACAGAGTATACTTCAACTAGGGATTGCCACTTAATTCTGCAAATAATGTACTTCCTTATTGTATGTGATTTCCTCGTTATCGCAAGTTGTTCCTGTTCATTGGAGGGTTCACGGCAACCGATTTCAAATACGACAATATTACAAAAAACCGGATTTATGTTTGGAAAGATAACACTCGAGTAGGTACATTATATTGAAATCTATAAAGTTTTACAGCTCTAGACGAACAAAGTATTGTCATCTGCACGACAGGATGCGGACAGATGATCTAATTTGATTTTGAGTTTTATTGAGTAGTGAATCTCACAATGTTGCAACGTTGCGGATCAGCTACTCTCGAACTGCAATGCTACTGAAACAATTCCCACACTCAAATGATTCCGTATGAATCTAAAAGGTAAAGTTTTCGTTTATATTCATAACTGCTAGAAATTCAAAGCTTCTGTTTCTGTTTATTATTACTGCAGTTCTAGTGGTCGATACTGTATTTTGCGTTTTATAATATGCAGTTGGAGGTAGTGCTTACCGTTTAATGATATTTTAACGGCGTCGCTAGTGTAACTGGCCCACAGAGAATTTCAGCACCATTTGAAGAAAAACTACACTTGTTTAAAGTGGTGCTCGCAAAAGTTAACATACAGAATGTCGCAACTAAAATGTTAACCCCCTAAAATGTCCGATTATTTTCAAGTGTGGTAAAAACGCTAAATTTGTCGAGCGATACATCATTTTAAAGCTTCTTTCATTCTCTATCCAATCATGGGTTCTTTTTTTTTCAATTTTGAGCGACTGCTTTCTGAGAAGCCTACCTAGATTACTGTGAAAGGAAACAAAAGTGATCATGAAAAAACAATTCAATTTAACAAAGGTATTGCTCAAAATGCCCGCCCCAAACTTCTATACAAACGTGCAATCGAATTTTAAAAGCTTGTCTAACGTTTTTCAACATTTCTGGCGTGATCAAGCAGCACTCTGCGACGATTCGTTTTTAAAACATTTGAAGAGATTTAGGGAGTGTAGCATAAACTTAGGCATTAAATGGAAGAAATTCAAAAGGGTTAGGTCGGGCGACCTAGCTGGCCATTCAATGGGATCTCTTCGATCTATCCATTGTTTGGTAAAATGAGTATCTAAGAAACCGTCCACTCGTACATGATAATGGGGACGCGCTCAATCCTGTTGAAAGAAAAAGTTGGTTTTCTTAGATATTGACATCTTCTTCCAGTGCTTGGTGATTAAAGAGTCGATAAGGTGTTCGAAAAACTTCAAATAACTTAGTCAAATTGCCTTAAACAAAATGTGTTTTGATAATGTGGTCGCCAGAATGCCTGCCCATACATTTGGGACGTTTGAGTGTGACCGTCACTAGAGATGTGTAGGTTTATGTTACTCCAATAACGACAGTTATACCTGTTCACTTCACCGTTCAACATAAACGTACCTTCATCACAGAAATACACGTTGTGTAGTAGACCTGGGTCATTCATCAAACGCACAGTTAAATTTTCACAAAACTGTAAACGTCGATCCGGATTATCTTTGTTTAATTCTTGGACAACAACATTCTTGAATGAATGAAACTTAAGTTTTTTGATAATCCGATGAACACTGCTTTCTGGCACACAACTTTCTTGAGCTATTTTCTTACTGTTATCCATTTAAAGATGACCAAGAGTAGCCACTTCAACGCCATCATTTTGGATAGGATGTTGACGGTTATGTTTTTTGTTTCCTCAACTTTTGGTCGCTGCTATAAACCATTTTAAAAATTACGGTTTTTCCGAATTTTCGTTAATAAAAATTCGCTTATAGAAAGGTCACGATGAAAAGTTTTTGCAAAAATCTCTTCAGATGAGCGCGAATTTGAATCCCTAGAACCGAAAACCAAGGTCCGTTGAAGGTTTTATATGCTTATATATATATATATATATATATATATATATATATATATATATATATATATATATATATATATATATATATATATATATATATATATATATATATATATATATATCACCCCGATAACTCAAAAAAATGATAAACCGAGTTTGATAAAATTTATCAGCTACCTTCCCAATGTAAGTGGCTTGGTAAGTTTCTTAGCCAGGAAAGTTGGACCAGGTTTTCTGGGTAAATTTTGGGTTTTCTTTTGGAAAAAAATTTATGTCCAAAAATAAGAAAAGCTATGGCAACCAAATTTGGTATGTAGATTAGCACTACAGAACGTAAACTTTGTGCTAACATTTACAACTAGGTTGAAATAAAACAACGTTATGGGCATTTAATGAAAAAATGTTTGGTGTCTGATCATTTCTATGACAATTCACTACCATAACTCACTTTCTGCGTCCAGACTTTTTAAATAATAAAGCTGATTTCCTGATTGAACTAAAACTATAGTTCCATTTTAAAATGTATAAATAACAAAATCTGATTAAGCTGATACACCTTGCCCCCCTGATGCACACAACGTTACACCATATGAGTTTGGATACTCTTTTATATAACACAGCAAAGATAGGAACTTTCAGCGAACTCAAACATTATGAAATAGTTCGTAGACACACGAGACTATTTTGCAAGTAAATAGAACTAGTTGATATAGGAGGCAATCTAATATAATATATTCCATAAATCCCAAAGATTTTTCAAATACGATCAAGTCACTAGACCATACCAGCATATCATTTTCTGTAGTAGAATATGCAATGTTTGTATTTTCTGCTTCACTCCACATGATCGATTGTGACGTCTTTGTACCAAACATTTATAGCCAATATTGTCAACGCGCAGCTATGCATCTTGTAATAAAATAGTGACATTTATCAATGCACTTCATTTTCTTGGAATCGGAAATTCAATTAACGTTTCGCAGAATACGCAGCCATGTGAACTCAATACTGTTCACGTGCATTTATTTGGTTAGGGAGGTGTATTTACTTGAATAAAATATACTGACTTTCCAAAAAATCCGAAAACACAGTAAAGTGGACTCTATCAATGAAATTTTCTATACCGCCCTGTTGTCTCTGATAAGAAATAACAACAATATGGACATAACATAACAGACGTACACTTTTTAATGTGGTTTTATCAAAAAATTATCCCTTTAAAATTGCGTTTCCTTTAGATGTACTAGTTATCAAGAATAAAGCCACTTTAGAATTCGATGTCTATAGAAAGGAACCACCACTCTAAGCTACATTCCGAACAACTCGCATTATACGTAAGCACAAAAAATGGCCAGTCGGAATTTTTTAGTAAATCGGTTAATTAATGTTCCTTTAGACAAAAGTAGATATGCCAAAGAATTAAATTATATTAAGAACGTGGCCAAATATAACATATACACTGCTTGCCTAGTGGAAAAATTAATCAACAAACAGAAAACAAAGAAAATGTTGACGGAATCAACAACGTTTAGAAGAGAGAAGTCCGAAAAAACTTTGTTTGCTTACCATTTGAACCTCGAATCACGAGGGGTCTAGATAGCATTTTTTTTAAAGTCAGCTTGCAGCTAACATTTTCGACAAAAAATACCTTGAAAAACTTGATAGGCAACCCAAAAGAGAAGGATAGCACGGCCAAAATGTCGGGAATTTATGAGATAAGTAAAGATTGTAATCTTAAGTACGTCGCACAAACAAAAAGATCGATTGGAATTGCATTCAAGGAACACTTAGCCCAATTACGTTACGGTACTATAAATAAATCTTCCGTCGCCCGACATATTTGGGACAATAATCATCACGTTCATGAAGATACTCTTAAATTAATAAAAAATGTTAGACAACCAAGACAGCTAAACGCGTTCAAGAGTATACATATTGCAAAATATAGTTAGAACAAAAATGTATGAACGTTTCACCACCGCCGATTACGAGTCACCTGATCGATTGCTTTGCAAAATGAATTCCCACGTTTCAACACGTCCTAGAGATAACATAAGAATACAGATATTTCCGCCAAAAGAGACTATGTTAATTTAATTGTCGTTGAACCTTCCCAAAATTATTAGAGACGGGCACATTTTAGATAAGTTAGTAGGGATAGTTCAAAGACTTCGTCCGGCGATAAAAATACAATACACTTCAGAATTTGCCTGCGACTAGTTTCCCATCTCAGTTCGGTCTCTTAACCTAAGATCCGGTATATAAGGTGATGTTAGTTTTTTTAGTTAGAATTTTTCATCCTCTGATGACGCTAACTTGGTTTATGAAACGATCGTCAGGTCTTTTAAAATGTGTGGTATTGATTTGGGTTTTCCAAGTGTACTTATTAAACTTTGGTACCTTATTTATGAAACATGAAAAATTAGAAGTAAGCAACATGTTAAAAACATGTAAAAGTTTACAAATTAGAACTTCAAGGACCTCCATTACGTTTATCTTTTGATATATTTTTATAAGAGTAAAATATAATTTTAATGAAATGATTTTATTGTTCCTACACGCCAATATTTCGCCGCTGAATAACATTTCTAAAGTCTAGACACTTTGATCGCTTTTAGTACCACAATCTGTCGATTGAAATACACATCATTGAAGAGAAATTAGGTCCTTAGCGTCTGCTGGCAATAAATAGATTTTTTTGAACAATTTCGCAGATTAATATTCTTTTCGTTTTGCTTCCATTCAAAGCCAGTAAATTCCGACAGCCAACCTTGACCGCTTGTTTTTTTATTTGTCAATGTTTATTTTCCTTCTCTGGGGCTTTACATGGATCGACATTGCTTTCAATACATGGATAAAAAATGGTAGATCTCTACCTCCAGAGCTTATTGCTAAATGTTCCCAATACAATTTTAAATTATTTCTTTTTTCTCTTATTGAACATTACTTTGTTTGCATTTTCTTTCAAATTTCTTGGCAATCGAGCTCTTTTTCACAGGAATTGGTATGTGACTTATTCAGGAATCTTGTTAAAAAATATTTTATAAAAGGCGAAGCCTATGTAACCCGACACATTGTCATTTCAATTGTTTTGCTACACAATTGATATTGGCAAGATTTTAGCGAAATTTTATTTAAGAAAAAAAAAGTATATTCTGCTGCCTCGACCCTTTTAAAAAATGCCTTCTACTGAGCTAAAGTTTTGACCTCTATAACCTAAATCTAAGGTGTTTTAATTTTTATTATATAGTATAGTGACATTTGAAAATCAGTACGCCATTTTCTTTAAAATTAAATGAGGTGTTTGAAAATTGTTCAACGTGTTAGATTATAATTGCGAAAAGCTTTAATTTTGCTGAAAAAAATGTTTGTTTATTATCACATATTGTAGATGGCCCTGCTGAGCAAAAAAATTTTTGATCCTCAGATCATTGAAATTGGTTATATTTGATAGAGATTTAAAATGCAAATCAATTTGTTTTTATTCAAAATTTTCATAAAATCAACCGCTTTCTACATATTTGAGGTTACGTGTAACACTGCTTGGAAGATAAAAAAAGGTTCTGGACACTAGGTTCTTTGAAATATTTTACATACAAAATGGATACGCTTGAAGCACTGTAGTCAGATCACTGTACAATTTCCGGTTTTGCCTGAAATGACTACTTTTTTAAATTCAAATAGAACAGACTGTATTTCGTTTTACAGTCGGAAAGATCATATACTTTTAGACATTTTTTTAAATACAACCATACATACGTCTAAAATTGTATACACATAATAAAAAATACTGTATGTATGGTGAAAGGTAAGCTCTCATCAAGTGACCAAAAAAAAATAAAAAATTATTTGGGTTAAGTCAGGGAACCGAGCTGGCCACCTGATAACTTCATTAGTACCCAACCGCGTACCAGAAAATTTATTGCTTAAATAGTTTTGTACCGTTATTCTGATATTAGGAGGTGCCCCATCCTGTTTAAATGGATAGTATATTATTGAATAAGTTATTATTCTCCTCATAAAACACTAATAACTGAGCTACGAAACGATAACGACGATAACGACTTTAGTGTCATTAGCCACATATTTCTTTTAAATTGCCTCCTTGTTTCTTAAATTTATATCTACAAGATAATAAAATCGTCATTTCTCACAGCTTTTTCATAGTTCGTAATGTGAACTTACCTTTCATCGTACTTGCAGTATTTTTATATTGTCTCTACAATTTCAATTTTAGACATATTTAAAAAAAGCTCGGGACGCAGCAAGTGCGTTATGGTAGTGAATTTTCATAGAAATGATCTGGCACAAAATATTTTAATTTATTATAACTTTTTTTTCTTGTAACATAGAAATCTAAATTTTGGTGTATAGTTTACTTTTTATATCGTAAACCTACCTACCAAATTTGGTTATCATAGAATTTATATTTTTTAAGATAAAAAATTTTTTCAAATGAAAACTCAAAATTTTTTCGGAAAACCTCGTTCAATTTTTCTAAAAAACGAACTTGTCAAAGCCATTTACAAAAGGAAGGTACGTGCCAAATTTTATTAAAATCGGCTTATTACTTTTTGAGATATGAATTTTTTTCAAATGAAAACTCAAAATTTTCCCGGAAAACCTCGTCCGATTTTCTTGACTAACAAACATGTCAAAGCCATTCGCAAAAGTAAGGTATGTGCCAAATTTTATTAAAATCGGCTTATTACTTTTTGAGATATGAATTTTTTTCTAATGAAAACTTAAAATTTTTCCGAAAAACCTCGTCCGATTTTCCTGACTAACAAACATGTCAAAGCCACTTACAAAAGGAAGGTATGTGCCAAATTTTATTAAAATCGGCTTATTACTTTTTGAGATATGAATTTTTTTCGAATGAAAACTCAAAATTTTCCCGGAAAACCTCGTCCGATTTTCCTGACTAACGAACTTATCCAAGCTATTAACAAAAGAAAGGTACATGCCAAATTTTATCAAAATCGGCCGATTATTTTTTGAGTTATCGGTGTGATACATATATATATATATATATATATATATATATATATATATATATATATATATATATATATATATATATATATATATATATATATATATATATATATATATATATATATATATATATATATATATATATATATATATATAAACATATAAAAATTGAAACTGACCCCGGATATGGGTTCTAGGGGTCCTAGTTCGCGCTCATTTGCAAAAATTTTTTCAAAATTCCAAAGTCGGGATCTCCCCATTAGTGAATTTTTTCTACGAAAATTCACTAAAAATGGGGTGAACATTCATAGTCTCTCTAACTGTAAAAAATAGTACTGCAAATAATACCAGATGTTTGATGACATTGAAAGTTTTCTAATAAACAAACCCTGAAACAATATATTATTTGAGATTTAACGAAAAAATATCCCCTACCCCCTGGAGCGATTGCACCCAAAAACAATCCAAACCGTTTGTTTGTCTGGTGAAAAACATAGATAATCCTATCAATAGAAAGTTAGTCATTAAAATTTAAAAGAAGTGTTTATGAGAATGTGCTACCATTACGCACTTGCTACCTCCAAACTCTTACTACTGAATATTAAGTTTGTCCGTTTATCGATTTACTGCCTAAAGACAGGAAATTGGTCAAATGTATTTTAGTAAATAAAAAAATTTTAGACTATTTAATTACCTACTCGTATACTTTTAACTACTGCCAAAGCAACAGAGATTTTGAAATAAATTTCCTTCAAATATTTTAGTAGAACAAGTAAAAATTTTAAAATAATAGAAAACCGACTTCAATAAGGATAACTCAAAAAGTACTGGTCAGATCTTGATCAAATGGGAACACAAGAGAAGCACCAGCTTCCAAATAAAAAGAATTATCAAAATAGGTTAACCTAGAAAAAGTCTGGATGTTATGGAAGTGAATTTTCATAAAAATCTTTCTAATAGCAAATGCGAACAGGCATCAATGTGATTACCGGTATAGCCTATGTAGTAGAAACACTGTACTATATGTTCTCAAAATTACCTACTGTTTGAAAATGTACAAAAGTTTTCCGAAAGTAGATTTAAATATTGGTTTCCTAGCCAACAAACCTTATGCTAATAGCAAATTGAGTTATTGAAATTTGAAGCATTTAATGGAAATTCGCTACCAAAACGTACTCATTTCGTCCAGATTTTTAGTGAATTTTCTTGAAAAAATTCACTAATGAGGAGATCTCGACTTTCGAATTTTGAAAAAATTTCTTCAAATGAGCGCAAACTAGGCCCCCTAGAACACATATCCGCTGTCAGTTTCAATTTTTATATGTTTATATATATATATATATACATATATATATATATATATATATATATATATATATATATATATATATATATATATATATATATATATATATATATATATATATATATATATATATATATATATATATATATATATATATATATATATATATATATATATATATATATATATATGTATCACACCGATAACTTAAAAAATAATGGGCCGATTTGAATTAAATTTGGTGAGTACCTTGATTTTGCACGTGGCTTGGATAAGTTCGTTAGCCCGGAAAATCGGACCAGTTTTTCTCGGAAAATTTTGGGTTTTCATTCGGAAATTTTTTGTATCTCCGAAAATAACAAAGCTATGGCTACCAAATTTGGTTGGTGGGTCTCTATTGTTGAAAATATAATCTGTACCAAAATTTAGATCTCTAGGTTAAAAGAAAAAAAAGTTATAGGCGTTTAATAAAAATATTAAAAAAAATTGTATCTCAGAAAATAACAAAGCTATGGCTACCAAATTTGGTTGGTGGGTTTATATTGCTGAAAATATACTCTGTACCAAAATTTAGATCTCTAGGTTAAAATAAAAAAAAGTTATAGGCGTTTAATAAAAAAAAATTTTTTTTGTATCTCCGAAAATAACAAAGCTATGGCTACCAAATTTGGTTGGTGGGTTTCTATTGTTGAAAATATACTCTGTACCAAAATTTAGATCTCTAGGTTAAAAGAAAAAAAAGTCATAGGCGTTTAATAAAAATAAAATGGGTTTCTGCAAAGAGAGAAGTGCGAAAGTTGAAAATATTTGTTTGTTAAACTACATCTATTAAATATTATAGACAAAGATTAACTTTGCTTGGTGCAAAAAGGTCAAGAAGTATGAGTACCTAAAATTTATTTTAAGGTGTTATAAATTTTCTTCTACAAATGTCATACAGAAATCAAATAGTAATTTTCTGAGTTTGTTGTAATATGTTTTTGTCCAAAGATACATTGAAATACATATAGACCGCATGCAACATGCAAGCAGCTTGTAAATTCGCCTCAACAGGCTTCAGGCTTACCTTGAACGGTTAATAAACGTAAGTATGTCTACTTTTAGGCGGGAGACTGTACCTACCTATTTAAAATATACAATATGAGAAATAAGCTTTAAAGATGTTAAGTAAAAATAAAACATTGACCAACGAATCTGCGAAATCATAAATTACTGCCTTCTGCCTTATTGATGTAGCTAAGATTTCCGTTCTCATTTTGCAACCAGGTTTTGTTCATTGTAAACAGCTTTAAGGCACATTGTAATACATTTAGGAAACAAAAGTATTGCGTTTCAAACCGAAACAAAAAGTACAAGTAAAAATGCTGGTAACAAACTACATTAGTTTTTTCTCGTTAACCATAGTGTTATCTATCTACCGTTCTATTAACACTTTTATTGTCGGATCTTAAATAATGCTACAACATTTTTTAATAATAACAATAAAAATTATACTTTATTAGCTCGTATTTTAGACATCTTCATCCACAAATAAAATCCAGTCGTCAACTGTCAACGTCAACCCTTCTTCTCTAACTTCTAAGGTAACAAGGAAAGAGCATGTTGACTGTAGACTGTCAACTCTGTTGCCAGATCCATGTTTTTATGGCTAATCCCACTCATTTTACATAGTGGTGTTTAACAAATAAAGGCACTTATCACAAAAATGGAAGTTTATAACACCCATTAAATATTGTTTCCATCAAAATAATGTCCAACTGGGCTCTGTTTTCGTAGCTTAAATTAGGAAATATTAAAAACATAACGTCAACACTCCTTTTAGGTTATGATTTAAAAGTATATTAATTTAATGTTTTACGCAAAATGGTGTTTCAAGTTTTTAACACACAATTTTCATTTTTGACCATAGTCCAATCTTTATTTACAATATTAATATTATTTGTTTTAAATTATTTTATTTAACTTGTCTCTGTATATAAGCATTATAGGTATAGCATTGCTCAGATTCTTTGTCTGCTTTGACATAGTGTATAGTTTGTCGAGAATGCATTACTTATTTGTTTGGTATTTAACTGATAAAAACATTTATCGCAAAAACGGAAGTTTCTGACAAAGTTTTATTAAATACATATGTGTACCATTTTCACTGTTTCCATCATAATCATATCTAACTGGGCACTGTTTCCCTGGCTTGAATTAAGGAATGTTTAAAAAAACATCGCTTTTTATTTAGGTTGATTTAGTTGTATACTGTACTGTACTATTGTACAAGAAATAGTGTTGTTTTAAGTAATTAACTCTGAATTTTTTAACTCTCAATTTTCATTTATACCAGTCCAATCTTTATTTGCATGATTAATATCCATTTTCTTTTTATTTTAATATTAGAGGTTAGTTGTGAAATGTAAACGAAGCTACATTTAAAGGAGCGCAAAAATAAAGCGCTTGCACATTCAGGAGTGTCGTAACACAAAGAAATGTATTTTTTGTTTCGTATTTTGCATATTTAGAAACTATTCGAGTTCACCAGGCGCTAACGGTTGAATAGTTGTGTCAAAGAATGAATTAAATCATAAATAGTCCCGCCGTGTTCCTGCTCGAATTCAACTGTTGTCGATTTGTCAAAGCGAAATAACAGACAAACATCACAAAATTGTGCTGGAAGTTAAAAGTAATTTCAACAGTCTTCCAACTGCTGAAATGTATCGGTAGTCATTATATCAGCGCTTAACCTCAGCTGTTAACCCGTGGTAATCCACAGTTTTCTTATTTGTTTGTGACATATAGAGAACTTATTTATCTATGGTGCGGTTATCATAAAATAAAACGATTCATAATAGAGATCAAGTTACGAAGTTACACCAAACCAAACAAGTTTCGTTTTGTTTATTTTGGATGACATATTGTTAAATAATAGAATTTTTGGTGATTCTTATTATTGTGTTGTGAGAAAAAAATATTTCAGAAGACATTTAAAAATAATATTAACCTAAAGTAAGTATACTTTTTATCATTTTTACTGTTGTGTATTATTAATTTTTGTATTAAATATGTTTTCTCTGCTAGCAAAATAACTTTTGATGTAGGTAAAATTGTTGATCTCATTTTTTTAATTTATTGACCTATTTAGCCGATTAACGACATTTCCTTGACAACCATAATGTTGAAATGTTTAGCCAAATCAATGAAACTTTCTTTTCTAAAGGCTGGTAGAGACACTCGTGTTGCATTACAACTTGGTTGCACAAACCTAAATTATCTGATTTATCTGTGTGTTAGTATCGGCAAATCGGCAAACTAATGCAAGACTTTCAACATATGTTTGGCTTGAACGATATTGGAACCCACCTGAAATTTCTGTGAGTACAAGCTTGTCTAGCAATAAGTCGTAGCCTTAGTGTGCTACTGTGATTTGCATTCAGTCTTATTACTGTTTTGATTAGCTGTACGCTAAATATTCAATACATTTTCTATTGTTTATTCAAAGTGTATAGAGGTGCTTAAATTTAAATGCCGGATTTACAGCTCTTACCAAAAAAGTTATTAACTGATGTCATTGCCATATATAGGGACAACTCTTGTTTATGGACAATCTTATAACTGTATCTGTTTTTTTTTAATAAGTGGTATCACTTTTCAAGCAAATCTATATAGGTCTCATCCATATGTAATTGAACCAGTCCTCAGGTTCCAATCGAAATTCATTTAATAAATGAACATGTGATAATCTTGTCGCCCAAGTAGCCAGGCTTTTGATCACTTAGAAAGGGTCCTTCAGTTCTTTTCTTCTTTTTTGCTATAACACCTACAGCACATGCACATAACACTAACCCGTCAGCCATATTTATTACATAAAACAATACAAATTGTACGATAAGACTGAATGACTAGTGGGCTATTTTGAATTAATTCTTGCCTTACAACTCAAGTTTGCCCAAGCAAGTTGTAATTCAACATTGAGCTTATATGCCCAGCCTTAAGAGTGAATCGAAATGTGACTACATTGATTTAAATATATCAGTACACCAAAGTACCTTTTGAAATTGCTAATACTTTAAAGTAATGTTAGTTAATTAAATATGTTTTAATATTTATTTCATTAATTGTTGTTACCCTTAACTTGTTGAAATCGTTTAATACTGAATACAGATGTAGAGACTCCTTCTCTTCAAGCAGTGAAACATGGTTACAGAGAAGAAAACCAAGACTTGTGCAGCCGGAAGTGTCTAGATTTGTTAATTTAGTATTTATATTTATATTTCTTAATAAGCAGATTACTCTTTTTTTTTACTATTAACTATTCTTTTTAAGGTTTACTCCAATTAATAGGAGATTATTATATTCAAGGACTGACCTCAAATCCCTGAAAACCGTATATAGTTTCTTTAACTAGGAGCATATGTGAGTAAAAAGTGATTATTAGCTATATAATTAATCTAGTAAAAAGTTGTAAGTTCTGTAAATGTGAGGGGTAAGTACATAAAACGTAATATATAACTACTAAAAAAGCTTTATAGGTGATAAAAAAAAGGTTGACCGTTGCAAATTTTTTTGGTACATACCAATGTAGACAAGCCTTTGGAAAAATGGTTAACTGTAATATACATATGACTCTATAGTCAAATACCTAACCAACTTTTGTTTTGCTATACTCACGTTGCTTCGGTTATATTGCCAGTTCTATTAAAATACATTTGCTATTATGGTAAATTTGCAGTTTACTTCATGTAAGGTTTTTACAAACATGCTGCGAACCCCCTTTTCCCAAGGGATACACAAACCACAACAAAAATTTCTTGCAAACAACTCTCAGAAAAGGTATGAGACCAGGTGTGAATATGAGTGCTGGGCAGGGAACAAATAAAAGGAAATATGAGCAAAAAATGCGAATAAAAGCGGATTAGTCAAAAACCTTGCTTTTTCACATTTTACAGCCCTACCTCCTTTAAATCATGTCTACCTTGCACAGCACACCTTTTTACCCCAGGTTCCCTAGGGGTCGTTTCCAAGATTATTTTCTTGTGGTTTAGGCATTTAAGGGGTCGTATGCATGCAGGAGAGGAAAGAAAACAGTTCTAAAATGTTAAATTTATTTGTAAAACACAAAATATTTATATGCGGTAGGTCGATCTGCCTAATGTCACAATGTAGAATATGGACACTGGAAATGAGCCTTTCGTGGCAGAAAAGTTTAAAAAGATTGCTACTTACTGTTGTGATTTCATTACATACCAACACTTCACAATCACTCTGTTGGTTTCGGCTCTGTTCTTTTTTGAAAAAATGTATAATCTTTTACTATTACAACAGCAGGTCACTTTTCCTCGTCAAAGATGTCATTTTTTTTTCTTTCCGGACGCTCACTCTAAAACTACTCAAGGTACCTCTCAATACAAGTTTAAAGCACACAATTGAATGTTGGTTAGTTTTTTGCAAAAACTCTCCCATCATAGAAATATCTATGTTGCTATTTACTCCCCCTACAAATATCTAGAAAACTTCTGCTACCTGTATTCTGGCAGTACCAGAATGGCTGTCTTTACCCGTAATCATCTGCGATTTATCAGCGATTATGATTCACCATTTTTTACACCCCAGTTCACTATTCCGGCCATCAAGCTGATGTTATCACTCTCAGCTGAGCCTAGTTTTGCAATCTGTAATCTGTCTCTTATAGGACAAGTATTTTTAATTGTAGCAACATTTTTATATTTGTTGTTGATTTTAATTAATGGCACGGTTTTACTCATAAGTTTACTTAAACAGTTTTCTTCTTGCACAATCTGAACGTTGATTGCAGCCGCCATTACTGGGGATAGTGTTAAAGAAATCGTGCTTTTCTTTCTCACATTGTGCACTACACTTGACTCCTAAAACCAAATAGTTTTCAATATTTACGAAACATTTTTGGCAATTTTTTCAATACTAGAATCAGTTAATTTTTCTTCATCTTGTTTAGCTCATTCACTAAAACTGCTTCGCCTGCCCCCTTCTTGAAATATATTATTGAAAATATCGAAAAATGCACACACCTCAATCTAAAGATGGGAAAAATATACAGATATCTTTAACTGTGCCCAGTTTAATAACATTCCTAAGATACAACACAAGCAATGAAATCAGAGAAAGTATTCTATTTTGTACACCATTAGCTAGAGGCATGCTAACTCATGTTTTGTTCGAATCCAAGAAAATATGTTGCCTCGAACTTCGAACCTCAGAAATTGTATGTCTAAGATTCACAGTCGAATTTTGAACTTCTTAGAAATTCAAAATTGAACATCAAACTACCCAAAATTCTTCAGTGTTCATATATCATTTCCTTAGATACAAAATTTAGAAAAATATTGTAACATACAGTAGTGTGAAAGATTCCCATTCTTTTAAAAAAAGGAAGGGTGACAACATTTGCAGGTTTATTGGGTGAAAATGCCTTCCAGTGCTGATATTGTGGACATGGGTCAAAGTTCAATCAGAAATACAAAAAAATATATATATATATTTTTAACTTTCTTTTAGATTTCTAGAGCTATAGATAAGCTCAATTATAAATATGTTGTTGTTGTTTGGCATTGGCTAGGCATTTTTAGCAAACAGTTAGATTAAGAGGGTTCAAAGTGTGCATGATAGGTATAAAATAACCACTTGAAATTTGAACTATCTCCTGATTGTGAATATTTAACTGTTTTGGCTCATTATGAAATAAAGCGTGTTCAAACCAGTGTTTTCCAAAGGCAATCTGCAATTATCCTCATAAATTCTGAAAATTTAAGTTACTTATCACCTTCGAACACTGCCATCATAATGTTGTTACTGATAAGAGGACTGGGGAGCTAGGATATGTAATTTTTTTTTGTGATTGTAAAATGACACCGTGGTGTCTCAATGTGTTCCACCAACTGTCAAAAATTGACATAAGTGATACCTCCGGAAGTTACGCTATCAACTCAATGAGACCGATAACGATTTTAAAGCGCTGCTACTGAGTTAACGTTGCTGCAACTTAGCTACCTCTGACAGCAATGTTTTAATGCTTGTAAAGTTAAATTTCAAAGTATTTTTGAGCAACGAAGTTCGAACTATTTTGGAGAATTACGTATTTCGAACTTTGAACTACTTCAACATCTCAAGTGTGAACATATTTGCGAACAAAGGCTCGGTACGGGTTCAGTTTGAAGTTTTGAAGCCTCGCACACCTCTACCATTAGTGGCCGATACCATAAAAATTATTTGATACTTTTGTGCAGTGTACATGTAAATACAATATCGACTGGATTAAATGCATTGCTATAGCACTGATGGTGCCAAAGCTATGACAGGACATCGGTCTGGTCTTATGTAGAATAGCAGGCTTCTGATAAGTAATGGGTGGTGTGTGTTGTCTATATTATAGCAAAATAGCATCGGCAAAGGTTTAAAGTTAATTTAAAACAAAAAATAAATCATAAAATCAGTATAAAGTTAGTTTTTGGAATGATATGATATCGTAGAGAATCACTAGATAACGGTGAAACAACATTTCACTATACAATAATAATATAACTCTCAATGTGATTATTATACATCAAAATAAACTTGTTTAGCAAGTTATGAGTTGTCGGAAATAAATTGTGATAGTTATAATTTCTTGTTAAAATATATATTGCAGAAATCCTACCATTATCATAGAAGTTTCTTCTAAAATTAATAGACATAGAATGGTTGTCTTGTATATTTTGCTGTGTGGTAAATGTAAAGAATAGAAAAGGATACATTGTTTAGTTGTCCATCTTCTAATCAGTATCAAATCATAAATCAAGAAATGAAAGAATTAATATACCTATAAAATACCAAGATCGATCAAATCAAATAGAATATGTAAGATGCACATGCACAAGAAATAAACAGGTGCATGAAAACGACTGGTTGCAGGAAAATATCGTCCATTGTTCTCATCAAGCATTGATACAATTTTTTTATATCATGTGCATGTTTCATAGGATACCCAGCGACCTGGAAAACCGGGAAAAAACAGGGATATTTGTGATGTCACTCAAGTGTCATGTAAATCATTTCAGTAGAGCTGGGAATTATATAATTGTAAAATTCTGTCAATAGCAGATTTATTTTTGTTTTAATTTGATATATATATATATATATATATATATATATATATATATATATATATATATATATATATATATATATATAATGAATTTTCCCACGTAAAAAGTTTTCCCCTACCTACAGAGATAAATCTGACAATAATGCAACTGCGATTAGGTAAATTAATTGAAACCGTCAAACTGCAGCGCATGTTGCATCATGGAGCGATATAACGTCTTCTATCTATGTCAAACATATTTCATTCGCTGATCTTACACGGAATGTTCTTCCTTGAATGTATAAAATGCAAAATACGTTCTAGTTATTGACGGAGTAGAGCTGTGGTGTTAATGTGTTTAATATATTTTAAACCTGGTAATAATGCGGCTGCTGTTTTGTATATTAATTGAAACATCCAAACCTCAGAGCATGTTACATCAGACGATATAAATCTAGCATCTTCTTCACCTATATCAAACATGTTTCATTCGTTCATCTCAATTGGAATGTCTATTTGAATACATAAAATTGAAGATACATTCTAGCTATTGACTACGTAGCGCTGTGCTGTAAATGTTTTTATTTTAATATAACCTTTTTGTTCGTGTAACAGAATAAAAGTTGGAGGGAACATATTGAGCATTTGTATATGGGTATTTGTAATATAACCCACCAGAGAAAAGTATGGACGTAGCAAGTGCGTTATGGTAGTGCATGTTTCATAAAAATGTTTTAAATAGCAAATATGTGTTTTTTTTTTAAATGAAAACAGACATCAAATTTGGTTATCAGTATAACCTATATAGTAGAAACAATGACCCATATTTCATAACTTGATTGTTTGAAAATGTACAAAAATTTTTTGAAAATAAGCTGGCTAGTTTCCTGGCCAACGAACCTCATAGAGTTAATAGCAAATGGAGCTATTTAAATTTGAGGCATTTAATAAAAATTCGCTACCATAACGCACTTGCTGCTTCTCGAATTTCTTTTCTCACAGACATACATTATAATTTCATGGTCGACATTCGATACATAAAAGGTTAGGTCAGGACTGGCATGGACTAGGCGAATCCGACTATCTAATTAACACCAAGCATTGTTTAATCCATTTGAACTGAGCAGATTTTCCTGACTAACGAACTTATCCGAGTCATTTGCAATAGAAAGGTAGTTACCAAATTTCCTCAAAATCGGCCTCTTATTTTTTGTGTTATCGGTGATATATATATATATATATATATATATATATATATATATATATATATATATATATATATATATATATATATATATATATATATATGTCCATAGTACACTTTGAGCACTTATACAGTTCATACACCTTATACACTTTGTATATATTCTGCATGTGTATATCACAAAATTTAATAACGATATCGCTCTACAGTATGTAAAATGAGGATTGTTTGACCAAATCAGTTCCTGTAAATCATTGCGGGTGCACAATCACCATTTTCTGCATTTACTTACTGGTTAAAATTTTACGTCGAAGATGGACGTTATGGAGACAAGTATAATTGGGAATTAATATTTTATGCTTTTCATAAGCAAATAATGTGAAAACACCACAAAACATGTATTGACTTGCGAAATTAAATTAAAAAAACATGTGTAAGTACCTGTTTGAATGCCGAGAAATCATGAAAACTATTAGGTACACGCTTTTTTATCGTTGTTGTATGTCAGTTGTATATAAGCAATCGGTCAAAATGATTTTAACCCCATGAATTTATTGTATTGGCATTAGTGAGAGCTACAATACATTAGAGAAATAGCATTCACGCTTTGTTCTTCATATTCATAACAAGCATTATAGAAATATCCCTAAGACAACGTTATTAGATTAAATAATAACTGGATTTTCATTAGTATTTTGCTTCCAATAGTTGAAAAATCGCCAAATGAGTGATCATATAAAGACGGTTGTGTTAATAATTTTCTATCCTTTAAAGCAAGCGCGGGCAGTACGGTTAAAAATGTGTCACAACTGAGAATTAAAGCCAAAGCAAAACAGACCATGTTTATAGTCTATATTCTCACTGAATTTTTTAAAATTTTATTGTGCTATTCTGAACACCTAATTCATCATAACAGAGTTCTAGAAAACTTCGTAATAGATTTACCGAAAATAGAAATAAATTCCTGTTTTTCCTGTTTTCAACTATCCCATTGACAGATGGCGCTGTTAGACGTCTTTAATTGGTTAGTTACTTAGTTGCCCGGTAGGATGTACGATTACAACATGATGATGATTAGAACAAATAGTATTAACGTAAACGAATTTTAATATTCTTTGATGAGCATACAGCCGCCTGCACTGTTACGTTTTTTGTTTGAGTTATATATTATGCACCTATAAACAGCAGATTGGCTGAGTTCAACAGGCGCCAACAGTTGAATAGTTGTGTCAACAAAATGCGTTCTCCAGTCCCGCTGTGTTCCTTTTGGAATTCAACTGTTGCCAATTTCTTAAAGCGCGGAGTGAAGCATCTATCAAGTCACTGTAGTCAGCAGATAAGCGCTTAAACTCAGCTGCGGGCGCCTAGTGAACTCGGCCATTGTTAACAAACATGTTGCAATGGGAACCTGTACACAATGAAATCAACCTATAGTTATAGTTTAGTTCACTGCCTGTATATGACCAACCACTTTTTAAGTGACTTTGGACATATCACACAAAAATGTCTATTTTTTACTAGAAGTTATTTCTCCTGTTATTAGCGAATTTTTGTTAAGAGAATCAGGAATTGATTAAATCGCTAGACTTATTTAGGGTAGGCATAGGTACCTATGTTATAAAATCTTTTTATGCAAAGGTGGCTAGTGGCAGTATCTTGGAAACTACAATAGGAGGCGTAAAATTTTCCCTTGAGTCATAAAACATACTATTATGGACCTCAAAATAAAATAACAATCGAGGGAACGCGAATCGTATTTGCTCGATTGCCGATTTTAAGAATAATGTACATGTTTGGTTTGTTTTGAATAGCAATTAACAAGCCTATTACCCAACTTGTCCTAACCTATTATGTTTATGGCTACATTGAATTATAACTTTGAACTGGAAGGAAACCCGGGTGAACTGCAGTCTAGGCAATTTTCAAACAGAAAGATGTGTGGCATAAGAATTTTTGCTATATTTTAATTGTACTCATTTATTTTTCATTGCGGCTTAATTTTTACAGAAATCATTACGTATTTACCAATGCGTAATATCATTTTCTTGCCATAACTAAATATAAAAATAGATCTTTGAAACAAATTAAGTTTACTTGGAGAACCCAGATCACCACAACACATCTATTTAAAGACCTGACGATCCTTTCACTAACAAAGTTAGAGTCATCAGAGAATGAAAAATTCTAGCAGTGAAAATTTTACATCCTCTGATGACGCTAACTTTGTTAGTGAAGTGAGCTTCAGATCTTTAAAAAGAGGTGTTGTGGTGATTTGGGTTCTCCAAGTGTACTTATCAGTGCTCATCACAGGTTCTAATCTTCACTTAGTGAAACAAATTACTTGCAAAATCAGTAGTAATTGAAACAGGGTTCCCACTCGTCTGGAAAACCGGGAAAAGTCAGGGAATTTGTAGAAGAAAAATTATTTTCAGGGAAATCAGGGAAAATTGTGAAAATATTGACTAAGAGTCGGGGAATTTTTGTCCCTGTTAGGGAAAAATTATTTATTGCCTTTTTATGATAAATAATTGAAACAATATGTTTGCTTTTTGTGAAATTCTGAACCATTTACTTAATGATTTATTTTTCCACAAAACCACAATATTTGTTTTTCTTTAGTTGTGCGTTCAATGGTCGCTTTGTATTTGAAATGGGGAAGTGTTTTCCGCCATGACGCGAGGACCTACTGTATTTTGTAGTAGTGTAGCGTTGCACTTGTTGGGAGTAAATTGTAAAAGATCAAAGTCGGGAAAATATATTTTGGCATGTCAGGAAAATTAGGGAAAAGTCAGGGAAATTGATGTGCTGTTTTTAGTGGGAACCCTGTGAAAGCTCGCAGTAGCCTACTATAAGGTTTAAGAATGTTAAAAAATAAAAGAGTGAATCTTTTTTGATGTTCTTAAAATGAGTATTATTTGACCAAATCAGTTCCTATAAATCATTGTATAGATGAAAAATCATAATTTTCTGCATTTACTTACTGGATAAAATGTTATGTCGTAGAGGGAGGTTACGGAGACATGTATAAATTGTGAATTAATATTTTATACTTTTCATTCCAAAGCAAATAGCAAATAATGTGAAAACACATCAGAAAATGTATTGACTTACTAAATTAAAAAAAAACCTGTGTAAGTACCTGTTTGAATGACGAGAAAAAATGAAAACTATTAGGTATCGTTACTGTATGTCAGTAGTATGTAAGCAATCGGCCAAAATGATTTCAAGCACAAGAATTTATTTTATCATTGTCATTAGTGTACAATACAATAGAGAAATAGCATTCACGCTTTATTCTTCATATTCATAACAAGCATTATAGAAATATCCCTAAGACAACGTTAAAAGACTAAATAATAACTGGATTTTCATTAGAAATTTGCTTTCAATAGCTGAAAAATCGCCAAACGAGTGATCATCGGTTGTATTAACAATTTTCTAGACTCCAAACCAAGCGTGGGAAGTACGGTAAAAAATGTGCCTCAACTGAGAGTTAAAGCAGGCAGAGCATTTTTATTTTTATAGTCTATATTCTGACTCGATTTTATTATGTTATTCTAGACACCTGATTCATTATAACAGATTTCTAGAAAACTTTGCTGTAGATTTACCGAAAATATTAATAAATTCTTGTTTTAATCTATCCCATTGACAGATGGCGCTCTTTGATTGGTTAATTCTTTGACATTCTTTGAATGGTTAGTTATTAGTTGCACGTTAGGATGTACGATTACGACATGACTTACGATTAGAACAAATAGTATTAACGTAAACGAATTTTAAAAATATTTGATTAGGGTACAACCGTCTGCGTCGATATGTGTTTTTGTTTGAATTATATATTATTATACACCAATAAACGGAAGAGTGGCTGAGTTCACTAGGCGACATCAGTTGAATAGTTGTGTCAACAAAATGCGTCACCAGTCCCGCTGTGTTTCTTTTGGAACTCAACTGTTGCCAATTTCTTAAAGCGCGGAGTGAAGAACAAACTTGACAAAATAGTGCTTGAAGTCAAGATTTCGTTCATCTGTCTCCAACCGCTGAAACGTGTCGGTAGTCAGCAGATGAGCGCTTAAACTCAGCTGCTGGCGTATATAATAAACTAGGCCCATTTTAACAAAGGTTATGTCGCAATGGGAACCTGTACACAGTGAACTCAACCTATAATTATAGTTGAGTAGTGGCATTGGTGATTGGCCATAGTGCGGAAATAGGCCGACGTTAACGAAAAAAAGTATACATAATCCCTAACCCCCCTTCCAAACTTTGCTAACTCTGGGTAATCAGAGTCATGAACTGACGTACAAAATGTTACCCTAGTGTAATTAAATAATTGAAGTTCTGCTATTTACCGTTAGATGGTGTGAAGATCATGCCATATCAAGTGTCAATTATTATTATTCTGAACTTTCACTTATAACTAACAAAATAACAAATTACTTAAATTTTAAACAAATTTGATCTGTCAATTTTTGATGTTTTTAATCTTTATGAAATTCTGATTGTAAAAATAAACAAATTATTGTCAATTTGGCGTATTAACATACATAAGCCAAAAGAAAGAAACAAAGAAGATTGTTTGCTCTGAATTTCAACTAAAATTAACATTCTAATGTTAGTCAATAGTATGGCTCATTCTACCCAATAAATCAGAGGGCGTTAATGAAATAGATTGTTTTTAGCATTGTAAGATGGGGAAGTAAAGATATAAAAAAGTAAACAATATTTTAACTGAATAAACAAATTATTAATTATCAAAATTGATCAACATGGGTAGATAATAATTTAGGAGATTAAAAATTTTTGTTTAAGTGATTGATTTTCTGAATAGATACAGATCAATTTAATCAATTTTTGTTCAAACAACTTTCATTTTGGTATGCTGACACTTCATGAAAACGAATACGTAACGGGTGTCCAAACTGAACGTTACGTGTCTCATTGAACAGTTTGGACACTTGACGTGCTTGAAGAGTGCTATACATGACAATGTCACTTCCGACACCGTGCTCAAACTGTTCAAATGTGCTCAAACTGTGCGATGTATCATATAAAATGTGTTCAAAGTGTACGATAGAGATATATATATATATATATATATATATATATATATATATATATATATATATATATATATATATATAATTTAGGCATTTTATTTTTGGTGCCACTAAGGACCAGACAAGCTCACAAAAACAAAACATTTTGTGTGGATAACAAAATATATTGTATATTACGGACAGACAGTAAGTTTTGTGGCTTAAAAAGTTCAAGAAGCACCTGAAAAATTTTATAGTTTGTTTGATAAAGCGTTTTTATAAAAAGTTTTTTTTTGTTCAGAATATTAAATTATAGCTATTAAAATATTTTTAGCTATATGTGTTACATTTTGAGTATTATAAAACAATCACTTGAGATGACTGTAAGTGGGAAGGAATTTGATTTTTGATTTCTGCTCGGTAGCCTGTTTTGGTCAATGAACTTATTAATTAAGTAATTATGACTATTGTAGGTCACTAATTTCAAACTAGTGCATGTTATACGTATTTTAGACTAGGAGATTTTATGACAAAATCCATAAGTTCATATAAGGCAAACATGTTGGCCAGTTGACATGTTATCATACTCAGAGTTTTTTTTCAGAGGATTTTCCACGTACACCTTCACCCCTTGATGAACTTGACGCTGTTTGTTGGAGTCTAATTGGGTATCAAGTTTGAAGTTGTGGTATTTTGTATCTTAATTAAATTTTTTATTATTCAATTAACTTTATTTACCTAAGAATTTGGTTAGTTGTAAATAAGTTCAGATTGTTTATTTTCTATTTCTTTAGTATTTTAATTATTTTCTTTTTCATATTTCAATTGGGAGCAACAACGTATACATTTCATTAGTATGCCTAGATTGAAGAAGAGAAGTATAGAACAGAAAATTAAAACAAACACAGAGTTTAAACGAGAACAAATTAACGAACACATAGAAAAGAGAAACAGTCACAATGAAAGAAATAAGGCTTCCCAAAAGCGGAGACTTGAAAAAACCGATGAAAAAGAATATCATGGTAAACGCCAGAAGCTATCGCAACATGAACGTTTAAAAAATCCAGCTAATAGAGATGTGCATAATAAACGGCAAATTAAATCACAAAACATGCGCTTAGCTGACGCTGGCAGTAAAGAAATTCATAGACAACGACTAATAAAGTCACAAAACATGCGCTTAGCTGACCCTGACAGTAAAGAAATTCATAGACAACGACTAATAAAGTCACAAAACATGCGCTTAGCTGACGCTGACAGTAGAGAAATTCATAGACAACGACTTATAAAGTCACAACAAATACGTTTAAGTGACCTACAGTCCCGAAAAGTTCATGTAAAAAGATCAGCAAACGCACAAAAGAAACGTTTAGCTGATGCAGAAGCTCAAAAGGTTCATAGAGAACGGTTAGTAAAATCACAACAGAAACGCCTAAGTGACCCCCAGTCTCGAGAAGTTCATAGAGCACGGTTAGTAAAATCACAACAGAAACGCCTAAGTGACCCCCAGTCTCGAGAAGTTCATAGAGCACGGTTAGTAAAATTACAACAGAAACGCCTAAGTGACCCCCAGTCTCGAGAAGTTCATAGAGAACGGTTAGTAATATCACAACGGTTACGCCTAAGTGACCCACAGTCACGCCAAGCTCACAGAATACGGTTGTTAAATGCTCAAAAGATGCGTTTAAGTAACCCACAATCCCGACAGGTTCATAGAATACGACTGCTGAATGCACAACAGATACGTTTAAGTGATCCTGTCGCTCGAAAAATACACACAAAACTGTCATCAAAATTGCAAGAAATACGCCTAGCTAACCCTAAAGCTCGAGGTATTCACAGAAGACGACTAATAAAATCTCAAGAAATACGGCTGGCTGACTCCCAGGCTAGAGACATTCATAAAAAGGTACTAAAAAAATCCCAGATGAAACGTTTATCTGTTCCACTGAATAGGTTAATTCATAAAAAACGGTTGATAGTATCTCAACAGAATCGTCTTTCTGATTCAAAAAATAAAGCAGTGCATATTCGCAGAAGTCAAGCAAGTAGAGAAAAGCGTCTTAAAGATTTGAATGTCACTGAAGAATTCTATGCACAGATGAGTGTATCGCAAAGAAGCAGATTAAGTGACGAATCTGCACATGCTGCTCACAACAACTCTGTGTTAGACTCTTATTATAGAAAGAAAGAAGAAACAGTAACTGCAGCGAAAAATAATGTTTTTCGAAACTTTAGAGAAGCCATAAAAGATGGTCCGCTATGGAAATGTGCTTGCTGCAATAGATTATGGTTCAAGTATTCAGTAAAGTTCTGCACATTCGAAGAATTTATGAACAAAAAAAATATTAAAAAGGAGTTCTTAGCAAGCGTATGTCCAGAGGGTTTGAATGACAACGATATTGGATATCTGTGTTCAACCTGTAAAAAAGACATAATGGCTAGTAAAATTCCAAAGTTGTCCTTAGCTTATAAAGAACTCAAATTTCCCAATGTACCTCAAGAATTGCAGTGTCTGAGTACATTAGAAGAACGATTTCTTTGTCCAAGAATTCCATTTATGCAAATACGAGCCACAACACACAACCAACAATTCATGGTCCAGGGAAGAATTGTCAATGTACCCACAGATGTTCAAAGCAACATTCAAATATTGCCAAGACTTCCTCATGAAACGGATATCATACCAATTGCCCTAAAAAAGAAAAAACAGTACAAAAGTAACTATATGCTGGAAAACATTCGTCCACAAAGAATATTTAATGCTTTGAGAGTATTAAAAGATTGTCCAGCATTCAAAGAAGCTGGTGTAACTCTTGATTTCCAGCGTCATCTTGATATGGCAGATTTTGTTAAGTCTCCGCCAGAAATCAATGATAAAGTTATTTCAAATTCAGATTCTGATTCTGAAGATGAGGAACATCCATGGAACGTTCCAGTTGAAGAAACTCTGCTTCAGAATGAAGCATTGATCTTTGCACCAGGAGAAAATTTTCAGCCATTACCACTATTCCTTGATAATTTTGTGGAATGTTTAAGTTTCGTAAAAATTTATGGTGGAGAGATAAGGAAGTTGCCTTCCCACCTTACATATCAAAATTGGATTAAGAGTGAAATAATGAGCACGGATAGACGTTGTTATAACAATATCCCGAGACTATTTTTTTCTGCTCTTAAACTAAGAGCTTTAAAAATGTCTGGTAGCATTGGTTTCTGTCTTAGAAAAAGTAGAGGGCGCTCCAATGTTACCGTTAATCAAATGCTATGTAGTGATTTTATAAATTCTCTCACACTTCACGACAGTGGATACAAACTGTTTGCTCCAGACAGAGGTTCACCTGCTTTTTGGGAAGAAAAACAAAAAGAGGTATTTGCTATGATCAGGCAATTAGGCCCGCCTACCTTATTTCTCACGCTTTCTGCTGCAGAAACAAGATGGCCTGAATTAATTATTATATTAAAAAAAGTACTGGACAGTGAAACTGTCACCGAAGAATTTGTTCTTAATATGACTTACAATGAGAAGGCAAGATTAATTAAATCAGATCCAGTGACCTGTGCTCGCTATTTTGACTACAGAATTAGAAAACTTTTTATAGTTTTAAGGAATAAAAATGCCATTTTCAAAGATTTTCCATTATTGGATTATTCTTACAGAATAGAATTTCAACAGAGAGGATCTCCACATGCCCATTGTTTACTTTGGTTAGAGAACGCACCAAAGTATGGAGAAAACACTCTTCAAGAATGTACTGATTTTATAGATAAGTATATGACATGTTCAGAAGAAATGCAGCCAGAGGAACTTTTAGAGTTCCAAACACACAAACACACGTTCACCTGCAGAAAAAATGTCAAGAAAGAAGTTAAGTGTAGATTTGGAATACCTTTCTTTCCAATCTCAAAGACAGAAATATTGGAACCTTTAGAAAATATTGCTTCCAACATCAAGGACAAATATATTGAAATTCGACATTTCCTACATCAACTTTACAAAGAGCCTAAATCACAATTAATTTGTGAGGAATTTTTAAGAAATCTAAAATTGACAGAAGAAGAGTATAAAATTGTAATAAGAAGTTCCCTAAAAAGACCATCAGTTTTATTGAAAAGAAAACCAAGTGAAATTAAAATAAATTCATATAATGAAGATATACTAAATCTGCAAAGATCAAATATGGATTTACAATTCATCACAGATACATACAGCTGTGTCTGCTATGTTTTATCATACATTAACAAATCTCAAAAAGTGTTATCGAAATTGTTACGTGATGCGATTGATGAAACCAAACGAGGAAATCTTTCAATTAAGAAAAATTCAGACATTTGGCAAACAAATTTTTAAATGCTAGTGAATTCTCTGCACAGGAAGCAGTATACTATATTCTAGGACTTCCTTTATCTGTTTGTAGCAGACAGTGTATATTTATAAACACTGGTCCACCAGAAGAAAGGGTATTGATTTTGAAGCCAAAGAATATTTTACAACAGTTGCCAGATAACTCTAGAGATGTTTTCCAAAAAAATATCTTAGATCATTATTCCAACCGCCCTAATATTTTGGGAAAAACTTGTTTAGCAGAGTTTGCTGCGTGGTATGAGTATTCCACCAAACAACGTAAGTGTGCATATTCTAAAGAAAACGAAGACAGTGAATCTTGCGAGGAAGACAAAGAACGATGCCAAGTCTTTGTACTCCAGAATCAATCTGGTTATATAAGACGCAGAACAAAAGCTAAAATAATCAGATATGTGAAATATAATATAGAGAGAGATGAGTCAAACTATTATAGAGAACAGATTATGCTCTTCTTTCCTTGGAGGAGTGAAGAAGAAGACTTAATTAAAAAGGATTGTAAAAAAATATTTAATGACAATTCTGATGTGGTGTCACAGAATAGAAAAGTCTACATCTATAAGGATTTAGATGATCTAAATGTGAATGATATCATTGAAGAAATTAATTAAGAGGATGATGCTAGTCAACCTATTATAAATCCAGATGAGGCGATTAATGAATACAATGTGTTTCATGACAGAGGTGATGAAGGTGATATTTTGAAAGATATGGGACTGGAAACATCAAATATCACCAATTTAATATATCCCATTCCACATTTGATTCCTAGTGATGATTACAAAGAAATTATCCGTTCATTGAACGAAAAGCAACGAAGATTTTTCATGAATGTTTTACATCACATGAAAAAACAATCTGATCCTTTCTATGCTTGTGTACTAGGATCTGCAGGTGTAGGAAAGTCTCGATTAATAAAAGCTGTTGAACAGTCGTTGGTTAGATTCTATAATAGCCAAGAGGGATCTTCGCTTGAAAACTTAAAGGTGCTTTTAACTGCTCCAACTGGGAAAGCAAGTTTTGGAATTGGGGGTATCACATTGCATGCAGCGTTTGTTTTACCCTTTAATCAGTTTAAAGATGAGATGCCAGCACTAAGCAGCAATGTCTTTAACAAGATATATTCTAAACTTCATCAACTAAAAATGATAATAATTGATGAAGTCAGTATGGTTGGCAGCAAAACATTAGCGAAAATCGATATAAGGCTTAAACAAATATTCAAACAAGACAAACCATTTGGAGGAATATCAATAATCATGTTTGGGGACTTTAATCAGTTGGCCCCTGTTGGAGATCGTTATATGTTTCTCCCCGATTCCTCCAATCCATATGGAGAACTGATAGGAAATCCATTATGGAGTATGTTCAGCATGTATCGACTAACAGAAATTGTGAGGCAAAAAGATGATGCAGTATTTGCAAATGCGCTGAATAACTTTGTTGATAATTCTCTTAGTGAGAATCAGATAGAGTTGTTCAGAAGCAGGCAAATCACGAACAACTGTCAAATACCAACTGGAGCTTTAAGATTATTCAGGACAAATCTTGAAGTAAATGCATATAATGATGCAGTATTTAATTTGAGAAGTGACGTTGTAATTCATGAAGCTGCTGATAGAATTCTTGGAAAAGTTTCAGAGTCACTTAAGGAAAATATTTTGAATCAGGTCCAAGCTGCGAAAATTTCAGACACATATGGTTTACCTTCTCAAATAAAGGTAAGCATCAATGTTCATTACATGGTCACAAATAATATAAAAGTGACTGACGGACTTGTTAATGGTGCTGTTGGTATTCTTAAATTAATTGAATCGAATGAACATAATGAAATAATCAGATTATGGCTTTTATTTGAAAACATTAATGTTGGTAAAGAAACCCGAAAAAGTTTTATCAAGATTGCCCGCCTTAAAAATATTGATGAAAAGTTTACCCCAGTGGAAAGAATTTGCAAAAACCTAAAACCAAGAAAAAATTCTCCACTGCTGGTGATGCGTAAGCAGTTTCCTTTGGTTCCTGCAGAAGCGATGACCATTCATAAAAGTCAAGGTGGTACTTATGATGCTGTTGTAATTCATATGGATAACAGAATACGTAGAAATGAATTATATGTGGCTCTAAGCCGAACACCTACATTATCTGGGTTATACATTAAAGGAATCTTCAAAGTTCCTTCAAAACAAAGAAATGAAGATATTGTGAAAAATGAAATTAACAATGCATTTGTTAACAGAACTGTAAAAATGACGCTGAAGTTTTTACAAGATTATCCATCTTACTTGACTATAATTTTCCACAACGTTCAGTCTTTGAAGGCACATTTGCAGGATATTATTGCAGATGAATGCTATTTAAAAGCATCGATTATACTACTTGTCGAAACTTGGACAACTCAGCAAGATGATATTCAGATACCTGGCCATGTTAGAATTTACACATCTGATGTAAAGAGCAAAAGACATGCACATGGTGCAGCGATATACATTAGAAATGATTTAAAGTCAGATGAATTTAAAATTTTGTTTGAATACAATTGTGAAACTTTGAAGGAAAGTTGTAATATGGTGGGTATGCAGTATCAGAATGTTGCATTTTGTGCAGTATACAAACCACCATCTACCCCGTTCCATGCAGTTAAAGACAAATTAAACGACATGTGTAAAACAATTAGCGGATGCAAGAATACGTTGATTTTTGGTGATTTCAATGTAAACATTGCAAAGAAAGAAAACCGTTCATTCATTGATTATTTTACAAATAAAATGCTGTTCGAGATTCTAACATCACAATCGTCTACAGATGGCAACACACAAATCGATGTGTGTTTTTCAAACAACAGAAAACTCAGAGCTTCGTATTATGAATCATATTTCAGCTATCATAAGCCTGTAGTTTGTATTTTAAAAGAATATGATGAGCTAGTAACAATTGAAAAAGCTACTCAGTCAACACTGAATCATCAGTCATCTGTAAAAGGACCATCAAACAATTTAGCAACTGTTTTATCTGGAGAATGTGACTCCAAAGTCCTTTTTACACAAAAAATTAGAATTAAAGACGCTGGTAAAACAGGTATTGAGTCTTTGAATGAAGTTTTACCAGATAGATTCACAGTGATTGACTCAAGCGTCAGTAAAGTTGCAGAAAAATCTACTTTTCCAACAACCAGAGAAGATGTAATCAGTATTTCCTCCGAAGATTCTCAGGAAAACTTGACACCTCCCAGTGCAGCTGCCATTACCAACATTGTTGAAAATAAATCAGCACCAGTAAAGTCACTTAGTGACATGAATGATGCTATCGGCCAACAGTACACAGAGTATAACCATCCCTATTTCAGATTAAATGAAGGGCAAATTTTAATTTACAAGCACGACTTAGTTTCTTTAAAGTTACAACTAGATCCTGAAGAAAAAAAGAAACTAAGCAAACTAGGACATCATCCGATGGATGCCTGGTTAACAGATAGCATTATTGACGGCTATTTATTCAGGTTATCTGAAAAATTTAATCATTTTTCATTTGGAAATACCTTCGTATCACAAAATATATTGGGTGGCAATTTTGAACATGATATAATGCAACACGTACATGTTCACAACAAATCACATTACATAATGCCGATACTTGTTAATGGCAACCACTGGATTGTCGCATGCTTTTGGTTAGTGGATAATATATTTTCCATGTTAGACCCTCAAGGTGCAGATTATCCAGTGGATAAAAATATAATGAAACAATTTTCAAAGTTACTGCTAAGGAAAATGGGAAAACCAATAGTAGACGGAATGAAATATAAACCAATCAGAGAATTCAGGAAACAGAGTGATGCCTACAACTGTGGTGTTTTCATATGCTGGTTCTCAAAACAGTTCATTTCAAACAGAAGCTTTAATCAAGCTTTTAATCCTGATGATTTCAGAATTGAAATTTTCAATATGATTACATCTCGATAAAACAATTTAAGTAAAAGAAACAAAGAAAAAACTGTTGAAAACTTAAAAAAAAACTGTTGAAAACTTAAAAACAAACTGTTGAAAACTAAAAAAAAGGCGGCAACAGCCAGAGGCTCACCCTTGATGAGGTACCAGAAGGTATTCTCAAGGGTTAGGCTCTGCGGCGGAGGAGAGGAGGGGAAATAAAAGACATAGGCACTGAGATATAAACACAAGCTCAGTTATGCAAACATTTAATAATTAAGTTGTCAAATTATGTAATCTTTTTTTTTCAAATTATATCTCGTTGCCTCTGTCTTATCTAATAGTTTTAAGTTATATACAATATGTCTTATTAAAATTGTAACAGCATCATAATTATTTTTTTTTTTATTGTTGATTTAAACCGAATTGATCTCGAATGATATAAGTCATCAATCCCTACTTAAAACTGCAAATTCTTTTTCCATCTTAAAATGTTAGGCCATCTGCATTTCAAAATTTTATGGTAGAAAATAAATCATACTAATTATTTATTCAATCAAAAACTTATCAACAAAACTTTTTCTAAATCATTCAAAATTACTAAATGCAAAATTAGACTAAATGATAATAAAAATAATTTTTGGAAAGAAGCATTATTTAGGTACTTACCCACTTATATCGTAGATGTTCTTGCATTTTGAGATGGAAAATGACTTTGTCATTTAAAGTACGCCTTGATAACCTCTATCATTTAAGACCCACTTTAGTTAAAATCTGATAGAAAATAAATTAATGATGCTGCTGTTACACTTGATGTAAGACATATTATATATATATATATATATATATATATATATATATATATATATATATATATATAAAATACTTTTAAAGTTTTTAAACTTTCCAATTTGACAATAAATTTTCGATACAATTACTTATTTTTTGATATCCTTTTTTAAAACAAAACAGTGAAATGTGTAATATTTTAACTTAAAACCTTTTGCAAGCTATCTGGTGATAGTTGTAGTAAATAATATGGTGATAAAAAACGATTGGAAGGTTTAGATACAAAAATTATAGCCAAATATTTATATTTATTTGAATTGACCATGTGTTTGTAAACACTAACAGCTTTTAAAGTTTTTCATTATAAACTTTCTTAATTTGTGTAATATTTGGCAATGGATTAGGCCTACTGGGGACACCATTTTCACAAAAACGCACCGAGTGCTCTACCGCAAGGTGGTGAGGAAACGAGTACAAATGCTTATAAATGAATCAGCTGGGTAAATAATATTTATTATATTGTAGATTTAACTCATATTTTTTTGCAAGGTTGCATGTTAGCAGAAAATGAAACCAAAGAACAAGCTGCTAGTTCACTATGGTACGAGTATCGTATTACCACATTACTACCTCAAAAATATGTGAAGTCAGATTTCTGAAGATACCTTATTTGAGGCATTTTAAGATATATTGGAAACTGGAATGACAACTCGTCCTCAAGTTAGTTAAAAAAACAATCTAAGAGTATGTGGAAGAATGTAGAATAATCTCCAATTAATCCCAATCAAGAAGTATCCCCAAATAGTTTAATGAAAATACCTATTGACTAGAGCACAAACCTCCAACTCCTGAAGAAGCTGTGACTCAATGTATATAACTACTCAGAACAAAATAACTACACATTTTGCCTAACAAGTATGGCTACAAGTGCATTTTTGACACAAAAACTTGCCATATTTAGTATCGTCAAAGCAAGTTTTAAATAAACAAAAAGAAATGCAATTCTTTTATATGAAATTATAATCAAAAATATTGTAGAAAAAACTCATAAAAGATTTACTATCTCTTGGAAGAAGTTAAACTATTCATGTTAACTTTTACTTAATAAAAAGCTATATAATCATATTTGTCTTTCCCTTCATTTAATATTTTTAGTGAATTTTCATTTATAAAAAGCCTGGACGCAGCAAGTGCATTATGGTAATGAATTTTCATAAAAATGTTTTTATTGCAAATATGTGTGTTTTCTTTTTAAGAAAGCAGGCATCAATTTTGGTTACCAGTATAATCTATATAGTAAAAACAATGTGCCACGTTTCATCAAAATAACTTTATTGTGTGAAAATGTACAAAAATTTCCAAAAGTAAACTTAAAGTGTTCCCGGAAAAACTGGTTTCTTGGTCAACCTTATAGGTTAATAGCAAATTGGGCTATTCAAATATGAAGCATTTGATCAAAATTTGGTACCATAACGCACTTACTGCGTCCAGAATTTTAATAATACTTAGGTTCAAAAGCGCTAAAATATAACTACAAGCTGGATGTTGAAGTTGAAAAAAATATATTGAAGTTGAAAAAAGAACTGTTGATATTAAAAAAATAATTGTTGAAGTTGAAAAAAAAAATTAGGCGGTAACAGCCGGTCTCACCCTTAAAATAAGATCAGAAGGTGTTCTCAAGGGTTAGGCTCTGCGGCGGAGGAGAGGAGGGGAAATAAAAGACATAGGCACTGAGATATAAATAACATTTATAAATTCATTTATCAGATTATGCAAATTGTTTTCTTTTTTAATTCATTCGTAAGATTATGCTAGTTATTATCTAAAACACCCATAAAACCTATCTGATTGCCTCTGCCTTATCCAATATCTTTAGGTCATATACCGTGTATCTTATTAAAAATGTATTAGCATCATAATCTTTTTGTTTTTATTTAGATCATAGATGGTCTTGCATTTTAAAATGGAAAACGATTTGATTGTATAAAGTAGATTTAAGTCATTTAAGACTCAATTTTTTAGGAATGAGTAGCAGAGGAGGGTCATAATATGCTAATGGATGATCAAAGCCACAGCCAGTAAACCGACAAGACAAGACCCAATTTAGTTTAAATCGGATAAAAAATAAATTAATTATGCTGCTCTTACACTCTCAAATAAAACATACTGTATATACAAAAAATACTTTTAAAGTTTTTACACTTTCCAATTCGGCAATTAATTTTGTATACAATCACCTATTTTTGGATATCTTTTTTTTTTAAACAAAACATTGAAATGTGTTATATTTTAACTTAAATCTTTTGCAGGCTATCAGTTGATAGCTGTAGTAAGGAAGATGGTGAAAGAAAACAATTGAAAGGTTTAGAAACAAAAAGTATAGCCAAATTTTTATATTCATTTTAATTGATGTGTTCGTAAACACAGAACAGAGCTTTCATTACAATTCTTAATGGTTTTTTTTTTAATTTGGCAGTGGATTAGGCCTACTGGCAACACCATTTTAAGAAAAACGCACCGAATACTCTACCTCAAGGTAATGTGGAAACGAGTATAAATGCTTATAATAGCTGGATAAATAATTATCTTTTTTTTTGTCAGGTATTCCAATTAGCACAAAAAAAAACTAAAGAATAATTTACGAGTGATGGTATTACCACATTACTGCCTGAAAGATTATGAAGATAAAAGCCAAAATTATGAAGATACTTGGATAAAGGCAATTTTTGGTACATTATAAACTCGAAGGGGATGTGAATCTTTTGCTGTTTATTGTGTTCAATGTTTGAATAAAATAAATTCAGTCACCCATATAAGTTACCTATTAGTATATAACAAGTATAATAACTAAAATTTGCCATAAGCATGTGCATTGAAACATTTTAAAAATTATATTTTGATAACAAGAACTAAAAGAAAATTCATCAAAAAATTCATCAAACAAGAACTAAAAGAAAATTCATCAAAAATTAATTATGCTTCCTTATTTATCTGTGGGGTCAGCAATTCCCCCCCCACAAATAATAAATTCAGACTTTCTTTCTTGTAATTCCACGCTGTCGTGAATAACAGCAATTCTTTTTTGAAATTTTCTTTTTAACGATATACGTGTTGCGGGAGCATGGGCCATTATGTTCCCCCCCCATTGGCTTCATGTCAAACTTGTTTTTTGTGTAATACTCTCTCCTTGGTTGGTTTGTTAAAAGTATTCCTATATTATATTCCTCGCACATACTTTTCAGTTTTGCCAACAGTTCTGCTAGCTTCTTCTGCCTTTTAATAATTTCGTGCTTCCCTCCGGAATATTCTTCCAAGAAGAGATTAATAATTGAATCTATAATTAGTAGTTTATAGGTTCCTGCTTCTAAATGGCATTTCTCAGAAACACTAGAAAAAAGTATATTCATATATGTGAAATATATATTAGTAAATTTTTTTAAACTCTAAACCACATCCTTATTTTCATTTGTTTCGTTTTTGTGTCATATTTTTTCCGACGTCAAAGCTATAAACTGTTGAACGTTTCATATATATATATATATATATATATATATATATATATATATATATATATATATATATATATATATATATATATATATATATATATATATATATATATATATATTAAATACAGAGTCCGGCAGTTAATATCAACAGAATAGTTACAATATAGAAAAATACTTTATATTTTGAGTTTTAACTGATAATAACTTCATTGATTATGGTTTTTTTCCTTTCTCAAGGTTCGTCCGCGGCTTTACCGCCCCGATGGCACTTCAATCTTTGGCTTATTGTGCATGCCTTAATCTTTTTTACTCTACCCATTCCAAAATCACTATGCCTTGAACTAGTGTGCATAGCAATTGGTAGGGTAAAGTTTTATAATGCTCTGTCTCCGGTCTAGGCTGACCGTAGATCAGTTGTCTTTTGCAATCCAGGGCTTTATACTCGCACAAGATGTGCTGCGCTAATTCCTTCCCCTCGCCGCAGAGTCTGCATGCAAAGTCCCTCTTGAACCGCCCCATTTTATGCAGGTGTTTCTTGATGGCCATGTGTCCTGTCAAGAGACCTGTTATGTATCTGAACTGTCCTCTGCTAAGATGTAACAGTTTCACATCACTCTCTGAACTGAGTTCGTCAATTACTGACTTCCCGTGTCTGAGCCCTGGTCAGTCTACCCAGTACACCTTGTGTTCTTTTCTGTCCCAGGACTTAATAGGTCCAGACCAGAACCGATTCTGGTCCCATAAATGGTTCTGCTAACACTCCCTTCGCAAGACTGTCAGCTTCTTCATTGCCTTTGACCCCCTAGTGACCCGGCACCCAGATGAGTGTGACCTCATTCTGCCCAGTCAGGTCGCTCATCTCATCTTTGTTAGCTGGCTGTCCAGTTGACATAAACTTCAAAGATAAAAATATATATTGTTGCTTGTACACTCCAGTGTCAATAACATTATCTGTCCTCGTCTAGAACACTTTTTAGACTCCTGTCAACTTAGCTGCCTAATTTATATCCGTTGTCTAGACCCAATCTAAGCCTTTATTCAAAATTAAAATAATAATTGCCAAAAGATAATACATTATTTTACTTAACTAATATAATTTCACTTTATTTTATAAAATAATACAAACCTGTTGAGCAGCTCAAACTGGTGTTCTAAGTTATACGCTCTTGCATATAATATATTTTCCAAGACCGTAGTCTGATTTAAACTAAAACGGTCTGAAATTGCCCTGATTCGACTTGGACGACTTTAAATAGAGGTTAAGGTAATATATAGTGACATGTTATTGTGAGAAAATGTTATATATATATATATATATATATATATATATATATATATATATATATATATATATATATATATTTACTGTTGTGTTTGATGAACTAAAGCACTTCTGTCATGAATAAGATATATTAAAAAAATCTGGACGCAGCAAGTGCGTTATGATAGTGATTTTTCATTAAAATGTTTTAAACAGCAAATATGTGATTTTTTTTGTTTGGAAACAGACATGAAATATTTGGTTACCAGTATAACCTATATAGTAGAAACAATGTACTATATTTCATCAAAATAACTTTATTGTTTGAAAATTAAAAAAAAAAATCCGAAAATATACTTAAAATGTTCCCGAAAAAACTGGTTCCTGGCCAACAAACATTAGCTTAATAGCAATTTGAGCAATTGAAATTGGAAACATATAAGGCGTTCAATGAAGAATAAAATAAAATTTATATTACCAACAATTTATGAGCCAGTCTATGATTGTAAAAATAATTTTATAAGATGTATCTTAAGACACCCTATAATTAACATACACAATTATTAACTCGCATCTTGTATAATAACGGATATATAGTGAGATTTACAGTAGAATTGCATCACCCTGTATATATCAAAACAGATAAAAACTGAAACTAACCTCGGATATAGGTTCTAGAGGGCCTTATTTGCACTAATTTGAAGAAATCTTTTCAAGATTCAGAGATGGTGGTCGTCACAAAACGAATTTTTTCTACGAAAATTCGCTAAATGTTATAAATCATTAAACGATACAACTCTATAAATGAAGCAACTGCTAAAGCATCACAGAAAGGATCTATATGACATGAATTTTCTACAAATATTTTCTTAAAATAAAGGACAGTGACTGTTGAAGCTGAAACTTTATGGTTTGAAAAACACTCTTTTTGTAAGATTTTTTTCTACATAACACTTATTCGTTTCAGGTTTTTTACCTAAATGTTGCCAATTTTGACGTTTTTAATCGCGACTTTGAAGTTCCAAAAGGAAAATCCCAATATTTCTTTAAATACCTATAATTTTTTGTCTTTAACTTACAAATCTAAGTTTTGGTAGATAATTTACTTGCTATAATGTGAACCCGCGTACTAAATGTAATTATGATAACTTTGTTTTTTTTTTTAAGGAAAATTTAATCAAAATCGAAACTGACCACAGACGTGAGTTCTAGGGGTCGCAATTCGTGCTCATTTGAAGAAAATTTTCCTTAGTCGGGATCTCATAAGTAAATTTTTCCTACAAAAATTCACTAAAAGAAAACAAAAGGTTTTTTAAATTAGATAAATGCTTATTTGCTTTTTCCCTATATTAAGGTAAATTGCAACATCTTCCCTGATCTATTTACGGTTAATCCTCACCATGATTTTTAAATTCTGTAAATACAGATGCACCATAAATTCTATTAAATATAACCTTTGAGAATATTCTTTAGAATATATGTTAAAAAAGGATACAATGTGTTATCTGTGTCTATAAAAATAACTTTGCCTCCAACGTAACCATTAGCACTAGATATTTGGGCAGTCACACTTAAGGTGTGTGCCAATTGCGTTTTACCTGTGCGTGATTCTCCAAACACCTCGGTTATTGAGAGGGACTCAATGCCTCCGCCTAAAAGTTCACTGGAGAAATTTTTCACAATTAAAATTATTATTTACACTATTTTTGTATCAAATACTAAAAAAATATATTTCCTTATATATATATATATATATATATATATATATATATATATATATATATATATATATATATATATATATATATATATATATATACATATACCATTTGCTTTCCATAATTTTCAGTGCAATATTAAAAATGACAAAAATAAAATACCGTCCCACATTATATCCTAACTTTCATACATCACTGTGATAATCAACTGTCATCTGAAAGACTTTTTCATAAAATAATTTTGATGACTTTAATTCTAATGCCCCTTTCTAAACATCTCGGACTTTAATTTCATAAGAAAATGTCTGATGTCTAGTCAACAATCAACCACCTGTATCTTGCCCTTCCCCTGAATAAATTTCACTTAAAAACAATCCGAACCACTTGTTGGACTGTTATATGTGTACACAATTTAAAGTTGATACATCAATCCTTTCGAAATTATCACTTGAACTAACAATAAATATCCTTAAAATTTTTTTTTTCATATTTTGAGACTTTTTACATTGTTTCAGCTAAACAAAAAAAATTAATTCTGTTCCTATTACCATATATTTCCACACATTCAAGACGGTTGTAGAAATAAAAATATATTCAAAATATAACATCTGTAATTATGCATTTTTTCATATGTTCATAAAAAATTATAAACTTACTCCAATTTCTGACTCCCCGTACTTATTTTAAACACTTCATTTCTTTGTTTAGAAATTTCTAGTGCGGTAACGAAGCCACTGTTCTGCGATATTTTGTTGGCGGCTTCCTTGATTTGACTCACTTTGAAATCAGTAAAGCCTTTGATTTGCATTAATTTTTTCCTGGTCGTCATTTGCACCCCCTTTACCGTGTTAATTCCAATTTTTTTAAGCATTGCTATGTCGTCCGATGACACGCCCTGCTCGATTAACAAATGTATATCTTGGAAAAAGACTTCATCGTCATCTTCATAATCTGATTCTAAAATCTCCATTTCAATTTTTTCTTCTTCGATTTGGATTTTCAAATCTTCTGCCATTTTAAATATACTTATTTTTAATTTTTATTAATAATTTTAATAAAGCAGAACACTATTTTAATGAGATGATGCCACAAACAGAAAATCAGAATTGCTTTGCAATTTAAATTTTTTTCTTCAATTGTTTTTGAAAATGTAATGCAATGCAGCCAACCATAGAAATATAAGGACAAAAGTTTCAAGGAATGATCTAACCATATATTATATCCTTTCTCTATTATTTATATGCACATACGTCATATGTGATATATTTGCTGATAATGTTAGGTTATCGTGTTTTGGTGTTTTATGGTTTTATGAAAATTGTATTTAAAATTTTTATAACTTTTAATGTGTTTCCTATAGAATATTCAAATAGAATAGAATAAGTTACAGATTTATTATGCATAAGAAATGGCATTTAAATCAAAACTATATTAAAGGTAGGATTTTATTTTGTTGAGGGTTAAGGTGTTCTCTTGTGAATATAATTACACAGTGCATAAACGGTAGAATCGACCGAACGTTACTTATTCATTATTCAAGATTATTTTTATATTCAACAATTTATAGGTGAATAATCATGAAGGCAGATATGTGTTTAATTTTAAATGAAAAACAGGTTATGCATACTTAAAACAAGAAGTCAATAGATAACTTAAATATATTTTTAGATGGTTGGTGGAGCTCATTCTGTTTGTAGTGTATTAATATGCAAAAATAATTATAAAAAAGTCTGGACGCAGCAAGTGCGTTATGGTAGTGAATTTTCATAGAAATGATCTGGCACAAAATATTTTATTATAACTTTTTTTTCTTGTAACATAGAAATCGAAATTTTGGTGTATAGTTTACTTTTAGTGAATTTTCTTTAAAAAAATTCACTAATGAGGAGATCTCGACTTTTGAATTTTGAAAAAAAAATTTCTTCAAATGAGCGCTATTTAGGACCCCTGGAACCCAAATCCGAGGTCGGTTTCAGACTTTATATGTTTATATATATATATATATATATATATATATATATATATATATATATATATATATATATATATATATATATATGCACTGGATAGGAAGCAATGGAAACGTATTACCAAGCTATGGGCCTAAATGGCCTGTGAATGCTTAATATATATATATATATATATATATATATATATATATATATATATATATATATATATATATATATATATATATATGTTTATATATTTATGTGTCACACCTATAACTAAAAAAATAATGGACCGATTTTGATAAAATTTGGTGAGTACCTTCCTTTCGCGAGTGGCTTGGATAAGTTCGTTATCCAGGAAAAGCCGCCGAGGTTTTCCCGGAAAATTTTGTGTTTTTTTTCGAAAAAAATTCATATCTCCGGAATTAACAAAGTAAGGGCAACGAAATTTGATACACGGGTTTATATCGTTATATGTAAGCTACCTACCAAAATTTAGCGCTGTCGGTTAAAGGACAAAAAAGTTACAGGCATTTAAAGAAAAATAAATTTGGGTTTTCCTCAAAACGTCAAAGTCGCGATTTTAAACGTCAAAATTGTTAATATTTAGGCAATGAACCTGAAATTAATATGATCTATGGAAGGAAAATATCTCAAGAATAATGTTTTACAAAGCCTGAGCTCTTAGTTTCAATCGTCATTGTCCTTCATTTTACTAAAATATTCCCGGAAAATTCATTTCAAATAGACCCTTTCTCTGATACTTTAGCAGTAGTGTTGGCTATAGAGTTTATCGTTTAATGGTATATCATTTTTGTCGAATTATCTTAAAAAATCATTAAAGCGCAATATTTCCGTTATTATTCAAGTTACGAAAAAAAGTTGTATACATTAATTGTAGGGTGTCTTAAGCTACATCTTAAAAAATATTTCCACAATTACAGGGTGGCCCATAAGTCGTTGGTGATTCAAATTTTCTTTTTTTTTAGTGAATTTTTTTCATCGAACACGCCCTATGTTATTGCATTTTTGTATTTTCCATCGAAATATAATACATCTTTGTAAGAAAAGAAATTCGGGACGCAGCAAGTGCGTTATGGTAGCGAATTTTCATTAAATGTTTCAAATTGTGAATCAATTTGCTATTAACCTATAAGGTTGACCAGAAAACCAGTTTTTTCGGGAAAAATTTAAGTTTACTTTCGGAAATTTTTGTACATTTTCAAACAATAAAGTTATTTTGATGAAATATGGTACATAGTTTCTAATATATAAATTATACTGGTAACCAAATTTGGTGCCTGCTTTCTTAAAAAAACATATTTGCTATTAGAAACATTTTTATGAAAATTCACTACCATAACGCACTTGCTGCGTCCCGAATTTTTTTTTCTTACAAACATGCATCGTATTTCGATAAAAAAAAATCAAAAATTCATTAACGAAGACCGTTAAAGCATCAACTGTACAAAACCGACAGACAAAGCATCAGAGAAAGGGTCTATTTGAAATGAATTTTCTGTAAACATTTTTCTAAAATGAAGGGCAATGACGATTCAAACTGAAACTTAAGGGTTCGCAGAACACTCTTTTTGCAACATTTTCTTTTCACAATCCGTATTTTTTTCACGTTCTTTGCCTAAACATTGCCAATTTTGACGTTTTAAATCGTGAATTTGACGTTTTAAGGAAAACTCCAAATTGTTTTCTTTAACTGCCCATAACTTTTTGTCTATAAACTAACAGAGCTATTGTGATAGGTAATTTACCTATAATGAGATAAACCGGCGTACCAAATTTGGTTGTCCTTACCTTGTTATTTCCGGAGATCTACATTTTTTTAGAAAGAAAACACAAAATTTTCCGGGAAAACCTAGGCCGATTTTGCTGGCTAACGAACTTGTCTAAGCCACTAGTAAAAGGAAGATACTCACCAAATTTGATCAAGATCAGCCCATGATTTTTTGAGTTATTGGTATATATATATATATATATATATATATATATATATATATATATATATATATATATATATATATATATATATATATATATATATATATAATTCAAACTGACCCCGTATATGTGTTCTAGGGGGCCTAATTAGCGCTCATTTGAAGAAATTTTTTTAAATTCAAAAGTCGTGATCAGCTCATTAGTGATTTTTTTTTAAAGAAAATTCACAAAAAAACTTCTGAGGTATTTTGGAGTCGGTTAAAAAAGACCGCCTATTAGAGAAATGCATATCACTGCTGCCACCATTTGTTAAACGTGTTATGAGGTAAATTAAGGATAACTCAAAAACTACTAGTCAGGTCTTAATCAAATTTATATGGGACCACATGCGAAGTACCAGCTTTTAAATCATCAAAATCAGTTGACCTAGAAAAAAATTCTGAGGTAACAAACATAAAATAATCAAGTCGCATTGAGAACCTCCTCCTTTTTTGAAGTCGCGTAATAAAGCAGAATAGCGATTAAAGCAAACCTAAGGCTCTGTAAAATAGACTTCTGATCAGGTTTCTTCTAGCTTACCCGCATTTATTTAGGCATCTTTGTTAAAACTCGCCAATTTTGATGTTTCAAATCTTGACTTTGACGTTTTAAAAAGAAAAACTAACTATCGTTTGTCGAGGGGCAACTGTATACCAAATTGGAAGACGATATCTGAATTCCTTTTAAAGTCACAGTGGCTACTAATAGACAAACTTATGCCCAGTTTTACAAAGCTCGATTAAACATTTAACGGCCGGTTAGTTATCCAAGGCCTAATACAGCTAATCACAGCTTCAAAGTAGTTGTTTGTCATGGCAAAAATTCTAATCATAATCTGTGATTGGTCATCTGAAGCCTTGATAACTAACAGTCCGTTAAATATTGAATCGAGCTTTTGAAACTAGGCAAAAAAGTTTTTGTTTCCAAATCAAGTTTTCTATATCTGTTGACACTTTGTGCGACGTTTCACCGAATTTCTTTTTTATTTATGTTATCGATGCGATGTGGAAGTAATACAGTCCTGTCCTATTTGATTTTTTTGATTACTCATTTCCGGTAAAACCGGAAATTGTACAGAAGCCTGACTACGGTGGGTTACTAGTATTCATATAATTATGTAAAATATTCCGAAGAACCCAGTGTTCGATACTTGTATGAAAAAAGTTACGGAGGTTTTTTAAGCAATGCTACACCTCAACCACAAATATACAAAAAATGGTTAAGTTTATGAAAGTCTAGAATAGAAACAAATTTATTCTAAATTTAATTGTCTATCAAAGGCAACATATTTCAATCATCTGAGAAAAGTTTCTTTGTCTAGCAGCGCCATCCACATGTGTAATAATAAGAATATATTTTTGCGCAATGTGCAAGCCTTTTGCGTCTCTAATCTAGCACTTTAAACAATTTTCAAAAGTCACATTTAATTTTAAAGAATGGCGTATGGAATTTTAAGGGAATAACCCCTAAGAAAGTCACGGGACCTGCGTTGAATCTAGAGGTACTGCGCGCAGTATACAGGATTTTAAGGAGGTGTAGCTGCAAAATGGGATAAGGGTAGCTTATAGTGGTCCAACTAAGCTGTTTTTTTTCGCACCTTTCGCTCACATTTCGTTTATATCTGCTTCCCCGCCCAGAACCCTCATTCACTCCTGGTCCCGTAGCTTTCTTATTGGCTGTTTGCAAGATAATTTTCTTTCACAATGTGCTAATCTTCTTGTGGCATTCAGAAGGGGTTCTAAACATGTTTCTGACACACAAAAAAAATCTAAAAACAAGCCGGACGCCATCTTGGACGACGTCGTAACTGGAAAATGTACCAGGTGGCGGATATCCACCCAAGTCTAAAATACTTACTAAGACTCCTACTAAATTTTCCTGAACAAAAATTCTCCATACGCGACCTTTCCCACGGGACTGCAGTCAGGTAGTCGATTATTAGGAGACAAATAAAATTGCATTATGTATCATAAAATTAATGGAAATATAACGCACTTTCTACGGGCCGACATTTTATTTATATCCTTTTTCCAGTTGTTGTTTCTCTGATAAAGAAAATTTTGTTGAAGAAATTATCATTGACCTTAAAACTGTGTCCTAAGACTGTATCCTTCTTTTTTAGCAACAATATTTAACCTTCATCTAATAAAAATTGTTATTATTGCTACCGCTCTATCTTTGGTAATGACATAAATTTTAGAACACTGGCGAGTCTACAAAATGTGTCCAACCTTTATATAGAAATAGTGAAATAGCGATGAAATAAGGCTCTTGAAACAAAACACTAGAACCCGCTTTCCGACATTAGTTTGTTGATGTAACGCCACTCTATTGTTATTACAATTTAATCAACACTAATTAGGTAATCAAGGAAGTTGCTTCCACCTAAATCTCGTCTCTTCTCTGAGAATTCCTGTAGAAGGTTGCGTGTAAAGATAACATACGAATAATTCAGACATCTCATTAGGAAGCGGAAATTTTGTAGTATTGATTAAGCACCCTCTATTAGGGCTTACAAGTGATGCGCATACTCAACTAACAGTTAAAACCCTTACGCAACAGTTTTCGCTAGGGTTTATCTACATTTGCGTAGTTTAAGAGCCACATACCTGAAATACGACTACCGCTTGAACTTCCTCACCTTGCCAGGATTTCAGCTGCTACTGGAACGGAATAAGTGTTAGATATACGGCTGTGTTAGTAGGTTCAACATTAAAAAGAAAATAGAGTTTAAGTATTGATATAAACTTAATTGTGCAGCACTAACACTTCACCACATTATGTCAATTAAATGTTTCCTGGTTACACAGTGCAAGAAAAATTTGTTCATCCGAAAATACGGTTCTTTTTGTTGAGTACATATTATAAACATACGTAGAGACTTACTCTGGCTTTACAAACATTCAATTTCTATTCTGTAACCGGTTTCGCTGCTTGACAGCACCAACAGATAGGAGAAAACTTAAGCAGAGAAACCGGTTAAAAAGCAAACAATTAGCATTTTTGAAACCAGAGAAATAGTCTCTACGTTTTTGTTTTGTATGGAACCGTCTGACCAAGTGAGGGCAACACTAGTTAATAATTTTAAGTACATTTTACCCATTTATATATCTAAGGTGTCGGCTTTTATAAAGTTATTGAAAATTCATTATTTTCCTACTTTTTGTCACATTTCTATACTTTTATACACAAAGTGAGTCAACGATTGAATAAACATAGTTTATCTGTAATAAATTGTCATTAGCCCAGGTGCCGGTATTGCATTTGAACAAGTTGAATATCTGCACGTTCCGCCCTAAGGATGGAGCGTAAAGCTCTCGGTCCCGTGTTTCTACGATGTTGTGAATGTGTAAGATCCCTATCCTCCTTACAGAAAGGCAGGGGTTCGGCAAACTTTTCAGGATAGTGAGGTGAAACTGCTTCCTGGCGTCGGATATTGGCCATAGTTGCGGAAATTGGCCGATGTTAAGGTAAAAAAAGAATGATTTGTCGTTTATGTGTGAACCTTTTAAATAAAATTATATTTATATTGTAGGGCAGCATAAATTTGGTATTTTTTTATAAAACACGCTGTCTGTTATTAGATTGTTTAATTCCGCCTGTGATTCTACAACTTTGTTATTATATGTTTGATACACAGGGTGTGCCAATTCAAACTTTTCACATCGACTTTCTTTTCAAGAAGGATACACGCATAAGTTTCGGTGTTTTAGAACCTACACCTTCAGCAGGGGCCTTAAGTAACCTTAAATTTTAAGTGGCACCCTATGTTTAGTGACAACTTATTTTGAAGCTCTCTTGTTGCCCTTGTTCTGCTCACTACAGCATCCCACTTTTAGCTAATTTTCATTAAAAATTTGCTAATAGTGTAGCCACGACGGAAAACTTTGAAAAACGTTTCTTCAGATAAGCGCGAATTTGGATCCCTAGAACCCAGAACCAAGGTCCGTTGAAATTTTTATATGTTTATGTGTATATATATATATATATATATATATATATATATATATATATATATATTTATATATATATATATATATATATATATATATATATATATATATATATATATATATATATGTATATATATATATATATATATATATATATATATATATATATATATATATATATATATATGTATGTATGTATATATCCGAGCGATAATTTAAAAAAAATACTCAACTGATTTGAACGAAACTTGGCACATATCTTCATTGTATTAAGGCCGCGGACGGGTTCCTATATCAGCTATGACGGACACTTCTCCCCCAAAATATACAAAAATATTTTTGAAAAGGCTATAGTTTTGTAACTATCAGAGTAACTGAAATTAGGCTTTAAATGTCGCTAGAGACAGTGCAAATAAACCTATGTTATTAATTTGAACTAATTTGGTACACAATATGTAGAATTTTTTCCAAATTAAAATTAAATTGAAACGGCTTAGTGGTTAAAGTCTAATTCCTGACAGACAGAGTAGTTAACTGCCATGCGTGGATTGATTTATACAACGGGTATAAACCATACATCAAAGGTAACCAAACTAAATATATACTAGGCATAAAACATACTACCCGAACCAACAATCGTGAAATCTCGGCAATTAGGAAAAATGAGAGACGGTAGGAAATTATAATTTTTTAAGTGATTGTTATTTAACTGAGGGATTCAATCAATTCCTAAAATACGCTATGTTTTTAACTGAAAGGTGCCGCGTTATTTAAGGAATCTCCAATTCGGACCGAACTAAAGGGCTGGGTAACACTTCTGGTAAGATGGTAGAGGAGCATTTAATAATGCATTACCTATCTCCCTCTACGAAGCCACTATCGCTAGAGGGGTGGAACCTACCGTTTGTGGCTGGATCGGAAGCATGCTTCACAATCGGACCGTTATTACCTCGTTGTAGGGGAAGGTGGTCAGCTTCAGGGCTGCGATAGGGTGCCCTCAGGGGGGGGGGGCGGTTCTTTTCCCCCTGCTGTGGTCCCTCTTTGTGGACGATTTGCCGGCTATTCCGGGGCTGTGGGAGGTTGAGGTCTAGGCGTATGCTGATGATCTAGTCATAATGGCTGGAGGCAAATCTGAGAAGGAACTAGCAAGTACTCTTTAAGAGGCACTAAATGTAGTGAATGATTGGTGTCGGAGGGAACAGATGTCTGTGAACCCCCGCAAAACAACCATTGTTCCATTTACCAGAAGAATAAGAAGGCTGGGCAGATTAAAACTACCTATTCTTATGGAGGAAACGATACCATTTACGGAACAAGCAAAATATCTGGGGGTTACCCTAGATAAGAAGCTCAACTGGGATGTACGGTTAGAGAATGTAATCCGCAGGGCTAAACTGTCCCTGTCGATATGCCGTACCATCTGTGGAAATAACTGGGAAACAAACCCCCAACAGATGCGCTGGCTCTATGTAATGGTTATCAGACCAATGATAACATATGGAGCCATAGTTTGGTGTCCCAAGGCACTTCGTGGTATCGCGAGGGGCAAACTGGCTCATCTACAGAGACAAGCTTGTCTGATGATAACGGGAGCGATAAGCATCGCACCATCAGCCGCCCTGGAGGTCCTCCTTAATATTCTACCTCCCCACATAAGGCTGGAGAGGGTGGCGGGGTGGACAACTTACAGATTAAAACAAACGGCCGACAGTATGACGAAGGAAATCAGTCTGGGAGGGTCCGGACACCTCGGTAACATTGAGGGTCATGGGATTCTGGGAATGGTCTCAGACTTGATGCCTACAAAGATCAGTAGGGATCTGTCCTTCAAGACAATCCTCCCGGAAAGGCAGGACTGGGAACGAAATCAAACAACCCTATTGAGAGCCGATCTCTGCTGGTATGCTGACGGTTCCACAACAAATATGGGAGTAGGAGCCGGCGCATATGGGGGCAACACCGATGCTAGACAATCAACTAGCCTCGGCAAGTACGCAACCATACACCAGGCAGAAGTGTATGCCATCGAGATGTGTGTAAGGGAAAGTATAGAAAACCAGTGTGCACACAAATTGATAAAGATATATACAGATAGCCAAGCTGCAATAAAGGCTCTTGGTTCCTACCGTTGCAATTCAAAAATGGTATGGAGTTGTAAATTTGCCCTCGACAAACTGGGCAGCTGTAATGAGGTGTCGCTGGTCTGGATACCGGGTCAGTCGGACTATGATGGCAATATTGCGGCCGACGCGCTTGCCAGAAGTGGTGTCCAGAGGGACTTTATCGGGCCAGACCTGGTGCTGGGGATAACAGCATGCACAGTAAAACACACCTTAAAAACCTGGACTGAAAGAATGACAATCCAGCAATGGCAAAATCTGCCAGTATTAGCTCACTCTAAGGCCTTCATAAATGGCCTGCCTGAGTCAAGAGCTAAAAACCTTCTAGTGCTAAACAGACAACAACTGAGTACTCTAGTCGGCCTGTATACAGGACACTGCCGCTTGCGTCACCACATGCACCGAATTGGAGTCTGTCACGAAACTGAGTGCCGGCTGTGTATGGAGAGTGACGAGACAGCAGAGCACGTACTATGTTCCTGTCTGGCGGCTGACAGGACTAGATACCTGATTTGGCAAGATAAAACTTGCTCCGGAAGATCTGGATCAACTTTCGCCCACAAAGATTATCGACCTCTGTAGGAGGCTGGCTTTGTTGGGTGAAATATAGACCATTAGGCGTGAGCCACAATAGACCTTATGGTGGCGATGGAGGGACCGGTATGGCCCACTCACATTCAAACCTTACCTAACCTATTTTAATCAAATTTGGTGAATATCTAGCCTTAAGAAAGGTCTTACTACATACTAAAATTAAACTTTCTAAGTTTATAGAAAATTGAGTTATTGAAGCATTTAATAAAAATTCACTACCTTAACGCACTTGCTGCGTCCCAAAGTTTTTTATATATAATTAAAAGCACCACCATTTTATAACTTTTAAGTATGCCCTATATCTGTATCTTGTTGCTTTTGAGTTATTTTAATATATCTATTTTGTTCAATACCCAAATTATATTTCTTGTTATGGTTGTTGACAGAGCCTAAATTGAAAGTTAATGAATTTTTGATGTCAACAATTGTTTTCATGGCTATTACAAAAGAGAAATATTAAGATATTGAATAAAATAGATGAATTAGAATAACTTAAATGAACAAGCTATAGGTATAAAGACATATATAAGTGTGGTGTTTTTAATTCTGTTTAACATAACATTATATATATATATATATATATATATATATATATATATATATATATATATATATATATATATATATAACGAAACATTTGCTAGATGTACACGGCTCTATTTTACACGCAGTATAATATGAAATTTTTTACTTTTACAAAAAATTTTTTTACTACCTACGGCATAATTTAGGCCAAGCAGACTTTTGCGCAGTGCAAACCACATAAAAACAGTCAACTTTTAAAAACGTAACAGCGAATTAACTGAAAACTGCGCTAAAGATTGCTTTCGCCTACATTTTTGTTGACCATTTTATATAAGTTTAAAGCCTTTAAAATAAAACAAAAATGTTTAAAGTGCGTTAAATATCAGCAAAAAGTATCTTCCACAGTTGCAATAATAAGAAGGAGGGATACAAAATATCCCATCCAATATTTGAAGAGGATTGCATTTCGCTGCGGCTCGAATTCCAAATAAGCCCAGCCAGCCTTCTAATAGAGAAATCGCTTTATATTCTGCAGGGATTTTCACGTTTCGATAGTGGTTCTGGCTCAGGATTTATCTATTTGTCTTTTTATCTTTTAAATGAGGTTTCTGGCGAATAAAGGAGAAAAATTCTTAGTGAAGTAATGAGTTTTGATAAGCCTTATTTAATACTTTTTTTTAAATAGTTTTAATTACAAGTCTAAAATTTGCATGTTTAACAGTCGAAGCTCACATGACACCAAATTATTTGTAGTTCATAAATTACGCAAAATATAAAAATTTAATCATGAAAAAGTATGCTATTTTGAACCCGTCAAATTACGTTTAATTTGTTGATATTTGTTTTATTGAATTTCTGATATTAATGAAAACGAAATGATTTTGCCGCGCAAAATAATAGATGGGAATTTATAGTCCCTTTGAATGAAATATTGTACGTAGGAAGTGGGTTAGGGTAGCGAATTTTTATAGAAATAATCAATGCATTTTTTTACTATATATATATATATATATATATATATATATATATATATATATATATATATATATATATATATATATATATATATATATATATATATATATATATATATATATATATATATATACAAGATAGCGTCAAGTGATCTGTCTGTGGTTGGTAGTGAGCTTTTTTTTTCAACAACACACCACGAGGGCTTACAGCCTAAATACTATCGTACCGTGAGTGTCGACAAGGAGGAAGGAGGCAACTTTTTAATTCTGTACTTGAAGGTTTGGAGGTTCAAGGGAGAAGGAAAAACATGTGCCGGCAAGGAATTCCACAACTTGGAAGTCATCGGGACAAAACAGCAGGCATAACAAGATGATCTATGTCTGGTGACCTGGGCAGTAAAAGAGTGCATTCGCTCTGTTGCCCTGGTAGATCTGTTGGGGACAGCAGGTGGAGGAACTATGGAAGAAAGCTCCTCTGAGCAGTGCTCGTGCAGATATCTATAAAAGAAAGAGAGGTCGCCAACGGCACGTCGGTGGGCAAGGGATGGCAGCCTTTAAGTGAGGATAAGGTCACCGATGAGACGTATAGCTCTCTTCTGAATGGAGTCCAGGATATCGAGTGTAGAAGCGGCAGCGGCACTTCAGATGTGGGAGCAGTATTCGACGTTTGGCCGTATTTGTGAAGTATATAAGGTATAGAGACTAGCTGGTGAAAAGTATTTGCGAACCCGGAAGAGGAAACCTAATTTCTTAGCTCTTTAAGTTAAAGAAAAATGAACTTATAAAATAATTAGATAAAAAGCTGCCTGAAAATGTACGTGATAATAGTGTGCTTAGGGATTACGTTAAGATTTCGGAATGTAAATGTGAAAATGGCGGATAATTGGAAGAGTTTCATGATTCATATAGCACAGAAAGTGGTGCAGCGCAATGCAATCAAGTAGACTGTGTCAAAAACTTTTTAATGGTGAATCACCTGCAGAATGAGATTATTATGGTAAAAAAACTGGTGTCTCAAGTAGAACACCGAGTCATAGATCAACAAACTATTATTAGTTTAATAAAAATAGTTCTACAAATGCGAAAGAAAATACAGGGATCCATGATACGAAAAAGAAAGAGAGATACTCTGACGTGAGTAAAAAAATATAGATTAAAGTGAAAAGGCTGGAAGCGAAAATAAGTCATATCAAAAAGATAACAACGAAAAAATAAGCCAACAGATAGGTGACAAGAAATACGCTATGGCGAGCGGTGATACTGTGGCTAATCGTGACAAACCATCAAAATGGATCAGAGAAAGTAATGTTAGTGATTCATTAAAAATCCAGGGGACTGCTGATGTTGCTTGGATATATGTTGATAAAATTAAAGGCAATATTAAAGATTTTTAAATGGTAGAATGTTTAAAAGAACAATAACCTAATTAAACTTTTCAGTGTTTTAAACTTAATTCCAAAGAAAACAACAGCAGCTTCAGGATTGGGGTTGACATGCAATATAGGGCTGACCTTATGTGCGGTAATAAGTGGCCGAGTGGGGTGATGGTTAAAGACTATAAATTTTTTCCAAAGAAATCAAGTGGAGAGTTAGCGACAGGAGCTGAAAATAGGACAGATACGAACACACACAAACGAAAGTAGGAATTTACAACTTGACCTCAATATTGGAAATAATACAGACGTTGGGTTATTAGACCTCAGAAAAAAAAATGTCGGTAAGCATAATGCACGTGAATATACAATGTTTGACGAACAAATTGAATATAGTGTAATTGTTTCTGTCAAAGAAAAAACCTTTATTCTTGTGTTTAAGTGAACACTGGTTAACGGTGGACAATATCGACATAGTTAAAATTAACGGTTATTGTAAAATAGGCGAGTATGTTAGAAAAAAATATAAGCATGGAGGCTCTGCAAACATTTGTCGCGGAATCAATAGCGGTTTTGTGTAAACCTCTGTTAGATGTTCAAATCTTGTCGATTGATCTATATTTTGAGTGTACATCAATTAGTTATTACGATAATATTTGTATAGCAACTATATACCGGTCACCATCCAGTAACTTTAAAAACTTTTGTTTGCGATTGACTGAAGCGTTAGGTAAACTATCCAGAAGGTTTGTAAATATATTTGTTACGGGAGATCTGACTCAGGACAACGATGACTCTTCATCTCATAAAACTTTAAAAGATATATTTGACTCTTTTAAAATGGTGTCACTGGTAGAAATACTGGTGATTAAGTACCAGCTCAAGCATAGACCATGCACTAATAAATATACTACAGGGGGTAGAGTCTCAAAATTATGACCCTGGTATTTCTAATCACTATGTTCAATAAATTAAAACTGAAGTAACTTGTCAAACAACATATAGTTGTAATAAAAAAAGAAAATTAGTATCTCGCAAAATTAAAGAAAGCTCAATTTCAGAATTTAAAGTAAGATTTGCAGATTCATACCGTTGCCAGTCAGAAGTTAACAGCACAGATGTAAATGAAATATTTCATGCTTTTTCTGATGCTTTGCTATGATCTTTTGAAGTATCATATCCAGCAAGAAAAATGGCTGTTAATACCAGTTACAATACAAAGCATAAAGTACGATTTTCAGAGACTTTAAAAAAGAAACTTAACGATCTAAGAGTTTTAAATGTGTTGAGAAAGAGTGGAAATAATGAAGAAATTAAACAAATCTATCTGACCTTAAAAAGTAAATAAAAAAAAGTGAGGATAACAAAACAAGAACATTTTTCAAACGTTGTCGAAAATGCAGCTAAGAAAACGAAAAACCTATGTGAAATTGTAGGAGATAAAATGGGTAAGGCCAAGGTTGCTAAAGAAATGTGTCAGATAAAAGTAGGAGATAAACTAGTAAAGGACAATAAAGAAAAGTCAGACTTGTTTGCTAGGCATTTCACGACCACCGTAACAGAAAAATTAAATTCTCACTTTAGGGGTGGTGTGCCGGGAAGCTGCACCACGGGAATTTACAATGATAAAACTGGCTTTGTCTCGCTGGTAACGAAAGAAGAGGTCATCGGTTTAATAAATAAACTTCCCAACAAAAAGTCGTGTGGCTTCGACGACATGCGAGTTTTAATAATAAAAAATGTGCTAGTGAATTATCAGAGGCGTTACCTGAGATAACAAATGCATGCATAAGACTAAGTCAGTTTCCAAGGGCACTCAAATTTGCAAAAATAATCGCAGCTTTTAAAATAGGAGACCCAGAAAATTTAGAAAACTATAGGCCCCTATCCGTTTTAAGCATACTATCGAAAATAATAGAGCGGCAAATATGTGACAAGATAATAATATTTTTGAATAGACATAAAATTATTACTTATTTTCCGCACTGATTTAGACAAGGTTTTTCGACTGAAACAGCAGTGACTAGCTATATACAAGAAATAAATGATAAACTGGATCAAAAGGAAAGCGTCGTAACACTGTTTTTTGACCTATCATGTGTATTCGACACCGTGGATATAAAGTTTGTTTCTGATAGGCTGGATATGCTGGGTATACGTGGGGTAGTAAATAGCCTTATAACCTCCTATCTCACAGACAGGCAATTATATGTCAAAGTTGGAGAGGCAGAATGCGATGCGTATAAATTGCCTCTTGGTACTCCACAGTGTCGTTGACCCACTTGTATTTCTTTTATATGTCAATGATCTTCCAAACCACATAACTGGTGGTAGGGTATTTATGTATGCTGACGACACTTCGATTGTTGTGAGTGGTAGGACTGTGGGGGACGTTGAGCAAAAAGCAGACATTCCGACAGCGCCTCTAAACCTGACATACGCACTATACGCAGACGACACTACCATCCTAAGCAACTCCACTCAGCTGAGGATAATAACCGGACGACTTCAGACCGCTGTAATCGAGCTGCAAGGCTGGTATAGGATATCCCTTCTAGCCATAAACCCCGATAAATGTTCAGCAATCCTATTTTCCAAGAGGAGACACACACCTCACAAACACGTATCATTAGACAACGATCTAATTTCGTGGCAATATTCTGCCAAATACCTCGGGGTTTTCCTGGACAAACACTAACATGGCGCCCCCATGTCCAACACGCCCGACGAAAAGCCTCGATGTTCATCTCGAAGCTGTTCCCACTTCTAAATAGAAATTCCAAATTGTCAATGAACAATAAATTGCTCATGTACAAAGTCATCATCCAGCCAGCCTTGACCTATGGGCCACCGCGGCCGCGTCACACATCAAGACCCTTCAAATCATCCAGAATAAAATTCTGAGAATGGTTACCGGAGCGCCATGGTTTGTCAGAAACAGTCAGATTCACTCTGATCTAGAAATGCCTTCGATACTTGAGTTTATAACTCAATTATCCCAAACTCAGTTCACAAAAGCCGCTTATCACCCAAATTCTCTTCTCCGTAGTGCCACCGCCTATGATGAGCAACTTCCACATAAGCATAAGCGTCCAAAGCTTATACTTACCCGCTAATGCCCCCACAGCAAAAACAGAATGGAAACATTCAAACCCAAACGTCATTGTGCGAAATCTTTCCGACGGAGGTATGGACTAAGGTCCGGTACTCCCAGGGAGGGAGTTTTAGTGAGTACAGTCTCACAGTACCTCGATATCCCACGACACTACGATGTTGTGAGTGAAGTCTGCATGAGCATTTCTCCCTCCTGTATCAAAAAAAAAAAAAACGGGCATACAAGTTATGTCTTAAACTTATTTTTAAAATTGTCTTAAAATTAATTTTATGAAGGTGTACAATATATTAAAAAAACGCGACATTTTTTAAATCAGGAAACAAGTCTTATATAGGCCTGTAAAGAAGGTTTCTCAAAGTGCTAGCTCCTGTTACCAAATTAGTGATTAACAAACAAACTGACCAAGCAACTCCTTAATAAAATTTAACGCAAGTTTATTTGCTGTTAACTAGATTCACCTCTCTAGCTATGTCGTAAACTTTTAGATAACTGAGATTCCTAAATTCAAATCATGCTAAGTGTGTTTGGGGTTGCGTATGTTTTTGACAGCTGTGAAGCATGTTGGTTATTACATTTGATATAGGTCAAATTGTTTTGTTCCTGAGTATGCATTACATAATTTAATGCTTTAGGTTGTTTGTTTACGCATGGAAGTTGTTCTTAGCCGTTATCGATCCCGTCTTTTATCAGGTATATGGTAATTTTGGGAACCAAAGTATCATCGACTTTACGTAAAAATCACATATTTATTGCATGTCAGAAATATAGGGAACTTACCAGCGTCTGATACGGAAGCTACTCAAACTGGGTTCTGAGCTTCCCCTCAACGTATTTTCGCTCTTGTCGTTCAACAAAAGACTTATTCTAGACCTGCCGGTAAGATTTCTTTATAAGTGCAACATAAAAATACGTATACTTTTACTTTTTCTCTCTGTGAATATATATATATATATATATATATATATATATATATATATATATATATATATATATATATATATATATATATATATATATATATATATATATAACGAGCGATAACTCAAAAAATACTATTATACTACTGATTTCAATCGAACTTGGCAAAAGTCTTGTTTGGGAAAAAGCCGAGGTCAAGTTCGTTAATCAGCCTTTATACTCACGTTCTGCCGGTGGAAAATCGGAGAAAACTTTTTGAAAACACTATATTTTTGTAAGTATCAGAGTAACTGGAATTGGACATTACATGTGGATAGAAATGGTGCAAGTGAACCTATGTTGTGAATTTTAAGTAATTCAGTACACAATGTTTAGAGTTTTTTTCCAAATTAAAAATAAGACGCCAAAGACATGGGTTGAGACGATTTTGTTGTTGAAGTCCAATGCCTGACAGACAGAGTATTTAACTGTCATCCGTAGATTGATTCATACAACAGATATAAACCATATATCAACGGTAACCCAACTAAGTATATACCAGGTAGAAAACATACTACCCGAACCAACAATCGTGAAATCTCGGCCGCAATTATGGAAAATGATAGACGGCATTAAATTAAAAATTTACCCACTTATTGTTATTTGACTGGGGACTAGGTTTATGAACGGCCTCGAATTCAGTTTTAGCGCAGCATATATATATATATATATATATATATATATATATATATATATATATATATATATATATATATATATATATATATATATATATATATTATGCTGTCGTATAATATACTAAAAATGTATACAAAATCATGCCAAGTCTATATAAAAATGATTCTAAAATAGTTTCTTTTATCTTTAAACTTAAACATAAGACGTCATATAAGACTGAAACCATCGTGTGATATGTTTCAATGGTAATTCTACTAATTCTGTAATTAATTACGTATACTTTGAATATATTACAATGAAGAGGATATAAAGTACCACGCAAATAAAACGCTAGTTGAAGTACACTTAGATGATGCCGGGGATATCGCGCTTGCCTCCTAAGCAGAAGGTTACGCGATCGAATCCAGCTTGATGAATTTATGTTTTTTAGTGAATTTTCTTAAAAAAAATTCACTAATGAGGAGATCCCGACTTTTGAATTTTGAAAAAATTTCTTCAAATGAGCGTTAATTAGGCCCCCCAGAACACATATCCGGGGTCGGTTTAAATTTTTATATGTTTATATATATATATATATATATATATATATATATATATATATATATATATATATATATATATATATATATATATATATATATATATATATATATATATATATATATATATATATATATATATATATATATATATATATATATATATATATATATATATATATATATATATATATATATATATATGTATCACACCGATAACTCAAAAAATAATGGGCCGATTTTAATTAAATTTGGTGAATAAATTCCTTTTGCAAATGGCTTGGATAAGTTCGTTAGCCAGGAAAATCGGTCCAGGTTTTCCCCGAAAATTTTGTATTTTCTTTCGAAAAAAAATTATATCTCCGGAATTAACAAAGTAAGGGCAACCAAATTTCATATGCGGATTTATTTCATTATAGGCAAGTTACCTACCAAAATTTAGCTCCGTAGGTTAAAGGATAAAAAAGTTACAGGCATTCAAAGAAAAATAAATTTGGATTTTCCTCAAAACGTCAAAATTGCGATTTTAAACGTCAAAATTGGTGAGTACATTCCTTTCGCAAGTCGCTTGGATAATTTTGTTAGCCAGGAAAATCCGCCAAGGTTTTCCCGGAAAAATTTGTGTTTTCTTTCGCAAAATATTTATATCTCCAAAATTAACAAAGTAAGGGCAACCAAATTTAGTAAGCTGGTTTATATCGTTATAGGTGTGCCACCTACCAAAATTTAGCTCTGTAGGTCAAAAGACAAAAAAGTTATGGGCATTTAAAGAAAAATAAATTGGGGGTTTCCTCAAAACGTCAAAGTGACAATTGAAAACGTCAAAATTCGCAACATTTAGGCAAATAACTTGAATCTAATACGATCTATGGAAAGAAAATGTCTCAAGAAGAATGTTTTACATACACCGAACTCTTAGTTTCAACCGTCATTGTCCTTCATTTTACTAAAATATTTCCAGAAAATTCATTTCTAATAGACCCTTTCTCTGATGCTTGGCAGTAGCCTTAGCTATAGAGTTTATTGTTTAATGGTATATAATTTTTGTCGAATTTTCGTAAAAAATCAATAAAGCTCAATATGTTCGTTATTATACAGGATATGAAAAAATATTGTATACATTAATTATACGGTCTTTTGAGCTACATCTTAAAAAATTATTGCGACAATCACAGGGTGGCCCATAAGTCGTTGGTGATACAAATAATTTTTTGTGTGTCGAAAACGCCTTATTTTTTTGCATTTTCCATCGAAATATAATGCATGTTTGTAAGTTAAGAAATTCTGGAGGCAGCAAGTGCGTTGTGGTTGCGAATTTTGATTAAATGCTTCATATTTGAAAAGCTCAATTTGCTATTAACCTATAAGGTTGACCAGGAAACGGATTTTTTCAGTAACACTTTTGGTTTACTTTTGGAAATTTCTGTACGTTTTCAAACAATCAAGTTATTTTGATGAAACATGGCACATTGTTTTTACTATATAGGTTATACTGGTAATCAAATTTGATGCCTGCTTTTTCTATATAGGTTATACTGGTCACCAAAATTGATGTCTGCTTTCTTAAAAAGAAAACACACATATTTGCAATAAAAACATTTTTATGAAAATTCACTACCATAACGCACTTGCTGCGTCCCGAGATTTTTTAATATTTTATTTTGACATCTGGAAATACAATAGTGCAGAAGTTTCATACGTTTTGAACATGATCTCATTTTTTGTTTAAAACGCCTGTATAAGTTTGTCACCTTGGGGTCTGAAATTATAATTTTGTTATTATTGATATTGAAAAAACCGGTTTGATTAGGTTGACTAAAACGAAATCGATGGCGATTAATGAGGAAAAATAACAACTACGTTAATAATTTGGCAGACACTTTACTTTTCTAAATATTAATTAAGTTTTCTTCTGGAAATATTTTATATAACTTGAATGAAATTTGCAATCTAAGTTTCTTTTAAAGAGACTTACATTATCTACATATATAGCACAATTTAATTATTTACTTTCTCAAAAGGAGTTAGAACACAAGATTTTTAGTGAATTTTCTTTAAAAAAAAATCACTAACTTCGAATTTAAAAAAAAAGTCTTCAAATGAGCGCTAATTAGGACCCCTGGAACCAAAATCCGAGGTCGGTTTCAGACTTATATGTTTATATATATATATATATATATATATATATATATATATATATATATATATATATATATATATATATATATATATATATATGTGTGTGTGTGTGTCACACCTATAACTAAAAAAATAATGAACCGATTTTGATAAAACTTTCGAAAAAAATCGACAAAAAAATATTTCTCCGGAATTAACAAAGTAAGGGCAACCAAATTTCACACGCGGGTTTATATCATTATGGGTAAAATACCTACGAAAATTTAGTTCTGTAGGTTCAAGAACAAAAAAGTTACAGGCATTTAAAGAACAATAAATTTGGGGTTTCCTCAAAACGTCAAAATCGCGATTTTAAACGTCAAAATTGGTGAGTACCTTCCTTTCGCAAGTGGCTTGAATAAGTTCGTTAGCCAGGAAAATCTGCCGAGGTTTTCCCGGAAAATTTTATGTTTTCTTTCGAAAAAAAATTATATCTCCAAAATTAACAAAGTAAGGGAAACCAAATTTCATACGCGGGTTTATATTATTATAGGCAAATTACCTACCAAAATTTAGCTCCGTAGGTTGAAGGACAAAAAAGTTACAGGCATTCAAAGAAAAATACGTTTGGCTTTTCCTCCTTTAGTGAAGTTTATGGTTTAACGGTCTATAATTTTTAGCTAATTTTTGTAGAACAAATTCGTTACTGCATTTTAGCATATTTTATCGAAATATGATGCATGTTTGTAAGAAAAAATCTGGATACAGTAAGTGCGTTTTGGTAGCAAATTTTCATTAAATCCTCCAAATTTCAATAACTCATTTGCTATTAACGTAAGTTTTGTTGGTTAGGAAACCAACATTTAACTGTATTTTCGGAATTTTTTTTTATGAACGCAGCAAGGGCGTTTTGGTTGCGAATTTTCATTAAATGTTTCAAATTTCAATAACTCAATTTGCTATTACCCTAAGGTTCATTGGCTAGGAGACCAGTTTTCTCAGAAACATTAAAGTTTATTTTCCGAAAAGTTTTGTACATTTTCAAATAATTATTTTGATAAAATATGGTACATTGTTCCTACTATATAGGTTATACCGGTAACCAAATTGATGCCTGCTCGCATTAGAGCGATATATTTGTAATTAAAAACATTTTTATGAAAATTCACTTCCATAAGGCACTTGCTGCGTCCAGAGTTTTTTGATAATAGAGAGATATCGATAGGTAACACTTTTAAAAGAATTCTTCAAAAGTGCGCGTACTAGGCCCTCTAAAATTTATAATGAAATGAGGTGAAATTAAATTACGGGTTGCATGTGTAGGGGTGGAATAGCAGTGACAGAAATTTCGAAATTTGTTTTGCTAAAACGGCGCAAAAAGTCTCAAAACATAAAGAAAACTTGATTTTGACACGAAAATTTTCTTATCTGTCGGTTTGTCGGTCGGTCGGTCTGTCGGCCTGCACGTCTGTCGTTAGTAGGCGCAATAACTTTCGAACGAATTGAGATACTATCTTCAAATTTAGTATCCAGTTAGCACACGAGAAATGAATTGTTTTTCGGGAAGATCGATTCAGTGGGCGATTTGGTGAAAATTGTCAATGTTTCGTTAAAACTCGGGTGATATAACGTTTCAGAAGTGTATGGGTACAGAAACACGTATATTTTCTTTGTGGTCAAGTCACGGTCCCTAAACTAATTTCATGAGAATGTCTTAATGAGGAGAGTAGATTATGACAGCTATGTAAAAATTATGATATAATTTGCAGCCACGTGACTCTATACATTTATTGTCGTGTGCTTGTTGTATTATCGCACCTTAACTTTACGGTTAAGACATGGCCGAAGTAAGTTACTTCGGACTAGTTCGTTTACCTAGACGCGATATAAATACACGGTAGCTAGTAGTTTAATTTTAGAATTTTCTTCCTCTGAAGATGTTGGCATGGTCAACGAAACGATCGTGAGGTCTCTGAAATATGTGTTGTGGTGATTTGGGTTTGCCAAGTGTACTTATTCCGTTTCTATGTTCAGCGGGAATCTGTGTTTTGTTTTTAACATTTTTAAAAGTAGGTGATATATTGGATATAAACATTCTGGGTTCTGTTTCTATGTTAAGCTGGAATCTATGTTTTGTTTTTAACGCCTCTATATGTAGGTAATATATTAGATATAAAACATTCTCGGTTCTATTTTTATGTTAAGCTGAAATCTGTGTTTTGCTTTTAAAGCTTTTATAAGAAGGGAATATTTTAAAAAAACAAATTCTCAGTTATGTTTCTATGTTAAGCTGGAATCTGTGTTTTATTTTTAATGCAGCCACAGCAAAAAATTGGGCTTTACAAAGGTGAGATATGGGAGCTGGCCAAAGTATACGGAACTTGCTTCAGGCCAAAGAATTCTTCATCACTATTCACTATTCACGCTAGGCACAGCTCCAATAGAACTTTATTAGCAAACTGTCTTCCAACTTCACCGTTTGCCAGTAAATCTATAAATTGTTCTTCTTCTTTAACTCAAAGACTTTCGGAGGTACTTTGAAATAGATAACTGACACACTCGTAATTTCCTAGCGAGTTATTTTCTGATTTTTATGCCTAAACTATTTAGTTAGTGTAAATTGTCTGTTGATTGCTACTTAACATTGATTTGTATTTTGTTATAATACATAAATTTAGCTTTATTTATTCGACATACTCCGATATTTTATAGTTGAATAAAATATGCTTGTTGGTATAGTTATAATTTATTGCATTTTGTTATTGTTATTTCCACAAATATTTATTTTACTCAAAACATATATGATTTTAAAATGCCCAACCCAAAAATGGTAACTTTAATTTTTACGAGAAAGCAGGTGATATATTTCATACGCGCCATGAGTACTGAAGAGAACTGTGCCAACTAGTGCCCCTTTTGTAAATAGAATCTACCCTCTATGCCTCTTCCTCGTACTATATCTCATTTTAATGCCCTCCCTCGTCGTCAAGGTGGAGTAGAATTATATCTCAGTGATTTTAGTGAAGGCAAGTAGGTTGTTAACTGTAGCTGGGTCTATCAAGTATTCAGTTCACAGGAGCAAGGTGATGAAGTAATTATTCCCATCTATTTCAAACAATGGGAGTTCGTGCATCTCCTTAAAGTAATATTGTTTCAATTTGTTTCTGTAGCTTCCTTCTACTAAATAAATAGCGATTTTTTAAGATTTACAGAAATTTCGCCTTCGAAGCTTGCTGTCTCTTAAATGGAACTATAAAATACTTAAAGGACTTTAAACAAACATTTCTCGACAAACAGCAAATTCTAGTTTTTCTAAACGCGACGAATATACACATCAGTCACTAATGTATTTATTGAGAGTAGAGAAACGTTGATAACAAGGTTTTCCTTTGCTAGTAAGCCTATAATTTTCCGATATAAATCTTACGTATGAAGTATATATAGCTGTTGAAGGAGAACAAACTCTTGAAAATAATTATTGGTGACAAGGAATAAAAAGAAAAGTTGGTGAAGTTTAAAATTAGAACTATTGAAGAAACCACCAACGCCACCTGATAGAGAAGACCTGTATATTCTTATACACAAAAGCAGACAGTAATTACACAAATAAATGGCAATTTCAATAAAGACAGGGTAGATAAAGCTTACCAGCTTCATACAGATTCAGTGAATACCGAGCAATGCCGGCCACATGGTACTTTATCAGTGGTCAAAACAGCATGAGATAGTAAGAGACGACTACCCACGTCAGATGAAAATAAACAACGATCAGCTGATCTTGGTTTTCGTAGGCGAATTAATCAAGAAGCGGTTATTTGAATTGATACGGGGCAAGAAGATATCAAAACAGTTCATTAGCATACATTTATGTTGGTAGATTGCGCGGTGAAACGAAAGCCGAAACAGTCTGGACGCAGCAAATGCGTTATGGTAGTCAATTTTCATAAAAATGTTTTTAATAGCAAATATGTATTTTTTTAAGAAAGCAGGTATCAAATTTGGTTACTAGTATAACCTATATAGTAGAAACGATGTGCCATTTTTCATCAAAACAACTTTATTGTTTGAAAGTGTACAAAAATTTCCGAAAATAAACTTTGTGTGTTCCCGAAAAAACTGGTTTATTGTTTAACCTTATAGGTTAATAACCAAATTGAGCTATTCAAATTTGAAGCATATAATAAAAATTCGCTACCATAACGCACTTGCTGCGTCCCTAATTACTTTTCTTACAAACATGCATTACATTTCGTTGGAAAATGCAAACATGCAATAACATAAGGCGTGTTAGATTAACACAAAAAAAAAGGAAATTTGTATCACCAACGTTATGGGCCAGCCTGTGACTGTAGAATTATTCTTTTAAGATGTAGCTCAAGACACCCTATAATTAATGTATAAATTTTTTTTTCGTATTTTGTATAATAACGGATATATTGAACTCTATTGACTTTTTACGAAAATTCGAAAAAAATTATATACTATTAAAAGACAAAGTCTATAACTCAGACTACTGCCAAAGCATCAGAGAAAGCATCTGGAAACATTTTAGTAAAATGAAGGACAATGACGGTTGAAGCTAAGACTCCAGACTTTGTAAAACATTCTTCTTGGGACATTTTCTTTCCACATCTTATATTAGTTTTATGGTTCTTTGCCTAAATGTAGCCAATTTTGACGTTTTAAATCGCGACTTTGACGTTTTGAGGTAAGTCCCAATTTATTTTTCTTTAAATGCATATAGGTTTTTTTATCTTTTAACCCACAAAGCTAAATTTTTGTAGGTAATTTACCTATCATGATATAAACCAGCGCACCAAATTTGGTTGCCTTCACTTTGTTATTTCCGGAAATGAATTTTTTTCAAAAGAAAACACAAAATTTTCCGGAAAAACCAGGGCCGATTTACCTGGCTAACGAACTTATCCAAGCTACTTGCAAAAGGAGGGCATTCACCAAATGTAATCAAAATCGCCCCATTATTTTTTGAGTTATCGATGTGATCTATATATATATATATATATATATATATATATATATATATATATATATATATATATATATATATATATATATATATATATATATATATATATATATATATATATATATATATATATATATATATATATATATATATATATATATATATATATATATATATATATGAGACATACTTGGTTCTCGGATTGAACCGCGTCCAGAATTTATGAAAACTCGATGTTTCGGCTCCTGTTTTGAAGCCATTTTCAAGAGGTAAAGGAAATATGTAAGGACACTCTAAGGCCTCAATCTGCCTACTCCTTAGAGCGATCTCACATTATATATATATATATATATATATATATATATATATATATATATATATATATATATATATATATATATATATATATATATATATATATGTTCAGAAAGATTGCCGCGGTATTTAATGTGAGACTTACTTGGTTCTCGGATATATTCTAGGGATCGTAGTTCGCCTCATTTGAAAAAATTTTTGCAGTCTCACCAGCGATACCTCTCTATTAGTGAATTTTTTAAAATAAAAATTCACTAAAAACGTCTAACCACCGAATTTCGTGGTATACCCTGTATATAAGGCTAAAAATAGCAAGTTATGTATGAATACAGCTCCACCATCTCTATACAGTTCATCTTTCAGACAATGTGTCTTTGGTGCAAAGATGCCAAAACTACGTGAGAACAAGTATAACCCAATTTTAATAAAGGAAATTCCTGTAAACATGCGTTGACAAAGTTTGTTTGTGTTCTTTCCTCTAGAGAGCGGTCCTTGCACCTAAGATACACAATTTTTTTTTGTAGAACGCTTAGAATACTTCATACTCCGATGACGCTAACCTTGTTAGTGAAACGATCACCAGGGCTTTAAACATTCACTGTGGTGAATTCGATTCAAAAGTGTACATATGGTAACTGGTATTGTTATTGCCACCTTCAAGACATTTCAAAGTAGTTTTAGTTAGAAAAAAAAACATAGAATTTGCTAATTAAAGTCTTCCTAGAGGTGATTGTTTCCAAGGCTCTCCAAGCAGCGCCATTCACTAGATCCAAATTCGAAATGAATAACTTTTTACCTCTATGCGAAACTCCTCTTGTCCTATTTTCACAATGAGCCAAATCCTCTTCTAGATATTATTGAAATTCAATTTCTTATTCTTAAAGGAGTAAACCCTGTACCCCTTTTCATTGGGATTATTGCGATGAGATCGGTTTGGTTTAATTGCTAAATTTTGATGTCAATGTTCTACTGTTGCTCTTTGTATCGCTATTTATGGACCTCCTGTAGACTTCAGCAGTCAAATAGCTCAGATTTTACCACCGAATAGAAAGTATTCCAATCCTCGGCGTAAATTGTATCGAATTAGATCGAATCCTAAATAAACACCATCAGTGAAATGTTGTTTGAACAGCGAACTGCTACTCGGTACATCTACCTTGTGTGCCAATCAGGCCTGATAGGCCAGAACAGAGCACAATTCATTGTCTAAAAGACAAGGGTTATATCGTTATTAACGACAGCATCAGCCATCTATAAATGGCGTCTTTTGCAGCATTAAGTTTTATCTACTGTAACGGAATAGGATGTCCAACATATTCCAGAAAATAAAATTAAGCTTCCTTGAAATATGAGCCAGTTTTACGCCGCGTCATTACTCTTATATGTTAGGCGGTCACCGTCTTTCTAGCATGATCCAACCCATACAACGACCGGCCAGATTATGCTGCTTTTTCTCCCTTGTTTCGTTCCCAGATCGAAAAGGACCGCTGCCAAAAATATGGCATATGCGTCTGATATGCCTTGATGTAAAATGACAATACTGGGCCACAAATAAAGTCAGAGATGATATGGGGTACTAAACTAGACATGCTATGAAATCGAAACGAAGAGAAAGAACTTCATTTAAAGAAGCTCACATTATTCGGTAGAGAAATATGATCACATTTTGGCTAATTTTTGCAGAAAAAAATTGCTAATGACGAGACCGACTTTAATATTTCTTCAAAATAGGCACGAAAATATGCTTATATATATATATATATATATATATATATATATATATATATATATATATATATATATATATATATATATATATATATATATATTTATTTATTTATTTATTTATATAAAGTGTGTAAATGACATTACACTAAATGAGATTATGCAGTAATGGTTTATCATTTTGACTTGACATTTGGCTGGGTTAAATTCTAAATAAATCGCCATAATTTGATGAGTATTATTTGTTCTGTGCAACCTAGGTTTAATTTTTCAAAGTCATCTGGCTAGCTTTTTAGCTCTAGAGAACAAAAAGTTATTAGCATTTAAGGGGGGCAATTTCGGTGGCACACTGGCCGCAGCAAGTGCGTTATGGTAGTGAATTTTCATAAAAATATTTTTAATTTCAAATATGCCGATTTTTCTGGGCAAAGAACCATTTCAAGTTATTTACCCACCTACCAAAATATAATTTTCCACAAAAACTTGTTCGACGACACTTAACAATCATTTCATGAAATTTGCACACCATTTTTCAAGAAAATCCATAAAAAAATTATAATAACTTATTAAAAGTTTATCATTAGTTACCAAAATTTTACAAAACCATCTTATAAAAAATTATTTCTAAGAAGCACAAAAAATGTCTGCGAAAACTGGCTAAATATCTTTTACACAACATTTTGTTAAAAGAATACATAAAATTCAAATGATATACCTAATCTGTAATTAAAATTATAAATAAAATAAAATGTTTGTATGAAAATCTATTAAAACCTTATTTTCGACGAATTTCGTTTAAAAATGTTTCATCAGTTGAATAATTTTTCATACAAAAATTCGCAAGAAATGTTAAATTCATTAAACTCATTTATAACAAATTCGCTATTAAACGAACATTTTGTGCAAGGAAATTAGCTAATAGAATTAAATTAAGTAAATTAAAAAATATTCAAAATCTAATCTAAATACGGAACTAGATACTTTTGGCTTCACAGAGAAAATTATTTTCCGTGTGGATGCAGTAAAAATTGAACCCGGTTGTAGAGAAGAAAACAACCTCTTCTCATGTCACAAATCTCTACGCCTATGTTAACTGTGGAACGGTTTTACCAACTAACGGCAACAACAGCTGCTAGTAAACTGGAATTAAAAGTCTTGAAAGTGCGTATTTTTCATTTTCAACAAAGAGTCGCTACAAAATATTGGAATTACACAATCTGATCGGATGCCTTTAAAATTGAATCAAAGACGAAAAAAAGTAAAAAAGAATTTCAAAGAGAAAATCAGTCAGCGTGAGATTTGAGCCGGTGTCCCTTCGCCGAGAACAAGACGCTCAACAGCAATCCATCTGACAATTACATCACTGTAACCGTCCTATCAGACTCTTCAATGAAATGTAGATACCCGATTATGGTCTTGAGTTATTTATTTGTAATATGTAAGGTCTTTAAAGGCAGATTTTGCAACTATTTTAACAAATGAGAAGTGTAGCATAAATATAAAATATTCTAATATACATTTTATGTAATATTTACCATTTATAAACCACAATACTTATACTAATTGTCACGTTTCAAATCTCCAGTTTGACATCTACAGGAGAAAAATTATAAAATTTTCAAAGTGATCTTTCTGGTAGTTCTTGAACCTTTTGCGCCATTAAAAGATAAACGTTGTCTGTAATAGTTCAAACATTTTGTTTAATACATACGATATTTTGGTATTGCGTCTTCTCTGACTTAGTGGCACTAAAGTTTTGCTTTATTAAGTGCCTATAACTTTTTTTCTCTCGGCATAGAGATTTATATTTTCGCGCAGAGTTTGGATTCTGCAATAAAACCAGCTTGCCAAATTTGGCTGCCATAGCTTTGTTATTTCCAAATATATGAATTTGTTTCAAAAGGAAACCTTAAATTTTCTCGTTAAAATTAATCCCACTTGCAAAAAGAATTTACTCACCAAATTTTATCAAAATCGGCCCATTATTTTTTGAGTTTTCGGTCTGACACATGTATATATATATAAACATAAAAATTGAAACTGACCCCGGATATGTGTCGTAGGGGTCCTAGTTTGCGCTCATTAGAAGAACTTTTTTCAAAATTTGAAAGTCGAGATTCCTTCATTAGTGAATTTTTTTAAGAAAATTCACAAAACGTATCTGTCTTGAAAACCGTATGGGTGTCCCGCGGGGATCTGTACTGGGACCATTTCTTTTTCTTGTTTATGTGAATAACTTGGTATCTGATCAGCCTTCGCTAAATCTTACTGATGACAAAACAACTGTCGTCTCCGGCACTATGCGTGACAATTCGTAGGCTTGGCAGCGCATGCCCTCTTGGAGTTGAATAATGGAATATTTTTATAAATATTAGTAGAACCAAATGTCTTGTGTTTCGCATTCTGGAGGCGAGAACCTTGCATATTATTATTATCATATTTATTCGTTTAAAAATTATACATCATGTTATACAAAAAGCTGGTGCTTGTGCTTGTAAATATCACAATTTGGGTTTTAAATAAGTCCAAAGTATAAGTAGATGCCAAACTATTTTGATATAATATGCCACTTCTTAATTTAATAGAATCTCCAGTGCATTGAAGTTATATTTAGCACCCAACATTTGTTCAGGTACTATAGGGACAAAGTTTTCATTTAGTAGTAAGCTTTTCTTTCAACATTCCAGTCAGAATAAGCTTACCAGTCCACCATACCAAGATTTGGCCAATATTACTATACGTCATATTAATAGTAATAATAATAACTACACTCATTAAGTATTTTATAAGAAATTCAAAATACCAAAAGCACAGAACATGCACAGATGCCAAAGTCATATATTTGTATCATCAATGGCTTAAGTTCCTTGGTCTGCACTTTGACGATACACTCAGCTGGAGTGAACATTATAGCTATGTTAGGTGTGATCTCAGATCTCTCTGGGTCCTGGGGTTGAACACGCTGAGACCTTAAAGACGATCTCCAACGATATTTGGGAAGTAGGCAGACTGAGGCCTCGTAATTCAGCTACAACAAACCAACCCATCTTTGTCCACCACTCTAAGGAGTAGGCAAATTGAGGCCTTAGAGTGTTCTTACATATTTCCTTTACCTCTTGAAAATTGCTCCAAAACAAGAGCCGAAAAGTCGAGTTTTAGTAAATTTTGGACGCGGTTCAACCCGAGAACCAAGTATGTCTCATATATATATATATATATATATATATATATATATATATATATATATATATATATATATATATATATATATATATATATATATATATATATATATATATATATATATATATATTGAAACTGACACCGGATATGGGTTCTAGGGGTCCTAGTTTGCACCATTTGACGAAATTTTTTCAAAATTCGAAAGTCGGGATCACCCCAATAGTGAATTTTTTTAAAGAAAATTTACTAAAAAAATGCAAAGTTGCGGAGAAAATTCTATCATTTGTCATAGCACGCTTGACCATGAACCTTTGTAAACAATTGTTTTTTATCAACTAATATTAATTATTCTTTTGGCTATAACTCTAAAACAAATGGAGATATCCATCATATATCCGCCTGAAAATTTATTATTTTTGCGATTATTAGACAATAATTATAACTTTCTATTTAGAATTTCGGACAAATATTGAAAGTAACGCAAATCTTTCGAAAAGCGTCCTCGGCCGAGGACAGCGAAAATAAATGTGACTTAGCTACCACCTCCTTTTAACTAACGGATCTTCCTTTCCTAAACAAGACAGATTTCATCCACTTTGGTTGAGCCATACAAAAATTATGTACACTTTCATCAATAGACTTTTCCTTCCCCTCTGCTTTAATTTTAGGACACAGCAAGAAGTTTGAAACAAAAAGATATAGAATTTTAGCAAGATTAGCAATGTATTATTCTTTAATAGCTTCTATAGGGATCTTTCCATAAAAATGCCTTCTTTCACATAACCATAGCAATCACGCTCCCTAATGGCAGAGTTAGGAACTTAAACATTATTTGCAGCATTTTCCCTTAGCCACTTTCCTTAAAAAGATTTTTTCTCAAATCTCTTGCGCCATACATTTCTAGGATATGGTACCTCATCACGCGTAAGAAACGCCCTGTATATATATATATATATATATATATATATATATATATATATATATATATATATATATCACAGAAACTGTATGAAATCAGCACCTCCGCCTAAGTAGAGTTCCTTGGTTGAGCATTTTACACAAGGTGTCGAGTCGGCATGGGAATAAAGATAGCTAAATTCGGATAGAGGGACTTCCCATGAGCAAGCAGTAAATGTTGGTTTGTTTGATTATCCGCTGAGGAGTTGGTGTCAGGTACTTGCACCGACTTTAACTTTTTTTAAACATCTTTTTATGCCGCTAACTTGGTTAGTAAAACGGTCGTCAGGTCTTCAAAAATATGTTGTGGTGAATTGGGTTCTCCAAGTGTACTTAGCAGTGAATAGTTTTAGTATTTATTTAAAATTATTTAAATATTTTTTTGTAAATTATAGATCATTGTTATTTTGAGTATAGTGATTGGCTAAATTTAAGCTCCTTAAAAAACGTCATTTCATTATAAAATTATAGTTGACTTAATTAGATATTGTCAAAAGCTGCAAGGCTCTATTTTAAAATCCAGGATATGATAAAAGTGACTGGAAAAGCCAATGTACAACACTGTTTATCACTTGCTTCGCTTTTCATTATTTTCAAAGAAGCAATTTTAAATAATCCCTCAACTAGTGGTAAGCGTATCAACACAATCCCGCTTCCTGTAACACATAATCCGTTACAATAAAGTCGGGATAAAAATAAAACATCACAGAATCAACCGTAAAAGCTAGAGAATTTTATTAAAAAGTTTTTCTGCACCGTGACCTGAGACAAGTCGCCATACTAGTGAAGAAACAAGGCAAGAAGCTGCTGAATTGTTAAAGGCACACGTGCGTATAATATCTTCCCTTCCTCATATTTGACAAGAGAAGAGAATAGTGTGTTCTCTCTTTCTAACTGTCCGAGGATATCTGCGACAAATGTACCGGATGTTGATCTCTGAAATATCTACCAGCCACATTAAATCACTGCCAGTTATGTCTCTGGATGAGCTTTAAGGCTTACAGTGATGCACGGCGCAAAACGAATATCATGATTTTAGAAATGTAAATATAGATATATGCTATGTTCCACTGAAAATGAGATAACCGAACACAAAGTTATCTATAAATATATTCAGGTGGCCTACTATTCAGTGACAAATAATAAAAGCTGCATATATCATAGCGTATTGGTGGCTTAGTTCTTAACGGCTCTTAATTTAAGTCATTGACTATTGCTTCCTTAACTAGGTAAAACCGGTTCATACTAAATGCTGGGAAACTTCGATCAATATTTTAAATTAAGGTATGTGTAAAAAAATATGTAATGTTAAATACAGATTTTGTTCTCTGTAACCGAAACCGAAACCCAAAACTAATTCTTCTCGAGCCAGAAGGGAAGCCTACCCTTTATCGGCCTTACTATCCCACTCGCTACTAGGCTACCGAACTGCCGCATGCTGTAACTAACATGATCCGATCACGTCAGCTTAAAATATCTGATCTGATCATGCAGGTTACAACTAGATACAACTTGCCGCAAAATAAACCTCCATTAGAAATAACATGGGGTTTTGTGCCAGAGTCAGTATGATATAACTATGGTCTAATAAATGCATAAGCTAGGTTAAATTTCGCGAGCCCGCGAATCTGCAAGGAAAACAACTTTACAGTGGAAATCCACGACCCGGAGGCATGGCGGTAGGAGACGCCGGGCATACCACGGGACGCGCTCGTCTGGTTCACGGACGGATCCGGCGTGGAGCGTGGGACGGGGGCAGGTGTTTATTCCGAAGGACCGAGGGTAAGTCATAGTATTTCCCTAGGAGTGTATGCAACGGTCTTTCAGGCCGAAATGTACGCCATCCTGGACTGTGTGCGGGATAACAAGAGGAGGGGCTACACCAACAAGTGGATCCTCATAGCCACAGGCAGACAGGCAGCCGTTAAGGCCCTAAGTGGCCCACGGGTAAATTCCTGGCTGGCGAGTGAGTGCAGAGACGAGACGAGCGGCCTGGCTGGGCAGAATGTGGTCACCCTCATCTGGGTGCCGGGTCACTCGAGGGTCAAAGGGAATGAAGAAGCTGACAGGCTCGCGAAGAGAGGGTCAGTAGAACCATTTATGGGACCAGAACCGGCTCTGGGCGTGACAAAGAGCAATGCAAGGGGAGCCATTAACTCCTGGGTCAGAAACCAACACAAGGTGTACTGGGTAAACTGTCCAGGGCTCAGACATGGGATGTCCATAATGTACGGACCCAGTTCAAAGAGAACTGTGGAGCTACTAAATATTAGCAGAGGACAGCTCAGAAACATAACAGGTCTCTTGATGGGACACATGGCCGTCAAGAAACACCTGCATAAAATGGGGCGGATCGAGGGGTACCTCGCATGCAGACTCTGCGGCGAGGGGGAGGAATCAGCCTAGCACATCTACGGTCAGTCTAGACCGGAGACAGAGCATTATAAAACTACACCCTACCAGTCGCTGTGCAAACTAGTTCAAGGCACAGTGATTTTGGAATGGGTGGAGTAAAAAGACTAAGGGCATGCACAATAAGCCAAAGGTTGCAGTGTTATCGGGGCGCGTACGAGCCCTGAGGGGGAAAAAAAGCTTGGTTATTTACAAATTTATCATTTTGTATGACATTTTTTTAATCCTGAAAATATCAGCGCTCAGTTACATGTGCGGTTTGATTTAATCATTACCTTACTACCGTCGACACATTGCCTTACAATCTAATGCTCCACAAGCAACGTGGCTATAAGAACTCCGTTGTCAGTTTGAAGCTAAACATTTTTAGAAAAAAATAAAACACTATTAATACTTTTCACACATTTTCTTTAAACTCTCTATAATTCACTCACCATTTAAAAAAATTAAATATACATTCACATTGGTCAATTTAGCGTAAAAGCTAAAAATATATCTGTTACATTGAAACTGTGTTTGAGTGTAACTGTGAAGCGAGTATTTTCAGTGTCAGCCAGTGGGTATAATCTCTAGACTTTTAGATATATATAGCTTAAGCTTGTGTTTCATTTCAGTGGTTTGAATAATGTCACAAAATAAAAGCAATTGTAACGTTTTCCATTGAGAAGAAGTCCGTGGAGGTCACGCTATTGTTGGGTTAACTGGGCTAAAATTAAACCCATTCAAACACAGGAGATTTCTCATGAGTCGTTCCAAAGAGGGAGCAGTTCTGTTTCATTCAGGAATAACTAATAGTGTGTTCCTTTATTTTGCACACCCATTGCAAACAAATCGGTAGTTTAATATAATACACGCATTAGCTTATGGTTTCTCCCTGAAACACTTTTTAGTGAATTTTCTTTTAAAAAATGCACGTGAGAAGGTCCCGACTTTTGAATTTTGAAAAAAATTCTTCAAATGAGCCCTAATTAGTCCCTATAAAACACAAAGATAAAAAGTTACGGGCATTTAAATAAAAGTAAATATGGGTTTTCCCCAAAACGTCAAAGCCGCGATGTTAAACGTCAAAATTGGTAATATTTAGGCAAAGAACCTGAAACTAATATGAGCTATGGAAAGAAAATGCCTCAAGAAGAATGTTTTACAAAGCCCGAAATCTTAGTTTCTATCCTCATTGCCCTTCATTTTACTAAGATGTCTCCAGAAAATTCATTTCAAATAGACCCTTTATCTGATGCTTTGCCAGTAGTCTTGGATATAGAGTTTATCGTTTAATGGTATATAATTTTTGTCGAATTCTCATAGAAAATCAACAAAGCTCAATATATCCGTTATTATACAAGATACGAAACAAAATTATATACCTTAATTATAGGGTGTCTCGAGCTACATCTTATAAAATATTTCTACATTTACAGACACATAAGTCGTTGGTGATTCAAATTTTCTTTTTTTATCGAACATATGTTATTGCATTTTTGCATTTTCCATCGAAATATAATACATGTTTGTAAGAAAAAATCGAGACCCAGCAAGTGCGTTATGGTAGCGAATTTTTATTAAATGCTTCACATTTGAATAGCTCAATTTGCTATTAACCTATAAGGTTGACCAAGAAACCAGTTTTTTCGGGAAAATTTTAGGTTTACTTTCGGAAATCTTTGTACATTTTTAAACATTACAAGTTATTTTGATGAAACATGGCACCTTGTTTCTACTATATAGGTGAAACTGGTATCTTATTTTATCTTGAAAACTAAATTGAATTAGCTATTTACGAGGGCAGCTTAACAGCAAATAGGAACCAAGAAATGCTAGACAAGGTGCTGCCCAATTTATGTAATACTATTCCGTTGGCTCATTTAGAGAGCATACTTGTCCAACAAGATGGTGCTTCAGTGCACAACTCACAACCCACAACGCAGTATTTCTATAATCTTATCGGTGAATAGCACCTAAACTCCCGATTTTGATCAAATTTAGTGAGTACCTTCCATTTGCGAGTCGCTTGGATAAGTTCGTTACCCAGGAAAATCGACCTCCTTTTTCCTGAAAAATTCTGCGTTTTTTTTTCGGAAAATGTGTATATCTACGGAAATAATAAAGTGAGGGTAACCAAATTTGGTACGCGGATTTATATCATTAAAGGTAAATTACTTACCAAAATTTAGAAGTGTAAGTTAAAAGAGTTATAGGCGTTTAAAGAAAAAAAGGGAGTTTTCCTGACACTAATAGTAGTTATGTAAATAAAATATCGCAAGAGGAATGTTTTACAAACCCTAAAGTCTCAACCATTATTGTTCTTCATTTTACTAAAATATTTCCTGAAAATTAAATTCAAATAGACCCTTTTCATTATGCTTTGACAGTAGTTTTAGCTATAGAGTTTATCGTTTAATGGTATAGAATTTTTAGCGAATTTTCCTAAAAAATGAATAAAGCTCAATATATACTTTATTTATTACACAAGGTACGAGAAAAATGTATACGTTAATTATAGGGTGTCTTGGGTTTCATGTTAAAAATTATTTCTACAAGGTGGCCCATAAGTCGTCGGTGATACAAATTTTCTTTTTTTTTTTTTCTAATCGAACACGCCTTATATTGTTGCATTTTTACATTTTTGATCGAAATATAATGTTTGTAACAACAAAAATTCTGCACGCAGCAAGTGCGTTATGATACCGAATTTTATTTAATTTTTCAAATTCCAACAGCTCAATTTGCTATTAACCTATAAGGTTCGTTGACCGGGAAATCAGTTTTTTCGAGAACATTTTTAGTTTATTTTCGAAAATTTTTTGTACATTTTCAAATAATGAAGTTATTTTGATGCAATATGGTATATTGTTTTGCCTATACAGGTTACACTGGTAAGCAAATTTGATGCCTGCTTTCTTTAAAAAAAACACATAAGTATTTGCTACCAAAAACATGTTTATGAAAATTCACTAACATAATGCACTTGCTGCGTCCAGACTTTTTTTTAATCTATCAGATACTAAATCAGCACTGACTTTAAAAATTTTTATATCTGAGAGACATCATTTTTAGCGAATTTGTTATTGCGGATATCTGTGTTTATATACATACATACATACATACATACATATATACATATATATATATATATATATATATATATATATATATATATATATATATATATATATATATATATATATATATATATATATATACGGTAGTCACTTTCAACTCACTATTGGTATCTTTCAAACGATGCAAGATACAGAGTTGGTTAAATTGCGAAACGTGCACCATTTTATGCTTATTTATGATCTGAAAACGGATTCTGGTTTATCTTTGATAGTTACTATCGTAAAAAAGCTGAAAAGTTGCGTACTCTTATTTTCTTGATATCTTTTTGGTCAATTTTCTTTAAAAAGTTCACTAATGAGAATATCATTTTCCGACTTTTGAATTTTGAAAAAATTTCTTCAAATGAGCGCGAACTAAACCCCCTAGAACCCATATGCAGGGTCAGTTTAAATGTTTATATATTGTGTACCTTCCTTTTGTAAGTAGTTTGGAGCAGTTCGTTAGCCAGGAAAATCGGCGCTGGTTTTACCGGAAAATCTTGTGTTTATATATCCGGATATACCAAAGGAATTTTCTGATCTCCGAAAATTAAAAAGTTATGGCAGCCAAGTTTGGTACGCAAGTTTCTACTACAGGGCGTATCCTAAATACCGAAAATCAGATTTCTAAGTTCAAAGAAAAAAATCTAATAGTGTTAGATCCGGAGAAAGAGGGGGTCATCGTGCGTGTTAATGTATTTCTTGCTATCGATTTATTACCAAATGTCCTATTTAGCCACTAACTTTAGTCCCGTCATGTGGGAGCCATTAATTATCTCGTTCTTCTAATGTCATATTATCTAAATGATCTCCCAAATAATTTTATAAAAGCTTAATATCTATTGTCAGTTAAATTTGCTTAGAAAAAGATGGCTTTATAGATTTGTCGTTCAGTAAACCCTTTAAAGTTTGTTTTTTTGATAGTACTGATTTTTGCTATCAATAATAAAATTTGCATTTTCGTCTGACCACCATTCACAATTTTGCGTTGCGTGTGTGTGTGTTTTGTTTCTTTAACGTCGGCCTATTTCCGTGACTATGGCCAATCACCGACGCCAGGGAGCAGTTTCAACTCACTATCCTTGTAATTTTGCGGAACCCCTGCCTTTCTGTAAGGAGGGTTGGGTGCTTTAACGTGCCCAACATAGCATGGAAAGGCGGAACGTGCAGAAATTCAACTTGCTCAAATACAATAGCAGAACCTAGGTTGATGTTAATGTTACAGTTTGTACTGAAAAAGTGCCTGGGATCGAACCCAGTACTCTTGAGTGCAGATGCACACGTTCTTACCCCTGAACCACCGAGGTTCTCAATTTTGCGTTAAAACAACACAATTTGTCGTAAAAGTAGATTCATCTTCAAAGAGACAGTGTCAATGTAAATTATTTTATTCTCCTTTTTTTTGGCCTCGCGTGTAAAAGTGGTACCGTAAATTGTATTCCCTTTATCTAAATGTGCAAATAGCTTTTGCACGCGTTTGTATGCGTTCTCTCAATTTTGGTACGAAAACTCTCCAAAATACAATGAACTATAATAATATTTTTGCTGGCAACATGTTAACTCTAAGTTACGTGTAAGTTGTATGTAATTTAAACTCCACGATTATTTCAAAAGATTATATCACGTAACTCTAGGAATTATATTGTCATATGACAAAGTTGATAATCTCCTTACCATATATTAAATAAAATATTGATGAAGATGAGGTGGGTGCTGAGTCTTTTGTGCGCATCCAATTAGGCTTCATTTTCACGACTCTAGCTATACTTGACAAGCTGTTTGCGGTTATATTGTTATGAAAACCATGAAAAGCACGAAAAAAGCTCCTAATAACAAGTCAAGTTGCCGCATCCTTGAAGGTCATCAAAGTTACTATGTAGATCCTGATTAAAGGATTAATGAAAGATTAAAAGTTCTTAAGATAAACATGTAATCTAAATTTCTGTCTAAGTGAGATGGCAATTAATTTAAACTACGGCTTACTTCCCTATAAATAAAATATTAAGTGTAGCAACAGCTTTCGCGAACACGAAACGGAATTAAAGATAAGTATGTACGCTTTGGTCTTCTCCGTTTTAGTGAATTTTCGTAGATTATTTTAACTTTCTTATATAAATGTAAGCTTGTAAATGGCGAAACCTAAATGTTTCAGCGCTCCCTTATACTTTTAATTACAGTCCTAAATATTCACGTAAATGCTACTACTTTTGGACAGCTGTGTCTCTAAAACTCTCTAACTGTCCAATACAGTTAAATTTAAGCGTTGGCAACCGCCTATACTTAATAAATTTCCATGAGAATTATCTCGTTGGGTTTCTAGTCTCGAGAGCTGTATTTTTTTATACGAAGAAAATATTGCTAAGTATAATTTAATTGTTTAAACAAATCATTCTTAATAATCGAAAGAACATACATACTTTTTGATAATTTTTTTCCCCAATTAGTCACTGAAACACAAAAAACCGTCGAGATGCAGTAAGTGCGTTATAGTAGAAAACTTTCATAAGTTTTGGAATAATAGGCAGTGAGCGGAGAAGTACGTGAAAATTAAGATTGTACCATGAAGAGTCAGTAGAAGTATTTGTGAAGTCCTGAAGAATCTGACATTTTTACTGGATTGGTAGGGACAGTTTCGGCAAGTTTTTGACATTTATTAAATAAAACATTCCAACTGTAGTGCCTAATTATATCTCTTATACAAGTTTTCAATTGTATAAGAGACATATTCGTACAACACATTGTACTATAATATATTACACAGGGCCTAAGTGAAGATTTGAACCTGTGATGAGCACTGATAAGTACACTTGGAGAACCCAAATCACCACAACACATATTTGTAAAGACCTCATCGTTTCACTAACATAGTTAGCGTCATCGGAGGATGAAAATTTCTAAACTACATACAACTAAACATCACGTTTTATACTACTGCAGAAATAATTATGATTAGTTTCAATAATATGCTTAGGAGACAAGATAGGTAGCGTTATGTATAGTATAGTTTATTTTGGACATGTATATATATATATATATATATATATATATATATATATATATATATATATATATATATATATATATATATATATATATATATATATATATATATATATATATATATATATATATATATATATATATATATATATATATATACACACAGGGTGGTCCAACAGCGCGTTCAAGTTCAATATCCCCTTTATTATTCACTAATTAAAAAAAATTAACAAAAGCTGCAGGTACTAACGTTGACTACAAACTAAAATTATTTTTGGATATACAGAGTATTGCATAAGTTAGCTTCAACTTAACCATCACTTTTTTTTAATTGTACACCCTGTATATTGTTTTATTTTTGAATTCCTCTTGTTTTGTCGATTCATCCAGTGTTGTTGGGGTCTATATACAGTCTTTGAAAAGTTATGACCCCTTTTCTAAAACCTCAGAGGCATGTATCTTCATTAATAAATCAGCATGCAATACTCTATCATGCCAAAAATCTGTAAAAGTGCTCTTCTTTCAACTTTAATTAATAGAGAAAGAATTGCTTGAAAACAGTATACAGGGTGAGTAAAAAGGCTGCAATCAAGTTTTCCCGAGAAATTTAAATGGAACGTCCTGTATATTATAATCAATTTCGACACATCAACAAATGTTCTTTCAGTTTCTTAAAGTATTCTCTATAACTAAAACCAGTATATACTGACATATTGGGTGTTCTTTTAAGAAAAATGTACATTTATACACATGAAGGAATTAGTGTATTATTTTTGAAACACCTGTATACAGTTTACTGTCTAGACTCATCTCGGTTTCATTACTAATCGTCTGTTGGCACATATAAAGAATTATATTAAGATTTACGTTCACTACGTCTCAAAACATAGTACTTATTCCGACCTCGTTTTAGTGAATTTTTATTTAAAAAAATTCACTAATCGAGAGCTATCCATGGTGAGACTTTGCAAAAAAAAATTTCATATAAGCGCGAACTAGTACCCCTAGAACCCATATCCGGACTTAGTTTCAATTTTTATATGTATATATATACATATATATATATATATATATATATATATATATATATATATATATATATATATATATATATATATATATATATATATATATATATATATCCAACCAATAACTAAAGAAAAAATTAACCGATTTCGATAAAACTCAGCAAGTGCCTTTCTTTTATTAATGGCTTGGATGAGTCGTTAGCCAGGAAAATCGGACAGGGCTTTCTTGGAAAATTTTGAGTATTCTTTAAAAAAAAAATTTTTTTCTCCAAAAATTACAAAGCTATTTTAAGAACTTTTTTTTTCTACAATTAGAAAGTTATTTTAATGAAATTTGGTTAATATGTATCCTTGGGAAAGGTCTTACTAAGTACCAAAATTCAACTTTCTAGGTTTATTGAAAGTTGAGTTATTCAAATTAAAACATTTAATAAAAATTCACTACCATAACGCTGACCTTTTATTATTTCAGAAAACTTACAAGGGCCGGCTTGTTTCAACTGTGACATATTTATTAGATAAAAATAATAACCAGAAAAGAAAATCTTTATGGAAAAATTTAATAAGTATAAACTAAAGACTCTTCGATTAAGTGATAGTGAAATAAAACTTAAAGCTGAAATCATAGTGATAACTAGTTAGTTAAGTGTTTCAAATGACCACTGCGGCAACCGGTTACGGAGCATGATGATTCACCAACAGGTAACGTGGACGGAGGACGGAGCACGAACGTTGGGGAAATGGATTCATTGTTAAATGTAACGCGGTCTAGTTAAGATATAAAAGAATTCACTGTGTAATCGAAATATATTTATATATTAATAAAGCTATTTGTGACTATAGAACATTTTGTATGTTATTGTGAATGATAGGGCCCCACAACCACCATTTTGCTCAGCACATAAGTTTGAGCAAGTTTCAAAAGAATAGTTAGCGTCTCGTAATACACTTAAATTAATATTATCAAATACACCACGGATTCTTGCCTTCATAGCTTCTTTTGTGAACGGTTGTGTCTGATAAACAATTTTTTTAACCCCACCAAAAGTAGTCCATTTTTGTTAGATCAAGTGACCTAGGCGGTCATTCATTCGGCCCTCATCTTCTAATCCAGTCTTCTGGAACATGTTGCTTAAGAAAAGCATGAATGTTAGCGGTATGATGAACTAGGGCACCGTCATGCATAAACCACATGTGATCACGAATGGTAACAGGCAGTAGGTCTAATAATAGTACAAGGTATTCTCTTAAAAACTAAAGATTCCGCTCTGCAGTGAACCTTTCTTCAAGGAAATGAGGACAGAAGTCAAAATTTTCAATAATTCCACCCCAGACGTTAAGAGATTACCTATTTTGACTAGTCGTGTGAGTAAAGTGAGGGTTTTCAGTAGAATAGTAGTGAAAGTTATGTCTCTTGACATGTCTGTTCTTATGAAATGTTGCTTTATCAGTGAAAAACAGAAAGTTGAAGAATCTTGTGTCCCTTTGGATTTGTTGCTGTGCCCAGTGACAAAATGATAGTCGGCTTTGATGATCATCATTGTAGAGTTTTTGGAGGAGTTGAGTATGGTATGGGGGAAATTTGTTTTCACCTCAAATTTGTAAAACAGGGGTCCGATATCAACTTCCCTTGTTATTTTTCCTGTGCTGATATGCGGGTATTTTATCACTTTCTCCTCGTTCAAAACCGTTCCGTTTCGTCTAAACGTCGCATCAGTCTTTCAAAAGCGCATCTGTGTGGATGTCTTATATTTCTCATAATAGATTCTTGCCGAGAATAAAGAGTTTGTTCTTTGATGGTGCATATGCTCTGTTTCGTTGGTACATCTGTTGGAGGAACTATGGAAGAAAGCTCCTTTGAGCAGTGCCCGTGCAGATATCTATAAAAGAGGGAGAGAACACCCACGGCACGTCGGTCGGCAAGGGATGATGATTTGAGAACAGTTGCTGGGATCTCGTCAAGGCCAGAGGCTTTTCTGGTATTAATAGAAGAGAGCATCTTTCGTACCTTTTTAGCTTTCGTACCTTTTTAGTCAGAAGATGACCGGTAAATGCAATAGATGAATTTAGTTACAGCCCTGAGAGAAAGTTTCATCCAAAGTATGTCTTTTCTTTCAGCTTTTAAATTGGGGAGTCTGGTGCAGGACAGATTGCTACGGACGTATGGACACACACCTCGATGCAATCTAAAGGAAGTAAGGAGCTCATACCCCGGGAAATTAAGGTGATTAGTGGCTGTTTTGGCGCTGATTTGGGTTTCGGTGAGGAAGAGGAGTTGGGGGCCTATTAGCCTGGAGGAAATGGTGGACAGAGTTTAGGTTAGAATTTAGGCCACATATATTCGAAAAGGGTATGTTAAATCTTGATGCCGGCGCCCCTCGCACACTCCTCTCCCGGAGGCATATTCGTATCTAGCGTACCGTATTGCAATTCATATATGCCCGATCACTAATAGTAAACCGCGCGCGCGAACGCATTTGCTGTTATGTAAATAACGCCCGATATTGCAAAGATGGTTACAGAATGGTACGTTTGTGTTAATGTTCTTTTGCGTGTTACATTCAACTAATCGTTTAATTTAACATAACGCACTAATGATACATATAGGTGAATGAATATAAATAATACAGCCATAAATATATTATATAAATATATTATTTAAAAATAAGGAGAGAACATCACAAAAGGATATTATAGAAGAAAAAAAACATTTAAAAAATAAATGTCCAACTCTGTCTCTATTTTCAAACTTATTGTCGCCTAATTGTATATTTCTATCAACGCACGCATGCAAACTATGAGGGGCCTCCAATCTCTTTTTTGTGAAAGATTAAACTTTTTTCCACTTTGTACTTTTCGACGTCCACAAGATTGGACTTTCCTTTTTGCAATAGAAGTGGGTTGCACTGATATCTTCTTCCCCTTTGTAGATATTTTTTGTGTTGTCGATTTCACGGAGGAAGAATTATTTGGCTTAAAAGCGTGGTATAGGGAACTCATTAACGTTGATGCGGAATTATTATTTTTATTATATGAATTTAGACAAGCTTCAACAGCCGGTATATTACCTTCTGGATCATCATAGATATTTTTTTTTACTGTGTGGCTAAGAAATTTTATAAATTGATCCCATTTCTTCTTTGTAGCTTCCTGCCTTGTAGTTATATTAATTTCTGGGCTTCCTCTGAATAAATCATTAACTTCGAGAGCATCGTCTGAAGAACTACTCATGCGGTTTAAACTTTCAGCACTAATACTTTTGCCTTTTGTACACTGTTTATTTATATTTTCCGATACAGGTGCTTGTTTTACAATTAACGGTAAAAACAACTCGGCTGCTGTTTTATTACCTGTGGCGATTTGGTATAAATTATTTCGGCTAATTAATGTTAGTGTATTACAGACTTCACTTACATTATAATTGATTATTATTGCAGACTGGTGCTTACAACTTTTGCCACTTTCACTTTCACCTTGAAGTCAAGAACCAACGTTTATTTTCATGTCCACAAAATATTTCATATCACTGAATTCCATATCACCCAAGTCGCAAATCTGTCTATGAGTAACTTTTTTTTTTTGATCTGGACATAAACGCCTTAATGTAGACTTGTTTATAGTAATTTTCAAAGTCAGTGATAACAAAATCTGTAAGCTGGGGTAAATTGTATGCTTTGGTGCGCTCCAATGGGATATGGGAAACATAACTTCAATATAGTTATTTGTATTTGAGCCTCTTGTTATCAAGTCTTTTCCATAATACAGGCACCACATATCGATTTTTTCTATTTTTTCATTAATGTACTTTTGATATTGGGGATATTGTTTGAATTTTTCAAATGCTTTTAGATTTTCATCTAGCTCATCTTTATTAATTGACACTACAATTTTACAAACCATGGCATAAAGTGTTTGCCTATATTCTTTTCGTATATTGTTTTTTGACATCGTTAACCATTTCCACACCGATTTTAGTACATGGAAAGTACAGAGCAGAATTCTTGATTTCGGCTAATATTTTTTTTAAACATTGCGTTCCACTAAATCGTCATCCGTAATAATGACGGACGGGTTAATTTTCGGCAATATTTCTATTAAATTATTAACTCCAGCTGAAAATACATCTTGTTTTTTGGATGTGGAAATTATGCAACCCACTGGTATACCCCCTGCAGCTGAGTGCGTTGCAAAAAAAATACAGCTTATGAGACTGAACGTCATAGTTGCTAGTGGCATTGGCAACTTGAGATATCGAGCACTGTTTACGACACCCCGACACTTGTAAAATGCGTTAGCGCTCATAATTTACTCGATGCAATCGGTCATATCCGGAAGCATTCGAGTTGCAATACAGTACGCTAGATACGAATATGCCTCCCGCATATCCAAATGGAGGGGTATTTTATCTCCGGAATCTTTTGTACAAGGAGCAGCCATCATTGTTTTTGTTCATAAGGGAAACCGACTCATACACCAGAACCAGAAACGTCCGCTGGGACTTCACCGACCCCTTGACCTAAGGGGTTGTACCTCCTCGGGCGTGAAAAAAAATTCTTCTCTATCACGTAAAGGAAAAGTCCACTACCACCTGCTAACTGTTGTGCAGTCTTTTGCTAAACTTGACACTACTGTATGGTAACTCATACACAGAATCCCAAATTTGCCCAGAACTCACCTGGAGTTATCCGCACCTGAAGTTCCAAATAATAACTGATAACTTTGAAAAATCGACAAGATATTCTTTTCATAGAGAAGGTAGTGTTTCCTTCTTCAGTAAGATTAAAAGATGGATATTTTAGTTTGGGGGTATCGAAGCCTTTCCAATCATCTTCAAAAAACTGCAACCCTGTCTAGCCTTGCCACAATAGCAAAGTAGAGCAGGTACTTGTTCCTCGCCGGGGGAGATCAGCGAGGTTGAGTTTAGATAGAAGATAAGTCCGGTGAAAGTATTTTGAGAGGGGCTAATTTCGGAGACTCTCTGAGTGATGAAGACAAACCGTTTTGAGGGAAAAGCTAGAACTCTGATTCGTTTAGTTGACTAATACTTTTGAAACGATAGTCAGATCTAAATGCTGCTGTGATGAATCAGGTTCGGCAAATTGTACTTATCAGTGCTTATAACAGGTTCCATTATAATATCTTTATGTGTAAGGCAATGTAGGTGATCCAATTTTCAATACATAATGACTATAAGTACGCCAACTTAGTGTGGGTTTAATGTGGAAAACCGTATATCTTTTTTAATTCACAAGCAGTGTACTTATTACCGGCTATTCATGCCATTTTTTTATCTGAGAATCTTTACACGAAACTACTTAAATATGAGAACGTAACTTTTTGGGAGCCTAAAAAGAAGATACAAGCTACAGTGTCAATACAAATCTGATATGGAAGTCTTTGTTGGCAATTTGCATATGATTCGGACAAAGTAAGTTTAAAAATTTACAAACGCAATTCGCAGAGGTAGAGAACTGTCTCCTCTTGGATCTGACAACGTGTTATGAATAATGTATAACTTTATGTAATTGAAAATGTAGATAGAGAAAACCTCGAATAAAGACATGAATTGTCCTAAACATAACGACGCAGATTGTTTCCTGTAAATTCCGCTTTTGTAAAACCACTATAACCAACTTGTATTTCTGATTACTTTAAAAAAAACAAATGATGAGTCTTTGTGTACTAAAAATTGATTTAGTAGAAACTTTGTTGTTTCGCGTTTTAATTTTGCATCTAGAAAATAACAAAATTCACACATATGATTAAGTGCACTTTTGTAAAATCCTATTTATCACAACACAATTTTGAAGAGCTGACGATTGTTTCACTAATCAGGAGATCCGGACTTTTGAAAAAATTTCTTCAAATGAGCGTTAATTAAACCCATATCCAGGGTCTGTTTCAGTTTATATATATATATATATATATATATATATATATATATATATATATGTATGTATATATATATATATATATATATATATATATATATATATATGTATATATATATATATATATATATATATATATATATATATATATATATATATATATATATGTATGTATATATATATATATATATATATATATATATATATATATATATATATATATATACACTTTATTTGTTTACTGTACGTTTATGATTTCTTATTGGTTTGCGCGGACTGCAGTTTCGAACCGTCCCGGCTCATCATCAGCACGTTACTGACTTTTTTCGCTCCTGTGTAGTCTACGTCTGAGATTGTACGTGGCGCATGCGCCGTGAGCTTCTGTTGGTCGGTTTCCTGTTCTCTGATTGGTTGTGCCTTCGGACTGTGCCGTGTGTATCGATCTCCTGTCTTGATCACTGTGGTTTTATAATTTGTCTATTTGTATGGCCTTTATTACATTTTGTTTAAATGTTTGTACTTGGATTAGTTCTGGCATTAATTTTTTCTTATTGTTTGTTTGTTGAATGTAGTATTGTTCCCAGATTTCCATTTTTTTGTGGTCTTTAAAATGTTTCATTAGTTGTAATTGGGTGATGTCTGGTTTTTGGTGTTTTGTGTTGTGAATGTGTGTAGCTACGTTTGATTTGTAGCTAGGTATGTGGATTTTATCCAATGCTGTTATATGTTTCTTGAATCTTGTTTCTGTTGATTTTTTTGTCATTCCTATATATTTTTTATTGCATGTGTTACATTCTATTTGATATATTCCGTTTAATTCATGTGGGTTGTGTTCTTGTTTTTTATTTATTTTGTTTATTATTTTGTTATTGGTTTTGTAGCTCATTTTTAAGTCATATTGTTTGTGTGTTTGTGTTATTTTTTTGATGTGGTGGTTATAAGTGAATGTTGTGTATTTTATGTTTGTTTCTGGTGCTTTGTTTTCGGTTTTGTTGATTTGTTGTTTTTTATTTGTTTTACTAGCTTTTCTATTGTTTTATTGTTGTATCCATTTCTTTATGCTATTTGTATTATGATGTACTCCTTTTCTCCTTCGTCGTTATGGAGTGGTACATTTAGTATTCTGTTTATTAAGTATCTGTATGCGGCCATTTTGTGTAACTTGTATGAAATAAATTAATATTTATGAATTTATTTCCTGCATATATGCATATATGGTTAACTATATCGAGTTATATGTAATCACTTCGCTACAACTTTCTATATATATGTATGTATATATATATATATATATATATATATATATATATATATATATATATATATATATATATATATATATATATATATATATATATATATATATATATTTTCGAAGCTTCTACGCCAACTGGAGCCTTTGGTTCATTACACTGGAAAATTATTTCCAGAGATTATTTTTCCTTAAAATTATTTGAAACTGGTTAATTCATTTTTATGAAATCTTACTCATATATGGCTATCAAACTACACAAATTGTTTTAAAATTCAGTTCTGTTAGATAATTGCAATCTCAGTTTTTCCGTAAATTAATTTAGCAGAATTTAGAAGATACCGCAAAAATATAATCCTTGTTGTTAGAAAAGGAGATTACCACGCCGTACAAAGTTAACTAGAAAAGATAGATATGGAGCTATTAAATGATTTACTTGTCAGTAGTGTTTGTAATTAATATGTTAGCAAATGAGTGACATATTTAATTGGTAGAAAAGAATTAAGATGCTTTGGAGCTAAATCTTTATAAAAATCAGCTTATTTAAGTTGTTGAGTAATAGATTGTACGTGATTCAAGATCGAACAAAACAGCCAACTCACAAGTATAGTTGTGTTTGTCTAGAGCTGTTGTAGTTTTGTTTGAGAATGCACCACTTTAAAACATAGAAAATTGCTGCTGGTCACGCTACATGAAAAATTAATGTAGTTTTAAGACTTTACTTGTCAGTTTAATATCAATTGTTGTCTTCTGAGAATACAATGGATAGTGCACTTAAATTATGTAAAAATAAATATGTTGTGCCTTTCAGATTTATTTACAATCCGTCAGTTGAAAGACTAATCTTCCGAAAGATATTTAAATAAAAAGAAGAGAATGAACTGCTTAACGAAAGAAAACTTCTTAAAAAAACATATTTTTGAACGAGCGTTTAGAAAATAAAACTGATATTATAAAAAGTCTGGACGCAGCCAGTGTGTTCTGGTAGCAAATTTTCGTCAAATTGTTTTTAATGGCGAATATGTCTTGTTTTCTATATATATATATATATATATATATATATATATATATATATATATATATATATATATATATATATATATATATATATATATATATAGTAGTAACACCGTAACAAATTTCATTACAAAACCAGTACAAACATTTTCCGAAAATAAACTTAACAAGTGGCACAAAAAACTGGTCCGATGTTGCTGGAGAGCGAACATCTTCAAGCTATTTGCACATCTGCTACGATTAAATTATTCACAAACAGCTTTTTGAAAAAAAAAGTATGAAAATTTGTAAACATTTTCTTTCTCAAAAAGTCATAATTTTTTTTTACAGATATTGTCTTCAGTAATGTTACACTAAATTATTTATTTTTCACAAAAATTCGTCAACTCTTTTTACAACAACTTACTAACCATTTATTATTACTTACCACCATTTCACAAAAGTCTCACAAAAGATGATTTCTACGGAAACACTCAAGAAAATTCTGCGAAAACTGCAAATTCAGCCACTATTTGAGAGCGCTTGTATACGGTATTGTCGATTTTTTGACAAGTAATACAAACAAAAAGCTTTCTGAGTGCGTCATTTCTTTGGTGTCCTCTTCCTATTAGTAAAAGTTCGGGACGCAGCATGTGCGTTATGGTACTGAACTTTTATTAAATGCTTCAAACTTGAATAACTCAATTTTCTATAAACTTAGAAAGTTTAGTTTCGATATGTAGTAAGGCCTTTCCTAAGGCAAGATATCCACCACATTTCATTAAAATAGCTTTGTAATATTCGGAGAAAGAACTTTTTTCGAAAGAAAATTCAAAAATTTGAATAACTTAAATTTCTATAAACTTAGAACGTTTAATTTTGGTACGTAGTAAGGTCTCTCCCAAAGCAACCTATACAGTAAATTTCATTAAAACAACTTTGCCATTTTCGGAGAAAAATAATTTTTTGAAAGAAAACTCAAAATTTTCCCGAAAAACCCTGTCTGATTTTCCTGGATAACGAGCTCATCCAAGCCATTAATAAAAGAAAGACACTCCCGAGTTTCATCGAAATCGGTTAATTATTTTTTTAATTATCGAATGGATATATATATATATATATATATATATATATATATATATATATATATATATATATATATATATATATATATATATATATATATATATATATATATAAACATATAAAAATCTAAACTGACCCCGGATATGGGTTCTGGGGGTCCTAGTTCGCGCTCATTTGAAAAAAAATTTGCAAAGTCTCACCACCAATACCTCTCTATTAGTGAATTTTTTTAAATAAAAATTCACTAAAAACGCCGTATCACAATTTGTGATATGTGATTGCTATATGTGCCAAAAACGTGAAAAGCTGCAAAAGAATTGAAATAACTCAAAAACGATAAATGAGATCTTTTTTTTTACAAACATGCATTATAATCCAACATAAAATGCAAAAATGCAATAACATAAGGGGTGTTCTATGAAAAAAAGAAGCTGTGTATCACCAACAACTTATGGGCCACTCTGTGATTGTCTAAATAATTTTATCAGATGCAGCTCGAGACACCCTATAATTAATGTGTACAAGTTTTTCTAATATCTTGTATAATAAGGGCATTGAGATTCACCGTAGAAATGCGTCTCCCCTATTTATATGTAAATAGATAAAAACTGAAACTAACACCGTATATGGGTTCTAGAGCTCCTAGTTCGCGCTCATTTGAAGAAATATTTTCAAAAATTATAAGTCACGGTCTTTTCAATAACGGATGTTTTCTACGAAAATTAGCTCAAATCGTAAACTACTAAACCATAAACTCTATAGCTGAAACTGTTGAAAACCGTCGAAAAGAGGGATGGATTTTCCGAAAATATTTTAGTAAAATGAAGGACAATGATGGTTCAAGCTGAACCTTAAGGCTTTGTAAAACTACTCTAAAGAATATTTTTCAGTTGACATATTATATCGCAAAACACCTTTTACGGTTTAAACTACTACTACTGCCCGTCATTCCATTTCTATAAATAATGTTTTTGGTCTTCCGTGAAAAAATTTTTTGCTAATTTTTTTGAAAGTTTCGTCGTAAAGTTTTTTGTGAATAATTATATCTTGGCTGGTGGGTAAATAGCTTAAAGAGGTTCGTTGGCCAGGAAAATCAAACCAGTTTCTTCAGGAACATTTTAAGTCTATTTTCCTTTGGTGAAATATAGTACATTGTTTATACTATATAGTATATACTGGTAACCAAATTTGATCTCAGATTTCGTAAAAAGAAGTCTGGACGCAGCAAGGGTTATGGTGGTGAATTCTCATAAAAATGTTTTTAGTAGGAAATATCCCTTTTTTTAATGAAAGCGGAGATCAAATTTGGTTACCAGTATAACCTATATAGTAAAAACAATGTGCCATATTTCATCAAAATAACTTTATGGTTTGAAAAAGTCACAAATTTTTCGAACCTAAATTTAAAATGCCCCCCCCCCCCCCAAAAAAAAAAAATAGGGCGATTTTCTCGCCAACGAACTTCTTCAAGCTATTTATCCACCGACCAAGATATAATTATGCACATGAGGCTTTTCGAAGAAACTGACAAAAAAATATTTGCATGAAAACTTGCAGTTTTTTTCAGAAAAATCCGAAAAACATGGTTTACAATAACTTACTAAAGATTTATTATTAATTACAAAAATTTTACGAAAATCTTACAAAAAATGATTTCTTCGGATATGCAAAAAAAAATCTGCAAAAACTAACTCTTTTTTTGCTATGTGCCAAAAATTTGAAAAGTCTTAAAACAATTGAAATAACAGGAAAAATGCATTATAATTCGATGAAAAATGCAAAAATGCAATAATATAACTAATAATTTTTTAAGAAAATTCACTAGAAGACATATTTCATAATAAAAGTATTTTAATGAAAATTCACTTTTTCAATGTATAGTCCCAGCACTTGCGGTTACAGATAATCGTTAATCGATTTTCCATGCCTCTTGTGCTTGTTGTGAACACACAAAAAAGTTTGAGCTTTCCCAGTATAATTTTTGCTTACTGGTAAATAGGTTAATCACAAAAAAAGCGATTAATTATTGCCCTTCCTGATCATACAGTGTTTAGCAAAAAAATTTTAATAGACATTTTTTCTTGAAGGTAGCTTTAGCAGTGTTGTGTACTGCAGAAAAAGTTAGGGAGAAAAGTCATCACAAAGGAATCAGCCATAACATGAGTACAGCTGCAACATGTCAGAGGACAGGGTTACTGACATGCCAATTGTGTGTCTGAAATAGCAAGCGTTTTTCAGCTTCAACTTCAAATGTCAAGTTGAACACAAACAGTAAGGATTCTCGTCAGAATTCTTGAGTTCTTGAGTATACACAGCGAGAACTTGCCAGATATTAGGAGCGCCATTTCTTTGTAGACTAGCTTTTCTTTTGCAAACTTTTAAATTACACAGTAAGCAAAATAGCTTCACCCAGAATCTGGATCTCTTTTACATACTTAATTTATCACAAAGAACAAAGAATTTTAATCAAGGTTGGCATATACAAGCTGTTTTAAAAAAGATGTGCCATCGCTCGTGGTTAGATTTCTCGCGTAAAAATACGACCTTTTAGTGAATTTTCTTTAAAAAAATTCACTAATGAGGAGATCCCGACTTTTGAATTTTGAAAAAATTTCTTCAAATGAGTGCTAATTAGGCCCCCCAGAACACATATCCGGGGTCAGTTTCAATTTTTATATGTTTATATATATATATATATATATATATATATATATATATATATATATATATATATATATATATATATATATATATATATATATATATATGTATCACACCGATAACTCAAAAAATAAGGGGCTGATTTTGATTAAATTTGGTGAATACCTTCCTTTTGCAAATGGCTTGGATAAGTTCGTTAGTCAGGAAAATCGGCCCAGGTTTTCCCGGAAAATTTTGGGTTTTCCTTCACAAAAAAATTATATCTCCGGAATTAACAAAGTAAGGGCAACAATTTGGTACGCTGGTTTATGTCATTATAGGTGAGGTGCTTACCAAAATTTAGCTCTGTAGGTCACAAGACAAAAAAGTTATGGGCATTTAAAGAAAAATAAATTGGGGTTTTCCTCAAAACGTCAAAGTGACAATTTAAAACATCAAAATTCGCAACATTTAGGCAAAGAACTTGAATCTAATACGGGCTATTGAAAGAAAATGTCTCAAGAAGGGTGTTTTACAAACACTGAAGTCTTAGTTTCAACCGTCATTGTCCTTCATTTTACTAAAATATTTCCAGAAAATTCATTTCAAATAGACCCTTTCTCTGATGTTTGGCAGTAGCCTTAGCTATAGAATTTATCGTTTAATGGTATATAATTTTTGTAGAATTTTCGTAAAAAATCAATAAAGCTCAATATATCCGTTATTATACAATATATGAAAAAATATTGTATTCATTAATTATACGGTGTCTTGAGCCACACCTTAAAAAATTATTGCTACCATCACAGGGTGGCCCATAAGTCGTTGGTGATACAAATAATTTTTTTTAGTGGAAAACGCCTTATGCTTTTGCATTTTCCATCGAAATATAATGCATGTTTGTAAGTTAAGAAATTCTGGACGCAGCAAGTGCGTTATGGTAGCGAATTTTGATTAAATGCTTCATATTTGAAAAGCTCAATTTGATATTAACCTATAAGGTTGACCAAGAAACGGATTTTTTCGGTTACATTTTAGGTTTACTTTCGGAAATTTCTGTACGTTTTCAAACAATAAAGTTATTTTGATGAAACATGGCACATTGTTTTTACTATATAGGTTATACTGGTAACCAAATTTGATGCCTGCTTTCTGAAAAAAAAACACATATTTGCTATTAAAAACATTTTTATGAAAATTCACTACCATAACGCACTTGCTGCGTCCAGAATTTTTTTTATATATCAACCTAGGTTGGCTTATCGCAAATTTCTCCAAAACAACTGTAGCAATTCTAATGAAATTTGGAGGGTTATTTAAACTAGTAGATATTTTTCTTCTAAAAATGTGTTCACAGCTTCACCAGGGCCGCACGTATGTGTTATCTTTGTAATAATTCCTTTTTTGTTAGCACAGTTATGTCGTTTACTGCCTGCTAAAAGTAACCTCCCGATATTTTGTCGATTTCGATGAGATAAATGCAATTATCTTGTGTTATGCAGTGTATGGAATTTTTTCAAACATTTTTAGGCCCCTACTTTAAACTACTTGCTAGTTAAAAGGACCTGAATAGATTCACAGCGAGTGTTGAAAATGACCACATGGAGCTTTATTACAAAACCTCAATCGTCGGTGAAAAGATCTTCTTACTCTGGCACCAAAGCGGGGATTTTGCCGAAATCTTACAAATTATAGTTATATGCGTTGTAAAAGTTCTTTCAATGTTTGTACTGGTTTCTTGTAAACAAATTACTTTAGGTGTCTTCATAGGTAGAAATCTGAAGTGGCCATGCTACTGGACCACCACGACCAATCTGTCGATGACCGCATGTTACCGAGAGATACTCCCTACCATCGCGAGTTTGACGTTTTAAGAAAGAAAACCATAAAATTTTTTAATTTTTTTGCTATTTCTTGATTTTTGTGCGTCAAGAAAACATAACCGTTGTATATTCAATTGGTTTTGTTAATCACACAAAATATTTTGTTTTTGTGCTTTCCTCTGATCACTAGTGGCACCCAAAACGTTTTTCTTTAAATGCCTATAACTTTTTTTTCTTTCAACTGAGAGATCTTAATTTTGGGTACGTAGGGCAAGTTTAATATCAACAACGTACCTATCAAATTGGGTTGACATATCTCTGTTATTTTCGGAGATACAAAAATGTTACGAAAGGAAACTCTAAATTTTCCCCGACAAACTTGTCCGATTTTCCTGGATAACAAAGTTATCCAACCCACTAACAAAAAGAAGGTACCTGCTAATTTTTATCAAAATCGGCTCAGCATTTTTTTCAGTTATCGGTGAAACTATTTAGGATTCAACCTTCTAAATTGTTCATTGATTGTTGTTGCCCTAAATTGTGTTATATGATACAGCACAAGTGGCATAAGACTTATTGTATTAACATAATGTATAATTTTTGCCAATAAACATCAGTAAACAAATATATATATATATATATATATATATATATATATATATATATATATATATATATATATATATATATATATATATATATATATATACATATGTAAACACAGATCTCCTCATTACTGAATTTTTCGTTTTATAAAAAATCGCTGAAAGGAGAGAAAGTGTATTCTCAAATAAATGTATTTAATTTACTAAAAGAAAAGCCATAGAATACACTTATATAGGATTGTACCAGTACTGTACAATGTATTTAATAATTAATTTATCAATATTAATTAAAACAGGATTAATAATTATTAGTGACCCCAAGACATGAAGCGAGTGTCCTGGTTTTGGTCCTTTGGTTAAGGTGATACTTAATGTAAATAGTAAAAATGTAAATGGTAGCAAGATATAAGTACATATATGTAATATAGGCATATAATATGCTAAGAGTATAAAAATAGTCTGCAAAGAAGCCCTTGAAAATAAAAATGGCCATGGCTAAATGAGTTGACCTCGAGGCCAGAACATACCAAAAAAAAATTATTTGTGACTCCCTTGGGCCTAACTTGCGCCTCAAAGTTTTTCTAAACAATGCCTAATATTATAAATTGACATTCTAAACTATCTTTCTATTCTTAGCTGAGATCTATATTTTGTCTTCAAAACAGCCAGCGCAGAAGATCCGATTTTGCAATAGTAGGATGTTGAAAATAATAATACTATACGAAATGCTCTTGTTCTCAGTGCAGAAAACTTATCATCTAACTCTGCCCAAAATTGAAAGAGTGACTTATAACCAAATTGTCTTTTTGATTGCGTCAATTGCCGTGAAGTTTATAAGCATTTCTTTTTCGACAGTTAGGAGACCTTCGAAAGTATTTTGAAATGGGTCCCTGACTCACTCATAACTCGCTATCAAGTTGAAGTCAGCAAAACACTCATTCCCAATGAAAATAAAACTGATCGTGGTTGAATGAGTTTACCTCGAAGCCAGAGCATACACAAGAAAAAAAAAGGAAATACTTTTCTAGATTTTTGTCAGCATGGCTAAATGATTTTCAATGGTTTCAAAAGCAACTTACACATGTTATACCTTAGCCTTGTAGGTTTTAACACATTCATCTACATTTACAAACATTTATAGTTTTTTGGCTTACATTTCTGCTCCATAAATCCAATTTTCTACAAAGCGCATTAACTGTATCACTCGTATCCAACTTATTTGTGCATCGGTGCATATTCCGACGCAATTATTGACTCTATGTTTGCCTCGTTTAGAAAATCATTTAAGATTGCAAATAATGGAAGTGCTGTTGCTTTGAGTTCTATTGGTTTGCAGAGTAGTAGTTCTTCTACTGCTGAGATGCCATCACAAAATATCTGTTGGCTCATCAAACAGAAGTGAAAAAAAATTATCACCCAACTCCCCTAAAAGCTGATGCTGTGCATATTCAGCTATATCACCAATTCGACGGGCAAGAGTAGCACTTGATAGAGGTATGGACCGCAATTGTTTGGCAAAACGATCTCCAAACATAGTTTCTACGATCTCAATTGCAGCTGACAGAATAAGCACTTCACCATTAGTGAGAGGTTTTTTACATCTGGCTATCTGAAATGAAACTTTGGAAGAGGCAAGTAAAGCTATTTCATTCACAAAGTTTTTTTTAATGATTTTTGCTTTTCATATGATTTTAGTTGTAATTGGGAGAATTCTCGGGGTTTGCTAACGTACTCACTATGAAGCGTTTCTAAATGTCGTTTAGGTTTACTAGGCTTCATGCTGTCTACTGCCAAGATTTTAGAGCAAATGATAGACAGGAGCCTTCCTTCTTTATTCCCTTTAATGCTGGTAAACCCAAACTTTAAATATTCTTGAGAATAGTTTCTTGATTTCTGTTTCCGAACCACTCTCGTCTGTGCACTGGTTGATTCTTCACTGTCGCCAACGTTCGCTTACGCCCACTTAAAAAATTTAAACTATGATACTGTATACACTGTATAAATCTACAGCTACTTGAATATCGTGGATTACAGTTAACACACAAATTACAGCATATACATTCACGGTAGAAGGATCGATTCGACTGATACTGGTTGGAGCTGAACGATATACAACATTTATATACGCCGCACAGACGTTCTGGAATGTACGAAACAAATCGGAACTCGTTGCGAAGCCGCGAGAATGTCCGCTAGGGGGGAGATAAAACAGGGGAGGAGGGCGGGTGATGTGATTTAAAATTGGGTCGGAAATACTAAAAGGGGAGAAACCCTGGTGTAAATCAAAGAAGGTTTGTGATATTGACAACACAAATATTTTTTTTAATTTAACATATGTAGTTATTCAAAGTTTTGACATCTGGAGCTTTTTCTGCCTAGAGTACTAATATTAAAAATTATTGGCTATTTTTTACAGCTAAAATAATGAGGCGAATTTAAATTACGTAATTATTTATATTCCTCTTATGCCTACGCCAATGATTTTAGCAAACTTGTTGAAGTATTTTCGTCTTAGAAAAGCGGGAATTGTTATTGGCAGTTACAAAGAAGTAATTATCTCATTTGTAAGTCTTACAAATGGTATGACTGGGAATAAGAAACTGTAAACTCCAAATCTAATCAAGACAAGAGTTACAACTGCTAATTTTAAGAAAAGTTTGGCTAAGAAAGTTTATAATTGTCTCCAATAATCAGAGAATTTAGTAGCTTTGTAGGAGGAATGACCGTTTGAGAAAGCCGACGATGTTATTTAAAAATTGGAAAACTACTCGAGATTTAGAAACTTTTTTGGTTTTTATTTATTTTTAAGCTATTTGCTGGAAAACATAGCCCACAGGAAGTTTAAAATGATAGTAGTTTTAATGTTGTAACGCCTTCATTCTACAAATTTACGGCTTTAGAATTACAAAACAGTTAATTTTTAGTTAATTTTCTTTGAAAAAAATTCACTAATGAGGAGATCCCGACTTTTGATTTTTGAAAAAAATATTTCAAATGTGCGCTATTTAGGACCCCTGGAACCCAAATCCGAGGTCGGTTTCAGACTTATATATATATATATATATATATATATATATATATATATATATATATATATATATATATATATATATATATATATATATTTACTTAAAAAATTGTGGGAAAGCCGTCAGTTGCAAAATAAAACTCTTTATTAAAAGCCGAGTTTTCGGAAAAGTTTATTCCATTCTCAAGGCTACAACATGGAAAGGAAAAAGTTTACAATTTACTTAGGAAAAATATAAAAGTTTAAAATACTTACATCTAACGTGAGTTTTACTATAACTAATTATGAAAATACAAACATGAAAAAAACCGTTGTTTAAATTTGACTAAAGTCGAAAAGTGCCAAACTGACATAGACAATTGTTAGCTTCATATGTCAGTTTGGCACTTTTCGACTTCAGTCAAATTTAAAAAACGGTTTTTTTCATGTGAGTTTTACTATAACTAATTATGAAAATACAAACATGAAAAAAACCGTCTTTTAAATTTGACTAAAGTCGAAAAGTGCCAAACTGACATACACAATTGTTAGCTTCATATGTCAGTTTGGCACTTTTCGACTTCAGTCAAATTTAAAAAACGGTTTTTCTTCATGTTTGTATTTTCATAATTAGTTATAGTAAAACTCACGTTAGATGTAAGTATTTTAAACTTTTATATTTTTCCTAAGTAAATTGTAAACTTTTTCCTTTCCATGTTGTAGCCTTGAGAATGGAATAAACTTTTCCGAAAACTCGGCTTTTAATAAAGAGTTTTATTTTGCAACTGACGGCTTTCCCACAATTTTTTAAGTAAATAACACTATTACCGTCACGAAAACTTAATACTATATATATATATATATATATATATATATATATATATATATATATATATATATATATATATATATATATATATATATATATATATATATACGTGTCACACCTATAGCTAAAAAAATAATGGACCGCTTTTGATAAAACTTGGTGAGTACCTTCCTTTCGCAAGTGGCTTGGATAACTTCGTTAGCCAGGAAAATCCGCCGAGGTTTTCCTGGAAAATGTTGTGTTATATATCCGGAATTAACAAAGTAAGAGCAACCAAATTTGGTTCGCGGGTTTAAATCATTATAGGTAAGTTACCTACCAATTTAGCTCTGTAGATTAAAGGACAAAAAAGTTACAGGCATTTAAAGAAAAATAAATTTGGGTATTCCTCAAAACGTCAAAGTCGCGATTTAAAACGTCAAAATTGGTAATATTTAGGCAATGAACCTGAGACTAATATGAGCTACGGAAGGAAAGTGTCTTAAAAAGAATGTTTTACAAAGCCTGAAGTCTTAGTTTCAATCGTCATGGTCCTTCATTTTACTAAAATGTTCCCAGAAAATTCATTTCAAATAGACCCTTTATCTGATGCTTTGGTAGTAGTTTAGTTAAGTTTATGGTTTAACGGTCAATAATTTTCGTAGACCGCGACTTTTGAAATTTAAAAAGTTTTCCTTAAATGAGTATAAAATAGACCCCCTAGAATGCATATCCGGATTTAGTTTCAGTTTTTATTTGTTTACTTATATACAGGGTGACGCATTTCTACAGTAAAACTACAGGTAATTGTTATTATACACGATCCAAGAAAAAATTGTATACGTTAATTATATGGTGTCTTACACTGCATCTTATAAAAATATCTTCACAATCACAGGATTGTTATTATACAAGATACAAGAAAAAATTGTATACGTGAACTATAAGGTGTCTTGAGCTGGAGCTTATAAAATTATTTTTACAATGGCCTATAGGTGGTTGGTGATACCTACTTCTCTTTTCGAAGATCCCTCATATTATTGCCTTTTTGCATTTTTCATCGACATATGTTGCATGTTTGTGAGAAAAAATCTAGACGCAGTAAGTGCGTTTTGGTAGCGAATTTTCATTAGATGCTTCAAATTTCAATACCTTAATTTGCTATTAACCTCGCTAGCTGGGAAACCGGTTTTCTCGGAAACATTTTAAGTTTATTTTCGAAATTGTATTTAGATTTTCAAACAATAAGTTATTTCGATAAAATATGGTACATTATTTCTACTGTATAGGTTATATCGGTAACCAAGTTGATTTCTGCTTCCCTTAAAGAGATATTTGCTATTAAAAACATTTCTATAATAAATCTGTGTATTAGCAATTGAAAAATAAATTAGTATGTATATGTATATATGAGTGTATCCGAGCGATAACTCAAAAAATATCAAACTGATTTGAATGAAACCTGGCAGCTATCTGCTTTGTGTTGGCGGCCGATTTCGTTAGCCAGCCCGGTCAGACTAATTTTTCTAAAAAAAATTGATTTTTCTGAAAACCGAAATTTGTATCTCAAAAACTAACATGGTTATTTTGATTAAAGTTGATAGGTATTTTATCCAGGTAAACACCTTACTATGTCCCAAAATCCAACTTTCTAGGTTTATAGAAAATTGAGTTATATCAAATTTGAGGAATTTAATAAAAATCGCTTCCATAACGCACTTGCTGCGCCCCAAAATTTTTCACCAAACTGATCAAGACTTGACAACTAAGAATGCATTGTTCTTAAAATTTAGAAAATTTTTTGTATTTAACACAAATAAACGTCTCGTAATCAAAATAAAATTTGTTTGTATAGCTGCATATTACCTTTTGGATTTAGAAACAATATAGGATGCAAAATAAAGCATATTCTAGAACATCCAAACTCTATTATATAGAACTGTAATACTTTCTACATAATAAGCTGTCCATTTAGTGTTCCTGTGCGAGGCGAAACAACTTCTTCCGTTATTAAAGGCAAAGCAACATAAATTAGTACGAGTTTGCAAGCTAAAACGTAAGACATCTTCATTTCAGAGAATGTAGTTTTGCAAGTGCTAAAGCATGTTTCTTGTAATTGTAACACGAATGCAGCTAATTTTCCTGTTCGTTTCTCTCTTGTAAAATATGCTTTTAGAACCGATATTTGAAACAAGGTTTCTACAATCTATGCCATGTGCCAGGTATAAAAGCTTTAAAGTAAACATTATTTCAAAACATTGTGTTAATTAACCTATACATTTTAGTGAATTTTCTTAGAAAAAATTTACTAATGAGGAGATCTCGACTTTTGAATTTTGAAAAAATTTCTTCAAATAAGCGCGATCTAGGACCCCTAGAACCCATATCCGGGGTCAGTTTCAATTTTTATATGTTTATATATATATATATATATATATATATATATATATATATATATATATATATATATATATATATATATATATATATATATATATATATATATATATATATGTATCACACCGATAAGTCAAAAAATAATGGGCCGATTTTGATAAAATTTGGCATGTACTTTTCTTTTGTAAATAGCTTGGATAAGTTCGTTAGTCAGGAAAATCGGACGAGGTTTTCCGGGAAAATTTTGAATTTTCATTCAAAAAAAATTCTTATATCAAAAAGTAATTAGCCGATTTCAATAAAATTTGGCATGTACCTTTCTTTTGTAAATAGCTTTGACAAGTTTGTTAGTGAGGGAAATCGGACGAGGTCTTCCGGGAAAATTTTGAGTTTTCATTCGAAAAAAATTTTTATCTCAAAGAATAACAGGCCGATTTTGATAAAATTTGGCACGTACCTTCCTTTTGTAAAACGCTTTAACAAGTTCGATAACAAAAAAAATCGGACGAGGTTTTCCGGGAAAATTTTGAGTTTTCATTTGAAAAAAAAATTATCTTAAAAAATAAAAAATCTATGATAACCAAATTTGGTAGGTAAGTTTACGATATAAAAAGCAAACTATACACCAAAATTTAGATTTCTATGTTACAAGAAAAAAAAGTTATAAAATATTTTGTGCCAGATCATTTCTATGAAAATTCACTACCATAACGCACTTGCTGCGTCCAGGCTTTTCTTTTAACATCTCAACATATATTTGTGATGCTTGTACTGATGTACCTACCGTAAAATGTCTGTTCTATTATTTTTTTTCTTCTACATGATGGTTTATCTCTCTTGTTTTGTTTTATATAATCCAGAAATTTTGCAATGTTCAATCAATGTTATAAAATTAGTTTTTCAAGCTCTTTATTATAGGAGGTGCCTCGAAACAAAAGTGCACGTTTTTGTTTGGGATTCATTATATTAACCACATAAATCTATGTAAGGCTAGATGCATTCTCAAAACAATTAGAACCGTAGACCGGTTTCTCTCTAATTAGAGCTCGTCAGTACGGCATACTAATTGCTGCGAAAATACACCTATAAAGTAATACGGGTATAGTAGCCAGCCTTTCAACACTAAGTGGGTGGTAAGCGTGTCGCCATCTAGTTACGGAACCAAGTAGTATGTTGTCACGCCAGCTCCAAATAACACAAAGTGGTAAAAAAAATAGAGACCGTATACAACCAACTAACAATTTAATAAATTGTCAGCCCTGGCCCATTTCTACCCTAATATAGGGACAAAGTATGTAACTCACTTGGTGTTGGAAGGCTGGCTACTATAGCCGTATTACTTTATAGGTGTATTTTCGCAGCAATTGGTATGCCAAATTACAATGTATTAAATCCGTGGGACTTCTTCGTTTTATATAAGGTCTGGTGTATGAATTTAAAATGTGGATACTTTATCAGTTGGGAGATATATACCGAATTTTGTTCCAGAGCACCAAAAAGAGTTTGAAAAAGCGACGGCACTACTTTTACAGTTTACTTAAGAGCTTTATTAGGAATATTTACCTTTGCTATTCAGATTAAATTTTGATAATGTGTTTATGTCAATTAATATTCCGTATGTACTGAAAGACAAAGGATATGACGTAACTGAAGCTGTAGGATGGCTTGCCTCGGCAGCATAGGGGCCAGGACTTCACCCCCAACAGCCGCCATGGAGGTGTTGCTGGATATGACCCCCCCATACACACACACACACACACACTTAGTTATCATGGGGTAAGGCCAGGCTAGGACTATACAGACCGGCTTGCAATGATAGTCTGAAGACCAACCCAGGCTGCAGGGGCCACTGAAAAATTCAGGAGATCGTGAAGGAGCCCATGCTTGAAATGAGGTTAGACTTCGCGAGTCCACGAATCTGCAGGGATAACAAGTTTACATTGGTAATCCACAACCGCGAGGCATGGCGGGAGGAGACCCCTGGTATATCACGGGACGCGCTCGTCTGGTTCATGGATGGATTCGGCGGGGAGCGTGGGACAAGGCGTTTATTCGGGAGGGTCAAGGGTAAGTCACAGCATTTCCCTCGGAGCTTATGCAACGGTCTTTTAGGCCGAAATGTCTGCGCGTTGAGACGTCACATACAATCTCCGACATAGACCACACAGGAACGATCATAGTCAGTAGCGTGCTGATGATGAACCGGGGCGGTTCGAAACTACTGCCCACGTAACCAAATAAAAAATCACAAAAAGTACAGGAAACAAATAAAGTTTATATATATATATATATATATATATATATATATATATATATATATATATATATATATATATATATATATATATATATATATATATATATATATATATATATATATATAATTTTCTAACAATCACCTAGAATGTAAAATTTCGACCTGTGAATAAACTGAACCAGTATATTATTGGTTTAAAACACAAATTAATAGTCAGGTAATTTATATCAACAATGAAATTGTGTTATATAATGAAACCTATAAATTGTCTAATAATCTATTAAATGACGTAAATGATTTCCGATTACAATACAAATATAAATAATGAAACATGTGTATGCATGCCACATTTCAATTTTGATATTAATTTTAATAGCTGTATTTCATTGTTGACAAATGGTAAAGCTGCGTTTATTTTATGCATAAATCTTTGATTACAAAGAAATTAACGACATATACTATTTATCTGGTCACATTGCAAAATTTGAAATGTTTAGCTATAGAATTTTAAAATATCAAATCATGAAACTCAAAGTAATCGAAATAAATAGTTGTTTATGGATGTTCTCAAAATATAATGGTACAAAATAAAATAAGTTTCTTGTGATTTCATATCTTTAAAACATTACCTAAATATTAAAAATATCTAGGTGCAGCAACTGCGTTATGGTAGAAAATGTTCATATAAATGTTTTTAATGTTGAGGCCTTTACTTTACCTAATCTGTAATAAAAAGTAAAGAAAATAAAACGTAAAAAGTTATTTTGTAATTTTTCACGGAAATCTAAAGTGAATAAAAAAAATCTCGGGAAGCAGCAAGTGCGTTATGGTAGTGAATTTTCATTAAAATGTTTCTAATAGGAAATATGTTTTTTTAAGAAAGCAGGCACCAAATTTGGTTACCAGTATAATTTATATATTAGAAACAATGTACCATATTTCATCAAAATAACTTTATTGTTTGAAAATGTACAAAAATTTCCGAAAGTAAACTTAAATTTTTCCCGAAAAAACTGGTTTTCTGGTCAACCTTATAGGTTAATAGCAAATTGATTCACAATTTGAAGCATTTAATGAAAATTCGCTACCATAACGCACTTGCTGCGTCCCGAATTTCTTTTCTTACAAAGATGTATTATATTTCGATGGAAAATACAAAAATGCAATAACATAGGGCGTGTTCGATTAAAAAAATTCACTAAAAAAAAAAAGAAAATTTGAATCACCAACGACTTATGGGCCACCCTGTAATTGTGGAAATATTTTTTAAGATGTAGCTTAAGACACCCTACAGTTAATGTATACAACTTTTTTTCGTAACTTGAATAATAACGGAAATATTGCGCTTTAATGATTTTTTAAGATAATTCAACAAAAATGATATACCATTAAACGATAAACTCTATAGCCAACACTACTGCTAAAGTATCAGAGAAAGGGTCTATTTGAAATGAATTTTCTGGGAATATTTTAGTAAAATGAAGGACAATGACGATTGAAACTAAGAGCTCAGGCTTTGTAAAACATTATTCTTGAGACATTTTCCTTCCATAGATCATATTAATTTCAGGTTCATTGCCTAAATATTAACCATTTTGACGTTTAAAATCGCGACTTTGACGTTTTGAGGAAAACCCAAATTTATTTTTCTTTAAATACCTGTAACTTTTTTGTCCTTTAACCGACAGCGCTAAATTTTGGTAGGTAGCTTACATATAAGGATATAAACCCGTGTACCAAATTTCGTTGCCCTTACTTTGTTAATTCCGGAGATATAAATTTTTTTCGATTTTTTTCGAAAAAAAACACAAAATTTTCCGGGAAAACCCCGGCGGATTTTCCTGGATAACGAACTTATCCAAGCCACTTCAAAATTCAAAAGTCGAGATCTCCTCATTACTGAATTTTTTTTAAGAAAATTCACTAAAAACATACAGGCGAATTGAGAACCTCGTCCTTGTTTGAAGTCGGTTAAAAAAAAGCAAATAAAAGGTATTTGGGCTTGTCCGGGATTTGAACCTGGGAGCTCCCGCACTCTAAGCGGAAATCATACCTCTAGACCAACGAGTCAGTTGTTGGAGCTTTGTTTTAATGTCGTATTCCAGCGGGCGTTGTAATTATTTTAGTCATAATTAATGTTTAATCATTTATTTATATAAAAAAAACTCGTTTTTTGGTCAACTTTATAGGTTAATAGCAAATTGAGCTATTCAAATATTAAGCATTTGATCAAAATTCGCTACCATAACGCACTTACTGCGTCCAGAATTTTTGTTCTTACAAACATGCATTATATTTCGATGGAAAATGCAAAAATGCAATAACATAATAACAGATATATTGAGCTGTATTGATTTTTTTTACGAAAATTCTACAAAAATTATATACTATTAACGATAAACTATATAGCTAAGGCTACTGCCAAGCATCAGAGAAAAGGTCTATTTGAAATGAATTTTCTGGAAACATTTTATTAAAATGAAGGACAATGACGGTTGACACTAAGACTTCAGGGTTTGTAAAACATTCTTCTTGAGACATTTTATTTCCATAGCCCGTATTAGATTCAAGTTCTTTTCCTAAATGTTGCCAATTTTGACATTTAAATCGCAACTTTGACGTTTTGTGAAAAACCTCAATTTATTTTTGTTTAAATGCCTATAACTTTTTTGTTCTTTGACCTACAGAGCTAAATTTTGGCATGTAACTTGCCTATAATGATATAAACCCGCGTATAAAATTTGGTTGCCCTTACTTTGTTAATTTTGGAGATATAAATTTTTTTAGAAAGAAAACACAAAATTTTCCGGGAAAACCTCTTCGGATTTTCTTGGCTAACGAACTTATCCAAGCCACTTGCAAAAGGAAGGTACTCACCAATTTTGACGTTTAAAATCGCGATTTTGACGTTTTGAGGAGAACCCAAATTTATTTTTCTTTGAATGTCTGTAACTTTTTTGTCCTTTAACCTACAGAGCTAAATTTTGGTAGGTAACTTGCCTCTAGTTATATAAACCCGCGTGTGAAATTTGGTTGCCCTTACTTTGTTAATTTTGGAGATATAAATTTTTTTCGATTTTTTTCAAAAGAAAACACAAAATTTTCCGGGAAAACCTCGGCAGATTTTCCTTGCTAACGAACTTATCCAAGCCACTTGCGAAAGGAAGGTATGTGCCAAATTTTATCAAAATCGGTCCATTATTTTTTAAGTTATAGGTGTGACACACATATATATATATATATATATATATATATATATATATATATATATATATATATATATATATATATATATATATATATATATATATATATATATATATATATATATATATATATATATATATATATATATATATATATATATATATATATATATATATATATATATATATATATATATATATATATATATATATATATATATATATATATATATATATATTTATATATATATGTATATATATATATAAACATATAAAGTCTGAAACTGACCTCGGATTTGGGTTCCGGGGGTCCTAAATAGCGCTCATTTGAAGAATTTTTTTCAAAATTCGAAAGTCGGGATCTCCTCATTAGTGAATTTTTTTTAAGAAAATTCACTAATAATAGCGGATAAATATTTATATATTGATGTCACAATTTGTCATAAATAAGAACGTTATTTAAGTATGTCACTGTGAGGTTCCATGGACATTTGTAAAAACAATTTATCATCCTTTTTTGGCAGTTGTTTCCTGGCCTTTAGTTTTAGTGTTGGATTTTGCAGATTTGTTACGCTTGCCCTTATTTTTGTCATCACTCTCAGCTAAGCTAGCCGCGTTCTGGTCAGCTTGATTATTTTGTTCGCCTTCCTCCGACTTGACTTTCTTGCGAGAAACACAATTATGTTTACGGGGCTTCTTTTTCGTTCCATCAGAATTAGGGCTCGTCAGTACGGTAAACTAATTGCAGCGATAACACACGTATATCTTTATATGTGTGTTATCGCTATAATTAGTATACCGTACTGACGAGCTCTAATTAGAGCGAAACCGGTCTACAGATCTAATTGTGGTGAGAACACATCTAGCCTTACATACAAAATTGTTAGTTGGTTGTACATAGTCTCTATTTTATAACATTTTGTGTTATTTGGAGCTGTCGTGACAACATACTACTTGGTTCCGCAACTAGATGGCGACTCCTGTCTTACATCTCACTTTGTTCCATCAGAAGGCTGTAATTCTTTATCACTTGTGCTTGAACTGGTCTCTTAAACTAAAAGGCTTACCCTTATATGGCCTCGCTCTCGCAGGTAGCTTATTGCTCGAGTTTTCATCTTGCAAATATAAATATCTATTGTTATTTTTAACAGGAACAGTTTGCTTCGGTCTACCTCCTCTTTGTCAGAATCTGCTTATTATAACAGGAGTACTAACGTTCTTGCACAAAGCTCTTCGTTATATCTGGTCTCAGCTAAATAAAGCATCTCGCAGATGACCTTCAAGTATTTGACATGCAACATTTGAAGCTGGCTTTCCTTTTTCTAATATTCTTCTAAACCCTTGTTGAGTTCAAGTCCATTTTTATGGGCTTTTCGATTAGTGAAGCCTTGCCTGTTATTTTAAAAGATATCTTGTAGTGTTTTCAAGTGATTAGTCCTAAAAGTGGCACCAAAGCATCTACCTATGGTACTTCTTCTAATGAACTGACAAAGCCAACTCGTACCTCAAATTTCATCTTGTTTTCAACAACTGGCTCATTTAATCTCTGCACATTATTTCTCTGCTATTGTCCACTTTTATCCAATGGCTGCTCAAGTAGCGAAAGGTCCCTGGGCTTTTAGCCTTTACCATATTCTCTTCTTTGTCAGCAGCTTCATATGATCTTTGACTTCTGTTGGTGTGCTGTGTTCAGCTTCTTTTTTCTTCTGCTCCTTTTTTGTTTACAGTTTCAACTTTTTCTTCAGGTTTGTCTTTATCGTTTTCCCCATAAAAACACTACATCTAGAGATGCGTTTTAATTTTTTAATTTCAGTTTAACTCCATTTTTAACAACTCCTTTTGTTGCCGACACCTCTTGTCCCTCCTCTTGGTTTTTTAACCTTTCCTACCAATTCCATGGCTTCAATAAGTCTTTTTTTTCCTTAGACTTCTAGCCTCTTTATTTCTAGTCGCACTGGTAATACTTGACTTGATAATGATAAATGTTTATTATTCTAACCACCTGTTTTAGTTTTTATTTCTGTCTTTTAGCGAATTTTTCGTTAAACAAGAAATTCACTAATGAAGAGATCCCGACGTGCCAAAATTCAGACCTCTAAGTTATAAGAAAACAAATTTATAGACATCTAAAAAAATTTGGGTGACACTGGTTGATAAGAAAAAAACTCGGGACGCAGCAAGTGCGTTATGGTAGTGAATTTTCATAGAAATGATCTGGCAAAAAATATTTTATTATAACTTTTTTTTCTTGTAACATGGAAATCTAAATTTTTTTGTATAGTTTACTTTTTATATCGTAAACCTACCTACCAAATTTGGTTATCATAGATTTTTTATTTTTTAAGATAAAAATTTTTTTCAATTGAAAACTCAAATTTTTTTCGGAAAACCTCGTCCGATTTTTCTGATTAACAAACTTGTCAAAGCCATTTACAAAAGGAAGGTACATGCCAAATTATATCAAAATCTGCCCATTATTCTTTGAGATAAAAATTTTTTTCAAATGAAAAGTCAAAATTTTCCCGGAAAACCTCGTCCGATTTTCCTGACTAACAAACTTGTCAAAGCCATTTACAAAAGGAAGGTACATGCCAAATTTTATTAAAATCGAATTATTACTTTTTGAGAAAAGAATTTTTTTCGAATGAAAACTCAAAATTTTCCCGGAAAACCTCATCCGATTTTTCTGGCTAACGAACTTGTCAAAGCCATTTACAAAAGGAAGGTACACGCCAAATTTTATTAAAATCGGCTTATTACTTTTTGAGATGAGAATTTTTTTCGAATGAAAACTCAAAATTTTCCCGGAAAACCTCATCCGATTTTCCTGACTAACGAACTTATCCAAGCCATTTACAAAAGAAAGGTACGTGCCAAATTTTATCGAAATCGGCCTATTATTTTTTGAGTTATCGGCGTGATACATATATATATATATATATATATATATATATATATATATATATATATATATATATATATATATATATATATATATATATATATATATATATATATATATATATATATATATATATATATATATATATATATATATATATATATATATATATATATATATATATATATATATATATATATATATATATATATATATATATATATATATATATATATATATATATATATATATATATATATATATATATATAACATATAAAAATTGAAACTGACCCCGGATATGGGTTCTAGGGGTCCTAGATCGCGCTCATTTGCAAAAATTTTTTCAAAATTCAAAAGTCGGGATCTCCCCATTAGTGAATTTTTTCTACGAAAATTCACTAAAACGCACGAAAAAAAATATGATTAACAAAACCAATTGAACATTACATACAACAGTTAAGTTTTCTTGACGCAAAAAGGTCAAGAAGTAGCAGAAAAAATATTTCGAAAATTTTATAATTTTTCTTCCTAAAGCGTCAAAATTTGCAATTTTCAGACAATGAATCTGAACCGAATACGGATTATGTAGAATAAATGTCGTAATAAGCCTTCTTTCTGATGATTGTGGCAAAAAATAACCTATATTTTAGCAAATTTTAGAAAAAAATTGTTATTGAGAAAACCGCGACTTATGAATTTCAAAAAGATTTCTTCAAATAAGCGCAAAATAAAACCCATATTCAGGGTCCGTTTCAGTTTTTTCTGTTTACACATATACAGGGTGACGCATTTCTACGGTAAAGCTCAATATATCCGTCATTATAAAAGCTATATAAAAAATTATATACGTTAATTATAGTGTGTTTTGAGCTACATCTGATAACCCCATTTTGACATTAACAGGGTGGCCTATTAGTCATTGGTGATACGCACTTTCTGTTTTTATTATAACATCCCTTGTGTTGTATTTTCTATCGAATTATAACGCATATTTGCAGAGAAAAACGATATAGTTCATTGTTCACTTATGTAACTTTTCACGTTTTTGACACATATCACAAGTGGTGATATGGCGTTTTTACCAATAGATAGCGGAGCCCCATGAAACTAACGCATTCAAAGAGCTTTTTGTTTGTATTACTCTTCGAAAAAATCCAGCTGCCATCAAATTGATACTACTTTAAAAAGGAAGTGAACGGCTCACAGCTTTCACCTATTATAATTTTATTTTTACTAATTAGTTGTACGCTTTAATTGTCTGTAACTGACATTATTTTGTTGTCAGATTTGACAGTTTTACAGCTTGGTGGATTATTTCCCATTCTGCCACAGGACTATATTACACTACGTTATTTCTCTCAGGACTGAGTTCCAATTCCAGAAGGACTTTTCTGTCAATTCACACAGTCGTTATCAATAATGACAAAACTATTAAAAAAAGTAACAATTGACAAAGGTAAGATTTAATTTTCAACCATCCTGAATATCCTGAATACATATATTTCACACAAAATTAATGACACAGAAATGCATCCCACAGCAATAGGTTTAACTATCCCACATACTTTGACTACCTAATTTGTATTTTGCAAAATATTGTTTGCTGCATTAGTTTGCAACTTTGTTTCCGCAATGTGTGCCTACTTGATAAAGATAATAACTGGTTCAAGCTGATTTTTAAAGTCAAAGTTTCTGCAACTTCTATTTACAATAATTTGATAAGTCTTGTCTCCTATCCACAGTCGAAGTTTATTACATTACCATCTTTTAGTCAGTTCAATGCAAATCTGTTTGGCAACCGCACAAAATTATTCCAATTTCTAACGAAGGAAACTTTCATTTCAGCCCATTTCGTCTCGGAACTTTATTATGAGATTCGATGTAGTTTGAAACTGGTTTTCAACTGTTTTAGTTCTCCGAGAATCATGCTGCGAATCACTTAAAACTGTAGCACAATCTGCCGCTAAAATGAAACAAATGAAGCACACGTAAATTTTAGGCACCGCAATGGAATAAAAAATGTAAAAACGGATTTCACATTCAAATCCAGCAGGAGGCATTAAAACCTCTATATCTCTGGTTTTGAACGAAACTACCAACAGCGACACTCAAAACAAAGTTCAGGCTTTTTGCTCTTAATATGCATGTGAAAGCTTTTATTGCTTTCAATTGTTTCGTTAGCGCAAATGACAGCGAGGTAATGTTTTTGGTTTTTTTTCTTCTTCAAAGTAGTGTTGCATTTGAATCAAGTGACCAACCACTTGTGTGTCAACTATTATTAAACCCGTTTGACGAAATCAAAATAGATATATTATTCATTCATTATTGTTGCCCTTACTTGGTGTAACTGGTCCATACCACATACAGACTTAGAGACTACTTCTCTGGCTTCACTGTTGGGCGTTGTTTCTGTAGATGAAGGGCGTAGCCAGCGCGTAAGTTAACCGGAGCAAGAGGCCCTTATGAATTCTAGATGCTCCAAGATGTTTTTCAACGTTTCTGTGACTAGTTTCGTTGCTTGACAGCAACTTCTAGAAATTTTAGCACCCGATACAAAGAACATATTTCTGCATTTAGAAATAACCTCGCTGACAACTCTACATTTGCAAAACATTTTATTGATACCGAACATAGACCTACAGTAAATTACCGCATACAATACAGATCATTTCTATGAAAATTCACTACCATAACGCACTTGCTGCGTCCTGGCTTTATAATACTTCCACAATCGTCGGGATGATATGCGCTTTCTGTAGATCCACAAACATCTTTTTATCCAGACTTCCCGGTAGGAAGAAAGGCCGTAGAAATGGTCTCCTAATATGCCCCCACAAATATTCAATTTACCCAGAGATTGCGTATGAGTTTCACGAAAAATTCTTGGATTTTCAGCATTGCACCTTATACAAAGCCATCGACACAGTGTACGTCCACTCACTTGGTACTTGACCTACTTCTATGGACACGTTAAACAGATCACATAGCCATAAAGTCAAATACCTTTCTCCGTGGATTTTGTCAACACTCCCTGATTTTATCAACACTCCCTGATTTTCCATTCTTTAGTTTCTTGATTACAATTTCAACCTTATGCGCCTTAACAGTGTCACATTCTGTCTGACTGTCAATGTAATAATCCCATCTATTCTAAATTTAATAGTTTTCATTGCCAATTACGTTATGGAAAATTCTAAAATTATCAAAATCTGCTATTTGAAAAGTGTAATATTTTGACGGAACAGGGTGGAATAACAACCACAAGTTTTCCGGTAAAATCTACTTAGGTTTTTAAAGACATTTTGTGACAATAGCCTATTTTCGACAGAGGGCAGATAAATTGTAATCCAATAAGAAACAAAAATTTAAGGAGAGTTGCAAGGCCTGTTAAAAAATGATAAGATGCGAATGTCACATTTGCTGACAGCTGACATAAATTTTAGTTTAAAAAGTTGGCCAGTTTATAAATAGGTATTTTACAGTGTCGTTTATTTTTTCATTTTAACATAAATAATAGCACTTACAGCGACAAGCGGGTACCAAAGGCAAAAGATGAGAGCGCCTAATAAATATAGCTTGAGAACGCAGTAAATGTACAGTTCCTACTTATATTTTCACTTAAACGTTTCATAAAGCAGCAGCCAAGTAGCGTCACTTAAAATTTACTGCTAACGTAACTTTCTAAGTGACGTTTCAAGTGATTTGGAGTTAGAACACAACTATATGGAAAGAGAATTTCGTAAATTTAAAATAGAATTAGCCAACAGTTTTACTCTAAAGCCAAAAATAAAAAGTATGGACGTAGCAAGTGCGTTATGGTAGCCAATTTTCATAAAAGTGTTTTAATGTTAAATATGTTTATTTTTGAATGAAAGGTGTCAAATTTAGTATCAGTATAACTTTTATAGAAGAAAACACGTTCCATCGAAAAGCTGTATTGTTTGAAAACATTTTCCGAAAATACACAAATAAAGATCCGAAAAAACTGGTCCTATATTCCTGACCAACGAGCCTATGCAATCGTTTTACACAAAAACTAGACCTACCAAGATATAAAAAGTTTTTGACTGAAATTGATTACAAATTTTAAAAAATTTAAATGAAAATATGCTGCAAATTCCTGTCACGAAAATTCGCCATTTTTTTTTTTTTTTTTAGAAAAATTGGCCTAAGTATGGTTACGAATTCGAAACGTATACAAATTTTTCACCAAAATTCACACCAATTTGCACATATTTTTACAATAACTTATTAGATATTAAGTATTATTCACTTACATTTTACACAATTTTGACAACATATGATTTATACAAAAACACAAAAAAATATCTGCGGAAACTGACAATTTTTTTAAGATCTTCCACAAGGCATTTCTGCTCAGACTTAGGTCCTTTTTAGAGAGTTACAATTTGATGTCTCCCTGTCAATTTGGCTTTCATTAGCGACTGTCAACTCAGGATGCCATACTTACCTGATAGTCTTGTATTGCACGGGTAGTGGGTTCAAATCCGCCGGGCTGTTCTTTGACATTTCGAAAGCGTTTGATGCGGTCAGCCATACCCTTTTATTGCAAGAATTGTAATTATGGCATAAGAGGAAACTCATATTTATGGCTAAGGAGCTACCTTTCTGCGAGGAGTCAAGCTGTCAAGGTACGTCAGGCAGATAACAAGTATATGTGTCGTTTTTCAGCCGTGTCAAGCGGCGTGTCGCAGGGCAGCATATTGGGCCTTGTTTTGTTTATTATTTGTGTTAAATACATTGTTTATAATCTTTGACAATACCACTTAACCTTGTACGCAGATGACACCACTGCTATAATCTCAGAGGAAAGTTTCGAAGAGCTGGATGCTGCAGGTAATGTTTGTGTGTCTCAGGTGTCAGACTGGTGGACCACAAAATGGTCTGGTACTTAACACACACAAAACTGAGATGGTTCTTTTTTGTTCTGTGGGTGTGGATTTATCTAAGCCTGTATGTGAAATCTGATAATGGTTCAATAAGACAGGGCGCGTCTGTAAAGTTTTTGGGCCTCCATCTGGATTCTAACCTATCACGGGGTGTCCATGTTGACGATGTGGTGGCCTCTCTTGCATCGAATAATTATTCGTTGCTGAAGCTAAGGGTATCTTCGAGTGCTCAGGTCTGGTTGACATGCTACTATGGTAGTGTCAACTGTCTCCTGGTACACGGTTTGCTCTGTTGGTCCAGCAGTGAGCATCTGGTGAGAGTTCTGTTAATGCAGAAGAGAATTGTCAGCACCATGTTTGGCCTTCCGCATTCGGAATCTTGTAGACCATTTTTTATACAATATGGCATACTAACAGTGACGTGCCTATATATATATATATATATATATATATATATATATATATATATATATATATATATATATATATATATATATATATATATATATATATACTTTTAGAAAAAGTATGCAACCTTTACTGCCTGCGGTAATATTACTGCATATGAAACAAGACAGGCTAACAATTTGTATTTGAACAGATTAATCGGGCACCTCTCAACACTGCAATACGCTTATATAATCATTTTTTACCTAACAGTGTCAAAAATTTGAGCAGCCTCAGGCAATTTAAACCCATGATATAATGACTTAGCAGAGGTATGATACTGCGCATATGCCCCGCCCCCTCCAAAGACGTCACGTGGTGGGTAACGTTATAGAAGTCCAACTACACACTTAAAATAAAGTCATTCGCGATCAAAAAGTTTCTATACGTCAGTTTAATGCGGTTGAATTTATGCCTATATTGTCTTTTTCAGATAATATAGATCGCAGCACTAAATTTATTTTTTTCATTTTTATTACTTCCAACTGTGTGCACTTAAATATTAGTAAAATACGTAATTTGTTAAGAGGTTGTGATAAAACATCAAACCCCACTGCATATTATTGTTGCATTGGACTCACCACTTGACACCATGCGCGTGACAGTTCTAAAAATAGGTAGTCTGAATATCTCGTTATTTGTATCATGATTTAAACCTACTCTAAAATCGGAGCATTCTTTGTGTTCTGTAGGCGAGCATTTTAGTTTTAAATTTCAAATATGATAAGCCCTTTTTTGTTTTACGGATTTTCTATAGATTTTACTGTGCTTTGTTCATTTTGCTATTTATGCCGTTAGCGCAATTTTTAGAATAATGATTGTTGACTCTTTTTCTTTATCGTTTAGAGACCTATAGAGTGATTTTAATAAATAAATAAATCAATAGACAAATGAATAAACAAATAAAGATTTGTTAAACAAAAATTTGTTGATAAAGCAATAAAAGTTCAAATTATATAAGCAGTAATTAGGAATGAACCAAGAATGAAAATGTAGAAAAGTTATGAATCACTTTTCACGAAAGTTTAAACCTGTGAAAGTAAAGAAACATATAAATCGAAAATTTTTTTCAAGAAACGCTGAAAGACGTCAATTTTAATATTGAGAGGGACATGTATTGACATAAAACTCGTCACATCAACCACTTAAGGGTGGTGACAACAGCCCTTATATTTTTAATAGTGAACATGGGTCGAGTGTTACATCATTTAAAAGCTCTTTCTTTTCTGAATTTAGCACACTAATTTTTTTGGAAGTTTTATCAACTCGTTTAAAAATTATTCACAGTTCAGTTTCAAGAATGTATTTCATTCATTGTGATAAGAAATGCACTAATTAGTCAATTTTTCGTTAAAAAAACTAAATAACAAAACCGAACGTTAAAAAATGTTTATTCAGTTAAATAAGTGTTCAAATTGTTGACCACGAGCTTCCATACAAAAGTAGAAATTTCTGGAGTTATTAGACGGCATTCTTCAACAATGCGTCGTCGTAATTCTTCCAGAGACTCCGGTTCTGGTGCGTAAATTCTACTCTTTAAATGGCCCCATAGAAAGAAGTCTAAAGGAGTTAAATCCGGTGATACAGGGTGCCACTCAATAGCACCTCTACGCTCAATCCATTGTCCTGGAAACTCTCTGTTCAAAAACTCCCTTACACGTTGTGAATAATGCGGAGGAGCTCCATCTTGTTAAAACACTAATTGATTTTCTTGATAGCGACCATTATTTTGGACAATGTCAATTAGTAGAAGGTAAACGACACCTAATAGTAACTCCAAATACGTTTTGCCACTCAAATTGGTCGGATTAAACGGTCTCCAAAAATGCCAGTCCAGACATTCAATTTCTGTGGAGTTTGAGTGTGGACTTCGTAAAAGTTTCTTGGATTATTATCTGCCCAATAACGACAATTATGACGATTGACTGTAGAGTTGAATAAAAACGTACACTTGTCTGAAAACAGATATTGAACAGAAAGTTCCCGTTATCAGCTATTCGTGGAGTCATAACTTCACAAAACTCCAGTCGCCGATCAAAATCATCTTCATACAGTTGTACAAGATGAATTTTATACGGGTGCAATTTATAATGCTTCAATATTCGCTAAATAGTTCTTCTTTTAATATTTGAAACAGTGGCCAATTTTCTCGTGGTCAAAGTTGGGTCTGCAGCAGTTTGTCCTAACCAACCAAACCAACCGATAAACTGAAATAATAAACCGCATTTATCTCATTCCGATAAGAAATGTTCTGATAGTCAATTTTTTATCTTTAACCGTGAATAATTTTTAAACGAGTTGATAAAACGTCCAAAAAAATTAGTGCGCTGAATTCAGAAAAGAAAGAGCTTTCACATGATGTAACATTCGAGCCATGTTCCCTATTTAAAATATAATGGTTGCTATCACCACCCTTAAGGGGTTGATGTAACAAAGTTGAGTTTTATGTCAAAACATGTCCCCTTCAATATTAAAATTGACGTGTTTCACCGTTTCTTAAAAAAAATTCTCTGGACGCAAATCGGTCTGTTTCGTTTTCAATGCGCCACCCTATATAAAAGTTCCAAAGCAATTTTCCTGGTACTTTTGGACCTTTTTGCGTTAGGAAAACTTAATATTTGTCTGGGATATTTATTAGATTTTGTTAGACACAAAAAGTATTTTGGCATTGCGCCCAAATTTCTTTTAAAATTTTAAAGTTAATTTTAGTATGTTTACAAATTATTTTACATATATATATATATATATATATATATATATATATATATATATATATATATATATATATATATATATATATATATATATAAGTTATATAAGTTAATATATGGTTTTCCTGTGCTCGAATAATTAATATTACAAGTTAAAGAATGCATGGTGAAAATGAAATTAGCAATAATCAGTTATTGGAAGCCTTGAACGGGCGCTTAAATGAGTTGGAAAACAAATTGTTACAACAAGTTGGGGAAACAAATAATAGAATTAAGACACTGGAATCAGAGAACACATTGTTAAAAAACCGATTAGAAATAATAGAAAGGAAGCTTAAGAAAAATAACATTATTATTTTTGGGATTGATGAGGTCGAGCATAGAGACACGGATTTGAGAGATTTTATGTTGGCAAAGTTCAAGCGAAGTCTTAATACTGAGTTGAATCGAAATTCAATTAATGATACTTACACGGTTGGAAACGGCAAAAACGGGAGCAAACCCATTGTAGTTGAGTTTGCCTCATTTGTAGACAAACGCTCAGTTGTGTCACAGACTAGTAAGTTAAGGGGAACGAACATATATGTGAAGAACGATCTGACACGTCAGCAACTTAGTGAGCAACACATTCTTAGAAAGCACCTGAAGGTAGCTAGGGAAAGGAATCAGAAGGCTTATATGAGAGGAGGTATACTGTATATTAACGAAAATCGCTATAAGGCAGGTGATTTGGACGACATTGAGGTGTTTGAGAACGCAGAGGAAACCCCCAGATCAAGCAGTGCTCCGACTACACCAACTGTAAACCAGGAAAGTGGGGGCGAAGCCATTGAACAAAGGGATGTAACAATCAACACACCAAGAAAAACAGTCACACGTAATGTTGTCAAGAAGATTTTAAGGAGTAATTCGACTGATACTGGGGCCAATAAGCGGAGTGGACCAAGTGTAGCATCCGGCAGCAAACAAGTGTCAAGGGTTAAGTAGAGAAACTCCCAGAATATATGTGTCAACAGGAGGCAAGATTTGTTTTTTGTATAAGTCTCTCATTATTGAAAAAAAAATTGTATGTTCGTTAATTATAGGATTATATATATATTATATATATACACCTTTGAGTTTTTCGTTTATATTTTATCTTAGCAGAGTTTTTAATCTACGTTTAATTCGCTTGTTTTTAGGATTTACAGTTTTCATATGTACGTGTGTATATTTATTTAGCAATGGACCAGTATATTCGCGATTTTCAGCTTCCGGTTTGCAATACTAGGCTGTTGTACGACCATGTTCAATGCAAAAAATTTTTTAGAGCAAACAGCTTAAAATTGTTCCATAATAACATAAGAAGCATTTGTAAAAATATTGAGGAATGTAGTGTTGTCTCAAATGTCTTGTAGTTTTGATGTGATCGTTCTGACTGAGACTTGGCAGGTCGATTGTGCAAGCATCTTCAAGATGGAGGGATATGACATTCTATATAGCGGAGGGGTATACAATAGGTGTGATGGTGTCTTGGTATACATAAAAAGTACAATTAAATATTCGCATAATATAATTTCTTTAGCAGAGTGTCGAGCTGTTGAAATATCACTTCAAATGGGTAGTGAATACGTTACTATTACTGCTATCTATAGATCGCCAGCCATGTGTTTAGCTTCCTTTAATCAATGTTTAGATATTTATCTAGCTGAAAGTCGAAGGGTTAGTAAAGACCATCACATCATGGTTGGAGACTTAAATATTGATATCCTCTCTGAAAACGAGTCCAGCAGTCAGGAATACCTTAATATACTTGCTGAGCACGGGTTTGTTAATGCCGTGGACACACACACGAGGGTACAGAACAACACTGCCTCTTGCATTGACCACCTCTTTGTGAGTTCCAAGTTGCAGTGCAATTTTATGGGCGCGGTTTACCACACTTCTATCACCGACCATTTTTCTGTACTATTGGATCTCCCAGTGAACTCTGAGAAAGAAATTAAAATCAATAAATTAGGGGGAAAATGTTACATAAATTATGATAGGGCACGCAGGGAACTAGAGCGTACAGATTGGAATAATATTTGTGGCTCTGAAAGTTTGAACATTGCTGCGGAAAACTTTGTGGAGTATCTTAAATCAGTGCTGGGAAGGTGTACAGTTAGGGTTAAAATAAAGAACAAGAATAGACCCAGGAAATCATGGATAACGGAGGGTATAATTAAGTCGATAAACACAAAAAATCGATTATACCGAACAATGATACAGAGCCCAGGTGATGAGGATAAGAGACTGCAGTTTGCGCGATATAGAAATAGGCTAAATGAAATAATCAAGTGCGCAAAAGCAAACTTTGTCAAAAAGCAAATATGCCTCCACCCCAATTCACCTAAAAAGCTTTGGGAGACGGTAAATCGGCTAACTAAGGAAGAGAAAAAGGATCCTGCAGGAAGCATTCAACTAGGGGGTGATAACTCATTAAATAACTCCAACCCGGGGGAAATAGCCAAGGCATTCAATAAATATTTTTCATCCGTTGGGAGAGCACTGGCACAAAAAATACCGTCTTCGGGGGCCAGTCTTAAGGTAGATATGAAGCCATACAGCATTTTTCTAACACCTACATGTGAGTCCGAAGTTATTGATTGCATAATGGGTATGAAGGTAAAAAAAGCTCCTGGGTTGGACTCGATCACTGTGGAGAACTTGAAGGAACTCGTACATGTTATTGCAGTCCCGCTGACTATCCTAATCAACAGATGCATAGAACTTGGTATCTTCCCAGACATTCTAAAGAAGACAGTAATAAAACCATTGTTTAAAGGAGGAAACAGGGACGAAATGCCAAATTATAGGCCGATATCCTTAATATCGAATGTGGCCAAGGTCTTCGAAAAAATTATTTGTCAGAAAATAACAAGCTATTTAAAGAAGCATAACATTTTATCAGAATCGCAGTTTGGCTTCAGAGAGGGTCTGTCAACACAGAATGCGTTAAATACCCTAACTACAGGAATTTATTCTGCCCTGGATAAGCAAAGACAAAGTATTTGCATCTTTCTAGACGTCGAAAAGGCCTTCGACGCTGTTGATCACAGGATTCTTCTCAAAAAATTGGAAAAAATCGGTTTTAGGGGTGTTCCGCTGCTTTTGATTGGGGATTATTTGCGGTCTAGAAGGCAGTGCACAAGGATTGACGACAGCTGCAGCGATTTTGAGGTGGTTGAATTTGGCGTTCCTCAGGGTACAGTCCTGGGTCCGTTGTTATTTAGTTTGTATATCAATGATATATTTGATGTACAGACAGCTGGTAAAGTCATTGGTTTTGCAGATGATACTGCAATTCTGTATGAAGATTGTTCTTGGCAGCGGCTAAAGACCAAAATTGAAGATGATTTTGTGAATGTTAAGGGGTGGTTTGATGCCAATGGGTTGACTATTAACACAAAGAAGACGAAGTATGTTGCATTTGCCTCCTATAAGTCACACCTGCCGTCATTTAATACACTGCAAATAGTTTGTAATGACCAATGTATCCAAATTGAGGCGGCACAAAAAGTTAGGTATTTGGGGATCATCATAGATCAACATCTGCGTTGGGATGAGCATGTTGGTGTGGTTGTTAAAAAGTTGAGGACCATTTTGTATAAGTTTAAATACCTAAAAACCTTTCTGACAACGGTGTGTCTTAGAATGGTCTATTCGGCATTGGTTGAACCCCTTCTTACATACGGGATTGTTGTTTGGGGTGCTGCGTTGAGTTGTCACCTGAAAAGGTTGGATATAATTCAACGTTGGTTCCTGAAACTAATTTATAATAAGTGCTACACTTACCCGTCTGAATCGTTCTACGCTGAAGCAGGAGCTAATGATATTAGGCAACTTTTTTCATTGGCTGTGTTGACGTACGTAAGAAAGTATGATCGCGTCTCTAGAATAGAGCATTCGTACATAACTAGGCTAAACGCAGCAGCGGCCGCTCAAACGAACAGAGCAATTAAGACTGTGGGCCAGCGTAGTTATACTTATATTGCACCAAGAATTTATAATACTCTTCCAGTCAATATCAGAGCTGCACCAACTTTACGTTCTTACGTGAGGATGGTGAAAGCATGGGTTTCGAAATCTAGACACATTATTCATGGTTTGGTACACAGATAGGTGTTGAGCAGGTCGTATGATAGCTTTTGCGATGTTGTACCGCACAGTAATCATTTTAAATATGCACACTTTTTTTTTTATTATTATATACATTTGTGAGAGTGTACATTGTACATGTGAAAATGTGTGAGAGAATGTGTTTGTGTGAGTGTGCTGGTGGGTGTTTTTGGTTTTTGCGCCTGTGGGTGTGTGTGTGTGTGTTCTTGTCTTCATTACTTAGTTTTGTATACTTTGCTTGGTCTAGATGTATCCACGCACAAGTCTCTGACTTTTGTGGATCTCTCCAAGATTTATTATGTTCAATAGATCTATGTATGTTATTGTTATTGAACTGTATTTTGAAAAAATAAATCTATTATTATTATTATTATTATTATATATATATATATATATATATATATATATATATATATATATATATATATATATATATATATATATATATATATATATATATAATTCGCAAACGTATAAAAGTTAACAATGACCCGGAATATAGGTTCTAGGCGGCCCAGTTCGCGCTCATTTGGAACAATTTTAAAATTGAAAAGTAGCTATTTTTTGTAAGCAAATTTTCCAACGAAAATTTGCTAAAAATGTATAAATACATTAAAATTTCCACGGGAATGATTTCAATTTGCTTCTCGCTACCTACAATTTCTGTAGCATGTAAACATATTCTGTGTAACAAGAGATATAGAGGGCGTTGTGTAATGTCAAAGTGGTTGTGGCTAAATGCTCCTCCCGATGATAAGTCAGCAGAGCGTGCGGCGGGAAGTTGGGACTGCCCTATCATTACCTCTGGTTAATTGCATTCCCGACACACTTTTCACCTTTGCGCTGCCTTTACCATCTCGTTGTACTCGGGATTTATTGCAGCATAGACGAGGAAAACAGACATTCACACCATTCAGACCTTCAACAACGTAGTTATTGTTGTCACCTTTTTTCTAAGTGATAACATTTGCTTCCTACTCTTTCAGCGTAATCTCACCTTAGAATCTTTTAGATACATGTAAGCAAAATGTATACACAATTGTAGCGTTTTATTTAAAACAAAATTTATTTGACAGTAGTGATAGGTTGTGAGATTCAGGCATACACAAATAGCTGAAGGCATACAGGGGTCATAGGACCAACTGCGTCAATTTCTCAAAAATTAGACTGCAAAATTTTGAAAATGTTGTCACATCCAGGTGGCAAACTCTGAAAAATAATTTTATACCGTAAGTAGATCTCAACTTTGTTATTTCAACTAAAACAACCCCTCTATTGTTGCATGTTCGGATTAGAAGTCAAATTCTGAACAAATTTCATGTATAATGTCCCATACGAAGTCTAACTGTTTTTCGCATATTTCAAATTCTGTATCAAAATGACGTTTTCAGGCCACAAGATTATTATAACTTTTTCTGTAGCATTTGATTATTGCGTGAAATCATCATGGCCAAATGAGTTGCATTTTTGAAATAAAAAAAAAAGTGAAATTCCCAATATTTAAAAAACTACAAATTTTCATAACAAGCAATCTTATACAGAGATACCCTTATTTAAATGCTAAATAAATGTTATTATGAAAATAGGGGGCTTCTTTTTTTAAATTTTAATCTGACGGTTTTTCAATTAAATTTTTATCCTCATTCCGATCGCCCTATATAGTAAATAGCAAATAACACATAAAGTCTACAAAAGTGGGACCCTTTTGACAGCGAACACAACCTAAACTAAAAAAGTTTCGAGACGCAGAAACTGGGTTATAGTAGCGAATTTTCACATTATTATTATACGGCATATTAGTAAAGTTAATACTTTAAACTTACACACACCTTGAAAATAGATTTTAAAGATCCTGGTATGCGCACATTTGAAGAATTCTTTCGAAAGTGTTACCATCGATATCTCTTTATTATCAAAAAAATCTTGCGTTTTAACTCTTTTTGAGAAAAATGCCCAAAACTCGATTTTCTATGAAGGTAAAGAACTAAATTTTGTTTTATCTGTAGATAGTGTAAGTCTCTTTAAAAGAAACTTGTATTACAAATTTCATGAAATTATACAGAAGATTTCCAGAAAGAAACTTAATTCATATTAAGAAAAGTAAATTATGTGCTAAATTATAAACGTAGCAGTTATTTTTCCTTATTAACCGCCATTATGATTTCGTTTTAATCAACCTAATCAAAACAGTTTTTTCAATAACAATGACAACAAGAACAAAATTATGATTTCAGACTCGAAGGTGACAAACTTATTTAGGCGTTTTAAACAAAAATGAGATCTTGTTCAAAACGTATGAAATCTGTGCACTATTGTTTCTTCAAATGTGAAAATAAAACATTAAAAAAAAAGATACATGGATCCAGCTGGATTCGATCACGTCAACTTCTACGTGAGATGCGAGCTTTTTGCTTTGCTTTTAAAAGTATTTATTATTATAATGGTTACATAATATTGTACAAATACATATAAACAAATATATAAACATACATATATCTTAAATATTCGACTGACATTATGAGTTCCTACCTAAACTGGGTTTACCTCATGGTTTTAGTGATTATATCAAAAAGCCTCTAATTAATAATGTGTTAGTGTTTATGTGTTTGTTTGAGTTTTAGACATCTGAGTTTTAAGAGGATAATAGGAAAAATATGAAAACCTATTTATAGATAGTGTGATTGCAATGCATCATTTGATACCTTTTGTTCTCGGAGCGTGCAGGTATTTATCCTATGTGAGATAAATTTTTAAAGCTAAGCTAAAGAGCGGATCTGAGTGGGTGAGATGCGAGCATGATAACCGCTACGCTATCTGGGCACACGTCAACAAAGGTTTTATTTGCGTCATACCTTAGATCAGCTTCATGCCCGGGATATTATATTCAAAGTATACATAATTAATTGATTACAGAAAATGAGGTAGTAGAATTGCCATTGAAACACATCCCACGGCTGTTTCGGTCTTAGTTTAAGTTTAAAGATAAAAGATACTATTTTAGAAGCATAATATATCTATGCTGCGATAAAACTGTTTTTGAGGCCGTTAATAGCGCTACAAATATAGTGTCTTTTGAAAATGGATGGAATCGCCCAGTTAAATAACAATCACTTGGCCAATTTTTAATTTCATGTCGTCTGTCATTTTCCATAACTGCGGCCGAGATTTCACGATTGTTGGTTCGGGTAGTATGTTTTCTGCCTGGTATATATTTAGTTTGGTTACCGTTAATGTATGGTTTGTACCTGTTGTATGAATTATTCTACGCGTGCCATTTAACTACTGTGTCTCTCACGTATTCGACTATAACCACTAAGTCGTTTCAACGCTTGTCTTTGGGATTTTATTTTTTATTTAGAAAATACTATAAATATGGTAGACCAAGTTACTCAAAATTCACAACATAGGTTTATTTGCACTATTTGTAGCCACATGTAAAGTCTCATTTTAGTTACTTGATACTTACAAAAATATAGCGATTTCAAAAAGTTCTCCCCGATTTTCCACCGGAGAAACTTAAACATAAAGGTGGATTAACGAACTCGCCTTCGGTTTTTGCCCAAACAAGATTTTTGACAAGTTTGATTGAAATCAGTTTAGTATTTTTTGAGTTATCGTTCGGATACACACACACAAATATATATATATATATATATATATATATATATATATATATATATATATATATATATATATATATATATATATATATATTATATAAGTTTTTCCGTATTTTTCTCACAAAAAACTCATCGATAAGAGCTGAATAATATATATATATATATATATATATATATATATATATATATATATATATATATATATATATATATATATATATATATATATATATATATATATATATATATAAACATATAAAAATTTTAACGGACCTTGGTTTCGGGTTCTAGGCACCCAAATTCGCGCTCATCTGAAGAAATTTTTCCAAAAGCTTTTTATCGTGACATATTTGCGAATTGTTCTTAATGACAATTCACTAATAATAAAAGCTTCCGTTTAGGGAAAATTTAAAATTAGTGAAATTTCAAACTCAAAGAATATTATAAACTGATTTCAATCACACTTGGCAAAAGCATTACTTAGAGGAAAACTCAGGATAAATTATTCAGCTCTTATCGATAAGTTTTTTGTGAGAAAAATACGGAAAAACTTTTTAAAAACGCTATAATTTTTAAATTATTTAAGCGCGTGCAACGACGCTCTTCACATATATAGAGTATTCAAAGACTTTGCATTTTTAATTTTTAAATATTTCTCTTCTCACAAGCTTAGGTTATCCTTAAATACTGCGACATTCCTAAATTTTCAGTAAGGCGTCATGTGTGATGTAAAGCAAAGCGGATGACATAACCGATGTCTGAGGATATTTCTTTAAATGTTGGTAAGTCGAGAAAACTGCATAAATTGAAATCCCCAGAGTTGTCACTTTGAAAAATTTACTACACAAATTTGAGGATTTTACTCTTCGGGGAAATTCACGGTAATATATTTTTACTAGAAAAATTGATTTCATATTTTCATAGCGATGTTGTAAGATAAACTGCTAAAGTGTTTAAGCATCATTGTAGCTTGTGATCCAAATGGTAAGCAAACAAAAACCCTGTTACTTGAACAACTTTCAAAATAACACTATGCAACTGGTCATTAAAGTAATCTGTCAGTTTAGTTAGGGATATTTGTCTAAATGGTCTGCAGAAATGGTCTTGTAAGTCCAATTGCTTTCATTAAAGTTGAAAATAGCCACAAAATCTGACTTGAAATAAAAATTGTCGGCAAGGTTCAAAGTGAACAGCAGTGATATAAATTTCTGAATGTTGAAGATGTTTAAGGTGACGAAATAAGTCACGAAACTGCGGCCCGATTGTAGGCATTTTTCACATAATCCGTAAACAGATCATCGTTCTATTATTCATGTCTGTTTGTCAGATAGACGCACTTGCGTGACGTATAATGGGCGGCTAGATTATCTTGGTCAGTATGTCCGTGAACAGTAAATGAGTAAATAACAAGCAAGGCTCTAGATCGCGTTATATTATAAGTGAATGTTTTTTTTTAATTCATTAATGAGGAGATCCCGACTTTTGAATTTTGAAAAAATGCCTTCAAATGAGTGCAAACTAGAGGCCCCATATACGGGGTCAGTTTCAATTTATATATATATATATATATATATATATATATATATATATATATATATATATATATATATATATATATATATATATATATATATACATATATGTATCACACCGATAATTAAAAAAACCATGGGGTGATTTCGATCAAATTTGTTGAGTATCTTCCTTTTCCAAATGGCTTGGATGAGTTCGTTAGCCAGGAAAATCTGATCAAGGTTTCCGGGAAAATTTTGGTTTTTATTTCGAAAAAAATTTATATCTCCGAAAATTATAAAGGTATGGTAACCAAATTTGGTACAGGTTTCTGCCATAAAAAGTATCCTTTGTACTAAAATTAAGATCTCTGGGTTAAAAGACAAACAAATTACAAGTCTCTGATAAGCAAAAACGTCAAAATTGATACTTCTGATAGTCGTCCATTAGTACGCATTAGTGCTTTGTGAGTGAAAAATACGGTTCGAAATGACTAACATGCTCCTAGATCTGTGTCTCAGTCGTCATTTTCCTTTATTTCGTTAAAATATGAGAAAAAAATCAATTTTGAACAAAAATTGAATGGTGTAAATAATCAAGACTATAGAAAAGTAATATACTGTTAGTATATACATCTGTCATATCGAGAATGGTTGAGAGGTGAAGGCAGCAGTGTTGATTTAATAATGGACTCCTATAACAAGCAATCTAATGTCAGTTAGTAACTTCACTTTTTTTTTTTTTTTTTTTTTTTTAGTCTTATTTCATTTTACCGTTATCTGACTAGATTGTGTAATTCCGATGAACTTTTTAGCAAGTTTTTTATGACAAATTTAATGAGGACGAGATGAAAACCTTTAACACTTAGTTCAATTTGAATAGCATATCTGGTTGTTTTTTATTGCCCTAAATTAGTGAAACCGTACCATAATTAACGCAGCTTCACAAGTCCTTGTTCTTTTCTGCAACCGATCTCAATCTTGACTGGACGCAGCAAGTACGTTATGGTAGCGAATTTTTATTAAAGTTTCAAATTTCAATCGCTCAATTTGCTATTAACCTAACGTTCGTTGGCCAGGAACCAGTTTTTCGGGAACATTTTAAGTTTATTTTCGGAATATTTTTGTACATTTTCAAACAATAAAGCCATTTTGATGGAATATGGTACATTGTTTCTAGTACATAGGTTATACTGGCAACCATATTTCATGCCTGCTTTCTTTAAAAAAGACACATTTGTTATTAACAACATTTTTATGAAAATTCACTACCAGAACGCACTTGCTGCGTTCAGGCTTTTATTTTAATTATATTCGCCGTCTAAATCTTATGAACGTACAACAACTTTATCGGCTAATACGATGGAAGTAGTGCTGAATTGAAGTTCCATGCTGATTTGGAATCAGCACGTCATCCCACTTCAATATAATACATCTCTTTTCTTGCCGCTTTTATTAAACCGTTGACTTACCGAAATAGATGACTACTTAACAGCTACACCTAAATTATATATGACTTATATAATGGAGTAAAGATCTAGCGGCACGGTCATCTATAATATGTTAACATATGTACCGTCTTTCTATTTTTGTCTCTTAGTCAAGCAAAAGCGTTTATTAATATAAATTAAAATAAATTAAAACGATATTCCCAAATTACAAAAATGATACAAAATGCCATTAAAATTTGATTATTTAAGCCTCTCAGAGAGACTTGAGTCTTGTGGGCAACAAAATTACCTTTCTGGTCAATAATGGTACAAAAGCAATCCTATTAAACTACTTTTGCGATGTTCATCTTGTTTTGTTGGAAAATTAAATATACCGCAATCAAATTTTAGTTTCGAAACAACATAAAATAACGCTTGTATACAATAAGCATAGGACAGTTTTGTGTTGCCCACGTCACAAACTATCAAAATCATAATTTTGATGATCTTGAATCGATTTTACGCTTGCATAATTAAGCTTTTGCAGAGGCGCTCAAATTTTCTGTAAATATCACCCTCATGTTAACAGAAAAGAACATAACCACAGCAGTTATTCCATTTTTACTTCATCGTTGTTTCTAGTTTTCCAGCATGGCCTTTTATTATTCAATGTGTTGTCATTTTTAACAAAGATAGACATACTTTTTGCTAAGGTCTACTGTTTTTTTGATACCAACATAACCATAAATCCCACAAAACAATTTTTGTAGGCTCAGTTATTTGTTAAAAAAAAAAGCAACTGGGACGGCAGTAAAGCGTTGCACGAGATTACCAACAAATTACGTTCATTGGTCCAACGTTGAATTAAAATGTCCTAAGTTTAACTAAAATGTTAATCTATATACTTTGTTGGGACTTCCGCATTACTTTCAGTTTATTCTGCATTAGCATACATTTAAATATTACTTCAAAATGACCTGTGGTGATTTGGTCGCTAATCTATTATGAGAATTTACGTCAATTTGACTAAAAATGTGGTTTAATTTTTACATCAACCAAAAATCTGCAAGCGTGTGTAAGCTCCTACTAAGATGACATTGGGTTTGTAGCTAAAGGAGAAATCAGTGTTTCTATTTCGTATAAATGAGTTAACATCAAGAAATTTGAAACAGTAGTGTCTGACGAAAATTGACTCCTTCACAGCAACTCAAACATTCAATCTAAATTCCAAGCAATATCATACATTTTTCAGTCCCTACATAGACGGCATCCTCAGTCTACAAATACGTCTTTGTAAATACTTAGAATCAGAGCTAGCTAATGCATCTAAAATATCATGAAGCGTATATATATAGAGAGAGAGAGGGCACAATATCGATTGAGAATTCGGTCTGCTTTTAGGTCGCGTCTAAATTACTTTCTGAAAAGTACTCTATGTTGTATAAAGCATAGACTAGTCAATATTCTAAGGTTCCTTTTGAACTGAATTACATGCATTTGACCAAAGCGGACTGATCTTGTTCTTAAGTGCACAGTTTTATCAACTAACATATAGGAATGGTTATCAATACAGTTCCTGTAACGAATGTCGGTTTTCTACAGAACGCTCCATGTAGCACTTAAATGTCCGACCTTGTTTCAAACTTACTTCAGTGGATAAACCAACTAGAGCCTCTGTGGTTCAATAGTAAGAATGTGTCCCTTTAAACATGGTTGTGGGTTTGATTCCCAGGGTTCCCTTTCACTTACACAGTACATACTGTAAAATTAACATCAACCGAGGTTGTGGTATTATATTTGAGCAAGTTGAAAATCGCACGTTCCGCCCTTCAAAGGGGGTGTAAAGCCGCCGGTTCCATGTCCATACGATTTGGGTACGATAAAGATCCCTACCCTCTTCACAGAAAGGAAGGGGTTCGCCAAAATTTCTAGGATAGTAAGTTGAAACTGCTCCCTGTACAACGTTTGATATTTTACTTTTAATTAACCTAACATATTTAAAGCATGAATATAAATATTTAAAATAAATATTGGATGATGGTTATAAATGAAAATTGTGAGGTAATAACTTAAAATACATCCACTAATAAAGAGGTATCGATGGCAAGATTTTGGGAAACTTTCTTTAAATGAGCGCGAATTAGGGCCCCTAGAATCCAAATCCAAGTTCAGTTGAAAATTATATATATATATATATATATATATATATATATATATATATATATATATATATATATATATATATATATATATATATATATATATATATATATATATATATATATATATATATATATATATATATATATATATCACAATAAACAATCAGCGGGGTTGCCATTTGTCAAAACTGTCAGCTGAATTTGAAAATATCAGTGAAATATGTAGTAATAAATAAAAATTTCAATGAAAGTTATTTAATTTTTTTAAGGCAATCTAGAACGTTTTATTATGTATAAATATTAACCTTTCCATTCTTCAAGGTACTTAAAACCCATCGCCCTCTCCTAGTTAAATCTGACAACGCCAGGTAGCTATTTGTCATTGTCAGTTGTTATTTTGCGAACTGACAGAATGGGGGAGCCGAATTAGAGGTTATCTTCTTCTTCTTTGTTTACAGGCGTCATAAACAAATAATAAGACTCGGCTAATACCTTAAAATCTTGGAATAAGGTACTTATTGTTTACTTTTAATTTTTAGTAAATTTTTATTATTATTTACTCTTCATACCGCATAAGAAAAATTTGAGGTTAATGAAACTACATAATATCATGCGGTAGTAACATCGCATGGACACGGCACTGGCGGCTTTACGCCCCCTCCGAAGGGCGGAACGTGCAGACATTCAACTTGCTCAAATACAATGCCAGAACCTCGGTTGATGTTAAGATTTCAGTTTGTACTGAAAAAGTGAAAGGAGTAACCTGGGATCGAACCCAGTAACCTTCGGTTCAGAGGCACACGTTCTGACCCGTGAACCACCAAGGTTCCTATTTAAAGGACGTATTAATTTTAGTAATCTGAACGCTGTACTAATAGTGTATGTTTCTTATGAAAATGCACTACTATAACGTATTTACTACCAGTCGTTTGTGCATTTGCTTGCGTAAGATTAAAACAAAAATAGCTTGATAAGTTTGTCTGGTAATTTATGTTTTTAACCAACTTATTTATTTCATTGCTATCAAACATCTAAAAATAATACTACAGGTCCCTATTACAAATATATTAGTCATATCTTATAGTTGATTCCTGGATGCTAAGTATAATCAAAATCAAATATCAAATGGAATTGTCCGCGAATTATATGGCTACCTTATAAAAAATGTATTGAATAATAACAATCTAAGACAGAACCATGTAAAATGAAAATGAGTGATATATAAAGCATCCACGTACAGTTTTGCGGGTTGCGTAGGAGGCAATTTCATCGAATCCTATTACGTCTTGACATTAATAATGTAAGTTCTATTCTTGTACGGCTTCATAATACTAGTCAACTCACATTAGCATATTCGATAAAATATAGGGGACTAGGAAATTTGATTTGGAACATGTTCTGCTTGAAATGCAAATTTAGAAATTTCATAAAACTATATTGATTGGTACCCAGCATTATTTATAACCGTTACAAAAAGTGTCGAAGCAGCAGGTGCGTTATGGTAGCTACTTTTCATAGAAATGTTTTGATGGAAAATATATTATTTAAGAGACATCAGAACTTGTAGATAGTTAACCCTTTATAGTGGAAACATTAAAATTTTGTTTAAGGGTTATTAATTTTGTTTCCTTAACTATATTGGTTTCTTCCTCTTCCTTGCAAATTACTTTGATCTTTGTTTCTTCTGGTGTTAGTATTATATATTGACCATTGCCATATTTTTATATTGTGGCTTTGTTAATTTTGTCTATTTCTTGTTTACAATTATCTACAGGCTCTGAACGTTAATTAGTTTGATTTTGCATGGATTTTGGTGGCTGGGCATGGTTAGATTATCATTTTCAGAAAAATATAGTTGGTTGTTTAAATTTTAAAATTCATTGTTTCGGTAAGCATACTGTTTGCTACTAAGGATGAGGTATTTTGTTCTTGGGATTATCATTGTAAATGTGTACCGATGTTTAGGTATCGGTAATGTGTACAGTTGATGATATGCATAATCTGACTCGTCTACTAATGGTATCTCTAATTGTAAAATAATTTAGAAGTCAATTTGGACTGTTTATATTGTCAATATTTTTTCATACATATTTAAGTCGCTTGTTGTTATTAGTCTCGAATTTGTTAAATAATTATTTATTTCAGCTAGTTCTTTTATTATGAATTTGGATTTTAAAATAGATGTGTGAAATATTCCTTATTTTGAAAATGTAATAGCATTTTCTGTTGTGAGGATTAATTCTTGTACGTTGTTTAATAAGTATCCTATTTATGTTAATAGCTCTAAGTGTTTTACCCTTTGGCAGTGAGTTAACTGTTCGTTTTGTAGACTATAAATTGTGTATTCTAAATATTTTATTCTTATCACTATTGTTTTTTAATTATAATCTATATTTTCTATGGTTTGATTAAATTCCGAAATTGCTTCCAGCATAAGAGATTACTGTGAATTCATTAGTTCATGGATCTTGTTTTATTTGTGAGTCAATACCTTAATTGCCTGATAGATATGTGTGCCGTTTTCCGAGTCAAGATTACCTGTTATTGATTTGAAAATTGATAATCCGCTTATTATCCCATGTCTTTTCCCGTATTATTGATATTATATATATATATATATATATATATATATATATATATATATATATATATATATATATATATATATATATATATATATATATATATATATATATATATATATATTGTTACAAAGCACTTCAATAGACGTAGGTGCGGTGTTGCCACATCTCCATAACTTGCCCAACATCTGGGAATTTTTGCGCAATCTGACAACACCGCCTACCACCCCCCACCCCCCTGGGGGTACCTGGGGTGACCCCCTCAGGCGAAGTCTCAACCCTCTAGGACCAGAAATAACGAAGTTACCAACTTGTACCCCGCTGGAACGGATAACTGAGGTCTGCACATTTCGAACACCCTGTATACACACCCTGTATACGCAGACAGAGCTTATATTACGAGAAACACCTTTTGTGTAACATAGGAGTGATGACCACATTTGAATCATCCTGTATATGCATCCCCCTGTATACACACGGGACCGATCTGTATTCACAGAACCTTCTAGTAAAAGAAGGTCCTGGAAAATTCTGGAATGGAACGCTCCAGAAAGTGGTGGAAGCTACGGCGAGTATATAAACGCGAAAGCAAGCGAGGCAGTTCAGTTAGAGAATGTGGAAGTGACTCGAGGAAGCAGTAACTAGTGTGAAGTGTTATAGAGTAGCGACTGTAATTTCAGTGTATTAGTGACTTTTGTACAAATTAGTGATTGTAAGGCCAGATAAAAGTGTTTTGTGAGAGAGACATTCTAGAACTTTTATTGTATCCATATTTAGAGAGTAAATAAAGTTGTTTTGTTAAAATGAAAAGTCTCACTCATCCAGAACCCGGAGAAAACGCAACAATATATATATATATATATATATATATATATATATATATATATATATATATATATATATATATATATATATATATATATATATATATATATATATATATATATATATATATATACATCTTTGTGTGTGTGTATGTATGTACCCAAATAACATTGTTAAATTGACGTAAAATCGCCCTCACAATAGGTCTGATACCAGATCACCACAGGTCATTTTCAAATGAAATTTAAGTGTGTTTTACCAATGTGGGGAATAAACTAAAATGCATAGGGATATCGATAATACGTCCAGCAAGGCTTTTCAACCAACGCGTTTCAGTTGAATTTAGGACATTTTCATTCAACATTGGGCCAACGGGCGTAGTTTATTGGTAAATACATGCAACGCTTTACTTGAATCCGACATCTAGCCGCGAAGTGTCGTGACGATCTTAACAAAGAACTGCGCATGTGACATTATTCTGTAGGATATGTGGTTATGTAGGTATAAACAAACAGTAGATATTAGCAACTAGGTCTGTCCATCTTTGTTAGAAAATAACATGTTGAATGATCAAAGAAGATGTTTTAAATTGGTGGATCAATGTTAAAGGTAATTCGCACTGCATAAAGGAAAGAACCACTAGTTAGGTTTTTTCTGTTAACATTATTATGATACTTTGAAAAAATTTAAGCGCCTCTGTACAAAGTAAAATTAATTAAAATTAAAGATTATTTAAAATTTTTGAGATTCTGATTTTGAGGATTGATGATGTAAACAACACAAGATCCTCATTGTATACAAGCGTTATTTTATGTTTTTTTTTTAAATTAAAATTTGATTACACGAGATCCAACAAAAAATGTTATTTAATTTTCCAATACAATCAAGATGGATACATCAGGCATGGTTTAATATGGCTGCCTTTGTAACATTATTGACCTGAAAGTTACTTTTGCTCTATTTTTTTTTACCTCTAAGTCACAAATTCCAATGACAAGGCAACCGAACCAAACTTTAAAGGCATTTTGTCCTATTATGGGAATTACCAACAATATGGTAAACGCATTTTTGTTTAAATTTATTAGCAATCATATATTTTGATGTATTAAAATATATATATATATATATATATATATATATATATATATATATATGATTTATATACGTGCACACCAGAGAAACATATGGGAATGATTATTATATAGCGTTTTGAATCTGCGATTCTATAATATAATATAAACATTAATAGAGAGAAAATAAGTAAATAAAGATAAATATAACAATCGACCCTGTTGCCAGTGCTTTATTCCATTGGCATGAAAAGGGACGTATTATATTGAAGAGGTAAAAATAGAAAGTCAGCTTTACTTACATAATATAGTGGTAGTCGATAAAGTCGTCATGCGTTTTCAGGGTTTACACAGAAAATACTGTTAAAGAACTTTTTAACCGACTTCAAAAAAGGAGGAGGTTCTCAATTCGGCTGTATTTTTTATGTATGTTACCTCAGAACTTTTTTCTAGATGAACCGATTGTGATTATTCTTTTTTATTTGAAAGCTGATGCTTTTCGTGTAATCTCAAATAAATTTAATCAAGATACGACTAGGAGTTTTTGATTTATCCTTAATTTACCTCACGATAACACGTTCAACAAATGGTGGCAGTGGTTATATACATTTCTCAATAGGTGGTCTTTTTTTAACAGACAAATTACCTCAGAACTTTTTTTTAGGTGAACAGATTTTGATGATTCTTTTCTTGCTTGAAAGTAGGCGCTTCTAGTGTGGTCACATATAAATTTGATCAAGATCTGACCAGTACTTTTTGAGTTATCCTTAATGGAGTCGTTTTTATATTTTTAGTGAATTTTCTTTAAAAAAAATCACTAATGAGGAGATCCCGACTTTTGAATTTTGAAAAAATTTCTTCAAATGAGCGCTAATTAGGCCCCCCAGAACACATATCCGGGGTCGGTTTAAATTTTTATATGTTTATATATATATATATATTTATATATATATATATATATATATATATATATATATATATATATATATATATATATATATATATATATATATATATATATATATATATATATGTATCACACCGATAACTCAAAAAATAATGGGCCGATTTTGATTAAATTTGGTGAATAAATTCCTTTTGCAAATGGCTTGGATAAGTTCGTTAGCCAGGAAAATCGGTCCAGGTTTTCCCGGAAAATGTTGTGTTTTCTTTCGAAAAAAATTTATATCTCCGGAATTAACAACGTAAGGGCAACCAAATTTCATATGCGGATTTATTTCATTATAGGCAAGTTACCTACCAAAATTTAGCTCTGTAGGTTAAAGGATAAAAAAGTTACAGGCATTCAAAGAAAAATAAATTTGGATTTTCCTCAAAACGTCAAAATTGCGATTTTAAACGTCAAAATTGGTGAGTACATTCCTTTCGCAAGTCGCTTGGATAATTTTGTTAGCCAGGAAAATCCGCCGAGATTTTCCCGGAAAAATTTGTGTTTTCTTTCGCAAAATATTTATATCTCCAAAATTAAGAAAGTAAGGGCAACCAAATTTGGTAAGCTGGTTTATATCGTTATAGGTGTGCCACCTACCAAAATTTAGCTCTGTAGGTCAAAAGACAAAAATGTTATGGGCATTTAAAAAAAAATTGGGGGCTTCCTCAAAACGTCAAAGTGACCATTGAAAATGTCAAAATTCGCAACATTTAGGCAAATAGCTTGAATCTAATACGATCTATGGAAAGAAAATGTCTCAAGAAGGATGTTTTACAAACCCTGAAGTCTTAGTTTCAACCGTCATTGTCCTTCATTTTAATAAAATGTTTCCAGAAAATTCATTTAAAATAGACCCTTTCTCTGATGCTTGCCAGTAGCCTTAGCTATAGAGTTTATTGTTTAATGGTATATAATTTTTGTCGAATTTTCGTAAAAAATCAATAAAGCTCAATATATTCGTTATTATACAATATATGAAAAAATATTGTATACATTAATTATACGGTGTTTTGAGCTACATCTTAAAAAATTATTGCGACAATCACAGGATGGCCCATAAGTCGTTGGTGATACAAATAATTTTTTTTTGTCGAAAACGCCTTATTTTTTTCCATTTTCCATCGAAATATAATGCATGTTTGTAAGTTAAGAAATTCTGGAGGCAGCAAGTGCGTTGTGGTTGCGAATTTTGATTAAATGCTTCATATTTGAAAAGCTCAATTTGCTATTAACCCATAAGGTTGACCAAGAAACGGATTTTTTCAGTAACACTTTTGGTTTACTTTTGGGAATTTCTGTACGTTTTCAAACAATCAAGTTATTTTGATGAAACATGGCACATTGTTTTTACTATATATGTTATACTGGTAATCAAATTTGATGCCTGCTTTTTCTATATAGGTTATACTGGTAACCAAAATTGATGTCTGCTTTCTTAAAAAGAAAACACACATATTTGCAATAAAAACATTTTTATGAAAATTCACTACCATAACGCACTTACTGCGTCCCGAGATTTTTTTAAATTTTGTTAATCAAGTTTATCATTTAGGCCACCTGTAACATTCACAAATTTATTTCACCGGTGTACACTTTGAACTTTCAGGGCAATTTTTATTTAAAGTCAGATTTTATGGGTATTTTCAACATTGATGTATGCAATTTGACATCGAAGACTATTTCTGCAGTAATTATGACTGTATGGCCAATTAGAAAGTCGTTTTAGGTTACCTCAGTGTGCAAAATATTTCCTGTGCTGTATTGCAGTTAAATTGGTAAAATATATTTAAGCCGGCCTTCATAAGAAGACCTCCAATTTATCATACCACAGACGTATTTCAGGCTAATAATAGCTAACCAATTACTATAAAATAGGCATTTTAAGGATATACAGGACTTACTAGTCAGTTTTCGATCTTCGCACTTCAACCTAAAAATTACCAATTGTGGAATTGAAGCTCAAAATTATATTTAAGTATATTTTTTAACTAGAATTAAGCCATTTTACTAGTTTAGTTACTTGTAGGTTACTGATTTTGGAGTTATTTTAATAGCAAAAAAGCCTGGACGTAGCAAGTGCGTTATGGTATTGAATTTTCATAGAAATTAATACAACGTTGTAAGTCAACTTAAACTGACAGATAGTTGGGAAAAAATTTACGGAAATGAAGTCGAATTCACTTTTATACGGGCAGGGATGGCTTCAAGACTTGATAGAGTTTATGTCTCTGATGAAATCAAAAACTTAATACATGACTGTAGGGTTCGGCCAAGCGCCTTGTCTGACCACCACTCCCTGATAATATATATAAAAACAAATGACCTGGTAAATAATGCTAAAATTGGATACGGATACTGGAAAATGAAAGCTTGTGTACTTAATGATGATGCCTCAAAAATAGAATTGAAGCATGAAATAAGAAATTTAAAAAATAATCAACACTATACGGATGTTGGTAAGTGGTGGTTTGAAGTTCTAAAACCAGGCATAAAAAGATTCATTAAGAATGTCGAAATTCAAATGGCCATAGAAAATAAAAAAGTACTTGACTTTTATAATGAATTACTTTTTGAATCAAAGAATGCCCTAAATCTGAACAATAATTCCCAAACTCTACAAGAATTTCGAGAAATTAAAACAGCGATAAGGAAAATCAGGGAAAAACAAATGCAACAATCTTTTGTAGATAAATTTCAAAATTTGCACAGTGAACGAAAATCTTTATATGACTTGATCAAACAAACTAAAAGAAAGAATATGAACAATATTAAACGGATAATAAATGATAATAATGAAGAATTATGCAACACGAAAGATATAATAAATTATAGTGTCAAATATTATAGGGAAAAATTAAAAGATTGCCAAGTTAACGAGAAAGAAAAAAAATGCCTTCTAGCCCAAATAAAAGAGGAAATTAATAGTGATGAAAATAGGGATCTAACAAAAAAAATTACTCGAGATGAAGTGTACAACGTATTAAAAAATGGTACAAAAAAAACGTACCCCTGGTTTGGATGGACTTATGTATGAATTATACCTAACAGTTTTTGATGAAATTGGAGACGACATAACAAATTTATTTAATTTGTTCCTAGCCGATAGTTGCGTGCCACACAGGTCCTTCTCAGAAGCAGTAAACATTTTAATACCCAAAATAAAAAGTGACAGGACATTAAAGAGTTTTCGTCTGATTAGTTTAACAAACACTGATTATAAACTATATGCAAAAATACTTGCAGAGAGATTAAATATGTTATCAGATAAAATTCTAAGTAAACAACAATCTTGTGTAGCAAAGTCAAGATCAATTTTCAGCAATTTATTAAAATGCAGAGACATAATCTTATACTATAAAAAACAGCCTCAACAGTCAGCTGGGATCCTTAGTCTGGATTTTGAAGAAGCCTTTGATAGGGTGGCGCATAGCTATCTCTGGGAGGTACTAGGAAGATTTGGTTTTGATAAAAGGTTTATTGCAGCTGTCCAAAACATATACTCGAATGCCACTTCTAAATTGCTGATAAATGGTTGCTTATCAAAAAGTTTTAATATTAAAAGATCAGTACGACAGGGTTGCCCTTTATCCATGATTTTGTTTGCGTTATCGCTGGAACCTTTCTTAAGATTATGTAATAGTTTGCTAGGTGGTATATCTGTTGAAGGTAATAAAATAACTTCAAGTGCGTACGCAGATGGTGTGACAGTTTTTGCCAGAGATAAAAACGATATAAAATCCCTGCGAACATTAATTAATATTTATCAAAGAGGTTCAAATGCAACTATTAACATAAAAAAGTCTTCTATTTTTCCACTTGGTAATTGGAATGTAGAAAATGATTGTAGTGACATACCTTTCAGAACAGTAGACACTTGTAAAGTTTTAGGAATGTATCTTGAAAAAGATTTAAGAAAAATGTGTGAAACGAACTGGCAGAAGGTTATAAATGAGATAAATTATAAAGTAATATTAGAAAAACTTATGCATTTGGATTTAATTAGGAAGGTGTGGTATATAAATATATACATTCTATTAAAAGTGTGGTACTTAGCGCAGGTTCTCCCATTACCAAAAAAATATAGTCAGAAAATTATATTAAGTACAGGAAGATACCTCTGGCAAAGGCAAATATATAGAGTAGGAAGGCAACAACTCTATTTATCTGAAAATAAAGGCGGATTAAACTTAGTAAATGTCCATTTGAAAGCAGTCTCTTTATTTGTCAAAACGCAGTTTATGTCTTGGTCAGACACATGTTCAAAACTAAATTATAAGTCCGCCTTAAATAATATATTTGATAAAAACTGTGACGCAAAAAGTGTGCACAAGACATTGCAAGAAATATGTCAAACAGTGAAAAAATTAAATCTGGTGAAAAATCAAATCATAAAGGCAAAGGAGTTATATAACACATTATTAAATGAAACCGAAAAAACCCCAGCTATAGAAGAAAAACACGGAAATATATACAAGTGGTCTAATATATGGCAAATAACCAAAAATAAGGAATTATGTACTAGTTGGCGGGCTGTTTTCTATAAAGCAATAAATAACGTGTACCCAGTGGCCGAAAGATTAAAACGACACAACATGTCATTAAGTAATTTATGTCATCTCTGCCAAACTGAGGATAATATATTCCACAGAGTCAAGGAGTGTGGCCAGGCAAGAAATGTGTGGAATTGGGTAACCAATAAAATCAACAGTGAAATAAATGTGGATTTGAACGTTTTTAATAATATTTTTGAGATGGCTCAATGGAAAACATGTAATAAAGACAGATATTGTGTGTACATTACTTATATATCATCTATGGTATTTTTTAACTTGGAAGTGAAAGGTAACTTGGAAGATTATTGTAGTTTACTTAGTAGAGCTCGTACTTCTTAAGAAGTAATTGTATTTAATGTTAAATGTATAATATGCACCTAATCTATTTTGAAATCATAATTTAATTTTATTTTTGTGTACTTTGTGGTGAAATAAAGTAATTTTAGAAAAAAAAAAAAATATCGTAAACCTAACTACCAAATTTGGTTATCATAGATTTTTTGAGATAATTTTTTTTCGAATGAAAACTCTATATTTTCCCAGAAAACCTCGTCCGATGTTCCTGATTAACTAACTTATCCAAGCCATTTACAAAAGGAAGGTACGCTCCAAATTTTATCAAAATCGGTCGATTATTTTTTGAGTTATCCGTGTGATATATATATATATATATATATATATATATATATATATATATATATATATATATATATATATATATATATATATATATATATATATATATGAATTGAAACTGACCCCGGATATGGGTTCTATGGGTCCTAGTTCGCGCTCAAATTGCAAGAAAAAATTAAACTTCAAAAGTCGGGATCTCCCCATTAGTCATTATTTTCTACGAAAATTCACTAAAATAAACTAATTGAGAGCTTCATTCTTAAATTTGTAGTGATTATGACAATCAGGCAAACATTTTGGTTGATTATGAGTAAATTACAACTTGGTTAGGTTAACTGGACGTATTACACCGATAACTCAAAAAATAATTGTCCTACTTTGATAAAATCTGGCATGTACCTTCCTTTTATAAGTGGAGTGGATAAGTTCGTTAGGCAGAAAAATGGAACCAGGTTTACCAGAAAAATTTTGGGTTTTCTTTCAGAAAAAAATTTTATCTCTGAAAATATAAAAGCTATTGTAACCAAATTTTGCACGTAAATATACGATATTAAACGAACACTATATACCAAAATGTATCTTTCTATATTAAATGCAAAAAAAGTTATCAAAAAATGTTTGGTGCCAGATCGTTTCTATGAAAATTCACTACCATAATGCACTTGTTGCGTCCTTAGCTTTTTTGTTGCCTGCGTATGTTTGTAGTGTTATGTACGGTGCTAATGAGCCTGGTAGTCGAGGGACCTTAATTATTAAATAGAAAAAATATGAAAATATTATAATGGGTGTAGTTATAAGAAAATAAAATCCTCAAATCTACTCTATTATAAAACTGGGTTTATTATTTTTTGAGCATCTGATTATTCTTTGATGAAATCGCATCGCTGGAGTTATATACGGGATACCTTTAAGGAAAAATACACCAACCCAGCGGTAGGCGTTATTGGTAAGTTTATATCATCGAAAACAAATAAAAATTTAATCCACGGGTGTCAATTTTATGGAATAAAAATATAAAACTTGAAAATCCGAATGACAGGCCTGCTGAAATGCTTGTCATATAAAATAAAATGTTACATTCCGATGGTGATAGGAACATCCATAGACAAATTTCACTGGTGTCTGTATCTATAGTCGTATATTCCACCGTCCGTATATGTGTATACGCTTCAGTAAATACTCGCTATTATTTTATTTTCAGGAGATAAAATCGATACAAAAGTACGTGTGATAGCGAACAAACTAACCTATCTGCTAGTCGATATCTAGCTCATAGAACAATGTCAATGAGAACTGTTTTATTTTAGCGTATTTGTTACAGGATTTGCTGCAGCATTCATTGTACCTATCTCGTTACACAGCATTTGTTACTTAATTTAATTAAATTCAATGGAACAAACAAGTTTATCGGTACCAGTTCCCTAGTTTAGGTTGCAATATCCATCTGATTGGTATAAGAGTGCTAACTGATACTGGCTGCTATTCACTGTTTAATCGTTATAGATTAGCTGAATTGTCTGAAATGCTTTGTAGTGCTCTATCGATGTAATGTATTATCTGCGATATAATGTTTAGCTTGTTATTCATGTATTTGTGACTCAGAAACCAATTAATTGATCTGCATAAGGTTTTAGCATTATAACTGTCTAACTTTTGATAATATATCCTTTATTAGTATATATCGTTTTTTAAAATGCTACAAATAGTTCAGTCAACACAGCTTAAAAATATACAGAAAGATCGATTAAATTATGTACTTCTAAATTTGCATTAGGGGAAGTGGCATTTGTACTAAGCAACCCTCCAATAAAGTCCCAATGGATAGTACCATTCAAAGGTTCTTTTTCACGTTTTTTGCAATTATCTCGAAAATTATTGGTACCAAGAGAAAAACTTCTTAAGAAAAACACCCAATCACAATCATGTTTGCAACTGATAACGATGACTTAGCAGATCCTCCGTAAATTGAAGAGCAAATTGTTTTGATCAAAAATATATGGCTGCTCCCCGATGGTTAATAGCGCCTCATTTTTTTTGCAATTATCTAGAAAAGTATTGGTGCTACCGAAAAAATTATAAAGTTAAGAATTTACCTGGGTAAAATTTCACACAAAACAATCTTTTTCATTTTTATCGTAGGATCTGCAGATTCCACAGAAAATGGGGAGAAATTATTGCAGTTAATTACAATGTAAGGTTGAATCTGAGCGTATCATGTATATATGCACCATGAACAAGGTCCTCATTTGCGCCGAGAGTAATGGAAAAGGTGAGCTTTTTGATTACCCCCCCCCAGTTCTGACGAGTTATACGTGCCGCAGGACATCCCGAGTTTAGCTACGTCAATGTGTGACCAATTGCATCGACCAACTAGATGCTAATAAAATACATAAAGGGACAACTGATGGTGTACATCGCCGGATTTTGAAGTGCTTAGAAGTCAATGGGGGATATTTTGAGAAATAGTTGTAAAATGTTTAGAATCTAATAATAAATAATAATTGAAATAATTATCTTGTAATCGCATAACCTTTCTTTCGCTCATTGGTTGCAATTCATGACACATTTCATTGAATTGCTTACAGGTACGAAAGATGCTCTCTTTTCTTAGTGCCAGGAAAGCATCTAGCCTTGACGAGATCCCAGCAATTGTTCTCAAAAAATGCGCACCAGAACTTGCTCCTGTCCTGACTCATCTGTTTCAGACATCTTACAATACAGGCATATTCGCTAGTAACTGGAAAACTGCTCGAGTACAATCCATCCCCAAGAAAGGATCCAAAGCGCTGCCTAGCAACTACAGGCCTATTTCTCTCCTTTCAGTCACCTCTAAAGTGATAGAAAAGTATATAAACACCGAATTACTAAAATTTCTTGAAAAACACAGTCTAATCCACGACAGGCAGTATGGATTCCGTCAGCGCAGATCAACTGCCGACCTCCTTTCCTTTGTCACCCATTCTTGGAACAAGTCTATGGAACTACACGGTGAATCCCAGATTGTCGCTCTAGACATATCCAAAGCCTTCGACCTGGTATGGCACGCAGCGCTGCTTAATAAATTACCGGCCTATGGCCTACCACCAATCTATGTACCTGGACAGCAAACTTCCTCTCCAACCGGAACATTTCTGTTGTTGTGGATGGCCACTCCTCTAAACTATATCCAATTAATGCAGGAGTTCCTCAAGGTTCAGCTTTAGCCCCTACTTTGTTTCTTCTCCACATCAATGACCTCCTTTCTAGCACATCCAACCCAGTTCACAGTTACGCGGACGACAGCACCCTCCACTCAAATATACAATATTCTAAGCCTGTCTCTTTGGCCCAACTAAATGAGGATCGTAGACACATGGAGGGTTCTGTCTCCGTGGATCTCCAAAAAATATTAGACTGGGGAAGTAGAAATCCTGTACAATTCAACCCCACCAAATCTCAGTCTTGCCTTATTTCTCATAAAAGATACACCAGCCCTAGAACCATCACAATGAACAACCAAGTTATTCAAAGTAATGAGTCCTTTTCACTTATTGGCATATCTGTGGATCGAAATCTCAATTGGCACCAACATGTCACATCAATTGCAGAAGCGGCTGTTAAGAAATTAGGTTTCCTCTTCCGGGCCAGCAAATACTTTTCACCAGCTAATTTCTATACCTTATATACTTCATAATTAAGGCCAAACCTGGAATACTGCTCCCACATCTGGGGTGCTGCTGCCGCTTCTACACTCGCTATCCTGGACTCCATTCAGAGGAGAGCTATACGTCTTATTGGTGACCCTACCCTCACCCAAAGGATGCATCCCTTGCCCACCGACTTGCCGTTGGTGACCTCTCTATTTTTATAGATATTTGCACGGGCAGTGCTCAGAGGAGCTTTTTTCCATAGTTCCTCCACCTGCTGCCCCCAGCAGATCTATCAGGGGAACAGAGCGAATGCACCCCTTGACTGCTCAGGTCACCAGACATAGAACATATTGCTATGCCCGTTCTTTTGTCCCGAGGACTTTCAAGTTGTGGAATTCCTTGCCGGCACATGTTTTCCTTCTCCTCCGAACCTCCAAACCTTCAAGTCCAGAATTAACAAGTTGCCTCTTTCCTCCTTGTCGACACCCACGGTACGATAGTACTTAGGCTGTAAGCCCTCGTGGTGTGTTATTGAAATAAAATGTTCTTGCTACAATTTTGTCGCATTGTCCAAGTAGAATAAATAGTGTCATCAAAACTTCATTTGAGTAATTATTTCTCTCCATCTTAAGTTCTTTTGAAATAAATATTAAGTGGAAAATCGCAAATGAAACTAAAAAATTCGGCGTCTGTCAAACACGGTAAACAATTAAGCAATTGTCAAATCAGATGTCGTTTCATCACCAACTAATACAACTTATGTAAATATAATGCGTTTTTCATTAATTATTGCGATTATTTCGAAAACTTGAGAAGCTAGGTATATCACTATGTACATCAGCTTGGAGGGAATTTAATTGCCTTTCAGAATTTTAAATAATATACAGGATGTCCTATTTGAGAAAATAGAGTTTTGGCCTTTTTTGTATATCACGTTGAAATCATCAATTTTAAACCGCCCTGTATAACATGAAACGAATTTATTTATGTAACTATTAAATATCAGGCTTTCCAAACTGTGGACAAAATTTAAGCCTTCTGTGAGTTCAAATAGCAGCTACATTAAAATTTTACTGGGACCATTTTTCTGATAAAAAAACATTAAATAAGCATTATCTCGAAAACCAATGTAGATAGGTATAGGAAGCTATTAAGGAAAAACGATCATAAAGAAATTATAATTCTAAAAACAAAATAATATACAGGTGTCCCATTAAAAATAAGAAAGTTGTTACTACTTTTGAGTGGAAACGGCAACACCGCCAAAATAAAAATATTTTAGAAAGGCAGGTCGTGCCTATTTATGGCAGTATCCAAATTTTCAGATTAATTCTATGTCCCGTTTTCCATGAACGTCTAACCTACAATCGACCTGTATATATAGTTCAATTTATAAAAATTCAAACGGACCTTGGATATTGGTTCTAGTGGCCCTAATTCGCGCTCATTAGAAAAAAACACTTCTGCTACACGAATTAAAGAATATATTCTATATCAAAACACATTAACCATTAACGTCAACTTATTATTACTATAAATCTGCTAACAAATCATCAAAACACACTTACCGCTAACTTCTTCGCTGGTTGACTAGTTTCACCGGCCAAGTTCATCTCACTAAACAACACTAAACGGGAGTTAACGATTAAAGTTATCTGGCGAAAGACACTGGAGAACCCGCAAATACAAATACAATTTGTAAAAAGTTATAACAAATATTAATAAATATCACACACTATATTAGAAACCGATAACAAATGCTAATTATATTGTAATATGTTCAGTGTTTATACACTGATGGTTGTCAAATGTCAAAATCAAATTGCATAGCACACTTAACATAATAAATCTGTAGATGACATGCGCCGTGTGATGCGAATACGTTACCATGGTAACCTGCCTGATCAGTCTTACCGGTAGAAGTTTTACACATAGTTTACAGTTATTTTAGATTTTATACGGTTTATTTATAGTAGTTAATTAACTTTATCACTTGTTAATTCAATATTAAGCCAATAAGACAATAAAGAGGAACATATTTTCTAATTTGTAAGCGGTTTGTGTATAGTGTATGTTTGTGTTTGTGTTTGTGTTTGGCGTATTTTGTGTGGATAATGCTGCTTCATCGTATGACAAGGTAGGATCAACAAGTTAACCTCTTTACGTGTATGGCCTTTTGGGTTGTTGTTTTTATATGGGGATAATAATGGAAATTAGCTTATAGTTTATACAACTAGAATTGCACCTTGAAATATTATAGCTAAATGCTTTTAGTGAATTTTTATTTAAAAAAAAATCACTAATAGAGAGGTATCGATGGTGAGACTTTCCAAAATTTTTTTCAAATGAGCGCAAACTAGGACCCCTAGAACCCATATTAGGGGTCAGTTTCAATTTTGATTTATATATTTTATATATATATATATATATATATATATATATATATATATATATATATATATATATATATATATATATATATATATATATATATATATGTTTGTGTGTGTGTGTCCAACCGATAACTCAATAAGTTCTGGACGCAGCAAGTGCGTTATGGTGGTGAGTTTTTATTCAACGCTTCAAATTTGAATAACTCAATTTTTTATAAATTTAGAAAGTTTAATTTTGGCACGTAGTAAGGCCTCTTTCACGGCAACATATCCGTTAAATTTCAGTACAACAGCTTTGTAATTTTCGGAGAAAAAAAATCAAAATTTTCTCAGAAAACCCTGTCCGATTTTCCTGGATAACGAACTCATCCAAGCTATTAATAAAAGAAAGGCAATTGCCGAGTTTCATGGAAATCGGTTAATTATTTTTTTAATTATCGGTGTGATATATATATATATATATATATATATATATATATATATATATATATATATATATATATATAAACATATAAAAATTCAAACTGACCCCGGATATGTGTTCTTGAAGTCCTAGTTCGCGCTCATTTGAAAAGGTGCTTTAATGAAATTTAAGGAATACATTGCCTTGATTAGTGTATTACTACGTACCAAAATTGATTTTTCTAACTTAATAGAAAGTTGAAGTTTTCAAATTTTGAATTTTCTTTGGAAAAAAAATTTTTTCTTCGAAAATTACAAAGCTATTCAAATGAAATTTGGTGACTTTGTTGCCTTTGGAAAGACCTTACTAGTCACCAAAAGTCTACTTTCTAAGTTTATAGGAAATTGAGTTATTTAAATTTGAAACATTTAATAAAAATTCACTACCATAGCGCACTTCCAAAATTTTTCGACAAAACCTCGGCGGATTTTACTGGCTAACAAATTTGTCCAAGCCACTTGCGAAAGGCAGGCACTCACCAAGTTTTATCAAAATCGGTCCATTATTTTTTTAGTTATAGGTGTGACATATATATATATATATATATATATATATATATATATATATATATATATATATATATATATATATATATATATATATATATATATATATATATATATATATATATATATAAACATATAAGGTCTGAAAACGACCTCGGATTTGGGTTCCAGGGGTCCTAATTAGCGCTCATTAGAAGAATTTTTTTCAAAACTCACATTTTTTAAAGAAAATTCGCTAAAAATAACATATAATATATTAGTGATTTAGCCCTACATTAAAAGTTAAGTTAAATTAAATTTCTGGTTGGTGCCTGGTTCCACACCGAGATAGCGACGCTGTCGTACGTCACAATGTTCTAGGAGGTTGGCTGCCATAGCCGTATTACTTTATACGTGTGTTCTCGCTGTAATTAGTATACCGTACTGACCAGCTCTAATTAAAATGAAACCGGTTTGCGGTTCTAATTATGGTAAGAATACAGCCTTACATACATTATTACAATGTTAGGAAAGAAATGGGCCAGCGCTGATAATTTACAAAATTGCTAGTTGGTTGTACGCAGTCTCTATTTTATAACATTTTGTGTTATTTGGAGCTGTCATAACAGCATACTACCTGGCTCAGCACCTCACAATGTTCTAGAAGGCTGACTACAAAGCCGTATTACTTTGAAGGTGTGTTCTCGCTGTAATTAGTATACCGTACTAATGAGCCCTAATTAGAGGGAAATCGGTCTGCATTTCTAATTAATGTGAGAATACATCTAGCATTACTTAGTAATAGATATCGTGAGCAACAAGAAATCTTATCGCGTCTAAATATTGTTATTAGATGATTATTAAATGTCATATAGCATGGATATTGTTTCGTTTCATTTGGATGGTAAAAACATATCGGGCTTCAAAAAATGTTGGTAAGCTCTGCTCAAAAGATTACTAACTTACTAAATTTCTTGTAACTTTACACAAAATCAAATTGTTTTTGTAAATGCGGATAAACTTATGGGGTGAAAAATACCCAGAGCAGGAAACGCAATTAAAATCCCAAAGAAACTAATTTGCACAAATATTTTCTCTTATCGTTGGTGCGTTTGTTTGCGAATTTTAACTCTCAGCATATCTAAAATTATAAGTCAACTAAATTATTTTTATCGTAGTAAAACAAAGCTGGGAGAAACGTTTCTTACATTTGTTTGCAAGAGAAAAATGATGAGTTGAGTACATATTGTTTTGGCTTTAAGCGTATACACGACGCAAAAGATATACAGGGTAGGTCGGATTTGACAGGTATCCTCGTAGTTAACCTTCTTTAATAAGCTCTAAACAAATGTTTTACTTGTTTGAAAACGTAGAATATATAATTATTTTTATATACAACGATTGAACCGTCTATTCAAAATATTAGGAGTTATGTTTATAATCTTCTTCTGAAAATGTAGCCAGGTAACCACCCATGATCTAGTAAATGAAAATATGTTCAAGGTAACGGAACTTCCAGAAATACTGGAAGTACACATCAACTTTCTTATTGTCAAATGGAATTATATACTTTTTGTGGATTTTTGAATTGCAACGTTACTTTAAAAGGACTTTTCGACTTATTTGAAAATTTTTGGTATTACTTCATGGACATTGTGTACCGCCGCCATTTTTAAAGCAAAGGCGCTAAAATTTTGGTTATATACAAAAAAGTGTTGATGCTTATGGTACAATTTTTAGAGCTGAAACATTATATACAGCTCTCCAAAATGTAATTTTCTTTCAGAGCAGCTCCCGACCATTAAAACTCGATTTTTTGAAATACAATACCCTACATCTATTTCAATATTCTGAAGTAGAATTAAATTCCGAATCGAACTTTAATAGCATTCACTGTATCTATTTGAAATATTTGTCGAGTTATTAGGGTTTTTGATAAAATGTTGAGAAAATTATAACAGATTTTTAGTAGCCGCCATGTAAATGACAACAAACATTCTTATTATTAACTGTCAACCATTTGAGTCGCGTTTTTCTGTTGTGTCAATCGAAATGGAAAATTAAAGTTACCTATTTAAACACCGATGTTTTTATATTTATGGAGAACGTCACAGAATTATTTAAAGAACTTGAGATGTGCTTAATGAGAGACATGCTAATTGGACTGCAACGACTAGTCAAAGATTTAAACAAATGGAATCAATTTTCTTAAATTTGGAAATGTGAAATTTGCTAGCATTCGCCGGAATCCTATTACAAATAAAGAATATAATGAAATTAACGTCCTGGCATATTTTAATGTCCCTTCACGCCAGTAAATTTGATCAGCAGCTCAAGAATTAGGTTTAACATTTTATGCGCTTCAACCTATTTTTAAAAAGCATAAAATGCACTACTACTCGTTCACAACAGTTCAGTAACTCCATCCAGGCCACGATGTTATTGAAACTTTATGAAGAAATATTAATTAAAACTCAAGAAGACCCATTATTTCTGTGGAAAATTATCTGTACAAAAGAAACAAAATTTAGCAGGGAGCGATAATCAATTAGAGCAATTTACACTACTGTTGAACTATTCCAGTAACCAGGTTCTGACTCGAAGATCTCACAAATTTAAAACTTCGGGCAGGGCAACTTAAAAGTAGAGTAGGTATTTAATTATCTTAAGATCTGCCAACCTTAAAAAGTGTGCTTTATCTTGCAATAAATCTGAAAGATAGGTACATTCAGGTTAGGGTTTAGTAGGTGATGGTGACCTCACTATCGTCCGGATTTGGATCCACTTGAGGTCAATCACGACATATCACTCAAATACCACTCGCATACTTTTTCAGGAAGGTTACAAATCACCTTCTCAGACGAGGGGCATTTTCGTTTTAGTGGCTTAATCAATACTCAAAATGGTCTTTATTAGAGCGGAAAAAGGCCAACAAGTGCCATGAGGTGCCATTTTACTTAGAAAAGCTCACGCACTGTGTCGTGCGGTTTATGGCGTGGCGTTTTTAGAGAAAGACTCTTTACAACTTGCCTGCAATACTTTTTTACAGTTTTGACATATTTTCTCCTATTTTGTTTTTGAACTTATCAAGACTAGTTAAATAAATAATATGAATCTGGTAGGCACACAAACAAATGAACATCGGCAGATCTCGTGACTATCGCTACTCCTATAAATATAAAAGACAGTGAAATAGGTAGTGGGACGAGTAACCTAATAAAGCAGCAACATAATGACCATATAATAAATTGGTTTGTACCAGGATGTGTTATAGTCAATAAAATCAATTCATCCTTGGTTACTTTTACAGGTAAAATATTTAGAGACATGTGGTAGAAAATTACAAGTTTTTTCTTTAACTAAGTGACGTATCTCTTTTAAAAATAATATGTCCATGTTTTAAATATGTTAAGTTGGTAAAAAATCAGTCGTAACATGTCAACAAGGCTACATAACAAGCGCAATCGACGAAGCGTAGAAATAATGCGCTTGTTAAGTTTGCAAGCAACTTGCTGCTGTTAAAGATTAGCCGTATCGTCTAACGTCAATCAGCTATCAAACCGATTGCAGTCGCAGGCTGAGATTTAGCGCTTTTGAAAGAAAACATTGTCCAGGTATTAGGAAAGAAATGGGCCAGGGCTGATAACTTACAAAATTGCTGGCTGATTGTACACAGTCTCCATCTATAACGTTTTGTGATAGTTAGAGCTGTCGTGACGACATACTACCTGGTTCCGCACCGAGATGGCCTCCCTGTCGTACATTTCACAATGTTCTACATTCTGACATCTTGCAATGATACTTGTAACTTCCATTGTTTAGATTTTTATCCGCCATTTATCTAATTAGCATAGCAGTACAGTTAACGTCATCTGTCTCTGTCTAACATTGTAGATATTGCATTACAGAATCTGAGGTGATGTCGAGGATTATTTTCATTTTAGTTTCGAATAACTTTATTTTTCTTAGATAAAAACCTTGTAAATTGGTACACAACCACGTCTGTCTATGTTCTGTTAAGCTGTAGATTTTCGTTTCAATAACTTGAAGAATTTCAAAGATATTGCGTTTTAAAAAATATTTGTAAATTTTTTGTTAAGAAAAATTGAGCGTTAAGATCTGAGGAACGAACTCGTCCAAGCCATTAACAAAATAAGGGTAATTCCCAAATTTGGTCAAAATATGTTACGTATTTTTTTTAGTTATTGGTTTGATACATATATACATATATATATATATATATATATATATATATATATATATATATATATATATATATATATATATATATATATATATATATATATATATATATATATATATATATATATATATATATATATATATATAAACTTTCTAACTGCCCATGAAAATGGGTTCCAGGGGCCCTGATTAGCACTCATTTGAAGATATGTTTCGAGAGTCTCACCACCGATACCTCCCTAGTCTCTATAAGTGAATTTCCGTGATGAAACTTAACCTCTAATATTTTAATAAACGGTTGATTTTACGACACTTGTGAATGGAAACAAATGTAATCAAAAATAATTAATAATCGAACACAACCTATGTTAATGATCTGGGGACCAAAAACTGTCTTTGCACAGTAGCGCGCCATCTACATGTGTGGTAGTAAAAATATTTTTATTCCCGCAAAATGCAAAACTTCCGCGTCCTTAATGAACGAGCGTTGACAGATTTTAAATATTCCATTTGGTTCTGAGGTAAATAGCATATGAAGTTTTAAATGGCACACCCTGTATATATATATATATATATATATATATATATATATATATATATATATATATATATATATATATATATATATATATATATATATATATATATATATATATGTGGGTTAGTTGTTAAAATTCGTTTAGGAATTTGTTTGCAAGTTAATAGAAATAGAAACGTGGAATATATTTAATTATTATAGCTGCATATATTTAGCGAATATATTTATTGCCATAGAACTCGCCATAAACAGAATAAGCGGAAAAGTTGGCCAAAACTCATTTTAATTGGCACATATGAAAACTTCAGTATTTAAATCTGAATGAAATATTTGCCTGAATCAGCGGACCAATAAACTCATGCTTATTTTCCAATTCTTTGCGGGATTTAATTTTTACCATCTGCTTCACCCTTCTTGAATATCGGGCACTAAATGTAAAATGGAGTTAGTTATTCAGAAAAGAACTCCAATAACTGTTCTTAGTGACAGTAGATAACCAATGCAAAAACAAATAGTTTGATGTTTTTTATTATTATTTTTGCTTCGGTACCAAATATTTGATAATGTTAATAAGAGCCTCGGTGGTTCAGTGGTAAGAGCGTGTGCCTCTGAACACTAGGTTCGATCCCAGGGTTATCCTTTCACTATTTGAGTACATACTGTACAAGTAACAGCAACCGTGGTTGTGGCATTGTATTTGAGCAAGTTAAATGTCTGCAAGCTCCGCCCTTCGGAGGGGTCGTAAAACCGCCAGTCCAGTGTCTTTGCGATGTTGGGCAGGTCAAAGATCCCTACCCTTATAACAGAAAGGCAAGGGCTCGCCAAAATTTTCAGGATGGTGAGGTGAGACTGATCCCTGGCGTCAGTGATTATCCATAGTACCGAAAATAGACCGAGGTTAAAGAAACAAAGCACACACATATAATGTGAATAGAAAAGTATTGTTTTATATAACCAAGTAAGTTGAGTAGGATGAAATAGGAAATTTAGTAAGCTATCTAAATCAATTCCCGTCGCAGTATTAGCCAGGGTAGTAGTTGTTCTCGCTTGCTAGTTTTCTTTCCACAGCTTCATTCTTGGTGTACTGTGTTTACGTGGAAGCTGCTGTGAAAGCTTATTGTGGGATTATATGCTTTAAGGCGAACTTGTTGGAGCACAAGGAGGGCATTTTGAGAAGCCCTGAGGAGGACGAAACCGGTCTGCAGCTCCTGAATTAAATCGCTACTAAGTTGACTGATATAATCTGCAATAAATTTTGACACTAAAGAAGCGACTTAAAAAAAAAGACTTTAGTTGAGGATAACATGCCTCATAAGCAGCCTTGTTGGCCCAATTTTGACAACGTGGCGTCTGAACATAGTGGTCTGGGCAGAGGCGTAATTTTACTTCTTCAGTACGTACTGTAAGGTAAACGTCAACGTTGTGGTTTTCTGCACGTTTCGCTGTTCAAAGCGGGCGTAAAACTGTTGGTCATGTGTAGGTAGCATGCAATGTTGGACACGTTAAAGATCCGTACCCTCCTTACAGAAAGAAAGGGGTGTGGCAAAGGTTCCAAAATGGTGAAGTCAAACTACCCCCTGGCGTCGATAATTATGCCGATTTTTAAATAACAAAACATACACAAAGCCACATACACATAACTACACACATATACAATTTCCTCCTTTTTGAATCACAGTCAGCGTACCCTAGTGTTTTAAACGTCTGTATCTCTGTATCCGATACAACACAATTTGATCACGCAGGGGCGGCGACTGTGGGCACAGAACAAATTAATTTTACAGCTTATAACATGCTGAGGCATTAGTCACACATTCTGTGCTGAACTAAAACCTTGATTTGTTTGATAAAGGGGCTGAGATTGACGTGGCTAATTTCTTAGCACGTCTGCAGACCTTTGTTTTGTTACTCTCTGTGAGAAAATCAATAACTAATTATATATAGTTTTATACATAGTTAAAGACTTAATTGATTCTTGGCGAAAACTATTCCAGAACGCTGATTAAAGATGGCATGAAGAAGTTAACTGAAACATAGTAAAATTGTGGATGCAGCAAGTGCATTACGGTAGTGAATTTTTATAAAAAGGTTTTTATTGGCAAATATGTCTGTTTTAAATAAAAAGAATGAAATTTGTTATAACCTACATATAATACAAATAATGTACCTCCTTTAATCAAAATAACATTATTGTTTGAAAAAGTACAATAATTTTCATATAATAAACTTAAATTGTTCCCGAAAAAAGTGGTCCGATTCTCCTGGGCAACGAACCTCTTCAAGATTTTTATAGACCTTCTAAAATATAATTATTCGCAAAAAGCTTCTTGGCAAAAATTAAAAAAAAATGTTTGCATAAACATTTGGAAACAATTTCTTTAACGGAAATTGTCATTTTCTTTACTAAAATTGGTTAGAGTAATGTTACACAAAAATTATGTCTTACAAAAATTTGCTAAGCAATTATTTTTCACTAAAATCAAAAATAATTATTTTTTTACAATAAATTATACATTTATTATTATCAAACTTTACAAAAAATCTTCCAAAAATGATTTGTTCAAAAACACAAAAATAAATAATCTTTTTTACACGAAAATTTGCTACAAAATTAACAACATTCAAATTACATATATCCTAATATGTATACGAATTTTCGTGTGTAATTCACATTATATAATATAAAGCCGCGTACAAACTTTGGTTGCCATCGATTTGCATTTCCAGAGGTATACAAATTTTCCGGAGCAAAATCTAAAATTTTCCAGGAAAAACTGGTACAATTTTCCTGACTAACGAACTTAACCTAGACACTTATAAAAGTAAAGAACTCACTAAATATGATCAAAGTCAGCGTATTATTTTCTGAGTTATGAAAAACTGAGTTTTCATAAATTCTGGACGTGGTTCAACCCGAGAACCAAGTATGTCTCACATTAAAGACCGCAGAAATCTTTCTGAATATATATATATATATATATATATATATATATATATATATATATATATATATATATATATATATATATATATATATATATATATATATATATATATATATATATATATATATATATATATATATATATATATATATATATATATATATATATATATATATATATATATATATATATATATATATATATATATATATATATATATATATATATATATATATATATATATATATATATATATATATATATATATATATATATATATATATATATATATATGAGACATACTTGGTTCTCGGGTAGAACCGCGTCCCCAATTTATTCCAACTCGACGTTTCGGCTCCTGTTTTGAAGCCATTTTCAAGAGGTAAAGAAAATATGTAAGGACATGAAGTCTAAGGCTTCAATCTGCCTACTCCTTAGAGCTGTGGACAAAGGTGGATTGGATTGTTGTAACTAGATTACAGGGCTTCAATCTGCCTACTCCCGCCGGAGATCGTCTTTAAGGTCTCAGTTTGTTCAACACTGGGCCTAAGAGAGACCTGCCTATTTTTTTGTCTCCGGAGATAACAAAGTAAGGGCAACCAAATTTGGTACGCCTGTTTATATTATAAATAGTGACCCGCGAAACAAATTATAAGTCTTTCAGTTAAAAGACAAAAAAGTTATAGGCATTTAAAGAAAAAAATTCGGGTTTTCCTCAAAACGTCAAAGTCGCGAAGTGAAACGTCAAAATTGGCAACATTTAGGCAAAGAGCCTACAACATATATGGATTACGTAAAGAAAATGTCTCAAGAAGAGTGTTCTGCAAACCCTTAGGTTTTCGCTTCAACCGTCATTGTCCTTCATTTTACTAAAATGTTTACAGAACATTCATTTCAAATATACGCTTTCTCTGATGCTTTGGCTGTAGGTTTATAAGGCTAGATGCATTCTCGCAAGAATTAGAACCGTAGACCGGTTTTGCTCCCATTAAAGCTCTTCAGTAAGGCATACTAATTGTAGCAAAAATGCACCGAAAGTAATACGGCTATAGTATAGCCAGCCTTAAAACACTAAGTGAGTGGTGGACGTGCCTCCACCTAATTGCGGAACCAAGTAGTATGTTGTCACGTCGGCTCCAAATAGCACAAAGTGTTAAAAAAAATAGAGACTGTATACAACTAACAATTTAGCAAACTGACAGCCCTGGCCCATTTCTACCCCAATATAGGGACAAAGTATGCAAAGCTAGATGCATTTTCGCAACAATTAGAAACGTAGACCGATTTCGCTCTCATTAGAGCTCTTCAGTACGGCATACTAATTGTATGCAAAAATGCACCAAAAGTAATACGGCTATAGTATATCCAGCCTTAAAACACTATAGTGTTTTAAGGCTGGCTATACTATAGTGTTTTAAAGCTGGCTATATATAATTCACTGAGCTTTTTGGCGAGTAAAAAACAACTGCCTTTCAAATCACTCACATGCCAACTATTTGATGTAGATTCGAAGGCATTAATATGCAGTTCTATTTTATTTACACTGACAATATTTCACAAAGAGCTTAAAATTGTGTCTATCAAACACGCGCCCGAATCTGTCAATTATTTATTCCATGCGGTTGAATTAAGAAGGGGAACACTGGAGAAAGTGCGAAGGGTCTTTTGTGTCATTCGGTTTGTTGAGCCATTATAACCACAATAACCCCTAATGTGCCTGTGCGGAATGTCCCTAGCGAATTTGTGTAATAAATGGCAGAAAATCTTTTGCTGAGACGTTAGGGTGGATCAGATCATGTTTAAAATTATTGTAAATCTATGAGGAATACATTTATAAGGTTACTTTTGTATGCAGGAAGTTTTATCTGCCCCTCGAGCGGCACGTGTTCAAAATATAGTATAGTAAAGAGGGACATATATTTACGGCTTTTAAGACAATATGATAACATTTAATAATAACGTTGCTACAAAGTTACATATTATGAAACCATTTGGGACGCAGCAATTACCTTATAATAGCGACTTTTGTGGGTTTTATAGAGCCTTTGTGGTCCAGAGGTAGTAGTAGCAATGGTGAGGAAGCTAGCGCAAGGCAACTAGGCCTATTTGCCGGCGTAAGACCGTGTGCCTCTGAAACTAAGAGTACTGGCTTTGATTCTCAGGGTTTTCCTTTGACTTTTTCAGTAAATACTGTTAAATGAACATTAACCGAAGTTGTGGCATTGTATTTGACCAAGTTGAATCTCTGCACGTTCAGCCCTTCGGAGTGGGCGTAAAGCCGTAAGTCTCGTATCCATGCGATGTTGGGCACGTTAAAAACCTCTATACTCCTTACAGAAAGGCACGGGTTTGGCAACATTTCCAGGATAGTGAGGTGAAACTGCTCCCTGTCGTCGATGTTTGGCCATAGTCGCGGAAATAAGAATAATAATTATTATTATTATTTCGTCACCAATTATTACATGACATGTCAGCACTACTTAACCTTAACTAGAAACATAGAGAAATGTGAACAACGTCACACATAAACACAGCAATACAAACAACAACTTTAGTCGGTTTGTTTCTTTTACAGACGAAGATCATTTACAAAAAAGGATTTATAAATTTCAATAACCTTCATAACTGGCCCGAGGAAAATACCTATTTACTTATTGTAGCAAACTCCCAGTATCAATCAGCTGTTAAGTGAAGATTGGAACCTGTGATGACCACTGACAAGTACACTTGGAGAACCCAAATCACCACAACACATTTAAAAAAACCTGACGATCGTTTCACTAACCAAATAAGCGTCATCAGAAGATTAAAAATTCAGAATATTTCATCTTGTCATGACGCTAACTTGGTTAGTGAAACGATCGTCAGGTCTTTTAAAATATGTTGTGGTAATTTGGGTTCGCCAAGTGTACTTATCAATTAGCTGTAAATATTTGGGCTCGTATTATTGGCAATCAAATTATTGGTCAAATTATTCTGCCACATAGACTGAATCATGTGTCATATTTAAATTTTCTGATAAATGATCTGCCCGAACCATTATATGTGTTAGTGAGAAATATAATTTATCCCAACATGATGGTGCCAGCAGCGCATTTTGTGGTTGATGTTGGGGAGTAACTCTCTGAAACATACGGTCAACGATATATTGGTCGTGGTGGTCCAGTAACATGGCCACTAGTATCCCCTGATTTGAACTCTTTGGATATGCTTGTTTCCAAGACACCACCACAAGCATTTGAAGAACTTTTACATCGCAGAGAAGTAGCATTTGTAGGAGTTTGGTAAATCTTCGTATTTGTGTCAGAGGAAGAAGATCGTTGCACCGAAAATTGAGGGTTTGTAATGAAGCTGCATATGGCCATTTTGAACACTTGCTGTGATTCCATTAAGATACTCTTAACTAGTAAATAGTTTGAATTAAAAACCTTCAAAATGTTTAAAAAATATTCGATTCGCTACATAAAACAACATAATTGTCATTTCATAAAAGATATCGAAATCAACAAAATACCAGGAAGTAAATTTTAGCAGGTGCTAAGTGACTTTACGTGTGGCTAGAAATGGTGCAAATAAACCTATTTTGGGAATTTTTAGTAATTTGATACACAATATTCAGAGTTTTTTCCAAATTAAAAATAAACTCCCAAAGGCATGCGTTGAAACGACTTAGTGATTAAAGTCCAATGCCTGACAGACAGGGTAGTTAACTGCCACGCGTAGATCGATTCATACAACAGGTATAAACCATACATCAACGGTAAAGAAAATAATAAATACCAGGCATAAAGCATACTACCCGAACCAACAGTCGTGAAATCTCCGCCGCAATTATGGAAAATGACAGACATGAAATTAAATTTTTGCCATGTGATTGCTATTTAACTGGGAGATTCAATCAATTATTAAATTACACTAGATTTTTACGTTTATGAACCGCCCCAAATACAGTTTTAGCGCAGCATAGATAGATTATGCCATGGTTTTGGACTAAAAGTGTCGCATAATATAGGTAGTAGAAATGTAAACAAAATCAAGTCAAGTCTATAAAAATGATTCTGGAATAGTTTCTTTTATCTTCAAACTTAAACAATTGTCGTCATGTAAGACCGAAACAGTCCTTGTATGTGTTTCAGTTTCAATTTTACTGATTCTGTAATTAATTTTTACGTATGCTTTTTACATACTACCCCGGGCATGAAGCCTGTGTCAAGTATCATGAAAACAAAACGGTAGTTGACGTATTAGCAGATACCTCAGTGGAAGCGTGCTGGCCTTCTACGCAGAAGGTTGCATGATCAAATTTAGCTCGATGAATGTATATTTTTTATGTATCATTTTGGCTTTGGAAAAACAATAGTGCACAAAACAAGATCTCATTTGTTTAAACGTCTGAATAAGTTTGTCACCTTTGAATCTGACATTATAATTTTCAGCAGACATTTTGTTATTGTTGATATTGAAAAAAACCGGTTTGATTAGGTTGACTAAAACGAAATTACACTGGCGATTAATAAGGAAAAATAACTGCTACGTTTATGATTTGGCAGATACTTTTCTTTTCTAAATATGAATTAAATTTCCTTTTGGAAATCTTTTGTATAACTTAAATGAAATTCGTAATACAAGTTTCTTTTAAAGAGAATTAAACTATTTACAGATATAGCAACGTTAATTCTTCAGCTTCATAGAAAATTGAGGTTTGGGCATTTTTCTCAAAAGAAGTTAGCACACAAGATTTGTTTGATAATAGAGAGATATCGATGGTAACACTTTTGAAAGAATCCTTCAAATGTGTGCTTACCAGGACCTCTAAAATCAATCTTCAAGGTCTGTGTAAGTTTAAGGTATTAACTTTACTAATAGACCGTAAAATGATGTACAATTTTTCTAAAACATTAGCTACTATTACGCACTTGCTGCGTCCAGAAAATTTTTAAAATTAAGATGTGCACAAATTAATTAAGTAAAATATATTGACTTGATTGAATGTGAATACGTCCGTTGTTTTCCTAAACAGATTAGAAACCAGATTTAAAAATCTATCTAAAGGCCAAAGATCCGTCGACAAACAAATTGTGACAACTGACTGGATTTTTAACGGCTTGTGTACATACTGTCCTTTTGTAATTGGACATATGACACAGGCAAACACACATAAGAGAAAAATCAGGTTTACACTAAGCTCACAAAATTTTCCATTGCAAATTAGAGTGTAAACTGTACATCTCAGCATGCCAATTAGGCACAATGAACGTTAGTGTTAGTTGTGTGTACGCAAACATTTGAGCATCGTACAAAGTGACAATTGTTGTTATGTTTGCTAACTATCCAACTAAACTGGATGTGACCAAGAGACACTGCTCTAGCACCCCATTACTATCCCATCCCCTGTTTAAAATGCATGATTTCTAGAAACTTGACAACATAGAGACAATAAGCCATTTAGTGCGGCCCACTTGTCCAACTATTAGCAGACAATAGTCGAGTAAATGGGGAGAGAGACATTTCCCGGTCAGATTTCTAGTTGGCCATGACAACCGGGGAAGCCCTGTTATTTATGTGAAGGGCGGAGTGAACAGGGAACTGGCTAAAGGCGCGATCTGGGTTGACTTTTATACATGTAGATCTGCTAACACTAATTCCCGCAAAGAAGGGGAGAATGCATAAATCTATAGAGAATTTATTGAGAGATGTGTTTTTGAGCTACATGCATCTGTTGATAATCACAGTCAAAAGGATATTGGAGAGTTATTATCGGAGGGATCGTGGCTTTGTGATTCATTATGAGGCTGGTTTATTTGAGTCAGCGTTGCTAACGCGTAAGTTAGCTTTTTATCATCAATATTCTTTTAATATATATGTGCGTTTTTCTATGAAATAGTTTAAGGGCAAAACTTGCGTGTACCGAAGGTATAATCAACTTGAAATATATGCCAAAAAATGGATGCTTACTTGTTTGGTTTTGAATAGCTAGAGATTATATGTCTCTAAAAACAAAGAAACAAATTTACACAAAAACCCTATGAAAGAACGAGAATTCGTAACAAACTATTCGGAAAATATGTAATTTGACACTAAGGATTGCCTTGCACGTTGTAGTCGATTGTGTTTGATTAGATGGATTTAAAATTAATGTTGGTGTTTCACAAGGTCTCGTTTTGTCTCAGTTTTTCTTTTGTATATAAGTGACCTTCTGTCAACAGCCAGCAATATCTAATGATAGTACTCTTTACAGCACGTTTTCATCGACTCTACCAATATCTGCTTCTAGTTCTACATCAATGAGAGCTCAAGTAACCAGCTTACTAAGCGATGAACTGTCTAAAATCTCAGCTAAGACTTTGCATATCTGGTTATATTTAAGGTCTCAAAAACACAGAATCTTAGCTGGCACTTACATGTCTCTAACATTGCTAAAGCAACAGCAAAAAAGCATGGATTTTTGTTTCTAGTTGAAGGTTTCTTTTTAATACCACAATTTTTGCCGCTGAATAAAGCACAGATACGCCCACGGTTAGAACATTGTTTTTATATCTGGGGTGCTGCTCCAAAAACAACCTGCTTCTTCTTACATTCTATTGAGAAAGGGGCTGTTCGCCTTATAGGAGATTTATCTTTCACAGAAAATCTCTCTTCTCTCGACCACAGGAGAAAGGTTGAAGATCGCTGCATCTTCTATCAATATTACTATTGACATTGCTCCTTAAAAATTGCTTCGTTAGTATCTCCGTTTGGAAACCTTAATTGACCAACCTGTTTTGGTCGAAAAGCAGACGCTTTTAGTGTCAAACTAGCCACTTATTAAATGGTTGGTTACGGATCTTTGTTCTTTTCTACTGCATCTAAGTTTTGGAATGCGCTCCCAGCAGCCTCTATTTTTTAAGAAGCAAGTAAACAACCATCTTGTCACGCAACAATCCAAGTTCATGTTCATCAAGCCTTGGAGACACATAGACTTGGCAAAGTATTTACACAAGCACACAAACAAATATGTATATATATATATATATATATATATATATATATATATATATATATATATATATATATATATATATATATATATATATATATATATATATATATATATATATATATATATATATATATATATATATATTGATAAAATCTGGCATGTGCCTTCCACTTGTAAATAGCTTGAACAAGTTTGTTAGGCAAGAAAATCGAACCAGATATTCCGGGAAAATTTTGGGTTTTCTTTTGGAACAAAATTTTATCTCAAAAAATATAAAACCTATGGTAATCAAATTTCGTGCGTAAGTTTACGATATTAAAAGGATACTATATACCAAAATTTTTCCTTGTATGTAACAAGACAAAAAAATTATTTACTATTTGGTGCCAAATATTTTCTATGAAAAGTCACTACCATAACGCACTTGCTGGGTCCAGACTTTTAAAATTAAATATCTGAATATTCTTCTTAAAATTCTTTTTTTTTAATGAAAATGCGGTACTATAATGCACTTGCTACATACAAACTGGTACTACTGGATATCTGGGTTGTCTGTTTATCTATTTATTGTCTAAAGAGGGACACTTGATCAAATTTATTTTGTTTAAGAAAAAATATTAAACTATTAAATCGCGAACTCTAACATAAACTTCTGAAATGTTTTTTTGTCTGCAAATATTTTAGAAACTTAAAGCTTTGTCAAACAACACTTGCCGCATTTCTCCTATATAACCTGCATTTCTTTCAGAATCTTTGTTTAGAGATCGCCAGATCGACAATTTTTACGTTTCAAATAACAAATTTGACGGTATAGGGAGTATATATATATATATATATATATATATATATATATATATATATATATATATATATATATATATATATATATATATATATATATATATATATATATATAACATTTGAACGGCAAAATCCAGTTGTTAGACGGTTGAAAATGCATTTGAGATACTTCATTCATTCATTGTTCGGTTTTTCTGGCTGCGGTTTAGGTTAACCATTCGCACAATTACTGTCGTTCGATTTTTCTATGTCGCCGTTAATTAATATCTACCCTCATTGGGTGTAGCAAACTGTGTATGAGATCACTATACTTTACACATTACCCAACACCTACTTTAACAAACTTATTACCTACTACATATTTTACCATCTATTATTGCCATAACTATTAGTATTTTTTCCTTATCATTTTTATTGAGGGATATCAGACAGGGAACACACATCTTCATGCCCTGGGGCCTGTCAGAGCAACTTATCTACCACAACACAGAAGGGCCACGGTAAGTAAAGGTATTACACTAGGACAGACATTAGGTGACTTATATAACTATACATATAGTGATCTTAAATTAATTTGATTAGATTGTTTCCAACTCACACAAGCACCCACACGTACACACATCTGTACCCACTCCTCATACACACACCTACCCCTAAAACTAAATATTCACTACGTATATCTATATCTTTATTTTTAGATATTTGACATGGTTGGTGATTAATTTATATATTATAATGTTTTTGGATTCTAGTAGTTGCGGCAAATTAAATGGTATTTGTACACTTTTTAGCCCACTAACCTTGTCTACAAATGTTGTTATATACGCTGCGGATAATCTGCAATTCAGCAGGGTGTGCTCTGGGTCACCCAATTCACCACATCCACAAAGCGGACTATCAGCTAACCTTAATTTAAATAGATGTTTTGGTACAAGGGCATGATTAAACCTAAGTCTACATATAATTTTAATTTCTTGCCTGCTAAGGTTGCTTTTGATGAACCATGGTTTTTTAGGTATTGTAGGTTGTATACTCCTATAATATGCCCCATTCGTATCTCTAATAAATTGATCATGCCATTCTTTTTGGTGCAGTGATGTCACATAGGAGTATACATCCTTGTAAAAATATTTGTAATCTAACATAACGCCGCTAGTCAATGCTTCTTTTGCCTGTTTGTCGGCAATCTCGTTACCTGCGATTCCACAGTGTCCCTTAACCCAAATCAAAGTTACTTTTTTATTTTGTTTATGTAAGGTATTAATCCTCCGTGTGTAAATCTCATGCAAATAGTTACACTGTGAAGTCACATTTAACTTGGCTAGCTTTTCAAGTGTACTTTTACTGTCTGTTACAATTACAAAGTTGGTATGGTCAATGGTCTTAGCAATATCTAATGCTTCTATTATAGCTATGAACTCTGCAGTGCATATAGGAAACAGTTCTTTTACTTGCATATTTTTACTAAGATCTTTTTGTGGGTCCCATATGGCCAATGCTACTTTCTTCTCTAACTTGGAGGCGTCTGTAAACAGGATGTAATTGTCTGGTACCATATTTTCCAAATCAAAATCAAATAGTCTGTTTCTCACTTCTATCGGAAATATTGAATAGTCTGTCAGAAATATAATGGGTGTGTCTGGAATTTTCTCTGGTAGTCTATAAATGCTGTTGTATTTGTCAACCCATATGTCATCTTGCAGCTTTATTAGTATATCTCTATATTCTTCTACCAATGCTGGAGCTTTCTTATTTTTCCAGTATGGGTGTGTAAGGTCTAGAACATTTAGATTGCATATCTTGTTAATGAGACTGCTTTGTTTGGCATGTATTTTCAATAAAAACCTGGTGGACAGCATCGACCTTCGAATGTTGATTGGCGATTCGGAACACTCGGCTAACAGGCTACAAATTGGTGTGCTGTTTAGGGCGCCTATGCAAGTTCTCAAGCATTTGTTCTGGACAACTTCGAGCTTTTTAAGATGAGTTTTTGCTGCTTGGTTATACAAAATGGATCCATAATCTATTATTGATCTGATGAACGATCTATATATCATTAATGCGATATCTGGATCTGCACCCCAGGCTTTGCCAGCTAGTACTCTTAATATGTTTATCCCCTTTTCGGTTCTTGCTATAATAGTGCTTATGTGATCTTTCCACAGGAGTTTTCTATCCAGAACTATGCCTAAAAATGTTACCGTGTTATGTACTGGTAGAATCTTATCGCCTAAAACAACACTGGATGTTGGATTAGCGTGTTTTTTGTTGAATACACATACTTTGCTTTTATAGGCTGATATACTTAGACCATTAGCTTCCGTCCAGTTATTCAAACTATTCATTGCATCATTAAGTTTACTGAAGCCTTCATTTACTTCGCATTTTTTGACATATAGACATATATCGTCTGCATATTGCAATACGTTTACTTCGTTGCCTATGATCTGGTCAATGGGGATTGTGTAAATTAAATAAAGTACTGGACTCAGTATACACCCTTGAGGTAAGCCTTTATTCAATAATCTTGGTCCTACCAGTTTGTCCTTTACTTGTAAGTAAATGATGCGGTTTTCATATAGGCGTACTATCCTATGAGCAAAACTACTGGGTATACCAATGCTGCACATTCTTTGGGTCAATATGTTTAAGCACACGTTGTCGTATGCACTCTCTATGTCTATGAAGGCGGCTGTTACAGACTTTTTGCTGGTAAAGGAAGTGTTAATGTCTGTTACTAAATGGGCGACACTTTCTTCCGTTGAATACCCTCTTCTAAAGCCTAGTTGCGTATTTGGAATCTTGTCATTTAATTCTAACCACCTCACTAATCGGTGTTTAATCATTCTTTCGAGTGTCTTAAGTACACAGGAAGCCAAGGATATTGTCCGGTACGAATTTAAGAGTTGTGGGTCTCGCCCGGCTTTCAAAAACGTAATCATTATGTGCGTTTTCCAGGATTGTGGTATATTACCACTCTTCCATATATCATTAATTATCTTAAGAAGGATATGCTTCTGTTCTAGTGGTAAGTTGCTTAGCATTGCATAGTGAATGTTGTCAAATCCTGGAGTCGATAATTTCTTATCTTGGACGGCCTTCTGTAATTCGTCAATGGTGAACTTTTTTGAGAGTGGGTGCCCTTCTGTGCTTGGTATTGTGTGTTGATCAATCTCTTGAAGCTGCGGTACCCAGGATGGTGCCAATTTATTTAGTAGCTCTTCTGCTATTGCTTCGGTAGTCAAAGTACTCCGGGGTGTTGATAACGTACTACTTATCTTCCTTATATGTGACCATACTTCTTTTATTGGGGTGTTTCTATTCAATTTTTGGCAAAAATCCCTCCAGGTAATTCTTTTGCTGTTTAGTATAGTTCTTTTAGTGATGGCCACTGATCTATTATATTGTTCATAATTGTCTTTCGTGGGATTGTTTTTATATCTTCTATATGCTGCCTTTTTATTAGATATTGCTAATTTACATTCTGAATTCCACCACACTTTTGAAAAGAACTGACTTGCAAATACCCTCTTCAGTGGTATCGATTTATTTGCGGCGCTTTCGATTTTTGAAATAAAATTATTATATTCAACATTTTCGATATCTTCGGTTTCCTCGGATATCACTAAAGAAAACAGTTGCCAGTCTGCCCTTCTCAAATTAAATTGACTTCGCCTTTGCGTATTTGGAATGTGTTCCTTGTTATTATTGTAAGTGGTATTTGAGATACTACAATTTATTTTATACACAATAGCATAATGATCTGACCCTAATGTGTCTTCATTTACGCTCCACTCAAAATCCGCGGCTATGTCAGCCGAAACTATGGTCAAGTCAACGGCCGACATATTACTTGAGCCAGGACAGCGAACAAGTGTCTCTTCACCTGAATTTAGAAAAACCAAATGACTATCCTCTACCGCAGCCAAAAGATTATTTCCTTTGCTATCATTCCAGTTGCAACCCCAGGCAAAATTATGACTGTTAAAGTCCCCCCCTACAACGAATGGTTTTTCCAAACTGGAAAAGAAATCTTCCCACTCCTCTTTTGTTATGCTTAAATTGGGCTTAACATATAATGAATAAAAATTTATGCTTTTGCATTTATTTAACTTAATTTTTGCACCTATACACATAACTCCACTAATATTATGAAAATTTGATAATTCAGTAAAAAATAAACTATTTTTTATCAGGATGGCTACTCCACCCCATCCATCGTCTCTGTCTTTTCGGATTGTGTTAAACCCTTTTATTCTAAAATTTACATTATTTTTTAGCCACGTCTCGCATATCAATGCTACCGTTACGTCATAATCAAAAATAAATTTCTCAAATTCACCTTTATTTGAAACCACTGACCGTGCATTCCATTGCATTATAATGGGTGTGAATTTTGACTTAATATAAATTTAACCTTTTCCCTTAACTCTTCATATGAAAATGTTTTATTTTGATTATTTACCAAGTCTCTTAAACTATGTAACAAAACTGTGCATGAATTAAAATTAGAATCACTGCTATTACCTAACCTTTTCCTGGAGTATTGTGGAGAATAAGGATTCTGAATGGGTTTAGATGGAAGTGGTGGGAAATGTATAATTTGTCTATGCGCTTCTAACGTTGGACTTATACTTCCCTCTGGTGTGGAGACGGTTGCTCGTTTTCTTTTTATTTGTGTAAAATAGTGTCCGGTCTTGCTATCGCCACTGGTATTTGATGATCCTTGCACCGTTTTTAAAACGCCTGAATAACTAGACTCGTATTTCCTAATAGCTTCCTTGTATGAAACATTTTCTTTACCCATAATAATTTTTATATTTTTTTGTCTACTAAATTCTGGGCAAAGTTGTCGGTTTGTGGCTTCGTGTTCTCCTGTGCAAACAACACATTTTGGCGGTTCCTGTGATGTGCAATTTTTGTTGTCATGTTCACCACCGCATCTCTTGCATCTCTCGCGACCCTTACATTGCGCGCTAATGTGACCGTATCTTAAGCATTTTAGACATTGTACAACTCGTTGTACATAAGGCTCTACATCAAATATTAATTTTTCTATAACTATCTGTGTAGGCAGTACTTTACCTTTGAATGACACTAATATTGTTTGTGTAGGAATAAAGTTCAACTTCCCGTCTTGAAACACTCTACGATTCATACGCCGAACGTCTAACACTTCTACAATGTTGCCATATCTTGGTTTAATAAGTTCTTTTAACTCTGTTTCTGAAATATCCACATCGACGTGTTTAATTATACCTTGCCTTCTTGCTAAATATTGGGGCATGTATGCTTCGTAATCCTTGTTGGATAGTTCCTTTGAATTTATTAATTTATTGGCGCTAGATGCGGTTGAAAATTCAATTTTTAATTTATTAATGCCTACACTAGCTATACAATTGATAGAGTCCTGTATATCTGGCTCGCAATTCCTAATTAACCTTGCTACTCCTATTCTATGCAACCGACCTACATTTCCGTTTTTATTTTGTACGTAGACTATGTATGGCCCTGTATCAGCTGTTCGATATAAATATTTTTGTTTTGGGAATAATTGATTATTTATATTTTGGTTTGTTTCTTCCGTGACCTTCTCTTTTTCTTGTGATAAGCCCGTGCTGCCAAGAGCTGATAAACCCGACTGCGATATTAATTGAGAGTTGTGGAAAGAATTTTGATTTAAAATTACTGGATTAATTAATAATTCTTCGCTTACCTGTTCCCTTCTAATATTATGTGGTAGTGTAATTTGTGTCTGTGTATTATGTGTAATCTGTGGATTTTTTAATAATAGGTTTCTATTTTGTGATTGTGTATTTGAGTGTATCTGTTCATTTTCTTCTCCTATTCCTGTTTTTTTTGTCACCGTATCGTCTTCTATGTCCATCCATGTGTCATGTTCTTTGGCCTTATCTGGTGGATCAACTTTAATGTCTTTATTAAGGCTCATAATACTTATTTGTTTTCACTAAGAACGCACTTAAAATTTTCACGCTACGATCAGACGTCCGAACACTTCTGAATCCGCCCGTGAACTGATTTGAGATACTTGACGAGCCAAATTCTGCAACATTAATTTCTATGATTGATATTTGACATAATAAAAACACCGACGCTAATTTGAAGTAATGAGAGGTGGAGCACTTACTAATTTGTTTATCACGAGGGCGGCGGGTGAAAAACGTTAACGCACAGGTTGATAAAGGGTGCTAACACCGCAACTCCCTCCTATACGTCACGTGTTTCCGACACTAGACAATGTTGTGATACCCTCATCTCGCCTCCATGACACGAGTTCACTAAACCAGCCACCAGCCACCAGCCACCAGACTCTCTGCAACTGCTGTTCAACCTGTTTTGTCCCCGTGACAGGGTTTGTGGACTTTTGTTGTTTATTGTTTACTTCTGACAACTAGTTTGCCATTATAAAACCCAAAATGAAAACGCTTTTAGTGAATTTTCGTAGAAAAAATTCACTAATGGGGAGATCCCGACTTTTGAATTTTGAAAAAATTTTTGCAAATGAGCGCGAACTAGGACCCCTAGAACCCATATCCGGGGTCAGTTTCAATTTTTATATGTTTATATATATATATATATATATATATATATATATATATATATATATATATATATATATATATATATATATATATATATATATATATATATATATATATATATATATATGTATGTATCACACCGATAACTCAAAAAATAATGGGCTGATTTTGATAAAATTTGGCATGTACCTTTCTTTTGTTAATAGCTTGGATAAGTTCGTTAGTCAGGAAAATCGGACGAGGTTTTCCGGGAAAATTTTGAGTTTTCATTCGAAAAAAATTCATATCTCAAAAAGTAATAAGCCGATTTTAATAAAATTTGACACATACCTTCCTTTTGTAAATGGCTTTGACATGTTTGTTAGTCAGGAAAATCGGACGAGGTTTTCCGGGAAAATTTTAAGTTTTCATTCGAAAAAAATTCATATCTCAAAAAGTAATAAGCCGATTTTAATAAAATTTGGCACATACCTTACTTTTGTAAATGGCTTTGACATGTGTGTTAGTCAAGAAAATCGGACGAGGTTTTCCGGGAAAATTTTGAGTTTTCATTTGAAAAAAATTCATATCTCAAAAAGTAATAAGCCGATTTTAATAAAATTTGGCATGTACCTTTCTTTTGTAAATGGCTTTGACAAGTTCGTTTTTTAGAAAAATTGGACGAGGTTTTCCGGAAAAATTTTGAGTTTTCATTTGAAAAAATTTTTTATCTTAAAAAATATAAAATCTATGATAACCAAATTTGGCAGGTAGGTTTACGATATAAAAAGTAAACTATACACCAAAATTTAGATTTCTATGTTACAAGAAAAAAAAGTTATAATAAAATATTTTGTGCCAGATCATTTCTATGAAAATTCACTACCATAACGCACTTGCTGCGTCCCGAGCTTATATATATATATATATATATATATATATATATATATATATATATATATATATATATATATATATATATATATATATATATATATATATATATATATATATATATATATGTATCACACCGATAACTCAAAAAATAATGGGCCGATTTTGATAAAATTTGGCATGTACCTTTCTTTTGTTAATAGCTTGGATAAGTTCGTTAGTCAGGAAAATCGGACGAGGTTTTCCGGGAAAATTTTGAGTTTTCATTCGAAAAAAATTCATATCTCAAAAAGTAATAAGCCGATTTTAATAAAATTTGGCACATACCTTCCTTTTGTAAATGGCTTTGACATGTGTGTTAGTCAGGAAAATCGAACGAAGTTTTCCGGGAAAATTTTAAGTTTTCATTCGAAAAAAATTCATATCTCAAAAAGTAATAAGCCGATTTTAATAAAATTTGGCACATACCTTACTTTTGTAAATGGCTTTGACATGTTTGTTAGTCAAGAAAATCTGACGAGGTTTTCCGGGAAAATTTTGAGTTTTCATTTGAAAAAAATTCATATCTCAAAAAGTAATAAGCCGATTTTAATAAAATTTGGCACGTACCTTCCTTTTGTAAATGGCTTTAACAAGTTCGTTTTTTAAAAAAATTGGACGAGGTTTTCTGGAAAAATTTTGAGTTTTCATTTGAAAAATTTTTTTATCTTAAAAAATATAAAATCTATGATAACCAAATTTGGTAGGTAGGTTAACGATACAAAAAGTAAACTATACACCAAAATTTAGATTTCTATGTTACAAGAAAAAAAAGTTATAATAAAATATTTTGTGCCAGATCATTTCTATGAAAATTCACTACCATAACGCACTTGCTGCGTCCCGAGCTTTTTTGTTTATACGTATATTTTTCGCATTTTTTTCTTACATAAAGTAAGCAATATAACTGGCATTTTTAAGGTCCAGAGTTAATGCTTAAAGTTCCTGGGATTTTATAAGGGACAAGTCCGCTAGCAGACTGTCCCTGTATAAGACGTTCAACTGATTCAATTAACAGTCAATGAAAAATGATTGATAGTATAACATGAAGAGTCTATCAAATTTTAAAGAGACAGGAGCATATTCGTAGAAACCAAGTCACTAGATAACAGCGCCTCGAAAAAGTCAATCACAAAAGAGCCTGGACGGAGCAAGTGCGTTGTGGTAGTGTATTTTCATAAAAATATTTTTAATGCAAATATGTCTTTTTTTAATGCAAAACATCAAATTTGGTTAACACTGTAACATATATAGTAAAAACAGTGCGTCATATTTAATCAAAATAACTTTATTATTTGGAAAAGTACAAAAATTTTCCGAAAATAAACTTAAAATATTCCGGAAAAAATGGCTTGACTCCTGGCCGACGAATATCCTCAAGTTATTTATACACCTGCCAATATATAATTCCCACAAAAAGCTTTGTGACGAAAATTCGAAATAAGACATTTGCATGAAAACTTGCAATTTCTTTTTACAAAAATTTACCTGAGTAGTAATGTGACGAGAAAATTACATCTTTAACCCAAATTTGCGAAACAATTTTTTTCACGAAAATTTAAAAACATTTCTTCACGAAGATTCGAAAACATTTATTATTAATTACCAGCATTTTACAAAAATCTTATAAAAAATGATTTCTACGGAAACACTAAAAAAAAATGTTTGCAATAACTGGTATTTCACGAAAATACCCAAACATTTTTTTAGAATAACTCATTAAGCATTTATTGTTAATTACCTAGCAAAATTTAACAGAAATCTTGCAAAAATTTCTTTCTGCGGAAACACTCAAAAGTTTCTGCAACATCTGACCGAATATTTTCTCCAGAAAATTTGTTACATAATATTCAAATTATATACCCAATATAAAGTTAAAATATATAAAGGGTATGTAAGGGGTAAAATATTTATATTTTCATCTTACAAGCTGTCAAAAATAAAAGAAGTCTTTAAACTCATTTGTCAAGTTTAAACTTAATTTACACGGGTTTCTACCTGTTTTTTGCAATTTTACTACTTTTGCATTGTTGTTTTTGCTGCTTGGAGGTGCCCCGACCAAGCTTTGGACATTTGGATGTTTTTAACTTCTCAACTTTTAGCTTTTAAGTTTGATTTTATTAATGTAACTGTTGTAGAGCATGTTAGCGTTGACTTTAGTTTCTTTTTAGACTTTGCTTGTAAGACTGTTTAGAATTTTGTAACTGATTGTGTCGTGTGATACTTGCCGACCTACCAGAAACTTTGTTTCTGACACAACCACCTTTTGTCATGTTTCAGGAAGCCCCTGAAGATGGCCAGATATATGGGTCGAAACGCGTAGGGCTTTTACTAAATAAATTCAGTCTGGAGTATAGCCTTGTTCTGTTCTTTTTTACTTTGAAAAATTGTCAAACACTTTGCTAAATTGTATGTCGGGGAATCTATAGCCGAACAATAGCTCTCTGTATATTCCCCACATACAATTTAGCAAACTGGTTGAAAAATAAGTTTAAAGTCTGGCCCGCCAAACAAACAGGTTTTTTTCAGTAAAAAATTCACTTCAATTCATTAATAAAATTAAAAATGTTTAGTTGGTTGAAGGCGAGGTTTTGATTTCGTTTGATGTAACCTCATTGTCTCCTAGCGTTTCCATGAAGCAAACTTTAACGTATTTCAATAGTACGATATTGTTCCTGGACAAGCTTTTTAATATTTGATCAATAATGACAAGGTGTTTGGTATTTTTATTGTTGTTTTGGCACGTTGGCCTTTAAACATGCTTCAAATCTTGCGTCTGACATGGTTTGGACCAGTCCTAGTCCTGGATAAAATGTGAAGAAGGGAGCACAAAAACAAGACAACAGATAAGAATAAATTATGAGTGTGAACTTATAGAATGAGTTAAAACACGGAACAAAAAGTAAAAAAAATGCACGGCTATGGAGGAGATTTTATTATTTGTCATAGCCAGCTTGACCACTGACCTTTGGAAACAATCGTTTTTCATCAATTAATATTAATTTTTCTTTGACCTATAACTCCGAAACTAATGGAGATATCAAATTTAATCTTGCATATACCCGCTTGCAAATTTGTTCTACTTTCCGATTATGATATAATAACTATGTCATTCTATTTAACCAGCGGACCTTCCTTTCTTAAACAGGACAGGTTTTATCCAATTCGCTTGACCTGAACTAATATTATGTTATGTACACTTTCATCAGGAGACTTTCCCCCTCCCCTCCTGACAAAATTTTACGAATTGCAGCAAAAAGTGTTCAACCGAAGGAATGTAAGGTTTCATTCAGTAAGATTAACACTGTATTATATTTTTGACAGCAGTCATGAGGCGAAAAATAATTTTCACCACAATTAAATAAACAGTCATTATAGTTCTTACAGATTTTAAACTTTATAGTTTAAGACCACACTTTTCCGCCTGTCTTAACCGCAAACTACGCCATCTGACAAATATATCGCACAAGTAAAACTTAAGAAAATTGTGTGTCACGTTTTCAACTGACAAATTTAATAACCTAGCTGTCAAACATTAAACCTATTTAATGGAGGTTGGATTTGTAGAATGCACGAAATCACGACTGCCGACGAGTTCCTTCAGAAATTCTTCCACGTCACGTTAATTCAATATATCGAACTCTGTTTACAAGGGGGAATTGAGCAAACGTCTGTCTATTTAGCACAATAAGCGACCATGTCGCTCACGTTCTTACAGGAATCGTTTAATTTACCATGCTTTACTTATTAAACTGCGTGTAATACGTTAGACACGTCTCGAAGTCGTCTGTTTCAGGGGAATCTAAACAGTTGGTACCGCACTGGAAAATACAAATTTGTTTTAGGGCATTAAATGTTAAATCGATTGACCTATTAACTTGAAAAGGTATTACAAAATCAACAGTTTAATTTAATTTTTACATCATAATTTGAAAGCTAATTACCTGATCAATAACCATAACATGAATAAGGGTAGGGTGATTATATGAAATCTCTTAAGTCTATTTAATTCTTACATCATCCTTTGAAAGCTAATAATACCCTGGTGATTAACAACAATATATGAGTAGAGGTCATTTTATTAAATGTATTTTTATAAAAAAAATAATTCTGTAAGACCCATAATTATTGCTCATCACCTCAACCATGGCTTTTTCTGATATGGCTCCTGTTAGAAAAAAGGAAAATGCGGTGGTTTGGCATTTCCATCGGTAGGTCAATAATACTTGGTATCTTTCTGTGTGAAAATTTTAATAATAAAATGTACTGAATTAGCTGGCAAACATTATTTTAATTCTATCGATCCTCAATAGAATTTATATGGTTCAGAGCTAATAACGTGTGCATCTGAACCGAAGCGTACTGGGTTCGATCCCAGGGTACTCCTTTCACTTTTTCAGTACAAACTGTAACATTAACATCAACTGAAGTTATGGCATTGTATTTGACCAAGTTGAATGTCTGCACGTTCCGCCCTTCAGAGGGGGCGTAAATCCGTCAGTCCCGTGTCCATGCGATGTTGGGCACGTTAAATATCATTACCCTCCTTACAGAAAGGCAGGGGTTCGGCAAAATCTCCAGGATAGTAAGGTGAAACTACTCCATGGCGTCGGTAGTTGGCCATAGTCGCGGAAATAGGCCGATGTTAAAGAAGCAAAACAAAACAAACAAAAAATATATATCATCAAAATCATCATTACTTACCACACGCACAAGCTGAGTCTTACAGGCTGGCCTATAAATCGTTGGTGTTACAAATTTTCTTTTTTTTTATATAGAACACGCCTTATCTTTTTTCACTTTTGATAGATAATGCATGTTTGGAAGAAAATAAATTCCGAACGCAGTAAAGTGCGTTATGCTAGCGCGCTTTCATTAAATGGTTTAAATTTCAATAGCTCAATTTGCTATTAACATAAGGTTCGTTTGCCAGAAAATCAAATTTTTCGGGATTATTGTCGGAATTTTTTTTTGCTTTTTCAAACAATAGAGTTATTTTGATCAAACAGTACATTGTTCCTACTATACAGGGTGTCGTATTGAAAACGAAACAGACCGATTTGCGTCCAGATAAATTTTATTTTTAAGAAACGCTGAAACACGTCAATTTTAATATTGAGGGGGACATGTTTTGACATAAAACTCAACTTTGTCACATCAACCCCTTTAGGGTAGTGATAACAATTATTATATATTAAATAGGGAACATGGGTCGAGTGTATCATTATTTGAAAGCTTTCTTTTCTGAATTCAGCACACTAATTTTTTTGGAAGTTTTATCAACTCGTTTAAAAATTATTCACAGTTGAAGACGCAAAAACGCATTTCACTCATTCCGATAAGAAATGTGCTGATAGTCAATGTTTTGTTGGTTTTTAAACAAACAATTGACTAACAGAACATTTCTTATTGTAATGAGAGAAATGCGGTTTATTATTTCAGTTTATCGGGCGGTTTGATACTTGATAGTACTACCGAAAATTAATTTCACAATGGTGTATTCTGTAGAACAAAGAGTTGAAATAATTACTCTTTTTTCAAAAACGATGACTGTACCAAGCGTACCGCAAACTTGTTTAATGAAGGACATCCGAACAGACATGTTAACAGAAAGTACATTTTGAAGTTGCAAATTTTCGACAAAGTGGTTCAGTATCCAACAAAAAACGGGATCCTGAACGTGAATTTCCGGTTAGAAATGAGAATTTAAAGAGTAGAATTTACACAACAGAACCGGAGTCTCTGGAAGAATTACGACGACGCATTGTTGAAGAATGCCGTCTAATAACTCCACAAATGCTCCAGAATGTCAGAGCTCGTTTTGAACAAAATTTGTACTTTTGTATGGAAGCTGGTGGTCAACAATTTGAACACTTAACTGAATAAACATTTTTGAACGTTTGGTTTTGTTTTTTAGTTTTTTTTAACGAAAAATTGACTAATTAGTGCATTTCTTATCACAATGAATGAAATACGTTCAACTCCAATTGTTAATAACTTTTAAAGTAGTTATAAAGCTTCCAAAAAAAAAAATAGTGTGCTGAATTCAGAAAAGAAAGAGCTTTCAAGTGATGAATCACTCGACCTATGTTCCTTATTTAAAATATAAGAGTTGTTCTCACCACCCTTAAGGGTTTGATGTGACAAAGTTGAGTTTTATGTCAAAATATGTCCCCCTCAATATTAAAATTGACGTGTTTCAGCATTTCTTTAAAAACAAATTATCTGGACGCAAATCAGTCTGTTTCGTTTTCAATGCGCCACCCTGTATAGGTTCTACTGATAACTAAATTTTATCCCTGCTTTCTTAAAAAAGACATATTTGCTATTAAGAACATTTTTATGAAAATTCACTACAATAACGCAGTTTCTGCCTGAATACTTTTTATGCTATGTTTACAAGTAAATCTTAAAAATTGCTACTATTTAAAATTTTTGCTACCTGAGATTTTACACTCGCCGAATTACGCTTCTCAGCATCCATGTCACTTTAATAAGTTTTACGTCAATCTCTAACTGTTTATTAGACTTTAAACCACTGAAATTACCAACTAAACTGCAATACTTATATACAGGTATAACGTGGTCGGCGAATAAAGAAATACAACTTGGGTATGTCAATAAAAAAATAAACCCTGGGAATTTTAGGGTTAGAGTTTGAGCAGCCGGTTAAAAAGCGCTTAAAATTGATGCAGCATATCTTCATTTGACGAATACGTTATATGTCACAACATGACGACTCGTAGAGGCATGTAATTTACCCGCTGCATATTTGATGATGTTGTATTTACTGGATAGGTTACAAAAACGACCGAAGTCATTTGGGAGTGAAATGTATTATTTGCCTTTACTAGATTGAATTCAGATTGGTTTTGCGATACAACTGGAACGAAAATCTCTAGCGAGGTGATGAACAATCATTTGAGTGAGGTTTTTGTTGTTTACTCTTAAAAAAAAGTATACAGACATTGTTACGCAACAGCCAATGTTTGACATTGGATAATGACTTTTCCAGATGAACAGTTTTTTTATGGATGAAGTTTAGTGGAAATTTTAAGCTTTTAAATGTCGACATGTAAAATTTACTTTCTGATTGATGTTGACGTTGTTTGTAGACTGATTTAGTAAATGTTTTTTCTTTTTCTGTCTGCATCGCAGTCTCATTCATGATTTGTCAATTATACGCTGTACACAAAATAATTGGAAAGCGCGTTTTTCATCGGTTATAACTGAGACTAGCTGAGTCAAAAGGGTTTATTAGCACTTAAAATACGAGTTGCTCATGTATTGACTGACGACTGTAGCAAAAAATTTGCTGCTAACGTGAGTACGAGTTATTAAGCCTCTTTGATCTTTTATTTGGCTTAAAGTGTAAAAAGTGGCTATGTTTTTCTTCACCATCTACTTTAAGGGAAAAACTATCAAAAGTATACTTGTATATAAAGTAGTCAAATAGATTTGCAATTTCACAGGATTTTAAATAAGTGCGTTTTTGTGAATTGTCGTTGCAAAAAATTGAGGAGATCTCAACTTTTGTGTTTGTAAAATATTTCTTCAAATGATAAAATTTGTACTGCCCTAACTTGAACAAACACATTTGTTAAGCGATACAAAGTCTCATCGTCTGCATTTAGTATAAAATTTGTAAGTAGCTAGCTTGTGTGAATAGTTTGGGCAAGCTTGTTAACCAAGAAAAGCGTAGCAGTTTTTGTCCGACTTAATCGCAATCGTTTTTAGCCAATTTTTCGTAAAACTAGAAACTCACTAATGAGGAGATCTGTGTATATATATATATACAGTGTGGAACAGCCAAATGGAATAAATTCGATAACGGATAAATGAGGGCGTGTTGGGAAAAACGCTTGGACACGTCGATTTGTATTTTTAACTGCGCATCTTTTTCAAGAAAAAAAAATTATATAGGGTGCGTCATGTGACAGTGGCCAATACCAACTTTCTTATTTTAAATACAAGCCCCTGTATATTATTAATTTTTTGGATTCTTCAGAAAATTCTAGACATAATTCATGTACAATGTCCTATACCTATCTTCAACTGTTTCGGAAATATTAAGTATTTTCAGATTTATTACAAAAATTAACATTAAAAATAGAAAATTATTTTATTTCACAAATTCGCTACATTGCATTCAATAATTATTTCCCATTCAGCTCTTGATAATGAGAAAGTAAACAAAAACCATTCCTGCGTTTCTTTTTACTGATATGAAATGAAACAAAAACAAAAACAGTTTTCTTTCTGTTCGTATAAAACTCGTAGCCTTAGCAACTTGTTGTCTGCCTGCATGACAGTAGTGATTAGTGTCAGTGCTATTGTCGTTTGAATTTCGTTAACTGTACGTAATAATATCAGAAAATGGTTCATTTAACAGAAATGCACAAAATAACCATTCTACAAATGATTGGTTATGGAGATAACACACGGACACAGATGGAAGTGTCTCGCTTATTTCACGAAAAATTTCCAAATTTGCCGCCTGTATCCCAAGGAACAATTAGCAAAATAGAAAAGCAGTTTCGCGAGCTTGGTCATGTGAGACAGATAAAAAAAGTAGCTGCCAATGCAGTAAGTGATGATACGAAATTGGATATTACGCTTGAGTTTCAAGAAAACCCACGTACTTCTGGTCGACAAGCAGCCCAACTATTCAACGTTAGCCACACAGCAATTTTTCGAACATTAAAGGAAAGTAAAATGCATCCCTATAAAATGATACCAACTCAGGAGCTCATGGAGGACGATTTCGATAGGAGAACGTATTTTTGTGAACAAATGATGGCAATGTTAGATAACAATGTGATCCAATTAGAAGATGTTTTGTTTTCTGATGAGAGCACATTTACACTTCACGGTCATGTTAATCGTCAAAATTGCCGCTATTGGTCTAATGAGAATCCTCATTGGATGAGAGAGGAACATACGCAATATCCTGAAAAAGTTAATGTTTGGGCAGGAATTGTTGGAAATCATATCGTAGGTCCCTTTTTCATTGATGGCAACTTGAATGGGGATAAATATTTAGAACTGCTCCAAAATAATGTCGTGCCAACTTTGACAAACTTATATCCAGATCCAGCAAACCCACAAGTTCCTGCCAATAAAATATGGTTTCAGCAAGATGGAGCACCGCCCCATTACCAAATCAATGTCCGGCAGTACCTGAACCAAATTTTTCCAAATCGGTGGATAGGGAGGCGCGGATCGATAGAATGGCCAGCACGATCTCCTGATCTGTCGCTATTAGACTACTTTTTGTGGGGATATGTCAAAAGTATTGTATACAAAACTAAGCCCCTCAACTTAGATGACTTAAAAAGACGAGTCACGCTTGCGATTAGATCAGTCACGCCTGAGATGTTGAGTAATGTTAGAAGACATTTCTATACCAGATTAGCATGTTGCCAAGATGTTCGTGGCGAGCATTTTGAACATTTACTACATTGACATTAATTTTTTTTTGTTTTTTTAAATTATTAAGAAATAATCAGTATTTCTTATTAGAATTTGTGAAATAAAATAATTTTCTATTTTTAATGTTAATTTTTGTAATAAATCTGAAAATACTTAATATTTCCGAAACAGTTGAAGATAGGTATAGGACATTGTACATGAATTATGTCTAGAATTTTCTAAAGAATCCAAAAAATTAATAATATACAGGGGCTTGTATTTAAAATAAGAAAGTTGGTATTGGCCACTGTCACATGACGCACCCTATATAATTTTTTTTCTTGAAAAAGATGCGCAGTTAAAAATACAAATCGACGTGTCCAAGCGTTTTTCCCAACACGTCCTCATTTATCCGTTATCGAATTTATTCCATTTGGCTGTTCCACACTGTATATATATATATATATATATATATATATATATATATATATATATATATATATATATATATATATATATATATATATATATATATATATATATATCACACCGATAACTCAACAAATAATGGATCGATTTTGATAAAAATTGGCATGTGCCTTCCTTTCGTAAGTGGCTTGGACAGGTCTGCTTTTCAGGAAAATTTGACCAGTTTTCCGGGAAATTTTTGGTTTTCTTTCGGATTGTTTTTATCTCTGAAAATACCAGAGCTATGGCAACCATATTTGAAATATATGTTTCCACTACCAAACTTACCCAACGTACCACAATTTAGATATCTAAGCTAAAAGCAAAAGAAGTTATAGGCATTTAAAAAAAATTGGGTGCCACTGCTGATCAGAGAAAAGCACAAGAACAAAATATTTTGGATGATTAACAAAACCAATTAAATATTACATACAACGGTTTAGTTTTCTTGGCGCAAAAATGTTAGATAATAGCAATATTTTGAAAATTTTATTATTTTTCTTCTTGAAACGTCAAAGTCGCGATTTGAAACGTCAAAATTTGCAATTTTCAGACAACGAATTTGAAGCAAATACAGATTATGTCGAAAAAATGTCGGAATAAGTCTGTTTTACACAGCCTTATGTTTCAGCTTCAACCATTATTGTCCTTCATTTTCCTAAAATGTTTTCGGAAAATCCATTTCAAAGACCCTCTTTATGACGCTTCAGCAGTAGTTTTCGCTATAGAGTTTATGGTTTAATGGTCTATATTTTAGCAAATTTTCGTAGAAAAAAATCGTTATTAAGAAGACCGCGACATATGAATTTTAAAAAGATTTCTTTAAATGAGCGCGAACTAGAACCCCTAAAACCCATATACGGGGTCAGTTTCAATTTTTGCTTGTTTACACATATACAGAGTGACGGATTTCTACGGTAAAGCTCAACATACCATTTATTATACAAGATATGAGAAAAATGTATATACGTTAATTATAGGGTGTCTCTAGCTCTATCTTCTAAATCTATTTTGACAATGGCAAGTGGCCCATAAGTCGTTGGTGATACACGCTTTATTTTTTTAATAGAACACTCATTAGGTTATTTTTTTGTTTTCCATCAAATTATAATGCATGTTTGTAAGCAAAAAAAATTTATATCGTTCATCGTTTTTGAGTTTCAATTGTTTTGCAACTTTTCACGTTTTTGGCACATATTTCAAACACATATCACAAATTGTGATACGGCGTTTTTATGAATAGATAGCGGGCACCATGGAAATGACACATTCAGAGAGCTTTTTGTTTGTATTGCTCGTCGAAAACATCGAACTGCCGTATACAGGTACTCTCAAAGAGTTGCTGAATTTTAAAAGTTTTCGCACAAATGTTTTTAGTGTTTCCGTGGAAATCATTTTTTGTAAGATTTTTGTGTAACATTACTGAAGGCAATTTATTTAAAAAAAGATGGTGAGTTTTTGTAAAAGAAATTTTCATAATTGCTTTTTTCAATTTTATTCGTAAAGCTGTTTGTGAATAATTATATATTGTCAAGTGTGTAAATAGCTTAAAGAGGTTCGTTGGCCAGGAAAATCGGACCAGTTTGTCTGGTACGTTTTAAAGGTCATTTTCGTAAAATGTTTGTACTTTTTGAAACAACAAAGCTATTTTAATGAAATATGGTACATTGTTTGTGCTATATAGGTTATACTGTCAACCAAATGTCCTTCTTGTAAAAGCAAGGCATATTTGCCATTGAAAATATTTTTACGAAAATTCGCTATAGTTTCCACAAAAATTCGACAACTTTTTTTACAACAACTTACTAAATATTTATTATTAGCCACCAACATATCACAAAAATCTTACAAAAAATGATTTCTAAGGAAACACTAACATTTCTGCGAAAACTTTTCAAATTCAACCACTATTTGGGAGTACCTGTATACAGCAGCTCGATTTGTGTGTATCTAGAAAACAAATTTGGAGATGATTAGCCTTGAGAGAATGACTTGAGTTTTGAAACATTTGATCGTTACTGTATTTTTTTTGTAAACATGATTAGTTTAAATAGCTTTGAGTGAATGATTTGAGCTTTGGTACATACAATCCCTACAGCGGTAACTATTATACAGCATATATTTTGTAATTTACTTCGAAAAACACCAACTTAACATGTCTGTAATTTTTAATCAAAATAGTGTTGCAAATTGAATCATAACTTCCACATAGCTGTGATAATCTACTCTCCTCACAGAGACATTTCATGAAACGAATTTAGGGTCCATGACATGACCATTAAGAAAATATTCATATTCCTTTACCCATACGTTTCTGAAACGTTATATTACTCGAGTTTTAACCACACAAAAATGTTAATCTTAACCATATCACCCCTCATTTATCCGCTACTTCCTGAATCGATCTTACCTAAAAACAATTTGAAGCGTTCCTTTGTCGGGTGCTAATTGCATAACAAATTTGAAGATGATATCTCAATTCGCTTGAAAGTTATTACCCGTACTAACGGACGTACGTACAGGCCGACAGAAAAAAGTTTTTGTTCCAGAATCAAGTTTTCCATATGTTTTGAGACTATTTACGTAGTTTTAGCAAAAAAAATTCGAAATTTCTATTACCGATCTTCCACCCCCCAGACACTCAACCCCTAATTTAATTTAAGCACAGAATACCAGATGTTTGACGAAATTGAATGTTTTCTAATAAACAAACCCTAAACCGTTATACTACTCGAGTTTTAACGCTTAAATGTCATTTCACACCAAATCACCCCCATTTAACCACTACCCTCTGGAGAGGTTTTACCCGAAAACAATCCGACCCGCAAGTTTGTCTAAGTGTTAACTCTGTATACCTAAAAAATGTGCGAATGGTCTGACGACCGCAGCCAAAAAAGAAGACAACACACAACTCTATACCAAATTTAAAGACGATATCTCAATTCGTTCTAAAGTTATCGTGGCTACAAACAGACAGACAAAAAAGTTTTCGTTGCCAAATCATGATATATATATATATATATATATATATATATATATATATATATATATATATATATATATATATATATATATATATATATGTTTTGATGCTTTTTACAACGTTTAAGCGAGAAAAAAACTTTAAAATTTTTGTCGTCGATGCGATACTTTCACAAATTCTGACGATGTGAAAGTAATATATTAATTTAACCAGCACCAGATCAAATAGATATTTAGCATCAGGCAACTTTGAATGAAACGTGCATCTTTTATATAAAATTTAAATAGACAATTATAAATTACAGTTTTTTTTTTAACAAATGGCAACCATCTATTTATCTTCGTGTTTTATACCATTTCATTAATTAAACAGTGGAAAAGGCTGAAGTTAGCCTAATCAATTACAGTTGACGGAATATATACACACGGGCCTGGTTAATTAATTATTTCACGTGACTTGGTTTCAGTTTTGCCACTATGTTACACCAAATTACACTTTTAAATTTACTTGTTAGCTGCCACAGCTGTTTGTATGATACATAAACACATGCATATTTATCATTTTAATCCAGATTACTGCTGACCGAAATCCTATTTCCCCATTCATATTGGCAAAAGCTTTCCTGCAGATCTGAAAAGCACTTGATACGCAATATTTAAATCATGGTTGTGTTCAGTTTATGACGAGAAATTTACTCTGTGGTGTAAATAACCTTGTGCAGTTAGTGTATAACAGATTTAAGAAAAGTATATACAGAAATGCGCAGTGTAGTGTGAAAAACCCAGGCATACAAGCTGTTCAATGTTTAAGTCCCTCATATCTGTATTTTTCTAACGAGCCGTTGCGCGTAAATACAGGTGTCTGATGAGCAAAATTTCAATGAGTTATGCTTTTCGAAAAATTAGTGATACAAGTTCCTTTAGCATTATTTTTTTTGAAAATTAACAAATACCGGTATTACAGGGTGTCAAAAATTACTAATATTATTGTTATTATTATTATGATTCGTCTCATTATGTAATTAAAACGTTAACTGCAAAATCAGTCAAATGGCTCCATGCGCCAAAGTGTTTTTTGTTTTGTTTTCATTGCTATGGACCATTGTATAAAAAATCCGGGACGTAACAAGTGAGTTATGGTAGTGAATTTTCATTAAAATCTTTTTATTATCAAATATGTGAGTTTTTTTTAAGAAAGCACGCATCAAATTTCGTTACCAGTATAACCTATATAATATAAACAATATGCCATGTTTCTTCAAAATAACTTTATTGTTTGAAAATGTACAAAAATTTCCGGAAGTAAACTTTAAGTGTTCTCGAAAAAACTAGTCTCTTGGTCAACATTATATGTTAATAGCAAATTGAGCTATTTAAATTTGAAGCATTTAATGAAAATTCTCTACCATAACGCACTTGCTGCGTCCAGAATTTCTTTTCTTACAGACATGCATTATACTTCGATAGAAAATGCAAAAATGCAATAAGATAACGCGTGGTTTTCCTCAAATCGTCAAAGTCGGGATTTAAAGTGTCAAAATTGGCAACATTTAGGCAAAGAAGCTGAATCTAATACGAGCTATGGAAAGAAAATGTCTCAAGAAGGATGTTTTACAAACCCTGCAGTCTTAGTTTCAACCGTCATTGCCCTTAATTTTACTAAAATGTTTCCAGAAAATTAATTTCAAATAGACTGTTACTCTGATGCTTGGCAGTAGTCTTAACTACAGAGTTTATCGTTTAATGGTATATAATTTGGGACGAATTTTTGTAAAAAAAAAACAATAAACCTCAATATATCCGTTATTATACAAATACAAGATATGAAAAAATTTGTATACATTAATTATAGGGTTTCTTGAGCTACATCTTAAAAAAATATTTCTACAATTACAGGCTGGCCCATAAGTCGTTGGTGATACAAACTTTCTTTTTTTAGTTGAACACGCCTTATGTTATTGCATTTTCGCATTTTTGATCGAAATATAATGCATCTTTGTAATAAAAGAAATTCGGGACGCAGCGAGTGCGTTATGGTAACGAATTTTGATTAAATGCTTCATATTTGAATAGCTCCATTTGCTATTAACCTATAAGGTTGACCAAGAAACGAGTTTTTTCGGAAACACTTTAAGTTTACTTTCGAAAATTTTTGTACGTTTTCAAACAATTGTTATTTTGATGAAACATGGCACATTATTTTTACCATATAGGTTATATTGGTAACCAAATTTGATGCCTGCTTTCTTAAACAAAACACACATATTTGATATTAAAAATATTTTAAAGAAAATTCACTACCATAACGCACTTGCTGCGTCCAGACTTTTTCTTTTGTTAATGTTAAATAAAACATTCATTTTCTTCAAACAAGACTTTTTTATTACGTAATTAAGTTTTTTGTTACATTATATTTCTTTTGTTTGGAGATACACAGAAATACAATACAAGGTAGAAGGTAAATTTACATATTTTACATAATAATATGTTACAATAAATGTTACGTAGTACAGATTCGAAAATGGTGAACAGAATAGTTTTTTTTATCCATATGCCATATTGGCATTTGTCAAATAAAGGTTTTTTTCTTGGTAAAAATTATCTACTCCAAATATTTATTAAGCTTAACTGCATCTTGCCTTAATTATATTTAGCAAATAACCGATAGCTTCAAATAAGACCCTTTTGAAATAACATAAATAAAAAAGCAGAAGTTTTGTTAAATGAAAAAATACTGGAGTTAATACGAGATATAGGAGATAGGTCTTGTGTAAATTTTCAAAGCGCGCTAATATTGCAAATTTTAACACAAGTACCTCCATGTATTTATCATGTTCTTTGATTATGTGCGGACACTGAATACACACTTTTGGTCACGAATCTTTGCAATATGCTTTTACTGTGCTTACAGAATCTTCATTAATGTGTCAGCTAGGCAGTGTGACATATTTTGTATCTGCCGATTTGAGGAAGACAAATCGTGTGAGTTATCAAGCCGTAGATTTTTAAATGGGTTGTATAGGCATTCGGTCTCTCAGCACTGGAACCACAATAGATCTTCTGAACATACTCCCCAAAAAATTCAGGCTTTGTATGCGGTCTACTATCTTTTTGGGGACTATTTTACCTATGAACCTCGGTGGTTCAGAGGTAAGAACGTGTGCCTTTGAACCGAAGGGTACTGGGTTCGATCCCGGTGTACTCCTTTCACTTTTTCAGTACAAACTGTAAAATTAACATCAACCGAGGTTCTGGCATTGTATTTGAGCAAGTTGAATGTCTGCACGTTCCGCCCTTCGGAGGGGGCGTAAAGCCGTCGGTCCCGTGTCCATGCGATGTTGGGCACGTTAAAGATCCCTACCCTCCTTACAGAAAGACAGGGGTTCGGCAAAATTTCCAGGATAGTGAGGTGAAACTGCTCCCTGGCGTCGGTGATTGGCCATAGTCGCGGAAATAGGCCGACGTTAAAGAAACAAAACACACACACACACACACACACACACACACACACACACACACACACACACACACACACACACACACACACACACACACACACACACACACACACACACACACACACACACACACACACACACACACACACACACACACACACACACACACACACACACACACACACACACACACACACACACACACACACACACACACACACACACACACACACACACACACACACACACACACACACACACACACACACACACACACACACACACACACACACACACACACACACACACACACACACACACACACACACACACACACACACACACACACACACACACACACACACACACACACACACACACACACACACACACACACACACACACACACACACACACACACACACACACACACACACACACACACACACACACACACACACACACACACACACACACACACACACACACACACACACACACACACACACACACACACACACACACACACACACACACACACACACACACACACACACACACACACACACACACACACACACACACACACACACACACACACACACACACACACACACACACACACACACACACACACACACACACACACACACACACACACACACACACACACACACACACACACACACACACACACACACACACACACACACACACACACACACACACACACACACACACACACACACACACACACACACACACACACACACACACACACACACACACACACACACACACACACACACACACACACACACACACACACACACACACACACACACACACACACACACACACACACACACACACACACACACACACACACTATTTTACCTATTTTCTGCGGCGTGAACGTCAATTCTCCAAGACATTTGCACCCGGTGTAGATGTCAGCCATGCTGTCGCATAGTAAATATTCTGTTGTTTCTGCTGCAGAGAGGATGTAGATCTCTCTATCTGAGACGGTACCTTACACTGACCTTATTTATAAAGCAGTTCGTCAAAGATCTATTGAAAATTAACCTAGCTTAATATTCAAAAATATACTTCCCCTTTCTTACTGACTGTCGCAACCTCTTAAGGAGTCCTGGAGTATTTTTATCATTTCATACGACGCGACTGTACGGTTTCTTAATTCATCCTTAGTTTTCCCTGGTGCTCTGTAAACTTACGTCATAAGATTCCTCCCATAGGAAATAGCCGATAGTATATAAATCGAGGATTTAGGAGGCCACGTCTGCGGTCCTCCAGGACCCATCCAGCGATTTTTGTAATTTTAATGTAGATATTAACGCGCAGCTGCACTTAAATGCGGAGGTACATCGTCATGCTGCAACTGCATTCTATTGAGTGTTTTAAAAAAAGCGGTAGAAAAAATATTCAATCTTGGTGGTAGATAGAGGTCAATCAGATAATCTTCAAGTATTGCAGCCCACACGTGACCAAAAACTGGTCTTGGTGACGAGATTTCGTTATAGCATGGGAAGTTTTAGCTTCTGAACCTGGCCGCTGTGAAAATTTCGGATAAGATTTCCACAAAAGCTAGCTTCGTGTGTAAATAAAATGTAATTGTTAAATAATGATTTTGCGAATTTTTAATAATAAGTACTAATACGGAGGAAGAAGAGAAAGTAGTGCTTCACCCCATTGAATGTGATATGGGTATAGTAATAAGTCGTGCAAAGTTTTCCCCACTAGGGTATGTCAAATTTTTAATTTGTTCGCAATATTCCTTGTAACTTACTTTGGGATCCTCTTCAAGATAATTTAAAACGGCTCCCCTATTTAAGCTGTTGAAACAGCCTATTTGAAGTGAGAATTTCTTTTTCAGTTTCTCTTCCCACCGACCTTCGGTGAGTGTTTGAATATATTTGCGAATCCGGTAAATTTGTATTTGCGAATCGCTTATGACTAACTTTACCAAGTTTTTATTCTTCCAAATAATACGTAAAAATGTATTTAACTCAAATGAAGTACTTTTCTGTAAACACTTTTGGTGTCTATAATAAATAAATGTGTCTATAATAAATAAACTAAATCTCTTCCAAGCTTGGCTGCATTTTCAAATTGGTCACAAAATTAAGGACACGTAATAAATGGTTTTTTTTTTAATTTGAAAACCGTTCGTCGGCCGAAAACATGTTAGGTGTTCAATCGTTTTAATAAATGAACTCCACGCATAGAAATAATATCAGGTTTTAAAAGAAAAGAGTAGTTTATCATCTTTTTGGAGTGAAATTTTAAATTAGCAGCGTGGACGCCACTGATAGAAATAGTTATAAGCAGATTTTCCCATAATGTGAATCAAGGAACAGTAACAACCTGTATGAAATTTTACCTGAATTGTTCTAAAGGTTTTCAAAATATGAAATAGTTAGTTTTTTGAAATGTTCAACACCACGCATTTCCAAAGTTAACTGTTAAACAAAATAAAGTGTTCCTTAAAATGATTCAAAGATTTACATCCTTGTGTATTAGCATTCTATAAAAAAAACACTGTAGATCTGTGAGCTAGATCTTGCTAAATCTATAATTTAGAAAATTAATAAAATAATACCAAACGATTCTTATTTCAATACACGTATTACTTTTCCATTCACCATTCGCTTATCCTGATATAATTTTATTCAAATATTGAAAATGTATAATAGACTGTACAAATATTTACATTTTTACATTATTCTTAATGAGAAGGTCTACAAGTTTCATCTGTTGTGTAAATTAACAATTAGGTTCATGAAAACAGCCAACAGAATACTCACTAGGAGCGCTGTTGAAACTCCACTACTGTTTGCGTGTAACATGGCAGCAGGGTTCTCTTCTGGAACAAAAGAAAATCTGGTTAGTACAGGTTATGTAAAACAAGTGCAAAATACATTTTCTACTAATTTCTCAAAATTCTTGATATTTTATGTTTGACGATTAGTCTATTAAAAGTATAATAAGAAAGCAGTTATAGGAGTAGGCATGCAGCAACTTATTCTCTAGCTTTACAATAGCTCATTTTTATCTCTGCAACTGGTTTTACCGGCTTATGGCATTGCGAAACAGGAGAAAGTTGAGTTTATATAAACGCGTTCGTTCATGAAAACCCCAACTAAACACCGTTGTTACATCGCGGTATTTCAATCAAAAAAATCATTAAAAAGTCTGAACGCAGCAAGTGCGTTATGGTAGTAAATTGTCATTAAAAAAATTATAGCAAATATGTGTGTTTTTTTTTAAGAAAGCAGGCATCAAATTTGGTTATTAGTACAACCTATATAGTAGAAACAATGTGCCATGTTTCATCATCAAAATAATTTTATTGTTTGAAAATGTACAAAAATTTCCTAAAGCGAACTTAAGGTGTCCGAGAAAAAACTGATTTCTTGGTCAACTTTATAGGTTAATAGCAAATTGAGCTATTCAAATTTGAAGCACTTAAAAAAATTCGCTACCATAACGCACTTGCTGCGTCCAGAATTTCTTTTCTTACAAACATGCAATATATGTCGATGGAAAATGCAAAAATGTAATAACATAAGGCGTGTTTGATTAAGAAAAAGAAAATTTGTATCACCAACGACTTATGGGCCACCCTGTCATTGTAGAAATAATTTTTTAAGATGTAGCTCAAGACATCCCTAAAATTCAAAAGTTGTTACCTCTTGAGACCTTGCTAACAACGTACCTGGAACGCACTTTGCACCATACCGGCGGTGAAATGGAGCGCTTTTTCAGTTGATTGACCTGGTATCAAAGGAAATTGGTCTGTATATAATTGATAGTATGTTAGTACTCTAGTTCTGATGGGTCTTATGAGTTTTTAAAGTCTTTGACAGAAAGAAACATAAGTCGGATAAAATACAGATTACTAGTTTTCTTCTCTGGCTTAACAAGTGCTTGTTGTCTTCTCTGGTAGTAAAACGACCACTTGTGATACCAAAGAAGAAGTATATATATATATATATATATATATATATATATATATATATATATATATATATATATATATATATATGTATGTATGTATTTCATATGTAACAGTTTCACTAAGTAAGGGACGCCATCCTGCACTATGTGCGGGAGAACAAGAGGATGGGCTACACCAACAAGCGGATCCTCATAACCACAGACAGCCAGGCACTAAGTAGCCCACGGGTAAATTCCTGGCTGGTGAGTGAGTGCCGAGACGAGACGAGCGACCTGGCTGGGCAGAATGAGGTCACCCTCATCTAGGTGCCGGGTCACTCGGGGGTCAAAGGCAATGAAGAAGCCGACAGACTCGCGAAGAGAGGGTCATCAGAACCATTTATGGGACCAGAACCGGCTCTGGGCGTGACAAAGAGCACTGCCAGGGGAGCCATTAAGTCCTGGGTCAGAAACCAACACAAGGTGTACTGGGCGGACTGTCCAGGGCTCAGACATGGGAAGTCAATAATTGACGGACCCAGTTCAAAGAGAGCTGTGGAGCTGCTAAATCTTAGCAGAGGACAGCTCAGAAACCCAACAGGTCTCTTGATGGGACACATCGCCGTCAAGAAACAACTGCATAAAATGGGGCGGTTCGAAGGGGACCTCGCATGCAGACTCTGCGGCGAGGGGAGGAATCATCCCAGCACATCTTGTGCGAGTGTAAAGCACTGGACCGCAAAGACAACTGATCTACGGTCAGCCTAGACCGGAGACAGAGCAATATAAAACTTCACCCTACCAATCGCTGTGCAGACTAGTTCAAGGCACAGTGATTTTGGAATGGGTGGAGTAAGACTAAGGGTATGCACAATCAACCAAAGGTTGCAGTGCTATCGGGGCAGCAAGGCCGCGGACGAGCCCTGAGGGAAAAAGGGGAGAGAACAATTACCGGATAAGACAGATTGGTCTGAACGATTTCTCATGGGTAGTAAAATAGAGAAGCATAAAGAATATAAAAAAGTGTTGGTTTGCAGGCTACCCTGTGTCTATATAAATAAATTCCAATTCCTATAATAATATTCAATTTAGGTTAATTGAAGTTAACAAGAAGCGAATGTTGACACAATCGATGGCATTTAATAGTTTATTGTGTATTTTGAGATTCAATAGTCTTGGGTTGCTTTCATAGAATATTAAGTCCTTACTTACCATAATTACTTTTATTGGTTAGCAAATATATGCATTACATTTAATAATACTTTAATAGTACTTTCAATGAAAACTTCTTTATAAAAATCTAGTGGCTTCATAACCAAAATCTTTTAATTGAAGCGGCGCTGTTATATTTCAATTAGTTCCTAACATTTCTTTATAATATTAGTCTGGAGCAGTACGTTTAACCAGCTAATTAGGGAAACCCGTTTCATATGATGTTTTGAATAATATATTCTATGAATTACACCATAATTAATTATACAATTTAAATGGAGTCGTAGTGCTTAATCAAATTCATTCATTCATCTAGCGATTTTTAGTGAATTTTTCTTAAAAAGAATTTTTTTTAATTATTACAAAAATTTGTATTAAAAAAAAATCAATGAGTATTATCTCCCGAAAATCCATAAACCAGGAAAATCGGAACACCTATTGTTTCAGCTATAGATTCCCCGACATACAATATAGCGAAATGGTTAACAAACGAATGTAAAGGGTTGCCTATAATAATAATAATAATAATATCTTTATTACCATCAATCATACATGTCAAAATCAATATATCAGCTACACATTATTCCATCATATAGGAACCTATACATAAGATAAACACACACACAGAAAATTCCACTATCTACAGCACTTTACAAAAACTCAAGAAGTAAACAGTTATTAGGTTTTAAAGTTGTCACGATTGACCGGTCTATTTAGGACACCCTGTCTAACTTGTACTAGCTTTAGTAAATTTCAAATATTTTGTGGCATCTTAGAATTTGCCCTTTAAAATTTCAACTCTTCAGGTAGAGAAATAAGAGAGATACAGGTGTGTAAATGTGACAATGTTTTTTAAGTTTTTTTTGAAAAAAGTCAATTACCTCGAAAATGGTTGAGAAAAATGACATAACATGTTAATGAAACCTAACATAAAATTTGACAGTCAATCTAGATCCGTTATAAAAAACACCATCTTTCGTTTGAAATAAGAAAGTTGACGTTTACTTCCGGTATAACCGGAAGTCCCATACTAACGTCAATATTTTCAGTGAACGTGAAATTTTAAGAAACCCACGTGCGTGAATGTTTAGAATTCAATTGTGAGCCGTACTCCAGAAACGGCTAATGGAAGGTCTACGTGGGACACCTGTGTATATATATATATATATATATATATATATATATATATATATATATATATATATATATATATATATATATATATATATATATATATATATATATATATATATAATTAAAACTGTATGGCTTCTAACGGCCCTGGTTGGCGCTCACTTGAAGAATTTTTCTTTTTAATTCAAAAGGCAAGATATCCCCAATAGTGAATTTTTTCTACGAAAATTCACTAATAAAATTCACAAATCATAACGCGAATTTAAACTAGATTGTTGCATTTTTTTTAACCAAATGTATTTACTAGGTCCTACATCTGCCAGAAATTTCTAAGGGCAATTTACTTGGGATATGATGATACAGATACAAGCCCTGCTACGGCAATATAAAATGATATTGATTTCAGTAATGGGAAACATTCACAGCCTACTTCCTGAGTGTTGTCTCACCTACACTACCTATCCTTTCACCCTACTTCTTGATTGTTTAGCAGAAGATGAGAGAACGCACAAAAATATACAGACACGTGATACAATGTTATTAAATATGCAGGAACATCAAGGTCGCATGTATTTAGACGGGTTAACTCAAATATGGTATTAGTGAATTTTTATTGAAAACAATTCACTAATAGAGATGGTGAGACTTTGCAAACATTTTTCAAATGAGCGCGAACTAGGACCCCTAGAACCCATATCCGGGGTCAGTTTGATTTTTTATATGTATATATATATATATATATATATATATATATATATATATATATATATATATATATATATATATATATATATATATATATATATATATATATATATATATATAGGTATCCGTCTGATAACTCAAAAAATAATTAACCGATTTCGATGAAACTCGGCAAGTGCCTTTCTTTTATTAATGGCTTGGATGAGTTCGTTAGCCAGGAAAACCGGACGGGGATTTCCGGGACGAGTTTTCTTTCAAAAAAAATTTTTTCTCCGAAAATTACAAAGCTGTTCCAATTAAATTTAACGGATATATTTCCTTAGGAGAGGCCTTACAACGTACCAAAATTCAACTTTCTAAATTTACAGGAAATTGAGTTATTCAAATTTTGAATTTTCTTTCGAAAAAAAATTTTTTCTCCGAAATTACAAAGTTATTTCAATGAAATTTGGTGGATATCTTGCCTTAGGAAAGGCCTCACTACGTACTAAAATTAAACTTTCTAAGTTTATAGAAAATTGAGTTATTGAAATTCCATAACACACTTGCTGCATCCAGACTTTTGAGAAATGTTTATATATTTTCAAACAATAAAATTATTTCTATGAAATATGGTACATTGTTTCTACTATATAGGCAACCAAGTTTGATGCCTACTTCCATCAAAGAAAGACATTTACTATTAAAAATATTTTACAGATTATTCGCTATATATTATTCTTTCTATTCTTTCTATCCAACCGCCATCTTGGTTCGTCACACTGCCGTCACATTCTTTCTGTCTCCACGCCAACAGCCGCCACATTGGATTACATCATTTTAGGTTAGACCTATTGTTTCTCTCTCTATACAACCCGCCATCTTGTTTCGTCACCTTTACATCACACGCAGGCGCAGTAGCAGTGTGGTGATGTGGTCTTAGAATAACCCATATACCTACTACCGTTTATATGGAAAATGATTAATAATTATTGTCGCAACTGATGGCCAAAAAAAATTTTTTTTAATTCAGGAAACCGCTTAAATTGTATTGGTCTGAAACTCACATGATCAAAATGTGTCTTGTATGTTGCAATTTATAAAACATAATTGTGACGCGAGTCGCTCTCAAATACGTGCTATAATGATAAATGGGCTGTAATGAAACTAACATCGTGTGTTTAACCTTAATATCCAATTTAATATTGTGAAGTTGATGAGCGATGGTTAAACGCTCTACTACTGCTTCCACTGTGGTGGAATTTCCCTTGAAGCGATTTGAATTTCCGAATAGTTTTACCCTCGGATCCTACAAACAACTCAATACAGACTGTGCCATGTTTAAAGAGCTTATACATCTTGAGACAATTTGCCACAGTACAAGATCATAAGATGTTCTAACTACGAACACTATTGCGGGTTGGGACCGTGGTCATGATCCGTACAGAAATCCCAAGGAGTATTTAATTTAATAAGCCCACGCTTGTAGAAAATGCGCACCTAGCGAATATTATTAGTCTTCCGGCATCTCATATGTAAGGAAATTTGTTTAGTTATTCACATGGTTAGGCAAAGATGACATTTTATCAGACATATTATGTGAGGTGGATTCTCAGCATGTATGTGCCTTTTAATATCATGCCTATTTCCGGGATGGTTGCTCTACAAAGTGTTTGTCTTTACGTATAACACTATTATCTGTGTTTTGCTTCGGAGTCAATAAATAACGAGAGAAAATGAGTTTTTGAAAAACAAAAAATACTACTATTACCACTACTACTGCTACTAGTACTACTACCAGCTCCTGTCAATTGATTCCCATAAAGATATAGACACGGCACAAGGCTTATGCTATTTCCTAACAACATTTCTCCATGCACTCCTGCCTGGCATGCTATTCTCGTTCACATAGCAACCCTAAGTATAATATTTGATAATTATTTTATAATCAATCTAAATTTATACGTGACTGAGGATGCAATTTTAATTATAATCCGTTACAGATATGAGAATAGAATTAGCAAGGAAGTATGCATTTTGTTTGATGCAAAATACCCAGATCGCCTTATTAGACAATCAGTAAGCTTAAGTCTAAATTTAGACAAACTGGTGATGTGACAATGGAACGTTTCGAATTGTTTTGGGGTAAGATCGCTTCAGGGAGTGGGGACCATATTGGTGAAAATTGACTTTTTTAAATAAAACTCAAATAACCCAATGTTTAAAAAGTTTATGGGTACAGGAATACAAGTATTGTCTTTGTGGTCAAGTCATGGGCCCTAAATTTATTCTACGAGAATGTCTTTCTGAAGAGAATAAGTTATCACAATCATAAGGAAGTTGTGATTCAATTTGCAACACATTTAGCTAATTTGCATAGAAAAAATTCGTTAATGAGGAGATCGCGACTTTTGATTTTATAAAGATTTCTTGAAATTAGTGCAAACTAGGCTCCCTAGAATCCATATCCGGGTTTAATTCAAATTTTATCTGTTTACATATATACAGCGTGACGCATTTCTACGGTAAAGCGAAATATAATTGTTATTATACACGATACGATAAAAAATTGTATGTGTTAATTATAGAGTGTCTTGAGATGCATCTTATAAAATTATTTTAACCATCACAGGGTAGCCCATTAGTCGTTGGTAATACCTAAGAAAAAATTTCGAACATCTCTTATATTATTGCATTTTTGCATTGCATGGTGATATTGATGCCTGCTTGCAGTAAAGAGACATATTTGCTATTAAAAACATTTTCATGAAAATTCACGTCCATAACGCACTTGATGCGTCCAGACTTTTTATCAAATAAAATCACCGTGCTACAGAATATTTCCATTCAAATTTAGTTAATTTGTTTCCATACTTTACACGCTTATGTATAAGGGTAGTATAAATGTAGTTTTCCTTAAAAAAAAATGTTCCTCGTCGAGAAACGTTTTAAATAAAAAATGTTAAATACCAAACGAATTCCAATTTGCGGAAACGTAGCCATTTTATACTAGTTTCAAATTCCTCTCTAACCGATGCGTGGTCTAATTAAAACAATATAACTTTCTATACACTTTCACCTACCTTCAGTGGCATTCAGCACATGCACGTTAATATATGCCGGAATAGCGTTGGAGGGGTAGCAGGTGTAATTTCCACTATGTGTGGTATCGGCATCCTGAAGGTGGAGGACACTAGAGTCGCGGTCTGCACTGACCGAGACTCCCTGGTCATGGTTGATCATCCGCTGATCGTGATACCAAAACACGTAGGCTGGAGCTTCTGTGGACTGCCGGAGGGTGCAGACCAACTTTAATGTAGATCCTGCTCGGATGTGCAAGTCTGGGGAGCCCACGATCTCAGCTGAGGCCTCTGAAATCAAAATATTATGGTCAAAATCATCAGGCGCATCCGGAAATTACACATTACATGAAACAAATCTGCAATACGCGTTATCAAATAAAGAAAAGATCCCGGTTTCATTTGAGGCTGCCAAATGCAGAATACCTGCTTAGTTTATTGGTGTTTGTGTGTGTGTGTGTGTTTTTTCTTTTCTTGTTTATTTAGCAGCCTATTTTCGCGACTCCGTCAAATCATCGGCACCAATCTCACCTTTATAACCTGAACATATTGTAAACACGCTAGGGATAGCTAATGTGCACTGCATTGCATGGTACATGGAAGCGATTGATTAACACATCCTCCGAAGGCCAAAAAGCGCATGCATTTACCATACTAAGATTAATGTAGCAGCCTAAGAAGATGTGATTTTTCAGCATGATCTGTATAAATGATGTTACCAGAAAAAAAACTAAATTTCGTTTAAATTTTATTATCTAGTGTTATCATGTTATAAGTGCCTACCATTTTAAAATGTGTGATTTGAGAAAAGAACACGAAATAAGTTTATTCATCATCATCAGCGACGACGCTCTGTAGTCGCAATTATTATTTTCTGTCTCCAGCAGCTCTCTTTATTTCACTAGAGCTTTCACACTCCGTTCGTCGTGCCAGCTCTTCCAGAGGTTTACCCTTGCTCTCATCTGCCAAATTGTTTAACGTACGCATGCGTCAAATACTTCTGGTAGAAATTATTACTCAGAATATGTCCAGTATCTTCCTCTCTCCTCTCAATTTCTCTCAGCAAACATCTTTCTTTTCTCACCTTTTCTGTTACACCTTTCTTGGTTTTTCTATCATATGTTTTCCTCATGTCCACATCTGAAAAGCTCCCATTATCATCTTGTAATGCCTAGCTAAAGTCCAAGCGTCTGACCCATGCAGTACTAACTACATAGCTGCGGCTTGATGAACTTCTTCCTCAGGTCCAAACAAGAACGTTTATTAGTGAGGAGAATACTTTGTCTATTGAATGCTTGATTTTCCATCGCGATCCTCGTTCTCAGATCTAAATAAATGACACGGGCATGTCCATGTAAGTCAACTACATTCTAATACAACACTAAAGTAAACAAATTCACTTGCTGTTTCATTTCTCTTTTTATGCTTATATTACATGTATAAGCACGAGATAAGTAAGTATAATAAGAGGTGGCCCTTAATTAACATCGGGGCAACACAAACTTAAGGTAGAGAAGAAGTTTGATTAAAAATCACTTCTAACTGTATGCACACAAAAATTAGTCAAACACATTTATAAAATCTAAAAAAGAATAACAGTTTTACGATATTATTTTAAATAAACCAATAGGAATACGTTTCGGACGATTTCGCAGTTCGCGACTGTATGAACCTAGCTTTTTTCCAAGAGTACACTGGACTACCAGGTCTTGATACTTGCAAAGAACATTGACGCCCGTTGTACTAAATTTATCACAACGAACCTACCAAATATTGTCTTTCGCACGGAGACAAACTGTAAAAATGCCGCTATCGTTGCTATTACCACATAATACATTAGTTATTTCCCCCGGTTATACAATAATAATAATAATGTCTAAGGGGTCCTGTCGTGGCTCAATTAACAAACATTAAAAACCAATTGTTAACCCTGCTCTTAGAATATGATTTTATATTTTACGCAAAATGGTATTGTTTTAAGTCATTGCCTCACAATTTTCATTTATAACCAATATTTATTTTCAATATTTATATCCATGCTTTAAATATGTTAGGTTGATTAAAAGTCTGTCTATGTTCTTTTAAGTTTTAAATTTTCGTTTCAATTACTTATTGAGAGATGTTGCGTTTAAATAAATATTTTTTAATTTTTTGTTAAGAAAAATTTGGCGTCAAGATCTGATGAACGAACTTGTCCAAGCCAATAACAAAATAAAGGTAATTCCCAAATTTGGTCCAAATCAGTGAAGTATTTTTTGAATTATATATATATATATATATATATATATATATATATATATATATATATATATATTATATATATATATATATATATATACAGTTTAACTTACCTTGGAAATTGGTTCAAGGGGCCCTAATTTGAGCTCATTTTAAGAAATTTTCCGAAAGTCTCACCATCGATACCTCTCTATTAGTGAATTTTCTGAATGAAAATTCACTAAAAACCAAAACTTCTTATATATATATATATATATATATATATATATATATATATATATATATATATATATATATATATATATATATATATATATATATATATTAGAAAATAAAACAACTCAAGGAAGCCGCCATGTGGCGGCAAAACGTCATTTAGTTAATCCTACCAATATTGTTTTAATTTTTTTGGTGTAAATGTGAGGTTTGCAAAGAAGAAACCAAACCCAATAAAATATAGCACAACTCTTCACGAAAAAAATGAACCACGAATATATATATATATATATATATATATATATATATATATATATATATATATATATATATATATATATATATATATATATATATATATATATATATAGTACTAATTTTTGGAACACCTCTATTTTAGTGTACCAATAATTTTAAAATGTAGTTTATCTAATTCCCTTTTAAATGTATTTGAAGACATAGAAAAGAAAGAGTCCAATTACAAATACGTGACACACCTGAGCACCCCATATAAATATAAAGCCTGAAATTTGGCTGAAAGAGCTCTAGTTATGCGCTCATTTGAAAACATTTTTTGAAAATAAAATCATGAATCTTCGCACCCTCAGCCTTTCAGAAATGGCGAGGCTGTCGGTCTATTGTACCATGGGATCTTGAAAACATTACATATACGTATTCTGTTTCAAAAAAGCTATATTGTAATATTTTCTTGTGATTTGTTAGGAGAGGTTCTTAACATTATTTATTGGCCTTACTCGCGAAATAGGCCTAATGAAAATGGTTACATAATAATTTTTTTGTTTTTTCATTATGCCAACGCAACAGTGGCTAATCACCGACGCCAGGGAGCAGTTTCACCTCAGTATCCTGGAAATTCTGCTGAACCCCTGCCTTTTTGTAAGGTGGGTAGATGGGTAGGGATATTTAATGTACCCAACATTGCATGGACACGAGATCGACGGCTTTACGCCTCCTCAGAAGGGCGGAACGTTAAAACATTCAACTTGTGTTAATACAATGCCACAATCTCGGTTGATGTGAATTGTACAGTACTGAAAAAGTGAAAGGAGAACCTTGGGATCGAACCCAGTACCCTTCGGTTCAGAGGCACACGTTCTTACGACTGAATCACCAAGGATCTTTATAATAGATTCTTCATTCAGATGTAGTAGGAGTTTGTTGATATTTTGTATCATTAAATTTGTCCGCTTTATTTTCAAATTGAAATATAATTTTTCGATAAAGTGCTTAAAATATATTCGTAATACTTTTAATTAAATGAATTTAATCTGATTGTACTTTTCCAAGAATTTCTCGAGTGACGTTTGAAGCGCCAGTGTTAAATTACTTGTAATCATGAAGGGAATGTACGAGTGGATGAATCAATCAGTGAACAATGACATCTCTCCAAAAGTGGAAAGAACGAAAATCCCTTTTGAACAACGAGATTTCTGTCTCTCTGATTAATTGATTGACGTCATCGACAGGGAAGGGTTCAGCACTGAATAAATCAGGCTTTTCTCGGTTCTAATGACCGGAAACATCCAATATTTCAATACTATTAAAATGAAAATATGATGAAGGGTTATAATGAAGAAAATGCTGGCAAAAACTTATTTATGTTGCTTTAGATAATTTGTGCCTACATGTATAATATAATCCTCAGTATGTAATCAGTTGGTTTAGTTCATTATTACTTCCACATTGTCACGTGTGGGATCGGCGACAAAAATTTCAATTTTGTTTCCGCTTAAAAGTCGTGAAAATTGCTAAACCGTATAGATAACATGATGCTGGGACGAATGTTTTTATCTCTCTGTCTGCCGGTCTGTCCATCTGTCCGTCTGTCGGTCTGTATGTCTGTCTGTAGCCACGATAACATTAGAACCAATAGAGATATCGTCTTCAAATTTGCTTTACAGTTAGCATTCGACAAGCGAACGGTCCTTATTGTTGCTGGATAAAATCTCTTTAGTGGGTAGGGGATGAATGGGGAGTGATTTGGTGAATTGACATTTTTTTCGATAAAACTTGAGTAATATAATGTTTTAGGGTCTGCTTATTAGAAAACTTTCAAATTCATCAAACATTTGGTATTTATCTGGTATTCTGTAAGGTTAGATGTATTCTCACCACAATTAGAACCGTAGACCGGTTTCGCTCTAATTAGAGCTCTTCAGTACGTCATACTAATTGTAGCTAAAATGCACCTACAGTAATACGGCTATAGTATAGCCAGCCTTTCAACACTAAGTGAGTGGTGGACGTACCGCCACCTAGTTGCGGAACCAAGTACTATGTTATCACGCCAGCTCCAAATAACACAAAGTGTTAATAAAAATAGAGACTGTATACAACTAACTAAAATAAGATTTAATTGTCAAATCAAAATGTCAAAATTTTGGTGTCGTAATTAATATCCGTATTTTGGAGGAATTTTCTGGTTTAAGAGGAGAAGGTATTGTAAAATGAGAGCTGAACATTTAGAGTGGTAGTGCAACTGTTAGTGGCAGAAAGGAAGTTCAAAGTTATTCAATATTGAACAAAATTTAAAATGTGACAGCAGCAAAATTTGGCAGTTCCCTTTAGGCAAGTCAGAAATCAAAATTGTGTTTATTGCAAGCACAAGCATTAATCTTATTTGTGAAACACATTTTAAAATTATGTACTAATAAATATACTAATACTAATACTAACTAACAATTTAGTAAATTGTCAGCCCTGGTCCATTTCTACCACAATATAGGGACAAAGTATGTAAGGCTAGATGTATTCTCGCCACAATTAGAACCGTAAACCGGTTTTGCTGTCATTATAGCTCCTCAGTACAGCATACTAGTTGTTGCGAAAATACACCTATAAAGTAATACGGCTATGGTAGCCAGCCTTCTAACACTATATAGGTGTTTCTTCGCTACAATTAGTATGCCGTACTGAAGAGCTCTAATTAGAGCGAAACCGGTCTACGGCTCTAATTGTGGAGAGAATATCTCTAGCCTTACATACCTTGTCCCTATATTGGGGTAGAAATGGGCCAGGGCTGACAATTTACTAAATTGTTAGTTGGTCGTATACAGTTTATATTTTTTTACACTTTGTGTTATTTGGAGCTGGCGTGACAACATACTACTTGGTTCCGCAAGGCGGCACGTTGCTTCGTGTCTTACCACTCACTTAGTGCTGGTATTCTGTGCTAAAACTAAATTAGGGGTTGAATGTGTGGGGTGGAATACTGGTGAGATAAATTTTTATTTTTGTTTGCTAAAACGGCGTAAAAAGTCTCAAAACATATAGAAAACTTGATTCTGCAACGAATTTTTTGGTCTGTCGGTCTGTTGATAGGACGGTCTGTCAGCCTGTACGCGCAATAACTTTTAAACGAATGGAAATACAATACTCAAGTTTCGTATTCAGTTCGCGCCCGATAAAGGAACGCTTCGAATTGTTTTGGGTAAGATCGTTTCAGGGGGTAGGGGATACATAGGGGTGATTTGGTGAAAATTGACATTTTCTCGTTACAACTCCAGTAATAAAGCATTTCGGTCAACCCAGGCTGCAGGGACCATCCAAGATTCAGGAGATCGTGAAGGAAGTCATGCTTGAAATGAGGTCAGTTTTCGCGAGCCCGCAAATCTCTAGGTAAAATAAGTTACACTGGCATTCCCCAACCACGAGGCATTGCGGGGGGAGACGCAGGGCCTACCACGGGACGCGATCGTCTGGTTCACCGACAGATCTGGTGGGGAGCGTGAGACGGGGGCAGGCGATTATTCGAAGGGACCGAGGATAAGTCACAGTATTTCCCTCGGGGCAAAAGACAGCTTTCAAAACTCAAAATTTTTCCGGAAAACCTGGTCCGATTTTCCTGGCTAACGAACTCATCCAAGCCATTAATAAAAGAAAGGCACTTGCCGAGTTTCATCTAAATCGGTTATTTTTTTAATTATTGTCAGTTGGATACACACACACACGCATATATATATATATATATATATATATATATATATATATATATATATATATATATATATATATATATATATATATATATATATTGAAACTGACCCCGGATACGGGTTCTGGGGTCCTAGTTCGCGCTTAGTCTCGATACCTCTCTATTAGTGATTTTTTTTAAATTAAAAATTCACTAAAGACAGCAATGTATAGGGAATCACAAGCACTTTTCAACGAGCTATCACATGACCTCTGTTCCTATTTGAAAAAGTTTGAGTGATGACACCCCCGCTTAGGAGGGTAAAGTTTGGGATATACTTTTTGCGTCAAAAGTTGTCCCCCTCACAAGCAAACTTGACGTGTTTTAGGTTTTTTTTTTTTGAAAAATCTTTTCATCGCAGTTGTGGCTGACAGCTCATTTTCAACATGTCATCCTGTATAACATGTTACGTCATTAAATTTTTTAGTTGAATATTAAAATGTAAATCTATATAGAATGTTTTATTTAAATTAACAAAGTTGATGTTCAATTTCGACATAATCAAAAGCGGCAGTATACAACAAAATTTCAGTTAAAAAGAGCGCTATGGAAAATTAAAGAATTGCACACTTTATTAATCTCTTTTAAGTATTTTCTAAAACACAGATAGTTTGAAGTGGTTGTGAGACATGCCGTAAAACAAGAATCTCCTTTCCCTCAGATTATTAAAGACGTTATTGCTGTAACCCTTTGAATCAGGAACAACATGGTATAACATGTCTTACCTGTAACCTTGAGCCTTATGAATATGCTAGTGGTAGGATGTGTAGAAACCTGACACTCGTACAGACCAGCATCAGGATGCCTGACGGGTTTGATAACAAGACCCCAGTTCTGGAGATGTCTCACATGTTCTACCATAAACCTGTCATCCGCTATGTAAGTCCCTAGACCAACAGTCAGGATTGTCGGAGGACTATCGTCCTTCCTTATCCAAGATACCTGTAACAAGGATCAGAAATTAACATACCTAAGCAATTATTAAATCAGAAAGGAATTTGCCAATTTAGGTTAGATACACTGCAATCATTATGTATGCAGGAAATTTTAAAACTTGTTCTTTATAAGGCGTTCAAGTATTATCTTAAAAAATATTATGGCGCTTTTTAAAACTGCCTTAAGAGACTTTAGCGTGTTTATAGCTTAAACAATGAATTCAAATAAACGTCGGCAAGGCCACCTAGAACACATATTCGAAGTCAGTTTAAATATATATATATATATATATATATATATATATATATATATATATATATATATATATATATATATATATATATATATATATATATCCACACACTATACATCATATGTATACATTTGTATCTAAATAAATAAACAAAACATTTTTGTATCTCAAAAAATAAAAAAGGTATGGCAGCCAAATATGGTACGCAGGTTTACAATATAAAAAGTATACTGCTCACCAAAATTTAGATTTACAAGTTAAAGGAAATTATCGTTGGAAGGCTGGCTGCCATAGCCGTATTACTTTATAGGTGTATTTTCGCAGCAATTTCGTTGGCCTTCATTTTACTACAATGTTTGCAGAAAATTTATTTATGGTTTAATAGTCTACATATTTTAGCGAATTTGCGTAGAGAATAGTCGCTAATGAGGACACCGCGACTTTAGAATTTTGAAAAGATTTCTTTAAATGAACCCAACTAGCCCTCCTAAAAGCCATACCCTAGGTTGTTGGTTTCAGTTTTTATCTATTTACCTATATACAGTGTGAGGTATTTCTACAATAAAGCTCAATATATCCGTTACTATACAATATACGAGAAAAAATTGTATACGTTATAAAAATATTTTGACAATCACAGGCTGTCCCATAAGTCGTTGGTTATACGATTTTTTTTTTAATCGAACATCTCTTATACCATTGCATTTTTGTATTTTCCATCGAATTATAATGAAGGTGTGCAAGGAAACAAATTTCAGACCGTTCATCGTTTTCATGTTACTTAGATTGTCTGCAGCTTTTCACAGTTATGGCACATATTAAAAACTATGAGGCGGCGTTTTTAGTAATAGAAAGCGGAGTCCTATGAAAATGACGAATTCAGATAGGTTCATATTATTCGTCAAAAATATCGAGATGATGTATACAAGGTACTCTCAAATAGTGACGGAATTTGAAAAAATTCAGAGTGCCGTTACTTTTTTTTTTTGAAATGGAACAGCTGTTTGTGAATGATTATATCTAGGCAGGTGGGTGGGTAGCTTGAAGACATCCGTTAACTAGGAACATAGGAACGGAACATTTTAAGTTGATTTTTGTACTTCTCGAACAATATAAAGTTATTTTGGTGAAATATGGTAGATTGTTTCTACTATATAGGTGATACTGGTAACCAAGGTTGATACCTGCTTTCTTAAAAAAAGACTTTTGCTTTTAAAAATATTTTTATGAAAATTGACTGCCATAGCGCACTTGCTGCGTCCAAACGTTTTACGTGCAAACCTCAAATCTTTTCATCCGACTAAATATTTGTTCTTTTCTCTACAACCGGTTTCGCTTTTGACGAAATCGCCAGGCAGTGGAAAACTAAATTTATTTATAAGCACCTATGATAATTATAAATGAAAAATGTATTGTAACGTGAGACTCTTTTGTTCAAAAGATTATTTTAAAATAAAATAAAAATTGCAAAAGGTTAATATTTTACATGGAATAAAAATCAACTTATAACAGCGATCAGCATAAAAACAATAATTATAATTATAAATAATTAAGAATAACAGCAATAAAAGCAACTTCTATAAAAGGAAAGCATCGATATATATATATATATATATATATATATATATATATATATATATATATATATATATATATATATATATATATATATATATATGCATATTAATTAACTAATTAACACTTGCGATGACGTAGATTTTGTTCAGATAAAGAACTGAAGCCATTTGCGACTTTTTTGTGGAGCTTTCAAAAGTGAACTTTGCGAGAAGACGCATTATTGAAAAAGCGTTAGACTAAGTGTGTAATTGTTAAAGGTTTATAAGTTTAAACATATATGTTTCCATAATTCCTTTCTTTTCACGTTAGGCAGATTTCCTTTTAATCTTTTAATCTTTCAGGTTTCCGTGAAGTAAACTAAAATTTTAACTACAATAGAAAAAAAATTATTTTAAATCTTGAACGAAAGTTAAAGCTTTTATTTAACGTAACAACTAAACCATAGTAATTTTGTATTTCAATAAGTCAAGGAATGTGTAGTTACATGGGAACGAACCAAGACAAGCGGAATCTAAAGCAATAAATATTTGTAAACCAGAGGCTAAAGAGAGCATGGGAACACCGAGCTTGTCTCATGAATAAATTACACCGTTTTATGTATTGTAAATTAACCTACATACCTCAGAATTATTACACTGGGGTAATAAGATAATTACATTTTCTATGTTTAGATGGTAGGTACGTGCATTTTAATAAACGAAAAAGTCTAATGAATGCTTCAAAACGACCCAAGTATAAATAAAAGGTCTGGGCGCAGCAAGTGCGTTATGGTAGTGAATTTTCATAGAAATGTTTTAAAGGGCAAATATGCCTTTTTATTAAAGAAAGCAGGCATAAGGCGAGCTAGGTTAAAAAAAAAAAGAAAATTTGTATGACCAACTTATGTGCCCGATTGTAAAAATAATTTTATAAGATGCAGCTCAAGACACTACAATTAACGTAGACATTTTTTCTCGTTGTATAATAATAATAATAACAGTTTTTTGGACAATAATTACAATAAATCAAATTACAAATAATGCATAAAGAAATTTTTTAAATTCAAAGTCGCGGTCTCCTTAATAGCAATTTTTTTTAAGAAAATTGCCTGAAAATTATATTAAGCGATAAACTTTAAACTGAAACCACTGCCAAATCATCAGAAAAGGGGTTTATTTAAAAGAATTTTTTGTAAACATTTTTATAAAATGAGGGACAATGACGGTTGACTCTAAAACTTAAGGGTTTGTAAAAAGCTCTTTTTTCGACATTTTCTTGTATTCGTTTTAGGTTATTTGCCCAAATGTTGCCAATTTTCACGTTCCAAATCGCGACTTTGACGTTTTTAGAAGAAAATCCCAAATGTTTTTTCTTTAAATGCCTATAACTTTTTGTCTTTGAACTTACAGATCTAAATCTTGGTTATATAAATTCGCGTGTTAAATTTGAGTGCCATAACTTAATTATTTCCCAAAGAAAACCCAAAATTGGTCGTCTGATTTTCCTGACCAGCAACCTTATATACAGCATGCCCCAAATTGGTGATGCATGTATAGGGATCTCAGAAACTATAAGAGATGGAGAAACGGTTAAATGGGGAAAGTTGTAGCCAATTTTATTACCAATCCAAATCATTATTGCAGTTGCTTAGAAATTTGTGTTAATTGTTGTGGCATTTGTTTAACAACTATTAAATGTTTGAATGTTTGACATTGTTTGACTTCTACTCCAGTCTTCCTCAGTTTTTTTTTTGCAAAATTTTAATTGAGTTTGTGTTCAAATCTAAGTATTTCAATTAAAAATTAACTTTGTTTATCACTAAAATTTAGAGATAACAGCTTGCAGAATTATCCTAATGTAGGAAAATTTGACATGCAATCTGTCAGTTTTTGAATTAATTTCCTGCCATGTCAACAAGAGCGGCCGAAACAGAATTGGATGTACCAAAATCAGCCATTCAAATAGCATAAAGTAAATAAATTTTGTGAACAACTGCTGGACATGTTACATAGAAATGTTATTTCTTCTGCTGGCGTTCTTTTTTCCGAAGAAGCAACATTTCTTTTGAATGGCGCTGTAAACAGGAAAAATTGCAGATAGTGGGCTGCCGAAAACCCCCACTGGATGCGACAAACACACACTTGGCATCCTCAAAAGTTGAACGTTTGGGCTGGTATCATTGGTGATCACGTACTTGGAGCTGTTTTATAGAAAATCTAAACGGTCCAAGATATTTGGAAATGCTAAGAGAACAGGTTCTCCCAATGTTATCAGAATTGTATCCAAATGTAATCGAACCTAATATTCCCCATGAAAGGATATGGTTTCAACAAGACGGTGCACCGCCTCACTTTGATCTTCAAGTACGAGAGCATTTACACGAAGTCTTTCCACAAAGATGGATTGGCCAAAGAGGTTTCGTAGAAGGGCCCGCTAGATCACCAGACCTTACACCTCTTGATTTATTTTTATGAGGATACCTTAAAAGCAGTGTATAACGCAACCTGCTGATTTAGATGATTTCAAAATGAAAATAACAACAGAAATTAGGAACGTAACACCTGATGTGTTGAACAGAGTTAGGGAAGAATTCCAGAGCAAATTAGTTCGTTGTGTGCAAGTGAATGAATATTTTGAACATTTATTATAAGAAAGGGCCGATTTTAATAAGTTTATTTGCGAAATTTCAATTTCAGCGTAAACTGTTTATTTTTAATATTAATTATTTAATTATTATATATATATATATATATATATATATATATATATATATATATATATATATATATATATATATATATATATATATATATATATATATATATATATATATATACAGGTCAGTAAAAAGTCCCTGAACTGTCGAATAACTCTGTTATTAATGAGGCAATTTTTTTGAATTTTTGTAACGACGAATGGTCAAAAACAAGCCTTTTTTATAACATATTCACTTTTTCTCACTTCCGGTTCAACAGGAAATGACTCCAACTTAATTGTAGTGAATTTTCGTAGAAAAAAATCACTAATGGGGAGATCCCGACTTTTGATTATTTTTTTAAATTGCAAATGAGCGTGAACTAGGACCCCTAGAACCCATATCCGGGGTCAGTTTCAGTTTATATATATATATATATATATATATATATATATATATATATATATATATATATATATATATATATATATATAACTGGCTTGTAAAAGTTCGTTAGTTACTAAAATCGGACGAGGTTTTCCGAGATAATTTTGAGTTTTCATTCGAAAAAAATGTTTATCTCAAAAAATAGAAAAGTTATGATAGCCAAATTTGGTAGGTAGGTTTACGATATAAAAAGTAAACTATAGACCAAAATTTAGATTTCTATGTTACAAGAAAAAAAGTTATATTAAAATATTTTGTGCCAGATCATTTCTATGAAAATTCACTACCATAACGTACTTGCTGCGTCCAGCCTTTTTTTAAATGGGATACCTTGTATTGTTTACCATTTTCGGGTGCAGCATAAAAAAACTACGCTCTGAAACATCAACATGTTTTTTGTAATTGATAAGATAACACCACAAAAAATAAATAAATGATAATGTAAAATCAAGATCTGCATACCTATTTAAATGTACAGGTGTCAACAAAGCAGAGAAGTCAGATGCTGCACTGACATTACCACTTGTCAATTGTGGTCGTTGTTTCGCTTTTTTGTTGCAGCAATTAAAAATTTCGAAAATGGCAGTGAAACTCACAGAATCTGTGCACATTGACATCTTGATAATGTACGGATATGGTGATCGTCAAGGATCGTTGGAAGAAGTTCGCCCTTTATTTAATACTGTTCATTCAGATAGGCAAACTAGTAAAAGTACGGTGCATCGGGTTGTTAAAAAGTATGGGGAATTACGCGAAGTAGGGGATTTGTCAAGAAGTGGATATTCAATAACAGTAAGTGGCCAAGACACAATGTTGAATGTTCTATTATCAATCGAAGAAAATCCTCATGTATCTACAACAGAATTGGGTCAAATTCATGACATATCCCGAAAGTCTGCTCACAAAATTCTGAAGTCTGAAAAAATGAAACCATTTAAAATGCATATGGTTCATGAGTTGACCGAGGATGACCCAGATCGCAGACTAATTTTTTCTGAAATAATGACAGAACTTATTCGAACTCGGCCTAACATTGTGAATGAAATAGTTTTTTCCGATGAAGTAACATTTCATCCGAATGGTACGGTTAACAAGCAGAATTATCGTTTCTGGTTAACAGAGAACCCTCATTGGATGGAGGAGGTCCATACGCTATATCATCAAAAAGTAAATATCTAGGCTGGTTTGGTCGGAAACAAATTAATTGGACCTGTTTTATTAGCGGAAATTTAAAAGGCGATGGCTAGTTGAGTTTATTGAGAAACCAAATTGTACCAGCAGTTATAGCACTCTTCCCAAATCAAATGAGACGCAATCATCCAAGCGTTAATATTTGGTTCCTACAAGATAGAGCTCCGCCACACTTTACGAGTAATGTCCGTGATTATTTGGGTCAAATATTTCCTGGTTGGATCGGACGCAGAGGAGCAACCGAGTGGCCGGCTCGTTCTCCAGACCTGTCGCCACTGGACTTCTTTTTGCGGGATCACTTGAAATATCAGGTGTATAAAAAACGACCTAATGATCTGGAACAATTACAGGAGCAAATAGCTGAACAAACTGAAATGAGAACTGTTAGAAAATTGCCAAGCAAACATTAGTAATCCGTAAGACTATTTTAGAGGTAGCTATATTTTTTAAATATAATTTAACAAATTTATGCAAATTCCTTACTTCAAAAAGGTAGTCTTTCTCTTATTCTTGGTTTAAGATTACAATGTGAACCTTAACCGAGACATGATTTTTTATTTGGAATATAGCCAGCTACTTATGCAAACAGTAACGTTTTTCGTAAAATGATTTCTAGAGTATTTCAGTAAATATGCCAGAAAAATCTGAAACAAAACCAAATATGAATTTTTCATAAAGCTCTTACTGGTATGAATAATTTCGTAACCAGAAAGCTAATAATAACATATTCTCTTTGATGCAATTGTGATTGGTTCTGGTATTATTTAAATTGGAAACTTGGAATATTCTCCTTATGTTTATTTTATTACCTTCGGCTGATATTCGGCTGAGGTTTGTTACAAACAAAATGTTTAGATCGAGTAAAAGTTTTCTGTCATTTACTTGAGAACGCATGGATTCTATATAACTGGATATATTGTTTGTTTACATCGGAAACCTGAATTTTATATTGCATATTACACGATATACACTCTGTCTATAAAGTAGCGCATACATTCCATAAAATTGAAGGTGACCGTTATTAAGAAAAATTCAAAAACAGGTCGATTTTTATTTTCAGAAACTAACTTTTTGATATAAAAATCTCACCCGTATCGTAATACCTCTCTTCAAGGGGTAGCTACCCTTTCTAACTTTTAAAATTGGATGACGAGTAGTGTGATACATCTTTTTAAAGCTAATCCAATTCTCTATTCAGCAACACCAATTTTTTGTAGAAATAAAATATAGTGAGTAATAGCATTTTTATTATCAGTAACACCTAATGCAAGTGAAGCCTATTAAGAATTACACAGTTCAGTCTTATCTATTCAAATGATCGAAGTACCCGCCTTCTGGTGCCTGACAATATGCCAAACGGTCAAAAAATTCTTATTGGGCTCTATTTATAATCGACGGAAGAATGTTGGTATATTCAGTTTTAATTATTCTTTTTAATTCGTCGATAGTATCTGGTTTACCTTTGAATACTACATTCTTCAAATGATCCCACAGAAAAAATCAAAGGGAGTTAGGTCAGATGATCTTGCTGGCCAGTCGATTGCACCACGCCTGCCAATCGATCTGTTGGGAAATTGTTGATCCAGAGACTGTCGAACATTAACGTCATAACGCACGAAGGCTTCATATTGTTGATACCACAGGTGATGATTCACCATACCAGCATGGTGTCCGCCAGGAAATAAGTTCAATAACGTCCGAATGAGAGATTGCTGTAAAAATTGTAGCTATCGTGGTCCACTCATAGTTCTATCAAAAAAGTAGGGGGACCAATAATCCTACTTCTAACAATTCCCGCCCGAACATTTACCTTTTGTAGATATGTGTGGTTCTGTCGCATTCATATTGGATTCTCGCTCTCCCCATACCTGCAGTTTTGATGGTTAGCTTATCTATGTAATGTAAAACTAGATTTGGCCGAAAACAGAATACTCGGTACTTTTCCAAATTTTAAAACATACTTTTGAAATTTTTGATAGGGTGTTCTTTTTGAGATTTAACAATTCCGCCACATTTTTGTGATCTGACCTGAATTTTGATCGCGCTAAATTGAGAATTCGCTATAGCTGATTGAGCAAGATATACACAACAAATTTTGCTCCTTTGTACCTGATGGTTCTAAAATTATGGTCCAAGGCAGAAGCAATAAATACCCTGTATCTTGGTAATTAAGGATTATTAACCCAATAACCATAGGTGCTATGGAATCACCTAAGTGGCCTACAGATGCAGGTGAAATATGTACATTTACCACTGAATCACCCTGTATAAAGGTAACTATTACACCTTCCTCAGCTAGCAAAATATGTTTTAATATATAGTCATGATTACGTAGTTTGATCACCAGCATCTTAAAGTAACACAAGTATGTGTTGTGAACATGTGCCAGAACATCTACTACCCTAATGTGTTGAGAATTTGAAGAAGGATCAGATGCAACCTCACCACGCTTTCATATTCTGTTCTGTATTGAATTTCATGTTTGGTTTCTTATCGTAACCCAATGCACTAATTACGCCCTTGGGTGGTGTTTGTCTTACTGCATTGTTTTAGAGATTGACTTAATAATTACACAATCGACATCTATATCGTATGAGCTACAGTAGGTTATTTGCAAATGAACTTGGTGAAATGAAGAGGTACTGATGGCAGACATATTTTCTTGCAAACAAAAGCTTTTGATTTTTGTTTTAGATAAAAAATATCTTTAGAGCAAGGGTAAGTAAGATGCAAATTGTCATGCTGATGGCAAAAGATGGAAAGTGCTTTTTTAAAGTTTGTCGGAAAATCAGTATACTGGAAAACCTTTTAGTGAATTTTCTTTAAAAAAAATTCACAAATGAGGAGATCGCGACTTTTGAATTTTGAAAAAATTTTTTCAAATGAGCGCTAATTAGGCCCACTAGAACACATATCCGGGGTCAGTTTCGATTTTTATATGTTTACATATATATATATATATATATATATATATATATATATATATATATATATATATATATATATATATATATATGTATGTATGTATGTGTGTGTGTGTGTGTGTGTGTATTTATGTGTCACACCGCTAACTTAAAAAATAATGGACCGATTTTGATAAAACTTGGTGAGTATCTTCCTTGCGCAAGTGGCTTGGATAAGTTCGTTAGCCAGGAAAATCGGGGAAATAACAAACAACCATATTGGGTACGAGGATCTATGCCATAAAAATAAAGCCAGGTACCAAAATTTGGATCCCTACGTTAAAAGCAAAAGAAGTTATAAGCATTATAGTTTTTCTTCTTAAAACGTCAAAAAGTAGCAATTCAAATGTCAAAATTGACATGTTCTAAATAAAGAACTTGAAAGTAACATTACGGGCGATGTAGCCTAAATTGTGTAAGAACTGTGTTCTCTAAAGCCTCAAGCTTCAGCTTCAGCCACCAGTATCCTTTATTTTACTTAAATATTTGCAGAAAATGAATTTCAAATAGACTCTTTTTCTGATGCTTTGGTTGTGGTTTCAACAATAGGGTTTTAATACATGAAGAAAAACTTTGTACCTACCCCTTGTTCAGCACATTGCGCGCACGAAGGAATGTGATATTTAACATAGTTAAACTCTATATAAACAAGAAGAGAAAGATAAAATGTATGTATAATATGTGATTAATGTGATTAAACAATGCTTTCTTCTAATTAGACGAGTGTCTCGCGACAGTACAAACTTTGATGAGTTTTTTGTGGTTTTAACGAAATAAAAGACCTCCCTGACTGTGCTGTGTACATACAATCCTCCCAACTGACCTCCCTGACTGAGCTGGGTACACACAATCCTCCCAACTGACCTTCCTGACATCAGTTTTTAATAAAACCTAAAATAAGTTAAAAGGGAAAGGACAAGTTCATTATGCTCACATAACCTTGATATATGGCAGGGTTAATTTTCCTTCTCCTTTTAGCTTTTAATTAGGCAAACTGATGTCAGGGCAGGTCAGAAAAATCAGTTGGTAGGATTTTGTGTAGCACTACGTTAGGAAGGTCTTTTATTTCGTTAAAACAACAAAAAATTCGTCCAAGTTTTTACTGTCGTGAGACGCTCGTCCAATCTGTTAAAACTATTAAAAGTAAATACAAATTTAAGAGAGCGCTAAGATCTTATGTTGCTGATAATTGTGTTACTTTAAAGAATATTATAAAATAATGTAAAGTGGGGCATATGAGAACAGGAATAATTTGTAGTAATAAACATGGCAGGTGCATTTTGTAAGTTGGGGGAGTGTTTTCGGGGCTTATAAGTATTTGGCGGACTGTGGAGAGTGAGGGAAAAATGCGAGAGAAAGATAGGGTAATGGAGCATAGGGGAGGAGGTGACAGTGTAGAGTGGGAGGATGTTAGTAAGGGAGAATGTCAGAGAAGAAGAGAAGAGAGTCGGTGGATGTGAATGTGCTGATAATACGGTGGAAGAGATGTGGTGTGAAGTTGTTCTAGGGTAAGGGGGGGGGGGGGGGGGGTGTGAAATTAACTATGGTGTGGATGGCGTGTTTTAGTTTTGTTTGTTTTTATTTCATTCTAGTTTTTGCTGATTAAGTCGAGGAGCCTATTAGGCGGTTTTGCATTTGTTGTTCTTTAAATAAACATTAGTAGACAAGAGTAACGCAATATAAAATAGGTAGGTTATAATGTCACGGACAAGTGTATACTTATGTGACATAGATGTATGTATCTACTTTGTAAGCCTGGTTGTTTAATGTTTGTGTTTATCACTAGGTTACTAAATGTATTTGCATATTAAAATAAATAAATAAATAAATAAATCAGGCAGTAGGATTGATTTCCAGTGTGACGGGTAATATACTCATGTCAATGTAAAACACATATTACTTCTAAGTTTAAACATAAAAAAGTTATGGGCAGTTAAAGAAAAAAAATTGGATTTTTCCTCAAAACGTCAAAGTCGCAATTTGAATCGTCAAAATTGGCAATGTTTAGGCAAAGAACGTTAAACAAATATGGATTGTGAAAAGAAAATGTTGCAAGAAGAGTGTTCTGCGAACCCTTAAGTTTCAGTTTCAACCGTCGCGGCCCTTCACTTTACTAAAATGTTTACAGAAAGCTAATTTCAAATAGACCCATTCTCTGATGGTTTGGCTGTCGGTTTAGTTAAGTTGATGCTTTCGCTGTAGGTTTAGTGAAGTTTATGGTTTAGCGGTCTATAATTTTTAGCTAATTTTCGTAGAACAAATTCGTTAATGCATTTTTGCATTTTTTTATCGTAAGAAAAAATCAGGACGCAATAAGTGCATTTTGGTAGCGAATTTTTATTAAATCCTTCTAATTTCATAACTCAATTTACTATTAACGTAAGGTTTCTTGGCTAAGAAACCAACATGGTGGTTCCGAAAAACTTTTTTCTGAATGGCAATGATATTGGCGCGGTGATGTTGGACCAACATCCGAGTCTGTTAAATTCTCAAGCAATTGCCGAGAATCTTATATTTGATAAATACTATTACGAATGACTTAAATTTATGTAAATTTTTTTATACATATTTTAAGCAAGCGATAAACAAATAAAACCATGAAAAATCCACCTACAATCGGTTAAAGTAAATTCACTTATTGATATAAGATTGCAAATTAATATACTGTATTTAAATTAATCACGACATCTCAAAATAATTTTATAGTAACAATGTGTGCCAGAAGCAGCAACAAATTCAGCTGGTAAATATATTTTAATATAGTTAATGCAGAAAGGACTGTGTAATAAAATTTCTGTTATAAAAAATAAAACTTAAAAAAAAACGTATTAGGATAGTACCACATTACCATCATAATAATAATGTTGTAAAATACATTGAAAAGTAGATTTATGAATAATATATCATACAACTCTTACAATGTCCGATTCTAACAATATATTTAGCATGAGAATTTTCACCGAACAAAGAAATAAAAGACAGCTGCTTTCAAACATATTTTGAAATGACCATGTTGTTCTGCATAATGCGAGTTATAAAAGTTTAGTATTATTTTATGTTCCTCTTGCATTATGTGCTGTAACAGCAATGACAATTTTAAAGTGCGGTTAGGCTTGTATTTTTTGTCTATACATAATTCTATAATGATAAAAAAGCTGTTTGGATATAACATAATAGAACAATATTGTTAATTTAGTTATTTAATAAAAACGAGATTAGAAACAGCAGCCTCGATAGTCCGGTGGTAAGGAATGTGCGATTGGACCCAAAGTTACTGGACTCGATTCCCGGCAGAAGCGTCGTATTATTTTCCAGTACATACATTAAATTAACATCAATAGAAGTTGTAGCATTGTGTTTAAGCAGGTTGAATGTTTGTACGTTCAGTTCTTGAAAGGCGGCGTAAATCCGCCGGTTTCGTCTACCATGCGATGTTTGACACATTAAGTATCCACTACAGTCCTGACAGGAAGGAAAGGATTCGGCGAAATTTCCAAGATATTGCTCCCTCGGATTGACTATAGTCACGGAAATGGGCCGACCTTAAAAAATTGCCAAAAACAATGCCGCTTAATAAATACAATTTTGGGGCAAACTAAAAGATCTATTGAAACTAGATTCAAAGAAGATTCAGCGAAACTGGGATATTGCACTATTGATAAATCATGTATTGCTCAAAATATTTGCGATAATAATCATCGCGTAGGTAAAGAAAATGTCAGGCTGATCGCGACAGTTAGGAGCTCACGAATACACACACAATATATATATATATATATATATATATATATATATATATATATATATATATATATATATATATATATATATATATATATATATATATATATATATATATATATATATATATATATATATATATATTTGTGTGTGTGTGTGTTTGTGCGTATCGTTAGAAATTTTAACAAAAACGCCTTGAGGAATGTATCAGGTCCGGTCCGGTCAATTGTTCGAATTGCTCTCTTAATCATCAGTGTCTCTTATTTAGAAGAGATGAAGAGATATTCAATAACGACAAGCGGTTTTACGAAAGCAGGTAATTGAATTTTAGACTAAACAGTGGGGTTTGTCTGTATACTTTCGAAGAGGCCGCTTTTTACAACTTCTTATCAACTAATATATAGCTAGTAGTTCCAGTTAAGATTAGCTTCGTTTATATAACCGTCTGATGACGCAAACTTCGTTGAAACGATCGTCAGGTCCAAACACTGTATTGTGATGGATTGAGTTCGTACTTATCAGTGCTCATCACAGGTCACAATTCATATTCATCATTGACATAGGCTTTTCCATAATGTTAGGTCGATACTTCATACATACATGTATGTCTGTATATATATATATATATATATATATATATATATATATATATATATATATATATATATATATATATATATATATATATAACAAAGTCGGGTTAGTAAAACCGTTTATAACTCAAGAACGGCTAGATCGATTTTAATGATCTCTGATTTGTTGGATTCGTCTGCGCCCCAATAGCAGAATGGCTATTAAAATATCGGTAAAGTCACTGCAAATCAGTGACGTAAGGTTTAGAACTCCGCCATCTTCCGCAATTGACAGTTCACGTCACGCACGCTTATAGCTTATTTGTGATAATTAATGTCCACTGCAAATCAGTGACGTAAGGTTTGGAACTCCGCCATCTGCCGCAATTGACAGCTCATGTCACACACGCTTATAGCTTATTCGTGATAATTGATGTCTACTGCACATCAGTGACATGCTAGACATGATAGAACAGAAATTTAACGGAAAATAGTGGGAAAATAGCATAATCAGATCTAGGAAAATATTGAGATATATAGAAAATACTCTAATCAAAATGTAAATACTCTAATCGAAATGTAAACAAAAATATAGAGACAACAACTGTCAAATCGATTGGTCCCAAGATCGTTTGGTCAATCAGTCATCCGTACCACAAGATTGACAACACAGAATGTATGAGAAACCCTCGGAACATTCCAGTGCCGCTGCCTGTCCGTATACGTTTTTACAATCTATTACAGCTCGCATTCTTTCGTTCGCATTGGTCCAATGGACGTTGTTTGCGAGCATTGTGGAGCATTGAAGTTTGCTGGAGAATGGTCTGGATTGTGCTGCCTTAATGGCAACGTAACACTGCCATTTCGTCTCCTTGCCAAGACATCAGCGGGTATTGCAACGTGTCATATGAGCGGTGTGTATCATATATTTGTTGTAGTACTTCGATAGTATCTGCCCCAAGTGAAATCATTTGAAAACAGCCATTGTATTTTTGAGTGTTCGCTAGAAAATGTCGTGATTCTGGTGTTTCGCCGCGAAGCAATGACTGCAATGGCTCAGGTAGCGAAGTAAATAATGGCAATTTCACTGCCATTAAGGCAACACCATCCAGGCGTTTCTCCAGCAAACTTGGTTTAGCTACAAGTTAACATGACATTCATTGACTATTAGGCGTACGAAGTTCACCGGGTCAGCTAGTATATATATATATATATATATATATATATATATATATATATATATATATATATATATATATATATATATATATATATATATATATATATATATATATATATATATATATATATATATATATATATATATAGTTATTTATTTATTTATATACCAATAAATCAGACCAATAACTCAAAAATTTGGGAGCTGATTTTGGTGAAATTTCCTTTTGTAAGAGACTTGGATGAGTTCGTTATTAAGAAAAATTCAACTAGTTTTTACAAGTATATTTTGGGTTTTCTTTTGGATAGTTTTTGTATCTCCAAAAATAACAAAACTATGGCAACCAAATTTCGAAATCGGGTTTCTCTTATAACGATTACTCTATACTAACATCTAGATATCTAAGTTTAAAATAAAAAAGTTGTAGGCATTTAATTTTTAAAAATTGTGCCACTGGAGGCCGCAGGAGGGCACAATCTTTTAAATATTACACACAAATATTATTGCTTGGCGCATATTTTTCGTAAAAAACATGTATCATTTCTTTGAAAATTATCTACCATAACGTACTTCATGCGTTGACTTTTTTGCCTAAAACTAAATTTTGGTGGCAATAAAAACTTTATTTCCACAGTCCTCTTTAAAACGCGAGATAAATAGACCACCTACAATAGGCTATTATAACAACGAGTAACCTTCCCAGAACAGATTAACCGAGATTAGTAAATTGTTTTAAAAATTCAAACGTCTTAACTGTACAGTTAAGTCACGTGAGACTGTAAGAATGATCATAAGGTTTATAGATAGAACCTTTATGGTAATTTTCAACAAAAAATCACCACCAAACTTTGTCACTTTATGTACTTTCAGGCACAATCTATATGTATTGTATGTTCCACACACATAGTAAAACAAACATGATAGGGTAATAGAAACAGTAGAACCTGCTCTGAATTTCAATACTATTTGTACGTTATACTAAAGTATATTGAATATGCATGTTCCCCCCAACTGTATAAGCAGGTATGTATAATGTTAGCTATCGACAGCAACACACGGTGCATAGAGATCATTTATATAACATCAACAGTTAGTCTATAGTCTATGAGCATGGCTTGTGTAGTGTTTACACAAGATGGTGCACTCAACAACCTCCTAATGGCTTCATTATCAATCATACTTCATACAATATGCGTCAACATCCTCATATCAGGAAATGAGTTTATCGGCAAACATAAATCGAGTTACATCCTGATGGAAATCATTTTCATAATGATCATTTTACAGGCGCAATAAAAGAAGTAGTAGTAATTAGATTATACACTTTTGCAATGCAATACGAGACAATATTGATTCATTACAGTATGTTGATGATTTCTGCGTGTACAGTACTCAAAGCACATACAATCAATGCCTAACTGAGCTCTCTTTAGCTATGTCAAATATAATTCATTTTAATTTCACTAACGGTTTTAGTGAATTTTCTTAAAAAAATTCACTAATGAGGAGATCCCGACTTTTGAATTTTGAAACAACTTCTTCAAATGAGCGCTAATTAAGATCCCCCAGAACACATATCCGGAGTCAGTTTCAATTTTTATATGTTTATATATATATATATATATATATATATATATATATATATATATATATATATATATATATATATATATATATATATATATATATATGTATCACACGGATAACTCAAAAAATAATGGGCCGATTTTGAATACCTTCCTTTTGCAAATTTTTTGTGTTTTCTTTCGAAAAAAATGTATATCTCCGGAATTTGGTACGCGGGTTTACATCCCTATAGGTAAGCTACCTACCGAAATTTAGCTCTGTAGGTCAAAAGGCGAAAAAGTTATAGGCATTTAAAGAAAAATAAATTGGGGTTTTCCACAAAATGTCAAATTTGCGATTTAAACGTCAAAATTGGCAACATTTAGGCAAAGAACTTGAATCTAATACGGGCTATGGAAATAAAATGTCCCAAGAAGAATGTTTTACAAACCCTGAAGTCTTAGTTTCAACCGTCATTGTCCTTCATTTTAATAAAATATTTCCAGAAAATTCATTTCAAATAGACCCTTTCTCTGATGCTTGGTAGTAGTCTTAACTATAGAGTTTATCATTTAATGGTATATGATTTTTGTAGAATTTTCGTAAAAAATCAATAAAGCTCAATATATCTGTTATTATACAAGATATGAAAAAAAATTGTATATATTAATTATAGGGTGTCTTGAGCTACATCTTAAAAAATTATTTCTACAATCACAGGGTGGCCCATAAGTTGGTGATTAAAATTTTTTTTTTAATCAAACACGCCTTATTTTATTGCATTTTTGCATTTTCCATCGAAATATAATGCATGTTTGTTAGAAAAAAAAAATCTGGACGCAGTAAATTTTTGTACATTTTTAAACAATAAAGTTATTTTGATGAAACATTGGCACATTGTTTTTACTATATAGGTTATACTGTTAACCAAATTTGATGCCTGCATCCTCAAAAAAATACAGTATCCTTATTAGAAAATATTTTTATGAAAATTCACTACCATAACGCACTTGCTGCGTACAGAGTTTTTACTCTATCTGTAGATAAAACAGTGGTAACTTTCTTCACAAGATATAGAATTAAAAAGCTCAATGTGCCAATTCCATCCACTTCTCTTACTGGGACTAACTTTCCATTGCGATCCTCTGTCAGGTACTTAGGAATCACTCTGACCAGAGACTGGGATGGAAAAATCATATAGATTCACTAAAAGACAGAGCAGAGAAAAGCTTAAATATTTTAAAATACACTACACGCAGAAATCATGGTGCAGACATGTCAACTGCAATAACATTTTATCGAGCATACACTAGGTCTATCTTAGACTATAGCTCTATATTTTATGGATCTGCTTTTAACACGTTATTAACAAAAATTTACAGAATCCAATATAAAGCTCCCAGAATCATAACAGGATCAATCAAAACTTCTCCTGTACAATCTCTTTTAGTTTTAGCCAACGAACAACCACTTTTTGTTAAAATATTTTTGTTAGCCTGTGAATTTCTTATAAAAAACTTACTCTCAAGACACGTTTATGAAAATTCAACAGCTAGCTGTGATCCGTCTTTTTTTCTTCCTCAGGGCTCGTCCGCGGCTTAGCCGCCCCGATAGCACTGCAGTCCTTGGCCTATTGTGCATGTGATCCATCTTACGCACAACTATTGGATAAACAAAACTTCATCACCATTATTTGACGCTTCTTTGAAAATTGAAAATGCTCAATGGTATGCGAAAGAAATCCTTAATTTTAGACTTTATTTCTTTTATAACATACAACTGATAGAACCTCACATTCTTATACCCATATTTACTAACATACCAGATATAAACACTTTCATGTTGAAACAGACGTTAACACCATATAAAGAAGCGGTCAAAATTTACAATGATGGGTGCGCAGTGTACATTAAATAATCAGATTATGTTTAGCTATTTAGTCTGCCAAAGTTCACTTCAATTGATACTGCTGAAGCTATTGCCATACAAAACGCGTCAGTACTAGCCTGCAACCAAAATATGAGTAGCTGTGTAGTTTTGACCAATTCCCTTTCACTGTTAAGAACTCTATAGAATCTCCAAAATGTTATATATCGGTCCAGGGTAATATATGATATTGATTGTCAATTAGAGATCTTGGAACAACAACACAAAAGAGTTACTTTCATATGAGTAAAAGGGCACTCAAAGCTTGAGGGTAATGAAAAGGCTTCCTATTTTGCTAAAAAAGCAAAGAAAACAATAGATTGGTCACTATCCTGCGAAATATTTTGGTGTTTGGTTGTCGTCTTTCTGGGTAGTTGCCTCAGTATTTCGGTTATAACGAATATAACATTCCAACATGTCAAAGTATTGTTCATTACTAAACATTTTGTTGAATAATATTTAAAATAAACAGGAAACAAAGTATTTCGTACCAAATTTTTAACAACGTGTTTAATATAGCTCAAATTGTTCAGATAATTAAGAATGACTGTATTATTAATTGTTGCGATAGTGTTATATCCATAGCAACTTTTCTTCTTTTGTTTTTCAGTTAACTTACGTTTAAAAATCAAACAATTTTCAAAGGCGTCTTAGTAAATCATTAATCTGCTTTTTATTGAGTTCTGTTAGTAAATTTAGTTGTTTACTAGGTTTACCTATTAAATTAAATTATAATAATTTTTTAGGATAATGTTCTAATGTAAGATATCATTTGTAATAATGGGCCCATTCATTGGTGTGCTCCAAGTTTCTAAGTTTTTATCGTGAATCATTACGGAAAATTATGTTAAAAGTAGATGTCTATTGTTGGACTCCATGGCCTACTGCTTTTTGTCATTTGTTTTCTGGTATTGGATTTCATAGCCTACTACCCTCAAAACGGTTTTCATAATTCTCAGTGCAATTACAAGATTTCTCAAGCATGTTGTACATCATTGGAAAGCTCTGTTCACATGAGCAAAAATCCAATACCGCTGCTCTAATAAAACAAACGTTGATACCTGTAGCTCAAAAACAAATGACAATCCAAAGTTGAGAATAGCACAAAAATATTATTTTGTAAAAAGTGTCCTGATAATTTGCAAGTCTTAGACATGTCAGATCAACGCCTACTTAGATATTGAAGAAAAAAAATCGACAAATTTTGTTTTTTTCAAAATAACTCGAAAAGAAAAAGAGACAGGGCAATATAAAAGTCATATTTGGAACGAGCATGAAATTCTACAAAACATTGCTAATTTAACCGCCTCTCTATCTCTAATAATAACGGAGATAGCAATAATATATATATATATATATATATATATATATATATATATATATATATATATATATATAAACATATAAAGCCTGAAACCGCCTCGGATTTGGGTCCCAGGTGTCCTAAATTGCGCTCATTTGAATAAATGTTTTCAAAATTCAAAAGTCTCGACCTCCTCATCAATGATTTTTTTGAAAGTATATTCACTAAAATATTCACTAAAAACAAGTTGTAAATTGCTTAGAATTTGACAAAAACTTTTTGTCGGATACTTTTAGCCGTAATAACATTTTTGGGGGATCTTTTACAGCAGTTATCTATTTCACTGGTCAAAAACTTGACTTCTTTTACGAGCTTCAGAACTTTTCGTTTTTATAGCAGAAAAGAAAAACCACCAATAATACATACGAAGTTGACAAAACAAGGAGACAAAAACGGTCCTAAAAACTATATTTTAAAATATTAGGTACAGTGTTCCTACACAAATTCATCGAGGCAGAATTGATACAGTGAGCAGCATGCCTGAAAACACACACATTTTTATATAAAAATCATGTCTACAAGAGCTGAGATTTTATCTTAGTGGAAACATCCGCTCTGTTGAGATACGATAACATAAAATCGTTCCATTTCCCCAAAAAATGCATTTATTTCCCAATCTGATTTATATTTCAATCTCTTAAAACCTGAAAGCGAGATCAGGCGTATATTTAGTGCCTTGCATATATATTTACAGACGCCTTTTTTCACTAGCGGGTTCTAATAGTATGGGTCTAGATATTTATAATAGTGGAAATCGATAGAGGGAAAACTTTCCGGGTGAACTTCGGGTCCTTGAATCAGCTCCACCAAAACTGAACAGACGATGCAGATGAAATAAAAATAAATAGTAACTGTTCAGAAAATTTGTTGGCATCATAATATGAAACAGACCCATTTGAAGCCAGAATGCGTCTATGATATACTCAGTGTCATTGAAAATGCTACCAAACTGTGTTTGGGGGATTACGATGAAACGTAAAACTAACTTTTATTAACTGTGATCATTTAAATTAATATTTCGGGACGCAGAAAGTGCGTTCTAATAGTGAATTTTCATAAGAAATGTACACTATTAGTTAGATATATTGAGTGGCGAACGTGTCGCCACCTAGTTCGGAACGAAGTACTATGTTGTCACGCCCGCTCCAAATAATACAGAGTATTAAAAATAGAGACGGTATACAACTAACTAACAATTTAAAAAATTGTTAGCCCTGGCCCATTTCTACCCCAATATAGGGACAAAGTATGTAAGACTAGATGCATTCTCGCAACAATTAGAATCGTAGACCGGTTTCGCTCTCATTAGAGCTCTTCAGTACGGCATACTAATTGCAGCAAAAAATGCACCAAAAATAACACGGCTATCGTATAGCCAGTCTTAAAACACTAAGTGAGTGGCGAACGTGTCGCCACCTCTAATGAGAGCGAAACCGGTCTACGGTTCTAATTGTTGCGAGAATGCATCTAGTCTTACATACTTTGTCCCTATATTGGGGTAGAAATGGGCCAGGGCTAACAATTTTTTAAATTGTTAGTTAGTTGTATACCGTCTCTATTTTTAATACTCTGTATTATTTGGAGCGGGCGTGACAACATAGTACTTCGTTCCGAACTAGGTGGCGACACGTTCGCCACTCACTTAGTGTTTTAAGACTGGCTATACGATAGCCGTGTTATTTTTGGTGCATTTTTTGCTGCAATTAGTATGCCGTACTGAAGAGCTCTAATGAGAGCGAAACCGGTCTACGGTTCTAATTGTTGCGAGAATGCATCTAGTCTTACTTAGATATATTACTAAAATTAAGATTATTTTAAGAAGATTTTTTCGAAATTGCTCCCATTGCTATCCCTCTATTATCAAAAACAAATCTTGTATTCTAGCGCCTTATAAGAAAAAAGCCCAAAACTCGATTTTGTATGAAACCAGAAAATTAAAATTTGATTATCTATCGTAGTAAGTCTCTTTAAAAGAAACTTGCATTACAAATTTCATTAGAGTTACAAACGCTTTCCAGAAGAAAACATAATTCATATTTAGAAATTTCGGGACACAGCAAGTGCGTTATCGTTGGGAATTTTCATAAAAATTGTGCACTATTATTTTACGATATATTACTAAAATTAATACTTTAAACTTACACAGACATTAAAGATCGATTTTAGAAGTCCTAGTACGCGCACACTTGAAGAATTCTTTCGAAAATTTTACCATCGACATCTATCTATTATCAAACACATCTTCTGCTCTAACTCCTTTTGAGCAAAATGCCTAAATTCAATTTTCTATGAAACTAGAAAATTAAGTTTTGCTATGCTACAGATAGTGTAAGTATCTGTAAAAGAGACTTGTATTACAAATTTCATTAAAGTTATAAAAGCTTTCCAGAAGGAAACTTAATTTATATTTAGAAAAGTAAAGTGTCTGCCAAATTATGAACGTAGAAGTTATTTTTTAACCGACTTCAAAAAAAGGAGTAGGTTCCCAATTCGACTGTATTTTTTTTATGTGTGTTACCTCAGAACTTTTTCTAGGTGAACCGATTTTGATAATTTTTTTATTTGAAAGCTGGTGCTTCCCATGTGGTCCCATATAAATGTGATCAGGATCTGACCAGTAGTTTTTAAGTTATCCTTAATATTGCGTATTTAATTGACTTCGACTACATTGATGATGTTCTTGTGTATTACCTCAGCACTTTTTTCTAGGTGAACCGATTTTAATGATTCTTTTTTTATTTGAAAGCTGGTGCCTCTCGTGTGGTCTCATATAAATGTGATTAGGATCCAGCCAGTAGTTTTTTAGTTATCTTTAATATTGCGTATATAATTGACTTCGACTACATTGATGATGATTATGGATCACACCGTTGCGCATCCGTCTAATTAAATCAGATATAAAGCTTCAGATTCACTAAAAATAAAGAAATAAAAAATTCTGGACGCAGCAAGTGCGTTATGGTAGTGAATTTTCATAAAAATGTTTTTATTGCAAATATGTGTGTTTTCTTTTTAAGAAAGCAGGCATCAATTTTGGTTACTAGTATAACATATATAGTAAAAACAATGTGCCATCTTTCATAAAAATAACTTCATTGTGTGAAAATGTACAAAAATTTCCAAAAGTAAACTTAAAGTGTTCCCGGAAAAACTCGTTTCTTGGTTAACCTTATAAGTTATTAGCAAATTGAGCTATTCAAATATGAAACATTTGATCAAAATTCGCTACCATAACGCACTTGCTGCATCCAGAATTTCTTTTCTTACAAACATGCATTATATTTCGATGGAAAATGCAAAAATTCAATAACATAAGGCGTGTTTGATTTAAAAAAAAAGAAAATTTGTACCACCAACGACTTATGGGCCAGCCTGTGATTGTAGAAATAATTTTTAAGATGTAGCTCAAGACATCCTTTAAATAATGTATACAATTTTTTTCATATCTTGTATAATAACAGATATATATAGCTTTATTGATTTTTTACGACAATTCGACAAAAATTATATACCATTTATCGATAAACTGTATAGCTAAGACTACTGCCAAGCATTAGAGAAAGGGTCTATTTGAAATGAATTTTCTGGAAACATTTTAGTAAAATGAAGGACAATGACGGTTGAAACTAAGACTTCAGGGTTTGTAAAACATCCTTCTTGAGAGATTTAATTTCCATAGCCCGTATTAGATACAAGTTATTTGCCTAAATGTTGCCGATTGTGACGTTTTAAATCGCAACTTTGACAAACCCCAATTTATTTTTCTTTAAATGCCTATAACTTTTTTGTCTTTTGACCTACATAGCTAAATTTTGGTAGGTAACTTACCTATAAGGATATAAACTTGTACCAAATTTGGCTGACCTTATTTTGTTAATTCCGGAGATATATTTTTTTTCGAAAGAAAACACAAAATTTTCCGGGAAAACATGGGCAGATTTTCCTGGCTAACAAACCTATCCAAGCCATTTGCAAAAGGAATTTATTTACCAAATATAATTAAAATCGGCCATTATTTTTTGTGTTATCGGTGTGATACATACATACATATTGTTACAAAGCACTTCAATAGACGTAGGTGCGGTGTTGCCACATCTCCAGAATTTCCCCCAACATCTGGGAATTTTTGCACAATCTGGCAACACCGCCTCCCCACCCCCCTGGGGGTGGCTGGGGTGACCCCCCTCAGGCGAAGTCTCAACCCTCTAGGACCAGAAATAACGAAGTTACCAACTTGTACCCCGTCGGAACGGATAACTGAGGTCTGCACATTCCGAACACCCTGTACATACACCCTGTATACGCAGAGACTACTTACACCCTGTATACGCAGAGAGATCTTTTAGTACGAGAAACACCTCTTGTGTAACATAGGAGTGGTGACCACATTTGGATCATCCTGTATATACATCCCCCTGTATACACACGGGACCGATCTGTATTCACAGAACCTTCTAGTAAAAGAAGGTCCTGGAACGTTCTGGAATGGAATGCTCTAGAAAGGAGGGGAAGGTACGGCGAGTATATAAAAGCGGAAGCAAGCCAGCCCGGGGGAGTTCAGTTCAGTTAGAGAATGTGGTAGTGACTTGAAGAAGCAGTGTAAGGTGTTAAGAGAGTAGTGACTGTTGTACCAGATTAGTGACTTTTGTTGAGAGTAGTAATTGTAAGGCCAGTAAATGAAGTGTTTTGTGAGAGAGACATTCTAGAAATTTTATTGTACCCATATTTAGAGTGTAAATAAAGTTGTTTTGTTAAAATTTAAAGTCTCACTTATCCAGAACCCGGAGAAAACGTAACAATTTGGTGTCAGAAGTGGGATAAGTGAGTGAAGAAGTGAACAAGCAAGCTAGCTGTAAATGGTAAACACCAGATCGACTGACTACGACAAGATGGCTGAAATCAAAGAGTTGATGGACTTACTGAAAACGCAACGCGAAGAAGACGAACAACGACGACAAGAAGAAGAAAGAAGACGGCGCGAAGAAGACGAACGACGGCGGCAAGAAGATAAAGAAGACCTCAAGAGGCAACGCGAAGAAGACGAACAGCGGCGACAAGAAGATAAAGAAGACCTCAAGAGGCAGCGCGAAGAAGACGAACAACGGCGCCAAGAAGATGAAAGAAGACGGCGCGAAGAAGACGAGAGAAGGCGACAAGAAGATAAAGAAGACCTCCGAAGTATGTTCCACAATATGAGAATCGATGTAAAAGAAGAAATTGAACAGATCAACGAACAAATAGAAAATGTGGACAAGAAAGTAGAAAATGTGGACAAGAAAGTAGAAAATATGGACAATAAAATAGGAGTGGTGAACAGTAAGGTGGAAAATGCAACAGAGGATTGGAACAAACGATGGGAAGAAGTTGAAGGGTTGAAAGAACAAATGAAGATGATGATGAAAGGCACAGAAGTCAGACATAGAGAACTGACAGAACAGGTGATGGGCCAGACTGATAGAACTCAACCAAGAGGAGTTACTGGAATGTCCCCAGTTCAAAATCGGCCGGAAGAAGATATGCCAATCGTGCAGCAGCCTCATGGAACCTTGAAGCCGCCGACTTTTGACGGAGAAATATCGTGGCCCATGTACAGGAGGCAGTTTGAGGCGGCAGCTCTCAGCAATGGGTGGAGCGAACAACAGGCAGCAACTGCTCTAATTCTCTCGCTTCGAGGTAAAGCCCTAGAAATCCTCCAGAACATCCCGGAGTCGAAACAGCAAAACTACTTAACAGTGATACAGGCCCTAGATTTGAGATATGGTAACAAGTACATGAGCCAGGTCTACCAGACACAACTAAAGTCAAGGGTCCAGAAGCCAAATGAGACGCTGCAAGAATTTAGTGCCGAAGTGGAGAAACACTTTTTACCGACAATAGGCATGGATGCAAAATGATAATGTTTTGTATCCTCCTACTATGTCGAAAATCATAACTACTGGACAATTGATAGTCCCTTTATTAATCTTATTTTTAAAGGGGTAGACATTGATCCAATCCAATCCATAGCAGGTGGTAGTGGAATTTTCCTTTATGTAATAGTAAAGGATTTTTTCACGCCCGAGGAGGTACCACCCCATACATCAAGGGGCCGGTGAAGTCCCAACGGACGTTTCCGGTTCTGGTGTATGAGTCGGTTTCCCTTATAAGCAAAAATGATGGTGGCTCCCCCTTGTATAAAATATTCCGGAGGCAAAATACCCCTCCATTCGGATCTCCGGGAGAGGGGTGTACAGGGGGCGCCAACATCAAGATTTAACATATCCTTTTCGAATATATGTGGCCTAAATTCTAACCTGAACTCCGTCCACCATTTCCTCCAGGCTAACAGGCCCCAACTCCTCTTCCTCACCGAAACCCAAATCAGTGCCAAAACAGCCACTAATCACGTTAATTTCCCGGGGTATGAGCTCCTTACTGCCTTTAGATTGCATGGAGGCGTGTGCGCATACGTCCGTAGCAATCTACCCTGCACCAGACTTCCCAATTTAGAAGCTGGAAGAAAAGACATACTATGGATAAAACTCTCTCTCAGGGCTGCAACTAAATTCATCTGTTGCATTTACCGGTCACCTTCTGACAACAACTTTGTCCAGCTCTTTGACTACCTTTCTGAAAAAACCGACTATCTGATTTCTGAATATCCTTCCTCCGAGGTCACTATTCTTGGCGACTTCAATGTCCATAATAAGGAATGGCTAGGATCTTCAAAAACCGATCCACAAGGGAGAGCAGCGAAGGCCTTTGCAGTCAGCAATTCTTTGGCCAATATGGTTCAGCAACCTACTTACTTTCCTCGTATCCCAACACACAGCTCAAATCCCTTGGATCTCCTTCTTACTACAAACCCTGAATGCTATAAGATATCAGTCACCGCCCCCCTTGGTCGCTCAGACCACGGCATGGTCACTGCTTCCTGTGCAATGCAACCCGAGGTCACAGTCATCGCACCCACGTATCGTTTGGCACTACAACTCCGCAAACTGGGACGAAATGCGGGATTACTTTTCCTCATTTCCATGGGCGTCTGTCTGCTTCTCTCATCCTGACCCCTCTGATATCTCACAAAACGTCACCGAAATTATCCAAGCTGGCATGGAATTATTTATTCCACGTACACAGAAAACCTCTTCAGCCACTCAAAAACCCTGGTTCTCTAAATCCTGTGACAAGGCCAGACTTGAAAAGGTCAAAGCTCACAAAACGCTTCTACACAATCCCAGTCAAGAAAATCGTCAAGCATTCAACGACGCAAGAAACCGCTATGTCCGCATTCTTTCTGAGGCAAAAAACTCGTTTAATAACCACATCAAAAACAAAGTCCTCTCAAGCTCCAACGGCGGAAAACCCTTCTGGACTCTTGCTAAGTCTATTGGGAATAATTTCTGCAAGAGCATGTTCCCACCTCTTGTCTCAGGGGATGAAATTGTTTCTACCGCCCTAGGCAAGGCTGAACTTTTTGCTTCGTTGTTCGCCGGAAATTCTACTCTCAACCCACCTCCAAATGTTCAACCACCAACAGTCCCCAATGTCGCGCATAAAATGACTGATATCATTTTCAAAACTAAAAAGGTACGAAAGATGCTCTCTTCTCTTAATACCAGGAAAGCCTCTGGCCTTGACGAGATCCCAGCAATTGTTCTCAAAAAATGCGCACCAGAACTTGCTCCTGTCCTGACTCGTCTGTTTCAGATATCTTACAATAAAGGCATATTCCCTAGTAACTGGAAAACTGCTCGAGTACAACCCATCCCCAAAAAAGGATCCAAAGCGCTTCCTAGCAACTACAGGCCTATTTCTCTCATTTCAGTCATCTCTAAAGTGATGGAAAAGTATATAAACACCGAACTACTAAAATTCCTTGAAAAACACAGTCTAATCCACGACAGGCAGTATGGATTCCGTCAGCGCAGATCGACTGCCGACCTCCTTTCCTTTGTCACCCATTCTTGGAACAAGTCTATGGAACAACACGGTGAATCCCAGATTGTTGCTCTAGACATATCCAAAGCATTCGACCAGGTCTGGCACGCAGCGCTGCTTAATAAACTTCCGGCCTATGGCCTACCACCAAAACTTTGTACCTGGACAGCAAATTTCCTCTCCAACAGGAGCATATCTGTTGTTGTGGATGGCCATTCCTCTAAACTGTATCCAATTAATGCAGGAGTTCCTCAAGGTTCAGCTTTAGCCCCTACTTTGTTTCTTCTCCACATCAATGACCTCCTCTCTAGCACATCCAACCCAGTTCACAGTTACGCGGACGACAGCACCCTCCACTCAAATATACAATATTCTAAGCCTGTCTCTTTAGCCCAATTAGATGAGGATCGCAGACTCATGGAGGGTTCTGTCTCCGTGGACCTCCAAAAAATATTAGACTGGGGAAGTAGAAATCTTGTACAATTCAACCCCACCAAAACTAAGTCTTGCTTTCTTTCTCACAAGAGATACAGCAGCCCTAGACCCATCACAATGAACAACCAAGTTATTCAAAGTAATGAGTCCTTCTCTCTTGTTGGCATTTCTGTGGATCGAAATCTTAATTGGCACCAACATGTTACATCAATTGCAGAAGCGGCTGCTATGAAATTGGGTTTCCTCTTCCGGGCTCGCAAATACTTTTCACAAACTAATCTCTATACCTTATACACTTCACAAATAAGGCCAAACCTCGAATACTGCTCCCACATCTGGGGTGCAGCTGCCGCTTCTACACTCGCTATCCTGGGCTCCATTCAAAAGAGAGCTATACGTCTCATCGGTGACCCTACCCTCACCCAAAGGCTTCCATCCCTTGCCCACCGACGTGCCGTTGGTGACCTCTCTCTCTTTTATAGATATCTGCACGGGCACTGCTCAGAGGAGCTTTCCTCTATAATTCCCCCACCTGCTGCCCCCAGCAGATCTACCAGGGGAACAGAGCGAATGCACCCTTTTAATGTCCAGGTCACCAGACATAGAACATCTTGTTATGCCCGCTCTTTTGTCCCGAGGACTTCCAAGTTGTGGAATTCCTTGCCGGCACATGTTTTTCCTTCTCCTCCGAACCTCCAAACCTTCAAGTCCAGAATTAATAAGCTGCCTCTTTCCTCCTTGTCAACACCCACGGTACGATAGTATTTAGGCTGTAAGCCCTCGTGGTGTGTTGTTGACATAAAAAAAAAAAAAAACTTGTGCGACTGGCATATCCCCAAGCCCCAGAAGAATTTGTCAACCAGATAACCGTCCAGACTTTCATCGATGGGGTACTTGACAATGAAATGCAACAAGCTTTAAGGCTCGGAAGGTTCAAAACACTTACAGACTGCGTAATTTATGGCTTAGAATTTGAAGCAGCGAAGAATGCATCTCAACCTCGCCGCAACAGGATGCGCGAAGTGAAGGAGATAGAGGACTTTGCAGACACAACAGCGGAACTAAGGCAAGAAATGAAGTTGTTAAAAGAAGCCATAAGCAAGCTCACTGCACCGGTTGGGGCACGTAGGACGAAAGCAGATTGGTCAGACATAGAATGCTACAAGTGTGGTAGGAAAGGGCACATAAGTAGGCAGTGCTCACAAACCCAACAGGTGGCTCGCAGAAGACAAGAATATACCAACAGTGAGCGCCATCAGGGAAAACGACCTGACGCCAGTGTAGGTGGGCGACACGTGGCATGCGGGACCCAAGGCCCCAAAGTCAGGGTCTCCACTATCCGACGCTACCACGAGAGCCTCGTTATACCTGGTAGCATAGACGGGAGACAATGCAGTTTCACCATCGATACTGGCGCCACTAGATCCGTTGTACGCCCAGACATGTTGCCAAACAAGTCGGCACTCACTACCAACAAACAGCCTGTATTGGAGACGGCAAAAGGGGATAGAATACCCGTGCATGGAGAGGCCACTGTTTACATTAGGCTGGGCAGTACTGAGCTACAGGTAAGGGCTGTCGTCGCAGAAATCGTCGACGAATTTATTCTGGGCCTGGATTTAATGGAAGATTTCGATGTCCTATCAGCAGACTTCCAGAATAAGATCTTGAAAATCGGTAACGAAGAGTTGTATTTATCTCCAACAGCAGGCGAAGCTAATCCCAGGGTGAGACTTATTGTCGACGAAGATACACGGATTCCTGGTAACAGTGAGAAGATTGTCAGAGCCAGGCTAGAGAAGAAACTTGATGGTATGTCTGCTCTCATAGCGGAGCCCCTAAAAGATAGGCATGATGGTGCCCTCGTCGCACGATGCTTAGTAGACCCGAAGAGGACAATACCCATAAGAGTGGCTAACGTACAAACTAACAGGGTCACATTGAAGAGAGGTGAAGTTATCGCCACTTGCGAACCCATTGACCGAGTGACGTTGTCCAAAAACGTGACACCCACTGCATTAGACAGAAGACTGCCAGTAGAAATAGTAGAGCGGTTCAAGAATTCATGGGGCCAATTGAACAATATGGAGATGGAGATGGCCCTGAAGTTCGTATTGGAGGAGGCCGATATTTTCGCTCAAGATAAAATCACAGGTCGTACGAGTCTAGTGCAACACAGGATTAATACTGGCGACGCAAGACCAATTAGACAGCCGCCGAGAAGACTACCTTTTGCCAAGCAATCAGAAATCAAGGCGATGGTTAACGAAATGCTGGAAGATGGTGTGATCGAGGAGTCTAATAGTCCTTGGTCGTCCCCAGTAGTTTTGGTCACCAAGAAAGACGGCACTATGAGATTTTGCGTGGACTATAGGAAGCTGAATGATGTCACCAAGAAAGACAGTTATCCCCTGCCCCGGATCGACGACACTTTGAACACTTTGGCCGGATCAAAGTGGTTCTCTACATTAGACCTGAAAAGTGGCTACTGGCAAGTAGAACTCCATAAAGACGATAAGGAGAAGACTGCTTTTTCAACCGGGAATGGGTTGTACCAATTCAAGGTCATGCCATTCGGCTTATGTAATGCTCCTGCCACCTTCGAGCGACTAATGGAGTTAGTGCTGAGAGGACTGACATGGGAAACATGCCTGGTGTATCTCGATGATGTCATGGTGATTGGAAGGACTTTCGATGAACACCTGTCGAATCTGAAACAAGTTTTCTCCAGGCTGAGAGGTGCCAATCTGCAACTCAATCCCAAGAAATGCGTCCTCTTCCAGAAGAAAGTGAGTTTCCTTGGACATGTCGTTTCTGAGAAAGGGATAGAAACCGATCCAGAGAAAATAAAGGCAGTAAGAGACTGGCCTGTGCCGAAAAACAAACATGAGGTCAGAAGTTTTCTGGGACTTTGCAGCTACTACCGACGCTTTGTGAAGTACCTCAGCAGCATCGCGAAACATCTACATAGCCTAACTGAAAATAAGGCCGAGTTCATCTGGTCACCAGATTGCCAACAGTCTTTTAGAGAACTCAAACATCGTCTTCTCACTGCTCCTGTACTGGCTTATCCTCAGGACGAAGAACTGTTTATACTGGACACCGATGCTTCCCAGTATGGCATTGGGGCAGTACTCTCACAGCTCCAAGCCGGAGAAGAAGTTGTGATAGGCTACTTCAGCAAAACGTTTGGAAAAGCAGAAAGAAATTACTGTGTAACCCGGAAAGAACTGCTGGCAGTTGTAAGATCCATCGAACATTTCCACAGCTTCCTGTACGGAAGAACATTCCGCGTGAGGTCGGATCACTCTGCTCTGCAATGGCTTCTGAACTTTAGAAATCCCGAAGGACAGATAGCCCGATGGATAGAGAAACTGCAGAGCTACGACTTCCGGATTGAACATCGAAAAGGAAGAAGTCACGCCAATGCAGACAGCCTGTCAAGAAGACCATGTTCAGTGCATGAATGTAAATTTTGCGAGCGACAAGAGAACAAAGAGATCGACAAAGTAACTCATCAGATCAAACAACTGGTGGCAGGACAGGAGAATAACACCGATCTAGACGTAAATCTTGAATACATCAGAGACGCACAGAAGACAGATCCAGACTTGAAAAATATTAGAGAATGGCTCGAAAAGGGGAAAAGACCTGAGTGACACGATGTGTCCCGGCTTGGGGCAGAGGTTAAAGGCTACTGGCTACAGTGGGACTCCTTGTGCCTAAAGAATGACTTGATCACTCGAAAATGGGAAACTGTCGATGGTAGAGACTGTATATACCAGACTGTTGTGCCAACTGAGTGCATAGACGGTGTTCTTCATGAGTTACACAATAGTAGAAGTGGAGGCCATTTTGGGGTCAACAGGACTCTCGCCAGAGTCAGGGACCGCTTCTATTGGATAAATTGCCGAAGAAGCGTGGAAGAATGGTGCAAACGGTGTGACCAGTGTGCTTCAAAGAAAGGACCAAAGACCCGATCCAGAGGAAGAATGATGCAGTACATCTCAGGTACACCGTGGGAAAGAGTTGCCGTAGACATCGCAGGACCTTTTCCAATCACAGAGTCTGGGAACAGATACATAATGGTGGCGATGGACTACTTCTCGAAATGGCCTGAAGTTGCGCCGATCCCCAACCAAGAGGCAACGACCGTAGCAGAAGCCCTGTTGGAAAATGTCATATCGCGACATGGCGTACCATTGGAGATTCACACCGACCAGGGCCGGAATTTCGAATCAGAGGTCTGGAAGAGCCTAATGGACTTGCTAGGCATAAAGAAAACGAGAACAACGCCACTCCACCCTCAATCAGACGGCATGGTAGAACGGCATAACAGGACCATCAATCAGTATCTTGCTATGTTTGTTGACGAGAATCAGAGAACCTGGGACAAGCTGATACCTCTGTTCCTCCTAGCTTACAGAAGCTCTCAGCATGAATCTACCGGCTACACTCCATCGATGATGTTGACCGGCAGAGAGATGCGGCTACCAATCGACATGACCAGACCACCACCGAACGAGGACATAGCGGACTTGGCTACGTTACCTGAGTATGTCGCCGACCTAGAAGGAAAACTGCGCACTATACACAGATGTGTCAGAGACAGGCTCCTCTTAAGCAGTGACCGGATGAAGATGCGCTTGGATCGCAGAGCAACACCCCATACATTCAAGGAAGGTGATGCAGTGTGGCTGTACCAACCAACAAGGAGAAAGGGCCTCAGTCCCAAACTTCAGAAACCATGGGAAGGGCCATACTTGGTGACTAAGAAAATTAACAACCTAGTCTACAGAATCCAGCTGTCTCCAAGAACTAAACCCAAAGTTGTTCACATAGAGAGGTTGAGTCCCTATCGGGGCAAGGAACCCCCAAGTTGGCGGCCGGTAAATACTGTTCGGGACGAACAGTCTTAAGGAGGGGGGCAGTGTTACAAAGCACTTCAATAGACGTAGGTGCGGTGTTGCCACATCTCCAGAATTTCCCCCAACATCTGGGAATTTTTGTACAATCTGGCAACACCGCCTCCCCACCCCCCCTGGGGGTGCCTGGGGTGACCCCCCTCAGGCGAAGTCTCAACCCTCTAGGACCAGAAATAACGAAGTTACCAACTTGTACCCCGTCGGAACGGATAACTGAGGTCTGCACATTCCGAACACCCTGTACATACACCCTGTATACGCAGAGACTACTTACACCCTGTATACGCAGAGAGATCTTTTAGTACGAGAAACACCTCTTGTGTAACATAGGAGTGGTGACCACATTTGGATCATCCTGTATATACATCCCCCTGTATACACACGGGACCGATCTGTATTCACAGAACCTTCTAGTAAAAGAAGGTCCTGGAACGTTCTGGAATGGAATGCTCTAGAAAGGAGGGGAAGGTACGGCGAGTATATAAAAGCGGAAGCAAGCCAGCCCGGGGGAGTTCAGTTCAGTTAGAGAATGTGGTAGTGACTTGAAGAAGCAGTGTAAGGTGTTAAGAGAGTAGTGACTGTAGTACCAGATTAGTGACTTTTGTTGAGAGTAGTAATTGTAAGGCCAGTAAATGAAGTGTTTTGTGAGAGAGACATTCTAGAAATTTTATTGTACCCATATTTAGAGTGTAAATAAAGTTGTTTTGTTAAAATTTAAAGTCTCACTTATCCAGAACCCGGAGAAAACGTAACAATATATATATATATATATATATATATATATATATATATATATATATATATATATATATATATATATATATATATATATATATATATATATATATATATAATCATAAAAATTGAAACTGACCCCGGATATGTGTTCTAGGGGGGCTAATTAGCGCTCCTTTGAAGAAATTTTTTCAAAATTCAAAAGTCGGGATCTCCTCATTAGTGAATTTTCTTTAAGAAAATTTACTAAAAAAATTTTAACAAAATGGAAAACCGACTTCACAAAAAAATATTCGACAACAAAAAATGCACTAAAAAGTAAAAAATAATTGCGTATTCTTCTGTCTACAACTTACAATCAACTTATTTTTTCCACCCAATGTACGATCTATGCATTTACCACGCAAGAATGTAGGTACCCACTTAAACTTAACCACTAACTCAACACATAACTATGACTAACAAACAATTATCAAAATATTTATTTAGAGTTTACCTAAGCAGAAAGTTTTAAATATATGTGTAGACTGCTTAAAAAACAATCAAATTATTAGGATCATATAATGTAAAATTACTGTTATTCACAGGATATGTAAGATTTAAATGTAAGGTGTGAGATGGGTGGGATATGTAAAAATATGTAAAGCATTTTCCATGAAATCCAGTGTATAAATGCTAGCGATCTAAAGTTTTGCGAATACAAATATCCAGAAATCCGATCCACTTTAGCGAGGACGGGGAGTCAGCACTACAGATGCTACGCTGGGTCGTTTGGAAAATCACGCTGATGAATCTCGGGCCGATATCCGGACGATTTCTTTTTTATGCGGAATCTAAAGCTAAACTAATAAAAGCAATGCCCTGACAGTCACACTTTCTCTGTTCGCGTCGATGACTTTGTCGGGTGACTTATCAACACCTAGCTCAATTCTTGGACAACACATGGAAATTCTGACACCAAAAATGTAAAGATACTAAAGGATATGGAAAGCATAATGCTTCTTTGCACATAAACGAGAATTTTACAGAGACAAAGTTCAAAATGTCATTTATATACATGGTATTCTGAAAAGAATTGGAATCTATGAATTATGAGAAGTCATATATAAACATTGGACATCCTGGAAAGTTTTCACAATATATCTGGCAAGGTTTTTTATGTTTTATATACAACATATATAAGCCTTAGAACTAATATTTTTATAAATCTGATATCAGGCAACAAATCAATATTTTTTTGCAGGTTAGTCAAGTCTAAATTAGTTTCTTATCCCACTTCACATATTTATACTTTATATACGGGATTTTCATTAAGTACTTGTACAAATTTTAAGAAAAGATTATTTGGCTTACAAGAAGAGTGAGTCTTTGTTTGTAATATTTAATAGACTTTGCTTACTACAAAAATAGTTTGGTCGTGAGTCCTTCTCTGACCTTCAGTGGCACCAATTTTTGTTTCCTCAAATGCTTATAACTTTTTTTTCTTTTAACATAGATGTAAATTTTGTTATGTATTATACCCTGGATGATAAAAACGTGGCTACCAAATTTCGTCGCCACAGATTTGTTATTTTCGAAGATTCAAAAATGTCAACAAAAAAAAAACAATTTTCCTGTCAAAGTTTATTTTATTTAGCTGGTAATAAACTTAGGGAAACCATTTATAAAAGGCAAGCGCTCTCGAAACTGCATCAAAATCGGCCCATTGTCATTTAAGTTATCGTTAAGAAATGAACGGCAGATAATATCCCAGCAGCTCAAAAATCAGAAGAAAACGGTTACTCCCAAACTGGCTGACACACGTCCCCGAAATTATCTTTACATTCAAAACTGTTGTGACACAGTAAAACTTCAGAAGTACCTAACTTTGACAGATGCAAAACTTCTATGGAAACAACAGTGAATTTACAAGTGAAATTTGTAACATGTGATGAGCACTGATAAGTACACTTGGAGAACCCAAATCACCGCAACACATTCTCAAAAGACCTGACGACCGATTCACTAACCAAGTTAGCGTCATCAAAGATGAAGGATGAAATTTTTTTCATCCTGTGTTTTCTTTGAACCTGACTATCGTTTCATTAACCAAGTTGGCGTCATTAAACGATAAAACAGTTTTTGTCCTCTGATGACGCTATTTGGTGCTATGTTCCTGACCATCGAATTAGATGAAACTACTGACTGTTAGTAAGGTGTTTGTTTTATTTTCAAATTTCTAATTATAAAATTGTGATAATTTTAAAATTACTATATTTTCATAAACATAGGTGTGGAGATTGAAGTTAAAGAATATCGAAGATTTCAAAGGTCTTCGGCTATTTGTATTATTCCATTAAAATTAACATAGTAAAACGAAAAACACAGTTTCCGTCAAGTTGATTAGATTTGGACATGTCTTATATTTGAGTACATATTTTCCAAATTTAAATTTTAGTAACTTTTAGGCCCTATTTTTTTTGTAGATTTCTGATAAGGTACCATACAGTAGTTACTTACCACGCCATTACTGAACTTCCTGACGACACATGGTAGTTTAGCAGTACCTCCTATTTGGGCCACCACCACGCTAGAATTTTCAGTAGCAAAGACAGCACCACGGTCTACGGTAGAAGTTTTACCAGCTGAATGGTCTTTGCTACGGTGAGTTTCATAACTTCTTTTGGATCTCTCAGAAACGGTTGTGTCTGCAACAATAAACATATGAAGAACAAAGAGGAAAACTACTTTTTTACAAAATTTTGAAGACTATATTCTATTCAAAGAATGAAGGCTTTCGCAAACAGTATTAATCAAACTGATTGAGATTTTCGAATTCATAAATTGCTGTCCGATAGTATTTTTAAGTGTCCTAAGCGATTGCTTATCAATGTGGTGAACCAACTATCATTAAAAGATAACAGTAGAGCGCAGATTAGAAGCCTAAAATCATTGATAGTCTGTTAAATTAGTTTAATGCCCAGTTTGTCAGAAAGTAAACAAGTAATTTAAAACTTTCAGTTAATAAAAAAATTAATCAACGTTACAAAAAATACAGTACACTTACACATTTAGTATACAGTCTGGTACGGCCAAAGGAATAAAGTCAGTACCTAAATTATTGTGCAAATTTACAAACAATCCCGATGGACGTCAATTTTTGATTAAAAAATGTTTGTGTTTTGTTTCTTTAACGTCGGCCTATTTCCGCGGCTATGGCAAATTACCGACGCCAGGGAGCAGTTTCACCTCACTATCCTGGAAATTTTGCCGAACCCCAGACTTTCTGTAAGGACGGTAGAGATATTTAACGTGCCCAACATCGTATCTTCACGGGAACCACGGATTTACGCCCCCTCCGAAGAGCGGAAAGTGCAGACATTCAACTTGCTCAAATATAATGCCAGAACCTCGGTTGATGTTAATGTTACAGTTTGTACTGAAAAAGTGAAAGGAGAACCCTGGGATCGAACCCGGTACCCTTCGGTTCAGAGGCACACGTTCTTACCCCTGAACCACCGAGCTCTGATTAAAAAGAGACACTATGCAAGTGAAATCTTCACACCTGCATTCCACCTCCTTCTGGTGACAGATGCAACGCCCAAAATCCGCTAAATCGCGTTTTTAGTTCTGTATATCACACTTTTTACATATTTCCATGAGGAGAAGTCTAACAGTTTAAGATCTACCAGGAGAACAGAGCGAAAACACCCTTTTACTGTCAAGGTCACCAGACATGGAACATCTTTTGTTCCGAGGACTTTCAAGTTTTGGAATTCCTTGCCGGCGCATGTTTTTCCTTCTCCTCCGAACCTCCAAACCTTCAAGTCCAGAATTAACAAGTTGCCTCTTTTCTCCTTGTCAACACCCACGGTACGATAGTATTTAGGCTGCGAGGCGTCGTGGTGTGTTGTTAAAAAAGATATTGAAAAATCCAATCAATCGAGATTAGGTTTTCTTTAATTTGTTTAATTCTCTCTGGTGTTATATTCCTTTTCTTTCTTACTTTATATTGTGGATTATGTTCTTCGGCATCTAGTATTTCCTCAGTTTGTCCCCAATGATCACCAAGATGCAAACTAACAGTTGAAAACCTAAACTTGAAACCTGAAACTTGAAAACTTGAAACTCTAAAACTTGTCTTTTCGCAGGGATTAATAAATTTTTCTCGAAGTAAGAATGATGAACTTGTAGAACTTGAAACTGGAGAACTTCTAACTTGAGAACTTGTCATATTTTTGCTATGCAATAGTTTTTGTTTACTTCAAAGCCGAAGGGGAAGGGGTCAAACGTATAAGAGAGACCGCTCATTGGATACTTGAACGCCAAACTCTATTAGAAAGCTTGTGATTGGTTACCTACCGGGTGACGTTGCTTAATGCGATTTTAATGGGCAATGCGAAGATCGGTTGCCAATAATTAAAAGAAAGCTTTGCGGTTTTATCAGAATATTAGTTTATAGTTAGATATTTCCCTTCTCCGAAAATATAAATGCTGTTTTTACAGAAGGTAGGAATTTTTGAGTAATGCATTCTGGTTAATCTGCTTACGACTTTGTGCTTAAATATATATATCCAGAAGCAAATGCGCTTTTTAGTAACTTTATATTCTTATTTAATCTGGGTTTTACAAAAGGTTAGGATGGCTTCCTAGTCACAAAATAGGGTACGATTGCAGCTAGTTATTATAGATGAATGCAATCGTATTTGATGTGTAGACAATAGTGTTGATCTCTCATCAAAAGCAGAAGAATTTAAATGATTTGTTGGAAAGATATTATGGTCTTCCAACATAACTGACAACTATTGTCATGCGGTTACAATCACGCAGCAAGTTGCTTAAGCGTTTTAAACAAAATTTACATTGCCAACTATGAAGAATGTTGATAACTTTGGATGTCTTCTTTTTAATCGATACCGCACAAAAAGGACACTGAAATTGTTTTTGCTTGCTTCTCATTATCAAGAATGAAACGCGAGATAAATGCAGGATCAACAAGAGGCCATTATTCAATATTGTAACCATCCAAGAACGCATACATAAGAGACAGCATAATTATCAGAGGGCACCTTGAAGTCAGCATAGTAGAGGACACCTTCGGAACGACGCAGTGTAGTTAGACTAAACCGTGGAAGCTTAGTCAGCAAGACCGCAGGTCATCTCTAAAAGACAATAGAGCCACTCCCGAGTGGATAAGTTAATAATAGACTGCCCGCCTTCAGCGAGCGGTTCTTTCCTGTTTCTAGAGTTTTACTCTGCACATTGCGTGCTATATTATTATATCACACTTACGTTGCTATTTAATTATTTTATTCTCCTATATTTTATGTCTTATGTATTAATTGTGTAATCAATCAATAAATTTGTTAAAAAAATCAATACGTCTTAATCATAAAGTTAAGTCTGGATTAGTTATTAGTTTTTTAAGGGTGGTAGCGAAGTTCCTCAGTCTAATGAATCCTTTTTTTATTGTTAATTTTTGCAAGTAGGTCAGAGCGTTTGCGAATGGAGAATGAAGAGATAATTTTTTAATCTAAAATCAACATGTTTCGGGAATTTCCCATTTTTTAACCACACTGTATATATTTATAATAATATATTTGTTCCAAAACTATACAATCTGCTTTACGAAAAAAAAAACTGTTGCTTGCTAAGTTATTTAGTATATACAAAGTCCAAGGACCGCTGAGCGTTTGCTTACTTGTAAATGAAAGTCGCATTGGAGGCACAATGCCACCACATAACAAGTAGAACGAGTGAATTTGAAGGTCTGTTGCTTGCTGAAAAAATGTTTCAGGCTTTTAGTGGTCGAGTATACTGGTTAAATATTCATTGGAGTAACAGCTATGTCAGTTTTTGCCAGTGGACATCGAAGCGTGTGTTTTGATACTCTCCAAAAGCTTCTAATGAGACCTCTCCAGTTAACAGTTCATGCTCTAAATCACTTGAAATTTTCAACAGTACATGTGTAAGCTGCATAATGACTTCTCTTTGACCATAAAACGGTAATATATACTTGCGATACTGAAATGTTGAAATTTATTTTAATGTGCATAAAAACCCTTTCACTTAATATCGTTTTGTTTTTTTACGACCCTAAATTTTCATAGAGATTTATTTTTAGACAAGATAATTGAGTAGTTGTGTGACACTTAATAACGTTGTTTTATTGACAGATGGTGTGCTACTTATAAATTTAAATGTGTAGCTTAATGGAAAAATAAGTTATTAAATTTCAAATAACTTTCATAATTTACCGGCATAGCACACTTAACACGGCTGACCCCGTTATGTTCATGATTGGAACCTGTGGTGAGCACTGATAATCACACTTGGAGAACCCAAATCACCACAACACCTTTTTAAAAAACCTACCGATCGTTTCACTAACGAAATTAGCATCATCGGAGGATGAATAATTCTAAATATCTCATATCCACAACTATTTCTATTCTTCTACAGATGGTCGATCACTAACAATTTAGGGAGGTTCAACGACACCAAAAATTAACATATTTCGTTTGGCGGGAATATCTGTATTCTTTATGACCTATTGGATACCTATGCCGGTATTTATTTTAAATGTAATCTATCAGGGACTGTCCATAAGCGGAGCGAGATTCATACATTTTTTGTTATTACTATATTTAGCAATATACAGGGTGATTCGCATAAGGACCGACATAGAGCAGGGGCATGTAGGGGAACCCATAATATTGTGATCTGACGCAACTTACCTCTGTACTAAGTTGCTCACCTGAGAAGTTTTAGGCCTTTAAAATGGGGTTTCTAATTTCGAAAAGTATCAATATCTCAGTTATGCTTGAACTTAAAAGAACTAAATTTGGTACACGTTTTGAGTATACCAAGAGTAATAATCGACAGTAATGAGAATTTAACTGAAGCATTTAAAGGGTTGATAAGGAATAATACATCCTTAAATTGTGGCACAATGTTCTACCTATTGGCGGATTTAAAAAATTATTCGTTTTGTGGGGAACTTAATTCTAAAACTTTTATTACTCTTATTAATTTTTAAAAAACTTTGTCGTTTTTAACAAAATACCGAACAAGTAAGTACATGTATTAGAGCTGTGTTATTTAAAATCATTGGAAATTCAAACTTTGACTATGAAATTTAACGTCAGACTTGACAATCAGGAAAATAAGTCAATTTATTTTAGTAATATTTGCTGAGTGCTGTGAAAATGGCCAGGAAGTTTTCATTTAGCGAACAAGTTGACATGCTATTATTGTTAGGTTTCTGTGAAGGAAACTCCAAAGGAAGTGTTAAAGAATATCGGACATGATTACCTAATGGTGTAATCCCTCATTGAGAAACATTTTCCAATGTTGAAAGACGGGCTCGAGAAACAGGCAAGTGTTTCGGTAGCACTCGAGAACGTGCTACTGCCACCAGGGCACAAGACGAAGAAATTATTTTGAATACAATTTAAGATGACCCACATATTAGTACTAGAAATCTATCTCGACAAACTGGTATATCGAAAACCCTTTAAAATGCTTCAACTGAATTTTTATTACTGTCGGTTATTGCTCTTGGTACGCTCAAAACGTGTACCAAATTTAGTTTTTCTAAGTGCAGGCATAACTGAGATATTAGTTGTTTTTTTTTGAAATTAGAAACCCCACTTTGAAGGGCTATAACTTCTCCGGGATGCAACTTAGTAAAGAAGTAAGTGGCATTAAATTACAATATTTTGGTTCCTCTATATGCCCATGCCCTGTGTCGGTTCTTATGCGAAACACCATGTATATATACTTTCGAAGGCGCTTACTAGCCCTGGTTGTTTAACATTGTTTTATTAATTTTAGATTCTCCTCATTAACGTGGTGATAATTATCACAAATATGTCGGGCGAAGGAAGATCTATCGATAATACCGTATCTTAATTGTGCTAAATGTTCTCTGGAACCAATTCCAATAAATATTTTTGTTTGTCCGACGTATTTAAGATCATCTATTTACCATTTGAACCTCGAATTCCCAGAGATCTGAGAGCATTTTTAAAAAGCCAATTTGCAACTAATAATTTCGATGACAAATACTTTTGAAAACTTGCTGGTAACCCAAAAGACAAGGACAGTATGGCCAAAATGTTTGTAATTTATAAGACAAGTTGTAAAGATTGTAATCTTAAATATGCCGGACAAACAAAGAGATCTATCGGAATTAGATTTAAAGAACATTTGGCACAATTGAGAAACGATACTATAGATAGATCTTCCGTCGCGCGGCATATTTGGGATAATAATCACCAATTTAATAAGGAGATGTTAAAATTTTAAAACCAGGACAGCTAAACGCTTTCGAATATATATATATATATATATATATATATATATATATATATATATATATATATATATATATATATATATATATATATACTTTCGAAGGTGATCTCGCTCCGCCGCCTAATGGTAGTTTCCTGATAGACAGACACTTCCGGCAAACGAAATATGTTAATTTTTGGTATCGTTGAACCTCCCTAAATCGTTAGTGACCGATACCTGCAGAAGAATGTAAATAGACCTGAGGATATAAAATATTTATCAATATTTATCTTCTGATGACGCTAACTTGGTTAGTGAAACGATCGTCAGGTTTTTTTTAATGTGTTGTGGTGATTTGGTTTCTCCAAGTGTGCTTACCATTTATGTGACGCTTGTGGACAATAACGGTATGTTTTAGTCGAAAACTACAATCGCTTCTAATAAATTGTAATCTTAGACATAAAATCCAAGATTATAATTTACCGGAAACAGTGTAAACAATGTATTATTGTATTAGTCAGAGCGGGCAAGTAGATTTTTAATCGGAGGTTGGGAACATCAAGAAAGATCCAAGTTTTCAACTTCATTAAGTAAAGATTGGAACCTGTGTTGAGCACTGATAAGTACACTTGGAAAACACAAAAGGTACAGAAGACATTATTTCGAAACCATTTTTTTTTGTCTATCGGTCGGTCGGTCTGTCGACCTATACGTCTGTCTGCTAGTAGGCATGATGACTTTCTAACGAATTGAAATATCGTCTTCCAATATAATATACACTCAACTGCTGAGCAACGAACGGTTTGGATTGTTTTGGGGTAAAACCGTTCCAGAAGGTAAGGAAGAAATGAGGGGTGATTTGGTGAGAATTTATGTTTTGGTTAAAACTCGAGTAACATAACGATTCAGGGCTTGTGTATTTGAAAATCTTCAATTTCATTACCCATCTAATATTCTGTGATGATATTTAAGTAGGGGTTGAATGTTGTGGGGACAGGGGGTGAATATGTATTTTGTTTTGAAATAATATTACATTAGATTATTAGGTGTACGTAGAATTTAGTTCCTCCTCTTATTTTTCATTGAGAAATTCACAATTAGACATAAAATTAGTTGGGGTAATGGCCTGTATTTAGCACTTGTGTGGTGGCACAAGAGTAACAGATTAGCAAAATAAGTCTGAAAGTTCAAATCGCGGAGAAAAAAGTTCTAGGCAAGGATCTTTTCCTGGTTATCTGATGGTGACCTTTGATTTTATTTTGACGATGACTTTCAAGGTAAACTTGGTTATGGTTACCAGAATACCAATATTTTCTTTGTGGGCAAGTCATGGACCCCAAGTTTATTAGTTTTTTGAGGACAGTAAATTATCATAGCTATGTGAAAGTTATGATTTAATTTGCATTACTATTGTTTATTAACTACCTTAATTAGCACAGCAACAATGATTATTTTGATTAATCATTTAAAAATGTTGTACAATAAAGTCAATTTATACAGAATTTTCATCTTAAAATTAGGCGGGGTTATACCTCGTTTATTTTATCAGAAATGTTAGGAAACACCCTGTATATATGTAGACTATGAAAACAAATGATTAAACTACTGGGTTTCGACCCACCCAAAATGTTTTTGGTAGCCCTACAAACCCAAACAATAATATATCAGGTTATAAATAAACTAAACAAATTTGATACACCGAACCCATTACCCGATAGTGAGTATGTCAAACAATATGTTATGTTTTGCTCCATCGTTTTATCATAACCATATCTAAACTTCACACAGCATAATAGATCACCTGAGGGACTCCTATTCAGTTAATATTTGTAAGGCAAACTTTAAGTCATATGGATATAGATGACGCGTCGTACGTTATAACAAAACTGAGCAAAATGAAAATGAGCGGGTGAGCTCTTCGAGGTGGAAGTTCCTTATCCCGTTGGAGATTAAACAAGTGAATGTTTATCCTGCTGCTGTATGCTCTAGCGTTTGTTAGTTTCTAGCTTCATACTGCAAATGACTGCAGGCTAAACTCTCATGTTCGCTATTTGCTCTGTCGGAAATGCAGATCGTTTTAAAATGTAATGATATGGTGACTTGTACATGGAATTGAACTTCGCATTATTACAGGCGATCTAAATTCCTACATTTAGTATTTTGCTAAAGCCACTTGTACAGTGTCTGGATTTCGTTCTTTTTGAAATGTATCTCGCGGTGATGGGTAGATATAGAAAACTGCGGCCTTCACAACGCTATTCTACTTTTTATGAAGATAACGATGACAAAATAAAATCTGACATGGCTTTTTTAAGCTATAAGGTGATTTTTAAAATTTTTCGTTTTTAGACGCCCTATATATTTCTTTATGTGATAACATGACGAAACTGTTAAGTGTATACTTGGAGAACCCCAAATCACCACAACACATATATTTTAAAAAGACCTAACGATCGTTTCGCGAACAAATGTTGGCATCATCAGAGGGTGAAAATTCTAAACTAAATTATTACTACACCTACACTTATGTAATTCTCAGGTAGACTAAGAAAACGAAGGTAAACGGAGACGCAGCGTTTATCTTTTGTATCTATATTGAACGGACAAGGTTGACGACCTGCCTTAATTTTCTACTAAACAAATTTATGAGATTTTATCTCATTTTAGAGGATAATGGGCTTGAAAGCAACGTGCCAAGTTATTTAAGGAGCTCCCGTTTTTTATTGACATATAATGGAATACCGGAACTCGTGATGACCACCGACAACTAAATCTGGGGACAGCGGATGAATATTCTAAAGTTATAAGTATTTATATTGATTTCTTGGATATACCAAAACACGAAAGGGTTTTTATCTAAATCCCGGTCACAACGTAGTGCGTTGCAATAGTGTAGACCGGGAGAGGTTTTTCAGCATACTTTATTATTCTGTCTGACAAATTAGGCGTGTTTCTCTGCTCAAATGCAAAGTGAAAATAAAGGGCTTGAAACAAAAGGTGGCGCGCGGTTTAATGACGTGTTATTCTTAATCGATTTGGAAATATATATGCTCTCATACGCATCAAGCATAGTTTGATGTCTAACATTTTTGACAAGTTTCAGATTTTTCCTTGGTGGTGATTATTATCCCATATATGAAGGGCCACACAAGATTTGTCTACCGTACCATATCGTAAATGTGCGAAATGTTCGCGATATCTAATGGATATGTTCCTTTTGATCTGACCCACACATTTAAGATCATCTTTTGTTTTATACAAAGGCTAATTAGAGTTAATTATTTTTTGCAACCGTCATCACTTACACTGTTCAATTTTAAAGACTGTTCCAAATACTCCAAAGTTTGTTTTGTGGCTACACTGGGAAACAATGATGCCACATCAAATGATATCAAAATATCACCTTCCAGTAATTTTACATCTTTAACCTTATTAATGAACTCAAATGATTTTGGGACCGATCCACTTTTCTGTTTAATATGTAGGTTTTTTAACTCATTTGACAGCCACCTCGCTGAATTATATGTCGGAAAATCTATAGCCGATATAATGGGTCTGATTGATTTTCCCGGTTTATGAATTTTGTCTGGATAAATAAATTGAATGTTCTCCTATCTGAGGATGCCGTAAAGCGGCGAAACCGGACACAGGAGAAAAAATAAGCAATTGCTTAGCCAAAGAAAAAGTCTCTGTTTAGTATGGAAGGGTTTCACTAAATAAGGGCAGCAACGATGGATGAACCAGCTATATTTACTATCTGCAATGAAACTAAAAGAACTAACGAAAATTAATTATTTCAAAAGTGTATTAATTACTTGATTTTGATAAATTACCAAATAAAATGAAACCTCTAGGTTTAGTTCAGATTTAACACAAATCTACAGTAATGTAACCATGACTAATTTTAGGAGATTCCATTCATTTCACAATTCCAACAGTGTAACTGGAAATAAAGAACAAAACCTTCATTATGTCAAAGCGTATAAAAGCAAAGATAATTTCTACTGATATATGAAACTCAAGGGAATAATGAGGCACAGCCTGAGCGGGGATGATTTCAGAATTTTCTAATGCACGTCATTAAAACCCGTGCCACCGACGCTGGAAATTAAATAGTACAAACTAATGGAGCGAGGTTTCTTTACTTCCTTTTACAGGAGGATAACGAGGAATATAAACCCTGATATCATATTTCTAACAGTATTGTGTCTCAGTTCCACAGTAATATTGTATGCTCAAGAACAGCATGTTCTACTAATGTAAGTCAGTTTTTACTGAAAAACGATTTACTTTTGGATAGATTAAGTTTGTATTTCTTACCGATTCAAGACACGTTTGAAACACACTAGTGAAAATTACATTTTGAAAACACAAAACATCACAACATATCCTTTAAATGCCTTAAAGGTCTTTAAAACATGTACTGTGATTCCCCAAGTATACTTATGCTCATCAGAGATTCCAATCTTCACTTAGAGACACTAATAAGTACACTTGGAAAACCCAATTTACCAAAACACATATTATTGCATTTTTGCATTTTTCATCGAATTATAATGCATGTTTGTGAGAAAAGAAATTCGGAACGCAGCAAGTGCGTTATGGTAGCGATTTTTTATTAAATGCTTCAAATTTGCACTTTGCTATTAATCTATAAGGTTCGTTGGTCAAGAAACTAGTTTTTCGGGAACATTTTAAGTATACTTTCGGACATTTTTGTACATTTTCAAAAATTAAAGTTATTTTGAGGAAACATGGTACATTTTTTCTACTATATAGGTTATACTGGTAACTAAATTTGATGCCTGCTTGTTTAAAAAAAAAACACATATTTGGTATTAAAAACATTTTAATGAAAATTCACTACCATAACGCATTTGCTGCGTCCAGACTTTTTTGTTATGGACCCGATTAAAGTTTTATCGCTCCGTATCAAGAACAAGAAAAAAATCATGTTTCCATTTGAAAAAAATTTGTAAGCATATAGCAACGAAATGGTTTACGGTAGAAAAGACTAAATCTCTCCAGTTTGTAGCACAAAATGTCGAGAAAACTTTTGTTCAAATATTTTCATTAATAACGAATAGTTATCTCAACAAATACAAATATCTTTCATAAATTTTACTAACCCTATATATATATATATATATATATATATATATATATATATATATATATATATATATATATATATATATATATATATATATATATATATATATATATATATATATATGAACATGCGCTGCTCCATGAATTTAAGAAATCGGGGAACGGTTACGATTGGGAGAAATATAATATATAAACATGTAAAAAATTGAAACTGACCCCGGATATGGGTTCTAAGGGTCCTAGTTCGCGCTCATTTGCAAAAAAAATTTCAAAATTCAAAAGTCGGGATCTCCCCATTCGTGAATTTGTTCTAAGAAAATTCACTAAAAGGTTTAGAAACACCGTGGTGGCGATGGTCAGGTGCGGTAAACGCGACTATCTTGATTCCTGCGTGTCCGGGGAGATTTTCGCCAGCTCTGGCGTGGCCTGAGTGATATGAGCGTATCATCAAAACCGGGTGTTGATTTGCCTGAGCATCTGTCGGATCCGGATGAAATCGGACGGTACTTTAGTACATATGTACAGAAACAACGGACTGTAGCGAACTTGCTAATTATTACGGTAGCCATGTTCACAATACTGACAGCAGGTTCAATTTTGCTCTGGCAACCGTAGATGAAGTTAATAAAGCGCTTAATAGCATTAAATCTGACGCTTATGGTATTGACAGGATATCTGCGGCGATGATAAGGTACTATAGTCCATTCACATAATAAACTACTGTATTGTAACTAGTTATTTCCCATCCTCCTGGAAGACTTCAATAGGTATACCGCTGGCAAAAAGTTCGTTGTCGAGTGACTTTTCTGATCTTCGCATTGTCAGTATACCGCCCGTGCTCTCTAAGATCTTTGAAAAGGTTCTGTATAAGCGATTGTCCAGCTACGTTAATGATAACAATATACTGCCTCACACACAGTATGGCTTTAATACATCTGTGGCACTCATCAACGTTGTTGACAGTATAATGTCTGCAGTTGATGAGGGTAAGTATTCTCTTCTTGTGCTGCTTGACTACTCAAAGGCGTTCGATACTATAAATGACAGGCTCTTGTTGTCTAAGTTAAGATATTATGGTTTCTCTAATGATTCTCATAGACTGATCAAGTCTTATCTTGACAACCGCTCGCAGTTGATGTTTTCTAATCGCAGATGGTCTGATGGAGTGACCATTCTTTCGGGAGTACCACAGGGCTCCGTTTTGGGTTCTCTACTTTTCTGGTGTATACATCTAGCATACGGCAGTCTCTTGAGCACTATCGAGTTCAAGCCTTTGCTGACGATACACAGCTACAGTTTGATTTTGATAGCATAGATTCTCTTCGCGCGTCGGAGGTGATTAACTCCGAGCTGCTGCGGTTGAAAGGCCTTTCGGAGGGGCATCGCTTGAAACTTAATCCTCTTAAATCAAAAGTGATGATATTTGGTGGGAAGAGAGATGTGAGCACATCTGCGAACATGTTAAATATTATGATTGATGGTACCAGTCTTGATTTTATGCAGTCCTCCGTGAACTTCGGCATTATTCTCATTACATGTAAAAAGGCTGCTTCAGAGGAGCTTTATTTATTTGAAATTATTGTACAGTAACAGGCATATATTAAGCACACACTTACGTAAAAACCTTTGTGAAACACATGTTTAATTATTGTGATCTGGTTTACGGACATTGCATTGATGTGAGGGATAGGAATCGCATACAGGTAGTCCAGAATTCGTGTTTGAGATTTATATTTGGATTGCGTGGTAGGGATCATGTGTTACATACTTATACGGAGTTGGGTTGGAAAAGAATGGCTGATAGAAGAAAACTACATCTTAGAAAGTTTGTTTTGGCCGTGATTAATGGTCGCTCATCACGATTTTCTCTAAAGGAAAAATTATCCTACAGAGGTGAGGCTCATGACGTCAATATTCGGTGTCCATATTGGTTAATTGCTTTCCCAGCAATATGAGTGGTATAGATAATGCGAAAAATGTGAACAATATTTCTACTACTAATAATAGATTCTTAATTTGTAAAGGCTACTGCTTGCGATGTGAGTGTGGTTGGTGATATTGTATTGTAGTGGATCATATACCTGCTCACGTTGCACTATTGTATGAGGGAACCTTATGGTTGAGTAGATTAGCCAAGGACTAGACTTCGCCATGGGTTTCCACCTTAGCTTATCTTAGATTAGCTTGAGTTGTGCATTTTAATTAATTTGTAGTAATTTCTTGTTTTTTATTGTATTTAAAAAGGCCATTAATAATAATAATAATAATAATAAATTATATATATATATATATATATATATATATATATATATATATATATATATATATATATATATATATATATATATATATATATATATATATATATGACTGTGTTTGTGTGTACCATAAGATTTGGACCAGCATGTAGTTACGGTAAATATTTCAATTTTAGGTTTCTATCTGATCGGTGTAAGCTCCCTGAAATGACTTGAACTGTTTTCATTAGAGGGTAGGACAACTGCAAACTGTTCAGAAGTAAGTTCTTGATCGTTTACGTGTCTCCAATTAAACTATCCCTTTAATCAACTGTGTTTTGCTGAAATATTAACCGTGTATACATTTAGTTTATTTTGTCTTATACTTAGTGTGTATAACTAAATTAATACGTAGTTCACAAAGGATATAGAACTTGTAATTTAGAGACTAGAGAAGAGAATCATTGGCTTTTAATATGGGATATGTGGTACATATATTCATTTCACAAATTGCTTTGCAAATAAGCTCCCGCTTTTACCGTTGTAATATTATGAAATACGGATATTAGTTTAGAAATCTTATACTTTCCTCGGTAATAAATATACTGTTAAGTACTCGAGTTACTATATACTAACTTAATATTTCTAACTGAATTTCAGTTCATATGCGGGAGATTTTTGTCCGCATAACTAGCTGGTTAAGGGGTATTCTATAAAATATTAATATCTATTATATTTGAGAAGCATTCATGTAAAAATCTATAAATACACATTTGATAGATTCTATCGAAAACTGCTGGAAAAAAATCCTATTATCAGGAATATCAACTTTAGTTCAATTTTCATACAAAATTTTCATAAATGTATGTTTTTCTTTAATTTTTCAAGCCTAATCTTAAAACTCACTTTAAAGGAAGTCCGATTTACAAATATATATATATATATATATATATATATATATATATATATATATATATATATATATATATATATATATATAAATTTTTATAAATTAAACAAATTTTAACAATGGTTACATATTTAGACCAATATGACCAGTTGGTCAGCCGTGGTTTCTTATACATTTATACATTAGATAAGTCTTCCACGCATACTTAAAATTAAATGATTTATGGTATCCTGAAGAATGTCACCCTAACGCTTGCTGAATTCGGTTACTAAGGTGAACTGGGTTATTTGATGGTTGGGGTAAATTATCCAGTCGATTGCCAATCATATCCCATACATGCTGACTGGTCACAAGCCTGGGGAGCGAAAAGGCCATGGAAGCAGGGTCACATTTTTTTTCTTGTAAGAACCTTATGGTAACCCTTCCTGTATGAAGACTTGCGTTGTCTTGTTGGAAAAGGGGCTGAATGAGCTGTCCTAGGTAAGGAAGTGCAGCAGCCTGCAGTACGTATTATTTGCATTCAAATTTCTATCAATTAAAACTAAAGGTGACCTGCTACTCTGTGTTGTTGCACCCCATACCATCATCCTGCGTGTAACGGCCGTCTGCCACTCCACAGAAAATTCCAAATTTCTGCGTTCTCCACGTTATCGTCTTACTTTTTTGTGACCATCGATTCAATTAACCTTCCTAATTTTATCTGCTGTTACACCACTCAAGAGCAGCACGCCGTCAAGGTGTCAGTGGCAGACATAAAAATAGTCTATACGAACGAATTCCAAAAGCGTGTATTCTACGATATATCTATCTGCGATAGAGGCCCTTTGTTGTAAAACTCTCAACAAAGCATTTCCAATCGATCGTGTTGTGGAAACTCTGTCTTGTAAAGTCGCATCCCTCAAATGACGATCTTCTCATGCTGAAGTTACTCGAGGTCGTTCGGATCCATTGCAACGTTTATGGATTCCTTCTTCAGACCACCTCGCCCAACACTGTTTACACTGCATCCTATGCGGTCGACAATTTGTCTGATTGAAAAACCAGATTTTCACATTCCAACAATGCGCCGGGTTTCGAATTCACTTAAATGATTGCAGTTGTTTCGTAAAAGGCGCTTGGCAAAAGGGGTTATTAAGTTGAGCACAAATCGGTACAAAATATGGCTCCAAACTAAAGGAAAAGCAAATTTTTAGACATAATTTTTTAACAACACAAGATTTAGAAAATATGCCTGTATTGTTATTATTTCTTATCAGAGATAAAACAGAATAGTATAGAAAATGTCATTGCAATCGGTCGACTCTTTCTGGGCGTTCTGATTTTTTTTGAAAATCATTATTCTTATGTGCAACCTGATTTGTGAGGCTTCTAAGCCATCTAGAGTTCCGGTTTGTTCATTACACTGGAAAATTCTTTTCGGAGGCTGAGTTTGATGGCCAGTTCTGAAAGTCAAGTTTTGCTAAGGAAAATTTTAAATTTTCCCTTCGAAAATTCCATATCTTTGAAAATCGTTAATTTATTTATACGAAGCCTCACCGATATATACCAATTAAACTACAGAGGCAATGCTCCAAAATTTAATTTTGGTGAATAGATATATTCCATGTTTTTCCGAAATTAAATTTAACATAAATGTCGCTAATAATATTCATTGTTTTTAGAAAGGGACATTACTGTGCACTGTGGATTAAGTTTTAAGTAGAATGAACAAAAATGGATATATTAAGTAATCTAATCGGTGACATTAGTGTTTCTTATTAACACAATGTCACATGAGTGACATATTAATCTGAGAGCAAAAATACAGATGCTCGAAGTGAAATGTCTACAAAAATCAGCTACGTAAGGTTACCACGTGTATGTGTGCAGAGAAAGGGATAACATGGGAAGGTTGACTATCATCCACAGACTAACTTTAACATAAATACTTTAAAGCAACACCAATGACATGTTTAGAAGGTAGGCTGCGTTATCTATTACGAAATTTCACTACGATAACCAACTTGCTGAGTCTAGATTTTAAGTTTATGTATTTTATGTGAAAAATGATAATAACGTTAATCACTCATAACCAAACTTTCTGAAAGCATTACATCATCTATCTCTAGGAACACCGTTAACTATAAAAATGCAAAGTAATAAGAGGCAATCATCTATGAAATATTAAATTATGATTAGAAAAGAGTTCCATCATCGTAAATGATGTTTGGAGAACGATATGAAAAATGTTTATATAGTAACCCTATTCATTATAACGTTACACCCTACGTTTAGAGCAAATTCCCATTTATATGGAAATTAGTAGCCATATACAAGTGCATCATTTTAAAGTATCGCTTCTCAAATGTGTACATACTTCACTTGAAGGCTTATAATGTTGGAATGGCTAGTAAAACAAATACTTCGTTAATAAAAGTTCCCAGCGGAATTAAATTTCTCTGCATCATGTTTGGGTTTTGCGCCCCATGTAGGGCAACTGTTTCATTTTATCTCTTAGCAAATATAGTGGATACAGTAGCAGTAAGACTCACTTTAATTTACTGGTTACATAATAGTGCAGAGCTCTCTTTATGTGTACTCTAGAAATGTAGTGAATTATTTGAGTGTATATTAATTCCGGTTAGATACAAACTATATAAACTATTTACATGTAGAGTGAATTCTGTGTTTGTGTTCGCAGTTGAAACATGACAAGGAACATCGATATGCATTGCTATCATGAGAAGAACGTAACCGTCAACAACATTTTATGCTGAACATTTCATTTATTCGGCTTTTAGTGAGAATTCACTAATGTGGGTATCGATGGTAAGACTTTCGGAAAATGTCTTTGAATTGGCGCGAATTAGGGCGCCTGGAACCCATATTGCATTTAAGGCAAGCACAAGTTCTAAATTTATTTGTTATAAAATGCATTATACCAAGTAATTCGATAAAATATTATATATATATATATATATATATATATATATATATATATATATATATATATATATATATATATATATATATATATAGATAGATAGATAGATAGATAGATAGATAGATAGATAGCAAAGCAAACCACCTAATCATAAACCATGATAAAACATCGTTCGTTGAGTTCAGGAGTTGCCACCGACTGCCTCTCATTCTGCAGCTTGAGGATGGTATGCACTGCTGTGCTACGGAGGGAAGGTTCCTTGGGGTCATGGTTGATCGGTACTTGTTCTGGAAGTCGCATGTTAATTATATCTGTGGCAGGCTTAAATCTGCCTATTTTATGATATATAATCTTAAGAACTCTCTAAGTGACGTACATTTGCTTTCTGTCTATTATTCAGAGGTGCATCCATTGCTGTCATACGGCATTGTTGTATGGAGTCAGTCCATAGATGTTAACAGGGTTTTCGTGCATCAGAAGAGAATACTGAGGGTAGTTCTTGATAAACACAACCTCGAGAGTCATCCCGAGAACTTTTTAAGAAAAAGGAAACTAAGACCTTGGCAGAAATTTACCTTTATAAGGTACTAAGTTTCATTGATAGCAAGAAACATATGTTGCCAAGACATTCAGAAAATCACGCGTATTCCACTAGGCACTGCAGTCACATTAAATCAAACCATTTTCAAAGAATGGCGTACAAGAAATCCCCTGTGTATGCGGGTAGTGTTTTGTACAATTTGCCTCCGGAAAGTGTAAAATCCACTGGAAGTATAAGCACCTTTAAGTCCGGTTTAAAAAAATGTTTAAGTGAGAGATCATTTTATACGGTCGATGGGTTTGTTTCGTGCTCTGTGAGACAAATGACTTAGTTGGAATTTCTTTTATGTTTTTGTACTTGATTGTTTTGTTGCTCACTATTGTAGATAAATATTTCTATTATATTTCAGTGTATATAAGTGTATGCAAATGTTTGTATCTCACTGTTTTAAGCGTTGTGTCTTTTTCGCATTGTGCACTTTTATCTTTTTGTTTTTTCTTTGTAACTAAACAGCATAATTGTTTTTATATTATTACTGTATTCTATATTATATGTTCATGTTATATTATTTATATCTATTGTGACGAGCTTATCCATGTATTGTGGCAAGAAAGCGAAAATAAATTATCTATCTATTATCTATCTATTATCTATATATATATATATATATATATATATATATATATATATATATATATATATATATATATATATATATATATATAGCGGCGCATTTTTCGGTAAAGCTAAATATTAATGTTAATAAAAAAAATGTAATTACAAAGATTATAGAGAATCACATGCTGCACGTTCTAAAATGCACGTTCTGTTTGTGAGTATACAGGTGTCCCATATTTGCAAAACAAAGCAAACTTCATTCTTTTTAAATGGAACAACTGTACATTATTTCATTTTTGGACTTATTTTCTAATTTTTAGTCTAATTTGAAGTAGTATATTTTTCGCTACAGTGCTTTGTTTTAAAGATATTTCGAATTTTATTTTTAAAATTCACCTGCAGCTTCTAAATGTCTTTATTTTACCGATTATTAAACTTAGAAACTCCACTTTGGAATGGTGTTCGTCCATAGATGACATCAGATAAACGATGTGTTTTCTCATAGAGAGTGTTCGTAAATAGCGATTAAATTTGGGCAGATTCTAATAAAAACTCTATTTTTTTCAAATGGAACACCTGTATTTTATGTTGTAAAAAGCAAGGCCTCATCTTTGGCTTCAACTTTTGTTGGGTACTTACGATGTTAAAAACTGCTAGTTTTTATATTATTGACAATTATACTCACATGCCATGATTTATAAAAGCAATACGAGGTAAAATAGTAGGTTATTGATAAATGATAGGTTATTGATAAATGACAGATCCCACATTGTTGATTAATTAAATAATCACTGTCTGTTTATTGCTATATCAGTAGCTGCTAGTAAAGTTCATGTAAAAAGTCAAAAATGCATTTTTCTTTAGAAGAATTAACCGGTATGCTTTGGGTTTTGGGAGAATGTTTAAGAAATTGTCTATTAGCCAATAGAGTGTATCACCAGTTTCCTGAACGAATGGAACCCACCAGGACATCGCTTAAGAGACTAATGGAGCGGGTTAATAGAACTGCTTCTGTTAAGCACAAGTCACACAAAAAAACAAAACAATTACCACTGAGCACAATGAATTGAATCTGTTGCTCACAGGTTTATGGAACTACACGGTGAATCCCAGATTGTTGCTCTACACATATCCAAATCATTCGACCAGGTCTGGCACGCAGCTCTGCTTAATAAACTTCCGGCCTATGGCCCACCACCAAAACTCTGTACCTGGACACCAAATTTCCCCTCCAACCGGAGCATTTTTGTTGTCGTGGTCGGCCATTCCTCTAAACTGTATCCAATTAATGCAGGGGTTCCTCAAGGTTCAGCTTTAGCCCCTACTTTGCTTCTTCTCCATATCAATGACCTCCTCTCTAGCACATCCAACCCAGTTCACAGTTACGCAGATGACCGCACGCGCTCCACTCAAATATACGATATCCTAAGCCTGTCTCTTTAGCCCAATTAGATGAGGATCGCAAGAGATACACCAGCCCTAAACCCATCACAATGAACAACAAAGTTATTCAAAGTAATGAGTCCTTTTCACTTGTTGGCATTTCTGTGGGTTTAAATCTCAATTGGCACCAACATGTCACATAAATTGCAGAAGCGGCTGCTAAGAAATTAGGTTTCCTCTTCCGGGCTCCTAAATACTTTTTACCAGGTAATCTCTATACCTTGTATACTTCGCACTCGAATACTGCACCCACATCTAGGGTGTCCCTGCCGCTTCTACACTCGCTAACCTGGACTCCATTCAGAAGAGAGCTATACGTCTCATCGGTGACCCTACCCTCACCCAAAGGCTGCCATCCCTTGCCCACCGACGTGCCATTGGTGACCTCTCTCTCTCTTTTATAGATATCTGCACGGGCACTGCTCGGATGAGCTTTCTTCCATAGTTCCTCCACCTGCTGCCCCCAACAAATTTACCAGGGGAACAGAGCGAATGCACCCTTTTACTGTCAAGGTCACCACACATAGAGCATCTTGTTATGCCTGCTCTTTTGTCCCGAGGACTTCCAAGTTGTGGAATTCCTTGCCGGAACATGTTTTTCCTTCTCCTCCGAACCTCCAAACATTCAAGTCCATAATTAACAAGTTGCCTCTTTCCTCCTTGTCGACACCCACTGTACGATAGTATTTAGGCTGTAAGCCCTTGTGATGTGTTGTTTAAATTTAAACAATCTACCAAATTTGAACTCAATTGGTTCAGTAAATCTTTTTCGTAAACAAAAAATTTATAATCTACGACATACCCTGAAATTACGTCGCAGTGGATGTCTATAATGTTAGACAGATATATCCGAGTTCCGCTGCCTTAGCAAATAAAATATCCAAATTAAATTTTAAACTGACGGCTACGGTCACAATAAACAATCAGCGGGGTTGCCATTTGCCACAACTTTCATCTATTTGAAAATATCAGGAAAATGTGTAGAAAAAATAATAAGTTGTAATGCAGCCGATTTAAGCTGTTTAAAAGCAATCTAAAACCACATTTTATTATGTATAAATTTCAATTCCTATTCTTCACGATAATTAAAAGCCATCTCCCGCTTCCGGTTTAATCTGACAACTCTGCTATTCACATTTGTTGTTGTTATTCTGCTAAACAACAGTGACAAATGACAGCAGTCATGGGAGAAGCTTGTGGACCGTGTGTATAACTTCTAAATCGCTGCAGTTAATACAAATAGGTAGTAAAAGTAAGTAATACATTAAACTTCTAATTCTGACTTCCAACAATGCCTTTTGCCGTCGACTGTAATATATTATTTATTATTTATTCATTGATAAAAATTATACAGTATACATATACAACAAGTCTGAGACTTGTGGTGTACATTTACATAATTTTAAAAGATATCTAAAGCAATGTGACAGTTATATATCAAATTCAGCAAACTTCAAATTTTGACAAACCAGGTAAAAAAAATTCTTCACTTTTATTTCTTCAATCTAATGCTTCACTCATTGCCTTCATTTATGATAGATCTAAACCACTTCAATACACCATCTTAACTATCACTCTATCTCCACATACCATAATTTTATATAAGATCAAAACTGACATTAAACGTCAATCATTATTATTTCTCCATGATTCTAACATCCTATCAAATCAATAAGAATGTGGTAAATAAGCTTGTTAAACAGATTCAGATTCTTTATCATTGGATGTACTATATTACCAAACTAAAACAATGTTTTTTCAAGAAATATACCTCAAACTCATATACAGTAAGTATAATAGGTACTAATTGTTTTTCAGCGAATTAAAAAAAATCGCTGAGATCTGTGTTTATATATATCCGACCGATAACTCAAAAAATAATGGACCAATCATGATCAAATTTGGTGAGTACCTTCCTTTTGCAAGTGGCTTGGATAGGTTCGTTAGCCAGGCAGATTAGGTTTTCCCGGAAAATTTTGTGTTTTCTTTCTAAAAAAATTCACATCTCCGGAAATAACAAAGCAATGGCAACCAAAACACGTATTTGTATTATAAAGAGTGAACTCTGTCCCAACATTTATGTCTCTAGCTTTAAAGATAAAGAAGTTATGTGCAGTTAAAGAAACAAAATTTTGGAGTTTTCCTCAAAACGTCAAACTCGCAATTTTAAACGTCAAAATTAGCAAAGTTTAGGCAAAGAACGTGAAACAAATACGAATTTTGAAAAGAAAATGTTCTGCAAGAGTGTTCTGCAAACCCTTAAGTTTCAGATTCAACCGTCATTGCCCTTCATTTTACTAAAATATTTACAAAAAATTCATTTCAAATAGACTCTTTCTCTGATGCTCGGTTTAATTAAGTTGATGCTTTCGCTGTAGGTTTAGTGAAGTGTATGGTTTAACGGTCTATATATTTTTTAACTGATTTTCGTAGAACAAATTCGTTAATGCGTTTTTGCATTTTTTATCGAAATATGATGCGGGCGATATGCGTTTGTAAGAAAAAATCTGGACGCAGTAAGTGCGTTTTGGTAGCGAATTTTCGGTAAATTTGCAGTTTAGCTCCCGAACGCTTTTCAAAAAACTGTTTTCAGAAACTTGCCTAGGGTCCCCCCTGGATCCAAAAACTTCAGGAAAAATTTCTTGTTCACAACCCCCAAGGAAGTTACGGGACCAGGAGTGAGTAGGGGTGTATAACTTTTTTTAACTAATTTTCATAGAGCAAATTCGTTAATGCATCTTTGAATTTCTTTATCGAAATATGATGCGTTTGTAAGAAAAAAAGCGGGACGCAGTAAGTGCGTTTTGGTAGCGAATTTTCGGTAAATTTGCAGTTTAGCTCCCGAACGCTTTTCAAAACGAGCTTAAAAGCTATATTTTTCACATCTTGAAGCCATGTCCCCGTTAAACCCTGCTTACCCCGCACAGCATCCCTATCCCTCCAGGTGCCGTAACTTCCTCGGTGGGTAGGAACAAGAAATTTTTCCTGTGGTTTATGCAGCGAGGGTGGTTGTATGCACGCGAGGGGGATGGAAATTTCCCACGACGAAGCAGACACCCCCAATCACGCACCCCTGCCACAAGTCGAACGAGGGGGGTGCTTCGTCGTAGGAATTTCCCCCCTCGTGTGAATATAACCACCCTCGTTGCATAAACCACAAGAAAAACTTCTTGTTCATACCCCCAAGGAAGTTACGCGACCTGGGGCAAATAGAGGTGTGCTGTGCGGGGTAGGCAGGGTTTAATGGGGATATGGCTTCAAATAGGCAGCTTTCAAGCAGTTTTCTTCGCATTTTCTGCTCATATTTCCTTTTTACTACCTACTCCGCCCAGCACCTCTATTCACTCCCAGTCTCGTAACTTCCTTGGTGGGTGTAACAAAGAAATTTTTCTTGTGGTTTTTGCATCCAGGTGAGGTCCTAGTAATGTTTCTGAAAACCATTTTTTAAGCGTTCGGGAGATAATCTGCAAATTTACCGAATTTTCATTAAATCCTTCAAATTTCAATAACTCTGTTTGCTATTAACGTAAGCTTTGTTGGTTGTAAAACCAACATTTAAGTTTATTTTCGGAAAATTGGTGTATATTTTCAAACCATAAGTAATTTTGGTAAAATATAGTTCTTTGTTTCTACTACATAGGCTATACCGGTAATGAGATTGATGCCTGCTCGCATTTGCTATTAAAAACATTTTTATGAAAATTCACTTCCATAACACATTTGCTGCATCCAGACTTGTGAAAAATGTTTATATATTTTCAAACAATAAATTTATTTCGATGAAATATGGTACATTGTTTCTACTATATAGGCAACCAAGTTTGATGCCTGCTTTCATCAAAGAGAGACATTTGCCATTAAATTTTTTTTAAAAAAATTCGCTACCATAACGCACTTGCTGCGTCCCGAATTTTTTTTTATTTAAGCTTCTGTAGTCCATATAAAATTTTAAGTGAATAAAACTGCATAATATCGTAAACTAGTTCAAACAACAATTTTGCAGATGAGCGAGCTTACGGGTGGGTTTTAGGAAAAAAATTCAGAAACATGCACAAAAGCCCCCCTTGATGCACAAGCTGAAAGAAAAATTTCATGCAAACAACCTCGAAGAAAGTCACGGGACCAGGAGTGAATAGAGGTGATGCGCGGGGAAGAAGATAAAAAGGAAATGTGGGCGGAAATGCGACAAAACAGCTTAGTCGGAGCTCTATAAACTACCTTTCAGCCATTTTGCAGCTATACCTCCTTAAAATCCCGTTTACATCGCCCAGAGCCCCTATTCGCGCTATATCTCGTAACTATTTTGGGGGTTGTTCCTAAAAAATTTGTCTTGCTGCTTCTGCATTGAGGGTGGTTGTGGGCATGCAGAAGGGGAAGGAGAACCCCCTCGACGAAGAAGCAAACCAACATTCTCAAACAAATGCGACCATTTGAAAACAAAATATTGCGTCACATATGTGTAATAGGTTCTTACATCTATGTTTAAATTATTGCCTCATTTCATTTCTTTAAAATATTTGGCAAAAATGAATTTGCGATTGCTTTGTTTGTCAGTTTCACATAGTGAGTTACAATATTTTACCATTGCAAAAAGTATGGATGCGGCAATAGTAAATAAATGTTAGAAAGAGTGTGGGTGCAGTAAGTGTGTTACGGTAGCGAATTTTCGTAAAAATTATTCAAATGCGATAACTCAATTTCCTATTGAACTATAAACTTCAATTCTGATACATAGAACAACCTATATAAATGTAGCATCGGTACTAAATATTAAAATACCACAACATAATGAGCTTCACGTATAACTATTTTATTCTAGGTTTGTGTGTTTTTCCTTTATCTCCATACATTTTAAAACACCCCGACAAATATCTGACTCATCGGATGTAATACTAAGAACCAAGGAGACGCGTCAGGTAACTCTATTCCCAAGCGGAGACATCTGGAGGATGCAGGTAAGTGTTTACCATTATTAAATTTAAAATATAACATTAATCGTAGAAAATAAAGATACAAATAAGAGCTAAGTTAAAGTGGAATATATTGTCATAAAAATTATTTTGCTGTGTTATAATTTTTCCTTTATTTGCTTAAGCAGATTACAAGTAATGTATTTAGTACATTTTAATTCACACCATGACTGGGGTTAAAGTGTTTATAATTGTTTATTTATTTAAACACATAATTATTAGTGTTTACTTTTCGCACCCTATTTATCCAGAAAACGTGTTTATCCCAAGTTTGAGGCACACATTTTAGCAATAGGACAACCTCGTAGAGAAGCTTATGTGCTGGTAGTATTGGAATAATTTGTTCCTACGAAGTAAACACTTTAACACACTCTGTGATAACTATTTCGCCTAGAGCCCAGTCCCTTCGGTACAAGGGTCAATATTTACTAGGCAGATTACTAGATCATATTGCCCCGGCTCGCTTATGGTTACTTCGTTACTTCGTTACTCGATAATGGAATATTGAAATTGATTGCCGTTTGTTCGTCTTGTGGTGTTTTGGTCTAGTTAAGGACCCATTTTGTATTTGTAACTCCAAAACAATGCCAATAGTACCTACATCTTTTCATTTACATTCATTCAAAGTGTTTCCAAACATTAAATAAACTAAATATATAAAGCAAAGTCTCCATTACGCTGTAAATGCGATGTCACGTTGTCGTCATAATTACAACCATCTGTAACTAGCAAATCTTATTTAATTGTAGCTTTTGCACTTTATCAACTAAACCAAGGCTTTCACAAGTTTCCTTTTTGTTTTACCTTCCCCTTTTTTTCCAAGATGTGCCCTCCAAAAATTAGATATATTTTCAATTAATTTTGACTTTTTGCTTTCGTTAAGTAAGAATTTTTCATTTCTCACCGCTTCCAGCACAATTTTGGTCGTCTTTTCCTTTCCGCACCTGCCGTCTTTGTGATTTTAGTGAATTTTCGTCGCCTTAGGCGTCGACCTAATTTCAATGTAGTCTTGGACAAAAGTTATATTCGTACACGCTGTTAACTTTAGCAATAAATTTTAAAGCCATGAGATTTTTAAATATATAGTGAAGAAATCTTTCAAATGCATTCGCAAACCCTTACTTTCTATTTAAAATTTTGAGGGTTGCAACTGAGTGTCGAATATAGGGGTGAAGTTTTTACATTGCGTTAAATGTTCACTAATTTTATTTTGATTTTTTAGTGAATTTTCTTTAAAAAAATTCACTAATGAAGAGATCCCGATTTTTGAATTTTGAAAAAATTTCTTCAAATGAGCGCTAATTAAGCTCCCCAGAACACATATCCGGGGTCAGTTTCAATTTTTATATGTTTATATATATATATATATATATATATATATATATATATATATATATATATATATATATATATATATATATATATATATATATATATGTATCACACCGATAACAAAAAATAATGGGCCGATTTTGTTTAAATTTGGTGAATACATTCCTTTTGCAAATGGCTTGGATAAGTTCGTTAGCCAGGAAAATCTGCCAAGGTTTTCCCGGAAAAGTTTGTGTTTTTTTTTGAAAAAAATTTATATCTCCGGAATTAACAAAGTAAGGGCAACCAAATTTGGTACACGGGTTTATGTTCTTATATGCAAGTTACCTACCAAAATTTAGCCCTGTAGCTCAAAATACAAAAAAGTTATAGGCAATTAAAGAAAAATAAATTGGGGTTTTCCTTAAAACGTCAAAGTTGCGATTTAAAACGTCAAAATCAGCAACATTTAGGCAAAGAACTTGAATCTAATACGGGCCATGGAAATAAAATGTCTCAAGAAGAATGTTTTACAAACCCTGAAGTCTTAGTTTCAACCGTCATTGTCCTTCATTTTACTAAAATATTTCCAGAAAATTCATTTCAAATAGACCCTTTCTCTGATGCTTGGCAGTAGTCTTAGCTATAGAGTTTATCGTTTAATGTATATAATTTTTGTCAAATTTTCGTAAAAAATCAATAAAGCTCAATATAGCCGTAATTATAAAAGATATGAAAAAAATTTGTATATATTAATTATAGGGTGTCTTGAGCTACATCTGAAAAAAATATTTCTACAATCACAGGGTGGCCATAAGTCGTTGGTGATACAATTATTTTTTTTAATCAAACACGCCTTATGTTATTGCATTTTCCATCGAAATATAATGCATGTTTGTAAGAAAACAATTCTGGACGCAGCAAGTGCGTTATGGTAGCGAACTTTATTTGTTTATGTAGAAATCATTGTTTGTGAAATTTTTGTAAAATTTTGGTAATTAGTACCTAATGTTTAATGAGTTATTGTAAAAAAGATGTTTTTGGATTTTCGCAAAAAAGTTGTTTACAATTTTTTTTGTAAGTTTTGTCGAAAAGCTTTTTGTAAATAATTATATCTTGGTAGGTGGCTAAATACCTTGAAGAAGTTTGTTGGCCAGGAAACTCGGGTCAGTTTTTCGGATATATTTTAAGTTAGTTTTCGAAAAATATTTGCCCTTTTCCAACAACAAAGTTATTTTGATAAAATGTGGTACATTGTTCCCACTATAGAGGTTATACTGGTTATAAAAACCATTTTTATGAAAATTCTCTACCATAACGCACTTGCTGCGTCCCAAGTTTTTTTTTGTTTTTTTTTTTGTATTTAAACAACACACCACGAGGGCTTACAGCCTAAATACTATCGTACCGTGGGTGTCGACAAGGAGGAAAGAGGCAGCTTGTTAATTCTGGACTTGAAGGTTTGGAGGTTCGGAGGAGAAGGAAAAACATGTGCCGGCAAGGAATTTCACAACTTGGAAGTCCTCGGGACAATTGCCTTACTCTGGAAATATATACCATATTCCTTGGTTCTATTAGAAATTGCTGATAACGATGGATGAAAGCTTAACGAAATAAAATTTTTCCATAGTTTATTTTTTTTTAAGAATTAGAACACCTTCACTCAATATGCCTTTAGTTGGTCAAGACGAGTGTGAAGTAAAATAATAAACATTTTATGCCTCTTATTCTCAAATACTGGTATTTTAAGACTTTAATTATCCAAACTTGTGAACTATTTAAAGAGTGTCTGTCCTTATACAAGGTATTTCAACTGACGACGCAAAATAGGGATTTGCATACAAATTTTTCAATGGTCAAAGATTGGTTTCTCTGGTTATTTTAGAGCAAAACTGTATTGGACTTTTTTAAAAGCATGCGTCCTCGGTTAAAAAACCCTACATATCAAATATTCTTTTTATAAGTCTTTTAGGAATTCAATGTAAAAGTTGCATTTTTATCAAATTACCTTCGGAAGATACCAGAGCCGAATTTCGTGATTTATAAAACATTTTGAGCGATCGTATTTTATATTCTCACTTTTCCACACATAGTAAACCTCAGTGGGTAACTCTTTATTATTATAAAGCCCTTTCTCTTTATTGAAATTTATTTCAGCATTCCGATAAGACGAAGGTGGTTATCAATCAATGTTTTCTCGCTGGTCCAGTTACCAGAACGAAAGATAAAATGGCCCGATCTATTCATTCTCCGAATATAAAGACATTGCCGTCTTTCCTTATAGAGGTAGCATGGCGAACAGATAATGTCAATATGTTAAATATACACAAGTCTGAAACCATCCTGCAATATCACCCTCCTATTTTAAAAAAGATTATCTAACCTATATTTCTTTCTGCGGAAAAAGAGAATATTGTACGGATATTGAAGTCGGCTTCCCGGAAAACGTGATATTTTTTTCTTTGTAACTGACTTTAGGAAAGCTGTGTAACAGTTGGTATAAAATGTAGGTTTTTCTTAATTCTACGAGCCAACAGTAGCTTTTGTATCATTTTATACTAGAAAATTTATTGTGTATTTGAAATAATTTCTTTTATTATAATAGTAAAAATGTTCGGGTCGCAGCAAGTGCGCTATTGTAGTTAATTTTCATAAGAATAATATATCAGTGTGATTTAACCTCATATAAAAATTATAAAACGTTACTTTATTTAATTAGGAACGTTAAAAAGAAAGGTAAAGAAGGGCAAGCAAAAACGTGACCATTAACATAAATATTTATACAGTAATGTGGATACAAAACTCAAACAAAACAGTTGATAAACAGGAAACATACTCAACAAAATATACCGTAGAAAGTGGAACATAAAAAGATTCCTGTAGTTCATACATTGAGGGTGATTGTGTGCATGCAGAAGGGGAAGAAGAACCCCCAGGACGGAGATGGTTTCTGCCCTCTCACCCAAAAACACGGGGGGTTCTCTTCTCCCTGGCCATGCATAGAACTACCTTTAAAGCATACAGCACAAGAAACATTTCTTGGGAACAACCCCCAAGAAAGTTACTGGACCTGGGCGAATAAGTGTGTTGTTCGGGGCAGACAGGGTTTAAAGGAAGTATGGCTGCAAAAAGTGAAAAAGGTATATTTTCAAAATTTGAAAAAATGTTTTTTGTTAGCATTTTCCGCTAATAATTCCTCGTCGCCCTGCAACCCTATTCATTATTGGTCCCTTAAGTTTCTTAGGGATTGTTTGCACCAAATTTGCCTTGTGTCTTGTGCATCCAATGGGGGTTCTCAGCATGTTTCTGAAAAAATAAATATAAAAAAAACCCTTGCAGTAAACTGTAAATTTACCAAAATTGCATTCCACATTGTCGCCTATAATGTCTTTTTCAGATAATGTCGAATACAGAACTACAGTAAGTAAATCAACTTGCTGTTTCACTCCTTTTTATTTATACATTGCATATATAAGCACAAGATAAGTAAGTATAGAAAAAGGGGGCCCTTAATTAACATTGGGGCTACAAAAACTTAAAAGCAGAGAACACATTTAGATCGTGTCTTTCAAATAAACCAATAGGAATACATTTCGCAGCTATTTCGCAATTTGCGAGTGTTTGAATCTAGGTTTTGTCCAAAACTACACTGAAATCCGGTCGACGCCGTAAACAAGCACCTCTTAAATTAAGCTCGATAGGCTTGGACGCTTAACTAACGTAGGTATGTCTAATTTTAAGCGGGAGACTTTACCTGTTTGAAACGTACAAGATGAGAAACACAGAAATACGCTTTAAAATGCTATTTACTCAACTCGCTAAAAAACTAACCTGCGAAGTCATCGATAATAAAAATGATGGATCTAGTAACTTATCTATCAGATGTAATTTCTGAACATCACAACGTCTGGGTTAGACATATTTCCAAGGTAAAAAAAAATCACTAAAAACAACAGAACAAGGTTATACTCCAGACTGAATTTATTTAGTAAAAGCCCTACGCGTTTCGGCCTATATATCTGGCCATCTTCAGGGGCTTCGTTCTGTTTTTTATAACAGTAACTGAACTTTACAAGAAATCTATCATAGCGGCTGTTTTCATCGACTGACGCTCTTGTTTCCTTGTACTATATGGGTGAAGGCAGAATTAGAAGCATTAAAACCTCAAATCACAGCAATGGACAAACGGCAATACAAATAAAAATTTAGCATTTGAAATGGAGGACAGTTAAAAGCTGAATATCTGAAGTGAACGGGCTTTTAACTGTCCTCCATTTCAAATGCGAAATTTTTATTTGTATTGCTATTTGTATCTACAAAATCATGGACTCGTGAGAAATGTGCCGGGGATCCATCATGTTGATACCATAAGAATCATCTTATATCAAGAGGCACATCTTCTAAAAAAAAATATACAGGATATTTCGTAAGATGGCCATCAAAGATACACGGCTCGATAATTGTGTCTGCAAAAATTCCCCGTTCGGGGCCGAAACTTGTCTCCCTCAATGACCAAACCAACATGTAATGGTGCTTTTTAAATAGATAAATCTGTTTGCATAGGCTATTTGGTTACAGACTTATGAGACATGCAGAATTTTTCGTTAAAATATTTGAGTAAGTACACTGTAGATGATTCGTTTCACCACAACATATTTTTCAGACCTAACGATCGTTTTGCTAACAACGTTCATTCACCGGAGGGAAGAATAAACTGTTTATGGCTTGTGGTGAATTGGGCTCACAAAGGTATATCTATCAGTGCTCATCACAGGTTTTAATTCTAACTTTGTGAGAATATTCTAGTGTTTTTCTCATTATTTTCTTCAAACAAATGTTAGAGTTACAGTTTGAAATAATTTTGGCCGTTTGATTTGACATTTGTGTTACAAGTATATTTATCATATCTGATTCAATGTATAATACATTGCATGATTCATTTCTACAGTAAACACTACTGAAATACAATAAATAAATTACTATGGTGTCATTATTTAAGGAATGTGACAAAAAGATAGAACAGCCTGTATATTTTCCCCTGCTATTAAACAGAAATATTCAAAATTGTTTAGTTTGTATGACTGATAATTGATAAGAATTGCCGGACACTGCTAAAAGATAACAGTTTATTATCGTGAACATTCTTTTGATATCGCTTCGTGTAGTTAGTGATTAAACCCCATTGAAGCCAGTCGCTAATTTAGTTCGTTACACCCAAATATTTAAACATTTAAAAGAAGGTAAGTAACAGATTTACTTTTAGTTAAGATTCAATTTATAATAAATTAACTTCTTCTTACATTCACTTTTTTTTATCACAATATATAAATTATTTAATTATTGCTTTACTAGTTTATTTATAAAAATGTTTACTTAAATTCATTTACATAATAAACCTTTTACAAACCAAAAAAAGTTACTTCCTAAAGAGGACTAGTTGTTTTGGAAAATTTAAGAAAATCAGCAGTGTTTGTTTTTCTCTATGCAACCGGTTTCGAATTTTACGGCATCATCAGGCAACAGCAAATTAATGTTTTCCTCCTGCTTGACGATACAGCACTTGTAAAACCAGAGAAGCAGTATCTACATCTGTATTAAGTATGTGACAGGTTCGCCAAGTAAGAGCGACAACAATTAATGAATCTAAACATTTATTTTTAGAAACGGTTCAATCGTTTTTAAAAACGTCCCGGAACAGGAAGGACAATATTTATATACTTTTTCAATAGAAAAAGATTATAGGAATTTATTAACGCTGGCGCCGAGTTAATAAAAAAAAAACTTTTACTAACATCAGAATTTAAATATAAAAAAATTGTGTTCTTTATTTATTTGTAAGGCAAAGTAAACTATTTACCCGCTAATCTTAATATTATTTAACGCCGACTTTAAAAAATCTTGAGAATTTTATATTCAAAAGATTTTATATTATGTTTCTTTTGTCAAACCTATTTTGAAGTCCTTTTCCTTTTTTTCAAAAGTAAATATTTTTTAATTTGTACTTTGAACGTCGGTCTATTTCCGCAACTATTCCCAATCACCTACGCCACGGAGCAGTTTCACCTCACTATCCTGTAAATTTTGCAGAACTCCCAGCCTTTCTGTAAGGGGGGTAGGTATATTGAACGTGCCGAACATCGCAGGGACACGAGACCGACGGCTTTACGCCCCCTCCAAAGGGCGGAACGTGCAGACATTCAACTTGCTCAAATACAATGCCACAATTATATCAGAACTAATTTAGTTTTGGTATCATTGCCACAACTTCAGTTGATGTTAATGTTACAGTTTGTACTAAAAAAGTGAAAGGGAACCCAGGGAATCGAACCCAGTACGCTTCGGTTCAGAGGCACACATTCTTACTCCTGGACAGACAAGGCTCTAACGATGAAACATTGAAATATTACTGCAGTCTATGAATTGAAAATTTTATACTTCAAGAACTTGTTTCTTTTATGATTTAAAAAACTTTATTGAGCGGAAATAAGTTACAATAGACTATAAATATTAAAAGTCTGGACGCAGCAAAGGCAGTGAATTTTTACAGAAATGATCTGGCACCAAACTTTTTAGTGAATTTTCGTAGAAAAAATTCACTAATGGGGAGATCCCGACTTTTAAATTTTGAAAAAATGTTTGCAAATGAAAGCGATCTAGGACCCCTAGAACCCATTTCTGGGGTCAGTTTCAATTTTTATATGTTTATATATATATATATATATATATATATATATATATATATATATATATATATATATATATATATACATATATATATATATATATATATACATATATATATATATATATATATATATATATATATATATATATATATATATATATATATATATATATGTATGTATGTATCACACCGATAACTCAAAAAATAATAGGCCGATTTTGATAAAATTTGGCATGTACCTTTTTTTGTAAATGGCTTGGATAAGTTCGTTAGTCAGAAAAATCGGATGAGGTTTTCCGGGAAAATTTTGAGTTTTCATTCGAAAAAAATTCCTATCTCAAAAAGTAATAAGCCGATTTTAATAAAATTTGGCATGTACCTTCCTTTTGTAAATGGCTTTGACAAGTTCGTTAGTCAAGAAAATCGGATGAGGTTTTCCGGGAAAATTTTGAGTTTTCATTCGAAAAAAATTCTTATCTCAAAAAGTAATAAGCCGATTTAAATAAAATTCGGCATGTACCTTTCTTTTGTAAATGGCTTTGACAAGTTTGTTAGTCAGGAAAATCGGACGAGGTTTTCTGGGAAAATTTTGAGTTTTCATTTGAAAAAAAAAATTATCTCAAAGAATAATGGGCAGATTTTGATATAATTTGGCATGTACCTTTCTTTTGTAAATGGCTTTGATAAGTTCGTTAATCAGAAAAAGCGGACGAGGTTTTCCGAAAAAATTTTGAGTTTTTATTTGACAAAAATTTTTATCTTAAAAAATAAAAAATCTATGATAACCAAATTTGGTAGCTAGGTTTACGATATAAAAAGTAAACTATAGACCAAAATTTAGATTTCTATGTTACAAGAAAAAAAAGTTATAATAAAATATTTTGTGAAAGATCATTTCTATGAAAATTCACTACCATAACGCACTTGCTGCGTCCAGGCTTTTTTTTAATTAAATGCTTTTTCTTTGTAAAGTAGAGATCTTTTATAACGTAAATGTACATAGCAAATCTGGTTACCGTAGCTCTGTTATTTTGGGAAATATGTTTTTTCTGACGAAACCCAAATTTTTTTCGGAAAACCTAGTCCAATTTTTCTGGTTAACAAACTTACACTTACAACAGAAAATGAAGGCACCTGCCAACTTTATCAAAATTGGCTCATTCCTTTTTTAGTTATCGTAATGATACATACACACATACATACATACATATATATATATATATATATATATATATATATATATATATATATATATATATATATATATATATATATATATATATATATATATATATATACATTTACGGATTTGAAACCTCCTTATTAGTCTTTTTTTAATTACGAGAATTGACTAATAATGACACAGTAAATTAAATGTACTTTATTGAACACACTGTATTATTTTTAACTTTTGAATGTCTCTCAATATTTCCGTTGTCAGGGTAGGTATACCGTTTTTCTATTTTATACAGGCTAATTTAAAAGATATTAGCACTTCTGTATTACTTTCGTATAAACATCAAACTGCGTAGCATTTTACAGATTTGACATCGAATAATATATTTGTATATTTATGTTTCTAACGTTGTCTATTTATATCTGAAATTGATTGACTCGGACTTATTGTTTTGTTGTTTTGTAAGGAATTTTCGTAGAACAGGTTTACTCATGATAAGATCTCCAGTTTTAAATGAAAACACAAAAAATTATTTAGCGCATACTAGGCTCCCTAGGCACATATCCCGGGTCGGGTCAGGTCAGGTCAGTCATATATACATATATATATATATATATATATATATATATATATATATATATATATATATATATATATATATATATATATATATATATATAGACGTCACACCGATTACTCAAAAAATAAAAAGCTCATTTAAATAAAACTTGCTAACTGCCTTTCTTTTGCATGTGACTTAGATACGTGCGTTAGCCAGGAAAATCGCCCCAGTTTTCCAGAGATAATTTTATTAGGTTTTCTTTCAGAATGAATTTTTATTTAAAGAAAATAGGGGTATCGATGGTGAGACATTGTAAAAAGCGTTCCTAATCAGCGCACACACAAATGTGTATATATATATATATATATATATATATATATATATATATATATATATATATATATATATATATATATCCTACCCATACCTCAAAAAGATTAACTGATTTTGATGAAAGTCGCCAAGTACCTTATTTTATTAATCGCTTGGATGAATTCGTTAGCCAGCCAGATGGGACTAGTTTTTCTGCAAAATAGTGGACTTTTTCGAAAAAAATATTCCTATCTCAAAATAACAAAGTTTTTTTTTATAAAATTTGAGGTATATTTCCCTGGTAAAAGGCCTTAATACCTGAAACATTTAATGAGAATTTGCTACCATAACTCATTTGATGCTTCCTGAATTTTTGTATCTCCGAAAATAACAAAGCTATGGCAACAAGATTTAGATAAGGTATACTATTTGCCAAATTTTTTTCTAAGTTAAAAGGAAGATATTACAGACAAGTATTAAGTTTCTTGGCGCAAAAGGTCAAGAAGTAGCAGAAACATTACTTTCAACATTTTATTGTTTTTCTTTAGTCCATTACATTAGCAAATTTGGGTAAAAAAATTAACATCGTCGCTTTCGATCAAACACAGCAGCGGACCGCGAATCCATATCAGGCGGTCAGTTTCATCATATATATATATATATATATATATATATATATATATATATATATATATATATATATATATATATATATATATATATATATATATATATATACATACATTTGGTATCTACACAAGTGGCTTTGTAAGTTCGTTAGTCAGGAAAAGCAGACCAGCCTTTTCGGGAAAATTTTAGGTTTTCCTTCGAAAATAACAAAGCTGTGGCAACCATATTTAGTACGCAGTACATATATATATATATATATATATATATATATATATATATATATATATATATATATATATATATATAATTAGTATTTACAAAGTTTAGTATTTGTTTGTTAGAGAAGGTTGACTTATTGGCATTTGAGTATAATTTTAAAAATTCGTTACCATGCCGCACTTGCTGCATCTGGACTTTTGCACCCTTCCAGCACCAGATTATGGTCACTTTCTACATATATCTGCACCAGGGTATTTGTAGTTCGACGTAAAGGAATTGCTGTGATATTTCTTGGTAACAATAAAACATATCTTTGTGTATCACCTGATATAAAAAAAAACATTTTCCCCACATTAATTTTGAAGCACTTGACCCAATTCGAAGACCAATGAGAAACATATATAGAAATATATGTGAAAGCTTTTATCCATAAAAATTAATATAATGTCTGAGTGTTTTCAATGTACTTGATAAATTGAAAACAAAATAAAATTCTTAGATAAATAGACTTCAATTTGTCTTTTATATTTTCAGTATGTCAGAAGAGTCGGATACACAAAACATTGAGCGTGTCGTTGGTGACACATTCTTGTGCCCAGAATGTGGTGTTTTCATGGCACCTCCAATTTACCAGTGCACCAATGGTCACATCATATGCAACCCATGCTATAGCAAGAAAAACCATTGCAATACTTGCGATGCTCAAAAAAATGAAATCCAATGTCAAGCTTTGGAAGAAATCCATTCGAAGATTAGATTTCCGTGCCGATACAGATTCTTTGGATGCGACTTCATGGCTCTGTGGGACGCAAAGAGAGAACATGAACCTCAATGTCCGAACAAACCACCCAGATCTCCAAGACCCAACCCACAAACTTAAAGGTCGAAGTTTTGAAGCTGTTATCATTAAAGTATTGTTAATATTATTACGTGTCATTTTTATTATTGTTTGTTGCGATATGTGCACTATTTATTACTTTCTGTTTATTGTTTGCTTTCATTATGCGCTATTAAAATGATTTATTTAAAGATGCTTGTTATTTCGTGAGGTGCAACTCTGCCATATTTATTAATAATAATAATAAAAAGTTTATTTGCTAATCAGTTAACACAACAATAACATTAACAGTATAATATCAAACTGTAAATAAGCATAAAATTCGCTGGGACTCGTGTGCGAGAAGGTAAAAGTGCATTCATATTACAAACATTCACCCCATTCTAACGCCCTAAATTACTTTAATCAATACACATGTACAGGGTGTCTCACTTTGGTTGAAATTGCTGAGTATCTCGGCTATTAGTAAAGATAGAACCTTACGGTCTTCCCCCTGAGCTACTTTTACTTTTGTGTGAAACTAAAGATGCCGCAAACAAAATTGTCATAGCCCTCATAGTTTTCGAACTACAGGGCGATATTGAAAACACTGCCATTTCAGATATACCTTTTATTTCAGTTTAGTTTCTTTATAAATTTTTATGTAGAATCTAGTGGCGTAGTTTGTTTTTACTAGATATTACTGTTTCTCAAATATTCACGAATGTTTTTTTTTTCTAAAGGACACCTGTATATTTGTCAAGAAATTGAATTGCATTTTCACAAGCTTCTCAAAAATATATAACATTATGGGTCTCTTTCAATACGCAACGAAGAAAATCGTCATTTTCATAATCCGCTTTCAAAATTTTGTAGTATGCTATGCAAAAAATGCTGCCGTTTATCGTTTACTTGCAAGCAACTAACAGGTCCCAAAATTTGTTCTATGCCGTGTCAATACTTTGTGTTTTATTTTCAAATTTGGCAGATTTTTTTGGTATCTATTTATTTATTGTGTGAAGGTAATTTGAGACTACGGCAGTAAACCAAATTTTCAAACATTTTGAGAAATACGATATGTTAGCTTGTTTTATACTAAGTAATGAAATTGTTGAAGCGGCATCTAGGATATATTTTAATAGGTTAATAGTTGGTTTTCAGTTATGTTTAAATATTAGTGCTTCATTTGTATTTAGATTTTATTTAGATATCCAGAAAGGGGGAACCCAATACATCCACTTTTACCGAATAAAAACGAATTTACTTGCTGGGGGTCATTTAGCAAACCTCGTTTAAAAACATATAATAAAGAAAATTGATAGGTTGAGTAAGTAACAGTTTTGGCTGACATAGCAGCTTCCCTACAAACTTATGTAGAGTCGTTGAAAGGAACCTAGGTATTCCAAAAGCTAAAGTTTAAAAAATTCTAAGAAAACAAATACCACCCTTAAAAATTAGGCTTGTCCAACAGATACACCTTGGGGATGCTCAGCGACAGGTAGTCTTCTTTGATTGGTATCGGGAAAGATGTGATAGGGTTTAAGCTTTTGCAATGAAGGCTATGACCAGACGAAGCTTATTTCAGCAATTCTGGTATACTTAATACGCACAATAGCAGATTCTGGTCCCAGAAAAACCAACACATTATATTTCCAGGAAGACAGCAGGACTGGTTTGGTCTAAATGTGTTCATATTAGCAACGCAATTTTATATATTTAAGGCGAAGCTAGCAGCCAATAGCCATGTTGAAATTTTAGACAACTATACCTGAATTGCTTGATGATGTTCATTTAGCTCATGCAAACGAAATTAATTCTCAACTGGACGAGGCTCCTGCACACAATTCTTAAATAGTGAGGTTATTTCTGGAGAAAAATTGTCCAGATCAATGGATCCGAACCAATGGGGCTATAAGATGCCCCACTGGGTCACCAGACTTGTCTCTATTTGATTTCTTTCCATGGTGATATCTGGAGAATAAAATTTGCAATGTTTATTTTGATAATATTCAAGATTTAGGAAACACAATAAGAGCAAGTTTTTGCTACTTGCGAAATCATCCCGTTGTTTTGCTTATTTCCTTAAAACGGGTAGTACAAGTATGCGAAGCGTGCATACATCAAAACGTAATTCATTTTGAATAGTTATTTTGATTTACTAGATTACTTCAGTGATTATGTAACGATTAGCAAAGTTTGTTTTTGCTGATAGGCTTATTGGATCATAATTATTTACATATGAATGTTACTTCCTTTTGTTACATAAATCTAGGTAATCAGCAATGTTTTGTGGAAAATTTGAAATAGATATATTGATAAATAGCTTTTCTTAAATAAGTTCCTCCATTTAGTGTTAGCATATAGAAATAAATAAACAGCATCACTTTTTGCATGACTTACTGCAACATTTTGAACGAGAATTATAAAAATTAGGATTTTTTTCGCTGTTTATTAAAATAGATCCATAATCCACGGCATGGTCACTGCTTCCTGCGCAATGCAACCCGAGGAGACACAGTTATCACACCCACATATCGTTTGGCACTACCACTCCGCGAACTGGAACGAAATGCGAGATTACTTTTCCTCATTTACATGGGCGTCTGTCTACTTCTCTCATCCTGACCCCTCTGACATCTCACAAAACGTCACCAAAATTATCCAAGCTGGCATGGAATTATTTATTCCGCGTACACAGAAAACCTCTGCAGCCATTCAAAAGCCCTGGTTCTCTAAATCCTGTGACAAGGCCAGACTTGAAAAGATCAAAGCTCACAAAACGCTTCTACACAATCCCAGTCAAGAATACCATCAAGCATTTAACGACCCAAGAAACCGCTATGTCCGCATTCTTTCTGAGGCAAAAAACTCGTTTAATAACCACATCAAAAACAAAGTCCTCTTAAGCTCTAGTGGCAGCAAACCCTTCTAGACTCTTGCACAATCTATTGGGAATAATTTATGCAAGAGCACGTTCCCCCCTCTTGTCTCAGGGGACGAAATTGTTTCTACCGCCCTGGGCAAGACTGAACCTTTTGCCTCGTTGTTCGCCGGCAATTCTACTCTAAACCCACCTCCAAATGTTCAACCACCAACAGTCCCCAATGTCGCGCATAAAATGACGAATATCATTTTTAAAACTAAAAAGGTACAAAATATGCTCTCTTCTCTTAATAACAGGAAAGCTTCTGGCCTCCCAGCAATTGTTCTAAAAAAAATGCGCACCAGATCTTGCTCCTGTCCTGACTCGTCTGTTTCAGACATCTTACAATAGAGGCATATTCCCTAGTAACTGTAAAACTGCTCAAGTACAACCCGTCCCCAAGAAAGGATCCAAAGCGCTTTCTAGCAACTACAGGCCTATTTCTCTCCTATCAGTCGTCTCTAAAATGATGGAAAAGTATACAAACACCGAATTACTAAAATTTCTTGAAAAAACACAGTCTAATCCACGACAGACAGTATGGATTCCGTCAGCGCAGATCAACTGCCGACCTCCTTTCCTTTGTCACCCATTATTGGAACAAGTCGATGGAACTACACGGTGAATCCAAGATTGTCGCTCTAGACATATCCAAAGCATTCGACCAGGTCTGGCACACAGCGCTGCTTAATAAACTCCCGGCCTATGGCCTACCACCAAAACTTTGTACCTGGACAGCAAATTTCCTCTCAAACCGAAGCATGTCTGTTGTCGTGGATGGCCATTCCTCTAAACTGTATCCAATTAATGCAGGAGTCCCTCAAGGTTCAGCTTTAGCCCCTACTTTGTTTCTTCTCCACATCAATGACCTCCTCTCTAGCACATCCAACCCAGTTCACAGTTACGCGGACGAGATCACCCTCCACTCCAATATACGATATTCTAAGCCTGTCTCTTTAGCCCAATTAGATGAGGATCGCAGACTCATGGAGGGTTCTGTCTCCGTGGATCTCCAAAAAATATTAAACTGGGGAAGTAGAAATATTGTACAATTCAACCCCACTAAATCACAGTCTTCCTTTCTTTCTCATAAGAGATACACCAGCCCTAGATCCATCACAATGAACAACCAAGTTATTCAAAGTAATGAGTCCTTTTCACTTGTTGGCATTTCTGTGGATCGAAATCTCAATTGGCACCAACATGTCACATCAATTGCAGAAGCGGCTGCTAAGAAATTAGGTTTCCTCTTCCGGGCTCTCAAATACTTTTCACCAGCTAATCTCGATACTTTATATAGTTCACAAATAAGACCAAACCTCGAATACTGCTCCCACATCTGCTGCTGCCGTTTCTACACTCGCTATCCTGGACTCCATTCACAAGAGAGCTATACGTCTCATCGGTGACCCTACCCTCACCCAAACGCTGCCATCTCTTGCACAGCGACGTGCCGTTGGTGACCTCTCTCTCTTTTATAGATATCTGCACGGGCACTGTTCAGAGGAGCTTTTTTCCATAGTTCCTCCACCTGCTGCCCGCAACAGATGTACCAGGGGAGCAGAGCGGATGCACCATTATACTGTCCAGGTCACCAGACATAGAACATCTTGTTATGCCCGCTCTTTTGTTCCGAGGACTTCCAAGTTGTGGAATTCCTTGCCGACACATGTTTTTCCTTCTCCTCCGAACCCCCAAACCTTCAAGTCCAGAATTAACAAGTTGTCTCTTTTCTCCTTGTCGACACCCACGGTACGATAGTATTTAGGCTGTAAGCCCTCGTGGTGTGTTGTTGATATAATAAATAAATAAATAAATACAATTGTTATATATTTTTGAGAAGCTTGTGAAAATTAATTGTATATTATTAGGAAATTAATAATTAATTAATTTCTTGACAAATATACAGGTGTCCCATTTAAAAAACCAAACACTGGTCAATATTTCAAAGATAGTAATATTTAGAAAAAAGTAAATACGCCACTAGGTTCCACGTGAAGATTTCTAAAATAATTCGTTTTTACCTTTTTGGCAAGTTAACTGAAAATGCAATATTTATAATACCACCCTGTAACTCGATAAATAAGAGATCTGTAACAATTTTCTTTGCGGCGTCTTTCGTTTTACAAAAAAGAGCTCAGATGCGCGAAATTATTACTGACAACCGAGATATCCAGTAACTGCAACCAAAATGCGACACCCTGTACAATATAATACAGTTAATATACCTGATACGTCACAGTAACAATAGTATTAAAATTTACATCTAGACATTGTGATAAATGCTTTATCAGCTGTAGGAATATTGCTGTGCATTTTTGCCGTCAACGTTTAACATGTGTGGGGCATCGTATGAGAGCTCTGGGTTGATCTAGCATCAACTTTCTCAATCGTGTTTTAAATTTTGCAATATTGCAGCTAGCATGCAAAGGACAGGTAGGAAAATTAAACAATCTTAGTGCCAGGTAAGTATAAACTCTTCGGTTGATGTTCTTTTTAGCAAATGGTATTCTATGTGCTACAATTCATGATCTTCAAGTGAATAACCCAACGTATTTCTCAATTGTTAAGTCACTACGGACATTAAATCGAACAAGCCCGCGAGATGGAAGAAGTTGAGAGAAGATTAGCAAAAACTGTTGGAAATATTCTGAAACATAACTCGTTGACAACATTATTGAAGGACTCATACTTGAAAGAAAATAGGTAGACCAAGAGAAAACATTTTATAAACCCAGCACAACGTGTAGAAACTATAATAAAATGAAAAGAGTTGCAGGAGACAGAGAGTCGTAGTTGCGACGAAGAGGCGACATCTCCTTTACACTGTGCCACGAAGAATGCATAGCTAACTGTACTTTATACAAATATTCATATAATACTATTGGTATTATAAGTGTTCTAAGAACTACTAAGTTGCCCATTAGACCCAAATGTCTTGAAGAATGAGTATTTGAATAGCTACTTCGACTTATTCTACTTAACTATTTGCATAGGAACTTAGCAGGCTATTCAGATGATGATTTATTGCAGATTCTTTTAGACATTTGGGTATTAGTTGTTTATCTATATTTGGGGGATTTTGTTACCAACCTACCTAGTATAAATTCAACCCAAGGGATATCGCAAGTTGTAAACCATAATGAGTAGAAGTTGAGAGGCCTGTGTATTATTGAAGCCTTAAGAAGAAACCATCAGTATCGTTCTCCTGTTGATTTTGTGCGTGTCAAATCAAAGAATACAGCAAAAGTATTCCATATCCATAACCAGGTAAGTACTTTTTTAATTTTAATTTAAAATGACATTAATTGCATAGTATAATTGTAACACCAACTAGACTTATCATCTCTTGGACATACGGAAATAAATTGAGATGCAGGAAGTGCGTTACGGGAGCAAATTGTGATAAAAATATTTAAAACCAAGAAGCTTACTTTTTCAGTGAATTTTGTTCAACACGAAACAAAGCCTCTATACACGTATATGAGATTCCAACAAATGTCTTATTTTTTTAATATGCTAAGTTTTACGTAAATCTGTGTGTCAATGATTGATTTTCATATAGTTAGCACGTGCCTTTTATTTTAAAATGTTTATTTGTCCACCCAAACAAACCAGTTATTTTGAATAAAGCTTCGTTACAATTTTGTGTATTAAAGTAAATGAAGACATTTATATGAAATCCTATATCCGTGTCACCATAAAGGTTTTATTTTGTATCAAAACAAAACACCTAATTCACTGAAAAAGCAAGTTTCTCGGTTTTAAATATTTTTATCAAAATAAATAATTCACACCCGTAGAGTATGTACTGCCAGCTAATATTCCAACTAGGCTGTAATTTTATATTATCCAGAAGGAAAAAAATGTAGATCCACTGCTTGTAAATAAAAGTCTGGACGTTATGGTAGTCAATTTTCATAAAAATGTGTTTAACAGCAAATATGCGTGTTTTTCTTAAGAAAGCAGGCATCAAATTTGGTTACCAGTATAACCTATATAGTAAAAATAATGTGTCATGTTTCATCAAAATAATTTTATTGTTTGAAAATGTACAAAAAGTTCCGAAAGTAAACTTAAAGTGTTCCCGAAAAAACTGGGTTCTTGGTCAATCTTATAGGTTAATAGCAAAATTGAGCTATTCAAATTTGATGCATTTAATGAAAACTCGCTATCATAACGCACTTGCTACGTCCCGAATTTCTTTTCTTACAAACATGCCTTATATTTCGATGGGAAATGTATAAATGCAAAAACATAGGGCATGTTCGATAAAAAAAAATTATATCACCAACGACTTACGAGCCACCCTGTGATTGTAGAAACATTTTTTAAGATGTAGCTCAAGACATCCTATAATTAATGTGTACAATTTTTTTCATATCTGGTATAATAACGGATATATGAAGCTTTATTGATTTTTTACGAAAATTCGACAAAAATTATATACCATTAAACAATAAACTCTATAGGTAAGACTACCGCCAAAGCATCAGAGAAAGGGTCTATTTGAAATGAATTTTCTGGACATATTTTAGTAACATGAAGGACATTGACGGTTGAAGCTAAGACTTCAAGCTTTGTAAAACATTCTTCTTGAGACATTTTCTTTCCACAGCTTATTTTATTTTCAGGTTCTTTGCCTAAATGTTGGCAATTTTGACGTTTTAAAACGCGACTTTGACGCTTTAAGCAAAACCCCAATTTATTTGTCTTTAAATGCCTATTACTTTTTAGTCTTTTAACTTACAGAGATAAATTTTAGTAGGTAATTTACCTATAATCATATAAACCCGCGACCAAGGTTGGTTGCCTTTTCTTTGTTATTTCTAGGAATATAAACTTTTTTCGAAAGATTTTTCTGGCTAACGAACATATCCAAGCCACTTGCAAAAGAAAGGTATTCACCAAATTTAATCAAAATCGGCCCATTATTTTTTGAGTTATCGGTGTGATACATACATACACACAGACAAATATATATATATATATATATATATATATATATATATATATATATATATATATATATATATATATATATATATATATATATGTGTGTGTGTGTGTGTGTGTGTGTGTGTGTGTGTGTATGTATGTATGTATGTATGTATGAACATGTAAAAATTGAAGCTGACCCCGGATATGTGTTCTAGGGGGCCTAATTAGTACTCATTTAAATAAATTTTTTCAAAATTCAAAAGTCTGGATCTCCCTTTTAGTGAATTTTTTTCAAGAAAATTCACTAATAATATGATAAATTTTCTAGTGCCTTTCAACAAAGTGGGTGCACTGCCACACTTCTTTGTTTAAGTGCGAAATGACCTAAATAAAAGGTATCGCCAAAGATATATAGCACGTGGCAGACCAATTTTTTGGCGTGCCCGTATCCCGGATGTTGACCATAATTTTTTTTCTTATGATTAGTTTTCTATAGTGACACAATAAATACTTGGGAAGAATTATAGCAACAAATTGTAAAAACTGTCAATGTATGCAGAAATAAAAGAATGCTATGGAAAGTTATACGGTCTATTTTCCGAGGTATATAAAAGTGTATTAAAGTATGTGATGGCCATTATAAATATTGATCGTTCAATATTTAGATAAATAGTCCTTTTTCCTAATAATAGTAGTTGAAACCTATAAGTTAGAATATTGTTCTATGATTCATTAAATTTCTTACAACAAAAATATCTGTAATATGCACAAGTCAACAAAAAAATTGTATTGTTAATGTCCGTCATTTAGAATGTATGTGTTATCACTCATTAAATTTGACAGTGTGTTTTGTGGCCATTTGTCATTTATCAACCAGTAATAAACACTTAAACGTAGTGTTACATTACTGCAACTAGGTACTTTTAAAATCACAAATGTTTCGAAAACTGTTGATTTTGTAATCACTCAAAAATTACAATTGAGTTGCAATTGTTTCGATTCCTTGTGCCGTGCCGGCTCTGTGATTTTTCTCGTTTTCTATGTAAATTTTTGGAAAAACCTCAATATGTGAAAAGTAGGTTGGCATAGATACGACAACTATGTGAAAACTGGAACCTGTGATGAGCACTAATAAGTACACTTTGAGAACACCCAAATCACCACAACACATATTTCAAAGACCTTACGATCGTTTCGTTGACAAAGTCAACATTTTCAGAGGAAGAAACTCTTTTTTCGTACACTCTGTATACTTTGAAATAATTTTGGGTTGTAGCAAAGATGACACATTATAAGTTTTATGGAGAATTTTTTTTATGAGTACAACGGTTTAGCAACTATGTCCGACGCGCGCTTATTGGACAACCCTGTATATATATATATATATATATATATATATATATATATATATATATATATATATATATATATATATATATATATATATATATATATATATATATATATATATATATATATATATATATATATATATATATATATATATATATATATCAGAACTCAAAAATTAATTAATTAACCGACTTGGATGAAACTCGCCAATCCCTTTACTTTATTAATGGCTTGGGTGAGTCGTTAGCTAGGAAAATCGGACAAGGTTTTCCGGAAAAAAATTGAGTTATTTTAGGAAAAAAAAATATCTCCGAAAATTATAAATCTATTTTAATGAAATTTAGAGGATATGTTGTCTTGGGAAAGGCATTACTACGTACCAAAATTCAACTTTCTAAGTGTCTATAAAAGTGAGTTATTCAAATTTGAAGCATTTAATGAAAATCCACTACCATAACGCAGTTGCTGCGTCCTAAACTTTTTTCACTCAAACTCGAGTAATATGACGTTTTTGGGTTTGTTTATTAGAAAACTTTTAATTGTATCAAACAACTGGTATTCTGTGCTGAAATTAAATTAGAGGTATTCTGTGCTGAAATTAAATTAGAGGTTGCAGTGTGGGGGTGAAATATCGGTGACAGAAATTTCGAATGTTTTTTTTTTGTCAAAACAGGGTAAAAGTCTCAAACATATAGAAAACCTGATTCTAGAACGAACATTTTTTGTCTGTCGGTCTGTTTTTTAGTCGTTCTGTTGGTCTGTGACTCTGTCAGCCTGTAGGTCTGAGTGTTAGTACGAGCAATAACTTTCGAACGAATAAAGATATGGAGATGGAGATTTCGGAAGTTTATGGTTACAGGACTACGAAGATTTTCTTTGTGGTCAAGTGACGGACCCTAAATTTATTTCATGAGAATGGCTTTCTGAGGAGAGTACATTATCACAGCTATGCGGAAGTTATGATTCAATTTGCAGCACTATTTTTATTAAGCTGTTTTGTTATTTATTCCGAATTACAAGTTTTGTTATTGTATCTTATTTCAAATTCCTTCGTGAGGCTTTGAAATGTTTAATTGCGTTTTTCATGTAAACGATTTAAATTATCAAGTTGGAGCAAGTCTAACAATTTGGCATACAAATGATGTTTATACCTGTCATCTTTTATAATTAAAATGACCAAAAAGTTTCGTCAAAAAAAGTATGACCCAATTTCATCATCAAGGATGGATCATGTGACGCCCCCTGTAATAAAGTGTAAAATAATATTTCTTGCCTATAATTTTGATAACGATTTATGAATACGTTGTGAAATTATTAGTAAAAAACGAAAAAAACATGTCACTTTTAACACCCTGTATCGTTTTCCACATCGACATTTTATTAAAGCATGTTTGGTCCAATCCTCATATTTTGGTCCAAATAACCCGCGCTTACTCTATGGCCCAATAGTTATGACTCACTCTGTATATAATCTAAACGGTAAATTATATGTACCCATCATATTATTATTTCGACTCTTCATAATTTAAATTGTGTTAAGTTGAATTACAGGCGTAAGATTTTCAACATGGCACGTTGTTAAATTACGTAAATAATACTAAATCAATAAATAATAATAAATAAATATTAGTGCATTTTCGTAGAAAAAATTCACTAATGGGGAGATCCCGACTTTTGAATTTTGAAAAAATTTTTGCAAATGAGCGCGAACTATGACCCCTAGAACCCATATCCGGGGTCAGTTTCAATTTTTATATGTTTATATATATATATATATATATATATATATATATATATATATATATATATATATATATATATATATATATATATATATATATATATATATATATATATATATATATATATATATATATATGTATGTATCACACCGATAACTCAAAAAATAATGGGCCGATTTTGATAAAATTTGGCATGTACCTTTCTTTTGTTAATAGCTTGGATAAGTTCGTTAGTCAGAAAAATCGGACGAGGTTTTCCGGGAAAATTTTGAGTTTTCATTCGAAAAAAATTCATATCTCAAAAAGTAATAAGCCGATTTTAATAAAATTTGGCACATACCTTACTTTTGTAAATGGCTTTGACATGTTTGTTAGTCAAGAAAATCGGACGAGGTTTTCCGGGAAAATTTTGAGTTTTCATTTGAAAAAAATTCATATCTCAAAAAGTAATAAGCCGATTTTAATAAAATTTGGCATGTACCTTCCTTTTGTAAATGGCATTGACAAGTTCGTTTTTTAGAAAAATTGGACGAGGTTTTCCGGAAAAATTTTGAGTTTTCATTTGAAAAATTTTTTTATGTTAAAAAATATAACATCTATGATAACCAAATTTGGTAGGTAGGTTTACGATATAAAAAGTAAACTATACACCAAAATTTAGATTTCTATGTTACAAGAAAAAAAAGTTATAATAAAATATTTTGTGCCAGATCATTTCTATGAAAATTCACTACCATAACGCACTTGCTGCGTCCCGAGCTTTTTAAGTTTATGTTTTTAGTGCATTTTAAAGGGGGTTTGGCTTTTGTTTAAGCCTTTGTCTCTTGGCGGTGACATTAATGATTAAAGTTAATCCGATTCTGAGTTTACCAGTTAAAAGCAATATTCAACCACAAAGGTCAACAAACATTTTTAAATGTCTAAATTAATGTGTTTTTTTTTTTTCTCAGAATGTTAAGATATCGCCGAGAAATTATGGATAATATTAGAAATATGCTGGTGTGCGAAAACTGCAGGGTGCGATATACTACTCCTCCCATATACCACTGCAGAAACAAACATATTCCTTGTTCCCATTGCTTTAAAAATAATGTTTGCCCGTTGTGTAATGCACCAAAAGTTTTAAGGTGTTATGGACTTGAAGCTGCGCAACAGCTTATAACGTTTACATGCAGGTGGGAAGAAAGGGGATGCCCGTTCGTAGGACGCTGGAGCGAATTTCTTCAGCATATCGAGAACTGTCCACACCAGGCTGACCGGCCGCAAACGGAAAATCACAATTCGAGATAAAATATTATTCACAAAAAATTTGATATATTTGTATATTTTGCATATAATGTAGATTTCTTTTTTAAATAAAAAACATTCTTGGTTTTAATTGTTACTTATTTATTAATAAACCATTAAACTTTAAAAGATTTTAAAATCGTCTAAAAAAAGTAATCGTTCTTGATTTATCATGTTTTAGCTGCCAGCGCGATTCATAGTTAAAATAAACGATAATTTTCTACATCACATACATTTTGCGCACTATTGCCTGAATAATATAATTTTATAATTTGAACTGCCTCTTCGATTGTGTCATTCATTGTAGAAATGTTTGTCATATTAACAACCAATCATGTAAAACAGAAATCTTTTGATTTGAGATTTGTATATTCAAAGTTTTGACATTGGAAGCTTTCTCTAATTTGGTGATTTTTCCAAAAATATGATGTTCAGAATAAAACGAAATGTGTAGCGGACTTCTAATATGATGATTTTTTAAAAAGTCTTGTACAATTTTGCAGTAAAATGCAGACTGTGCCATTTAAAATTCCATATGCTATTTATTTACTTCAGAACTAAATGGGATATTTGAAATATGTCGACGCTGTTTCATCAAGGACGCGGAAGGCTTAAACGTTGGAGAAAAATCATTTTTACTACCACACATGTAGATGGCGCGGTTGTGCGAAAAATGTTTTGGATCCCCAAATCATTGAAATAGGTTGCGTTTGATTAAAAATTATATGTAGAATAAATTTTTTCAATGTTTTAATTAAGATATTTGAGGTTAAGTGTAGCATTGTATACACGATAAAAACTTTTACAACTTTTTCAATACAAATACTGGACACTAGTCTCCTTAGAACACTTTGGATATTAAAAAAGATACATGGTAGTCAGCCCACTGTACAAAATCCGGTTTTACCGGAAATATATTTTTTTTATTTCGAATAAGACAGCCTGTAATTTATTTTATAGTTAGGAAGATCACTTATTTTAGCAATTTTTAGATAGAATAATATTATAAAAACTGAAACTGTATACAGATAATAGAAAAATACTGCATTTATGATGGAAGGTAATTCCACCTAGGAGCCACAGATTGCTTACCCAATATGTGCTAAAGTAGATGGCTTATGATTTTAACAAGATGCGGCACCTTCCCATAATACAAGCACGGTACAAAATTATTTAAACCAAACATTTTATAGAAGGTTGTTGGGTACTATTGGAGTTATCAGGCTGCCAGCTCTCTCCCTGACTCAAATCCAGTGGATGTTTCTTTGGGGATACCTAGAAAACGCTGTTTGCGAAAATGTTATGGAAGAATCTCTACCATAAAATATATGCTGGTGCGATGGCTATTAATCGAGATATTTTATTAAGAGCTTGCAATAATGAGCTATTGAACAGAATGGCATTGGATGTAAGTGCAGATGGCCAGAATTTTAAACATTTAATTTAATCAATTATTTTTAATACCTAAATGTTTCGAAAAGCTGTTTTGTTGTTTTTCATTTAATTGAATGTTTTATTTAAGTATGCACATTAAAAAATAGTGTTGCAAATTGAATCATAACTTCCACATGGCTGTGATAATTTATTCTCTTCAGAAAGACATTCTCATGGAATGAATTTAGGGCCCATGACTTGACCACAAAGAGAATATTTGTATTCCTGTACCCATAAACTTTTGAAACGTTATATTTTTATAAATTTCGAAATTTTAATATTCCGCCCCCACACATTCAACCCCTAATTTAATTTCAGCACAAAATACCAGATGTTCGATGAAATTAAAGGTTTCTAATAAATAAACCCTAAAACGTTATATTGCTCGAGTTGTAACGAAAAAATGTCAATTTTCACAAAAACATCCCCCATTCATCATCTACCTGCTAAAGCGATTTTACTCAAAAACAATCCGAACCGCTCGTTTGTCGAGTGCTTATACCAAATTTGAAGATGATATCTCAATTCGTTCTAAAATTATCGTTGCTCAAAACAAACAGACACACAGACCGACAGACAAATAAAATTTCGTTCCCAAATCATGTTTTCTTGCGTTTTGATAGTTTTGACGACGTTTAGATTTGAAATTTTTGTCGCCGATGCGCTACTTCCACACCTTTCGACGATGCGGAAGTACTTCCACACGTTGTGACGATGTGGAAGTAATAGTGCTGCTAATTGAATCATAACTCCCACATAGCTGTGATGCTCTACTCTCATCAGAAAGACATTCTCATTAAATGAATTTAGGGTCCATGACTTGACCACAAAGAAACTATTCGTATTCCTGTACCCATAAACTTCTGTAACATATTACTCGAGTTTTAACGAAAAAATGTCACTTTTTACAAAATCAGCCCCCATTTATCCCCTACTCACCTAAGTGATCTTAGCCAAAAACAATTCGTAGCGTTCGCTTGTCGAGTGCTAATTCGAGACCAAACTTGGAGATAACTTAATTCGTTCGAAAGTTATTACGCATACTGACACACAGACGTACAGGGCGATAGATTTTTTGGTGATTAAATACGCCTTATTTCTAATTTAACTTCTAAAATACCATCAATAACCACATGGCAGGGGCACTCCTTTAGAAAACTGGAGACTCGTATAGTTACGAAGGTAATCCACATGATAAGAGTTTATAAAGGAATTCCGCATGTCAGTCCGGATTGAATTCTTTAGAAAAGGTTTTCGTCCCGCTGGCACCATCATCAAATTCAATGTTTCATAAGCGTTGATTTTTAAACAGAACACCCAGTATCGAAAGTAGATTTTTAATCTCTGTCTTTAGGAGTTATGGTTCCCTATGCTTACATTTATTAGTTTTGCCATTATACATTGTTTGTCTTGAAATTAGCACATATGGACATAGACTATTCATTACCCTTTAATGATGGGTTTGCAAACGACATTAGGAACAAAGTACAGAAAACATAACTGTGTTTAATTTGTGTTAATTGTATTGCTGCATTGTTGTTAATGCCATCATTTTGCTATTCTAATTTTAATGTAAATATATGGAGAATTATATACACAATTAAATAAACTCTAACTTTTATAATTTATTTAACATACATGGGGTATTTCAGGAACTAGTCCACAGAACGTGCTAACAAATAAAGTAAACTTCACATTCGGTAGTGAAAAGTCATACAGGCTGTTCCATTCGAAAAACAATACTTATGAAATTTTGAAAAATCGACTAAAGCCGGCGTCACATTTGTGGCCCTGCATAAGATTGGATACCATCGAAAGTGTTTTTGGTACGCTCAAGGACTAGCATATTTTGTTGTAAAAAAGAATATATCTTAAAAATAATGTAACTTATGTATGGGAAAGTCCAAAGAAAATCGCACTAGAATGACGCGTGGAAACTAAAAAGTCTGGACGCAGCAAGTGCGTTATGGTGGTGAATTTTTATTAAATGCTTCAAATTGGAATAACTAAATTTTCTATTAATTTAAAAAGTTTAGTTTTGGTGCGCGGTAAGATCTTTCCTAAGGCAATATAACCACCAAATTTAATTGAAAAGCTTTGTAATTTTCGGAGAAAAAATTTTTTTCCGAATTAAAATTCAAAATTTAAATAACTCAATTTTCTATAAACTTGGAAAGTTTAATTTTGGTACGTACTAAGGTCGCTCTCAAGGCAAGATATCCATTAATTTTCATTAAAACAGCTTTGTAATTTTCGGAGAAAAAGTATTTTTCCAAAGAAAACTCATTTTTTTTTTCTTAAAACCCTTTTCCTGGCTAACAAACTCATCCAAGCCATTAGTAAAATAAAGTCACTTGCCGAGTTTCATCGAAATCGGTTAATTATTTTTTGAGTTATCAGATGGCTATATATATATATATATATATATATATATATATATATATATATATATATATATATATATATATATATATATATATATATATATATATATATATATATATATAAACATATAAAAATCGAAATTGACCCCGGATATGGGTTCTAGGGGTCCTAGTTCGCGCTCATTTGAAAAAATGCTTGTAAAGTCTCAACATCGATACCTCTGTAATAGTGAATTTTTTTAAATAAAAATTCACTAAAATACGAAAATTTATAAGCTGCTTTGTTTGCGATAATGAAGTTGGTGGCCAAGTTTCGGTACAGCCGAAAAGTGCCAGACGAATAGGAACATTTGCATTGGACAGATGAGGACCCAAATGCCGTTGAAACCACGTAAACGTCTAACGAGCCAGCTGTTTATATATATATATATATATATATATATATATATATATATATATATATATATATATATATATATATATATATATAAAATTGTGGGAAAGACGTCAGTTGCAAAATAAAACTCTTTATTAAAGCCGAGGTTTTTAAAAGTTTATTCCATTCTCAAGGCTGCAACATGGAAAGAAACAGTTTACAATTTACATAGGAAAAATATATTTTTCCTATGTAAATTGTAAACTTATATATATATATATATATATATATATATATATATATATATATATATATATATATATATATATATATATAGGTGTGCCATTTAAAACACTAATAGTCTATTTATTGACAAACTTATTTAGGCGTTTTAAATAAAAATGAAATCTTGTTCAAAACGTATGAAATCTGTGCACTATTGTTTCTCCAAATGTCAAAATAAAACATAAAAAACATTCATTCATCGAGCTGGACTCTAACGCGTAACTTCTGCTTAGGAGGCAAGCGCGATGCCCCCTGCGCCATCTAGACGCATGTCAACTAACGTTTTATATGCGTGATACTTTAGATCGGCTTCATGCCCGAGAATTATATTCAAAGTATACGTAACAATTAATTACAGGATTAGTAGAATTGCCATTGAAACACATCCCACGACTGTGTCGGTCTTATATGACGTCTTATGTTTAAATTTTAAGATAAAAGAAACTATTTTAGAGTTATTTTTATACAGATGCTTGATTTTGTTTACATTTCTGCTATATTATGCGACAGCATAACATACTTATGCTGCGCTAAAACTGTATTTGGGGCCGTTAATAAAGCTACAAATATAATGTATTTTAATAATTGATTAAATCCCCCAGTTAAATAACAATCACTTGTTTCATGTCGTTTGTCATTTTCCATACTTGCGGCCGAGATTCCACGATAGTTGTAACGACAACAGAATCATTAGTTGTTTTTTTTTAAATTCAACAATAAAAACGCTATGTTCTGCAAGATTATTCATGACAGTATTAAATTAGTAACGACTGAAGGAATTTTATTATTGGTTTTCTTGGTTTTGAAGGCGCATTTAAAATGAATATTTGATAATTTTGGTACATCCAACTTAATTAAACACCTTTATTTCTGATAAAAAACATTTTGATCTTTGGTTTCGATTACCACCGTTATTTTTAAACTCACTGTATATTTTATTTACTTTTTTATGCAGGACAAAACTTTTTGAGCTGCTTTATTAATACGTAACAAAAGATCATCTTTAGCACTTTTCACAAAAAAGTTAATCGGCCTCCAAATGTGTCCAGTCATTTTGGCTCACCTTAATATATATATATATATATATATATATATATATATATATATATATATATATATATATATATATATATATATATATATATATATATATATATATATAATTTTCGTAAACAAGGTGAAGATAATTTCTATGAAAAGTCGCCGCCATGAGGCACCTTTGCTGCGTTCAGCAAATACTGGCATACCTGCATCATAATTTTATGGATAGGTGCCTTTATTAATAAATGCTTTTGTGTTTCTCAGAAGTGTCTTGGTAGAACAGGCAACTTCTTCTTTTCTGGCATTTAGCATTTAGTTGAACATTTTAAAATAGGGGGGTGGGGGGAGCGGTGGGGCCACGTTTTACCTATAGATAAGAATTGTGCTGCTTATCAACCTACCAACAAAGTCTATTCCATCGGCTCAAGATAACGGGATAATAGGAGAGGACTCATGGTCCATCAGCAAGTCAAGATAAGTAACAGGTGTTCTACAGTTGATTTCTCATCGAAACACCAGTTTATCTTGAGCTGTAAAACGTGTTGTGCAAAAGTGAAGTTGTGTACAAGTGTGCAGTCGGTCAATTGCGTCTCAGTAACGCCAAGAGAAACTTATTTACGCAAGGTAAAGACTATATATATATATATATATATATATATATATATATATATATATATATATATATATATATATATATATATATATATATATATATATATATATATATATATATATATATATATATATATATATATATATATATATATATATATATATATATATATATATATATATATATATATATATATACATTATCATTATATAACAGTCTAAAGGCGACGTTGTCCTGTTGTCGATTATCTGTTGTTCAACTACAACCACAAGCTTTACTTCTTTGCAACGCATACTGTGAATTTTTAAATATAAATATATACGCATAATTATCACTTCCACGCTTAACAGTTGTACCAGGTTTTTCAGAAATGGTCCCTCTGTTATCCTACATCTTCCTCTCTTCTAGAGTGTGTTCTTTAAAAGATGTATGTTCAATACATTTTGCCTCTCCCTATTAATTTTTTTTTAGCAAACATTTTTCTTCTTTCACACGTGGTAGCAAACTTGTATTTATCTTTTTATGAGTTTACGGTTCTTTGTTATTTATATCACATTTAAAAATATTTTATTCCCTTCAAGTCTGGCTTACTCGCAGACCAGGTTTCAACCCCATACACTACTATATACCATACGTACGACTTGATAAACTTATATCTCACGTCCAGGCTTGTTTGTTAAATGCAAACTTTGTGAAACAGAGGTAAAGGCTTCATTATCTAAATGGAAATTGTGGTAAGTTAAACTTTTTCATTGGTTGTTGTTGCCCTTACTTGGTGAAACTTGTCCATACTACATACAGACTTGAAGACTACTTCTCTGGCTTCACTTTTGGATTTCGTTTCTGGATCAATCGTTGTTTTCGTTTTAAAATAATCGCATTTCTCTACAATTATTTGTCACTTATGTCTATTGTTTATATTTTTTGTCTTTATATTACACCGAGCATTTCTTCGGGTGTATACATTGCAGTTTTCTGAGATATTGCAATTGTTTCATAATCAGTGAGAAGAGTACTTTGTATATTAAATACTTGTTTTTCCATTTATTCTATGAGCACTATCTCTTCTTCGAACTTTATGAAATGAGACCGTTGTGCATTTATTTTGATTCCTGTATTTTCCTTTAGTCTATTTTTGTTGATAGTATTGTAAAAACGGACATCCGTGTTCATTAGTTTTCTTCATTCAGCTTTAGTTTCATACCCGTTTATTATTTATTATGGTACTTAGATTCTTGTATAGATTGAAAATAATGCTTTATTCCTCCAATCCACTCCGATCCAGCTATCCACATCACATGTAATACTATTTTCAATCTACGCTATGGAATATTTATGCGATATCTATAAAATCAAAAGTATACCTATAAAATGTATACCTTTTCTTCGTAAGTGTCCTTTTTTCTAGTTTTTTGGACATTTTCTTTAAAAAATTCACTAATAAGGAGCTCGTGACATTTCAGTTTTGAAAAAATGTCTTCTAATAAGCGCAACCTAAGCCCCTAGAACACATTTCCGGGATTAGGTCCAATTTTTATATGTTTATATATATATATATATATATATATATATATATATATATATATATATATATATATATATATATATATATATATATATATATATATATATATTGGGTTTCCTCAAAACGTCAAAATTGGCAACATTTCGGGAAATAACCTGAAACGAATAAGGGTTATGTAACGAAAATATCGCAAAAAAGTGTTCCACAAAGCCTTAAGTTTCAGCTGCAATAGTGGTTGTCCTTCATTTTACTAAATTGTTTAAATAAAATTCATTTCAAATAGACCCTTTCCGCGAGTTATGGTAGCACCACCCGGTATACCATATACGAGAAGGCACCGACCAGCAATTGTGCGTATAGTTTGTTATAGTTTATATAAATATATATATATATATATATATATATATATATATATATATATATATATATATATATATATATATATATATATATATATATATATATATATATATTATGCGTCAATAGTGTGAGATCGGTCTATAGCTTGAGAACCGTTCAAGGGAGAAAGATAATTATACCACATACGAGAAGGCACCGACCAGCAATTGTGCGTATAGTTTGTTATAGTTTATATAAATATATATATATATATATATATATATATATATATATATATATATATATATATATATATATATATATATGCGTCAATAGTGTGAGATCGGTCTATAGCTTGAGAACCGTTCAAGGGAGAAAGATAATTAAATCACCGTTGAAAATGATCTTCCAGCCGCACCAACCAAATTTATTCTCAATTATACAGGGTGTCCAAATATAGCGTAACAAGACACAGTCTTTACAACAGCGTAAAGCCTCCTTACCATACATGAAAAGTGTCACCGACAAAATCAGCCGAATTTTTAGAACCAATAATATCCTCCCAAGGACACGATTTTAAACTAGTCCCATCCAGTTCAAAAATTCCTTGTTCTAATTGTTCCATATCTTATATAGGACAAGCGAATAGACGTATCCACAATAGAGTATATGAACATACCCTCGTATTTAAAAAATACAACTACTCTCCTCATTTGCACTGACCATGCATCATATTTATACAGGACACAAAATAAGATTCAAAAGTACCAAATAAAAGCCCTGGTCTACAACTTCAAAACCGATATGTGCCCATTGTCTAAACAAGAAATATGATGGTATTTGCCTTCCGATTACCTGAAAACCCGTTATATTATCATCACAAATACACAGAATAACCACTTATTTAACAGACAATTTAACAACCATATTACCTGACTCAACAAATAACTCTCATCCATTTAATCCTATAAGTACCGTTACGAAACTACCTGACTAAATAAGCATTACGGACCCGGCTAATTACACTGATAACGAACCAGGTACACAAAACATTATAAATAATGCGAGACTTACGACGGACGGTCAGAGCGCGCACACGCATACGCGCGCACGCACGCACGCGCGCGCGCCCTATCAAAGTGAATTAGCTTAAAAATGGCTGCTCTTCCGTTTATACCGGAAGTTGCCATTAACTCTGTTATTTTAAATATAACACCCCATTTATTATTACATTTTTAAATTCTGGTCTAAATTTGTATAGGACATTGTTGGTAAAAAACCGGATTTTTTAATTATTCAATTTACTTCAATAAATTTGACAGATGAGGTCAATAAGAAAATGTATCTCGGCTATTTAGCAACAAACCATTATACGAATTGGTACATACAGACAGCTAATAGCCTTCTTTTGAGATATCAAATCATAATTTCATTTCTTAACCCAGGGTGTTCACAAATTGTACACTGTTTTTAAAAACTTGAAACCACATTAGATAAAAATTTTAAATAAAACATTCTGTATTTTATGACCTCATTATCTTCTGAATTAAATACCCTTTCCATTGCATATGAGTTCCCTATACATATATTTTCTTGTTTTGATGTTATTTAAGATTTTAACTGAAATTAAATTCACGTAAATATTGTTGGTGTTTTGTAGAGTAGTCTATTGAAATGACGGGTACTAACTATATGTTTTTATTGGGAATTAAAAAACCCGAAACACGTCAAGTTCGCTTATGAGGGGGACAAGTTTTGACGCAAGAGGTGTAGATTTTTCTGTAACATTTTCAGTTTATTTTAGAAAAATGTTTGTACATCTTCTAACAATAAATTTATTTTGATGAAATGTAGGACATTGTTTCTACTATATAGGTTATACTGGTAACCAAATTTGATGCCTGATTTCTTTAAAAAAAAAACACACATATTTGCTATTTAAAACATTTTTTTTTTGAAAATTCACTGCTATAGCGCACTTGCTGCGTCCAGAGTTTTTTATTTTTGAAATTCGGTTCATTCGTTTTTTAAAATCTGGAATTTTGAAATATCACTAATGAATTTCCCGGGAAATTAAAAAATGTTTGGGAGGCAGCAAGTGCATTATAGTAGTGAATTTTCATAAGAATTGTACACTATTAGTAAGGTTCATTATTAAAACTAATTCTTTAAATTTAAATGGGCCCTTGGAGATCGGTTTTAGAAGTCCCATTTAGCGATTATATAAAGAAATTTATATTTTCTCTGCTAGAAAATTTTAATTCCTTATCTATATATATACAGTGCACGGCGTATCGAGCGTCCATTAGAAGTATCTACAAAACTATACCGATTTTTAATCTGAAAATTTGGTCACTTGGGTTTTCTGGATAGCTGAATTTAACAAAAATATACACGTCATCATACCACTTCCGGTTATACCGGAAGTGGTTACTAACTTTGTTTTTTCAAATGAAACATGACATTTTTGAGTAGAGTTTTGGATTTATCGTAAAATTTTAGGTTGACTTTTGATAACATACCATATGTAAAAAATCAGCCGTTTTGGAGTTATATCGATTTTTTTAAAACTTAAAAAAAAATTATGTATGTATATTGAGTGGTATATCTCCGGCAAATATGATGTCAGCGATTTGCAATTTCGTCTGTGGTTTTTCAAGATACAAGAGTATCGTGAAAATAGGCAAATGCGTTGATAGCATATACAGGGTGGAAGAAATTCACATACCAACTTGGACAATTTCGGACCCCTATAACTTGCTTACTTCAAATGGAACACCCTGTATATTTTTATCTTATTGCTTAGAGATTTGCATTATCTTTCGATTTATATCAGCATGTCCTATACCTAAATGCAACAGTTATCCAGATATTGGAACATTTGCATAATGATAATGTTATAAGGTGCACAATATTTCAGTAGAGTGCCTTGACGGAAATGTTATTCTTAGCAACGCCATTACTTCATGACAGTTGTTTATAACAATCAACAAATATGTCGCGTTTGGGGTTTTCTAATGAAGATTTTCTAAATTTATTAGTTACATACGGCGAATGCAATCGCATTATGAGTAGAACCTGCCGAGTTTTCGCTGAAAGGTATCAAGATCGCCCCAGACCGAATAAACATACCATCAAACGTCTGCTTAATAATTGTATAAAGTTTGGTTCCTTTCAACCAATTGTTAGCAGGCAAAACCGTTATACCGAAGACGATGAAGCCATGGTACTAGGATACTTCCATTCGTATCCTGAAAATTCCCTACAAGAGGCTGAAAGGGATCTTAGAATATCAACCAGGTCTATCCACAGAATCTTAAGAAAGTATAATTGGCGACCTTTTAAGCTCCATTTGGTTCAGAATTTGAAAACTGAAGATTTATTGTGTCGTGTGAATTACTGTGAGTGGTTGCTGACAAGAATTCAAGAAGACGATAACTTTGTCAAAAGTATAATATGGACTGATGAAACAAAGTTTACAAAAAACGGCGTGTTTAACCGCCATAACAGTCATTACTGGGCTGCAGAAAATCCGCATATCTGCAGAGAAAGAAATTACCAAAACCGGTGGAGCTTTAATGTGTTCTGTGCCGTCAAAGACTCTCGTATTTTGTGTGTGTATTTTTATAACGAAAACTTAACAGGGGATCGATATGTGTGGTTGTTAAAAAACGTAGTAAGAGATGCTTTAGAAACTTTAGAAATTAGGGAAAGATCAAACGCTTTTTATCAAATGGACGGTGCTCCACCACATACTACTCATCAAGTCAGTGCGACATTAGAAGAAATGTTCAGTGGGAAGTGGATTGCGAACAATGGGCCCTACAAATTTCCACCACGCTCCCCTGACTTAACTCCATTAGATTTTTTCATATGGGGCTTTATTAAAAATAAAGTTTATAAAGACCCTATAACCACAAAGGAGAATATGCAAGAAAGAGTACGTGCCGCCTTCAATGAAATAAGCAGAGAAAGTATAAAACGTGCTACGAGCAATGAAATTTTAAGGCGAATTAATTGCTGTTTGCTAAAAAATGGAGCTACTTTTGAACATCTTTCTTGAACACCCATTGTTTATATACATGTTACTTATTAGATTGTTCCTTATCATTCCAGTTGCCACATTTTTTCTCACTTTCATTGGTTTAGTTGTGTAGTACTTAATAAATTGTTTATCTAGTTGCCTAAACAGATTATTATTATGGTATTCTCATTTATAATTTTGTTCTATGGGGTGTCCAACAATTAATAATTATTGAAGTTCATGAAGAATAACATTTCCGTCAAGGCACTCTACTGAAATATTGTGCACCCTTAGCCTTATAACATTATCATTATGCAAATGTTCCAATATCTGGATAACTGTTGCATTTAGGTATAGGACATGCTGATATAAATCGAAAGATAATGCAAATCTCTAAGCAATAAGATAAAAATATACAGGGTGTTCCATTTGAAGTAAGCAAGTTATAGGGGTCCGAAATTGTCCAAGTTGGTATGTGAATTTCTTCCACCCTGTATATGCTATCAACGCATTTGCCTATTTTCACGATACTCTTGTATCTTGAAAAACCACAGACGAAATTGCAAATCGCTGACATCATATTTGCCGGAGATATACCACTCAATATACATACATAATTTTTTTTTAAGTTTTAAAAAAATCGATATAACTCCAAAACGGCTGATTTTTTACATATGGTATGTTATCAAAAGTCAACCTAAAATTTTACGATAAATCCAAAACTCTACTCAAAAATGTCATGTTTCATTTGAAAAAACAAAGTTAGTAACCACTTCCGGTATAACCGGAAGTGGTATGATGACGTGTATATTTTTGTTAAATTCAGCTATCCAGAAAACCCAAGTGACCAAATTTTCAGATTAAAAATCGGTATAGTTTTGTAGATACTTCTAATGGACGCTCGATACGCCGTGCACTGTATATATATATATATATATATATATATATATATATATATATATATATATATATATATAAGTACTCTTTAAAGTATTGTGTTACAAATTTGATTATAGACAAAAGTTTTTCAGAAAAAAAATTCACTCACTACCTAATTATAAATATGGCCGGTATTTTTCCTGCTAATTGCTTGGATGGTTTTGTTTTAATCAACCCAATCGAACTAGTTTTTGCAAACGAAACTACAAAAAATGTGGTTATCCGCGAAGCTCTTTATGTTATTCTTCTTTAATTTAGTACCTGCGCTGCGTTTATATAGGTTACACTTAAATATGGTTCAAAATTGAATATTCTATAGCGTAATGGGAAATTGAGTTATCGAATTTGATATATTCTTACAAAAATTCTCTATCATAACGTACTTGCTGCACCCAGACCCTTTCCAACACTTATTTACCGCTGCTGTATCCGCATTTTTTGGAAATGATGAAATATTGTAGCTCTCTATGTGAGACTGGCAAACAAGGCAACCTCAATTTGAGTTTTGGAAAAATATTATAAACAAATGAAATTGGGTAACAATTTAAACATAAATTAAAGATCTTGGTTTACTACTTTATCGCAGGGGTTTTGCCTCTCCTTCTACCTGCCTACAGCGACCCTCAATGCATAAACCAGAACAATGTAAAGAAAAATTTCTTGTGAACAAGCCCCGAGAAAGTTGCGGGATCTGCGGTGAATGTAGAGGTTCTGGGCGGGGTAAACAAGATTTTAAGGAGGTATAGCTGCAAAATAAATAAACGCAGCTTATAGAGGTCCAACTAAGCTGTTTTTTCGCATTTTCCGCTCACATTGCTTTTTTATCTTCTCTCCTCCCAACACCCCTATTTACTCCTAATCCCATAACTTTCTTGGGGGCTGTTTACAAGGAATTTTTCTTGTGGTTTGTGCATCCAGAAGGAGATCTAAGCATGTCTCTGAATCTCTTCTCTAAAGAGCCCCCGTGTGCTAATCTGAAAATTTACCGAAAATTTAATTTTTATTTACAAAAGGAATGTACTTGCCAAATTATAAACGTGAAAGGTATTTTTCCTTATTAGTCTCCTGGATGATCCCCGTTAGTCAACTCAATCGAAACAGTTTATGCAAACAAAATAACAAAAATATATTTCAAAACAAATTTGTGGTTGCCTGTGGAGCTCATTGTTTTATTTTTTAAGTTTACTACCCACGCTGCTTTTATATAGGTTTTAGTATGTATCAAAACTGAAGAAGTTTAATGGGAAATTAAATGATCATCATTTGAAATATTTTTACGAAAATTTGCTACCATAACGTACTTGCCGTACCTAAACTCTTTTCAACACTTATTTACTATTGCTGTACCGATACTTTTTGAAAATGAAATGAACATATATAAACAATACAAACTTTGAAATCTAAATTTTAATAATTTACACTGAACAACAGATGTTGATACAGGTATAATTTAAACTACTTTATGATATTAAATAGGAACGATTTTTATTTCTATGTTTAAAATGTAGGAATTTACTTTTTGATTGATTTTGAGAAATATGTACTTTATTTTATTGTAAACTAAGAATTTTCTGAAAAAAAATGATAATATGTAGTTTCATTTATGTACCTAAAATTTTCCATACGCTACATGAAGAGTAGAAAGTAAAAGTAAACAATAAGTAACTTATTCTAATGTATTAGTGGATTAGCGGAGTCGATTTTGAGGTTATCTACTTCTCAGTTGTTTATGACGCCTGTAAACAAAGAAGAAGAAGAAAAAGATAACATCGAATTCGGATCCGCCCCTTCTGTCAGTTGGCAGAATAACAAATGACAAACAGCTAACTGGTGTTGTCAAATTAAACTAGGAGAGATGGCTTTGCAATAGCTTGAAGAATGGGAAGCTTAATATTTATGCATAATAAAACGCAGTTCTAGATTGCCTTCAAATAAGTTGAATCATTTTCATTAAAAAAATTATTTATTACTATATATTTGTCTGATATCTTTAGATTCAGATCAAAGTTTTGGCACATGGCAACCCAACTGATTGTGGTGACATAATTTTGTAGCATGTTTGTTTGAAGTTTGATTAGGAGCTTTTGTTTGCAATAGCAGCGTAACCACACATAATAAAGATTATGCTTTTATTTATTACTATATATTTGTCTGATATCTTCAGATTCAGGTCAGAGTGTTGGCACATGGCAACCCCACTGATTGTTTGTGATGACATAATTTTGTAGCCTGTTCGTTTGAAGTTTGATTTGGAGCTTTTGTTTGCAATAGCAGCGTAACCACAGCATAGTAAAGATTATGCTGTGGCGTAACCCCAATATATTTCTCTGACGTTTCTTACCTCCTACCATTCAGAGGTAATTTCAGGTCATTTCGTGAATTATTTATTATTTATTTAGTTATAACTGAAAATTTACTGCACCAATTGAGTTCAAACTTGGTAGATAATATCACTTGTATGAAGTATTTTTTGAGTTATCGGTTGGATACACACACACGCACACACAAACACACACAGATATATATATATATATATATATATATATATATATATATATATATATATATATATATATATATATATATATATATATATATATATATATATATATATATATATATACATTTCAACTGACGTTGGATTTGGATTTTAGGGGCCCCTAATTCCTGCATTTCAACAAATTTTCCAATAATCTTTGACAGATTTTTACAATATGGTAGCCATAATGTCCACATATGGGCTTTACTATTAGCAAAATTACAGTTTCTTTTGTAATGGCAAATTGAGTTACTAAAGTTTAAAGCATTTAATGAAAATTCTCTTTCAGAGAGCACTTGCTGCGTCCCGCTTTTTTATGAATATACGCTACGATAAAGCACATGTAGCTTTAGAACTTTTAAAGCATATTTGAAGTTTGTTATAAATTTTTATGTAGCATTTATCTTGTTATTCTTTTTTTCAGGATGGCAGAACAAGATAGGTCTCAACAGGAAAGCACCTTAAGAGATCTCTTATTGTGCAGAAACTGCGAACAATGTTATGCAAGTCACCCTATATACCAGTGCGTCAATAACCACATCTTGTGTAAAAACTGCTATTATGAAGACACTTGCATAATTTGCCGCAAGAAGATGACAGGAAAGCGTGTTTACCAGCTGGAGGAGCTACAACGGGTTGTAAGGTTCCAGTGCAAATGGAAAAATCGAGGTTGCACCTTTATTGGAAGGTGGGCGGCATATAGAGATCATAAAGAGAAATGTCCTAAAAAGCCCCTAATCCGTATGGCCGTTGATGTATCAAAACGGACTGTGCTCAGGACAAACACATTTCCATGAGCAACGATGATTGCTTTCGTAAAATGATTTAATTGTAGCGAATTTTTGTTTCAAAATATTTTAACAAGATTTAATTAAAGCACACATACTTAGCGTATGTTAAAATTTTGTGTTTATGTACTACTGACTTTCACAAAAATCCGAACACCCAGTAATAGTTGACCAATTATAATAAAATCCTGAAAGCAGCAAGTGCGCTATGGTAGTGAATTTTCATAGAAATGATCTGGCACAAAATATTTTATTATAACTTTTTTTCTTGTAACATAGAAATCTAAATTTTGGTGTATAGTTTAAATTTTTTTTTCGAATGAAAACTCAAAATTTTCCCGGAAAACCTCGTCCGATTTTCCTGACTAACGAACTTATCCAAGACATTTACTAAAGAAAGGTACATGCTAAATTTTATCAAATTCGGCCGATTATTTTTTGAGTTATGGGTGTGATATATATATATATATATATATATATATATATATATATATATATATATATATATATATATATATATATATATATATATATATATATAAACATGTAAAAATTGAAACTGATCCCGGATATGGGTTCTAGGGGTCCTAGTTCGCGCTCATTTGCAACAAATTTTTCAACATTCAAAAGTCGGGATCTCCCCATTAGTGAATTTTTTCTACGAAAATTCACTAAAAGTTATACATAGTACGTGCTAAATCTAACTTAAAAAATGATTAAGAATGAAGTTATTTATTATTGAGTGGGTCCGCCGCGATTTCTTATGCATTCAGTAACTCTTCAAGGCATGTTTAAAATTAAATTATTTTGAGGCCTGTAATCTCCGGTTTCTTAAATTCGGTAACGAAGGTGGTTGGGGTACATTACCCAGTCTATTGGCAATCATAACCCACACATGTTCGATTGGTGACAAGTCTGGGGAGCGAAAAGGCCATGGAAGTAGGGTCACGTTATTTTCTTGTAATAATATTCTAGTAACCCTTGCCATATGAGGACGTGCTTAGTCTTGTTGTAAAATGGGTTGAAATAATATTCTTAGGTATGGCGGTACAACAGGCTGTAGTACGTTTTGTATGTAATCATTTTCATTCAAATTTCTGTCAATAAAACTAAAAATGACCTGCTACCGTATGTTATGGAACGCCAGACCATCACCCCTGCCTAACAGACGTATACAGCAGCAAATTCCACATTTCTGCGTTCTTCACGTAACCTTCTTACTCCTCTGTGACCATCGTGGACCCAAAGCAGAATTTGGACTCGTCAGAAAACAGAACACGATTGCATTCACCATCCCAATTTAATTTACCGTTACACCACTTAAGCTGAGCAACAGAATTTCGAGCTGTCAGTGGGACACATAAAATTATCTATATGAACGCAGCACCAGTATTTGGTGATATATCGTTGCCATTGTTGTAAAGCTCTACAGCAAGCATTTCCAATTGACCTTGGTGAGGAAATATTGTCTTGTAAAGCTGCAATCCTCAAATGGCGATCTTTCAATGTTGAAGTAGCTCGAGGTCGTCTGGATCCACGACGGTGGTTATGGATTCCTTCTTTAGACCACCTGGACTAACACTGTAACACTGTTGACACACTGCATCCTATGCGGTCGGAAATTTGTCTGATTGAAAAACCGGCTTTATGCATGCCAACAGTGCGTCTCCTTTCGAATTCATTTGATTGAGATTGTTACGTAAATGGCGCCTAGACATAATAAGTTAATAAATAAATAATAAAAATTAATAAACTGAGCCAAATTTAAAGAGATAATTTTTTGGTAAAACGGAGTTAAAAAAGTGTAAACCTGTTAAAAGAATTTTGTCCATATTGTTATAATTTCTTATCACAAACAAAACAGATTAGTTTAAAAAATGTAATTGTTTTCAATATCATTGTAAGGAAATGTCTTGTTGAGCTGAAGCTGCAATTGGTTGGCAGGAACTTGTTTGACCGAGTAGCAGATGTTGATTTACCTAAGTTCGATCTAAACTCCATACACTTGTCAAAGCTTATTAAGAAAGCTAACAGACAAAAAAAAACGAGCGTAGCATAATATGACCTAGAAAAATTTGTAAATACAAATCAAATATATAATTTTGTAAAACTAAATTCTATGAAAATTTGCATTTGCTTGGACTTTTTTGAATTGCGAAAAAAAAAAATGAAATGGCATTTTTAAACTGACAACAGCATAAAACTGAGATGTATGATGCAGGTCAATATTATTTGTAACTACACTTTTTTTTTATCTTATAAATCATCTCTGTCCAATTTTTCACGGTGCCTCTTCTACAGTATCTCTTAGACTCAATTTTCTTTGAGAACATCCAGAATTGCGACGTAGCATAATGGAATAACGAAATAAATATTTTACAGAATTAGCATATGCAATTTGCTACACAAGATAGGACTATTCCTTGTTGAAGCGGGGATACACTTAAACAATATGACACTGCTTCTCACCGGATCCTCCCATCCAATGTATAATGAGCAGCTTGTTTGCAAAATTGTTAATGTCAACATAAGTCACAAACGAAATTATTTTATTCCAGCCAGGGGCGAATTTCGTTAATAAAGTTATTACTCAGCCTTCAAGAGATTTACATTTTCCCATTCACTCCTTTGTGCATACGTGCTGAGAGGATGATGTGCCCTAAAATGGAGATTGTCACGAGACTCTTCGGGTTATTTGTTTGGAGATTACGGAGGACGGTCCTATTTTTAGCATAAGCCGAATATGGGTTTTCACTTCTTGTGCGTTTTTTTTTATAGTATTTGGTCTACTCTCGTTAATCAGACTCGACACGGGTAAAGTTTAATTTAAACTTTATGAACATGACAGCGAATAATTTAAAATAAACATGTGTTTTAAAACCTACTTTTAAATTTATGTCAGTAATCTACGATGGCGGGTTTAATAAATACAATCTGTTAGGTTTTAAACTTCAGTGGCAAGGAGTAGGCGATTTTTTAACATTTTAAAACGATTCTTTAAAGGCTATACGAGCCCTCTCAGTGAAATTGACCCAACTAACAAAACTACATTAATAAAGAAATTGACCTTGTGAGTGAAAAATCTATTAAAAGTCTGGACGCAGCAAGTGCATTATGAAAGTGAATTTTTATAAAAATATTTTTAATAGCAAATATGTCTGTTTAATGCAAGCAGGCGTCAATGTGGTCACCGATATAACCTATATAGCAGGAACAATGTACCATATTTTATCAAAATAACTTGTTGGAAAATGTACAAAAATTTTACGAAAATAAACCTAAAATATTTCTGAGAACACTCATTTACTAGCCGACGAACCTTAGGTTAAGAGCAAATTAAGTGATTGCATTTTGAAGCATTTAATGAAAATTCGCTACCAAAACGCACTTACTGCGACTCGATTTTTTTTTCTTGCAAACATGCAACATATTTCATTTAGACTGTGTTCCGAAAAAGTTATACAATTGTATGGAAGTTGGTGGTGCTCAATTTAAACATTTATTGGATTAAAGTTTAATTCGTTGATATCTTGGTTTGTTGGTTTAATAGTATGATTGGTCCTAATTATTTTCAACATTTACTTTAATATTATGCTGAGTTTTCAAGTGAAGCGATTGTTTTTAATCAATTTTCTTTTAAAAAAAATTCACTAAAGAGATCGCGATTTTTGAATTTTGAAAAAATTTCTTCAAATGAGCGGTAATTAGACACTCTAGAACACATATCTGGGGTCAGTTTCAATTTTTATATGTTTATATATATATATATATATATATATATATATATATATATATATATATATATATATATATATATAAAATTGAAGGGAGGAGTAACAGTCGTTACACGTTAGCGTGCTAATATTTGTATACTTTTAAAGGCAGTTACAACCAAAAAACTTGAGGGCTATATTTTAAAGAAAGTCACTCTGTACTAAATACTCCATATATTTCGCCTGAATTCCAGGCATCCTCAGGACCTAACCTAGGTCGGTGTCTAACGTGAAAAAATGGAGTTAGGTGTCCAAATTCTTATAAGTGAATTTTTCAAAGCCTTTTTAATATTGTAACCTTGTAAACTATTTTTTATGCTTTTTCATGACTGGCTTTAATTGCTTTTAATGTACAAATGTTCGCGTAAAGTTACATGCAGTTTTTAAAATGGTTGTTACACTTCCTGTTTTTTCCATGTTTTTGTGGCAGAGTTTCTCTGTTTTGGTGTTTCTGGCTTTGATTTTCAATTAGTTACAGTGCTTGCTCCTGAGGATGCCTGGAATTCAGGCGAAATATATCGAGTATTTAGTACACAGTCACTTTCTTTAAAATATAGCCCTCAAGTTTTTTGGTCGTAACTGCCTATGAAAGTATGCATATATATATATATATATATATATATATATATATATATATATATATATATATATATATATATATATATATATATATATATATATATATATATATATATATATATATATATATATATATATATATATGTATGTATGTATGTATGTGTCACACCGATAACTCAAAAAAGAGATTAAAAAAAATCATATCGTGATATTAAAAAAAAAAATAGTTGCTACAGCAACGAAGTTGTTTACGCTAGAAAAAACTGAATACCGCAAGTTTGTAGCAAAAGTATGTCAAGAAACTTATGTTTAAAATAATTTTTGAGTATCTTATGTCCTTTGAAAATACCTTTCCATACTTTTAGCTAACCTAGGAAGAGGGAGATATATCGAATAATCGGAATAAATAAAAATGAATAAAGCAAAATATTTCGTTAAAAGAATCTTTTTGCCAGAAAACTAGTATATTGTGTAAATGGTTGGAGCACTGAAGAATATGCGCAAAATTTTTTTTAGCTCAAACACGAAAATAAGGGGAGGCTCAATTTAAACCCTAGTAAATGCAAAAAATGTTTATCGTATACACAATTATTAATTAATTGAAAAGTAATGTATACTGATAACAATCAAAGTTCACAAAATATACAATATTTATTATTGGTATGAGCAAGCTGCCTCTTACAAAATATCGTCACTGTTTTTATGCCTCATCGTCAAGTTTCAATGTTGCCAACGCAAGCAACACTTTTCCGTGGATGTTCTGCAGAACAGCAAAAGGGGCGACAAGGAACGTGTATACCTAGTATCTATGATGTCGAACCTGAACTTATGAATAGCGACCATAAGATCGTTTGTCACAAAACATCTGGCACTTTATTCCCTTATGATGCTTGCAGAGAACGTGCGTGTGACTTTCTTCTCTCCCGGTGTTATATGAGAAGTGCTTTTATATCTTGCAAATGTCCCAATATCGAACGTATAAGAGTCTGCATTCTTTTTCCTTTTTTTTTTCATATGTCACTAAATTGGCTATAGACGGCTTCGACGATTCATAACATGCGTAGATTTATATCTGAGCTGTTTGATACAGAAAAAGTTATCGTTGTGATATTGCGTCAAAGTTACTCAATTTCAGGCATTGTTTTCAAACACGCACCTGGGCTAGTGTATTTTTTTATTTAAACGTAAATCACATATTAATGTCGGGATTTTAACGTTTAAGCAAAATCCTCGTTGGTTCAGTGGTAAGAACATGTGCCTCTGAAACGAAGGATACTCCGTTCGATTCCCAGGGTGTTCCCCTTTCACTTTTTCACTACGCACATACTGTAAAAATTAACATCAACCGAGGTTGTGACATTGTATTTGAGCAAGTTGAAGGTCTGCACGTTCCGCCCTTCGCAGGGGGTGTAAAACCGTCGGTCCCGTGTCCATCCGATGTTGGGCAGGTTAAATATCCCACCCTTCTTATAAATGGGCTGTGGTGCCTCAAAATTTTTAGAACAGTGAGGTGAAACTACTCCCTCGCGTCGGTGATTGACCATAGTCGCGGAAATAGACCGACGTTAAAGGAACAAAAAAAAAACACACACACAAACGTTTAAGCAATGTATGCAAATTGGCTCGAGTATTCCTGTAGGTGCAAGCAAATCATTTGGTTAAAGCGAAAGTATGAATGATGTAGGCACCTGCGAGAAAGCTTGGCGTCCATAAAATTTTCCATACAGGTACACTTGGAGAACTCAAGTCACCACAATGCATTTAAAAAAACCTGACGATCGTTTCACTAACCAAGTTAGCGTTATCAGAGGATGGATAATTTAAAATATTTTGGTAAAGCTCTGCTTATATTCTTGCGCGGGTAGTCGCTCCATAACGATAGAATATGATGGTACAACAACACAAAAATTAACATATTTCGTTTGCTGGAAATACCTAAATTGTTGTATTATCTATAGGACGTGCTTCTGTCGGTCTTTCTTATGAACCGACTTACCAGGCGGCTATGCGAAATTCATACACTTTTTATTATTACTATATTTAGCAATATATATATATATATATATATATATATATATATATATATATATATATATATATATATATATATATATATATATATATATATGTTCGAAAGCATTTAACAGCCGCGTTCGTTTGAGCCTGTCAATAATATTTAAACTCAGAAACGACGCGGGTTAAAATCCAGCTGTGCGAACTTTCTTTTTCAATATTTTTTAGTTTTAATTTTTTTCCTAAAATATTCACTAATGAGGAGATCGCGACGTTTGAATTTTAAGAAAATTTCTACAACTGAGCGCTACTTAGGACCTCTGAAACCCAAATCCGAGGTCGGTTTCAGACTATATGTTTATATATATATATATATATATATATATATATATATATATATATATATATATATATATATATATATATATATATATATATATATATATATATATATATATATATATATATATACCTTATAGGTCAATAGAAAATTGAGCTCTTCAAATTTGGAGCATTTAATAAAAATTCGCTACCATAACACACTTGCTGCGTCCCGAATTTCTTTTCTTACAGACATGCATTATAATTTCCTGGTCGAAATTTGATACACTAAAGGTCAGCTCAAAACAGACACGGACCGGGGAATCCGACTATCTAATTATCTCTGAGCAGATTTCCCTGGCTAACGAACTTATCCAAGTCATTTGCAAAGGGAAGGTATTCGCCAAATTTGATCGTCAATGTACGCGGTGGACCCAGAAAAAGTGTCTACGTCTGTATCTAACTCAGATTGTGTGTATATATATATATATATATATATATATATATATATATATATATATATATATATATATATATATATATATATATATATATATATATATATATATATAAATTTATTTCATTAGCGAACTTTAATGTGCAGAATGTTCTGAAAATAGCATATTTTCTTGCACACGTTTTAGCCTTGGTGTTAGCGAATTTCCACGAAAAATTGTTTATAATTTTCTTGGAAGAAAAATTTGTTTCGAATTTTTGTTTGAGAAAATATTTAGGAAGTTTAATGAAATGATGAAACATTTTTTAAGAAAATTTGTTAAAAATAATGTTTCAATGCAATTTCGTATAAAATTGTTATAAGAAATGTTTGTGAAAAATATTTAATGGAACATTCTACATACAATTTTTTGCTCCCTGGCGCCGGTGTTTGGCAATAGTCGCGAAAATAGACCAGGATTAAAGAAACAAAAACAAAACACACACACACACACCATATTGAGTATTAGCGGATACATTTTTTAAGAAAGTCACTCTAAAATGGGAAAAATGTATTTATAAAATCGAGCTATTTAGTGAATGAAATACACCACAGTGCTGGCTATATTTTCGGTATTTCGGGTCATTTTCATGGCCTATACAATTTCCCTAGTTAACTAAAACCAGATTACAATTACTATGGAACAACTGGAATCACAAGCGAAATAATCATCTTGTTGTGGTTTGGTGTTTTAAAACAAAATCAAATATTGTAAAACGTACAATGACGGAATTTGTAAGAGCATTTTGATTTACTGAATAACACAGTTACATTTTGTAGGCTGTTCCAAGTAAAATTAGTTTGCGGCTTGAAAAAAATAAAGCCCATGAAAAGAAACGGACGCTGATGAATTTGTTTGGCGGTCGGAAACAATTAATTTTGGTGTAATTAGTATTCATAATAGAAATTGAAACATTCTTTAGGCGACGTCATGAATACTTACGATCGATTCAAGTTTTTAGTCGTTTATTCATAGCCTCAGTGTTTCGCAAGTAGATTTTACGATTTGCATTGTTCAGAGTTGGGTTGAAAAAGTTCCCAAATGTTAGTCCATGTAAATGAGAGTTGCAACATAAATATTGGGTAATATATTATAGGGTTTTTTCTTAAAAACACTAGGTTTCTCATTCCAGCCAAGAATTATGTAATTTTTTTACCTTGGTTGACTCTGTGTTGTTAAACGCCGCACTACTTACAATATTAATATGTACAAAATGATTTCTTTATCACATACTGTTTTCCCAAAAAATTCAAACACCCAGTAAGAGTCTAGCCCCTCCTGAGGTGTTGTTTTTTTTCTCCCTCAGGGCTCGTCCGCGGCTTTATCGCCCCGATAGCACTGCAACCTTTGGCTTATTGTGCATGCCCTTAGTCTTTTTACTTCACCCATTCCAAAATCACTGTGCCTTGAACTAGTCTGCACAGCGATTGGTAGGGTGATGTTTTATAATGCTCTGTCTCCGGTCTAGACTGACCGTAGATCAGTTGTCTTTTGCGGTCCAGAACTTTACACTTGCACAAAATGTGCTGGGCTGATTCCTTCCCCCTCGCCGCAGAGTCTGCATGCGAGGTCCCCCTTGAACCGCCATATTTTACGCGGGTGTTTCTTGACGGTCATGCGTCCCGTCAAGAAACCTGTTATTTTTCTGAGATGTCCTCTGCTCAGATTTAGCAGCGCCACAGCTCTCTTTGAACTGAGTTTGTCAATTATTGACTTCCCATGTCTGAGCCCTGGACAGTCTGCCCAATACACCTTGTGTTGGTTTCTGACCCAGGACTTATTAGCTCCCCTGTCAGTGCTCTTTGTCACGCCCAGAGCCGGTTCTGGTCCCATAAATGGTTCTGCTGACCCTCTCTTCGCGAGACTGTCAGCTTCTTCATCACCTTTGACCCCCGAGTGATCCGGCACCCAGATGAGGGTGACCTCATTCTACCCAGCCAGGTCGCTCGTCTCGTCTTGGCACTCACTCACCAGCCCGTGGGCTACTTAGGGGCTCAAGGGCTGCCTGGCTGTCTGTGGCTATGAGGATCCGCTTTTTGGTGTAGCCTCTCCTCTTGTTCTCCCGCACACAGTGCAGGATGGCATACATTTCGGCCTGAAAGACCGTTGCATGGGCTCCGAGGGAAACACGATGACTTACCCTTGGTCCTTCCGAATAAACACATGCCCCCGTTTCACGCTCAACGCCGGATCCGTCCGTCGACCAGACGAGCGCGTCCTGTGGTATGCCCGGCGTTTCCTCCCACCATGCCTCACTGTCGGGGATTTCCACTGTAAAGTTGTTTTCCCTGCAGATTCGACACATTCCGCAGGATACTATAAATCATCCAATTTCAAGCCTCGCTCCAAGAGTTGTTGAACGCATAAGAAGCCGCGGCACACCCACATGTTTAATAAAACGAAATAATAATTTTAATTTGATAATGTTTTAATTTTTTAAGTTTGAATAAACATAGATGCTGTCCGAATTTTATTCAAATTGATCCACTCTTACTGGGTGTTCGGACTTTTCTAGATGTCAGTATATAAATTCGGTTTTCCTGTAAATCATTAAAAATGCGTTTACTCGTATTATGTGTAAGATATATCATTTTTGTTGATTACCCCTTGAAACTCAGAAGAAAATTCAAAGGAGCAAACACGTCGCCAGAGGTCTTGATGTCACTTTTTTCTTCACTGTTCTTGTGTTTAATTACGCCAGTTTTCGGAATTTGATTATTTTGTCCAAATACTGCCTATTCACCCATATATCTATTGAATTATATGTTATTCTTTTGTTCTCGCAATTGGTGAATTGTGATACTCTTACAGCAGGAAATTATTATTTAAAAAAAAAGAAGTATTATACAACTAAATTTCAAATTAATGGTATAAAGGTTAAACGGATGACATGTCTAAAATATGTAAACAGAATCTCTACAAGGAACGTGAACTGTGATTAACATTTACCGATGGAATTCCAACAACACTTCTCAAAATATGTGCTCTTGAATTAACGACAATTAAATGTCGCGTTTTTGAATGTCGCATAATGGAAACAAACCTAAGTTCAGCTCATTTTCTAGTTTGAAAGTCGGGTTGAAACTCCTGACACGATTTCGCCACAGCAGTTCCATGGGCTACATATTGTCACAAGTGGAAGAAGTCTGTTATTTGAAAAAAAAATTCTCAATTAGTCTATTGCGGAATTGAATGAGCCAAGGAGCAAACTGACAGGGTAAACACTACAGGTGCCAGACACATTCAAGCAGAAACCCCATGAGAACTATTAAGGTATAGAAATTCGTAAAAGATTAAATAGGGAAAACAAAATGGAGACTGTACTTACTTTTCAATTCTTGAAAATTGAAGTTGAAACCATACAAAAGGTTCAACAGGCAGAAACTTCATCTATTGCACCAAAGGTCCAGCAACACTTCATTTGAATTCGCCAGAAATTTATTTTCAAACAAAACCTAATGAATAAGAACGGAGATTGGTTAAACAGCAGCAATGAAGATCGGCCATTTTTGCAAACTTGAACAGGCAGCAGACACTGGCGCATGGTATTGCTCTTTATTTATTGAAACAGAGTTTATTATCTATTTGTGTAAATCTAACGTACCATTAAATTACATCCACGCGTCCAGAGCTATCGTTCTGATCGACAATGGAGTATTCCTGGTGTGATGAGATTTACCGGATAGTGAGGTGAAACTGCTCCCTGGCGTCGGTGACTGGCCATAGTCGCGGAAATAGACCGACGTTAAAGAAACAAAGAACAACAAACAACAATTATTTCTGTTAGTAAAAGTGTGGTCGAAGACTTATGGATTTTAATTTCACGGCGCATTTAGTATCTGGACTTACCTTATAATACGTTATCGCGCATATCGCATTTGGACTAACATTTGCATCACTCAGTTGAAGGCTGCTGGTCAAAAATGCGCAGACAATCCGCCGATTGGGGGCTTTTCGTGCTGACTTTTCAAACAAAAGTTAAAAGTTTCTTCAGGGATTAGACTCATTTCTCGTTCGGAATATACCCGAATGATTAACATTGCCATATACTGGGCTCTGAAACCACGAGGTGACTCTGGAGAAACCAATGCATCCGTGGAAAGTGGCTGGCTGGCATGCATTTTGTTTTGGAGTTGCCATTGGCAGTTTTTGTTTTTAAATAATCAAATCTGGGCGCTATGGCCGTACGATAACAGATTTTTCTGACCCAAACTTAAATATTCTAGTTTAGATATGTGGTTTCAACAAAGCGTTGCTACAAGCTTTACAACATATCGAAGTTAAATATCATCGCACAAAAAAAAACAGAACAGATAATTCAGAGGTTTGTTTATGTCAATTGACCACCAAGATCGTGCAATTTGACGCCATTGGACTCTTTGTGGTGGGGCCACGCCAAATGTCATGTACAGCAGACAATTACTAAGATTTGGAGAATTTTAACACCATCATATGTTAAGTTGTTACCAAATTACATCCGGAAATGCGCGGAAATTATAAATATCAAGTACTGCAAGATCTGTCGTAAAAGCCGGATGATATTTCACAGATAATTCCAAGTTTCAAGCAATATAACGAAATGACATTTAAGTTAAAATCTAAATTGGATAACCTAATATATTCAGGACACATTTTTGGTGATCACTACATGGTGTCACTGATAACACCTTTATTTGGATAAAAGTTATGTGTCATTATTTAGCTCTTCCTTTATTATTTACTTTGACAAGCAATTTTGATCATAAGCTCACGTATAATTTACTTAATTACATTGATTGTTGTTGCCCTTACTTAATAACGTGAAACTAACGGAATATTACGTTAAACAAGTTTGGACGCGGCAAATACCCGGATACATGCCTGACTGTGGTCCTGTCCGTGTTTGATAAATTATCAGCCCACAAACATCACACTTATTTGATAACTGTCGTAGTTGCTGATCACCCAGACACATGAAGGTGAAGATCAGTAATATCTTGTCATCCGAATACACTCTAGGGCGTGGAGTCCAATTAAGCAAACTCTGACGTGACAATGTACGCCGATGATGTTACATTGCTGGCCTCGGCCCCTACCTCTGGTACGTTTCTTAAAACAACTATTAAATTTGTTGCCAGTTATAAGAAGTGGTGCCATGAAGATCTCCTTCTGATTAACATGAGCAACCCGGTTTTTATCCAGTTTGCTAGAAGAAGGTTCCTTCGGATGGTTTTGTTAGTTCAATTGACGCCATGGGTCTTCGTTTTTTTGAGTCTGTGACTTACTTGGTATTCGTTATACAGAATAATGTTTCATGGAACCTTCAGGTGGACTCTGTTTGTGGCAGGCTTAATTCATCACTTTGCTTTGGGGATATTAAAGGATATGTTGGACCAGCGTGTGTGATGCACTTACTCACTCTCTTACAATACTGTTTCCTGGGGCTGTGCTGCTCAAATTGATCGTCCATTTGTAGCACAAAAGAAAATTGTTATGACGTAAGAGACTTATCTTTGGTATTGAGCTGACGGGTAGCTGTTGGCCTTATTTTCGTCGACACTCCATCTTGACTGTTCCTTACGTTTACATTTACAATATTTAATTTGAATGTTGATGTATGTACTTACGACACCAGAAATAAACACACCATTGACATTAGTAGACACCACACGGGCGACCATAAGTGGTCACTTTACTAAACTGCTCCCTGTTTACATAATTACTTGCATAACATTATTAGTCAAACGGTTAATGTTAACCATTATAAACTTAAAGAATTTTTGTTAAGAAATTGTTTTTAATCGACTGAGGACAGTTTGACCTTTAAGTTGTAGTGTTTTTTACAATTGTGTCTTACGTTAAAGAAAGTACATCCGTTAGATTTGAATACAAACGATTTATGTTTTAATTTCTTAAGATGTCTACGGTTTGCCTGCTTTGTGTCACTTTTAACTTATTTTCCTTTTTTATACCTATTTGTTTGTTTTTGTTTAGTATGTTTTGTAGTTGGTATTTGTGTGTGTATATTTTTATTAACCAGTACATCTGTAACAACTTTGGTACAATAAATATCTATCTATTGTGTCAAAAAATATTTTTAAAAACTTAAATGGTTTATTGGGAATACACATTTTTTCGGAAAATTCGCAACAATAACGTACTTGCTGCAACAGTATACTTGGTCAAAAATGCTACGAATATAAACCGAATCCACCTACTCGTTATTTGATTGTATCATTTACAACAAAACTGTGCAGCTGTCTATGATGACAGACAAAAACAACAATGTTTTATCACGGTACAGGGCAGACAATGCTGACTACAGTGAGTGTCGTTTTTCAGGAGACATGAAATGGCTATCTGTACAGTTCAATTGTACTGTCGTAGTTTACAATAACTGGAATAATATTGAGTTGTCAACACACGCTAATTAGTTCCCTCTTTGTGGTGGGGCCATGCCAAATGTCATGTACAGCAGACAATTACTAAGATTTGGAGAATTTTAACACCATCATATGTTAAGTTGTTACCAAATTACATCCGGAAATGCGCGGAAATTATAAATATCAAGTCCTGCAAGATCTGTCGTAAAAGCCGGATGATATTTCACAGATAATTCCAATCCACCTACTCGTTATTTGATTGTATCATTTACAACAAAACTGTGCAGCTGTCTATGATGACAGACAAAAACAACAATGTTTTATCACGGTACAGGGCAGACAATGCTGACTACAGTGAATGTCGTTTTTCAGGAGACATGAAATGGCTATCTGTACAGTTCAATTGTACTGTCGTAGTTTACAATAACTGGAGTAATATTGAGTTGTCAACACACGCTAATTAGTTCCCTCATAAACCATTGTTATATTTTAACGTGCATTCGCAAACATGAATCATTTCCATAACCAAAATGACTGTTTGAAGTCAATACATACACATCTATTTAACAATCAATGATGATAAATCGATATACGACACAGCATCCGCTTTTGATGAAGCAGTATATTGTCTCGGCAGAATAACGACGCAAGCAGCATTCTAATTCAAGTAGATATCCGTTGTTATTATTGACTTACATCGATGGCTGCTGTTGCAAGTTGTTTCGACATTTGTAAATAGATTAATGTAGTATAAAATACAGGGTAGGGCACCTGGAGCGTGCATCAGAAGAATACGAAAAACTTAATAATTTATGGCGAGTGTAAAAGAATTGTTAGTAGAACATGCCGAGTTTTCACACAAAGACATTCAGATCGCCTCAATCTGACTCAGGATGTAATTAGTCGGTTCTTAAAAAAATGCAGGCAAAATGTTTTTTTCAAGAAAACATTCGCCAGGCAAACTCAATACACGCAGGACGATAAAATTACAATTCTTAGTTACTTTCACACGCATCCCAGACGTTCTTTAAAAAATGCTGAGAGAGAAATTAGGATATCAAAATGAGGGATCCCCAGATTTTTGAGAAAGTATGGATGGCGTCCGTTCAAGTTTCAGTTGGTGCAAAATCTGACCGTTGAAAGAGATTTGAAAGGTATATTGGAATGGTTTCGAGGTAGATTGTTAACGGTAAATATGTCCAAGACTGTTTTTATTCCCTTTGCTAGTTACGAAAGCCACTTGCCATTTTATGAAACACTTAACATTGACGCAAAGGTTGTTATAAGGAGTGTGACCAAAGTGTTATATCTGGGTGTAGCTATTGACTCTCACATGAGATGGGATCAACACATTCTTAGCCTGATTAAAAGAATGTGTCTTATGATGGTGAAGTTTAAAGTCCTAAAACAAATTCTCAACATCTGCCATCTGAAAATATTGTACTACTTATTAATAGAGAGTCATTTGCGTTATGTTATTTTGGCTTGGGGCGGTGCAGCAAAGTTCCACATGGAACATCTGCAAATACTTCAAAACTTTGTAATAAAATTTATTAAGATAAGGAATATAGGTACTCTACCAACCTTCTGTATGCTGAAACCGGTCATTTGGACATAAGACAATTATTTTGCTTTGGTCTAGCTGTGCATCAGTACCTTCATCCGCATGAGTTGAAAAAGGTAGACCATAAGTATGAAACTCGGCATCCATGCTTCTAAGATAGAAAAGGTAAAGAAAACAGTGACGCAGCGCTCTTATACTTATCTACGTACAAGAGTTTACAATTCGATTCCAATTGTGATAAGAAAACCATAGACTGCGAGGAAGTTCAAGCAGAGATTGAAGGAATGGATTATCGGTACATCTCTGGACACGATTCATGGAATGGGCGATGAAAATCTGTAGTTGAGATGGATTTGCAAAAGTTTTGTTTTGTGTGTTTTGCTTGTTGAGATATTTTCCTTTCTTTTATGAATGCGTGTCTGTAAGGTGGCCCTAATATTTGCGTATGAATATGAGATGTTTCGGCGGCTGGTATCTATCCGTGCTGTGTTGTAGTTTGCGTGCGTGCTTGCGAGAGCGCCCGAGTGTGTGAGCATATGTAGGTGAGCGCGTGTGGGTGTTTACATCTGAGACGGGTACATTTTTATTGAATTCGTTCTGGATGCCTCGGCAACAATGGTTGTTTATATTCTTTGTTCGTTTGGGTTTTGTCTGTGTAGGTTTCTTAGGTTAGTTTTAGTTTAAATCTTGATTAAGTCTTAGTGTGTAACATAGTGTGATATCTATGTATCTTAGTTACTATGTATTTAGAGAAATGTATATCACTCCAGTCACAACGCTAACAAGTCTCTGACTTAGCCGAATGTTTTGTTAAACTTTTCATTTATTTGGTTCAATAAAATAAAATAAATTATATATATATATATATATATATATATATATATATATATATATATATATATATATATATATATATATCAGCTTTATTGATATTAATTTAAGAAAGTTGCAAAGCAGAGCCAAACTGGCTTGAAGAACTATGAAGTGTGTCTACTCGAAACAGTCATATACCAAACAATTTTGTCAAACAATCCGGGAAACCTAATAAACGAGTTCATTCAGTCTATCATAGTAATAAATTGTAATAATTGTTGTTATAAAATTTAAATTATCAAGCTCACCTTCATATTCAAGCAATGTATTCGTCACTACCAAATTCAAAAGTACCAACACAAAAATTCCACTTATGAAATTCAGTCCCGTAATCATGATGATAATGTCTAGATAATCAGTTCGATCACAAACCGACAACGTGGTGGCGCGTGTTTTCGCGACACAGAAAAGGAGACATATCTTATAATTAATGGAAGTCTGTAGATTAGCACCAATCACTGATAAATCGATTACCGTTCAACACACACGCGTTAAATAATACATAACAAAAGACCAGAGGGAGCCAGTGTGGTTATTATTACATCGCAGCGGCGGCCCTTTGTGCGAAGCAGTTGCCGTGTTCGGAGCTGGTTGATGTCGTTGTCACATAATCAGCTGAAGGGGTCGTTTCAGGTCGAGATTGGGAAGTGTTGGCTAAATGTAATGAGACAGTTATACCCGCTGGGTTCATCCCGATGTGGTTATGTTTGATGCTGCTGTTTACACGTTTTTCCTGCCGACTTGATTTATGGCTTAATTCTGCAACAACAACAAAAAAACATAAAATCGTAACATTTACAAGTAAATCTGAATTAAATAACTAAGATATCTTCGTAATATCTACAGGTATATTTATACAGTGTGGAACGGCCAAATGAAATAAATTCAGTATCTCAACTATTGTGCATATTCATAAAAAGTCTGGACTCAGCAAGTGCGTTATAGAAGTGAATTTTCATAAAAATATTTTTAATAGCCAATCTGTGCCCCCAATGCAAGCAGGCATCAATCTGGTTACCGATATAGTAGAAACAATGTACCGTATTTTATCAAAATTACTTATTGTTTGAAAATGTACAAAAATTTTCCGAAAATCAACTTAAAATGTTGATTTCCTAGCAAATTGAGTAATTGAAATTTGAAGAATTTTATGGTAATTCACTACCAAACCGTACTTCATTAATGGCTTCAAATTTCGATAACTCAATTTGCTATTAACCTAAGGTTTGTTGGCTAGGAAACCAGTTTTCCCGGAAACATTTAAAGTATATTTTCGGAAACTTGTTGTACATTTTAAAACAATTAGTTATTTGAATAAAACATGGTACATTGTTTCTACGATATAGGTTACGCCGGTAACCAGATTGATGCCTGCTTGCATTAGAGAAACCTATTTGGTATTAAAAACATTTTTATGAACATTCAGTTCCATAACGCACTAACTGCGTCTAGACTTTTAGTGAATTTTCTTAAAAAAAATTCACTAATGAGGAGATCCCGACTTTTGAATTTTGAAAAAATTTCTTCAAATTACCGCTAATTAGGCCCCCCAGAACACATATCCGGGGTCAGTTAAAATTTTTATATGTTTATATATATATATATATATATATATATATATATATATATATATATATATATATATATATATATATATATATATATATATGTATCACACCGATAACTCAAAAAATAATGGGCCGATTTCAATTTAATTTGGTGAATACCTTCCTTTTGCAAATGGCTTGGATAAGTTCGTTAGCCAGGAAAATCGGCCCAGGTTTTCCCGGAAAATTTTGTGTTTTCTTTCGAAAAAAATTTATATCTCCGAAATTAACAAAGTAAGGGCAATCAAATTTGGTACACGGGTTTACATCCTTATAGGTAAGTTATCTAAATTTAGGTCTATAGGTCAAAAGACAAAAAAGTTATAGGCATTTAAAGAAAAATAAATTGGGGTTTTCCTCAAAACGTCAAAGTTGCGATTTAAAATATAAATATAAATTTATTTATATTTTATTTATTTATATATTATTATATTTTATTTTAATAAATTTAAAATGTCAAAATTGGCAACATTTAGGCAAAGAACACACATATTTGCATTTAAAAAATATTTTTATGAAAATTCACTACCATAACGCACTTGCTGCGTCCCGAACTTTTTATTGACTGAACAGTCAATTTAACTTAATAAACTTTACTCATGAATCAAAAATTAATAATGAGTAGGTACCTTGTCTAATAAATGTCGATGTGCACAGAAGCGAAACCACCAATCTAAGTTACATTTTAAATGACTCACATTATATTTTTACACAAAAAAGGGCTAGTTTAAATTTTTTAGTAAATAGATTAATACAATGTTCCATAAGCAAAATAAATATAGCAGAGAATTGGAGTATATTAATAAAGTGGCTAAATATAGTGGATAATCGGTTTTTTAGTGGAGAAATATAGCATAGAAGATGTTAAGGGAATTCATGACATTCAGAAAATATATAGTATACAAAAAGTTTGGCTGCTTACCATTTGAATTGCGAATCATGAGTGGTCTCTAGAGCATTTAATAAAGCTGATTTGCAGCTAACTTTTTCGACATAATTTTTTTTAATGTTAGGTAATACGAAAAAATGAGAATAAAGGTAGGTATATATGAACTAAGTTGTAAACATTGTAATCTTAAATACATTGGACAAACTCAAAGAATCATTGAAACCAGATTTGTGGAACAGCTGGCAAAGCTGAGATACGGTAATAGAGACAAGTGCTGCGTGGCTGAGCATATGTGTGATAATAACACCACAGAGATGAAGAATATCTGAGGCTTATCAAAAATTTTAGACAACCGGTTATATTATATATTTAAATATCTAAGGCCATAAACAACAAAGGTCTCCTAAGCTGAGCTCGGTCACTGATTCATATCACTGTTGGCACTGTCTCTTTTACGCTAGGTTCATGCACTCGCGAAATGCGAAAAGCGGATTGCGAAACTAATTCCTATTGGTCCATTTTAAAGAATATTACGATATTATTTAAAATAAACCAATGGGGATACGTTTCGCTGCGATTTTCGCAATTCGCGATTGTATAAACCCGGCTTGATAGAAACCAGACGCTGAAACTCAGTAAGAACAGGTAGAACGTGATTTTGAAAGGACTTCCGGCAATTAAAATATCAACGTAAAGATTTGTTTGCGTTTCCTCTCCCACTCTCCCTCTCTCTGTAGGGTTTCGGTCTTTTACCTGACACCTAATATCAATACAATGTTTAGTAGTGAAGAGGGTAGAATTTTCGTCCTCTGATGGCGCTAAGTTTGTTAGTGAAACGATCGTCAGGTCAGTCAAAATGTGCTGTGGTGATTTTGGTTCTCCAAGCTTACTTTGTGTTGAGGTTGGATGTGAGAATATTCTCTTGGGTCGAGCACTGGCCAGTATGGGATCTAGACAAATCCTTAGGGAAGTAGAGATATGAATTGGGTGGATTACACCTAGATGTTAAGGATTCCGCCGTGAGCTTTGAAACTAGAAAACGACCCTACTTGAATGCTGCTCTGGGGCGGACGGAACTCCACAGGATATCGCCTCGAGACAAGCACTGACGATGTCAAGTCAAAAGAACTCTGAGAGAAGTATCCCTTTGTGAGTATCAAAACAAACAAGCGACTTCCTTTAGATGGCAGAAACTAGCTAACTAACCTAGAAGACCCTGCTAAACAAACTTATGCCCTAAAAAGTATTAACTCATGCGGGGGGCTGTATCTAATGGGCGAAATTCAATCAATTACATGTGAGCCACAATAGACCTAACGTCGCGATGGAGGGACGGGAATAGCCCACTCGCATGCTTCTAATCTAGTCTACTATGTCTATAAAGTAACGCATAATTTCAATAAAATTTAGAATGACCATTAGAAAACAAGTCGATTTTTTTATATAAAAACTAACTTTTTGATATAAAAATCCCTATAATCAGCCCTATGATTATACCTCTTCATAGAGTAACTAATCCCCATCTCTATTCAGCAACACCATATATTTTTTTGTAGGAATAAAATGAAGTGAGTAATAACATTTTTATTATCAGGCACCTAACACAAGCGAAGCCTATTAAGAATTACATAGTTAAGTTTTATCTAATCAAGTATGCTTGTGCCTGACAATATCCCAAACGGTCAACAAATTTTTGTTGGACTCTATTTATTATAATCTCTGGAGAAATGTTGGTCTTTCAGTTCTAATTCTTGTTTTTTAATTCGTCGATAAATTCTGTTTTTTTTTCTGAATAGCACATTTTTCAAATGACCCTACAGAAAAAATTCTAAGGGAATTAGATCAGGTGATCTTGCTGGCCACTCGATTGCACCACGCCTATCAATTCATCTGTTGAGAAATTGTTGATCCAGATACTGTCGAACATTAGCGTCATAATGCGCTGGGGTACCACCTTGTTGACACTACATGTTATGATTCACCATACCAGCATTGTGTCCATCAGGAAATAAGTTCAATAACGTCGGAATAAGATAGTGCTGTAAAAATTGTTGATATGGTGGTCCATTTATAGCTCCATCAAAAAAGTAGGGACCAGTAATCCTACTTCTAACAATTCCCGCCCAAACATTTACCTTTTGTGGATATTGTGTGTGATCTGTCGCATCCATCTTGGATTTTCCCTTTCGCAATATGTGCCTTTGACGGTTAACTTCTTCATGTAGTGTAAAAGTAGATTTGTTCGAAAATAGAATATTCGGTACTTGCAAAGAGTCCATTACAATTACTCGTTAATGTTGCACAAAACTGGATACTTCGATCTAGGTCGTCATCGGATAACCCCTGCAAAATCTACATTTTATAAGGATAAAGCTTTTCAAGTTTTAATACTATATGTACCATCTGAAATAGAATTCCATTGTGGCGGCCAATTTGCCGAACACTACTGTGGGGATCCTCTTCCACTGACACAATAAGACGGTTAATTTCACTTTTTCACTTATAGACCGGCGACCTGTATTTAGTAATTCTTCCGCGCTAGACGTTTCTCGAAATGGCTTGTCTATTCGACTCACTATTGACTGATTGATAGACATCTCCGGATATTTCGTATTAAACAGAATACACACCTGTGCCTGATTTCGGATCCTGTCACCATAACCAATCATTATTAGAACTTTAATTCATTGAGCTATTGATAAACGCATTCTACCAACAATTTGATAATTAATTTGAGAAAGCAAAAGTTCAAAGTTCTACGTATTTACTATACACGACAACCAAAACGTAATTTTATTACTATTATCTGCATATTGTATCGCAAAAAATTATCAAACTTATGCTTGATTCGTTTTTATGACACATGTCACACAACAGATAATTGTTATCATCAGTCGATTATTACAGATACGACATAGTATACAACAAAATCGCTAGAGTTCTTTTCGTACAAGAAGCCCAACATTTTGAAAATTCTTTACAGTCTTTGAGATATTGCAGTATCATATCAGTATCATAAGACTGGAGTATGTAATTCTTTACAGGCTTTACTTGTGTCGGGTGTTAGTGATAATAGAAATGATTTTCCTCTTTTTATTTTATTCCTACAAAAATAGTATTGCTAAACAGAGAATTGGATTATGTTTAAAAAGATGTATCACACTACCCACCGTCCAATTTCAAAATTTCAAAGTGACAATTACCCTTTGAAGTCACGAGAGACCTTAATATCGCAGTGGAGGGACCGTTATGGCCCACTCACAATTTAACCTAACCTACCCTTTGCAGAGGTATGACGATGGGGGTGAGATTTGTGTATCAAAAAGTTAGTTTTTGACAATAAAAATTGAACTATTTTGAATTTTCCTCAATAATGGTCACTTTTTATTTGATTGAATTTATGTGTTATTTATAGACACAGTGTATATCATCATAACTTTGTGACAACATTATTGCTTATTTACGTTAATTTGCCAACTTACTTATACATCAGCAGCTACGATTCTTCCAGCTGGGTTCTAAATAATTATTGATCTACCTAATCTGACAACAAAGCAATATAAATGTAGTAAATTTGAGTAATGTAGAAAGCTTGTCTAATCTAATTTGTTATTTTGTGAGCTGGTCAAGGTAAGGCAGTGTTATTCTACATGTCGTTTACTACGAGCTCTGAGCCCCATTGATCTGTTTGCGTGCTAAGGCCCAGGTTGACCTATTACACCAGATCCTGCTGATAAAGTATTTATCTATAATAGTGTTAAGATCATAGATTTCTGCGCTAATAACCCCTTCGTTTATATTTCGTAAATTATTAACGGCTGCCACAATAACGGACACACACACACAAGAAATTTATTAAGCTTTGCGTAAATTATACGAGGAAGCTTGATGGAAAATACTTGTTGGAATTTCCCAAAATAAAATGAGATTTGCCGCCTAATGTGATATTAATTTAGTAGGCAATCACGAGAACTTTTAGTGCAAAGAAAAACATTATTAATATAATATCTACAGGTTTCTATATTTGACTACGACAACTTACTTTTATGTCTATTTAAGCTTCGAAGTATAACGATACATGTGATTGCTGTAAGTACGTTTTTTTATTACGTTTTAAAAATAGTCCATTGGTTTCCGATAAGTTATTGAAAAATCATTACCCATTGTATTATAACAAGATTTACGCATATACATACAGGTTGTTCATGATGACCGTCTCTTACACATTTACAGAAAACAGCTTAAGCCTTATAAATTGTTTGCAAGATTATACAAACTCTGATAGTCCAGTCAAAAATAAGCATTTAACGTGTGAATGAAAGATAATAAGCTAAGAATTTGCACAGACCTTCCTTTCGACATTATCAACACTTCCACAGCAGTCTCAGATAATCCCGAGTGCCAATCTTGAGATATCCAAGGTCACAGATTTTTGTTTCGCAAATGCTTGTTTACTTTAAAATCTTCCAGACATTGCATAAGCAACATCGGTGCATAATCCGACGTAATTTATTCTCTCTATATTGGACTCGTTCAGAAAATCATCATAGGTAGCAAATAATGCAAGTGATGTTGCTCTGAGTTTTTTTGGATTGCAGAATGGTAGTTCTTCTACTCCTGATATAACATTACAAGATCACGCATAGGCAGTTAATTGAACATCTTTATTTCTACCTGTTGCATCATCAAGCTGAAATGAAAAAAATCGTCACGCAACTCCCCGAAAAGCTGACATCTTCAGCTATATTACCAATTCTACAGGAACAATATCTGTGCGTAATGCGATGCAGTTTTGCGAGATCGAAAGTTTTGTAAGCGGGGAGAGACAACAAAAGGGAAATTTTGTATCAAGTGGACTGTATGCGTTTTACGCAAGAGAGATATGACGGCAGTATCATTTTGAACAAAAAAGCGTAAATGGCCGAAATAGCACCTACCGGTGTACTGTCGGATCTTCTCTCCAGGCAGTAATTTACTCAATTTACTCTCGCATGCCCCGGAATAAGCAAGTGTAACAAGCGGTGTTTTTGGCATTTCTACCGGTCGATTGCACTACTATTGAAAACTATGCGACACACATATATTATTATCTTGTGATAGTTCTTCTGCGGAGCGTTGTTTTCAATTCAGTGGCCTTCTGGCCGCATTCATTCTTATCACAAAAACCAACTTAATAACTATACTGCCGTATACGAGGGGCAAACAGCATCATTTGATATAGGTATGGACTGCGATTGTTTGGCCAAATGATCTCCAAACATACTTTCTACGATCTCAATTGCAGCTGGCAGAATAAGCTAGTTATCAACGGTGTGAGTCTTTTCACATCTAACTATTTAATATCAAACTTTATAAGACGCAAGTAAAGCATTTTCATTTACAAAGTTTTTTAACGATCTTTATTTTCATATGGTTTTAATTGTCATTCGTAGAATTCTCTGGGTTTGCTCACTATGAGCCGTTTCCAAATGTCGTTTAAGCTTATTAGCTTTCATGCTGACCGCTGCCAACATTTTTGAGCAAATCACACACAGGGGCCTTTCTTCTTCGTTTACTTCAGTGCTGGTAAACCCAACTTTAAATATTCTTGAAAATATTTTCCTGATTTTTGTTTCAGAGCCAATCTCCTCTGTACATTTGTTGATGCTTCACTATCGTCATGTGTAATTTCTTAGCAAGCCGCTTCTGCAATTGATGTGACATGTTGGTGTCAATTGAGATTTCGATCCACAGAAATGCCAACAAGTGTAAAGGACTCATTACTTTGAATAACTTGGTTGTTCTTTGTGATGGGTCTAGGGCTGGTGTATCTCTTATGAGATAGAAAGCCAGACTGAGCTTTGGTGGAGTTGAATTGTACAAGATTTCTACTTCCCCAGTCTAACATTTTGTGGAGATCCACAGAGACAGAACCCTCAATGAGTCTGCGAACCTCATCTAATTGGGATAAAGAGACAGACTTAGAATATTGTATATTTGAGTGCAGGGTGCTGTCATCCGCTTAACTGTGAACTGGTTGGATGTGCTAGAGAGGAGGTCATTGATGTGGAGAAGAAACAAAATAGAGGCTAAAGCTGAACCTTGAGAGACTCCTGCATTAGTTGGATACAATTTAGAGGAATGGCCATCCACGACAACAGAAATGTCTAGATTGACAATCTGGGATTCACCGTGTAGTTCCATTGACTTGTTCTAAGAATGGGTGACAAAGGAAAGGATGTCGGCAGTTGATCTGCGCTGACGGAATCCATACTGCCTGTCGTGGATTACACTGTGTTTTTCAAGAAATTTTAGTCATTCAGTGTTCATATATTTTTCCATCACTTTAGAGACGACTGAAAGGAGAGAAATAGGCCTGTAGTTGCTAGGAAGCGCTTTGGATCCTTTCTTGGGGACGGGTTGTACTCGAGCAGTTTTCCAGTTACTAGGGAATATGCCCCTATTGTAAGATGTCTGAAGCAGACGAGTCAGGACAGGAGCAAGTTCTGGTGCGCATTTCTTGAGAACAATTGGTGGTATTTCGTCAAGGCCAGAGGCTTTCCGGGTATTAAGAGAAGAGAGCATCTTTCGTACCTTTTTAGTTTTGAAAATGATCCGTCATTTTATGCGCAACATTGGGGACTGTTGGTGGTTAAATATTTGGAGGTGGGTTGAGAGTAGAATTGTGGGCGAACAACGAGGTAAAAAGTTCAGCCTTGTCCAGGGCGGTTGAAACAATTTCATCCCCTGAAACAAGAGGTGGGAACGTGCTTTTGCAGAAATAATTCCCAATAGATTTAGCAAGTGTCCAAAAGGGTTTGCTACCGTTGGAGCTTGAGAGGACTTTGTTTTTGATGTGGTTATTAAACGAGTTTTTTGCCTCAGAAAGAATGCGGACAGCTGTTTTTTGCGTCGTTAAATGCTTGACGGTTTTCTTGACTGGGATTGTGTAGAAGCGTTTTGTGAGCTTTGACTTTTTCAAGTCTGGCCTTGTCACAGGATTTAGAGAACCAGGGCGTTTGATTGGCTGCAGAGGTTTTCTGTGTATGTGGAATAAATAATTCCATGCCAGCTTGGATGATTTCGGTGACGTTTTGTGAAATATCAGAGGGGTCAGAATGGAAGAAGCAGACAGACGCCCATGGAAATGAGGAAAAGTAATCCCACATTTCGTCCCAGTTCGCGGGGTTGTAGTGCCAAACGATACGTGGGTGTAATGACTGTGTGAGCTCGGGTTGCATTGCGCAGGAAGCAGTAACCATGCCGTGGTCTGAGCGACCAAGGGGGGCGGTGACTGATGTCTTATAGCATTCAGGTTTTGTAGTAAGAAGATCCAACGGATTTGAGCTGTGTGTAATGATGCGAGGAAAGTAAGTAGGTTGCTGATGGCTAATGAATTGCTGACTGCGAGGGCCTCCGCTGCTCTCCTTTGTGGATCAGTTTTTGAAGATTCTAGCCATTCCTTATTTTGGACATTGAAGTCACCAAGAATAGTGACCTCGGAGAAAGGATATTCAGAAATCAGATGGCCGGTTTTTTTCCAGAAAGGTAGTCGAAGAGCTGGACAAAGTGTCAGAAGGTGACCGGTAAATGCAACAGATGAATTTAGTTGCCGCTCTGAGAGAGAGAGAGAGAGAGAGAGAGAGAGTTTCATCCAAAGAATGTATCGTCTTCCAGCTTCCAAATTGGGGAGTCTGGTGCAGGGTAGATTGCTACGGACGAATGTGCACTCACCTCCATGCAATCTAAAGGAAGTAAGGAGCTCATACCCCGGGAAATTAAGGTGATTAGTGGCTGTTTTGACACTGATTTGGATTTCGGCGAGGAAGAGGAGTTAGAATTTAGGCCACATATATTCGAGAAGGATATGTTAAATCTTGATGCCAGCGCCCCCTGCACACACCCCTCTCCCAGAGATCCGAATGGAGGGGTATTTGATCTCCGGAATCTTTTGTACAAGGAGAATCCATTATCATTTTTGTTTATAAGGGAAACCGACTCATACACCAGAACCGGAAACGTCCGTTGGGACTTTACCGGCCCCTTGATGTAAGGTGTGGTACCTCCTCGGGTGTGAAAAAAGTCCTTTACTATCAAATAAAGGAAAGGTCCACTACCACCTACCATTCTCGGTAGAAGGATCGACTCGACCGAGACTGGCTGCAGATGAACGAGATGCAGCATTTATATACGCCGCGCAGACGTTCTAGGAGGTTCTAAACAAATCGAAACTACTCGCGACACCGCGGGAATGTCAGCTACAGTGGACGCAAGGCAGAAGGGAGGGGGGGGGGGGGTATAATTGGGATTGAAAATTGGGTCAGACATACTATGCGGTTGAGAAACGCCGCTGACCTACTAGGTTAGCTTGACATTCATAGTCCCGCCTGTGATATGGGATACTCTAATCGCAACAGCCAGAAATTTATATCCGGCCACATCGTTTCGATAAAACAAACTTTTTCCTAACGTTGAATAAAAGCGTCGAACTTTTGCAAATACAGTTGAACCTTCACAACATGAGAAGTACATTTATGACTTAGAATAGCTGCTTAACGTTATATTAAATTTGACGTGTTATGCCTGATAAAATCACAATTGACCATGTAAAATTGCGCATAATTTAATGTATTTTCGTAAATGACACAAAGAATAAAGATTTACTAATATATGGGAGAAAACCGCGTCATGCTAGTGCATGCGATACATTTTGACACTCCTATTCTAAATTCAGTTTGGTCGATGGAGTATCGTTCGCTCTTCTATTAAAATTTGCAACACAAGCTATTATTTATATTGATTATTTGTGTGGGCGTTTATTACTTAGGAACGGCTGGTATATTTGCACTTTAACCCCTTAGCGCATACCGTGCCATAAATGGCACACAGCAGTTTTCGCTTGCTTATAATTTGTTCACGCTACTGAACATACTCTGTGGCTCACAAACTATTAACATACAGAAACTCTATAGTTATGTGTCGCATTTGCGACATCTATGCCCAGTTTCACAAAGCTTGATTAAATATTTAACGGTCGATTAGTTAATCAAGGATTAAGACGACCAATCACATACTAGAATTCGGGTTGTTGCCATGACAACCAAATATTTTGAAGCTGTGATTGGTCGCCTGAAGCTCTGATTAACTAACCGGCCGTTAAATATTTAATCGAGCTTTGTGAAACCGTGCACTAGTATAGTATTTCTAAAGTTACAATACAGTTATGTAATGGCCCAAGGTTTGTAGATTAGATAGGTTGTCTGGTAACTCTCTACCAATCAGAGAGTGAAGCGGGAATACGTCACATGTATTCCCAATTTAAATTTAGTGGAATAGTAGTGCATTGAATATTGAAAGCAGGCGGCATTTTTATGTTCCTCTTGTAAACTTATGTTCTTTTTGAACTTATAACAAGATTGAATATTTAATAATAAGTTGAAATTAAGATTTTTTGTCACATTGTAGCAGAAAGTATCGAAATTTTAGGATATTAATCGATATCGAATTAATGAATTCAATTAATTGGTTTACCTTAAAAAGGATTTTAAAAAATCTGGACGCAGCAAGTGCGTCATGGAGTGAATTTCCATAAAAATATTTTTAATGGCAGATATGTCTTTTTTAATGAAAGCACGCATCAAATTGGGCTAAATATTTTTTATACAAAATTCTGCCAAAAGCATACATAAAATTCAAATTATATAGCTAATCTATAATTAAAATTGAAAATAACATAATTTGTTTGCACGAAAATCCATTAAAACCTTATTTTCGACGAATTTTATTTAAAAAATGTTCCATCAATTGGATAACATTTCATACAAAAATTCTCAAATCTTTCTTCAAAGAAAATTCACTAAATTCATTTATAAGAAAATTCGCTATTAGAGGGACATTTTGTACAAGAAAATTAACTAATAGAAATAGAAATAAATTAAAAAATATTCAAAATATGATCTAGAAATAGATACTTTTTCTGTGGCTTCACAGAAAAAAATCTTTTGCCTGTGGATGCTGTAAAAATTGAATCCGGTTGTATAGAAGAAAACCAACTCTTCTCATGTCACAAATCTCTACGTCTGTGTTAACTGTGGCACCGTTTTACCAACTAAGGGCAACAACAGCTACTATTAAATTTAAATTATAAGTCTTAAAAGTGCTTATCTTTCATTTCCACAAAAAGTCGCCAAAAAGTTTATTGGAATTACACAATCTGATCAGATAACGTTAAAATGCAATCAAGGACGGAAAAAAGTTTTAAAAAAGTTTAAAAAATCCAGTCAACGGTGAGATTTGACCCACGTCCCTACGCTCAGTGGTCGGGAATATTAACCATGAGACCACGTTTCTGACAAACTGCAATGAAAAAAGGTAGATAACCGATAATTGTCCTAAGTTATTAGTTGTAATATATAAGGTCTTTAGAGGCAGATTTTACAGTTATTTTAACAAACGAGAAGTTCGCATAAATTTAAAATATTTTAATATACATATATCTATCTATCTATCTATCTATCTATATATATATATATATATATATATATATATATATATATATATATATATATATATATATATATATAAATATATATAGTTATAGTTTTAGTGAATTTTCTTAAAAAAATTCACTAATGAGGAGATCCCGACTTTTGAATTTTGAAAAAATTTCTTCAAATGAGCGCTAATTAAGCCCCCCAGAACACATATCCGGGGTCAGTTTCAATTTTTATATGTTTATATATATATATATTTATTTATATATATATATATATATATATATATATATATATTTATATATTTATATATATATATATATATATATATATATATATATATATATATATATATATATATATATATATATATATATATATATATATATGTATCACACCGATAACTCAAAAAATAATGGGCCGATTTTGTTTAAATTTGGTGAATAAATTCCTTTTGCAAATGGCTTGGATAAGTTCGTTAGCCAGGAAAATCTGCCAAGGTTTTCCCGGAAAATTTTGTGTTTTCTTTTGAAAAAAATTTATATCTCCGGAATTAACAAAGTAAGGGCAACCAAATTTGGTACACGGGTTTATGTTGTTATATGTAAGTTACCTACCAAAATTTAGCACTGTAGCTCAAAATACAAAAAAGTTATAGGCAATTAAAGAAAAATAAATTGGGGTTTTCCTCAAAACGTCAAAGTTGCGATTTAAAACGTCAAAATCAGCCACATTTAGGCAAAGAACTTGAATCTAATACGGGCTATGGAAATAAAATGTCTCAAGAAGAATGTTTTACAAACCCTGAAGTCTTAGTTTCAACCGTCATTGTCCTTCATTTTACTAAAATATTTCCAGAAAATTCATTTCAAATAGACCCTTTCTCTGGTGCTTGGCAGTAGCCTTAGCTATAGAGTTTATCGTTTAATGTATATAATTTTTGTCGAATTTTCGTAAAAAATCAATAAAGCTCAATATAGCCGTAATTATAAAAGATATAAAAAAAATTTGTATATATTAATTATAGGGTGTCTTGAGCTACATCTGAAAAAAATATTTATACAATCACAGGGTGGCCCATAAGTCGTTGGTGATACAATTTTTTTTTTTAATCAAACACGCCTTATGTTATTGCATTTTCCATCGAAATATCATCGAAATATAATGTTTGTAAGAAAAAAATTCTGGACGCAGCAAGTGCGTTATGGTAGCGAACTTTATTTGTTTATGTAGAAATCATTGTTTGTGAAATTTTTGTAAAATTTTGGTAATTAGTACCTAATGTTTAATGATTTATTGTAAAAAAGATGTTTTTGGATTTTCGCAAAAAAGTTGTTTACAATTTTTTTTGTAAGTTTTGTCGAAAAGCTTTTTGTAAATAATTATATCTTGGTAGGTGGCTAAATACCTTGAAGAAGTTTGTTGGCCAGGAAAATCGGGTCAGTTTTTCGGATATATTTTAAGTTAGTTTTCGAAAAATATTTGCCCTTTTCCAACAACAAAGTTATTTTGATAAAATGTGGTACATTGTTCCCACTATAGAGGTTATACTGGTTATAAAAACCATTTTTATGAAAATTCACTACCATAACGCACTTGCTGCGTCCCGAGTTTTTTACTAATCCAACGTTTAGGGTGTCATTCGATTAAAATTTTCTTTTTGTGTGGGAATTTTTATGATATTATTACTATTTTATGCGATGTTAGAATGGTCTGATATGTACGATAATAATATAAATTTATTATATTTACCTATTCAGTTGCCCTTGGAATTCTTATTTTCTATTAGTTAATTTTGCAGGAGAAAATATGAAAATTACTGACCGCTAATCTTTACAATACACAAATTATATGATGAAAAACTTATTCTAAGCAATTTCCTGATTAAATAGAGCTATTTTACATGTGAGTTGGTTCAATGATTATATATATATATATATATATATATATATATATATATATATATATATATATATATATATATATATATATACAGTCATCAAAAAATACAATCTAATACATGATTATATCAAATATTATACATAAGCCGTCCTCTCGTAACATGATGTTCGACAATTGTTAAAGCTGCATTTTTCTTTCATTTTCCCTTATTTTCGCTGCTACTATGTTACTCTGGAGATTCGTAATGATGTAATCAACCAAATGCTTTCGAATTATTAAATCTGTTTTGAATTTACAGGTGTTATCAAATTTTGTGGAAATTCCGAAATGCCATAATGTGTAAATTTTGAAATGACATGCACTATCAATTTGAAAATTCTATGGAAGTCACACTGATGTGAACCACAATATATATATATATATATATATATATATATATATATATATATATATATATATATATATATATATATATATATATATATATATATATATAGTTACTATTTATGGTTTCTGTCAATTTTGATCATGAAACTTGCTGTGGAAAGGGTTTTCCGTATTACGTTATAATTGTACTGGACCACACCTCAAAATAGCAGGTAATCTTTGATATGTCAATAATTTCTGATTGCTATACCTTCATATCATTCTAATCATGTTGTGTTCGTATTTTTACACACATTTTATTCTATTTGCTTCCTAAATTAATCGATTTTTTTGTTATAATGTCAAAGTTTATCCCAACGACGATTTGTTTGCTGCGTTTAACGTACCTATCATGATGGAGACGTGATTCAGCTACGGAATGCTGATATTTTATTTTAATTAGCTTCAGTAATCTCGTTTACTGCTTTATTGAATATAATATTTTAATTTTGATTGTATAGTCTTTGGAAAATAACCGTTTTTTCATGTAAGTTGCACATTTTGATTTCAAATACTAATTTCATATTATAATTTTGATATTGTAATGCATTAAGGTTTTTTGTTATTAATTTTGATTCGAATACTCAGCCCCTTGCATGCTAACGGCATTTATTTTTAAATTCCCCCTTTTTAACCCGTCTCTGGCAAGACATACTATAATAAGAATTTCGTAAATTGTCCAAGATTTTCTCTTTCCATTTTCTCTAAATTTAGAAACATTTCTGTTGAATGTCTGCACGTTCCGCCCTTCGGAGGGGGCGTATAGCCGTCGGTCCTGTATCCATGCTATGTTGGGAACGTTAAAGATCCCTACCCTCCTTACAGAAAGGCAGGGGTTCGGCAAATTTCCCTGCCTGGCGTCGGTGATTTGACATAGTCGCGGAAATAGGCCGACGTTAAAGAAACAAAATACACACACACAATTGCTTATTCTATGGGATGCTCAAAATGAGAACCTTGAATTTTCATTTACTTTCTATACTACGAATTTTTTGTCACTGTACTTGGAACCACATTACGTGGTGTAATAGATGGATTGATATGTTAGAACATAAATTGATTTGACACTGTCTTTTAGAATGAAGTAGCTGAGTGAGTTCGTAAGTCGTAAAAACATTTTCGGCGCAAAATAATTGTTATAGTAGAACCTCCGGTAAGTTTATTAATAGGTTCGAAAGGCTCTAAGTTCCTGCCGTATCAGCAGGGCAGGGTTATTAATTTTCAGCATTGCCAACAGAGCAGCAGAGTTGATAACTCAGGTCGTTAAGTTTGCCACACTGGCTTGCAACATTTAGAGATGATAATCGGCAACTCTGAATTCAGACAGTAAAAGTTAGTTTATTGTTTAGAGCAAGGCTTACGCTTTATTTGGTTACTCCTACAGAATTTGAATTATAATGGAGAATGGATACATTGTAGCGATTTTAGTGATTTTCTTGCTGACTGGAAACTATTATGGTTATCACGGTTACTCTTGGATTCATCACCTGCTTAATAAGGGTCTTCATCGTTCAGATGAATTGTGGGTTTACTATATTACCGCATAAGTTTCCAGAGATTTTAACTTTTATTGCCTTGTAAGAACCGATTTAATATTGACTGGGTTACTATGACCTTTTAGTGGCTTTGATAAGTCACATATTAATTGGAATAAAAGTTTTAAATAATATAATTGCTCCAAAGAACGACTCAAAAGAGGAACATAATTTAACGGCTTTCACATAAACAACGTCATTATTACAGCAATACTACCTCAAATACTCTGTGATAAATATATAAACTGTGTTATAAGTAGACGTGCTGGATGTAGGCTATCACACACAGATTTTCTTATACAGTAATCTTGTGATATTTAAACACAGGATACAGTTTTGTATATCCAAGTTATACTGAGGGTTCATAAAAGAAAAATTTGAATTTTCTGTAGACCAGGTGCAATGTATACAAACAGACCATGTACGAGGGAAAGTCTATATAAAAGTAACAACGAGTTTGTTGATAGAAAAGGCGAGAAGAAAGGAAGAAAGTGGCTCAATTTTTGTAGATGAAGATGGCAGCAGTTACGAAGTATATATATTTATATATATATATATATATATATATATATATATATATATATATATATATATATATATATATATATATATATATATATATATATGACACACACCGATAACTCAAAAAATAATTGGCCGATTATAATCAAATATCGTGAGTAACTTCCTTTGCAAGTGGCTTAGATAAGTTTGCTAGCCAGAAAAGTTGGACCAGGTTTTCCAGAAAAATGTTGTATTTTCTTTTGAAAAATTTGTATATTGCCGGAAATAACAAAGTAATGGCAACCAAACTTGGTACGCCTATTTGTATTATAAAAGTCAACCATGTACCATAATCTAGGTCTGCAGGTTAAAATTCAAAAAAGTGAAAAAGCCTGGAGGCAGCAAGTGCGTTATGATAGTGAATTTTCATAGAAATGATCTGGCACAAAATATTTTATTATAACTTTTTTTCCTTGTAACATAGAAATGTTAATTTTGGTGTATAGTTTACTTTTTATATCGTAAACCTACCTACCAAATTTGGTTATCATAGATTTTTATTTTTTAAGATAAATTTTTTTTTCAAATGAAAACCTAAAATTTTCCCGTAAAACCTCGTCCGATCTTTTCGATTAACGAACTTATCAAAGCCATTTCCAAAAGGAAGGTACATGCCAAATTTTATCAAAATAGGCCCATTATTCTTTGAGATAAAAATTTTTTTCAAATAAAAACTCAAAATTTTCCCGGAAAACCTCGTCCCATTTTCCTAACTAACAAACTTGTCAAAGCCATTTACAAAAGGAAGGTACGTGCCAAATTTTATTAAAATCGGTTTATTAGTGAATTTTTGTAGAAAAAATTCACTAATGGGGAGATCCCGACTTTTGAATTTTGAAAAAATTTTTGCAAATGAGCGCGAACTAGGACCCCTAGAACCCATATCCGTGGTCAGTTTCAATTTTTATATGTTTATATATTTATATATATATATATATATATATATATATATATATATATATATATATATATATATATATATATATATATATATATATATATATATATATATATATATATTTCTATATATATATATATATATATATATATATATTTATATATATATATATATATATATATATATATATATATATATATATATATATATATATATATATATATATATATATGTATGTATCACACCGATAACTCAAAAAATAATGGGCCGATTTTGATAAAATTTGGCATGTACCTTTCTTTTGTTAATAGCTTGGATAAGTTCGTTAGTCAGGAAAATCGGACGAGGTTTTCCGGGAAAATTTTGAGTTTTCATTCGAAAAAAATTCATATCTCAAAAAGTAATAAGCCGATTTTAATAAAATTCAGCACAATACCTTCCTTTCGTAAATGGCCTTGACATGTTTGTTAGTCAGGAAAATCGGACGAGGTTTTCCGGGAAAATTTTGAGTTTTCATTTGAAAAAAATTCATATCTCAAAAAGTAATAAGCCGATTTTAATAAAATTTGCCATGTACCTTCCTTTTGTAAATATCTTTGACAAGTTTGTTATTCAGGAAAATTGGACGAAGTTTTCCGGGAAATTTTTGAGTTTTCATTTGAAAAAAAATTTTATCTTAAAAAATAAAAATCTATGATAACCAAATTTGGTAGGTAGGTTTACGATATAAAAAGTAAACTACACACCAAAATTTAGATTTCTATGTTACAAGAAAAAAAAAGTTATATTAAAATATTTTGTGCCAGATCATTTCTATGAAAATTCACTACCATAACGCACTTGCTGCGTCCAGGCATTTTACTTTTTGAGATAAGAATTTTTTTCAAATAAAAACTCAGAATTTTCCCGGAAAACCTCCTCCGATTTTCCTGACTAACGAACTTATCCAAGCCATTTATAAAAGAAAGGTACATGCCAAATTTTCTCAAAATCGGCTCATTATTTTTTGAGTTATCGGTGTGATACATATATATATATATATATATATATATATATATATATATATATATATATATATATATATATATATATATATATATAATATACAGACTTGGAGACTACTTCTCTGGCTTCACTGTTGGTTTTTGTAGGTGAAGGACGTAGCCAGCGCGTGAGCTAACTGGAGCAAGTGGCCCTTCGAATTCTGGAAGTTCTAGGATGTTCTTAAATGCTTCTGTGACTATAGTTTCGCTGCTTGACAGCATTTTCAGACAGATTAAAATTGAATTAGTACGAAATCATGACAACTACAAATAAATATCTGTTGCTATGTTATGATATGATGTTTTGATCAAAATTTTTTATCAAATTGAAAATAAAATGAAACACAGATGACAGATGAGGTTTTTAAAATGTTTATGTGATGTATGTCAATATTTAACATAAAAACTAGAACTAGCCTATACTATATAGTATGGACAAGTTTCACCAAGTAAGGGCAACAACAATCAATGAATACATACATATATATATATATATATATATATATATATATATATATATATATATATATACATATAAAAATTGAAACTGACCCCGGATATGGGTTCTAGGGGTCCTAGTTCGCGCTCATTTGCAAAAATTCAAAAGTCGGGATCTCCCCATTAGTGAATTTTTTCTACGAAAATTTACTAAAAATTTGGGGATTTCCTCAAAACGTCAAAGTCGCGATATGAAACGTCAAAATTGGCAGCATTTAGGCAAAGAACCTGAAAAGAACACGGGTTAGATAAAGAAAATATGGTAAGAAGAGTGGTTTACAAACCCTTAAGTTTCAGCTTCAACCGTCGTTCTCTTTCATTTTACTAAAATGTTTCCAGAAAATTCATTTCAAATAGATCGTTTCTCTGATGCTATTAAGTTTATGGTTCTATAATTTGTAGCTAATTTTTATAGAAAAAACTGTATGCGTTAATTATAGGGTGTCTTGAGCTGCATCTTATAAAATTATTTTGACAATCACAGGATTGCCCATAATTTGTGATCAACAACTTTTTTTTCGAACAACCCTTATATTATTGCATTTTTCACCGAAACATGATGCATGTTTGTAAGGAAAACAATCTAAACGCAGTAAGAGCGTTTAGGTAGCGAATTTTTATCAAATGCTTAATTTCAATAACTCAATTTGCTATTAACCAGCGGTTCGTTAGCTATGAAACCAGTTTTCTCAAAAAAACATTTTACTTTCAGAATTATTTTTTTTACATTTTCACACAATAAGTTATCTTGATAAAACCTGGTACATCAATTCTACTATACAGGTTATACCGGTAGCCACCTTGATGTCTGCTTGCATTAAAGAAACATTTTTGCTGTTAAAACATTTTAATAAAAATTCATTTCCATAACGCACTTGCTGCCTCCTGACTTTTTAGTTCTACATTAGAAGTCAATTTTGTGTAAAGTTTTGCATACCTAGATTCAGTTGCCATCGGGATATTTCACGTTTTTTAGAAAAAAGTTACAGTTGCAGCACCATATTGAGAATAGTGTCTGTAGAACCACATATATTTTCAAGTTGGAGAAGATCAAATTAAATTCAGTTTCTGTTGAAAAGGTTTCTTTGATTTTGTCATTCTTCGGTTATTTTTTGTTCAAATGTATCTTTACAAGCAGTTTGTCATGAAATATTGACAACGGCTGTAAATAATTCAATATCCCCATCGTAAATTACTACTTATAGGGGAATTGGGGAACGTGCTGATCAAAGATCATCAAATATGTAGGTGTGTCGACATAAGACAGGTAATTTATTTAGTTTTTAAGAGAGGCGGAGTCTTTTTCACATAGTGATTTGGTCAAGGCCCTCTCCGGTGGAGCTGATAGATTAAGTTACTGAAGTACATCGATGAACTTCGAGGGTTCACTAAAGCTGTCATCAAGTTGTTGACCTCTTCGAACTTTTGCTCTTTCCACTTCTCAATCTTTGCTATTAGGAAACACTTCATTTCTCACGAGACTGAAACATTCTACTTCATGCAAACTTTCAAGAGATTGGAGAGGGTTTTTTTTGAAATTTTTTTAGCGGATTTTTTGTATGTTGATCTCTAATAAGCGTATTATATTAAAACGATGAATATAGGCGATTTAGTTGTTTAACTGCATTAAACGCATCATACTACGATTAGCAAATTAAATGCAAGTTTGCCTAAAAATATAAAATTATTTAAAAAAAATCTATTTTGAGCGAATTTTCGTGACAAACTTATTGTGGAACCTGTGATATTTGTATTGGGGAGACATATATTCAAATGAACCCAAATTAGGATCCTTAGAAGCCAGCTTTCGGCTCAGTCTCTTATTTTATATATGTTTATAATATATGTATATAAAGTGTGACCACGTTAAGGGTCAACCAGTCAAGTAAAAACTTTATTTTTTTCGGCGATTTTAATCTACTATTTTTATAAGGCAGTTCAAGTTGGGCATTTGCGAATGGGTAACTTTATTTTTGAGTTGCAATCATGGCCAACTGTGACCTTTTCGATAGGGTTATATTAAAAAAATATGTATATTAGGAATTTTTTTAGGGAAAAACCGACTGCAGCGAATTCTCACTACAATATTTTAAAACCTAGGCATAGCTGCCTTCTGTGTCCAAGCACACGTCTCTTTATACATATGTTCATGAATATGTTGAATAACCATGGAGACATATCACATCCTTGTTTGACATGCTGTTCAATTATAAAGTAGCCACTGACCAGTTCATCCTAACAAGAAACTATCTGAAGCATTTAATTCGAGATAATTTGGTCCAGGATGACAAATATAGATTTGGGCGCCAGTCATCAGAGACTATCCAGCATGTACCGGAGAATGTCAAGCGTTTGCTGCAACATAGTACAAAGAGAGGCACGACACAGTTGCAAAAATACTTCAGCAAGGACTGGCTCTGAAACTGGGACTTTTAAATCTTAGTAAGGTGTTCTACTATAGATACACTCCTGATACTGTCCCTAGAGAACTCAGGATACAGGTTGTACAGTCGGACCGTGCTCACAGACGAACGAGATACCCACAACAGGCCAGATATAATAATAGTGGATAAGGCCTGCCACAAAGCGACGCTGATTGATGTGGCCATCCCGAATACTAATAATCTAAAGATAAAGTGCAACGAGGAGATCATTAACTACAGAGACCTCGAGATGCAAGTAAAGAGACAGTGGAGGGCAGATAGTGTCCGAGTGATACCAATAGTCATGTCATCAACTGGTGTGGTGCCTAAGAGTTTTCGAGAGAACATTAAGATGCTGGCTCTTGGCGAGCATCTTTGGATAGGAAACTGCGCCGCAAATCGTAAGAACCTGAGTCAGCAGTGTAGAAGTCACATCTAAAGGCAGTAGTGCCACTCCCGAGGGACTTATTATAAATAGGTAACTCGCGGGGTGTCCATTCTTGTTCCACACTTAGTACTTTCGCATCGCGTGCTGCAGTATTGTACTTTATTATTAGTATCACACTTATGTTGATATCTATTTTTCTTATATTTTTATATAATATTAATTGTTAAATAGTTAAATAAATATTGTTTAAAAAAGCTAAACGTCTTAACCGTAAAGTTAAGTCTCACTTTATGTGTGGTCAGAGGGAAGATACAACCAGGTATATGAGAAATGCATAACGGCCAGCAAATTGCTTCGATGCATGTAGAAGAGTGTTATAAATACCTGGGAATACAGCAAGTGGGGAAAATAACCCACTCGATAATGAAGAACGATCTGACAACTAAGTTTACGAAACGAGTAAAGCTGGTGGTGCGATCACATCTTAACGGCACTAAACTGACTAAATCTCTCAATATATATGCATGTTCTGCACTTAGCTATTCATTTGGGATTGTAAAATGGAGTAAAACGGACATGTGAAATCTACAACAGAAGATGCGAACACTCGTAACAAAATCCAAAAAGTATCACGACGCAGCTGCAAAAATACTTAATCAAGAACTGGCTCTGAAGCTGAAAGGTTTAAATCTTAATAAGTTGCCCTACTATAGATACAGTCATGAGTCTGTTCTAGAGAACTCAGGATACAGGTTGTACTGGGATCGAACCGTGCTCACAGATCAACGAGTTATCCACAACAGGCCAGATATAATAATAGTGGATAAGTCCTGCAACCAAGTGACGCTGATTGATGTGGCCATTCCAAATACTAATAATCTAGAGATAAAGTAGAACGAGAAGATCATTAAGTACAGAGACCTCGAGATACAAATAAAGAGACAGTGGAGGGCAGATAGTGTCAGAGTGATTCCAATAGTCATGTTGTCAACTGATGTGGTTCCTAAGAATCTTCGAGAGAATATTAAGACACTAGGACTTGAAGATCTTATTTATAATGCTATGCAGAAGTCGATAATACTTGGAACTGCCCACACCGTTCGAAGATTCCTGGGAAATGAGGATGTGTCGCGTTGTCGTTCAGGGCCCGATAATTTGGAAAGGGCTCCATCTGAACTCAGTCCCTTTGGTGTCTGAGATACCTGGGATGAGTGAATGTTCCCCTTTGACGGAGTGTAAAAGCCCTTCTGCCCAAAGTCGATAATAAGAATAATAATAACAATAATAATCTCTGAACTAGAGGATCTAATATAGTTGGATTGCAATAATTGTTTAAGATTAATTTAGTAAGTTACGTTGTGTCAATTAAAAATGTAATATAGCAAATTAAGTAGCACAAGATAACGTGAAGAACATACCCGTCCGGTAAAACACATTTCTTAAATGTGTGTGTGTGTGTGTGTGGGTGTTTTTTTTTTGTTTCTTTATCGTCGGCCTATTTCCACGACTATGACCAATCACCGACGCCAGCTCAGTATCCTGGAATTTTTGGCGAACCCCCGCCTTTCTGTAAGGAGGGTAGGGATCTTTAACGTGCCCAACATCGCATGGAGACGGGACCGACGGCTTTACGCCCCCTCCGAAGGACGGAACGTGCAGGCATTCAACTTGCTTAAATGCAATGCCAGAACCTCGGTTGATGTTAATGTTACTGTTTATACTGAAAAAGAGAAAGGAGAACCCTTGGATCGAAGCCAGTATCGTTCGGTTCAGAGGCACACGTACTTGCCCCTGAACCACCGAGGCTCTACATTTCTTACACCAAAAGAAACATTTTGTAATACAAAAATGAAATGTTTCACCAAAGTTTAGTATGGTGTAAGACAGGGTTTAAATCTCATTAAGTTAAATTGTCCTTATTTTATAGTTTAACCACTGAAGAATAAAAATTGATAAGCCTAAGTGATTCCTGCACATGAGCGTCACCACTAACATTGTGAGCTACATAACTTTTCATTTAGCTTATGCTTATACAAATTATACAGTCATATTAAAGCAAGAGATATTTAGTGCAATTAGAAAATGGAATGGTATGAGTATTAGGCGCTTATGAAAAGCATTTTAATTAGTGAAATGGCACCTGTTTGTTTTTATTCCTTTCGTGTATACGTATTGTATTTAGCTAGCAAATATTCATTCATAATTTAGTAATTTGTTTACATGTTAAATGCAATCAATGTAAATTGTGAGCTTCCCTTCCTTAATGATTTCAGAAACTATGTTCTAATAACCAGAGTTATTGCAGTGAACATAATTTGTTGAGTGACATCTAAAATGTTTCTTGGATCTCTAATAACTAACATTTTTCAGTATTCTTATTAAATTATACAGGCTGGTCCGAACTCGATGGCGTATGAGAAGGATACAGTGAACCAAAAAAGATGTAAATCTGAAATTTGGGTTTTGTTCATAAGTAGTCACGTTCTTCATTTTGAAAGTATTTTTGACGTTGCGACTCCTTACCTGATACCAACTTTCTTTTTTTTATGGAGCGGCCTGTATATTGTGGCATTATCAGATTTCCAGCCACATTTTAAAATATATGTGTGATATTTCGCCTATCTCCAGCCGTTAAGGAGATAAAAATTATTAGCAAAGTTTTTCAATGTGGGTTGTCCATTTTAGGCCACTGTCCACGAAGAGTCCCACAAACTTGACTACGTTTTCAGATACATGTCTTTTTAATGAAAAATTTAAGACATTAGTCTTTCCTTTATTTAGCTTTAGGTTATTGCTTTGAAACCAATCTTCTGCCTCGTCTTGAACTTTAGCGGACCTGATTTTTACTTCGACTTCTGAATGGGCTCTATTTATAAAAGTGGTATCATCTGCAAACATACACCCTTTTGTTGAATTAGTATTAAGCATTAGGTCATTTATATAGATGACAAATAATATTGGACCCAATATGGAGCCTTGTGGGACTCCTTCTCTTACTAATCGTTCGGAAGAGTAGGCACCCTTGAAAAAACCTTTTGGCTTCTGTTGCTTAGGTAGGATTTCAATAGCTGTAAGGTAATTCCTCGAACACCATAATGTGCAAGTTTTTCCAGCAAGAATATGTGACTAACTGAATCAAAGGCTTTGCTTAAATCACATAAAGTTATTTCTACTTCTTCCTTACACTCCAAGCTGTCTATAATTTCTCTTGTCACATCTACCAGTGCTGTCATAGTTAACCTGTTTTGTCTATAACTATGCTGTTCTTTTGTCAACAAACTTGGTATACTAGAGGATCGAACTATTACTGTTATGAAAAATGATCACCCTTTAAGTACTGTTGGGCACTAATTACACTATTTTTACTGTTTGATTAGTTTTATGACTATGACTATGAAATAATTTTAGATGCTTTTTGCATTTTATGAATTTTGAAAGAGACAATTTCTTTTCATAAATTTAAATGTCTAAAAAAGACATAAATAAACTTGCTTTCTTGCTAGTGGTGGTTTTGGAACCTAGCTCTTTTCATAACTTTGTTTATGATAAAAATATGTCACCTTTAGAATTGAATTTGTACATTTGAAGTACTTAAATCTACTCACACAACCTTAAATTGAATCTTATTTAAAACAACTTTTAACCATGCATGTAGTTCAAACAATGTACACTGTAGTAGTATTTTCAGTGTTCAGTTTTAATAAAGGGCGTGTAAGGTATTGACTTTTTTTTTTTTTTTTTTTTTTTTTTTTTTTTTTTTTTTTTTTTTTTATGTCAACAACACACCACGAGGGCTTACAGCCTAAATACTATCGTACCGTGGGTGTTGACAAGGAGGAAAGAGGCAACTTGTTAATTCTGGACTTGAAGGTTTGGAGGTTCGGAGGAGAAGGAAAAACATGTGCCGGCAAGGAATTCCACAACTTGGAAGTCCTCGGGACAAAAGAGCGGGCATAACAAGATGTTCTATGTCTGGTGACCTGGACAGTAAAAGGGTGCATTCGCTCTGTTCCCCTGGTAGATCTGCTGGGGGCAGCAGGTGGGGGAATTATGGAGGAAAGCTCCTCTGAGCAGTGCCCGTGCAGATATCTATAAAAGAGAGAGAGGTCACCAACGGCACGTCGGTGGGCAAGGGATGGAAGCCTTTGGGTGAGGGTAGGGTCACCGATAAGACGTATAGCTCTCTTTTGAATGGAGTCCAGGATAGCGAGTGTAGAAGCAGCTGCTGCACCCCAGATGTGGGAGCAGTATTCGAGGTTTGGCCTTATTTGTGAAGTGTATAAGGTATAGAGATTAGTTGGTGAAAAGTATTTGCGAGCCCGGAAGAGGAAACCCAATTTCTTAGCAGCCGCTTCTGCAATTGATGTAACATGTTGGTGCCAATTAAGATTTCGATCCACAGAAATGCCAACAAGAGAAAAGGACTCATTACTTTGAATAACTTGGTTGTTCATTGTGATGGGTCTAGGGCTGCTGTATCTCTTGTGAGAAAGAAAGCAAGACTTAGTTTTGGTGGGGTTGAATTGTACAAGATTTCTACTCCCCCAGTCTAATATTTTTTGGAGGTCTACGGAGACAGAACCCTCCATGAGTCTGCGATCCTCATCTAACTGGGCTAAAGAGACAGGCTTAGAATATTGTATGTTTGAGTGGAGGGTGCTGTCGTCCGCGTAACTGTGAACTGGGTTGGATGTGCTAGAGAGGAGGTCATTGATGTGGAGAAGAAACAAAGTAGGGGCTAAAGCTGAACCTTGAGGAACTCCTGCATTAATTGGATACAGTTTAGAGGAATGGCCATCCACAACAACAGATATGCTCCTGTTGGAGAGGAAATTTGCTGTCCAGGTACAAAGTTTTGGTGGTAGGCCATAGGCCGGAAGTTTATTAAGCAGCGCTGCGTGCCAGACCTGGTCGAATGCTTTGGATATGTCTAGAGCAACAATCTGGGATTCACCGTGTTGTTCCATAGACTTGTTCCAAGAATGGGTGACAAAGGAAAGGAGGTCAGCAGTCGATCTGCGCTGACGGAATCCATACTGCCTATCGTGGATTAGACTGTGTTTTTCAAGAAATTTTAGTAGTTCGGTGTTTATATACTTTTCCATCACTTTAGAGATGACTAAAAGGAGAGAAATAGGCCTGTAGTTGCTATGAAGCGCTTTGGATCCTTTCTTGGGGATGGGTTGTACTCGAGCAGTTTTCCAGTTACTAGGGAATATGCCTTTATTGTAAGATATCTGAAACAGACGAGTCAGGACAGGAGCAAGTTCTGGTGCGCATTTTTTGAGAACAATTGCTGGGATCTCGTCAAGGCCAGAGGCTTTCCTGGTATTAAGAGAAGAGAGCATCTTTCGTACCTTTTTAGTTTTGAAAATGATATCAGTCATTTTATGCGCGACATTGGGGACTGTTGGTGGTTGAACATTTGGAGGTGGGTTGAGAGTAGAATTTCCGGCGAACAACGAAGCAAAAAGTTCAGCCTTGCCCAGGGCGGTAGAAACAATTTCATCACCTGAGACGAGAGGTGGGAACGTGCTCTTGCAGAAATTATTCCCAATAGACTTAGCAAGAGTCCAGAAGGGTTTGCCGCCGTTGGAGCTTGAGAGGACTTTGTTGTGGATGTGGTTATTAAACGAGTTTTTTGCCTCAGAAAGAATGCGGACATAGCAGTTTCTTGCGTCGTTGAATGCTTGACGGTTTTCTTGACTGGGATTGTGTAGAAGCGTTTTGTGAGCTTTGACCTTTTCAAGTCTGGCCTTGTCACAGGATTTAGAGAACCAGGGCTTTTGAGTGGCTGAAGAGGTTTTCTGTGTACGTGGAATAAATAATTTCATGCCAGCTTGGATAATTTCGGTGACGTTTTGTGAGATATCAGAGGGGTCAGGATGAGAGAAGCAGACAGACGCCCATGGAAATGAGGAAAAGTAATCCCGCATTTCGTCCCAGTTTGCGGAGTTGTAGTGCCAAACGATACGTGGGTGTGATGACTGTGTGACCTCGGGTTGCATTGCACAGGAAGCAGTGACCATGCCGTGGTCTGAGCGACCAAGGGGGGCGGTGACTGATATCTTATAGCATTCAGGATTTGTAGTAAGAAGGAGATCCAAGGGATTTGAGCTGTGTGTTGGGATGTGAGGAAAGTAAGTAGGTTGCTGAACCATATTGGCCAAAGAATTGCTGACTGCAAAGGCCTCCGCTGCTCTCCCTTGTGGATCGGTTTTTGAAGATCCTAGCCATTCCTTATTATGGACATTGAAGTCGCCAAGAATAGTGACCTCGGAGGAAGGATATTCAGATTTGGTAGGACTTGACATAGTTCTTATATTTATATCACTACACTTTCTTTTTTCATTGTTTATATTGATTATCGCTGCTTCCATTATAACTTATCAACATTTATGACAAATATGCAGGGTCATTGTTGATTCTATAACAAAGATATGCTTAAAAATTTATTACTATCAAAACAACAAGCGCTAGAATTTTTAATTGGCAAGTAAAACATTAAATTTGCAGATTCATTAATTGACATCATTTTCTGGTCCTAAAAATTGACTGTAATGTTTTGAGTTAAATTTTCTACCAACATATTCCTTAAAGAGGTAATATATTTACTGCTGAAGGTAATATACCTCATCACACATAGTTTCATTATAAAAGAAGGTCCTACTGGCTAAAATATTAAAGACATATTGAATCTTTAGTAAAAACTCACTCTACATATTAAAACTTTGTTTTCCTGTTGTAGGAGGTTCCTTTATTCAAGATAACATCAAAGTAATAAGATTACAGAAACTGATGTCACTGACATCATATCAAACATAATTGAAAACCCTGAGGTCAATAGACTTTCAAGAAAGGTCGTTTACGTTTCTGAATTTGCTTTATACGTAAAATTAACCAACGGTTGCTTTTTACTCTTTACATACTGTATACAATGGCAATTCTCCTGAAAAGAGAGGTAAAAAATTATGCTTTACGTTCTACGTCGTGTGTAAATACCATGACAGCAAATTAAAATGGCTGATATTATAAACTCCCGGTTGGACGTTTTTTGTATACTAATGAGTAAATAACGATTTATATTAAGCTAAACTTTCCACACATTATAACTCAGCGGTTTAACATACCTTCCATCAGTTAATTAATTTTATTCTGCGGTTTCTGCGGGTGTGAAACAGTATAGCCATGACTAATTGCACCAGCTGTACCACACGTCGTTCAGATTACGCACCCATTAGAAAACAACATGGAAGCAGTTAGCTGAAATAATATGAAAATGCGGTAGATATAGATAAAAAGATTTTTTTGGCTCTATAGGGCGGAGCAAAAGAATTGAATCAAAGGCGTCACTAGAGAATTGCTAATTTGACAAAATATACAGGGTGTTTCAGGCTACAGGTATCTCCCAAACTAAAAGAATTACGTAATCGGCTAAATGACGACAATGGCATTTAAGACCGCTGAATAATTTTTTTAAAACAACGATATTAGCATCAAGTCCTCAAATATTTTGAAAAAGTTTTTTTTTTCATTTCGTCGTAAGACACGTTTTTGAAAATATTAATCTAAACTTTGCACAAGGCTCTTGTTAGACATGCAGTCTTAAAATATGAGGTCACAAAGTTATCAGGTCTATACGTTTTTAAGATATGATATTAAAATATTTTATAAGAGCCATATTGGATTTCTGGTAAATTAATAAAATGTTTAAACACTGATATGACCCTATTTTAGTTTTTGAAATCCATCTGATGAAAAAATTTACAAGTTTTTGTGTATCTTTATTTAGTTGGCTACGGAAACAGATGGAAAACGAGTTTGTTTTTCACAGTGTTTTCTATAAAAATATATGTTTTATATATTTCCGTTTTCTTCAATTTTTTATTTCCAATGAACCTAGAAAATAAAATTTGGGCGCGTAAGAAAATCCTTATAAGGTAAACATATGTACAAAATTTCATTAAACTACAGCTATTATTTTAGGAGATACGATTTGTCTTCAAAAATTTTGTTGCATTTTTCGTGATTTAAGAGATTTTTATGAAAATTCACTACCATAACGCACTTGTTAGTCCAGACACATTTTCACTACCGGAGCTCGCAAAAGCAATTCTGGTAGCTCACAAAATATTTTAAAATTTTTAAATACAAAAGTGTAAAAATCATAGAAGCTTCCATAAATTTCGCAAATTTTCATAATAAACACAAGCAGCGGCAACTGCGGTGAGCGATCTGCCGCCGACGTCACCATGCTAGAGTCGGCTAGAACCGAGAATGATGTGAGTTGCTTTGAACGGGATAAATACGCATGGCACGGCGACATTGCGTTCAGTTAAGAACTGAACGGCATAATCAACGTCCAGCGGTTGAGTATGTAGAGAGAAATAAAAATATGGTACCACTCAGTAGTACAAATGTAAGGACATACCATTTCGATTTCAAATGGAAACAGTCGACAACAATAAGGAAACGTGTGTCCCAGATAATTACACAAAAGAAAATTTTTTATGAAAACGGGAAAATCAAAAAACAGGCGTTTTTAGAAGCTGCAGATTCGTTATTTACCAACTTTAGAAATAAATACGAGATAGATCCAGCTATAAAATCCATGCAACTTTTTGCTAATCCAGTGACGAGACGAGTAGAAGTAATGAGCAATGACATTTTTTATAGTTAAGAACTAACCTAACTAATTGTGTTTATTCTTCACTGCAACATGATGAGTCAGCAGATGTGGGTGACACCTACCAGTTGACCGTGTTGTTCAGGATGAATGTTAGTGATTTTACGATTAAAGCACGGAGTTTATTTCACTGAAAGGGCATTCTCCTGGGAAGGAGTTGTTTCCCCATTTGAAAAATATTATTTCTCTTGAGAAAATTCCAATATAGAAAATGGTAGGCTTCACAACCGATGGCGCTCCAGCTATGGTGCGTTGTGATAAGGGGCCGGTAAGGGGCCGGTGGCGTTATGTCGTAAGGATGGAAGTCTTCCGCAATTTCGTAGCTGCTACTGTTTTATCCATCAGCAAGTATTGTGTGGAAATTTTCTAAAACTAAACAACGTTCTGAAATTGATAGTAAAAATTGTGAACAATATTAAAGCACAAGCGTTACAAAGAAGATTATTCAAACATTGGCTGATAAAATTGACTGTTAATACAGAGAACTACTTCTTCACTCTGAAGTCCGATGATTTAGTAGAGGACGAGTGCTGAAACGTTTTAATGATGTTCTATCTGTCATAGTTCAATTTTTGAAACAACGCGATATACCTATTTCGGAGCTGGGAAATTCGATCTGGCCTAGAGATTTTGGTTTTTTTGTTGACATTACTTAGTCTCAAGTACAAAATGCATCTGGCCTATGAAGTAAAGACAAATATTTAGTTCTATGTTGTGTTACCTTGAAAGTGAAAGCGTTATCTAATTCAACCCATTTGTGTGAATCTCCTTTCTCCAATACGAAGTTTATTAAGAACAAATGCCGCAATCGACAGATGAATATTTGGATAATTGTATTCGAATAGCTGTATCAAAATATCCTGCAAACATTAAAAAATAGCGCTGCAAATTGAATCATAACTTTCACATAGCTGTGATAATCTACTTTCCTCAGAAAGACGTTCTCATGAAATGAATTCAGGGTCCGTCTGAATTTTTCTTCCTCTGAAGATGTTGACATTGTCAATGAAACGATCGTAAGATCTCTGAAATAAGTGTTGTGGTGATTTGGGTTTCTCCAAGTGTACTTATTGAAGATGATATCTCAGTTCCTTCAAATGTTATTGCGCCTACTAACATATAACGTACAGACCGGCGTTTTATCAACAAACAAAAATCAAGATTTCTGCCACCGATATTCCACCCCCACACATGGAACCACTAATTTATTTCAGCACATAATACCAGATGTTTGATGAAATTGAAAGTTTTCTAATAAACAAACCCTAAAACGTTACATTACTCAAGTTTTAACGAAAATATGTCAATTTTCACTAAATCACTCCGCATTCATCCCCTACCACCTAAAGATATTTTACCCAAAAACAATCCGAACCGTTCATTTGTCGGATACTAACCAAATTTGAATACGATATCTCAATTCGTTCTAAAGTTATCGTTGCTACAGACAGACATACAGACCCACGGGCAAAAAATATTTTGTTTACAAATCATGTTTTCTGTACGCTTTAGTATTTTTTACGACATTTGAGCAAAAAACAAATTTGAAATGTTTATCGCCGATGCGATACTTCCACGCGTTGTGACGATGTGGAAGTAAAATATCGATGAGTCTAAGTGTCAGCCTTTTATTTTTAAAAATTCACTAATGGAGAGGTAACGATGGTGAGACTTTGCGAAAATTAAACTTTTATTTAATATAATATTTTTTAATTGAGCACAAAACTGTTATAATTCTAACGGGTCGACATTTTTTTTCTTCGATAAGTACCCGTTTTGCATTTCGCATTGTAAATTTTTAATTTATATCATTCGATATATCATAAAATCTTTCATATTAAGAAAAACCCCACGCTTTTAGACTAATTTTCTTTATAAAGTGAAAAGATTTTCATGAACACAGCGGATAATCGCCGTAATAAATTAGACCTGCCAGCTCCTGTTTGAGCATCGGCACCCGGCTTTTAGCGGGCCTTCTATAAATCACAATAAGATGGAGCAGCTGCTAGAAATATAGAATTAATACGGACTCCTTCAATGACATGTTACTATAAAGTCTTTCATCTTCTATATAACGGACCGGAAATAGCGCGTTAGTCTTGATACTTGCTATTTCTGTGATTCCCCGGCCTAGTCTTAACTTTCATCTGACATTTCACAGCTTTGTAGAGATTATAGTTGTCACAAATCAAACTGTTCGCTGTTCGTGTGTGGCGAATGGGACTGAATCTTTCATCAAGTGCTCCATGTGTTGTTGTCGTTCGATATAAGCCTTCATATAAAAATAAGTGAAAATTAGGAGGCATTTATAAAATTGATAACCCTTTAACAAATGGGGGAAGATTTGACATCAAGTTTTTGAGTAAATTGATTTGATGTGTAGTGATTATAAATGATTTTTCTATTATCACCTAATTTTTTGTAGAAATAAATCTTCAAATGATCGCAAACTAGGCCACATGAAACCCATATCTGAAGCCAGTTTCCACTTTTTACAGTGTGGAACGACCAAACGTAATAGGTTCAGTATCTGAATTATTATGCATATTTATAAAAAAATTCGAAACACGTCAACTCTAGATTAAAAAACTCTGGACGCAGCAAGTGCGTTATGGTAGTGAATTTTCATAAAAATGTTTTTAATTGCAAATATGTGTTTCCTTTTTAAGAAAGCAGGCATCAATTTTGGTTACCAGTATAACCTATATAGTAAAAACAATTTGCCATGTTTCATAAAAATAACTTTATTGTGTGAAAATGTACAAAAATTTCCAAAAGTAAACTTAAAGTGTTCCCGGAAAAACTCGTTTCTTGGTCAACCTTATAGGTTAATAGCAAATTGAGCTATTCAAATTTGAAGCATTTAATGAAAATTCGCTACCATAACGCACTTGCTGCGTCCCGAATTTCTTTTCTTACAAACATGCATCGCTGAAATATTCGAAAATGCAATAACATGAAGCGTGTTTGATTAAAAAAAAAAAGAAGAAAATTTGTATCACCAACGACTTATGGGCCATCCTGTGATTGTAGAAATATTTTTTAAGATGTAGCTCAAGACACCCTATAATTAATATATACAAATTTTCTTCATATCTTGTATAATAACGGATATATTGAGCTTTATTGATTTTTTACGAAAATTCGACAAATATTATATACCATTAAACGATAAACTCTAAAGCTAAGGCTACTGCCAAGCATCAGAGAAAGGGTCTATTTGAAATGAATTTTCTGGAAAGATTTTAGTAAAATGAAGGACAATGACGGTTGAAACTAAGACTTCAGAGTTTGTAAAACATCCTTCTTGAGACATTTGATTTCCATATCCCGTATTAGATTCAAGTTCTTTGCCTAAATGTTGCCGATTTTGACGTTTTAAATCGCAACTTTGACGTTTTGAGGAAAACCCCAATTTATTTTTCTTTAAATGCCTATAACTTTTTTCTCTTTTGACCTATATAGCTAAATTTTGGTAGGTAGCTTACCTATAAGAATATTAACTAGCGTACCAAATTTGGTTGCCCTTACTTTGTTAATTATGGAGATATAAATTTTTTTCGAAAGAAAACACAAAATTTTCCGGGGAAAACCTGGGCAGATTTTCCTGGCTAACGAACTTATCCAAGCCATTTGCAAAAGGAATTTTTCCACCAAATTTAGTCAAAATCGGCCTATTATTTTTTGAGTTATCGGTGTGATACATATATATATATATATATATATATATATATATATATATATATATATATATATATATATATATATATAAATATATATATATATATATATATATAAATATATATATATATATATATATATATATATATATATATATATATATATATATATATATATATATATATATATATATATATATATATATATATATATATATATATATATATATATATATATATATATATATATATATAAACATATAAAAATTGAAACTGACCCCGGATATGTGTTCTAGGGGGCCTAGTTCGCGGTCATTTGAAGAAATTTTTTCAAAATTCAAAAGTCGGGATCTCCTCATTAGTGATTTTTTTTTAAGAAAATTCACTAAAATGGCATCCTGCAACGTGAAAATTTAAATAGAAGGTAGAGGCTTGTGATACCCAATTTGAGAGATCTCTTCATTCTCTGTTCAACAATGCTAGGGTTTTAAAATTTATTGAAAAGAATTAACAGTAAAAAAAGAAATTCATCTGATTAACAAACTTCGCTATAAATTTTACAAATAATTGCGTTTCGTTCTTGATAATGAAAAAAAAAAGTTCTCGACGCAGCAAGTGCGTTATAGTAGTGACTTTTTATTAAATGCTTCAAACTTGGATAACTAAATTTTCAATAAACTTAGAAAATTGAATTTTGGTATGTGGTAAGCCCTTTCCTAAGGAAACATGTCCACCAAGTGTCAGTAAAATAACTTTGTAATTTTCGGAGAAAAAATTTTTTTTGAAAGAAAGCTAAAAATTTGAAAAACTCAATTTTCTATGAACTTAGAAAGTTACACTTTGGTATGTAGTAAGATCTTTCTCGAGGCAATACATGCACCAAATTTCATTAAAATAGTTTTGTAATTTTCAGAGAAAAAATTTTTTTTTGAAAGAAAACTCAAAATTTTCCCGGAAAACCTGGTCATATTTTCCTGGCTAACGAACTTATCCAAGCCATTAATAAAATAAAGGCACTTGCCGAGTTTCATCGAAATCGGTAAACTATTTTTTGAGTTATATATATATATATATATATATATATATATATATATATATATATATATATATATATATATATATATATATATATATATATATATATATATATATATAAATTGAAACTGACCCCGGATATGGGTTCTAGGGGTCCTAAATCGCGCTTATTTGAAATAAATTTTGCAAAGCCTCGCCATCGATACCTCTCTATTGGTGAAGTTTTTTTAATAAAAATTCACTAAAAAACAAAAAACACATCAATAGTAGGAGATATCGAATATTCATGTCTTAAACGTCTTAGCAGCATCCCAATCGTAAATAAAAATGTATTCTAACGTGAATCACCATATGAGATGTGACCCACCTAATCGCAATCATTATTTTTCATCTTAAGTCAGTTAGATCGCGTTCTTTAGTTTTGTATACCATATTTTTGATATTCCCATAAAAAGAAGTAAAGTAAAATAGCGTAAGTTCAGGTGATTGTGCTGGTCATTTTAACCACCCTTGCCTGCGTATCCAGCGATTTTGAAATGTTAGCCAAGTTACTGCAGGGCATTTATTTTGTAATCTGCTGGTGTTCCATCCTGCTGGAACCATATCACAGTCGCTGGAACTTGTGGGTTTGTTTGTCATTATATAAGTTTGCCAAAATTGGCACGAGACTTATATATTATAATGAACGATTATAAGTAAATTTAATACAAATACATATTATATATATATATATATATATATATATATATATATATATATATATATATATATATATATATACAGGGTGAGCCACGGTGGATGGAGTATTAAAAGTATATGGAGAATGAATCAACCGATTGCTCTGAAATTTTGGTTACGGATGTAATGGCGTATGAACTCTCGACCTAAAATATTTTTGAAAATGCAGTGTTGCCACATATACGTAAAACTGGCAAGATCTTCGTAATTTTAAATGGAACACCCTATATATTTTTGCTTTTTTTGAATTGTCGTCTCTTTTTGAGTAACTTTTGTTGATATTTTCCTATAACTTTCTCAAGTCGTTTTCGAGATAATAATTATTTTCTGAATTTATTACCAAAAATTTGACTTTCATTAAATCGTGTTTTCTCCTACCGACGAAGCGATTTAAAGATAATTTTTTAGCTACGGTTAGGCAAGGTCTAGGGGCATCTCCTCCAATAATCAAATGTTTAGAATATCATACAGGGTGAGTTAGAGAACGTTTTCTATAAGTGACTCGGAGAAATGCACGAAAGTCATTTTTTTTAAATAGAACGCCCTGTATATTTTCAAATTTTTTGGATCGTCTTCTCTTTTTGAGTAACTTTTGTTAATATTTCCCTATACCTATCTCAAGGCGTTTTCGATTTATGGTCACTTTTCTCTAACCTATCCAAGATTATTGGTCTTTTTGTATATCATAATGGGTGGGCCATGAAATTTCTATTTTGTCACTTTGTCATGACAACAGACATGCTGTTTATCTAAATAAATTTGACTTTAGTTATATTTACATTCTACTTGTATAGCTACAGCACAAATATGGCAGAAAATAATTATACAAACACAGTTTTAATGGATTTGTTTATTATTCATGGACAGTGCAATAAGATTATCAGCAGAACTTGGAGAAGATTTAATGATAAATATCCGAATTTGCCGCAGATGAATAACAGAAAGTTTCTACGAATTCATAGGAATTTTATAAAATCTGGTGCGTCGTTAAGAGATGCAAGAAATCTACCCAAACCTGTGACATCTGACGAGGTAAATGAAATCAATGTGCTAGCGTATTTTCATGCGAATCCCCAGTATTCCATACGTTGTGCTGAACAGGATTTAGGATTGCCATATTCATCCATTCGAAGAATACTAGTAAATCATAAAATGCATAATTATAAATTTACAAGAGTTCAATTTCTCACGCCTCAGGATTATCTACAGAGAATAGAGTTGTGTGAAATGTTAGTTGTGCGTATGCAAGAGGACCCCAATTTTTTAAAGAAAATGATATGGACTGATGAATCCAAATTTTCTAGGGAGGGGATTTGTAACACACGAAATCGTCACTATTGGGCCACAGACAACCCCCACGTTACTAGAGAGGCTGGTTTTCAAGTCAAATTTAGTTTAAATGTTTTTTGTATGTTATTGGATGACAAAATAAAATATTACATATATGACGAAAAATTGAATTCCAGAAAATATTTAGATATAATTAGAACAATTGTGGAAGGCTTCCTTGATAATCTGTCAATTGAAACATATAGAACTTGTTGGTATCAACTCGACGGGGCTCCTGCACATTGTACATCCGAAATTAGTATGGAGTTGGACCGGCTTTTCGATGACCGTTGGATCAGACGTTTGGGACCGTGTAACTGGCCTGCGAGGTCCCCTGACCTTACCCCGTTAGATTTTTATTTTTGGGGTATTCTTAAAGATCGAGTTTATAAAACTCCAGTCCACAACAGGGCAGAATTAGAACGTCGAGTGATTCAAGAGATTGAAAACTTGGACCCCGCTGAAATAAGAGCTGCTACAACAAACGCCGTGCATCATCGTATACAAAACTGTCTGGAAGTTAACGGTCAACATTTCGAACAATTATTATAGTTTTAAGATTTTTATACATATTTATTACTGTCATTGGTATTATTTGTTATTGCTACTTGGCCTTTTTTACTATTATCGCTGATTAGGTATTAGTTTTTCCAAATACTGATAGTGTTATTGTTCTCATAACGACGAACCAAAATTTATAAAATTCCTACGAATTCGTAGAAACTTTCTGTTATTCATCTGCGGCAAATTCGGATATTTCTCATTAAATCTTCTACAAGTTCTGCTGATAATCTTATTGCACTGTTCATGAATAAAAAACAAATCCATTAAAACTGTGTTTGTATAATTATTTTATGTCATGTTTGTGCTATAGCTATTCAAATTGAATGTAAATATAACTAAAGTCAAATTTATTTAGATAAACAGCATGTCTGTTGTCATGACAAAGTGACAAAATAGAAATTTCATGGCCCACCCATTATGATATACAAAAAGACCAATAATCTTGGATAGGTTAGAGAAAAGTGACCATAAATCGAAAACGCCTTGAGATAGGTATAGGGAAATATTAACAAAAGTTACTCAAAAAGAGAAGACGATCCAAAAAGTGTGAAAATATACAGGGCGTTCTATTTAAAAAAAATGACTTTCGTGCATTTCTCCGAGTCACTTATAGAAAGCGTTCTCTAACTCACCCTGTATGATATTCTAAAGATTTGATTAATGGAGGAGATGCCCCTAGACCTTGCCTAACCGTAGCTAAAAAATTATCTTTAAATCGCTTCGTCGGTAGGAGAAAACACGATTTAATGAAAGTCAAATTTTTGGTAATAAATTCAGAAAATAATTATTATCTCGAAAACGACTTGAGATAGGTATAGGAAAATATCAACAAAAGTTACTCAAAAAGAGACGACAATTCAAAAAAAGCAAAAATATATAGGGTGTTCCATTTAAAATTACGAAGATGTTGCCAGTTTTACGTATATGTGGCAACACTGAATTTTCAAAAATATTTTAGGTCGAGAGATCATACTCCGTTACATCCGTAACCAAAATTTCAAAGCAATCGGTTGATTCGTTCTCTATATACTTTTAATACTCCATCCACCGTGGCTCACCCTGTATATATATATATATATATATATATATATATATATATATATATATATATATATATACATATCTTATTATTCGTCGTTATTTATTTCCTTTTTTGTTTTTTCCTGTTTTTTTTTTGTCATATTACATGAGATTAACAGGGATGCATTATGCGTACACCAGGACGATTTAAGACATACTGGCAGAGCTTCGGTAAGAGGTGTACATATACAGTGTACTGTCATCTGAGATGCGCTGAGCACATAGACAATCAGGTGTGCAAAGTACGATTGTTGAGCAGCAGGTTTAAAGTGTACTGTGATATATTTGGCCAAAATCATCTAAAGATTATACAGAAATCTGTGGTTGAGACACATCTCCTAGACGGTAATCTCATGTGGAGAGCTGCAAAAACTTATATAAAAAAGCTAGAAGTCGCTCGGAAGTTAATATCAAAAATAATTGAGAACATATGTTATAGTTAGCCAAGTGATGACCTTTAGGCGAAGATGAGTGTTCCTGATCTCTCTCAGATTTACTTTGGGTCTGTGGATATCTAACAACAATATAATAGAGGAAGGCATACTGGATTAATTGAATACAGTTTAGAGGAATGGCCATCCAGGACAACATATATACTCTGGTTGGAGATGATATTTGCTGTCCTGTACAGAGTTTTGGTAGTAGGCCATAGACCGGAAGTTTATTAAGCCACGCTGCGTGCCAGACCTGGTTGAATGCTATGAATATGTCTACAGCGACAATCTGGGATTCACCATGTAGTTCCATAGACTTGCTCCAAGAATGGGTCACAAAGGGAAGGAGGTCGGCAGTTGATCTGCGCTGACGGAATCCATATTGTGTGTCGTGGATTAGTCTGTGTTTTTCAAGAAATTTTAATAATTCGCTGCTTATATACTTTTCCATCACTTTAGAGACGACCGAAAGGAGAGAAGTAGGTCTGTAGTTGCTAGGAAGCGCTTTGGATGCTTTCTTAGGGACGGGTTGTACTCGAGCAGTTTTCCAGTTACTAAGGAATATGCCTCTCTTATAAGATTTCTGAAACAGACGAGTCAGGACAGGAGCAGGTTCTGGTGTACATTTTTTGAGAACACTTGCTGGAATCTCGTTAAGGCCAGAGCCTTTCCTGGTATTTCGTACCTTTTTAGTTTCGAAAATGATATCAGTCATTTTATGCGCGACATTGGGGACTGTTTTTGGTTGAACATTTGGAGGTAAGTTGAGAGTAGAATTGCCCGCGAACAACGAGGCAAAAGTTCAGCCTTTCCCAGGGCGGTAGAAACAATTTCATCTCCTGAAACAAGAGGTGAAAACGTGCTCTTGCAGAAATTATTCCCAACAGATTGAGCAAGAGTCGAGAAGGGTTTGCTAACAGCTTGAGAGGACTTTGTTTTTGATGTGGTTATTAAACGAGATTTTTGCCTCAGAAATAATGCGGACATAGCGGTTTCTTGCGTCGTTAAATGTTTGACGGTTTTCTTGACTGGGAAATGTGTAAAAGCGTTTTGTGAGCTTTGACATTTTCAAGTCTGGCCTTGTCAAAGGATTTAGAGAACCAGGGCTTTTGATGGCTGAAGAGGTTTTCTATGTATGTGGAATAAATAATTCCATGCTAGCTTGGATGATTTCGGTGACGTTTTGTGAGATGTCAGAGGGATCAGGATGAGAGAAGCAGACAGACGCCCATGGAAATGAGGAAAAGTAATCCCGCATTTCGTCCCAGTTCGTGGAGTTGTAGTGCCAAACGATACGTGGGTGTGATGACTGTGTGACCTCGGGTTGCATTGCGAAGCAGTGACCATGCCGTGGTCTAAGCGACCTAGTTGGGTGGTGACTGATGTCTTATAGCATTCAGGTTTTGTAGTAAGAAGGTGATCCGAGAGATTTGAGCTGTGTGTTGGGATGCGAGAAACGTAAGTAGGTTGCTAAACCATATTGGCTAAAGAATTGCTGGCTGCGAAGGCCCCCGTTTTTGATGATCCTAGCCATTCGTTATTATGGACATTGAAGTCACCAAGAATAGTGACTTCGGAGGAAGGATATTCATAAATCAGATGGACCGTTTTTTTTTCAGAAAGGTAGTTGATGAGCTGGGCAAAGTTGTTCTCAGAAGGTAAATGCAACAGATGAATTTAGTTTCAGTCCTGAGAGAGAGTCTCACCTAAAGTATGTCTTTTGTTCCAGCTTCTAAATTGAGAAGTCTGGTACAGGATATATTGCTACGGACGTATGCGCATACGCCTCTCTAAAGGAAGTACGGAGCTCATACCCCGGGAAATTAAGGTGACTAGTGGATGTTTTGGCACTGATTTGGGTTTCGGTGAGGAAGAGGAGTTGGGGCCTGTTAGCCTGGACGAAATGGTGGACGGAGTTCAGGTTAGAATTTAGGCCAAATATATTCGAGAAGGATATATTAAATCTTGATTCCGGCGCTCCCTGCACACCCCTCTCCCGGAGATTCGAATGGGGGGGTATTTTATCTCCGCAATGTTTTGTACAAGGAGGATCCATCATCATTTTTGTTTATAAGGGAAACCGACTCATACACCACAACCGGAAACGTCCGTTGGGACTTCACCGGCTCCTTGATGTAAGGGGTGGTACCTCCTCGAGCGTGAAAAAAATCCGTTACTATCGCCTAAAGGAAAAGTCCACTACCATCTACCATATATATATATATATATATATATATATATATATATATATATATATATATATATATATATATATATATATATATATATATATTTATATTTAAGACCAAATTTAATTTTTTTTTTAACTCCATATAAAATATAAATTTTGTCAGATAATTGCTGGGACTCTAAAACCGATCTCCAAAGTCTATTTAAATCTAAAGAATTAGTTTTAATGATGTATCTTACTAATAGTGTATAATTCTTATGAAAATTCACTACTATAGCGCACTTGCTGCGTCCCAAAATGTTTTTTCTTTGCAACGCAATCTTTCATGTGAAACCTGAGAAGAAAATCAAAGATATTTTTAATAGGATGGTCTCGGTCGCACTTAAAGTGTCAAAAATGTAAGATTTACCCTGTATACGAGTCTCATTTACCATGAGTTAAGTTTCAGTGTTAACATCAGTTACTTCAAGAAAGACAAGAGGCAATCCAATTTAAACGAAATAAACTCCGGATTTCTAGAAAAAAGCCATGATCAACAACAAGAACCGTTTATTTGGAGGAGTTTACGTCTTAAAACTAACAGACAGGATCAAGTTTATTTTCTCTGTAGACATTTATAAGCGGGAGGAATGCAGCGTAATAAAATTAATCCTATAAATCTAATACCAGTAAAAATAAAAGGAAGATGCAACCAGAACTGGTGTCGTTATTTAAACGGCAAATAATTTCAATCTTGCAGTTACGAGCAAGCGTTTTCCTTACAAGTGGCCTATAAAACTAATTGTCTCTTTTGAGTGATGATCATTACCTGGCTTTTTCACTGTCACGTAAAATGAAACTCTGACGTATATTGCCTGACACTAACGGCTGAAATTTTGAAAGCTGAAATGTTCAAGCTAAATGAAGTTGAGGAAACATTCTCGGTTTCTCGTGAATACTTAAACTCGTTTTGTTGCCATTATTTGCATGCAGCCTTATGGAAAATTAAGTTATAGACATTTATATTTTCTTGCGCACGATTTATTTTATTTTCAAAAATAAAAAAATCTGTACACTTGGAGAAGCTGAAATCACCACAACACATTTTTAAATTCCCAGAAATTGTTTTACTCACAAATTTAGTATTATCAGAGGACAAAATATTCTAAATACTAAACGACTGAAATCGTGTTTATATTTGATGCAGGTACTCGACAGCAAACTCTCCATGAAGGATCAAACAAACAACCTTTCACAGCTTGCTTATCGGAATTTTTTCTATACTAATTCCACTATATTAATTCCCACGCCGTGTGGAAATCTTTTGTAAAATGCTATATGAATTAACTGAATGATTACATAGACGGAGGTACTAAGTTTATACAAATTATATTATTACCATATTGAGTGACTCAAAATTTACAGGATTGTACAACAGATTATTTGGGACTATATATGACGGTATTGTCGACATTTTTGAAGCACCTTCTTTTTGGAGGATCACGCGACACATGTTTGGAAAGATTATTCAGCGTACTTTTTTGTCGGTATTAATAATTTTTTAAGTTGGCAAGAAGGAAAACAATCGGCTAAATGAGGTAAAGCAAAGACTATTCAACTAATTGTATCTCAGTCGAAAAAAAGCCTAAGATACATGGTCTCATCACACATGGTATTTACTTAAACGATGACAAGCTACACTTTTATAATTATGCTTTTCTGTCAAGATTATTAGCCTGATCTTTGACAGTGGCAAGGATTGTGGTTTATAAATCAAAACACCAGTCTTTTTAGTGAATTTTCATAGAAAAAGTATAGCTATCGGCACATCATCATGACCGGATAGAATCATCATGAGGGCAGTTAAGGCCCATCCAAAAACGATCAGCATAATAGCTACGATCATGATTTGAAATAATTTAGTACCTGAAATTTTTATAACCGCCAGAACAACCCTGATTTATAAATCTGGAGACAAAAACGATTTCAACAACTTGAGACCAATTACTATTTGCTTATTAGTTAGAACAATCATTGAGAGACCCCTGGAAAAACATGTACGGAAATTATAAACAAAATCCAGAGACGGTTCATGAAAATACCCGGTTGCCATATTAATATCTCTATTCTAGAAATATCCTCCATGATGCCCGAGTATTAAAAAATAATACTTCGATTATATTTTTGGCCATATGGAAAGCATATGATTCAGTTTGAAAATATTCTAAAAATTCAGAAATTGCAGACAAACTCCAAAATCTAATTGTTAATTTACAGATAGGAAATAAAATATTCATGGATTTAGGATTACAAAATGCGAAATGTTTTTAAGTTAACACAGGTGTTTTGCAAGGGCTGTACTCTCTCCAGTGTTGTCTAGTAAATGTGCGTAAATCACATGTGCGATGAACTCACAGAAAAATAAAGTTGCTTCTTGCTATGGTTTCCAGTTGACTGCTAACACAGAGCCAGTTTCTGTGCTAGGATTTGCTGATGACATTGTTTTGGTAAAGACACGTGCTTCGTCCAACCTTTATTACACACTGCTGAAAATAAAGTTAAAGATATAGGATCATCATCAATCCATATAAAAATTTAAATCATCAGCAATAGTAATCGAAAGGGGTAAACTGAAACGAGAAAATATTTGAATATAAATGAATCGATAACTTCAATATGTGTTGATAGAAAAATTAAATATCTGGGAGTGAATTTTTCTGATGAAATGGTTTTTGATCTGAAAGTTACCATACGGACATTTTCCGGAAAACTTGAAACGCTAACAAAATCACTGAATTGTGAACAAAAATGTGTTGCCTTGAACCAGTATTTATCGCCATGTCTAACTTACCATCGTTAAATAGCTCCTGTGGAACAACAATGGTGCTCTCAGAAACAAAAAGGTCAGAGGTAGTTACCAACAGGCTAAACAAGCAAATGATTGGTTACATTATCAAAGAAGATTAACAACATCCAACAATATGTAATGTGGCTCCTGGTCGCAGTATAGACATATCCCGTTGCAGACACTGTAACGAGTATGACACTCTTGCGTGTGTGCTCGAGCACTGCACCCATGGAGAACTGCTTCAAAACAGGCTTCATCATGAAGTTAGGCGGCTACTTGCTTATACCCTAAGAGAGAAAGGCTTCCAAAAAGAAGTTCATGGCCTCTCAGTAAGTGGGAGCATCAGAAGGATTGACATCATAGCAATCGATAAAAACCATGAAAACGGTTATTTTATAGATCCGACCATACGTTTTGAGAGAGATGTGGAACAGCCCGACTAAATTCAAAAAGAAAAGTATCTTATTTACGAACCTACAATAAATTGTTATAAATATAAACTTTATGTCCAGAATTTATGAGTAATAGGTATCGTGTTTTGTGTGTAAGGGGAACACTATTCAAAAATTACATTCTTTAAATTTGGCTGACCCCAGTCATGAGATTATGATATTGTTCCAAAAACTTTAAAATCGTCAGTGTACATGCTTATAAATCATTTATATGGTAACAGATATATTGATATTTTTTATTAGTGAATTTTTATTTTAAAAAATGCACTAATAGAGAGGTATTGACTTACTAAGATTACGTAATTAATAATGTGCATTCTAATATTGTACTTTATATGTCATGTTCACGTTATTTACTGTGTCGTATGGCAAGTCATAATGTATGGCCAGTATGTTCATAATAAAGAACTATATATATATATATATATATATATATATATATATATATATATATATATATATATATATATATAAAATGCACTATATTGACATTTTGAATTTAATCAAAACACAATGGGTTTTTTTAACTATCTAAGCAGAATTCGCTACGATAATGTATTTGCTGCATCTAGACTTTTGATTTTTGGGAAGGGGAAAATAAAATATGCTACGGCGCTAATTTACTCTTGCCACTTCTAAATACACTTGAAATATGACTGTTTTCATATGCCCCTGGGCATTATTTATTACGTCTAAAATAACGTCCACTCAACCTGCTTCATATTTGTATCTATCTATTTATAAATTAAGTTTAATGGATTCACAAAGAACCGCGGACATTAATTTTCTTCAAATATGCCTTATTATAAACTCATTAGAACCACATAATGATCCAATAAACCCCGTTAGCATTGTTTATTATTGGATAAAAGCAAATTTCCAATGCAGAACATGTGCAGTATTTGAAGAGAGATTTATTTCCATTTACCACACACGTACAATTTGATTTGTGGCTGCTGAAATATCGGCAGACGAGCCACAGGCTATACGAAAGAAAACGGAATGCGGAAAAAATTAAGTTATCATTATTATACGAGGGTATAATATCAATAATAGACTCCTAGAGTCACCATAATCATAGTAATAATATAATACCATTAATAATAATAATAATAATAATAATAATAATAATAATAATAATAATAATAATAATAATAATAATAATAATAATAGCAGTTTATTCATAAGTATAAAAAGACGCCACAAGTGCGTTATGGTGGTGATTTTAATAGAAATGATCTGGCACCAAATATTTTTTCTAACTTTCTTTCTTGTAACATAGAAATATAAATTCTGGTATATAGTTTCCTTTTAATATCGTGAACGTACTTACCAAATTTGGTTACCATAGCTTTTCTATTTTTTGAAATAATTTTTTTCCCGAAAGAAAACCCAACATTTTCCCGGAGAACCTGGTTCAATTTTCCTGTCTAACGAACTTATATATATATATATATATATATATATATATATATATATATATATATATATATATATATATATATATATATATGGTATTAAGTTTTTGTGACGGTAATAGTGTTATTTACTCAAAAATTGTGGGAAAGCCGTCAGTTGCAAAATCAAACTCCTTATTAAATGCCGAGTTTATTCCATAAACTTTTCCGAAAGCTTGGCATTTAATAAAGAGTTTTATTCTGCAACTGACGGCTTTCCCACAATTTTTTAAGTAAATATATATATATATATATATATATATATATATATATATATATATATATATATATATATATATATATATATATATATATATATATATATATATTATTATTATTATTATTATTATTATTATGTTTATTCAATTAAATTATACAATATGCAATACACAATAAGTCTATGACCTGTGCTGTGTTTTTACAAAATTTAACGGGATCATCCAAAAAATCATTGGCAGTTGTGGACCAAGTTCACTATACTTCAAATTTTGACATTCTGAATGGAAAATATTTCTTACTTTAACTTCCTCCTCTCAATTGCTCTATTGGTACCTCCATTTACCAAAGTTCTTGACATCTTTATACATATTTTTCAACCACGGGTCAACCTTAATAGTCCATATGTTTTTCAAAATGAATAAATTATTCTATGCCGAATGACATCGCTTTGACAGTTTTAAATTATTATATATATATATATATATATATATATATATATATATATATATATATATATATATATTATATACATATATATTTATATATATATATATATATGTGTGTGTGTGTGTGTTTATAACCATATAAAAATTAAAACTGGCCCCAGATATGGGTTCTAGTGGTCCTAGTTCGCGCTCATTTGAAGACATTTTTTTAAAATTCAAAAGTCAAGATCTCCCTATTAGTGATTTCTTTTCTGAGAAAATTCACTAAAAAAGTATAAACAACAACAAATATAAACTGAATAAACAGATACACAACCACAAAATCATCCTTGTTTGTGGCATAATCTAATACGTCATGAAACACAATCGGGTTAAAATTCACATCACATTTCCATGAATTTAAAGTTAAGTTAGGCAAATTTGTCTCAAATACGGAAATGTGCATAATTATCTTTTTTGGAAACGTTAACACAACACTGTTTATCAAACTAAAACAGAAACCCAAACTATATTTAGGAAATTTATCACAGCTCCAGTTGTTGCTCTAACCGTTTAAAGCTTAAAACTCTGGACGTAGCAAGTGCGTTATGGTAGTGAATTTTCATAGAAATGATCTGGCATCAAATATTTTATTATAACTTTTTTTCTTGTAACATAGAAATCTAAATTTTTGTGTATAGTTTACTTTTTATATTGTAAACCTACCTACCAAATTTGGTTATCATAGCTTTTTTATTTTTTAAGATAAAAATTTTCCTGGAAAACCTCGTCCGATTTTCTTGACTAACGAACTTATCCAAGCGACTTACAAAAGGAAGGTACATGCCAAATTTTAACAAAATCGGCCCATTATTTTTTGAGTTATCGGTGTGATACACAATTTTTTCTACGAAAATTCACTAGAAGGTTTAATTAGGTATTGGTATATTGTCGTTTCAATGTCCCAGGATATTGTCACAGTATATTGTATAAAATTTCATTTGTAAAATAGATTTCATAAGGTATTCTCGTATTATTAATGTAAGGTATATTGTCGTATTTCCTTGGCTGACATCGACGAGAATGAGCTGTACAAATGCATGGGGCGTGAACAAACTTGTGTACAATCAATTTTTATACCTGTTTACGCATCTATTACACCGTTAAATTTTTTTTCTTCTGTAAATTTTCTTAGTTCCTGTAAGTCTTTGTAGTTTCAGAACATGCCATTACCTTTCTTTCATGTCGTCTCTGTTTTGCAAATATATTTTTGAATATTCGTTAAAAAAATAAACACCAAAAAATTGATTTCGAAAGGAATGAGCACTGCAGGAAAGTGATGACGAAACTCTGCTTTAATCTAAAGCAATATCAAAGTTTTATATAAAAGGTTGGTAAGCGTTATTTGAAATGTTCTGAGCACTGTGCAATACGGCAAATGTATTTCAGAGAGCGCTCACATATTTCAAACACGTCCATTTTCAGTATGCCGTAACATACGGAAAGTTTCCCAACTGAAATTAACCAGGTAAATGCGCAAGAGAACCACAATGCAGCTGAACTTATGCCTTTTGTAAGTTTTTGTTGCACTAACTTGCAGATTTTCAACACGTATACTTCCAGTTCCACACGGTTAATTTAAATATATGAGAATACAAATCAGCTTGTCCTGAGTATATTTCAAACACGAAAAGTGCTGTTTTTGCAATTTGTTAACTACATTAAATGTATAAAACCACGTCAACTTTAATATGCATTGTAAATATCCATTTATACCATTATGCATGTTTGTGTATACATTTTTTCAGAATAATCACATTAAGTAAATTAGATGCAGAGCTTACAACAACATACTATTTTTTTACCCACTTCAAAAATCTTGTGACGAGAACACAGGGTGGTATAATGTATAAGGCGTGTTTCTTTAATTCAAATAATAAGAAAGTTTATTATAAACAGTGATCTTAAAGCTTTGCCTTAATATGATACAGAAGGTTCAATAAAAATAATAATATATGAAGCTAGAAAAGTAAAATTTACGATATATATATATATATATATATATATATATATATATATATATATATATATATATATATATATATATATATATATATATATATGTACTCTAAAAACGAAAGTATCTGTTCTGTGTTATGTTGGCTATTAACCTTCGATTAGGGGCGTTTCTTGGAGTAATGCGATTAGTCGTGCTAGGACCGTCGGACTTATAGCTCACAATCACACTGCCGGTGTGTTCTAGAAAGTTGTTATGTAATCGCAATCGCAGTGAGTACAGTTAGCAAGATTTTGAAAAAATGTTATGGACATGGTATAATGGGATATCTCCCGAAAACATGGCGTCCTACTCTTGCCACAAATGATGCTAAAGCTCTAGATGATTGCTTGTCAGTGAAAGACAACACTCAACAACTATAGCAATTTGTCAACATTACGAAATCTCAGGCACTACGGTTTTGAGAATTCTGAAGAAGAATATATTTCATCCATATAAGGTGACGCTGGTTCAAGAATTGTCGGATGATGATTATGATAGAATTAAATTTTCTTAAATAATGATGGGGATAATACATAATCAACAAATATTATTGAGAAAAAGTATGTTTTCTGACAAAGCGTCGTTTAGTTTAATGGGCGGTATAAATAGACATAACTGTTAGACACAACTGCATATATTGGGCTTAGGAAAATCCACAGTGGGTGCGCGAACATAATAGCCAGCATCTGCAGGAATTAAACGTCTGGGCTGGGATAATTAATAATAAAATTGTTGGTCCGTTCTTCATTAACAGAAATTCGACTGGAAGAATTAACTTTCAGTTACCAAGAGATAATGTCATGCCTACACTAATGCATATATTCCATCAACCAGGTACGTTACATTACTTCTCATCATCATACCTTTACCCTATTTGTCTGATAGTCTTTCAATTATATATTTGAAGGCAATTAATTGGACTATGCATATAGGTGACGAAAACCATCTAAATAATGATGTTTACTTTCAGCAGGAATACATTTGAGTGGCCTGCTTGCTTTCTGATCTGACACCATGTAATTTTTTTTTCTTTGTGGTCAGTTGAAGAATATTGCCTCCAAAGATAGGCCAATAAATCTGAAAGACCTAAAAGCTATAATTATTGGCGATACAAGACGGATTGTGTTTTCAAGCTTAGTTGATCTATTTTTTTTTTCAAACGAGAGTTCAATTATTGTATATTACTTATAATGGACAATATTTCGAACATTTAATTACGTAATAATTCTTATTGCCGTTTTATCTTATTTTTAGTAAATTTTCGTAGAAAAAATTCACTATAGGGAGATCCCGACTTTTGATTTTTTTTTCTTAAATTGAACGCAAGCTAGGACCCCTAAAACCCATATCCGTTTTCAATTTATATATATATATATATATATATATATATATATATATATATATATATATATATATATATATATATATATATATTTCTCTGTATGTATCACACCGATAACAAAAAACATTTTGCTCGTTTTGATGAAATTTGGCAAGTACCTTACTTTTGTAAGTAGCTTGGACAAGTTCGTCATCCAAGAAAATAAGAAAATCGGACCAGGTTTTCTGAGAAAATTTAGGTCTTTTTCGGAAAAAAATAATTATCGCCGATAAATAACAAGCCTAGGGAACCAAATTTGGCACGTAGGTTTAAGCTAGAAAAAACAAACTACGTATCAAAATTTAGAAATCTACAATATACGAGAAAAAATTATAAGCATTTAATGTTTTGTGCCAGATCAGTTCTTTGAACATTCACTACCATAGCGCACTTGCTGTGTCCTGACTTTTGTTTTGTCAGTTTGTTTTAGAATTAGAGTTAATTTTTTCACAATCTTTTCTTATGGAATCGGTTAAAAAAAATGTATTGTCGTATCAAGAAAGAGACATTCTTGCCGAAAATTAAAAAAACATATCCTACCATTACCAGAAATTTAAGTGGTCTAAGCACCGAAGTTTTTTACGCTAGGCAAAATTGGATATCGCCAGATTGTAGAAAAATATGTCTAAAACATTTTGCTAAAAGATTTTTTCCGAATGACAAATATCTTAGAAAATACTAGTGCATTTCCATATTTTTTGCTAACTTGTATATGCATAACAGAAGACGGAGACCGGTTTCGTCCTCGTCTGGACTCATTTATATGTAATACCTGTGCTCCAACAAGTCAGTCTTGAGGCAGGTATTGCCATAATATGTGATCGAGCATAGAGCAAAGGCAGTATGTTGTCACAACTGCTTAAATAAATACACAATAGTATACACAAGGATTGTGTATCTACAATTAACCAGAAGAGTGAGTTTACCGCTTTTCCATTTCTCATCAAAGCTGTTAATAGCAGAGAAAATCAATTTATTCGTTATATTTGAAATGGAAAAACTAAATTAATCAACAACTTGTCATGATTTTCTTGACACCTTTTTAAGCGTGCATAACGGTGTTTACATAATTTTAGTTTAAACTTTTAGTGAATTTTCTTTAAAAAATTCACTAATGAGCGCTAATTAGGCAATTAGGCCCCCCAGAACACATATCCGGGGTCAGTTTTTATTTTTATATGTTATATATATATATATATATATATATATATATATATATATATATATATATATATATATATATATATATATATATATATATATATATATATATATATCACCGATAACTCAAAAAATAATAGGCCGATTTTCTCTAAAAAAATTCACTAATGAGGAGATCCCGACTTTTGAATTTTGAGCGCTAATTAGGCCCCCCAGAACACATATCCGGGGTCAGTTTCAATTTTTATATGTTTATAGGTCAAAAGGCAAAAAAGTTATAAGCATCTAAAAAAAAATTGGTGTTTTCCTCAAAACGTCAAAGTGACAATTTAAAACGTCAAAATTCGCAGCATTTAGGCAAAGAACTTGAATCTAATACGGGCTATGGAAAGAAAATGTCTCAAGAAGAATGTTTAGAAACCCTGAAGTCTTAGTTTCAACCGTCATTGTCCTTCATTTTACTAAAATATTTCCAGAAAATTCATTTTAAATAGACCCTTTCTCTGATGTTGGCAGTAGCCTTGGCTATAGAGTTTATCGTTTAATGGTATATAATTTTTGTCGAATTTTCGTAAAAAAATCAATATATCCGTTATTATACAAGATATGAAAAAAAATTTATATATTAATTATAGGGTGTCTTAAGCTACATCTTAAAAAAATATTTCTACAATCACAGGGTGGCCCATAAGTCGTTGGTGATATAAATTTTCTTTTCTTTTTAATCAAACACGCCTTGTGTTATTGCATTTTTGCATTTCCCATAGAAATATAATGCATGTTTGTAAGAAAAGACATTCTGGGCGGGGCAAGTGCGTTATGGTAGCCAATTTTGATCAAATGCTTCATATTTAGATAGCTCAATTTGCTACTAACCTATAAGATTGACCAAGAAACGAGTTTTTTCGGGAACACTTTAAGTTTACTTTCGGAAATTTTTGTACATTTTCAAACAATAAAGTTATTTTGATGAAACATTATTTTTATTATATATGTTATACTGGTAACCAAATTTGATGCCTGCTTTCTTTAAAAAAAAAAACACACATATTTGCTATTAAAAACATTTTTATAAAATTCACTACCATAACGCACTTGCTGCGTCCAGATTTTGTTTTTAAACCAAGATAGGAAAGTTTCTAATCGCTTTCAGTAAAAAAATATCTGACACCGTATCTGCAATAAAGAAAACTTTCTTGTCCCGCCCCTGTTGTTGTGTTCTGTCACCAAGATTTAAATTTATCGCCTACTTTAAAAACTCTAAGTCATCAAATTAAATATCTGTAGGAGGCCTGCACAGTATCTTTATTAAAAATGAAACGACTTAAAGATGTCACGTTCCTGGCGGTAGTGTGAGTAGACGTTTCATTTTTCAGCCTCTTTATACTTTAAATTACTGCTGAAGTGTGAATACTTCAGATCTACTTTATTTGATTGCTGCAGGACTTTGCGCCATTTTTGATGTATTGGAGTTAATTGCAATTTTAATTATTTACCGGAAAATCTTTTATTCTTTTTAAATTTCGTTGTTTTGTTCGGTAATAACATGCGGTGGCCTCAAGGTTTTTGATAACTTATACATTTAAATTGGCATACATATTTTATAACGTCGTTGTTTTAAAAGCTTTGTTGTTTTCTTGTTTACGTAGACTGTGTTTTAAATTTACTTAATTACCGTAGATAAACTTCCAGTTGTTACGCTACCAAAATTAAAATTTTTAGAAGGATTGAAAATTTAGTTATTAAAATTTGAAACAATTGACGAAAAGTTGTCACCATAGCCCACTAGCTGCCTGACTTTTTACATTGGCCCCACAACTTCCCAGTCTCTTATATTGTATCAGGCTGCAAAAGAATCTTTAAAATCTTCAAAAATCTGTAATTTAAGCCATTCTAGGTAAATAATTGCAATTTTTTCTGCATTTACGAGCAAAAAAATCCAGGAAGCCGTTAGATGCTTCTTCTGTGTCATCGAAATAAACTACAGACAAACCGTGACACACGCAAAAATGTCTTAGCTATGCTTTATAAACTCTGGCTATTTCACACGTACAGCTACTAATTATTTAAATAACAGCCAGCTTTATGCAGGATTATAGCTTACTTTATTTATATCTAATTGTAGTTTGAGACCCTCTAAGGTCTATTTTGCGCTGGCAGTAACATAAATAGATAATTTTCTAAGCCGGTTCAGCTGGTGAAAGACAGAGCTAGATAAAGCATTGAGGAGAAAGAGATGATACGAGAAAATGAATGTAAACGAGGGAGATAGAAGCAATGAAAGAGCAGAGCCTATAGAGCATGGTGTCTAATCTGACACAGTGTAATTTGTTTACCCTGATGCCCTTTATTGTGTTAGTGCTCGCCGTTGTGCGACTAGATGAAATGCGAAATCATGCATACAAAATTAGGTCGCACCACCACAACGCGCCCTTGGTAATGAGACGAAAATGAGCGTGTGTGATTCTCATGCTGGAAACGACCATCATTCTCCTTTTAAACAGGGGAGGACATATTTGGAAAACGAAACTTTTAGACTGCTCAGTGAGAGATCACTTGGAAATTGCTTTCTTTCTACCTGAAATTTAATAAAAGGGAAGCTGGATGAGCTGTTTCCTTTTCCTACTTTCCACTTGGAATTTCTCGAGTTTTATAACTATACCAAGGGTTTAACATGTATCCTATTATTTCTGTTGCAAAGTTATATAATTGCAAAAGCACATTTTTATTAAAACCAAATCATAAAAAAATCAACCCTAGCCGAAACTGTAGCATAATGGATAATAATAATGAAAAAATTATTATAAGAAAGTGTCTTTTTAATGCATTTTCGCAGAAAAATTTCGCCCTTTTGGAGATCGCGATTTTTGAATTTCGAATTTCAAATCTGTAACAATCGACTGATGATAAGAATTATCTGTTGTGTGACATGTGTCATAAAAACTAATCAAGCATAAGTGTGATAATTGTTGCGATACAATCTACAGATAATAGTGGTTAATTTACATTTTGGTTGCCGTGTAAAGTGAATACGTAGAACTTTAAACTTTTGTTTTTTTCAAACTAATTATTAAATTGTTGGCAAAAGGCGTTTATCAATAGCTCAAAGTTCTAATGACTATAGGTTATGGTGAGAGAATCCGAACTCAGGCAGAGGTATGTATTCTGTTTAATACTAAATATCCGGATGTGTCTATTAATCAGTCAACAGTGAGTCGAATAGATAAAAAAAAAAGAAACCTCTGTCGGTTCCCGCCAGAATTGTATATAATATTTTTAGTTTGTAGTTACTAGATAATTCAACCAGAGACACCCCAGTCGTATATAACTACCAATATTGTACTAAAAACACCCTAAATTGTCTAACGATGGCACCCCTGAGATTAAATTGTAACCGAAAGATGTGATGGGTTGTCTCTGTCTATTTGTATGTCGATCTCGAAGCGACCAGACCTTTCCGTCGGTCCATTGTATAGTCTCCTTTGGGTATATAATAAAGATAGTATTGTTAAGTTTAACTTTATCTGTTTTGAACTTCAACTAAACCACCATTAAATTACAGTCCACTAGTAACCAATAACCAACAACCTCTAGGGTGGAATATTTGCCAAAAACAGGTCGCCGGTCTATAACTAAAGAAGTGAAATTAAATGACTTTTTTTCCTCCCTCAGTGCTCGTATGCGGCTTTGCCGACCCGATAGCACTGCAGCCCTTGGCCTATTGTGCATGCCCTTAGTCTCTTCACTCCAGCCATTACAAAATCACTGTGCCTTGAACCTATCTGCACAGCGATTGGTCGGATGAAGTTTTAAAATGTTTGGTCTCCGGTCTAAACTGACCGTACATCAGTTGTCTTTTGCGGTCCAGAGCTTCACACTCGCACAAGATGTGCTGGGCTGATTTATCCCCCTTGCCGCAGGGTCTACATGCGAGATCCCCCTCGAACCGCCCCATTTTATGCAGGTGTTTCATAGAGGCCATGTGTCCCGTCAAGAGACCTGTTATATTTCTCAGCTGTTCTCTGCTAAGATTTAGCAGCTCCACAGCTCTCTTTGAGCTGACCTCCCATGTCTGAGCCCTGGACAGTCTGCCCAGTACAACTTGTGTTGGTTTCTGACACAGGACTTAATGGCTCCCCTGGCAGTGCTCTTTGTCACGCCCAGAGCCGGTTCTGGTCCCATAAATGGTTCTGCTGACCCTCTCTTCGCGAGATAATTTAACGACTTATTGCCATTGTCAGTGGAAGAGGATTCCCAAAGTAGAGACAATGGAATCCCATTTCAGACGGCACGTAAAGTATTACAACTTGAGGAGCTTCATCTTTATAAAATAGAGCTTTTGTAGGAGTTACCCGAGGATGATTTTAACCGAAGGTTGCAGTTTTATGCAATATCAATGGATAAATGTAATTATAACTCTTTGCAAGTACCGAATATTCTGTTTTCGGACGAATCTACTTTTATACTATATGGAGATGTTAACCGTCAAAAAAAACTGTGGATATTGGGCAAGGGAAAATCCAAGATGGATGCGCCAGAATCACACACAATATTCACAAAAGGTAAATGTTTGAGCGGGAATTGTTAGGAGAAGGATTATTGGTCCCTACTTTTTTATGGAACTATAAATGGACCACGATATATGCAATTTTTACAGCACATCTTATTCCGACGTTATTGAACTTGTTTCCTGATGGACACAATGCTGGTATGGTAGGTCAGCTTCTTCATTGCCTTTAACCCCCGAGTGACCCGGCACCCAGATGAGGGTGATCTCATTCTGCCCAGCTAGGTCTCTCGTCTCATATCGGCACTCACGCACCAGCCAGGAATTTACCCGTGAGCTACTTAGGGCCTTAAGGGCTGCCTGCCTGTCTGTGGCTATGACGATCCGCTTGTTGGTGTAGCCCTCCTCTTATTCTCCCGCACATGTGCACAATGGCGTGCATTTCGGTCTGAAAGACCGTCGCATGTACTTCAGGGGGAATACTATGACTTACCCTTGGTCCTTCCGACATTCAATTTTCGCGGATGCTGGGTATGAGTTTCACAAAAAATTATTGGATTTTCATTACTCCAACGCGGAAATTATAGCGGTTGACTGGGCCATCCAGCTGGAACATACATTTATCGAGAAAACTGATTGAGTACAAAAAGGTTGGAGTCCTTCTGGCAGCATCGTTTTCATTAAATTACTGTACCAAATTATTATTTTTTTAAATTCATTTGGGTGATACTGGCGATGTGACCTAGGACAGCTACCTACTTACCACCTGCTCACGTTGATGGTTTCTGTTTGCTACCGATCCAGTTTTCCAAAATGTATGCATTAAATACAGGACGTACCGTTGCGAGGTGTTTTTCTTAGGATGACAATCATTAAAAATCTGTGCTGCCTGTCGTGGACAGAGGTGATCTTGTAGAATAAATTAATTATTTCCACTTTTTCAGCAATTCTATAAACCATTTTCACGAACAGGAATTTATTTGACTTTGTGATAATTTTACGAAATATTTACTTGTCTCGTTTAAAGTAAAACAGCTAAGAAAGTTGAACTGATAAAGTTTATTAAAAGATAAACGTATAATCATAAAATAAGATATTTTATCAAGAAATTTTTTTTTTAATGTCGTCAAATAACGCCCGAAATGCTACAAGATATGAATCCGGAAGTAGAGCAAATATTTTATAATCGTAGGAAGGGAAAACTATTTGAACATTTAATTAAATAACATTCATTCATTGATATTTTGTCTTATTATTTAATTGGTGATTTTATTACCATATCCAAACCAAAATTTAAAAAGTCATTGTAAGCAGAAATGATAAAGCTTAAAAAATTTCGGGACGCGGCATGTGCGTTATAGTAGTGAATTTTCATAAAACTTTTACACTATTTTTATACGGTATATTACTAAAATTACTACTTTAAGCTTACACAGACCATGAAGATTGATTTTATAAGTCCTAGTACGCGCCTTACAGTTCTTTCGAAAGTGTTACCATGGATATCTCTGTATTTAAAAAAAAAATCTTGTGTTCTAACTCCTTTTGAGAAAAATGCCCAAACTCAATTTTCTATGAAACTAAAAAAGTTGCATTACAAATTTCATTAAAGTTACAAAAGATTTCCAGAAGGAAACTAATTCATATTTAGAAAAGTAAAATATCTGCCAAATTATAAACGTAGCAGTTATTTTTGCCTTATTAACCGCCTGAATGATATCGTTTTAGTCAACCTAATCAAACCGGTTTTTTCAATATGAACAATAACAAAATGTCTGCTGAAAATTATAATTTCAGGCTCAAAGTTGACAAAGTTATTCACGGGTTTTAAACAAAAATGAGTTCTTGTTCTTCAAAACGTATGAAATCTGTACACTATGGTTTCCAAATGTCAAAGTAAAAAACAAGCGGGAATCGATCTCGGAACCTTCTGTGTAGAAGAAAAGCATTAACAAATGTTTTGTTTACATAATATTTGACACCGACCTCGTGCCCGGGATATTCCATATATTTAAAGTATACGTATTAATTAATTACCAAATGAATATAATTGCCACTGAAACACATTCAACGACCGTTTCAGTCTTATATAACGTTCTATGTTTAATTTGAAGATAAAAGAAACTATTTTAGAATCATTTTTATAGAGACTTGATTTTGTTTATATTTCTACTATATTATGCTACACTTTCAGTCTAAAATCACAGCATAATATATCTATAAATCAGTTAAGTATTTTTTGAGTTATCGCTCGGATTCACCTAAAGAATTTTTTTCAAAAGCTTTTCATCGTGACCTCTATATGAGCGCGAATTTTTCTAAATGAAAATTCGCTTCAATGAGGTGTCACTTAACATAAGATGCCGTTTAAAATTTAAAGGTACTTAACGCCCCTACTTAAGAGATAAGTTCCAAGACACCAAAACTTACGCCTGTATCATGTATCCCTCGTGAAAACAAAGTTGACGTGGTTCGCCTTTTTTGTTCTTTTATTAATTCCGATATTTTCCAGGTGGGAAGTTTTAATTGGCACAGCCTGTATAGATGGTCATGTCCATCTAGGCTAACCTTCACCGGCACAGCTTATTTGACCAAACCTGGGCATGATATGTATTATTTGTCACAGTAAGCAATAAACTACTTTTGCAACATTTCTAAACGTTAATTAAAATTTCTAGAATTAGACAGTTAATGTTCAAAGTAAAATTGTATATGAAATAACATGTTTTGCTTTATCGTTGTGCAAACCCAAAGTTAGCTAATTGTAATTGGTATCTAACATACATGTTTTGCATTCCTACATAACATGATACATATGGAGCATATGTTTGTGATGAAATGACGAAAGGCCACGTTCATGATAACAGAGAATTACCAATCCGGCAATAATAACAATAATAACAATCAGCATTGTCCAACCAGCAGTGGGCCACTTGCATAACTTCATAATTATATATACGTATGAAATATGTGCTGTATTAGTGCAGAATATGGCACTAGCTACCGCAACATGGTAACTTGATTTGTAAACTTTGCGTGCTCCTAATACTGCAAATGAACGGCTGGACTGAGTTATAGCCATCATCTTGGCAATTAAGCATATTAAACTTGACTTATTCTAAATAAATGTCTAACTTGTTCGTTGTTCGTATTCAGAAACAACTGATATTGCTGGTGCTTTATTTGCAGCCGAAATTCCAATTCATACCCCAGTCTAATAAAAGAATATTAGTTTTTAATGTTTGTGTAAACATCCAGATTAACTTGATGACGATTCGACGGGTTCTGATGCCCAATTCTACTGTTTGGAAAAAAAAGTTTGTTTTCTAATCAAAAAAATATAAATGCTAATAATGTACGAGTATACACAGGGTGCACCAGGTATCCTTCTATGTATAAGTATATTTTTTATTTGAAGAGCTACAAGGTCGATTAAATTAGAGAAAAGTAAGTTAGGTAATTATAAGTCTATTAAAACGTCTTTCAAAAATTGGCAAAATCGGCGGTTCTCAAAATATTGAGAAAAAGTCCCCACGCAGCAAGTGCGTTATGGTAGTGAACTTGCATAAAAATGTTTTAAATAGCAAATCTGTGTTTTGTTTAAAGAAAGCAGCAACCAAATTTCGTTACCAGTATAACCTATATAATAGAAACAATGTATCATATATAATCAAAATAACTTTATTGTTTGAAAATGTACCAAAAAAAATTTTAAAAAATTAAAATGTTCCCGAAAAAACTAGTTTCCTGGCCAACGAACCTTATAGGTTAATAGCAAATTAATATATTCAAATTTAAAGCATTTAATAAAAATTCACTACGATAATGCACTTGCTGAATCCCGAATTTCTTTTCTTACAAACATGTATTATAATTTCGTGGTCGAAATTTCATACATTAAAGGTCAGCACAGAACTGGCACGGACCGGGGAATCCAACTATCTAATTGAAATAAAACATCGTTTAATCTATTTGAACTGAGCAGATTTTAATAAAAATTCGCTACCATAGCGCACTTGCTGCGTTCAGAATTTCTCTTCGTTATCGGTGTGACATAAATATATAAATAACTAAATAAATAAATAAATATATATATATATATATATATATATATATATATATATATATATATATATATATATATATATATATATATATATATATATATATATATATATATACAGTGTGTCCTAAACTGGATGGGAATGTATTGCTATCTCCGTTATTATTAGAGATAGGGAGACGGTTAAATTAGCAATGTTTTGTAGAATTTCATGCTCGTTCCAAATGTGACTTGTATTTTGCCTTGCCTCTTTTCATTTTCGAGTTATTTTGAAAAAAAACAAATTTGTCGATTTTTTTTTTCAATATCTAAGTAGGCCTCGATCTGACATTTCTAAGACTTGCACATTATCAGGGCCCTTTTTACAGTGTACTCTTTTTGTGCTATTCTTAACTTTGGATTGTCATTTGTTTTTGAGCTACATGTAATCAACGTTTGTTTTTATTATGGCAACCATATTGAATGTTTTGCTCATGTGATAGCGTGTGAAAGGAGCTTTCCAACGTTGTACAACATGCTTGAGAAATCTTGTAATTGCACTGACAATTTTAAGAAAAACCGTTTTGAGGATAGTCGGTTATGAAATCCAATACCAGAAAACAAATGACAAAAAAGTGTTAAAAAAGCAGTAGGCCACGGAGTCTAACAATAGACTTTTACTTGTAACATAATTTTTCATAATGATTCACGATCTGAGCTTTTTGGCGTAATGAGTGTTGCATGCTAACATATTCATGAAGATACAGACCGTCGAATGGGCCTCTGACTTTTTAGCGCAAGTGGCCATACCTTTTGAACAACTCTGTATAGATCTCAACAACTATAAACTTGTATGAATCGGCAAGACAGCATCAATTTAAAAATGGAACAATATACAAGGCGTACAGTTAAAAAAATGAAGTTTGGGTTGTATCTAACTTATGTAACACGCTTTATATGCAAGAGTAATTTTAATTAGTAGCTAACATTAGTACCTGAAACTTTTGTTGCATGATTTTATGGAATAATTACGGAGATATTGAACTTGGACCAGCCTGTAGGTGCTGGAAATTACAAAAATTATCGATGAGTGTATCAGCGTTCTCACTGAACATACATTTTTTATTCACACATGGTATTGCGTTACTTTTCTGTTATTTTCATGCACATTTGTTAAATCCTATGTGACATGCTATTGTGGTTGTATAAAATGTTTGGTTATTTTTAAAACACCTACAATTGGTGGATATGGATGTAGTTATGGACTATGTTTTTTTTTTCAACATACCACGAGGACTTACACCCTAAATACTATTGTACCGTGGGTGTCGACAAGGAGGAAAGAGGCAACTTGTTAGTTCTGGACTTGAAGGTTTGGAGGTTCGGGGGAGAAGGAAAAACATGTGCCGGCAAGGAATTCCACAACTTGGAAGTCCTCGGTACAAAAGAGCGGGCATAACAAGATGTTTTATGGCTGGTAACCTGGACAGTAAAAGGGTGCATTCGCTTTGTTTCCCTGGTAGATCTGTTGGGGGCAGCAGGTGGAGAAACTATGTAAGAAAGCTCCTCTGAGCAGTGCCCATGCAGATATCTGTAAAATAGAGAGAGGTCACTAACGGCAGTCGGTGGGCAAGGGATGGCAGCCTTTGGGTTAAGGTAGGGTCACCAATGAGACGTATAGCTCTCTTCTAAATGGAGTCCAGGATAGCAGGTGTAGCAGCGGCAGCAGCACCCCAGATGTGGGAGCAGTATTCGAGGTTTGGCCTTATTTGTGAAGTATATAAGGTATAGAGATTAGCGGGTGAAAAATATTTGCGAGCCCGGAAGAGGAAACCTAATTTCTTAGCAGCCGATTCTGTAATTGATGTGACATGTTGGTGCCAATTGTGATTTCGATCTACAGAAATGCCAACGAGTGAAAAGGACTGATTACTTTGAATAACTTGGTTGTTCATTGTGATCGATCTAGGGCTGGTGTATCTTTTATGAGAAAGAAAGCAAGACTAAGATTTGGTGGGGTTGAATTGTACAAGATTTCTACTTCACCAGTCTAATATTTTTTGTAGATCCACAGAGACAGAACCCTCCATGAGTCTGCGATCCCCATCTAATTGGGCTAAAGAGACAGGCTTAGAATATTGTATATTTGAGTGGAGGGTGCTATCGTCCGGGTAACTGTGAACTGGGTTAGATGTGGTAGAGAGGAAGTCATTGATGTGGAGAAGAAACAAAGTAGGGGCTAAAGCTGAACCTTGTGGAGCTCCAGAAAATTATTGGACACGGTTTAGAGGAATGGCCATCCACGACAACAGAAATGCTCCCGTTGGAGAAGAAATTTGCTCTCCAGGTACAGAGTTTTGGTGGCAAGCCATAGGCCGGAAGTTTAGTAAGCAGCGCTGCGTGCCAGACCTGGTCGAATGCTTTGGATATGTCTAGAGCGACAATCTGGGATTCACCGTGTACTTCCATAGACTTCTTCCAAGAATGGGTGACAAAGGAAAGGAGGTCGGCAGTTGAACAGCGCTGACGGAATCCATACTGCCTGTCGTGGAGTTAGATTGTGTTTTTCAAGAAATTTTAGTAATTCGGTGTTTATATACTTTTCCATCACTTTAGAGACGACTGAATGGAGATAAATAGGCCTGTAGTTGCTAGGAAGCGCTTTGGATCATTTCTTGGGGACGGGTCGTAATCGAGCAGTTTTCCAGTTACTAGGGAATATGCCTCTATTGTAAGATGTGTGAAACAGGCGAGTCAGGACAGGAGCAAGTTCTGGTGCGCATTATTTAAGAACAATTGCTGTGATCTCGTCAAGGCCAGATGCTCTCCTGGTATTGGGGCTGATATCTTATAGCACTCAGGATTTATAGTAAGAAGGAGATCCAAGAGATTTGAGCTGTGTGTTGGGATGCGAGGAAAGTAAGTAGGTTGCTGAACCATAGTGGCTAAAGAATTGCTGACTGCAAAGGCCTCCGCTGCTCTCCCTTGTGGATCGGTTTTTGAATATCCTAGCCATTCCTTATTATGGACATTGAAGTCACCAAGAATAGTGACCTCGGAGGAAGGATATTCAGAAATCAGATGGTCGGTTTTTTCAGAAAGGTAGTCAAAGAGCTGGAAAAAGTTGTTGTCAGCAGGTGACTGGTAAATGCAACAGACGAATTAAGTTGCAGCCCTGAGAGATAGAGTTTTACCCATAGTGTGTATTTTCTTCCAACTTCTAAATTGGGAAGTCTAGTGCATGGTAGATTGCTACGGACGTGCGCGCACACGCCTCCATGCAATCTAAAGGAAGCGAGAAGCTCATACCCCGGGAAATTAAGGTGATTAGTGGCTGTTTTTGCACTGATTTGAGTTTCGGTGAGGAAGAGGAGTTGGAGCCTATTAGCCTGGAGGAAATGATGGACGGAGTTTCAGTTAGAATTTAGGCCACATATATTTGGAAATGTTAAATCTTGATGCTGGCGCCTCCTGTACACCCCTCTCCCGGAGGTCCGAATGGAGTGGTATTTTACCTCCGGAATCTTTTATACAAGGAGGAGCCATCATCATTTTTACTTATAAGTGAAACCGACTCATACACCAGAACCGGAAACGTCCGTTGGGACTTCACCGGCCCCTTGATGTATGGGGTGGTACCTCCTCGGGCGTGAATAATCACGTAAAGGAAAATTCCACTACCACCTGCTTGACTCCGATTAGTCCCCTCGTACGACGGGCAGTAGTTACCATGGGCATATTCTTTTAGTTAGTCTTCGGACCACAGGGGACAGTGTATTAGTTATATTATATATACTACTTTTAAAGATGGCGGCTAGTAGTGTGGACGTTTCTCGTGATGGTCCTACAAAAAGGTGTAAAAAGTGCCATAATATCCCTACAACCGGGCCTAAATGTGTAAAGTGTGGATGCATATTTCATCCAGGATGCGTAAAGTACTTAAAAAATTTAACAGTAATTGACGACAACTTTGTAAATTGTTGTGACAATGTGAGTATAGAGCTTCATAGTGGTGGAGAAGACGACGAGGCATCGTTCACAAGTGCTCAGGATGAAACATTGCAATCTAATTCAGAAGTAATGTATCTGAAAGACATCATTAGAGGTAAAAACGTAACTATTGGTTACATGCAGGAACTTATTACATCTCTAAAACAACAAGTTAAATTATTAAACAGTATTATTAAACAAAATACCGTTGAAAAGGTTGAAAGTACGCCATCTCTTGGTCTCAAAGCCGCTCTCGGTGGTAATGTAGAAAATCGTAAGGTGTCGGTGGTTTCTAGGTCAGGTCAATCAATCGATAGCCAATCAATAAGCAGAGGAATCGAGAAACCTACTATTGATAGGAAGCTTCGTTCTGGCTCAGCCGACAATGCGTCAAAATCATCTGATAAGGTTAGTGATAACAAAAGTAAACATAGTGATGTTCAAGGCGGTGGCACAGCTAAAGTAAAGAATAATATTACTAGGAAGCAATTATCCACTGCATTATTAGAAGCGCAAACAGCTGCTAAGTGTGATGAATATATAGACATAGTTAGGGATGATTCTCCTGGTGAGGGTGGTGCAAGTAATGAATGGAAAACTGTCCACAAAAAGCCACGGAGAAGACATTTACCTATTGTTGGTAGTAAACAGAGTGGTAGTGATTTGAAGGCTGTACCCAAATTTGTGGCTCTCCATGTGTTTCGGTTGGAACCAAATACTTCTGTTGAACAAGTCCAACAGCATCTTAAGGTGGAGTTTCCTGAAGTGACGTGTGAAAGACTTGAAGCGAAACATAAAGGCCAGTATGCTTCTTTTAAGGTTTGTGTTTATGAACATAATTTCAGAAAGGCCCTGGACCCTACTGTCTGGCCAGCTGGTGCATGTATAAATAGGTTTTTCTTCCCGCGCCTTCGACCGACAACGAATCTGTGATATTTGACCCAAACATTGTGATTTTAAATACGCAGAGTTTAAATGTAGACAAAATTAATGTACTAATAATTGACTTAGTACATTTTAAAAATGTAAATTTTATGTGTTTCACAGAAACTTGGCAAACCAACGATTCGATCGATTATTTAAAAATCGATGGTTACAGCCTGGGTAGTTTCTTTTGTAGAAGTGTCAGTAAGGAAGGAGGGGTAGCGATTTATTTTAAGAATAACCTGTCCATTAAAAAAATTAATGTAGAACAATTTCGCGTTGAGAAAGAATTTGAAGTCTGTGGTATATGTTGTTATTATAACGACGTTAAAACTTGTATTTTAAATTGTTATCGCTCCCCTTCAAGTAATGTTAGTGTTTTTATTAGCCAGCTTTTTGATATGCTGAACTATTTAGTCAGACCCGGTGTACGTTTTGTTCTTACTGGTGATTTCAACTTAGATTGCTATGGAATTGTAAGTAAAGGGTTTGATATGTTGTCTAATATGCTAAAATGTTTTAATATGACTCATGTAGTTGGGTGGCCTACCAGAGTAACGGATAATACTCTTAGTACCATCGACAATGCTTTTCTTAATTTTTCTAGCAAGGGTGCCTGCCTTGCGACTGGCAATAATATTTCTGACCACATGACAGTGTTGTTGGAGCTTGACACAGCTTCAGTTGAGTCGAATCATAGCGCTGTTTCTTTGACGCGAGTTTTTGATGAGGAATCTATTTTTGATTTTGAGAGTGCCCTTATTGGTGAAAATTGGGAAAATGTTTTTGCTGCCAGCAACATTGATGAGGGGTATAAGAATTTTCATGAGTTGTTTCTTTATTACTTTCATTTATATTTTCCACTCCGTAAGATATATAGGAAACAATCAAAGGGCCGTGAGTGGGTTACTTCTGAGGTCAAAGCCTCTAGTTCAAGACTTAAAGACTTATTTTTATTGAAAAGTGTTTCTCCCTAGGCGGATAATTCTTACAGGACTGCAAGGGCTGCTCATAAAAAACTTGTAAGATGTACTAAAAGGAATTTCTGCCAACATAGGATTCTGGCTTCTGACAATCCGACTAAAGCCGCATGGCATCTGATTTCGGAACTAAATGGCAAGCAGGTCAATGAACATAACAATATTGTAATACGACACGAAGAGAGGCTAGTTACCGATCCACGGAAAATCGCTAACTTATTCAATTCGTTCTCTGTAGAAGCACCTATAAATATTATCAAGAACATTCCTAAGGACTTACCTCCTTTAAACGTTTCGACAAAACCTAATAACAAAACAATGTATTTACTGCCTTTTAGTGAAGACGAGTTGTATATTTTGTTAATAAAAAAAATAAAAAACAAGTCTTCGTGCGGTCGAGGCGAAATTCCACCTTTTTTAGTTAAGAAAGTTTTAAGACATATTATAAAGCCTCTTACCTGCTTGGTAAATCTTTCATTTGAGTCGGGTATCTTTCCTAGTGACCTAAAGGTTGGTAAGGGCTTTCCTTTAATAAAGAAGAATGATCCAACTAATTTGAACAACTATCGGCTGATTACATTATCTATGACTTTTTCAAAGGTATTTGAATATAGCTATCTAAATCGCTTGGAACAATTTTTGCAGTCATGTGGCATATTGTCTGCCTGTCAGCATGGCTTTAGAGAAGGCCACTCCACTGCAACGGCTCTCATTGACTTCTATCAGGGCTTAGTCACTTGTTTGGAGGCTGGTGAGTGCCCTGTTGGGATTTTTTGTGATCTGGGCAGGGCCTTCGATTGCGTTGACCATAGGATACTGTGTGACAGGCTTTATTGTTATGGTTTGAGAGGTAATGCGCTTGGCTGGATTGACTCTTACCTGACGAACAGAGAACAGTATACTGAGATAAAGTTCAAGACATCAGAACGACTAAGTAGGGTATGTTCTGAGCGTGTTGTTGTTCCTACTGGTGTGCCTCAAGGCTCAGTACTGGGCCCTATTCTTTTTACCCTTTAAATCAATGAGCTTGATAAAGTATCCCCTGATGCGCATTTTACTCTGTATGCGGATGATACGTCTCTAATCGTTTCTGAAAAGACAGAGGATGCTTTGAATAATAAATGTAATCACATTTTTAATAACTTAAGGAGTTGGTTCTCTCGGTGTCTAATATATTTTAATTCTTCGAAGACACAGATGGTGAGATTTCATCCGCGTCAAAGGGAAGTTGATATACTTAGTGTGGGTGTTGACAATACTTACCTAACGTGTGTCAATAACTACAAGTTCCTTGGAGTACACGTTGATGAACATCTCAACTGGAAGTTGCACTGTACGACATTGGTTTCAAGGCTTGCATCTCTTAATTTTTTATTTATAAATATAAGAAATGTTTTGACTGAAAAGCAACTAATATCTTTATACTACAGTTATATTGATTCTAGACTGAGGTACGGTATATGTCTGTGGGGTAATTCTACCTTGCTGCATGATGTCTTTATCGCTCAAAAAAGAATAATACGCTCTATTTTTAACATAGGAAAGATGACGTCATGCCGGGTCTACTTTTCTGATCATAAAATTTTAACTGTGGTATGTTTATATATTTTAGAGTTGTGTATATATGTTTTTAAAAATAGTGATAAATTTAGACTAAACAGTGATGTTCATACCTTTAGTACCAGACAGGCTTGTAACTTTTATGTTCCGTATGCTAGAACTAAGATGATAAAAGACTCTCCAAACTGTATTGGATTAAAAATATTTAATCATCTTCCTAATAATTTAAAAATATCCAAAATATTAAGGTGTTTAAAAGTCAAGTTTCTTCTTTTCTATCAGACCAGTGTTTTTATACGTTAAATGAATATTTTAATGTAGTGAAAAATTAATTATTGTAAAAGGCTGACAAATCCAATGTAGCTTGTATGCTGTCAAAATGGATAATAAAGGTATTATTATTATTATTATTATTATTAGTTATTCTGTTATTACTTTATTAGTAATGTGTATTATTTAATTAGAAAATAAATACATGTGTATTGAATGCAACTATGCATTATTTCATTTAAGTTGGCTTACGTCGCTAACGACTGGGTAGCTCACTGTTTATTACAAAACTACCAATACAACGTAGGTTGGCGGTTGGCGACCACTGCTCTAGGAAAATACTCACTCACGTATTGTGGACGATATTATGGCAGTGTCTGACACAAATGCATGCAAAGTAGACGATTTTATTGATAGACTGAACAATTAATAATTTTACTTAATTAAACTTTCTCACAATTTATCTATTTATAATGAACTACCTTTGTAGTAGTTCACTTAGTTCATAAGTAGACCTTCGCTTTGATTTGTAGTAAGAAACATTTGTTATCGCTCTCTAATAAAACTTCTGAAGGACGCCTCTCTTAGTTCCATCAATTTATCGGATGTTATCTAAGATTATACCACAAATGACCACACGTTTTTCTTTGAGATTTTTCTAGACGAACTTCTAATGATTGTCGATTTCTTACAGATATAGATAAATTGTCAAAAGAAAGTTCCTAACGTACAAGACCTCAGAAGGCCGTCACTCTATTAGGACACATGATCTTGTAGGGTTGGTTATCGATTTACTGTCACTGGAAGAAAATCTCTTGTCAGGTGGTAACTAGCGACATCGAATAAAACTTGTTCCTGGTTTATGGTATCTGACGAACACACAGACACAAACATAAAGGTAAATATGTATCTCACGCTTACTAACGATATCGCGATTTGCATACAAACTTTCATATCTGCTCCCATCATAAAACACGTGGAGAAAGTTTGCTGATGCCAAACGATAGTTTATAAAATGAGCAGCGTCAAAGTTGAAAGTTGTTGTGCAAATATGTACTAATCTCTGGGGAAAATGGCAGCATATGAGTAAATAAAGATCCAGAAAGGTTGCCAAGTAAATGTTATTTACATATTTAGAACGGTTTGCCGTGTTGTGTCATTTATACAATAATTAACCATTTTATACATCACTTTGGTCGGTGAATCCACTTCGGAAAAATCTGGCTATGTCAGATATACAGGATTATGATATAGTAACGCACGAAATTATCAAATACTTTACTTCTATTGCAAAAGTAATACTCCCTTTTAGCGAAATGTCTTTCCGAAAATTAGTTTATAGATGTAACAATTGTGAAACTTTCAAAAAGTTTATCAAATAAGGGCTGTTTAGGAATTGAAGAACCCACTTTCAAGGCCAGTTTGGATTGTAATGTGTAAATATATATATATATATATATATATATATATATATATATATATATATATATATATATATATATATATTGTAATAGGTATAAATTGGATAGCTAAACATCTAAGCTAATTTGGACGTAATTGTGGTTCCTCCCCTGCTTTGTGTTGTGTGTTTTTTGTTTCTTTAACGTCGGCCTATTTCCGCGACTATGGCCAATCACCGACGCCAGGGAGCAGTTTCACCTCACTATCCTGGAAATTTTTGCCGAACCCCTGCCTTTCTGTAAGGAGGGTAGGGATCTTTAACGTGCCCAACATCGCATGGACACGGGACCGACGGCTTTACGCCCCCTCCGAAGGGCGGAACGTGCAGACATTCAACTTGCTCAAATACAATGCCAGAACCTCGGTTGATGTTAATTTTACAGTTTGTACTGAAAAAGTGTAAGGAGTACCCTGGGATCGAACCCAGTACCCTTGAGTTCAGAGGCACACGTTCTTACCCCTGAACCACCGAGGTTCTTCTCCCCTGCTTTGTAAAAAGATTTATTGGCGACAACTGTGGTTAATTCTTCTGGATACCCCTCGTATAATGTATCGAATTTAGATCTTTCGTAAATTATTTATATTTGTATTACCCCTGGTATATCGGGCCGGCTTGCACGCTTGCGTGGCCGTGCCGTAGTTCGGAAAGGGTCCGCATGTGGAAGAGGATAGATGGCTGGAGACGTATGTGATGCGAGAGAGAGCGAAGGATGTAGCAGCACCTGTGTTTTCGAGTCGGAGATATGAATGTGCTGGAAGTTTCGAGGGAGAGTTCGTTGGTAATTTTTGTGGAGTTAACACGTGGTTCCGTCTGAGGAGCAAGTTTTGGATATTAAGTATCCTCCCTTGTGGGTTTTGTTGCTCTCAGAATTTAATCTGCAGTCTTTCTGGTTATGTCGTAATGTACGGATTTAGTGCCGAAGGCTGTGGAGAGACCCGTTTAGGGGATTTAAGGACCACACTTATCGTATCCCGTTGTGGAATTTCGTTTCCCTCTCTGGAGGTAAGAAATCATTCTCTCTCTTAACTGTAACACCTTTAGCATCCCGTTACTTGTTGTTTTTAGGGTTCAAGTACCGACTAGCGTCTTCAAGTACCGTTTAGCAATTTCAAGTACCGACTGGATTTTTCTTGTACCGGAGATATTATTCTCGTACCGACGAAGTCTTTGTGTAGGGCGATTTTTGTGTGCCGAATAGCCTTGTGGTAGGCCGACATTGTTGTATGGGCAATATCTTTGGTAAATTCACGTACCGTAAATTTGGAGTGGATTAGCGAATTTTGAGGTACCGAACAAAGTATATGGCTACTGAATTAAATGGAGGAATGGATTAAGATCTCAGTAAGAAGGTCTTCCCTATTGTCGTCGCATTGCCGTACCGTTTTTGCATTATTCCCGTGGTTGCATTATTCCTGTGGTTGCAGTCCCGTATTCCTAGAGGCCTTGGTTGGTTTGGAATTGGATGATAATTAGATGGCCTAGAAGCCCAGGAATGTCAAGTAAGAATTTTCCGTTTTGTGATAACGTATAAAGTGATAAGAGACATTCTTGATAAGGTACATTTTTGATATTCATGTGTGTTAAATTTATTAAAATCAAATCGAATGTATTTTATTTTAACGTCACTAAATATGGTACAGATTTTTATAAGACCATTATTAATATAATTGCTTCACTTTTGAGAGTACCATTAGTTATCATTTACTGTTAGCATTAGACCAGCTTATTGATTATTATTTGGGACTTGATCTTTAATCAAGCCACTTACCGTAATTATCGGGTAATTAAGTAATATTTGGGGAAAATGATTTGTGAGCTTTGCGTGCACGAAAAGTGGGATTTTCCGTAGAACAACGATATTTGTAGTACATTCATAGATATTCAGTAAAGATCTTGAGTATTTGGTAGTAAGCCATTTCTGTGATATTATAGAGACTTATTTATATTTATTTTTTATTTATTAATTTAGATCAGAATTTTAAAACAACTTTTCATAAAGTCTTGTATGCCAAAGAAGGTTAATAAAAGCCCGTATTTTATCATATTTTGGATGTTTTGGTTTTGTGTGGTTGTGTTTTCTTTTCAGGACTGTTGAGAGATTAGATCATTACCGTTATCGTTATTTGTGGGTCTATGAGACCATACCGTTCCGAAATTTAATTTGTGTGATCATAGTTATATATCCCTTGTAGCTTCCTGTGCTCGATTGTGGTTGGCTACAGTTGCCAGTGTGATCCAAGAGTTCTTGGTTGTGTTGGATCTGGGCAAGGAAGCAGATTAGTAACATCTTATTAGGATATCCGGGAGTAGAGGTTAAACAATCAAGTGGCGCCCCTAATTAAGATCTTATTTTAACCCACGCCCATCTCCACTGTATAAAAGCTGGCGGCCCTCTAACTTCCCGGTAACTTAGCTTATGCCAATGACAAATTAGATTTGTGTGTAGGTTAGGAATTATTTGAGCATTTGTCATCTGGTATAAAAGGAAGCGCGGCGGGGTCATATAAATTTTGGCCCATGCCCACTTTGGCGTCACAATATATATATATATATATATATATATATATATATATATATATATATATATATATATATATATATATATATATATATATATATATATATATATATATATATATATATATATATATATATATATATATATATATATATATAGACAGGGTGTTTCCTTAAGAGTGAAAAGGTAGGATATCTCAAGAAGGAGTGGTCCAGGAGATCTGCGAAAAAATCCTGTCAACGAAAATTGTTCAAAGGAAATGGTGACAATAATTATTCAGTTTGTAGCTCTGCCGCTAGCTGGCGTAATTGCTCTGGGCCTGTGAATGAAGACATTTTTATGGAAAATATCCCCATAAATGCTATCAAAAAAATAATGTACTGAAATTCTACATCTTTTTGGTTTAACACTTTTTGATACAATTTGTAGAATTAGAGCAAGAGGGGAGGAGGAAAGTCTATTGATGAAAGCGTACATAACATTGGTTTGACTCAACCGAATTGGATGAAAGCTACCTTGTTTAAGAAGGAAAGATCTATTAGTTAAAACGAAGTGATAGCTAAGTCACATTGCTTTCTTCTGCTCTCGCCAGGGGCTGCTATTTAAAAACTTGCTTTCTTCTCAATTTACCTTTGAAATTTTTAATTGAATGGCATAGTTATTATCATGATCGAAAGCAGAATAAATTTGCAAGCGAAAATATGAAAGATTCAATTCGATATCTCCATTAGTTTCGGAGTTATAATAATTTAAGTTACTTGATGGAAAACGTTTGTTTCCGCAAGTCCGTGATCAAGCGTGATATAACAGATAATAAAATTTTCTTCATAACCGTGCATCTCTTCACTTTTATTCTATCTTTTAATTCATTCAATTATTTCGCGCTTATAATTTATTTTCATCCATTGTGTGGTTTTTCTGTGTCCGCACTTTTTCCGGCTTAGGACTGATACAAGCCATGCCAGACGTAAGATGAGGCGAACCGCCAAAACAACAATAAAAATAAAGAGAGCAAACATCTTGACATTGATCAAAGAATAGAAAGCTTACCAAACAAACCAATAACAGAAACTTTATAAATGTTCAAAATGACCATCGTTTTGCAAAATACAAAAATACAACTATGATATATTTTTATATGCAGTTTCAATTTCATGTCGTGAAATCACAATTGTGGCACTTCGAGTTATATTAGTCATGTCCTTCCGTGTGGGTCGTGAGGTTGGTCGTGTTTGATACACAATCTGTTTTAGACTTTCCCACAAGTAAAAATCTCGTAGTGTTAAATCTGGTGATCTAGGGGGCCACGGAAACAAACTACCCCTTCAAATCCAACGATTTGGAAAGTAGCATATAAAAGATCACGGACTCGTTTCAAAAAATATGCTAGGTATCCATCATGTTGACACCACAGAATCTTCTTATATCAAGCACATTTTCTAAAAGTATATGCAGATTATTTCGTTAAAAGTTTAAGTACACTTCACCATTTAGATAGCCATCAAAGATAAACGGTTCGATAATTGTGTCTCCCAAAATTCTGCACCATAGGTTGACACTCCATTTTGGTGATCCACTTCTTGCATCCAATGAGCACTTGTTTCTGACCAGTCATGCATATTGTGCAAATTAATTTTGCCACAACTGGTGAACGTTGCTTAGTCAGTTTATTAAATTTGTAAAATAAATTGGCGATTTTCATTACACATATTTCTTAACAAATAACAATTATTCATCCGCTTGTCAAAATCGGTATCTGAAAGGGCCTGGTGTTAAACTACATGATAGGAATTTATCCTAATATCGTTTAAAATGTGTAAAACTGCAGTGAAACTTATACCTAAGTGTGAAGAAACGTTTCTAATGCTCACGTGCTGATTTGCTAGCATGTACGCGAGAACGGTTATAACGTTCACTCCTTGCTGGTCGTCTTCGTTGAAGAACATCCTAGAATATCTAGAAGTGAGAAGGGCCGCTTGCTTCAGTTATCTTACGCGCCGGCTACGTCCTTCACATACAGAAACGAAACCTAACAGTGAAGCCAGAGAAGTAGCCTCCAAGTCTGTATGTAGTATTGGTATAAGCCATTTTTGAAAGATGCAGCACAAAATTCAAAAAAGAACAAACTTAAAGTTCGCATTAAACCAAGATAATATTGTTAAGAGAAATTATCAAAGTTTGATTCAAGTCACATTTCAATTCGGTTTTTTCCCTGGTTTTAAACTGAAAAGATGTGGAATTTCAGTAAAATTACCACTGTATTTTTTTGATAACTTCTATGTGGATATTTTCCATAAAAATGCCATATTTTTGATTGCTATAGCAATTACGCCTCCTAGCGGCAGAGTTACGAACTTAAAAATTATTTCCAGCATTTTCTCTTAGCCACTTTCCTTAACAAGATTCTTTTCGCAGAACTCCTGGACCGTCTATTTCTGAGACATGATACCTCTTCACCCTTAACATTCTCTCTCTCTCTCTCTCTCTCTATATATATATATATATATATATATATATATATATATATATATATATATATACAGGGTCGCTGATAAGTCTGGAAACGGTCGATTATCCGGGAAAATATACAAGGTGTCGAAAAAAGTTTTATACAAAAGTTTTTGGGTTCTTCAATGTCTACTAGACGGTGATAATTTCATTTATACAGGGTTGATCATACAGGCGTGGCACACCAATATTAATTTTTTTTTAATGGAACACCCTATATATTATTCGATATTTCAATCCTTCTCTTAATTTTGAGCAACATTTATGAGAAGCATAATGTACCTAAACTCAATCGTTTCCGGGTAAAAAAATAAATAAAAATAAACGCTACTGTTTTTAAAATCTATTGGATGAAGAACAAAAATAAATGAAAAGTAGAATATCTCTTGAAAACAATCTGTGAGTGTGAAAAGAACCGGTTGCGATGTTTTTAACATTGTTTGGAATCCCAAGATAAGATAAGATGCCCATAAGAAACGCAGTATTATTCTTTTGTTTTAAAATGTTTCCAGGACAACGAATGTCAAACATTCATTCAGTGTCAACAGTTTTGAAACATTAGTAATTTAGTGTCAACAGTTTTTGTGCAAAATGGCAAGTTTAAGTGAAACCGAACGTATCGAAATTTTAATGATGATAGGGTACGGTGATAGAACACGAAGTTTTGCTCAAGTGGTGATTATGTTCAATGAGTTGCATCCTGAGCGGGAATCGATCTCCAAATCCACAGTTTCGAAAACTTTGCATCGTTTTCACGAAACTGGCGGTATCAAGGATAAACCTAGAACTGGAAGGCCAGTAACCGTTACAAATGAAGAAAATTCTTTGAATGTAATATTGGATGTGGTGGAAAATCCGAAAACTTCGGCACAGCAATTGGCTTTAAATCACAATATGAGTCGATATTCAATTCAAAAGATTACGAAGCGGGAAAAGTTCCGTCCATATAAAATTCATTTATTGCAAGAACTGAGTGAAGACGATTTTGATCGCAGAATCGAGTTCTGTGAACTTATTATGGAGAAGTTACGCCAAAATTTTAACTTTGCCAACCACATTTTGTTTTCCGACGAATCTACATTTTGTTTGAATGGACAAGTCAACCGACACAACTGTAGGTACTGGTCAGACGAAAACCCACATTGGATGGAACAAATTCACACCCAAAGACCGCAAAAAGTAAATGTTTGGTGTGCTATTATTGGTGGACATATCATAGGACCTTATTTTATACACGGTAATTTGAACTCTGCTCGATATTTGACACTTTTGCAAGAATCAATTGTTCCAGACGTAAGTCGATTATTTCCGAACAATAACGACCCAAATCTACCAGCGGAAGAAATATGGTTTCAGCAGGATGGGGCACCCCCTCATTTTGGAATTGAGGTACGGGAATATCTGAATCAAACCTTTCCTGGCAGATGGATAGGGCGCAGGGGAACTATTGAATGGCCAGCTAGGTCTCCCGACATGACGCCGCTTGACTTTTTTTTGTGGGGTCATGTAAAAAATTTAATTTACCAAAATAGACCGCAGAATATTGAAGAGTTGCAAGCAAGGATTGTGCATGAAATTAATAACATTCCTCAAAACGCTCTTGTAAATGCAGTGCAATGTTTTGTTAAGCGAATTCATTATTGTCAGAAGGTCAATGGAGAACACTTTGAACATCTTATAAAATAGGATTCCAAACAATGTTAAAAACATCGCAACCGGTTCTTTTCACACTCACAGATTGTTTTCAAGAGATATTCTACTTTTCATTTATTTTTGTTCTTCATCCAATAGATTTTAAAAACAATAGCGTTTATTTTTATTTATTTTTTTACCCGGAAACGATTGAGTTTATGTACATCATGCTTCTGATAAATGTTGCTCAAAATTAAGAGAAGGATTGAAATATCGAATAATATATAGGGTGTTCCATTAAAAAAAATTAATATTGGTGTGCCACGCCTGTATGACCAACCCTGTATAAATGAAATTATCACCGCCTAATAGACATTGAAGAACCCAAAAACTTTTGTATAAAACTTTTTTCGACACCTTGTATATTTTCCCGGATAATCGACCGTTTCCAGACTTATCAGCGACCCTGTATATATATATATATATATATATATATATATATATATATATATATATATATATATATATATATATATATTATACACAGAATCTCCATTAAGTCCACATTAGACTTTTTCTATAATTCAATTTAAGCAAAGTTAGAGCTCATGAACAAATTTTGCTTCGACATTAATGCAAAATGGCGTTGACAATTTGTTTATTGATCGGCTATATCTGTCAAATATGACATATTTTCAGAAAAATAACACACAGTCAGGTTCTTTTTAACAATTTAAAATCACATATATAAAGATTGTAATCTTAAATACGTTGGGCAGACTAGAAACCAGATTTAAGGAACGTCTGGCATAGCAAAAATGCGGTTGTATAGAAAAGTGATGCGTGGCTCAACAATTTGGCATAATAATCACCACATATATATATATATATATATATATATATATATATATATATATATATATATATATATATATATATATATATAATCTTAAGCTTACCAAAAATGTCAGGCAACCGGTGAAATTAGACGCCTATGAGAGTATTTATATCTCTTAAGCCATAAGCAGCAAAATTTGCCTAAACTCTGCTTCGCCACTGATTAATGGTTCGCTGTTCACATTGCGTCTTTAATGAAAAAGATTTTCCAAAACCCGGTAGGTACAGTTATAACGGGATTTTAAAAGGGTCGTCCGGCAATTGAAACATGGACGCCGAAACTTTGCCGGTGATGCCTCCCTCCCTAGGTTCTTTACCTAACACGAAGTATAAATATAATGTGTAGGTGTTAAGTAGTTTAGAAACTTTGTCAGTGGAACGATCGTCAGGTTTTTAAAAGATGTGTTGTGGTAATTTGAGGTCTCTAGGTGTACTTACCGAGTAGAACATACATGTACTATATTTATTTATACCTTGTCGAGTAGATTACGAATTAATAAAACGAAAAAAATATATATTCACTTATTTTCATTAAGTTTATTTTCATCATGTTGATTTATTAACACATATGAGTCAAGAGCCTTTGTAATTCTTTTCAGTGCTTTGTCATCTGCGTACCTTATCCAATGGAAACGTAGTTCATTTATTTTGACTTCTGCTGTTATTGTATTAACTGTACCTAACAATTACTAAGTTAACACGACATCGAGATCATAAAGAGTACATTCCTAATAATACTCCTTTATTTTTGACCGTAGCTTTTTCCCTACCTTTAACCACTATTGTACTTCTAAAATTACCATTGCAAATGTAACATTGGTCCTTGACCTTTGACAAATAAATGAAACAGCACTCTTGACACAATGAATGAAACACCATAAAAGCTTTACAGGTCTCATTATACGTTTGAAAAAGCAGAAATAAAGCCATCGATGTTTTGAACAGCCCAATAGCTTATTACAAAACATTAATTCCACTAGTATGACACTTTAATCCTACCAGTTTATCAACGCATACAGCAGAATAAAATGTTCATAATAACTTTGCCATGAAAGGCGCATGAATATTTCGTTCCGATACATGAAAATGGAAGTTTGTACGAACAGCTAACGGACCAAATATAACCCGGAGGGACTAATTATCACGGAAAATAGTATTAATGGTCAACACATCGTTTATAACTCTAAATATTGTTAACAATTATGAAAGACAAATAAAAGTTTAAGCTGGCTTTTTTTTGACTTGATTTATATTTAGCGAATCTACCTAGAAAAATTTCGCGATTTTTAGTGAATTTTCTTTAAGAAAAATTGAAATGCCAAAATTCGCAACATTTAGGCAAAGAACCTGAAACAAATATGGATTCTGTAAAGAATATGTCGCAAAAAGTGTGTTCTGCAAGTCCTTAAAGTTCAGCTTCAACCGCCATTGTCCTTCATTTTACTAACATATTTACAGAAATTTCATTTCAAATAGACCCTTTCTATGATGCTTCGCTGTAGTTTAGTTAAGTTGATGCTTGGCTGTAGGTTTAGTTAAATTTATGTGTTAACAGTCTATAGTTTTTAGGAAATTTTCGTAGAAAAGATTCGTTAATGAGGAGACCGCGACTTTTTAATTTTCAAAAGATTTTTTCAAATGAGCGTAAACTAGGCCCCCTAGATTCTATATCCGGGTTTACTTTCAGTGTTTATCTGTTTGCACTTATACAAGGTGACCCCTACGGCAAAGCTCAATATAATTGTTATTATAACAGCTACGAGCAAAACCTAGATACGTTAATTATAGTGTGTCTTAAGCTGCATCTTATAAAAATATTTTGACAATCACAGGCTGGTCCATAAGTCGTTGGTGATCCCTACAATTGTTTGTTTTTTTTCGAACACCCTTATATTATTGCATTTTAGCATTTTTTACCGAAATATGATGCATGTTTGTAAGAAAAACAATCGAGACGCAGTAAGTGCGTAAGCGAATTTTCATTAAACCCTTCAAATTTCAATAACTCCATTTGGTATTAACCTAAGGTTTGTTGGCTAGGAGACTGGTTGTCTGGGAAATATTTTAAGTTTATTTTCGGAAAATTTTTGTACATTTTCAAACAATAAGTTATTTTGATAAAATATCGTACATTGTTTTTACTATATACTTGGGCTATACCCGTAACCAGATTGATGCCTGCTTGGATTAGAGAGACATATTTGCTATTAAAAACATTTTTATGAAAATCCACTTCCATAACGCACTTGCTGCGTCCAAAGTTTTTTAAATTTAAGTTTATTTGTTCTGTGTTTATTTCATTAAACAATTGCCTCAATTCATCCATTGGATTATTATTAAACGCCCAAATGACATAAAGTGTGGGTTGATATACCCAGATAGTTGTTTACTACTTAAGTTTAAAAGCTATGTATCGATCCGTAATAGGAATTTTCTTGATTAAGGTCGTAAAAATGCTAAAATGGTACTGAACCAGAAAGTGTGACACATCTCTGAATTTGGAATGAAAAGGGCTTTATGAATATGATATCAGAAGATGAGGGCCGTATTTTAAAAAAAGTTGATGATGGTCCCGCAAAGACGAAACGTCGGATTCAAAAATTAGTAATGGTACGTTAAATAAAATGAAAAGTTTCTGTGGAAAAGTGTCATCGGTATTGGTGTAGGTCCGTCATTAACGCTAGAAAAAATATAATCTAAAATGGACAAATCTAAAATGTTGGATATATCTCAAAAACCAAAAAAATAATTATGGAGATGTCTAACCGCCATTTGGTTGAGCTTTTGAGTGCGCAACTGTTCTCCTGTTTAACTAAGTCTGTACCTGCTACCGTTTTGAAGATGCCCATAGTAGCCTTCCTTATGTTGGATACACTGTATATACCGCATACCCGCATGCTGTTTCGCTAACTAAGGAGAAGAATAACTGACAATTTGGTTCCGTTTATTTTACTTTATTGTTGAGTTTTAGTTTGACTTCTTTTGGAGTTTAGTTTTGCAATTTATAATTTAGTAATCTCATTTGTAAATTTTTCAAGCTGGGCTGGAAAGAACTAAAACTATTTACAGAACTGATACCAGGTCACTATCTTATGAAGAAACACCTCTATACATTGGGGGGGTGAATTAAACCCAATGTGTAGAGGATGAGGAGAATAGGGGAGACTCCACTACATATAATGTGCAACTGCGAGGCATTTATAGAACCAAAGCGCAGGTTACTAGGGAACGAAAAGGTAAACTTAGAAAGGGATCGCATTGCAAGGTTATCGATCAGCCGCAAACTTTTATAATTGTTAGTTGTTTTCCTTGATTCAGACTTGCAGCAAGGAAAAGAGAGAGAAAAATAAGATAGAAGAAGATCCTTAGATTGGTTAGTGCAAGGTGCCTGTAAGGTGCTTCTGCTTAACTGGCATTTGCCTTTCTTTTTCATTGTTACAATGACTGGTACAAATAACAATAATGTTGTATTTCTGTGATTACTATTTGCGTTATTGGTATTTTGTAACTCTTTTAAAAACTTAAAAGTTTTAAGCGAAGTATTTGGTTGTGCCGTTTTTTATACATACACACGTGAGAAACAACTAGTATCGATTGCAAGCCTTAGGCAACTGACAGACTAAAAATGCTGTTAGTAAATCAAATAAAAACATCAGAAGTTGAGCGTTATTTATCCAGAAATTGGTATTATTAATGGTGTAGGATTGAAGGCATGTAGGTTTAGATTAATTACCGGTTGTGAGTTAATCTATTACAAAGGGCTGTATTTTTTCCTTCTAACTAATATTTAGTATTCGCAATATCAACAGTAAGATTGCCATAATGGACACACAATCACAACGTTCATAATTCCTCATGGGGCAATATTATCATTGGTCACGCGAATTAGTGCTAAATACTTCAACTTTACATTTGTCTGTGTTCACGATCACGCTTTCACTATAAAACACCTGTCATTCCGCTATAAACCAATAGATGTCAGGATTTTTAAATGAAAACAGTCACGGCATGCCATATTTGCTAATTCACCACTCTGTAAAAAGTAATTTAGATATCTAAATGTGCCATTGATTTGAATCTACGTTAAAGTACACTGTGTGAGTTCAGACTATAAAATTGAGATTTTAAGACAAATAATAGATTGTAAATTTTTTAAATGAGAATCTAAATAAAACATAAATGCAGGTAACCTGATCAAAAATGCACGCGTAATTTCTATGTAGCACTGGTTATATTGGACCCAAGCCAACGTTTATAGTTATATTTTTAGTGGACTTTCATAAAAAAAAAAATTTTGATTATAGAGAGGTAATGACTTTCCAACTTTCTTTTTTTTTTCAAATGTCCGTGAATTAGACCCCCTAGAACGAATATCTGAGGTCAGTGTCAGACTTTATTTTCGAAATGCGATTTCTATGCATGTTAATCGTCAATAATGGCGTAATGTAACCTCATTGTTTTCTAGCGTTAACGTATTTAGAAAAGTTGTTAAATATGAATAACACAAATAAAAAGGTCTACATAGAATATTTAACTTTAATAAAGCTTTAAATTAAACAAAGTATTAAACAAAATATAGCAATTCAGTAATAAGTTTTTTTTAATAAATCGAAGGCACAGCAATGGGCAACCCAGTGTCGTCATTTATTGCAGACCTTTTCATGAGTAGATTTGAAACAGTTCTTGAAAATAAAAGTAGGTATTTTCCTAGAGTGTACTTTCGTAGTGTTTAACACAAATATTTGCAGAATAGAAGATTTTATTGCCAAATTAAACAGTACATCTGATTCTACAAGATTTGTCCGAATTAAAAATTAATAATAAATAACCCTCTTTGGATGTCATAGTTATCAAATATAAAGATACTTTAGAATTTGATGTCTATAGGAAGTAAACCAAACTACTCTTAGTTACATTCAGAATGACTCATATCATACGTAGGCACAAAAAATCGCCAGTCTGAATTTTTTCTCAACAGGTTCTTTAAACAGTTCGCTAAAACTACCAAAGTAGGTCTTAAATTAATCGCATTGTATCCTTATTACTTTAAGGCACTGAGTTTCTTTCTTGAACAGTTTAATAATTAATTTCATACAACTGCATTTTTCCAATCCTTCATTTACAATAAGCACATTTTGGAGAACCCAATTTATCACAATACAGTGTGTTTGACCCGACGATGGTTTCGCTAACAAGGGGATGAGTAGTTTACTCATCCCCTTGATGACGCTTACTTTGTTAGCGAAACGATCGTCGGGTCAAAAAACTGTATTGTGATTAATTAGGTTCTCCAAATTGTACTTATCAGTGCTGATCGCAGGTTCCAATCTTTACTCATTTTATTTACAAACTTGAGGAAATGCGATTTTTACGAAAAACTTCTAAAAACACCACATACATATGCATTGTGTGTATAGTTAACCTAATTCTCTTGCTAACTTGATATCAACAAACATAATACAGACCAAAATAACCAATTGCTTAACCTTCGTTGAAAATTTCTGTAAAATCCACACGCAACTGTAATTAGTACAAGTGGTTATATTTTATCAAGTTAATTAGTTTAAGCATGATATTGAAAGTTTTATATTCCTTATGGCCAAATAAGGGAGGGATCATTTTTCAATTATATTTAGTGTGTTGCATAAGTAGTTCACGCTGAGTGGCCTATGGGAATACTTTCCAAGTTATACCAGTTTAAGCCGCAAATATTTATTTACTCAGAGGTTTCAACTACATCTAACAAACATAATTTTCAAGGCGTATATTTTGTTCATAATAATTCTGTGGTAAGAATAATAATGGTTACAAAGTAAACAATACTAACGGAATTAGTTGGTAGAGCATGCGTAGTGAAAGGAGGCATATTATGGTAAAAATTTCAAAGGTTACAGCTCAACAACATTATTTGGCAGTTGTAGATAGGCAACTGTTGTTCTTGTCTGTACTTAACGAAAAGGCTGTTCTTGTTCAATAACTCTAAAATCAACCGTTTTTTATTGGTATATTTGCGATCTTAATACCTACTGCGGTATCATTTTTACGATGAGAAATAAATGAATTAATTTTTTTGTAATTAAAGGTAGACAACATACAACTCTAAATTTTTAAAGCAAATTGATATATCACATTACAGCTGAAATCATTTTACTCCTATAAAACAAACCTTCACTGCTTATTATCCCTGTATAAGAATTCCGTTATGTTCATTCCCACACTCTTTGTCGGAATCTCTCGTAAAGTGGTGAATCAAAAAGCTGCACATAGACGGTGGTGCCGAATTCATAAAACTTTTATTATTACTATATTTATTATATACTTGTGAACGCGTTTATCTGTCCTGGTTGTCTAACATTTTTGATTTTGACTTTAGTTTATTTTTATTTACGTGGTGATTAATATCCCGAATATGTCAAGCCACGCATGATTTATCTGTAGTACCCTATCTGAGTTTTGCTAAATGTTCTTTAAATCTATAGATAGATCATGCGTGGAAAATGTGTTTGAAAGTAAATTATACATTTTAACCGATATTTTGATGTTTACTGATTATTTAGTTGTTCCCAATTTAAATTTGATACTCTAAACTATATACCAAAATTTAGATTTTTATGTTACAAGAAAAAAAAAGTTATAATAAAATATTTTGTGCCATTTCTATGAAAATTCACTACCATAACGCACTTGCTGCGTCCAGGCTTTTTTATTTTAATCGTTAAGTCTGAAATAACAACCGCCAACACTCTTGAATTCACAATCTGCCATAATGAATCCATAATTTTTTTTAGTTTGCAGGTTTTTTGTTCGGCTTTACAAGTGATAATAGTAATATATATTTATTTCCACAAAACGATTTTTTTTTGCTTTTGTATGATTTTATTTTGTATTTATTTGCAATGTTAGATTTAAATCAATATGTAGCATCATCTATTTATTGGCGGAAAAAGTTCTCCACTTTACGGAAAATCTGCCATTTCAGTTGGCGGGCCCCAATTCCAAATATAATACTGTCAAAACGTTTTGAATAAACTGTAATTTCAGAAACTATTAGTTATGCATAGAAATAATTAATACATTGTTGCCTTAAAAATAAGCAAAATGCATGTGCTTGTAATAAACAGAATTTTTATTTATGACATTTCCAATCTTCGACTGTTAAACTTTTCCATTGATATCTCACCACATAAATTTGTCTAAAGTTAATTTGTTTCTCGCATTTATCCATCGCCAATCTTTGAGCTACCATTTCTTATACTAATCATCACTTCTTGTAAAACACAACCCAATCAATCTTGTTAGTGAACTACCTAGCAGTTTTTAGCGCGGAATATGTTGATGTTTGTACATTTGTCACAGTATTGACATTGAAAAACATTTTGACCAACTCTTGCTAAAAGATTGTTTGCTTCATACAGGACGCTTCTGCAGTTAATACTTATATCAAATGTAGCTTTAAGCTTAAACTTGGTCACTTCTTACCAAAACTTTTAAAGAAACACTGAAATTTTATTCAGTACAAATCCGACACGAGACGTTTTTACTATTATTATTATTGATGTGAAATACACACCAAAACAACAAAAGTATGCAAGTATTAACAAGCCTTAATTAAATATTGGATTTTATGGAACTGAGATAACTTGTTCGTTGCCTGACCTGGGTAAAGAGGTTGGAATAGTATTCTAGACACAAAGCAGAAGCCAGTAGCAAGGGAGAGGCCCCTGTTTGTCTTAATTAGAAGGTGCGTAGCTGCATAGCGGACCAAACGGACACGTTTGGACAGTAATAAATGATTGCGGAAATTCCATCCCCTGCTACATGTACCTGATTCTAACATAGCCTCCCAACCTTCGATGCGGAATCGTCACAGGATAACAAGGTTAAAGTTGCAAGTCTCCGAGCTCTAAGGTAAGTTTTATCCAATTCAATACGGTAGAATGATCGTCTGTAAAATTACATAGGTTGCAGATACGCTAAAACCAAGAAGATTTTCTCTTTTTGCTTACCGCAACAGAACACCGTGTTTAAGAGTTTTTAGTTAATTTTAGTAAGAAATTCATTCATGGCTACTTTTTCATTTTCAAAAAATGTCTCCACATTAGACCTACAGTGAGCGGCAAAATTATGGAAAAAATTCATCAAACTCGAGCCACTTGTGTTTGGCTAAAATGCTCAGGCACGCTCTAGTTTTCAAAAATACACATTATTGCATAAAATTTACGTTTTCCCCATTCCTGCTTTTCAAATATGACGTCATCGTCTTTTTTTTAAATGACAACAGGTATTGGAATAGAGAGAATTCTCACTGAATGATTGAAGCACAAACAGAACACCCTCGTAAAATTAACGTGTGGATAGTCTACGATAGAATCACGAAACTCTCACTGGGCAGCGATATCACAATTTCCTAAGAAATGAGCTCATTTCTGCTTTTGCAGTAAGTTTTCTAAATAAAGACGATCCTGATTCACCAAGTGGTGATTATTGGTTTCAGCAAGACGATGCATCTCCGCAATTTGCACGTCCCGTTTCTAGAGTTTAAAATGACTGCTTTCCTGTCAAGTGGATCAGTAGGCGAAACCAATACTGTGGTCCCCAGGTCCCAAGATATTACGCCGATAGATTTTTTATGGGGGCATTTAAAATCAAAAATTTATGTTAACAAACCAAATAACTTAGATTTGTAAAAGCGAATTAGGTACGAAATGAGTCGAATTAGCCCTGACGTCATTCGCAATGTACAAGAGGAATTTGTCAACAGATTTTCTTATGCTTATTGTCAAGAAGTCGGTGTATTGCATTTCGAACATCATATTTAAAGAAAACATTATTTTAATTTGTTGAATAAGCGCCTTGCTCTTTTGATTGTTATTATGAATATAGTTTATGTTTTTCACTTTTTAGTGAATTTTCTTTAAAAAGAATCACTAATGAGGAGATCCCGACTTTTGAATTTTGAAAAAATTTCTTCAAATGAGCGCTAGTTAGGCCCCCTAGAACACATATCCGGGGTCAGTTAAAATTTTTATATGTTTATATATATATATATATATATATATATATATATATATATATATATATATATATATATATATATATATATATATATATATATATATATATATATATATATATATATATATATATATATATATATATATATATATATATATATATATATATATATATATATATATATATATATATATATATATATATAAATGTATCACACCGATAACTCAAAAAGTAATGGGCCGATTTTAATTAAATTTGGTAAGTACTTTCCTTTTGCAAATGTCTTGGATAAGTTCGTTAGCCAGGAAAATCTACCCAGGTTTTCCCGGAAAATTTTGTGTTTTCTTTCGAAAAAAAATTATATCTCCGGAACTAACAAAGTAAGGGCAACCAAATTTGGTACACGGGTTTATATCCTTATAAGTAAGTTACCTACCAAAATTTAGCTCTCTAGGTCAAAAGGCAAAAATTTTATAGGCATTTAAATAAAAATAAATTGGGGTTTTCCTCAAAACGTCAAAGTTGCGATTTAAAATGTCAAAATTGGCAACATTTAGGCAAAGAACTTGAATCTTATACGGGCTATGGAAATATAATGTCTCGAGAAGATTGTTTTGCAAACCTTACTTTCAACCGTCATTGCCCTTCATTTTAATAAAATGTTTCCAGAAAATTCATTTCAAATAGAGCCTTTATCTGATGCTTGGCAGTAGCCTTAGCTATAGAGTTTATCGTTTAATGGTAGGTATATAATTTTTGTAGAATTTTCGTAAAAAATCAATAAAGCTCAATATATTTGTTATTATACAACATATGAAAAAAGGTTGTATATATTAATTATAGGTGTCTTGAGCTACATCTTAAAAAACTATTTCTACAATCACAGGGTGGCCCATAAGTCGTTGGTGATACAAATTTTCTTTTTTTTTTAATCAAACACGTCTTATGTATTTGCATTTTTCATCGAAATATAATGCATGTTTGTAAGAAAAGAAATTCTGGACGCAGTTAGTGCGTTATGGTAGCGAATTTTGATCAAATGCTTCATATTTGAATAGCCCAATTTGCTATTAACCTATAAGGTTGACCAAGAAACGAGTTTTTTCGGGAACACTTTAGGTTTACTCTCGGAAATTTTTGTACATTTTCAAACTATAAAGTTATTTTGATGAAACGTGGCACATTGTTTTTACTATATAGGTTATACTGGTACCCAAATTTGAGCCTGCTTTCTTAAAAAAACACACATATTTGCTATTAAAAAATATTTTTATGAAAATTCACTACCATAACGCACTTGCTGCGTCCAGAGTTTTTTATGTTTGAAGCGAATTTTTAGTGAATGTTCGTAAAATAAATTCGCTAATAGGGAGATCCCGACTTTTAAATTTTGAAAAATGTTTGCAAATGAGCGCGAACTAGGACCCCTAGAACCCAAAACCCGGGGTTAGTTTTAATTTTATATGTTTATGTATATATATATATATATATATATATATATATATATATATATATATATATATATATATATATATATATATATATATATAAGAACAAACATGTTTTCTCAAAAAATAAAAAAGCTATGATAAACAAATTTGGCAGGTACATTTACGATATGAAAAGTAAAGTATATGCCAAAATCTAGATTTTTATGTTGTAAGGAAAAAACTTATCGTAAATTTTTGGTGCCCGACCATTTCTATGAAAATTCACTACCATAACGCACTAGCTGCGTCCTGACTTTTTCCAATAAAAATTCCCTATTAGAGAGGTATCGATGGTGAGACTGCAAAAAATTGTGTATCTCTAAAAATAACAAAGGTATTTTGGTAAAATTGGTAGATATGTTTCCCCGGTAAAGGCCTTACTATGTACTGAAATTTAACTTTCTAGTTTAATAGCAAATTGAGTTATTATATATTATTTTGTTAGATACGCTTTAAGATCGTCTCTTAAATTTTATCGGCATTCCCCATACCCAAAATGATTTTTATAGAGTTAATGGTGGTTACTTTAGAAAAAAGCGCAGAATTCGGGAAAGTTGAGTAATGTAATCAATTGATTAGAGTGCTAACTAGAGTTTGACGTTTTAATATATTTTTATATTTCATTATTTTCTTAATGAAAATTCACTTATAGAGAATTAATGATGGTGAGACTATCGGATTTTTTTCAAATGTGCGTGAATTAGCGCCCCTAGAACCCATATCCAAAGTGCGTTTGAATTTTCTATGTTTACATTAATATATACATATACATACATACATATATATATATATATATATATATATATATATATATATATATATATATATATATATATATATATATATATATATATAATTTGAATTTAACCAAACTTGCCACATGTCTTCATTTCGTTACAATCTCGGACGAGTTCGTAAATTAGCTGTAACGAAGATGTACCCTCCCCCCCCCCCCCCCAATATACACACAAACAATTTTGAATACCCTATATTTTTGAAAGTAACTGGATCAAGACATTACATGTAGCTAGAAAGATTGTAGATAAACCTATGTTGTGAATTTTAAGTACTTTGGTTCACATAATTGGGAGTTTTTTCCAAATTAAAAATAAAATCTAAAAGACATGAATTGGAACAACTTAAGTGGTTACAGTATAATGCCAGACAAAGGCAAAGTAGTGACCTGCCACGCGTATATTTGTACATAATATACCACAGGCATACATTATGATGTATGCAACGATAACCAAACAAAATAACAGGGACCACATATATTATGGTATATTATGGTATAATAAATACCATAAGTACTTATTTATCCGAAATAATTCGTCCACCCGTTCGAGGCTTCTCAGAGTAGTTAGGGTAAATTGAATTAGTTGACAAAGAAAAGGGATCGTGGAAATGTCTCTTTTATAATTGGATTTATATGGAGTTGGAGATGCAAAGAGACGGTCTTTTTGTGTGAAAATGACACCGGAAGAGCTTCAAAGACTGCAGAAAGGGAAAGGAAATAGCCGCAACCATTCATTATTGTCCAAATAGAACTCAGAAAGACACGCAGTTCTAAATAAACAGACAAACAACGGAATCTCAATTGTCTAAATTATTCATTCTTCAAGCGCGATTAATATTTTAAGTTAAAAAGACATTGTGTGACATTTAAGGGATTAAATAAGAAATACTTAAATCGCGACAAGCGCTTTTGTTTACCAGATAACTTCGGCCCGTTTAAATATGCTGTACCACATAAACTTACTGCTCCGAGCATATTTTGTCTATAGTTTTTTATTTTGGAGCAACGCTGGCAGCAGAAAAAGAATTGTAGAGCGCCAAATACTCTCAAATACTCGTGTTTTAGAGAATTTTCATCAACACAATTTGTAAATAGAGAGTTACCGATGGTGGGACTTTGCCAAATTTTTTTCAAATGGGCGCGAATTGGGGCTCCTATACTCCAAAACCAAGATCCTTTTGAATTTTTATATATTTATGTGTATGTATTATATATATATATATATATATATATATATATATATATATATATATATATATATATATATATATATATATATATATATATATACACACACACACAGTGGGGACCTAAAGTCCGCCCCCCCCCCCCCTCTAATTTCTGAACCGTCCGTTATATTGTGATGAAATTTTGAACGATAATATATGAGAAAGGTCTGCATTTTTTGACGTATCAATGACGGCTTTAAATGTCAAGGTGACAGCTGCGCGCGCTTTTGGAATATTTTTTAAATGGAAATCCTCATTTTGAAGGTCTTTTTATGCTCAGAACATTCTCTAGTTTTGAAAACGTTTGGTTCAGTATTTTCCAAATGAGAATCAGTAATATCGGATTCTGCGTTATGACTACCCTTGTTTATAACACACTTTTATTTACCTATTAGATGTCATTATTGATTGTTCCTGTCGTACTGTTTTCCCAGTAAAGTCAACATAGATAATTTTAAATTATTTATGTTTCAAAATAAAACACAATTTACCAGTAAACAAATAACAACTAATTAACCCTAACTAAGAAAATTTAAAAACAATTCAAACAAAATCAAAAGGCACAAACTGTTGAAGTGGTTACTTCAACAGATGTTGAAAATGACCGCCATGGACCTCCTGACAAATAAATATTCTGCGGGTAAATTCTTCTCTGACATTATGAAGCATCTGTGGCGTTATTCTTGAACAAACATCTGTAATTCTTTATTTAAGTTCATCTAATGTGCCGGGAGCCGTTTTATAAACCTCATCCCCGAAAAAAAATCTAAAGCGTGAGGTCTGGGGATCGAGCTGGCCATTCCGTAGGACCTCGACGACCAATCCACCTATTTTCATAACTCTCATCCAGGTAATTTCTGACCGATATTATTGATTTTTAATTGGAAAATACTGAACCAAACGTTTTCAAAACTGGAGAATGTTCTGAGCATAAAAAGACCTTCAAAATAACGTATCACTCGACCCCCGTTTCCATTTAAAAAAATATTCCGAAAGCGCGCGCAGCTGTCACGTTGACATTTAAAGCTGTCATTGATATGTCAAAATATGCAGACCTTTCTCATATATTATCGTTCAAAATTTCATCAGAATATACCCGACGGTTCAGAAATTAGAAGGGGGGGGGGCTTTATGTCCTCACTATATATATATATATATATATATATATATATATATATATATATATATATATATGTATGTATGTATGTATGTATGTATGTATATGTATCCGAACGATAACTGAAAAATTACTAAACTGATTTCAATCAAACTTTCAACAATCTTGTTTAGGCGAAAACCGAGGTCGAGTTCGTGAATCAGCCTTTATTCTTAGGTTTTTCCGGTGGAAAATCGGGAACTACTTTAGAAAAATTAATAGTCCGTTTTGATCGTTCCAGATCAGTAGCTTATAGAAAACATGCAATCACCGAAGACAACCAAATGAAACATTTCCTCACTACAAGATATTAGCCACGGTACGGTACAATGCATCCTTTCCATGTCGGACTACATCAATAATTAATTGAGGGAGATTTACAAAGCAGGGTATCATTTTGTGAATGGATAAAACATTTTTCAGGCTTCTTCAAAATGTTGGCACATTTATTTCGACATTATTAAATGAGAGCGCTTGTGATTAGCGTAAAAGCATTTGAGAATCCATTTTACCAAAAGCTCTCCCATTATCAAATCGTGATAAACAATGTGAAACAGACGTTTATGCGAAATATGTCATATGTCCAATTCAACCATCTAAGATCATTTCATGGAAAGAATAGATGTTTTCTTAAGTGGTACCAGAACTTGATCTTCCCGAACGATCTTTATCTTTGACATTTAATTATCCTGTTTTAGATTCCGCAGTTATCTTTCCAATAATAACACACGAAGGGAACTGATCACCTAAGGTTTGTACCATACCCACAAACATTTCTTTCCCTATAGCCTTTTCAAGAATAAACGCTTGACAATTGACTAAACCTCTTTTTTTATCAAAATCTCGCTTTTACTGGATATGGCGTTCTTCAAAATTCACAGCTATGTCACTATTGAACTTTTGGTATCAAACTGGATGTGTGTCGTCAGATTGCATTGGCCGTGGTTTGATTACAATTCGCACATTTTAAAAGCCTTTGGTTACAACTGGTATGTGACTTTAACAGCTCATGTGATTTTTGTTATGGTGTATTGAATTTTGCCCCAACGTGTAGATTTAGAAAGTTTTAATTTTATTTACTTATATATTATTATCATAAGTGGGACTTTTTTTTTAATTTAAAGCTACTTAAGACGTAGATATTATTAACGGGATTTAGACAGGGACACATTCTGCATTCCAATGGGGCCTATAATGAAAACTTCCTTTGACATACATGTGGGCCACTAACGTCATGGATACATATAAAAAATAGACGCAAAGGATAACTTAAAGCCTAGTTTTCTTAATATTTTCTTATTAGTTTTTTATTTTTAGTTTGAGTTGTTACATTAACTTATATATAATAGTAAATATATGTTTTTGTAACTTCCCAGTTGTAGAAGTTATTCCAAATTACCGGGTCGTTCAACGTCTTTCAAGTTGTGGATATTAAACTTTCACAGCCTATTTATAAAACATAATAGTTGTTACCGTAGCAACTAAACTCAATTTTGCCTACTGGAAAGTGTCCAGGCTAATTATACATATATTAGCCTTGTACTCTATATACCAAACAAGATGTCTGTGGTTCTCATTCACTTTAATTGACATTCGTCTTATGCTTATTACAAAAGAGGTTTTGTAATTAAAATGCGCAACCCAGATTGTTTTGCTAAATTAAATGTTCGTACTTTGAAAACCGTAATCTTTTCTTGTCAATGGAAATAATTGAATTATTAATAAGCAACTCTCAAAGACCTTTAGTTGTTTGGCAATGCTTTTGCGACTGCCACACCACAAAATTAATTAGAGGTTGTTTCTGTATTTCACTGAAAACAAAAGGGTGGCAAAATAGACCCCTCGTAATCGAAACATCCAATACAACTATGACCTAATTATTGTGCTGCCAAATAATCGATGGTTTGATATTAAATTAAATGTGCCATTTGCAGTTTGGAAAGTTTCAATTATAAAAATCAACTTTCAAAAAGGGAAATATTGAAATTATTTTATTTGGTCAAATGCCAATGAGTAAAATAAGTCAATTAAAAAAATCATATCTTACGTTTTTCAGTTATTCTGCGCGAGGTGTTCTGTGTCCGCTAGTTGACCGCACAGCTGTGTCAAGTGCAGCTCAAACAGGCGATAATTTTTTGACTTTTCTTAGTGAATTTTCGTAGAAAAAAATTACTAGTGGGGAGATCTTGACTTTTGAATTTGGAAAGAATTTCTTAAAAAAATGTGCACAAACTGGGACCGCTACAACGCGGGGTTAGTTTCAATTATATATATATATATATATATATATATATATATATATATATATATATATATATATATATATATATATATATATATATATATATATATATATATATATATATATATCTGCGTGTGTGTGTGTGTCACACCGATAACTTAAAAAATAATGGGGCGAGTTTGATAAATTTTGGAATATACCTTTCTTTTCTAAGTGACTTGGATAAGTTCGTTAGCCAGGAAAATCCAAGTTTATGACATTGAAAGGAAACTACATAGCAAAGTTTAGATTTCTATCTTACAGGAAAAAAATATTTAAAAAAATTGTGCCAAATTATTTCGTCAATTCACTACCATAACTCACTTGTTGCGTCCAGAATTTTATTAATGGCTTGACCAAGTTTGTAAGCCAGAAAAATCTAACCAGGGTTTCAGAGAAAATTTTGGATTTTCTTTCGGAAAAAAATGTTATTTCCGAAAATAGAAAAGCGACGGTAACCAAATGGTAATTGGTAAGTAGTTTAACGTTATAAAAGGTAAACTATAAGCTTAAAATTTAAATTTCTAGGTTAAAGAAAAAAGTTCTAAGCATATTATAATGAAAATTCTGGACGCAGCAAGTGCGTTACTAATTTTAAGAGTTACAAGAAAATGTAAAAATATACCGGGTGTCCCATAAGCCAACTTTTTTGCTATAGTAAATGTTTCAATCATTTTGTATTAGAACAAACCACACCGGCCTATTGTACGTCAAGAACTGCCGTAAGAAAGTGTGTCAAAAATCGATTATCTACGAAAACAAAAAAGTTATCAATCAAGTTAATCATGAAAGAAATCGACTAAAGTCGAGAAACGCCCTCTAGCAGCAAAGCGATATAAGACAGCAAAATTTCGTTTGCGCCAGCGAGTTTCTTATGAAATTTGAACCCGCAAGATGTGGGTCAATTTTTTTATAATCTTAGAATATCTTGCTATACATCTTGATCAACGTTTAAGGTGGAAAAGGCATATACAGTTAAAGAAAGCACAAATAAATTTTAAGTTTCGTCAGATGCACTAGCTCCTAGGAAAAAAATCAAAGATTACCATCAGCAACAATATTTTGATCTCCAAGGCCTTTTTAAAGTCAATCTGGACCTACGAGATCCAGTTTTGGGGAGGCGCTAAATCAACAAATATCCCAATTATACAAAGACAGCAATCCAAAATACTTCGCTCAATAGTACGTGTCCAATCTTACCTTACATCAAGATCTCAAAATCCCATTCGTTCATGAAGAAGTTCGAAGATTCGCCAAAAATTATCACGTGAAGTTGCCTGGCTACGAGAATCCCCTCATAGAACAACTCTCTGAATACCATTTCCACGAGAGACGCTTAGGAAGAACCTGTCCAAGAGACCTATTAAATTAACAATTCAGTGCTATCCAAGAGGGAGCGTCGACACTGGTGGGCTTCTCCTCACACGCTTTGCATTATTTACTATTTATACATTATGTATATATTTTTTAGTTATTTTTAATCATTTTTATTTTCTTATTATTTTGGGAAGGGGTTATTTTTATTTTGCCGACTAGAACATACGTGTAAAGTATTTATTTAATACTCCTTCTAGAGTAGATTGTAAATTTTAATAAAGAAAAGAAAATAATTTGGGAGAAATAGACTGGTTTCACCTTAGGGACTTAGGCTGAATATGTATATTGTTTATTGTTTCAAACGGGAGAGTGACATATTTTTTGCCACAAATGTACAATTTGTTAAAACGCATCACATTGTTCTTTTGTAGGTAAAACCTATTTTATTTATGATTCTAAAGTGCACATGGCTCGTACATTTTTCAACACAAAGGTAACAATAAAACTCAAGACATAGAAGGAGGTTATGCCACACATTCATTTCTGCGGGCTTCCATACATATTTTATAGATTGAAAAGCCCTGCTCATATGTTTTCCTTCTTATCTGTATTAGACCTTCTACAGATATTCTAATGGATTCTTTTGTAACGGAAAAAAAAACTGAATCCGGTCATTATTCCATAAAATAACATTATCGAAGATTGGAGAATGCTCCACATACTAGCAGTCCTAACGAAAACTGACCCCATAAAAGAGGTTTAAATTTTGTATACACTTTTATTCCAGATCGCTTGATTTACTGCCTCAGTTATTTGATCCAGAGAGATGTAGAGTTTTGTTTGAAAACAAAGCAACGTTGTTCTGTATATCCAGGCTTATACACTCGATGAAAAAAACAAGGATATTGATAACAGCGAGAAACTTTTTATTCGATTGTTTTTTTTATTATTTTTTATAAAAACGGTTATTACATAAAAGTAGGTCGTTTCATTTCTACCCATGTTCCTTAAAAGATGCAATTTAGTTAAAAATAACTTAACATTAAACAACAAAAATTATAAAATACAACTTAATCTTGATTGGTAAGAGAGAGTGGGTAGGAAGAACAAGTCATCGTGGTTTTATTCAAGAAACACGCTTGTTTTAGAATAAAACTTGGTCGGTACACTGGGCGTGCTGTTGCTCATGTAACTCGTAATTCCAGCAAGTGAAATCTTGCGGAAGCATTTTTATGAAGGATGCCTTTTTTGGTGGAGAAACTAACTATCCATAGATTATAGTCCAAGAATATGCAGATTGTATAGTCATAACAGTAAAGGGCAAGCACGATGCTATAATATCCAGCTTAATGCAAAAAGTCCTCAATATAGTACGGGAATGGTGTGCGACAAAAGGGCCTAATGTCAATCCCCATAGGACATAATTAAAGGAACAGGAATTAAAGGCTTTTCTACCAGACAATGGTTTTATTTTTCAACAATCTTACGCGTTTCGGTTCATCTGAACCATCTTCGGGTGTTAAAAAGTATCTCTGTTTGTACTACAAATGTGCTGTATGGAAAATTGTCAAGTTTGACTTTCATCTATTATCTGCAGATTTCCAGATCAAAATAACATGATAAAGGAAATAAAAACAGTATCTCCAGACTTGAAGCAGCGAGCGGATGGAACGAAAACCTGGACTTTGACTAAGCAAGACATGAAGAGAACAGAAGGTTTTGAAATGCGGACGTTGAGAGATATAAGAAAACGCCGATAGTAAGAAAAATAAAGTTGCTGGAAAAGGTGAGAAAAAAGATGGCAGCGGAAAGATCTAGCGAAGAGAAAGGCCAAACTAATTGTACATAGAAGCTTTTGGACAAGATTATCTCAAGGCACCACACTTTAAAATAATGCTGCCAAAACCTCCACATAGCTGTGATAATCTACTCTCCTCAGAAACACATTCTCATGAAATGAATTTAGGGTCCATGACTTGACCACAAAGACAATATTTCTGTACCCATACACTTCTGACTCGTTATGTTAGTCGAGTTTTAACGACAAAATGTCACTTTTCACCAAATCACCCCACATTTATTCCCTACCCTCTGAAGCGACCATACCTAAAAACAATTCGTTCCTTTGTCGGGTGCTAACTGGATACCAAACTTGAAGATGAATTCTTTCGAAAGTTATTGCGCCTAACAGACAGGCGTATAGGCCGAACAGACAAAACATTTTGTTCCGGAATCAGGTTTTCTATATATTTTGATCCTTTTTACGCCGCTTTAGCAAAAAAATTCGAAGTTTCTGTCGCCGATGTTCCACCCCCACACATTCGACCCCTTATTTAATTTTAGCGCAGAATGCCAGACGTTTTATCAAATTGAAAGTTTTCTAATGAATGAACCCTAAAACGTTATATTACTCGAGTTTTAACGAAAAAATGTCAATTTTTACCAAATTACCCCCCATGGGGCTATTTTACCGAAAAACAATGCTAACCGTTCGTTTGTCGGATGCTAACTGTATACTAAATTTGAAGACGATATCTCAATTCATGTAAAAGTGATCGTGGCTACAAAGAGACATACATACAACCGACAAACAACAAAATTTTGTTTCCTAATCATGTTTTTTATATGTTCTGACACTTTAGAGCGTTAAGCGAACAAAAATGTTAAAATTTCATGTATTGACGATGTGCAAGTAAAAGTCACGAGGTAGACCAAGTCGAAAACTTCTGGAAAAGTTGGCGCAATTGATGCATTTTGGTAGCTACAATAAAATGAAAGGAGGTGTCGGAGACAGAAGATTGTGGTTGCTTTTAGACTGTGATGATGACTGCTATTTTTTTTTTTTCGTCTAGACTTCTTACGTTATATAAGCCTTAGATATTAAACTTACAAGACTGGATTAAACAATATAAAGATGATTACTCGAATACAACATAATCTAAAATGCAACCTAATCTAAAATGCAGCCTGCTTTGGCCAAGTCATTATGCTGCAAACAACAACTTTGCTAGCAAACTGAATTCCGAACGAAGCACGTTAATAGATATATCTGCACAGGCGATGCATTCCTCCAAATAATTCTAGAGACATTGGTATTAGCAAAGTTTTGAGACAGTTGTTAGAGTTGCAAATTGATATCCTGTCTTGCATTCAATGCACTCCCGCGCTACTAAATTAAACAGAGCCTGCAGTTAATAAATAGATAGATAAATTGTTGTTCTGTGTTCTCGCAGGAACATATTAATTGTTCTGGTTTATCGAAAATCAGTCGCTTCAAATTCACAATGAGATAGGTAAGGTGACAGTTAAATAAGAAATAAATTTATCTTAAAAGTAGAGAAAAAAAATTACAAAAAAATTACGACTGAAAACAGATAGACATGACGGATTCGATAGTATAAAAGTTACTAAATGCATGCACAAAATCAGGGGGCGAGTCCTTCTTAAGGAAATGGAGTACTTCTCTCCTATAACATTTTTTTCTTTAAAAAAATTCACTAATGAGGAGATTCCGACTTTTGAGTTTAAAAAAAAAATTCTTCAAATGAGCGCTAATTAGGCCCCCTAGAACACATATCCAGGCTCAGTTTGAATTTTTATATGTATATATGTATATATGTATATATGTATATATATATATATATATATATATATATATATATATATATATATATATATATATATATATATATATATATATATATATATATATATATGTATCACATTGATAACTCAAAAAATAATGGGCTGATCTTGATAAAATTTGGTGAGTACCTTCCTTTTGCAAGTTGCTTGGATAAGTTCGCTATCCAGGAAAATCGGCACAGGTTTTCCCGGAAAATTTTATGTTTTCTTTCTAAAAAAATGTATATCTCTGAAAATAACAAAGTAAGGGTAAAGAAGTAAATTTTGTACGCGTGTTTGTATTATAAAGAGTAAACCATGTACCAAAATGTAGGTCTCCATGTTTAAAGAGAAAAAAAGTTATGGGCAATTAAAGAAACAATTTTTTGAGTTTTCTCCAAAACGTCAAAGTCGCAATTTGAAACGTCAAAATTGGCAATGTTTAGGCAAAGAACGCGAACCAAATACGGCTTGTGAAAAGAAAGTGTTGCAGGAAGATTGTTTTGCGAACCCTTAAGTTTCAGCTTTAACCGTCATTGCCCTTCAGTTTACTAAAATATTTACAGAAAATTCATTTCAAATAGACCCTTTCTCTGATACTTTGGCTGTCAGTTTAGTTAAGTTGATGTATTTCGCGGTATGTTTAGGGAAGTTTATGGTTTAGCGGTCTATAATTTTTAGCTACTTTTCGTAGAACAAATTCATTAATGCATTTTTGCATTTTTATCGATATATGATGCATGTTTGTAAGAAAAAAAATATGGACGCAGTAAGTGCGTTTTGGTAGCAAATTTTCATTAAATTCTTCAAATTTCAATAACTCAATTTGCTATTAACGTAACGTTTGTTGGCTAGGAAATCAACATTTAAGTTTATTTTCGGAACATTGTGTACATTTTCAAATAAGTAATTTTGATAAAATATAATACATTGTTTCTACTACTAAGGCTATACCGGTAATCAGATTGATGCCTGCTCGCATTTGCTATTAAATTTTTTTATGAAAATTCACTTCCATAACGCACTTGCTGCGTCCAGATTTTTTTTTCCTGCGGTTACCCCTGAAAATTTACAAGCCTCCCAGAATAGGATATAAGGTTGTTATTATTTTCTTATATATATATATATATATATATATATATATATATATATATATATATATATATATATATATATATATATATATATATATATATAGTTCATGTTCTCAAAGCAGTTTGAAAATGGCTTACAAGTACTTATAATTATATAGAAAAGGACGATTGTCTGGGCCTATTCAAATGTCTTCGTATAACTTTATTGGCAGAAAAGGAAGGAAATCTACATAACAACACTGCAGTTTCATATGAAGAATCTGAAAAAAATCAAACATTTAAAAAATGCGAAGAGAGTTAAAAATACAAATGTTGGACACGGGCAGCTGTCGACAGCTAGAAAGGGAAATATTTGCAGTGAGAGTAATTGAAAGAAAAAAACGTAAAAAGGATAAATTTGCTTAGAGATGATTTATAAAATCTGAGATTACTATTAATGGTTTATCTTCTTTTGTCAGATTTTCGTAAGATAATACGCTAAATGCGAGCATGTTATTTTGACACATAAAGCAAGTTTAGTGTATATCGTATAAATTTATTTCACCCTAAACAACGAAATCCATTACAGAGCATTACAGGGTCTGATAGTTTACCTTCTTGTCATTAAATTCGCATATTGTAAACACGTTAGCTTGCAATACTAAATCATTCATGTTTTCGTGACCTATCTGCCTTTCTTTACAATTTTATTTAGGTGTATGCAGAGTTTTAAATGCTTTTAGTGCTAATACGAAATTAATTATATATTCCAGGAGAAAAGTGTTACAAGTTACAATGAAACTGGTGTATTCGAGCAGGCAAGCTCGTATCTCCTCGCTTAAACTCCTACTAATTTCAAAGTTGCGTTCTCATGCTGTTGTCGAGACAGGGTGGGATTATATAAAATTTAAGCCCTAGGTATTATTAATCCAAGGAACACACCTGCAGGGTATAAGTTACAGTATCTCTTTATGGTCTGTAGAGTACTCTAACAAATGGTGTCTTTTGCAAAACTAATAAGAAGACCTGCAAATAGAGTAGGAATAAGAGAAAACACAGCTACTCAGTATTTATCTGAACAGCTGTATCATTTAAAACCAAGCATCAGTTTATAATGAGAATTTGAAAATAATTTAAGGCGTCTCGTCCCACTAATTTCTGACGTGTATTTTTGTACAAACATTCCAAACGTTATCTTTTAAAAACTCTTCTATCAGCTCACTTTCTCTGCCCGGAACATATCTCAATCAAAATTTGGACTAGTTCTTCTAATTAAACTAGAGCTTTTAGATTTGGCAGCTGGGTGTACCAAAAACTAGGTCACATCTTAGAACAATACATTTATCCAGTCTTCTTTTGTCCAAAGTGCACATTTTTGCCCAAATCAGTATTTTATTCATCATAACCTGCGTCATAATCTATTTCTTTTGAGGTCTCACAGCTTTTCTTCCTTCCTCCAAAAGTCGTCTACGGATTGTAGAGTTGTGAATTTTCACGCCAGCCTTTTCTAAGCTTCGCTAAAATTCATAGCTTGTTTTTCTGGGGTTCAGCTTGTTATTTCTCAAAAGAAATGATTCATCTTTAAGAGCTGTCTTCCTTTTTCTCCCACATTCATCCTTCCGCTAAACTTCAAGTGATCCAGTCGCCCTTTTTTGTTTAACTATCTTATTTACAGCTCCAGACGGAACACTCACTAGTAATGTATCTTTGCGTCATGGGTGTGCGTGACTGTGTGTGCAACTGACATAAACAATAACTTAATACAGAATGGTAGGTTATTGTCCCATTAATTCGCACAATGCTGTGTCTAATATTTTTCTATATCCAATGTAGCGAACGTTCCAAGATGGCGGATTACCTTTTCTTCACAACCCCGTTGATATGGGTATCAAATGAAAAGCTTAGACAGGTCGAATGCAATTAGCCATGTAACGTCCTGCGATACAAAAACTATAAGGAATAGATCGCATGAGAAATTACAAAAAATCTCCATGATTTGTATCTATATGTAACATATACATTTTTCAGCTCAACTCATACGTATATACATACATACATATATATATATATATATATATATATATATATATATATATATATATATATATATATATATATATATATATATACAGGGTGCTACAGATTCGAGGCTCACCATGGGTATCTCCTAAACCGTAAGAGATACAGGGTGGGTTAAATTAAGGCAAATATGTGCAAGTGTGGGTCTTGTAGCATGCCATCTTAAAATTTGCTAATTTCCGAATACTTCCGAAGATATACGAAAAAAACCGAAAAATGTAAATTCCGTTTTTATTTTTTCCTGAAGTTATTTGAAACAAAAAAAAGGAAAGGCACTTCTTCATTGCCACTTTTTCTACTCTACAAAATGCAGTAAACATATTCTCAGTACAACGTTTCGTTTCGAAGAAAACATCATCAACTTTGTTTTTTCATATGGCCGTTAAAATAAATACACCCTGTATTTGAAAGCATATTTCATTGCAAATTCCATGATGTATAGCACGATAGGTTCCTTATGTATTTTTTTGCATTATTTAATTTTTCAACAACTTTCAATGCGTAGCAGGCGACGGAGACGAAAAAGTTACGATGATTGTCAAGTCAGACATAATCAACATCATGATAAACAGTTAAGAGAACATGGTTCAAAGATACAGCCCTTTAATGGCAGGACGGATGGCGTACTTATTCTTATTAGTAATGGGTTTCCGTTTCTGTACGAAACCCTAAAAATACTGTTCATTCATCTAATCTGCGCTTTATTTAAATTTGATAATTTACAATGGGAGGGCTTTGGACATGAAAAACTAGTACAACTGTCAAAATTCAAAATGCATAGAAACTCAGCAATCAGACAGACGCCAGTTTTGCATCTCAATCACGTTTAATTGTTATCATTAATTTTAAAATACTTTATTTGACGTTTTGAGAATCTTGATTACAATGCAGTTTTCTAATGAAGAGCAAAGTGACATGTTAAGAGTTTTTTACTTGTGTCACAGAAATGCGGTTCGTGCTACAGATATGTATTTCCAACAATATCCCGAGCGAAGTCAACCGCATAGAACTTATTTTGCTAGACTGGATAAACACTTAAGAGAACATGGTTCATTTAGTAAACCTCGAAAACAATATGGAAGCAAAGTAACTAATGAAGAAATGACTGCAGTTATTACACATGTAAGTAAATGTAAATTTCCCATAGTTGCGCCGATTTCAATTTTAATGTTTATTGTCAGGTAACTGCAAATCCATCTGCATCAACGCGACAAGTAGCGGCGGAAGCAAGTATCCCTTCTCTCAACAATATCAAGTGTTGGCGAATTTTGAGGAAGCAAGGTTATAGACCGTATAAAATTAGAATTTCTCAAACACTGCATCCCGGTGATAGTGAGAGGCGACTTGCATTTTGTCGTTGGTTGATGGAGAATGTAGAGGCCAATAATAACTTCCTAGGTCAAATAGTCTGGTCCGATGAGTCTAGATTTTCAAACGTTGGAATTTTCAACAGAAATAACGAGCATGTGTGCAGTTTGGAGAACCCGAGAGGCCACAGACAAGCCAGACCACAAGTTAGGTTTGGTGTCAATGTGTCGGCTGGGTTGATAGGTGACAGATTGCTGGGCCCGCATCTTTTTGAAGGAAATCTAACATCTGAACGGTACTTGGAGTTTTTGGCTAACGAGTTTCAAGATTTCCTAATGGAGATTTCGTTGGCCACATTACCTAATCTGTGGTATCAACAGGACGGCGCTCCCCCACATAATGGGAGAAATGTCAAACATTATTTAGATAGGGATTTTACTAACAGGTGGATTGGAAATGGAAGCAATGTAAAGTGGCCAGCGCGATCTCCAGATCTATCACCCTTAGATTTCTTTCTCTGGGGAACTCTCAAAGACATAGTTTACAAAACTCCTGTAACCAGTCTAAATGAACTGAAAAATCGGATTATTAGTGCATGTAGATCCATCAACAGAAGATCAATTCAGCGATCTATTGAAAAGTTGGGGAGAAGAGCACGCAAATGTATCCAAGTACACGGCAATTTATTTGAGCATTTGCCTCATTAACACCTAAGCTTGAGATATTATTTATTTAGTTGCAGACACTTCTTCATTACGTACTTTGCTTCCATCTTGTTTTCGAAGCTTATTGAATGAACTATGTTCTCTTAAGTGTTTATCCAGTTTAGCAAAATCAGTTCTATGTGGTTGACTTCGCTGGGGATATTGTTGGAAATACATATATGTAGCACCAACCGCATTTCTGTGGCACAAATAAAAAACTCTTAACATGTAACTTTGCTCTTCATTTCAAAACTGCATTGTAATCAAGATTATCAAAACGTCAAATAAACTATTTTATTAATAATGATATTAATTAAACGTGATTGAGATGCAAAACGATGCAAAACTGGCGTCTGTCTGATTGTTGAGTTTCTATGCATTATGAATGTTGACAGCTGTACTAGTGTTTCATGTCCAAAGCCCTCTCATTGTAAATTATCAAATTTAAATAAAGCGCAGACTAGATTATTGGGCCGTATTTTTAGGGTTTCATACAGAAACGGAAACCCATTACTAATAAGAATAAGTACGCCATCCGTCCTGCCATTAAAGGGCTGTATCTTTGAACCATGTTCTCTTAACTGTTTATCATGATGTTGATTATGTCTGACTTGGCAATCATCGTAACTTTTTCATCTCCGTCGCCTGCTACGCCTTGAAAATTGTTGAAAATTTAAATAATGCAAAAAACAACACAAGGAACCTATCGTGCTATACATCATGGAATTTGCAATGAAATATGCTTTCTAATACAGGGTGTACTTATTTTAACGGCCATATGAAAAAACAAAGTTGATGATGTTTTCTTCGAAACGAAACGTTGCACTGAGAATCTGTTCACTATATCTTGTAGAGTAGAAAAAGTGGCAATGAAGAAGTGCCTTTCGTTTTAGTGAATTTTCTTAAAAAAAATTCACTAATGAGGAGATCCCGACTTTCGAATTTTGAAAAAATTTCTTCAAATGAGCGCTATTTAGGACCCCCGGAACCCAAATCCGAGGTCAGTTTCAGACTTTATATGTTTATATATATATATATATATATATATATATATATATATATATATATATATATATATATATATATATATATATATATATATATATATATATATATTTATGTGTCACACCTATAACTTAAAAATAATGGACCGATTTTGATAAAATTTGGCACATACCTTCCTTTCGCAAGTGGCTTGGATAAGTTCGTTAGCCAGGAAAATCCGCCGAGGTTTTCCCGGAAAATTTTGTGTTTTCTTTTGAAAAAAATCTAAAAAAATTTATATCTCCCAAATTAACAAAGTAAGGGCAACCAAATTTCATACGCGGGTTTATATAACTAGAGGCAAGTTACCTACCAAAATTTAGCTCCGTAGGTTAAAGGACAAAAAAGTTACAGACATTCAAAGAAAAATAAATTTGGGTTCTCCTCAAAACGTCAAAATCGCGATTTTAAACGTCAAAATTGGTGAGTACCTTCCTTTTGCAAGTGGCTTGGACAAGTTCGTTAGCCAGGAAAATCCGACGAGGTTTTCCCGGAAAATTTTGTGTTTTCTTTCGAAAAAAATTTATATCTCCAAAATTAACAAAGTAAGGGCAACCAAATTTTATACGCGGGTTTATATCATTATATGCAAATTACATACCAAAATTTAGCTCTGTAGGTCAAAGAACAAAAAAGTTATAGGCATTTAAACAAAAATAAATTGAGGTTTTTCACAAAACGTCAAAGTTGCGATTTAAACGTCAAAATTGGCAACATTTAGGAAAAGAACTTGAATCTAATACGGGCTATGGAAATAAAATGTCTCAAGAAGAATGTTTTACAAACCCTGAAGCCTTACTGTCAACCGTCATTGTCCTTCATTTTAATAAAATGTTTCCAGAAAATTTATTTCAAATAGACCCTTTCTTTGATGCTTGGCAGTAGCCTTAGCTATATAGTTTATCGTTAATAGTATATAATTTTTGTAGAATTTTCGTAAAAAAATCAATACAGCTCAATATATCTGTTATTATGTTATTGCATTTTTGCATTTTCCATCGAAGTATAATGCATGTTTGTAAGAACAAAAATTCTGGACGCAGTAAGTGCGTTATGGTAGCGAATTTTAATCAAATGCTTAATATTTGAATAGCTCAATTTGCTATTAACCTATAAGGTTGACCAAAAAACGAGTTTTTTTATATAAATAAATGATTAAACATTAATTATGACTAAAATAATTACAACGCCCGCTGGAATACGACATTAAAACAAAGCTCCAACAACTGACTCGTTGGTCTAGAGGTATCATTTCCGCTTAGAGTGCGGGAGCTCCCAGGTTCAAATCCCGGACAAGCCCAAATACTTTTTATTTGCTTTTTTTTAACCGACTTCAAACAAGGACGAGGTTCTCAATTCGCCTGTATGTTTTTTTATGTGTGTTACCTCAGAACTTTTTTCTAGGTGAACCCATTTTAGTGAATTTTCTTAAAAAAAATTCACTAATGAGGAGATCTCGACTTTCGAATTTTGGAAACATTTCTTCAAATGAGCGCTATTTAGGACCCCCGGAACCCAAATCCGAGGTCTGTTTCAGACTTTATATGTTTATATATATATATATATATATATATATATATATATATATATATATATATATATATATATATATATATATATATATATATTTATTTATTTATGTGTCACACTTATAACTTACAAAATAATTGACGGATTTTGATAAAATTTGGCACATACCTTCCTTTCGCAAGTCGCTTGGATAAGTTCGTTAGCCAGGAAAATCCGCCGAGTTTTTCCCGGAAAATTTTGTGTTTTCTTTCGAAAAAAATCGAAAAAAATTTATATCTCCAAAATTAACAAAGTATGGGCAACCAAATTTCATACGCGGGTTTATGTCATTAGAGGCAAGTTACCTAGCAAAATTTAGCTCCGTAGGTTAAATGACAAAAAAGTTACAGGCATTCAAAGAAAAATAAATTTGGGTTCTCCTCAAAACGTCAAAATCGCGATTTTAAACGTCAAAATTGGTGAGTTACTTCCTTTTGCAAGTGGCTTGGATATGTTCGTTATCCAGGAAAATCCGACGAGGTTTTCCTGGAAAATTTTGTGTTTTCTTTCGAAAAAAATTTATATCTCCAAAATTAACAAAGTAAGGGCAACCAAATTTTATACGCGGGTTTATATAATTATAGGCAAGTTACCTACCAAAATTTAACTCTGTAGGTCAAAAGGCAAAAAAGTTATAGGCATTTAAACAAAAATAAATTGGGGTTTTTCACAAAACGTCAAAGTTGCGATTTAAACGTCAAAATTGGCAACATTTAGGAAAAGAACTTAAATCTAATACGGGCTATGGAAATAAAATGTGTCAAGAAGAATGTTTTACAAACCCTGAAGTCTTAGTTTCAACCGTCATTGTCCTTCATTTTAATAAAATGTTTCCAGAAAATTCATTTCAAATAGACCTATTCTCTGACGCTTGGCAGTAGTCTTAGCTATAGAGTTTATCGTTAATAGTATATAATTTTTGTAGAATTTTCGTAAAAAAAATCAATAAAGCTCAATATATCTGTTATTATACCAGATATGAAAAAAAATTGTATATATTAATTATAGGGTGTCTTAAACTACATCTTAAAAAATTATTTCTACAATCACAGGGTGGCCCATAAGTCGTTGGTGCTACAAATTTTCTTTTTTTTTTAATCAAACACGCCTTATGTTATTGCATTTTTGCATTTTCCATCGAAATATAATGCATGTTTGTAAAAACAAAAATTCTGGACACAGTAAGTGCGTTATGGTAGCAAATTTTGATCAAATGCTTAATATTTGAATAGCTCAATTTGCTATTAACCTATAAGGTTGACCAAAAAACGAGTTTTTACGGGAACACTTTAAGTTTACTTTCGGAAATTTTTTTACATTTTCAAACAATAAAGTTATTTTGATGAAACATGGCACATTGTTTTTACTATATAGATTATACTGGTAACCAAATTTGATGCCTGCTTTCTTAAAAAAACACACATTATTGCTATTAATAAATAGTTTTATGAAAATTCACTACCATATCGCACTTGCTGCGTCCCGAGATTTTTTTTATATTGTTTCAAATAACTTCAGGACAACATAAAAACGGAATTTACATTTTTCGGTTTTTTTCGTATATCTTCGGAAGTATTCGGAAATTAGCAAATTTTAAGATGGAATGCTACAAGGCCCATAATTGCGCATATTTGCCTCAATTTAACCCAGCCTGTATCTCCTACGGTTTAGAAGATACCCATGGTGAGCCTCGAATCTGTAGTAGCACCCTGTATGTATATATATTATATATATATATATATATATATATATATATATATATATATATATATATATATATATATATATATATATATATATATGTATATATATATATATATATATATATATATATATATATATATATATATATATATATATATATAAAATTTATTTTATTTTCTCAAAAAATTAAAGAGTTTAAATATAAAACAAAACAAAAAAAACGCTTTCATAAATGTACTAAAAAAATCTTTTTTCTGATCCTATTGAAAATATTTTCTTACTTTATACAAATTTTTAAAACAAAAAGCGTTTAGCGCAAAAAATGCTAAAATACACCAATTTATTTTGGTTATGGAAGTTCTAAAGATCATTGATAAACGCTTGATAATTAATTATTGTAAGCACATTGTTCCATCGACACATTGAATTGTTAAAAAGTGATATAAAATTTAAAGACATTTTTAAAAGGTCAGAAAAAAAAGATGTATTATTAAGCCTTCAGTACATATATAAAAGCCCTCGTTTGAAAAGTTTTTGATATAATTTATAACACCACATGAACAGTTTGGTTTTACTTTGACAACTTGCAAAAGTATAACTGAAATTAAGTAGCTACCTTAATTTTCAAACGTTGTTACAACTTTATTTGCAACAAAATTCTATAATTATGCCTTCAGTCAACTGAGATCAAAAGACGTGGCACAGTGGGTAATAAATTTAAAATTTTCCTTATGGTATATTTCTTATGGTAGTATATATTATGTTGAATTGTTTGTGATACATAGAAAATAGCATGTAGCTTTCTCCGAAATATTAGCTTCTTAAGTTTCTCAGAAAAAGACAAGCTCTTGTAAAGCCAACGAAGAAGTAATTACATCTGTGTTTAGTACGAAACAAAGTGAACGCAAAGACAATTGATAATTTCACAATTATTTGAAATAAATAATTAACCCCTTGTTAAGCACATTGCGAGCACGAAGCAGGGTGAGATTTGGCATAGTTAAAGTGCATATAAATAAACAAGGAGAGCAAAAAAATAAAATGTATGTATAATATGTGATTAATAGATTAAACATTGCTTTCTTCTAATTAGATGAGCATCTCTCGACAGTAAAAACTTTGATGAGTTTTTTGTCGTTATAACGAAATAAAATACCTCGCTGACTGTGCTGTGTACACATAATCCTCCCAACTGACCTTCCTGACCTGCCCTGACATCAGTTTGCGTTTTTTATCGAAATATGATACATGTTTGTAAGAAAAACATCTTCAAATTTCATAACTCAGTTTGCTATTAACGTAAGGTTTGTTGGCTAGAAAACCAACATTTAAGTTTAGTTTCGGAAAATTTTTGTACATTTTCAAACAATAAGTAATTTTGATAAAATATAGTACATTGTTTCTACTACTAAGGCTATACCGGTAATCAGATTGATGCCTACTCGTATTTGCTATTAAAAACATTTTTATGAAAATTCACTTCCATAACGCACTTGCTGCGTCCAGACTTTTTTTAAAGGGGGCCATATGTTTGACGTAATATTTGTATCAGGTGTAGTTTTTGCTAGAATCCGATACTGGCTAGTATGTGGAATAATGCAGCCAACTAATAACTCCATTTTTCATCCAGACTGATCGACAAATTTTTAAAAGATTTAAGCAGGTTTTCCTGATACGTTCAGTTATTTTTCACGTATACGATCCATCATTTTTCTTCTATATAGTTTAGAATGAAGTTTTGAAATCTTTTAAATATATTTTAAATTAATTAATAGCAAACAAGTTTGAAATCATTTTATTTTCCAATTTCCATATCTATTGCTGCCAAATTTAAAGTCGATATATTAGCCACACTTGTAAAATCTGGTGTAAAGTAAAATAGCGTATTTATAGTTAAGCCCAAATTATTTTTATGGAACGTTTGGGTTTACCTATACTAAATTCTTCATTTAAAAACCAACTTTAATTTCCTACATTCTGCCGTTCTATATTTATCGAATCGACCCCTCGTCTATCTGTTTATTACAAGGAACAAACTTTTCCACCAACTCGGTATAGGGTCTTCCATTATGGCGTTAGACAAAACATTTTCTACTTAAAGCTTCATAATAAATAGACAGATGGGTGTCCTGTTTTGACCACTTTTCAGGCCGGAAATAGAGTTTTTCTCGATTTTTCTATATCTGAACTCCGCCGAGACCTCGAAAACACTTTGTCCCTGGACAAATAATTTTAGTTCTCTTTTCAACGCGCACTTTTCTCGTGCCTCTTTCCGTTCGCCTTGCAAAGATCGGCCACAAAATTTTTAAACAGCCCTTGTGTAGGACCTGTACTTCATGTAAGAGGCGTCCACAATAACTCCTTGGTTGGATCTAAGAGTTGTTAAGAAAAGAACCTAACGATTTTTAAGATTATGTTCTGAGGTAGCCTGTTTGTGCCTTTCAAATTTTGTTTTTAATTTGGAAAAAACTCCAAATATTGTGAACCATACTATTTAAAATTCACAACAGAGCTTTATTTACGCCATTTCTAGCTACGTGTATAGTGTCATCGCAGTCAGTCTAAAACTTTCAAAAATAGGGCATTTTCGAATATTTTTGGAGGAGAAAATGTCCGTCAGAGCTGATTTACGAACTGGTCCGCGATATTAACAAAAAGAGGATACGTGTCAAGTTTCGTTCAAATCAGCTCTGTATTTTTTAAGTTCTCGCTCAGATACATCCATGCACACATATACATACATACATATATATATATATATATATATATATATATATATATATATATATATATATATATATATATATATATATATATACGGGGTGGCCTATTGAAAACTAGCTGGCAGTCGTAATTACCAGGAAAATATTTTGTCGAAAAAACCTGAATCACGTCAAGTTTGCTTGTGAGGGGGACAACTTTTGATATAAAAATTATAGCCCAAATTTTACCCTCCTTAGCGAGGCTGTCATCCCTCAATTGTTTCCAAATGGGAATAGGGGTCATGTGATAGTTTGTTAAAAAAAACTTTTCATTCTCTATACATTGCTTTTGGATTTTTGAAATTCGGTCTACTGGTTTACAAGATATGAATTTTAGAAATATCAGTGATGAATTTCCCGAGAAATTCTTAATGGTTGAGATGGGCCTCACCAGCGTCCATTACAAGATGAGAATGTTGTTAAAGGTTTGCGTAGGTAATAAAAAGTCAAAAAAACCGCGGCAAAATATATCTTATGAAGAATGCGTTAGCACAAGACATATTTTTTCATTAAGAAAATTCACTAATACGAATATCACTACCATTACACATCAAAACTTTTTAATATTTCGCTTTGACTTACATGAATGGGTGAAATTTGTTTATCATGAAAAATTGACCCACAGTGGTTTTAAAGTTCTTTAAAGGAAAAACTACTAAATACTCTATACTATTATCACAAGGGCAGTTCTAATGTTGTGGTAAAATATGTATTTCATTTGATACATAATCATAAAAAATATTTAATAAATCTAGCACGCATTAATAATTTTAGTCTTTCAAAATAAGTAAGCCGTGGCCAATTTAAATATTTAATATTAAATTTAAGTAGCCCACTTTCACTTTAACTTTTTAATGCGTTTACTTTAGCACTTCTCTCTAATTAACTTAAATATACATATTACACTCTTGAAAATCCTCAAATGGCAAAACTCTGTAAAAATGTCCGGTTTCGTTTATTATCTGTTTACTTTTAAAATATATATATATATATATATATATATATATATATATATATATATATATATATATATATATATATATATATATATATATATATACGCATTTGCACTGCAGAAAGTTGCGACTCTTCCTTAAGCGAAACAGAACATTATTAGTGTATTAGTTATTCTGTAAATTAATCGCCGTTTTGAGCGTCCAAGTTCTTTTAACGAAAGTGGTGCACGGAAGTGCAAAAATGAAAACAAGTAGGAGACAGGAGATAACCTCGGCAAAGTTTAGAAGGAGAAAGAAATTCAGAAGAAGAGATGGAGGAAATGGAAAGGTTAATTAAACGTGGATAAGTGAGCTGTCGGCAGAACATCAAAAAAGCATTAGTAGCATTGAGTCACGTGAAATTAGCGTTTCTCATTTTTCATTTATGACTGTGAACAAGTACGTTCATTAGAGTTTTTATTACGATATGTTAACTCTTTACTGTTTGTTTGCTGTATATACTTGCTCGATAACACATATGACTAACTTTTCATTTGACAGGCTTTAATTTTAGCTGATATCTGACACTAAAACAAGAAGGTGCTTTTAAAAACGTAAATGTACTGGAAAGTTTATGTCTGGTTGTCTAGATTAGAAGATTCGTTTACTCAGCATAATTTATTTGTAATCTGTGCTTTTTACTTGTGAGCCATTTTCTATTACCGACCTGACATGGCCATTAAGTTTTTGCGATTAGGTATTTTAAATCAGATTACATGAATTACATTTATAATAAAATAGCTTTTTCCCTTGTGTTTGCCTACGTTGATTTGTTTCATATAATTTATTTACAAAAACGCAATTATTTTGCGCTGGTGGTTTTAGCGAATTTTTCGTAGACGGTAAGATTCACTAATGCGGAGATCTGTCTTTATATATATATATATATATATATATATATATATATATATATATATATATATATATATATATATATATATATATATATATATATCGATTTTGATAAGATTTGGTAGGTACCTTTCTTTATTAAGTGGCTTAGATAAGTTGGATAGTTGGGAAAATCTGACCAGTTTTTCCGATAAAATTTTGGGTTTTCTTTCGGAAAATTTTTGTATCTCCGAAAATAACTAAGCTAACGCAACCAAATTGGGTACTCAAGTTTACACTATCCAACTTACCCTCAGATTTTTAGGCCGAAAAAAGCTTTTATAAGCATTTAAAGAAAAACATTCTGGGTACCACTGATGACCAGAGAAAGGCACAAAACCTATAAATTCTGTGTTGATAACAAAGTCTACTCTATATTACAGACAAAGATTAAGTTTCCTGGTGAACATTTTATGCTTTTTCTTCTTAGACGTCAAAGTTGCGATTTGAAACGTTAAAATTTGAGATTTTTATACGAGTACCTTAAACTATTACGAGTTATGTAGAAGAAACTCCATGATAAAAGTGTTTTAAAAAGCGTTAAGTTACAGCTTTAACCATATCTCTCCTTCATTTTACTAAATATTTGCGGAGAATCCATTTCAAAAAGACCCTTTCTATGACTCTTTGGCAGTAGATTCAGTCAGAGTTTCTGGTTTAATCGTCCATCATTTTTGACGAAAACTAGTCCCCCTAGAATAATAATCCGGGGTCAATTTCGGTTTTTACACGTTTATATATATAGGGTGGCGCATTTCTACGGTAAAGCTCAATATATCCGTTATTATTCAAGATACGGCAAATTTTGTTGAGAATCACACGGTGGCCTATAAGTCGTTGGTGATACAATCGTAGTCAATTTTCTTTAAAATAAATTAACTAATGAGGAGATTTCGACTTTTGAATTTTAAACAAATTTCTTCAAATGAGCGCGAACTAGGCCCCTCTAAAACACTTATAATATATATATATATATATATATATATATATATATATATATATATATATATATATATATATATATATATATATATATATATATATATATATATATATATATATATATATATATTATCAAAAGATAATAGGCAGACTTTATTTTAAAGATTAAATTTGTTAAGTGCGTTCCTTTTGCAAGTGGCTTGGATAAGTCCGTTATTTAAGAAAATCGCACCAGTTTTTCCTGGAAAATTTTGGGTTTTCTTTCGAAAAAAATTTGCGTCTCCGCAAATAACAAAGTTATGACGACCAAATTTGGTACGTAGGTTTATGTTGTAAGAAGTATACTATACACCAAAATTTAAATCTCTATGTTCAAAGAAAAAAATTCTGGACGCAGCAAGTGCGTTGTGGTAGTGAATTTTCATAAAAATGTTTTTAATAACAAATATGTGTGTTTTTTTAAGAAAGCAGGCATCAAATTTGGTTACCAGTATAATCTATATATTATAAACAATGTGCCATGTTTCATCAAAATAACTTTATTATGTGAAAATGTACAAAATTTTCCAAAAGTAAACTTAAAGTGTTCCCGAAAAAACACGTTTCTTGGTCAACCTTATAGGTTAATAGCAAATTGAGCTGTTCAAATATGAAACATTTGATCAAAATTCGCTACCATAACGCACTTGCTGCGTCTAGAATTTCTTTTCTTACAAACATGCATTATATATCGATGGAAAATGCAAAAATGCAATAACATAAGGCGTGTTTGATTAAAAAAAAAAGGAAATTTGTATCACCAATGACTTATGAGCCACCCTGTGATTGTAGAAATATTATTTTAAGATGTAGCTCAAGACACCCTATAATTAATATATACAATTTTTTTTCATATCTTATATAATAACGGATATATTGAGCTTTATTGATTTTTTACGAAAATTCGACAAAAATTATATATCATTAAACGATAAACTCTATAGCTAAGGCTACTGCCAAGCATCAGAGAAAGGGTCTATTTGAAATGAATTTTCTGCAAATATTTTAGTAAAATGAAGGACAATGACGATTGAAATTAAGACTTTAGGGTTTGTAAAACATTCTTCTTGAGACATTTTATTTCTATAGCCCGTATTAGATTCAAGTTATTTGCCTAAATGTTGCCAATTTTGACATTTTAAATCGCCACTTTGACGTTTTGAGGAAAACCCCAATTTATTTTTCTTAAAATGCCTATAACTTTTTTGTCTTTTGACTTACATAGCTAAATTTTGGTAGGTAGCGTACTTATAAGGATATAAATACCAAATTTGGTTGCCCTTACTTTGTTAATTCTGGAGATATAAATTTTTTTCGAAAGAAAACTCAAAATTTTCCGGGAAAACCTAGGCAGATTTTCCTGCTTAACGAACTCATCCAAGCCATTTGCAAAAGGAATTTTTTCACCAAATTTAATCAAAATCGGCCCATTCTTTTTTGAGTTATCGGTGTGATACATATATATATATATATATATATATATATATATATATATATATATATATATATATATATATATATATATAATATATATATATATATATATATATATATATATATATATATATATATATATATATATATATATATATATATATATATATATATATATATATATATATATATATATATATAAATATATATACAGTGTGGAACAGCCAAATGGAATAAATTCGATAACGGATAAATGAGGGCGTGTTGGGAAAAACGCTTGGACACGTCGATTTGTATTTTTAACTGCGCATCTTTTTCAAGAAAAAAAAATTATATAGGGTGCGTCATGTGACAGTGGCCAATACCAACTTTCTTATTTTAAATACAAGCCCCTGTATATTATTAATTTTTTGGATTCTTCAGAAAATTCTAGACATAATTCATGTACAATGTTCTATACCTATCTTCAACTGTTTCGGAAATATTAAGTATTTTCAGATTTATTACAAAAATTAACATTAAAAATAGAAAATTATTTTATTTCACAAATTCGCTACATTGCATTCAATACTTATTTCCCATTCAGCTCTTGATAATGAGAAAGTAAACAAAAACCATTCCTGCGTTTCTTTTTACTGATATGAAATGAAACAAAAACAAAAACAGTTTTCTTTCTGTTCGTATAAAACTCGTAGCCTTAGCAACTTGTTGTCTGCCTGCATGACAGTAGTGATTAGTGTCAGTGCTATTGTCGTTTGAATTTCGTTAACTGTACGTAATAATATCAGAAAAATGGTTCATTTAACAGAAATGCACAAAATAACCATTCTACAAATGATTGGTTATGGAGATAACACACGGACACAGATGGAAGTGTCTCGCTTATTTCACGAAAAATTTCCAAATTTGCCGCCTGTATCCCAAGGAACAATTAGCAAAATAGAAAAGCAGTTTCGCGAGCTTGGTCTTGTGAGACAGATAAAAAAAGTAGCTGCCAATGCAGTAAGTGATGATACGAAATTGGATATTACGCTTGAGTTTCAAGAAAACCCACATACTTCTGGTCGACAAGCAGCCCAACTATTCAACGTTAGCCACACAGCAATTTTTCGAACATTAAAGGAAAGTAAAATGCATCCCTATAAAATGATACCAACTCAGGAGCTCATGGAGGACGATTTCGATAGGAGAACGTATTTTTGTGAACAAATGATGGCAATGTTAGATAACAATGTGATCCAATTAGAAGATGTTTTGTTTTCTGATGAGAGCACATTTACACTTCACGGTCATGTTAATCGTCAAAATTGCCGCTATTGGTCTAATGAGAATCCTCATTGGATGAGAGAGGAACATACGCAATATCCTGAAAAAGTTAATGTTTGGGCAGGAATTGTTGGAAATCATATCGTAGGTCCCTTTTTCATTGATGGCAACTTGAATGGGGATAAATATTTAGAACTGCTCCAAAATAATGTCGTGCCAACTTTGACAAACTTATATCCAGATCCAGCAAACCCACAAGTTCCTGCCAATAAAATATGGTTTCAGCAAGATGGAGCACCGCCCCATTACCAAATCAATGTCCGGCAGTACCTGAACCAAATTTTTCCAAATCGGTGGATAGGGAGGCGCGGATCGATAGAATGGCCAGCACGATCTCCTGATCTGTCGCTATTAGACTACTTTTTGTGGGGATATGTCAAAAGTATTGTATACAAAACTAAGCCCCTCAACTTAGATGACTTAAAAAGACGAATCACGCTTGCGATTAGATCAGTCACGCCTGAGATGTTGAGTAATGTTAGAAGACATTTCTATACCAGATTAGCATGTTGCCAAGATGTTCGTGGCGAGCATTTTGAACATTTACTACATTGACATTAATTTTTTTTTGTTTTTTTAAATTATTAAGAAATAATCAGTATTTCTTATTAGAATTTGTGAAATAAAATAATTTTCTATTTTTAATGTTAATTTTTGTAATAAATCTGAAAATACTTAATATTTCCGAAACAGTTGAAGATAGGTATAGGGCATTGTACATGAATTATGTCTAGAATTTTCTGAAGAATCCAAAAAATTAATAATATACAGGGGCTTGTATTTAAAATAAGAAAGTTGGTATTGGCCACTGTCACATGACGCACCCTAAATAATTTTTTTTTCTTGAAAAAGATGCGCAGTTAAAAATACAAATCGACGTGTCCAAGCGTTTTTCCCAACACGTCCTCATTTATCCGTTATCGAATTTATTCCATTTGGCTGTTCCACACTGTATATATATATATATATATATATATATATATATATATATATATATATATATATATATATATATATATATATATATATATAAACATATAAAAATTGAAACTGACCCCGGATATGTTTTCTGGGGGGCCTAATTAGCGCTCATCTGAAGAAATTTTTTCAAAATTCAAAAGTCGGGATCTCCTCATTAGTGAATTTTTTTTAAGAAAATTCACTAAAACAATTTCAATTTGATGCATTTCTTCAGCAAATTCGAGGTCCCAACTTTTGAATTTTGAGAAAATTGAGAAAACGTTTGCAAATGAGCGCGATCTAGGACCCCTAGAATGCATATCTGGGGTCACTTTGGATTTATATATATATATATATATATATATATATATATATATATATATATATATATATATATATATATATATATATATGTATGTATGTATGTATCACGCCGATAATTCAAAAAATAATGAGCCGATTTTGATCAAATTTGACACGTACCTTCTCTTATGTAAGTCGCTTGGATAAGTTTGTTAGCCAGGAAAATCGGACCAGGTTTTCCGAAAAAAAAAATTGATTTTTCTTTCTAAAAAAATTTATCTCAAAAAAATAAAAAATCTATGGTAACCATAAAGGGTAAACTGTACACAAACATTTAGATTTCTTGTGTTACAAGAAAAAAGTTATAAAAAAATATTTGGTGCCAGATCATTTCTATGAAAATTCACTACCACAACGTACTTGCTGCGTCCAGGCTTTTTATTTGTCAAAAAGCTTTCAATGAGTAATTCTATCTAGGCTGGTGTGGTTTGAGGCGGCGGCGCAAGATTCATACTCTTTTCATTATTACTATATTTAATAAAATATATATATATATATATATATATATATATATATATATATATATATATATATATATATATATATATATACTTTCGAAGGCGTTTAGCTCTCCTGGTTGTCTAGCATTTTCTATTAATTTTAGATTCTCATTAATGTGATGACTATTATCTTAAATATGTCGCGCAACCGAAGATCTATCTAATAGTACCGTATCTTAATTGTGCTAAATATTCTGTGAATCTAATTCCAAGAAATATTTTTGTTTGTCCGACGTATTGAAAATCACAATCTTCACAACTTATTTCATTCCCGACATTTTGGCTGTACTATCATTATCTTTTGGGTTGCCTAGAAAGTAAAAGTATTTTAACTAGTACATCAAGAAAGGGTGATTTATTGTTAATTTCTAATTCGTGGGTGAATTATATAGAATCAAATTTATTGTTTAATTTGGCAATAAAATTAGACCATTTGGGGGGGGGGGGGTGTCAATGTTAATTTTGTGTTCGGAAAATTTGTTTTACTTTTTCAAACAAAAAGTTTGTTTGATGAGATACGGTCCATTGTTTCTACTATAAAGCTTATACTGTCTACTAAATTTGTTATCTTTCTTAAAAAATATATAGTAATAGAAACAATTCTATGGAAAATCGCTATCATAATGCACTTGCTGCGTTCAGACTTTTTCATTCTAGGTATTGACAATTGTGCACTTATAGTTCGTGAGAGGTACCGCAAAACAAAGGACTTGCATTTTATAGTTCATTTTTAAACTGCAAAGTTAGATATATATGAGTATATATTATATAGAAATTTGGAGAGTTTATATGACGTTATATATTGGTTGATTCCAGTGGATCATATTTTACGCTAGGGCATGAAATCACTGACTTTTTTCACTTTCTTTTTTAATTAAAGCTTTAACTAATAAAATGAACAGAAAAGAAAGCATAAAGTATGGGAAATAATATTTTTATTCAGTTGTCTTTCTTCTATTGGGAGAGTGTTGCTCTTACTTGGGAGCCATTATCAACCACGTTTCTAGTGGGAGCCAGTATACATTGGGGCAGTAGAACCGTTCCTATTGGGGGACAAAGATTCACCGCTTTCCTAGTGGGGGCCAGTTCTCATTTAGGTAGTCAACCCGTTTCTCCCGGGGAGCCGCACCACATTCATAACGTGGATCAGCTTCTCATTGGGGCCACAGCTCTACCATAATGGTTACATCATTTTACTCACATTTAAAAAACTGTATTTTTTATGAAAACATATTCGTAGTAATGTGTACTCACCACAAATTTATAATATGTGATACGCAGTCTTCGTTCCATGTCTGTAAAATTAAAAATTATGATTTACAAAAGTTTTGTTTCTACAATAATAATTTGTTAATCTAAAAACTAATACACGTTATGTATATAATTATTAAAATTTGACAATAGGTTTGCATGTACCTTATCATATTTATTGGTATTAAATACATTTAAAATGTCAATCATGACTTATATTATTTGCTACCAAAGCTTTAAAACAAGAAAATGTTATATCCAAAAGTTTTGCGTGTATACCGTAGCAAAAAAAATATTAAATTTTTATGCCCAGCTTTAAAAATGAAACTGTCTTCACACGTTTCAAGAATGTTCACAAGATACATCAATCGTAGAAAAACAGCTCTGTTAATCAATAAGTATCAACCAGTATGTGTTTGTTCTGCTGGTTATTGGCAATTCTATATTTGGAGAATTGTGTTGTTGTATATTAGTCGCCGTTAATTTGATTACTAAAACAATGCCTTCACCGCCAAGAGAACTAAAAATCATCATGGCATCGTCTCTAAATCGCTCGTTTGCCAATGGTCTTCATAACAACAAAAGGTTATTCTCAGGATCTTATATTACATAGATGCCTAATAGAATTTAATTGTTTTAAATTTCAAACCAGTAAACGTAAATTTAATAAGCAATAAGAAATATTTGTCACCGTTTTTATTTGTGACGAGTTTTCTTTAGAACAATGAGGTTTTCCTTTACTTTTCTAAAGTAATAAACACTTGATTTTGTGATTTTTGATACGCTCCCATGTCAATAATTTCACAGGTGAAACAAAAACTAAAGACAAAATCAATTTTAACAACACTCGTGGTGATAGTCTGTTGATTATTTGTTGTTACTACTTTTATCGCAGTGTGGATTTGCAATTTGTTCAATAGGACAATAATGTTAAATCGTAAATTAATTTCAATTATTACCTACCGTTTAAATTAATTAATAGTCTTAGTGGTGTAAATATAAAAGTGTTAAAAAATTATCAATTCTCATTCGAGTTTAACAAAAAATGGCACGTTTAACCGAAAAGAAAAGAATATAGAAATTAATGATGATTGGATATAGCGAGAGGCTTAGAACAACATCTTGATAGGCCGTCAATTACAAGATGTAGACTAAGTAAATTGGTTCCCAGATTCACAGAAACGGGATCAGTAAAAGATACGCCTTGACAAGGTCGACCTTGAGTAAGTGAAGAAGTCAGATTGGATATATTGCTTGAATCTGAAGGAAATCCTTACCATTCTACAAGGCAAGTGGCCCTAAGTAACAATGTGGACCAATCTTTAGTGGTAAAATTATTCAAAGAAGAGAACTATCATTCTTACAAAGGCCAATTAATACACAAGTTAAACGATGATGCTTCAGACCGCCGTTTATAGTTTTATGTGCAACTAATGTTATGCTGTGATGAATATCTCCATTCTCTTAATAACATACTATTTTCTGATCAAGACACTTTGTGCCTGAATGGGACAGAAAATCGTCACAACTCAATATATTGGTCACGGGAAAATCCTCATTGACTCGAGACTGCGACACTCAACGTCAACCAGCACAGTCAGTGCCAGCACTGACAGTAATTTTTCCAAATAATCACGAGGTAGATGTGCCCCATCAAGGCACCCCTCCCTACTTTAGTGTAGACGTCCGTCAATATTTAGATACCACATTTCCAGAGAGATGGATAGGGCGTCCAGGAGCAATTGGACACAGCGTTCCCCAGACTTGACTCCGTTGAAGTTATGTAAAATCAAAAGTTCATTTCAACAGACCAAATAATTTAGTAGAGCTACAGCAAACAATTTAGACTGAAGTGGAGCAAATTAGTCCTGACATGTTTGAGCGCCGTGTACAAAGTGTTTACACCATATCGGCCAATGCCAAATGGTAGGTGGAAAACGATTTCAACATTTGCGCTAAATTATGATTGTTTTTCTTGGTTTAATAATTGTTCCCATTAAATTTACGTTACCATTTTAGTAGTCAGCAGGTCTATGGACAAACAGCAAACAAATATGGTCATTTAAAAAACTTATGATGACGTCAACATTTAGAAATAGGTGACGTCATAAATGTAATTTTTACGTCATAAGTTGGCAATTAAAAAGATAAAATTGACCTGTCCGAGCGTTTTTCTTTAAAAAAAAACTAAATAACGCATTTATGAATTACGTTCCAAACTTTATCGTTACACTGTATATATTTGTTCAATCACTGCAAAATCGCCAAAAGCCTGGACGCAGCAAGTGCGTTATGGTAGTGAATTTTCATAGAAATGATCTGGCACAAAATATTTTATTATAACTTTTTTGTCTTGTAACATAGAAATCTAAATTTTGGTATATAGTTTACTTTTTATGTTGTAAATCTAACTACGAAATTTGGTTATCATAGCTTTTTTATTTTTTGAGAAAAAATGTTTTTATAATGAAAACTCCTGAAAAACGTCATCAGATTTTCCTGACTGAACTTATCCAAGCCATTTACAATAGGAATGTGCATGCCCAATTTTATCAAAATCGGCCTATTATGTTTTTAGTTATCGGTGTGATATATATATATATATATATATATATATATATATATATATATATATATATATATATATATATATATATGATATATATATATATATATATATATATATATATATATATATATATATATATATATATATATATATATATATAAAAATATATAAAAATTGAAACTGACCCCGGATATGGGTTCTAGGGGTCCTAGTTCGCGCTCATTTGCGAATTTTTTTTCAAAATTCAAAATTCGTGATCTCCCCATTAGTGATTTTTTTCTACGAGAATTCACTAAAAGGGAATAATATGCAGTGTTTTCGTTGCGACACTCAATGAAAATGTGCAAATGGTCTAACTAAACCACAGCCAAGTAAACCACCAATGTGCTCGTATGAATTAATGAATAGGCATATTACCGACTAAGTTGAAGCTTAATTTTATGTTTAATTATTAATTTTCAATATAAGCTTTTAAGTTAAAAGCAATATATTGCAGTCGGCATTTAGATTTTCTTTACCAATTGTGAAACCATTACATTTTACTATAATTGAGTGAAATAGAGTCTCCTTTATAGCAATATATAAATTGATACGAAAGCAATGGAAGGCCCAAGTAAAGAGACATTGTAACAAATGTCGTGTGGCTCTATTTTATCAAGATATATCTTTTAAGGGTCACTAAGATATATTAGTAGACCGGGCCCTGGTTTCCGCTATACGAACTAATAAACTCAGGTGCTGGCTACACCTACCTCAAATATATCTTTGTATACAACAAGAAACAAAATATACCGACTATACTTAAAGCCTTTCGTCAGTTTTTATTTAAGTTTTAGCAAAACATGCAAAATTTTGTGCAAATGAAAAAATGTAGTTAAGTAGATGCGAGGCACCCAAATCAACACAACACATTTAAAAAACCTGACGATCGTTTCACTAGCAAAGTTAACGTCATCAGAGAATAAATAATTATAAATATCTTACATCTACAACTCTGCTTATATTCTTGTGTAGGTAGTCCGTCCATTACGATTGAGGGTGGTCCAGCAATATAAAAATTCACATATTTTGTTTGGCGTTAATACCTCAAGTATTTTATTACCGGACGTGCTTCTGCCGGACTTTCTTGTAAAGTGGTCGATTAACGGACTTACCATAGGCGACGGTGCAAAGTTCATCCACTTTTAATTATTACTATATTCAGCAACAATATATATATATATATATATATATATATATATATATATATATATATATATACATACATATATATATATATATATATATATATATATATATATATATATATATATATATATATATATATATATCGAAAGCGTTTAGCTGTCCCAGTTGTCTAACATTTTTAAATAATTTTAGATTCTTCTTACCTATCTGGTGATTATTATCCCAAATATGCGGAGCAGCGGAAGATTTATCTATCGTATCGTATCTTAATTGTGCTAAATATTCATTAAATCTAATTGAAATATTTTTCCGGCGTATTTAAGATCACAATCTTTACAACCTATTTCATAAATTCCCCACATTTTGGCCGTACTGTCCTTGTCTTTTGGGTTACCTAGCCAGTTTTATATATAAATATTAGTTGCAAATTGGCCCCCCTCGTTATTCGTGATTCAAATGGTAAGCAAACCAAGTTTTTTTCGACTTTCTCTCTTCTAAAAGTCGTTTATTCCGCTAACATTTTCTTTGCTTTCTGTTTGTTACTTAATTTCTCCACGAGTCAAGCAGTGTTTCCGTTATATTCGGCCACGGTCTTGATATATCCGAATTCTTTGGTATATCTATTTGTCTTTAAAGGGAAATTAATTAACCTGTTAACTAAAAAATTCAGACTGGCCATTTTTGTGCGTACGTATTGTATGTCATTACTAATGTAACTTAGAGTGGAACGATTTGAGAATAATCCCAGGGCACTCCCAAGTAAGGTATCACCTTATAAAGATGAGTAAGGTGAACAATGCCAACTGCAGACACTGCATTGCATCAGCAGAAACAACATAACGTTTTCTATGCAACTGCATGGCTCAGTTGTGCAATAAGCTGAAATACTTTGGAAAGGTGACCTCAGCATCCCAGAAAATAGGTAAAGTAGCTCCTATAAAGATAGGAGACCACATAAACTATTAGAAAAAAGAATCATGCACAAAGATCCATCGGGGTTATAGCACTGAAAGGCCAAAGGCCTATACGACTCATTATAAAATCTACCGGACGTACACAAATTAGTAATTCTATTGGCCAGAAATGGACGTCATTGGTACGTCCTCAATCGACATTATTTTGGAATGTCCAAAAATACGAATATCCGCTGAACGTCCATAGTCGGTTTCAGTTAGAATTATCCACAAATCAGTGCATGGTAGTACACGGTGTGTTACAACGACATTAATCTATGGAAATGACTCATTTCTTGCCAATCTACTGGCTTACGGTTTTCATCCTCTTTTCTAAAAAGCATATTTATTATTTTCTGAACTGCTTTTCCAATCCAATATTTGCTGATCAGTTATGTAATGAACAATATACGGTTTATCATCCTTTCACATAGCACATCTAGCAATAGTGTTCCAATTTTGTGGCCAATATGCCTTAACAACTGTTTTGATTCGATGGAAATTGCTGAGTGCACAGAGTCGCACTCCATTTCGCTATCTTCTACAACTCTACACTTTTCAAATAAATGTGGCATTTTTTTGAACAGCCGTTAAGCACATTCCAGCTACATACTTGTTTACATTTTGCCCTCCACATCTGTCACTAAAACACGGAGTTTAATTTACCAAATAGGGCAATTATTTAAAATAGGTGTAACATGTTGAAATTTCACTTCTGCCACGTTTCCCTTCAACTTCTGTCCTCATAAAACAATCTTCCTATTTGAAAACCACATTATAAATAGTAAAATTAAAGGTTTATAAACGCTGTTTGTAAAATACGGTGTTATTTGAAGGATCATTTGATCCCAGAAAATAGGTAAAACAGCTCCTATAAAGATAGTATACCACATAAACTGTTAGAAAAAAGAATCATGCACAAAGATCCATAGGGGTTATAGCACTGAAAGGCGAAAGGCCTATACGACTTATTATAAAATCTACCGTACGTACACAAATTAGTAATTATATTGACCAGAAATGGACATCATTGGTACGTCCTCAATCGGCATTATTTTGGAACGTCCAAAAATACGAATATCCGCTGAACGTCCATAGCCGGTTTCAGTTAGAATTATCCACAAACGAACATACAATGGACGTGTTTTTGTTGTTCACGGACATCCTGTACATGTTTTGTACCTATTCTGCAGGTCCCGTGGATGTTTTGCGCTATCTGGGATCGTGACTTCTCTGTTAGTGAATTTTCACTGAAGAGCTGCTGGAGGCAAAGAATCATGGTTGTAAAGACAAGACGATATCACCCTTAGACTTGATGGTGATTGTTGGTAACTGTAATTAAACATGTTTGAATATCTAAAATAAAGTAAGACCACACAAACGCTGTATTCGGTATAAACTGGAAAATGTTGACAAAATACCTCTTGTAAAAGTTCTCAAGCAAACTTTACCCTTTAGGCAGTCGCCGAAAATTAAACATTATCGTGTCGTGAAGATGTTGTAATAAACTCTGTCACGTTTATACTAAAATACTTCTAGATAACGAATAACTCCTGCCGACAGTTAGTAAATCGTTCAATAAGTTAAATTAAGTGAAACTGGAGCTTTATCTGATGAAATTATCTGTGTTTATCTTCGCCCACAGAACACGGAAACTAAGTGAGAAAATGTTTGCGGCTGTTTTGTATTTCACCACGAAAACCTGAGAAAGAAACACCCAGCAAGTATAATTAAATTCCAGATGGAAATGACCTGTCTACATTTTATATCTGGTGGCATTTTGCCTGCTTAAATGAAAACGTTACCTTACGAAACTGGGTCTTAATTTTGAAGTGGCGCTTTCAAATAAACAGACGGTAGTTTTGTGACGAACGTATGTGTGTGTTTATATGACCCGGATATCCCGAAAATCTTTATGCATCACGCAATTGTAGCATTTGCCATTGCCATAAAACATTTCATTTGTTCTCACGTAAATACCCTTATAATATCAGGTGTTTTATTTCGTACTGAAACGAATAAAAATTAAAGGGCATAGCCATATAAAATGCAAAGTTCATTTGACTATATATGTTTTGTAAATCTCTATCAACTCTAAAATTTTTTCACATGTATTTGAATCGCGATTCACGGTTATTTTATTTTTGAACCTGTGCTTTGCATGTAGTATGATATTTATTACACTTACTACGAGCATACTATTCATTTGTAAAACATGCAAATAACATGATCACGCCTTCTGTGTGTGTTTTTGATAAAGATATTTCAGTGCATGGTAGTACACGGTGTGTTACAACGACATCAATCTATGGAAATGACTCATTTCTTGCCAATCTACTGGCTTACGGTTTTCATCCTCTTTTCTAAAAAGCATATTTATTATTTTCTGAATTGCTTTTCCAATCCAATATTTGCTGATCAGTTATGTAATGAACAATATACGGTTTATCATCCTTTCACATAGCACATCTAGCAATAGTGTTCCAATTTTGTGGCCAATATGCCTTAACAACTGTTTTGATTCGATGGAAATTGCTGAGTGCATAGAGTCGCACTCCATTTCGCTATATTCTACAACTCTACACATTTCAAATAAATGTGGCATTTTTTTTAACAGCCGTTAAGCACATTCCAGCTACATACTTGTTTACATTTTGCCCTCCACATCTGTCACTAAAACACGGAGTTTGATTTACCAAATAGGGCAATTGTTTAAAATAGGTGTAACATGTTGAAATTTCACGGCTGCCACGTTTCCCTTCAACTTCTGTCCTCATAAAACAATCTTCCTGTTTGAAAACTACATTATAAATAGTAAAATTAAAGGTTTATAAACGCTGTTTGTAAAATACGGTGTTATTTGAAGGATCATTTTGTACAAAAAAAACACTTTTGGTAGACCGAAATAGCAACCTACTCTTCGAAATTTGAATTTTCTGCCAATTCCCTGCTCAACCTCTTGTTATGACGAGCTTTATTCTATGCGGCAAGATGAGTTTGATATTTATTCTCCACCGAGTTCTTGTCGTTTGTAGAAGTCTTATAAACTATATAAATAAGACATTGAATTAGATAAACAATCTAAGAAATAAAAGCCTGGACGCAGCTGATGGTAGTGAATTTTCATAGAAATGAAATATTTTATTATAACTTTTTTCTTGTAACATAGATATCTAAATTTTTGTGTATAGTTTACTTTTTATATCGTTAACCTACCTGCCAAATTTGATTATCATAGCTTTTATATTTTTTGAGATAATTTTTTTTTTCGAATGAAAACTCAAAATTTCCCCGGAAACCCTCGTTTGATTTTTCTGACTAACGAACTTGTCCAAGCCATTTACAAAAGGAAGGTATATGCTAAATTTTATGAAAATCAGCACATTATTTTTTAAGTTTTCGGTGTGACACACACATATATATATATATATATATATATATATATATATATATATATATATATATATATATATATATATAAACTGAAACTGACCCCGGATATGGGTTCTAGGGGTCCTAGTTCGCGCTCATTTGCAAAACTTTTTTCAAAATTTAAAAGTCTCCTCACTAGTGAATTTTTTCTACGAAAATTCACTAAAAGGCGCTTGACACTGTCAATCATAGCAGGTTATTGGAGGTGTTGAATGAAACAGGATTTAGGGGAAAGTAATTGGAGTTGCTGAAAAGTCACTTGTCTGGTGGATATCAGTCAGTCATGGTTTGGTGAAGTACTGGGTGATTCGGCGAAAACAGATTATGGTGTTTCTCAGGGAACCATTCAGGGGCCACTGTTGTTTAATATGTCATAGACGATCTTTTTGGTGCTGTGACGATGGGAGAGATTGTTAGATACGCGTGTGACTCCGAAATATTTTGTAGTGCCAAATCCTAAGTTTATTAAAATAAATATTTATTAGAAAAGTCCATTTGAAGAGCCGAAGTATCAATATTTTAAAGAATTTATTTAGATATTCATTTTTTCGTGTTTTTGAAAATGTCTCAAAAGCTTTTGCTATGGTACTTGTCAATGAGATAGGTGTATAGTTTCTACATAAAACTTGTCATCATTTTTAAATATAGGTATAATAATTCTCTTTCTAAATGCACTCGGAAATATGCCACAGTCCATAAACTTATTAAACATATACACCGACTTAACAAAAATCCGAACACCTAGTAAGGGTTGATCAATTTTAATGAAATCTATACATAGTATGTGTTTAATCAAACTTAAAACTAAATTATTAAAAATTAACAAAGTTATTTAATAATGAGTTGGTTCACCGCGGTTTCTCATGCATTCGATAACTCTTCGAGGCATGTTTCCAATTAAATGATTTGTGGTCTTTTGAGCAATGTCATTTCAGGCTTTTTGAATCCAGTGACGAAGGTCAACTAGGTTATTGGGTGGTTGGAGTAAATTACCCAATCACTTGCCAATCATATCCCATACATGTTGGATTGGTGACAAATCTGTGGAGCGAGAAGGTCAGGGAAGCAGGCTCACGTTATTTTCTTGTAAGAAACACGTAGTGACTCTGGCTGCATGAAGACGTGCGTTGTCTTGTTGGGAAATTGGGACAATTAAGCCTCGTAGGTATGGGAGTACAGTACAGGTTTCAATACGTTTTGTATGTAATTCAAATTTCTGTCAGTAAAACCTAGAAGTGATCTGCTACCCCTCGTGTAGCTGCTGTATGCCGTTTCACAGCAAATTTTAAATGTCTGCGTTCTCCACGTAATCATCCTACTCTTCTGCAGCCATCGCGGAGCCAAAACAGAATCGCCGAAGAGATAACCAAACAGTATTCCATTCACCATCCCAATTTGATCTGTCTTCACACCACTGAAGCCGAGTAGCACGAACTCGATGTGTCAGTAGAAGACGTAAAAATGGTCTATACGAACAAAGCCCAAAATCGCGTATTCTGCGAAATACCGTTGCCATAGAGATTCTTTATTGAAACTCCCAACCAAGCATTTCCAATCGACCGTGTTTTGAAAATACTGTCTTGTAAGGTCGCAATCCTCAAATGACGATGATCCCGTGCTGAAGTTGCCCGAGCTCGTCCGGATCCATGACGACGGTTATGGAGTCCGTCTTCAGACCACCTAGCAACGCTTTAAAACTATTGACACACTGCGTCCTATGTGGTCGGAAGTTTGTCTGATTAAAAAAATCTCGGGACGCAGCAAGTGCGTTATGATAGTGAATTTTCATAGAAATGATCTGGCACAAAATATTTTATAACTTTTTTTTCTTGTAGCATAGAAATCTAAATTTTGGTGTATAGTTTACTTTTTATATCGTTAACCTACCTACCAAATTTGGTTATCATTGATTTTTTATTTTTTAAGAAAAAAAATTTTTTCAAATGAAAACTCAAAATTTTTTCAGAAAACCTAATCCGATTTTTCTGATTAACGAACTTATCAAAGCCATTTACAAAAGGAAGGTACGTGCCAAATTTTATTAAAATCGGCCCATTATTCTTGGAGAAAAAATTTTTTTTCGAATGAAAACTCAACATTTTCCCGGAAAACCTCGTCCGATTTTCCTGACTAACAAACTTATCAAAGCCATTTACAAAAGGAAGGTACATGCCAAATTTTATTAAAATCGGCTTATTACTTTTTGAGATAAGAATTTTTTTCGAATGAAAACTCAAAATTTTCCCGGAAAACCTCGTCCGATTTTCCTGACTAACGAACTTATCCAAGCCATTTACAAAAGAAAGGTACATGCCAAATTTTATCAAAATCGGCCTATTATTTTTTGAGTTATCGGTGTGATACATATATATATATATATATATATATATATATATATATATATATATATATATATAATATATAAATATATAAATATATATATATATATATATATATATATATATATATATATATATATATATATATATATATATATATATATATATATATATATATATATATATATATATATAAACATATAAAAATTGAAACTAACCCAGGATATGGGTTCTAGGGGTCCTAGTTCGCGCTCATTTGCAAAAATTTTTTCAAAATTCAAAAGTCGGGATCTCCCCATTAGTGAATTTTTTCTACGAAAATTCACTAAAACGGGCTTCACTCATACAAACAATGCGTCCCCTTTCAATTTTATTTAAATTATTGTAATTGTTGCGTAAAGGGCGCCTAGACAAAATGACTTATTGATTAATAAATTGAGCACAAATTGCTTCAAACTGAAGGAAATGAAAATCTAAGGAGATAATCTTTTGCTTAAACAAAATTTAAAAAGTGTACACCTGTTCATTGTATTATCTTTTAACATGTTTTAGGGGTAATACCATCATATCCAAGACTCTTACCATTTCTTATTCTCAATACTATTTTTTTGACTTCTCTTTCATCTGTGTGTATCAAAACCAAGAATAGCCCTGCACGCGATAAGAGCACAGGATTACCACACTCCAAAGTAACTTGAAGAAACTTCCCACTTAATTACCTCGTCAAACCAACGTTTGTTAACACAATACAGCGTATTTAAGTGTTTTACATACAAGTAGCGCTCATAAAGCTTTAATGTACAGGGAAAACAAGCAATTTGTTAATTCTAGTTTATTATTTTAAATATTCGTGGAATATAAAATCCAAACAGTCAGAGTAGTAATGTAGTTCTGAGTTGAACAAACACAACGGGCACGTACTTTCCGCTAATATATCAGATGAGCGGTTATAATTACTTTACACGCAACTCTACCGAATCTACGATATGTTTATTTCATTCTACACGTAAAATTTAGCACGACCCATTGTACTATTGTGATAATTTCTGGGAAAATTCTCACAAGAAGAACAACTACCAGTAGTATACACAGTGGTTCACTTAAAGGGTCAAACATTGATTAGAAAACAACACCAAACTGTGCATCAAAACCTGGGGACAACAAGGAGACAGAATCGGTTACGGAAATGTCCTCTGATAATACAATCCTATATCGCCCCATTACTACAACTAGATATCTCCAATTTTAGGTATAAGTTCTACTAAGAATCTACAAGAGAAATACACTAGCATAATATAGATATAATCCAAAACCGGAGAATTTTTATTGCTGGAAGTATACAATTTGAGATCTCTAGTTGTTGCATCTGGTTAATTTGTATTAGCGACAGTATCCCTTGTGCTCTGAGTGATATATATACTTGCGCAGTTTTTGTTTGCTGTTCCCTCTTATTATTTCTTATATTGTTTATCTAATTCAATGTCTTATTTATATGGTTTATAAGACTCCTACAAACGGCGAGAACTGTGTGGAGAATAAATATCAAACTCATCTTGCCGCATAGAATAAAGCTCGTCATAACAAGAGATTGAGCAGGGAATTGGCAGAACATTCTAATTTAGAAAAAGTAGGTTGCAATTTCGATCTACAAAAAGTGCTTTTTGTACCAAATGGTCCTTCAAGTAATACTGTATTTTACAAACAGAGTTTATAAACTTTTATTTTCACTATTTATAATGTGGTTTTCAAATAGGAAGATTGTTTTATGAGGACAGAAGTTGAAGGGAAACGTGGCAGAAGTGAAATTTCAACATGTTACACCTATTTTAAATAATTGCCCTATTTGGTAAATCAAACTCCGTGTTTTAGTGACAGATGTGGAGGGCAAAATGTAAACAAGTATGTAGCTGGAATGTGCTTAACGGCTGTTCAAAAAAATGCCACATTTATTTGAAAAGTGTAGAGTTGATGGGTTTGATTGTAGAGCATAGCAAAATGGAGTGCGACTCTATGCACTCAGAAATTTTCACAGAATCAAAAGAATTATTAAGGCATAGTGGCCACAAAATTGGAACACTATTGCTAGATGTGCTAGACGAAAGGGTGATAAACCGTATATTGTTCATTACATAACTGATGAGCAAATATTGGATTGGAAAAGCAATTCGGTAAAGAAGAAATGTGCTTTTTAGAAGAGAGGATGAGAACTGTAAGCTAGTAGATTGGCAAGAAATGCGTTAAATGAATCAGTATCGAAGCTTTTTTATTATCCGATTTGAGGTAAATTTTCAAGGCGAAATTAAAACACTTAAAATCTATAATTATATACTTAAAGGTGATAAGGTTATCCAGGCGTTTTAAAGAAAAATATTATATTAGTCCGAATGTATGAAACTTGGGCAATATTGTTTCTACCAAATATTAAAGTTAGTGAAATAAAACAAAACGTTAATGTGGATCGTGCCGGAGTATAACACGAACCGGCCGTCAAGTTTAGTTATGAGTCATAGACGGTTACCATTCGGATAATAAAGGCACTTATTGGCACGGTATTATTCGCTTCCTCAAACACTGATCTTTCCATGCTACATTTTAGTTTTAAACTATAATTGGGGCCGTTCATGAAGCTACAAATATAGTGTATTTTAAAAATGTATTAAACTTTCCACTTCAAAAGCATTACTTGTTATAATCACATCATTCTTAATGTCATGTTCTGTATTTTCGCGTAATGGTATGGTCACAGCGTAAGTATGCCGACGGCTGTGGCAGTGGTATGGTGTTGAGATTGAAAGCGATGTTCGAGTGTTCGGGATTTTAGTGGCGGAGATTTGACGATTGCTAGTTACGGTAGTGCTGTGACGCTGTGGTTATATGTACTATTTGGTTCTGTGGTATGTATCAATCTACACATAGCAGCTACGTCAAGCATTGGACTTTCATCACTTAATTGGTTTCAACTAATGTCTTTCAATTCAAACCGACCTTGGATATGGGTTCTAGAGGCCCTACTACACGCTCGTTTGAAAATATTTTACGAATGTCTCACCATCGATATTCTCTACTAGTGAATTTTCTTAATGATAATTCACTAAAAAATAACTTTTCTGTTTTGGGATATGTTTTACTCGTCAGCCTCTCTTTGTAGTGGATGGCTCACATTGAAGCCGAAGCTTCAGGCAGGAATGCTCAGTTAACAAAATCTTCGCAGAATAAACGATCAATATACAGTGCTCTATCAAAAGTCATCCAAGTTCTAATATTTTTAAACATTTTGTTTGGCAGCATAATTGACTGGAAATCAAGCTGATTATGAAAGAACCGTTAATTGTGAGCACTAAAAATTATTTCTTATCTGTATATGTGGAAAACTGTTCTTAAGAGAACTCAATTACAAACAGCTTGTTTCCAAAGTAGACTTATTCAAGCTCTCATTTGAAAATGCTAGCAACTAAGGTAGCTGATATCGCTATCGTTCCATTATCAATTTATGAACCGTTTAGACGTTCCTTAAAGCCGAGCGATCACTCTAGTTGATGACCCTTGTTCTCTCATGCAAGAGAGCACCAACTGATCTTGAGCTGGATGCGGCATATCGTTATTTGCTGGCAATATCGTAAATATCGAGTGATGAAACGTTTTAATCATGTCCTATCCGCCATAGTTCGATGTTTCAAACAATGCGATGAAAGAACCGTTAATTGTGAGCACTAAAAATTATTTCTTGTCTGTATATGTGGAAAACTGTTCTTAAGAGAACTCAATTACAAACAGCTTGTTTCCAAAGTAGACTTATTCAAGCTCTCATTTGAAAATGCTAGCAACTAAGGTAGCTGATATCGCTATCGTTCCATTATCAATTTATGAACCGTTTAGACGTTCCTTAAAGCCGAGCGATCACTCTAGTTGATGACCCTTGTTCTCTCATGCAAGAGAGCACCAACTGATCTTGAGCTGGATGCGGCATATCGTTATTTGCTGGCAATATCGTAAATATCGAGTGATGAAACGTTTTAATCAAGTCCTATCCGCCATAGTTCAATGTTTCAAACAATGCGATGAATCAATTCCGGAACTAAAAAGTCAGTCTGGCTTATAGATCTTAGTTTTGTCGTGGACATTATAGAAAAATTAAATGAACTAAATTTGGAGCTTCATGGGAGAGACAAAAACTCGCGGAAAATAATTTCTGATATAAAGGCATTTATCAAAAAGCTTTAGTCTTGGGCGCAAAACCTTATCAACCGCGGTAACATGCATTTTCCTATTCTTTCAGAAACCCCAGGACGGTGAGTGTCATGAAGAAATATGTTCTAACTTGAAGGATAACTTCACTAATCGTCTTAAGGATTTCAACGAAATGGCTTTAGTGTCGCAATTTGTTGTTTCATCCTTCATGGAAATTGATAGCGTTAAGTTTGAAACTCGTATAATGCAGAACTTTGGCATCTTTCACATCTTTGCAGCAAAAATGTAAGTGACTACATTTCAAAATAATTTAGCCTTAAAATCGTTAGTCTCAAGTACAAAAGGTATCTAGCCTAGAGTAAGTAAATACAAGTATTCAGTTCTATGGCGCGTTTCCTTGAAAATGAAAGCGTTATTTCGTTCAACCTGTTGGCGTGAATCTCCTTTCTCCAATATGAAGTTTATTAAAACCAAATACCGCAATCGACTTATAGGTGAATGTTTGGATAATTGAATTACAATTATCAAACTATACTGCAAATATTAAAAAATATATCGATAATTCTGAATGTAAGCCATCTCAGTGAACATGCATTTTTATCTGCGCATGTTTTTGTTTAAAATACTGCGTTACTTTTTTGTATTTTTATTTACTTTTATTAAGTCGTATGTGACTACATAAAAATATTGTTTATTTTATTACACCTACGATTGGTAGGTATGGATGTAGTTATGTAGTATGTATTGGTAATCTTAGTTATTCTGTTATTACTAAAATAAATACATGTATATCGAATACAACTGTGCTTTATTAGTGAATTTTCTTAAAAAAATTCACTAATGAAGAGATCCCGACTTTTAAATTTTGAAAAAATTTCTTCAAATGACCACAAACTAGGCCCCCTAGAACACATATCCGGGGTCAGTTTCAATTTTTATATGTTTATATATATATATATATATATATATATATATATATATATATATATATACAGTGTGGAACAGCCAAATGGAATAAATTCGATAACGGATAAATGAGGGCGTGTTGGGAAAAACGCTTGGACACGTCGATTTGTATTTTTAACTGCGCATCTTTTTCAAGAAAAAAAAATTATATAGGGTGCGTCATGTGACAGTGGCCAATACCAACTTTCTTATTTTAAATACAAGCCCCTGTATATTATTAATTTTTTGGATTCTTCAGAAAATTCTAGACATAATTCATGTACAATGTTCTATACCTATCTTCAACTGTTTCGGAAATATTAAGTATTTTCAGATTTATTACAAAAATTAACATTAAAAATAGAAAATTATTTTATTTCACAAATTCGCTACATTGCATTCAATACTTATTTCCCATTCAGCTCTTGATAATGAGAAAGTAAACAAAAACCATTCCTGCGTTTCTTTTTACTGATATGAAATGAAACAAAAACAAAAACAGTTTTCTTTCTGTTCGTATAAAACTCGTAGCCTTAGCAACTTGTTGTCTGCCTGCATGACAGTAGTGATTAGTGTCAGTGCTATTGTCGTTTGAATTTCGTTAACTGTACGTAATAATATCAGAAAAATGGTTCATTTAACAGAAATGCACAAAATAACCATTCTACAAATGATTGGTTATGGAGATAACACACGGACACAGATGGAAGTGTCTCGCTTATTTCACGAAAAATTTCCAAATTTGCCGCCTGTATCCCAAGGAACAATTAGCAAAATAGAAAAGCAGTTTCGCGAGCTTGGTCTTGTGAGACAGATAAAAAAAGTAGCTGCCAATGCAGTAAGTGATGATACGAAATTGGATATTACGCTTGAGTTTCAAGAAAACCCACATACTTCTGGTCGACAAGCAGCCCAACTATTCAACGTTAGCCACACAGCAATTTTTCGAACATTAAAGGAAAGTAAAATGCATCCCTATAAAATGATACCAACTCAGGAGCTCATGGAGGACGATTTCGATAGGAGAACGTATTTTTGTGAACAAATGATGGCAATGTTAGATAACAATGTGATCCAATTAGAAGATGTTTTGTTTTCTGATGAGAGCACATTTACACTTCACGGTCATGTTAATCGTCAAAATTGCCGCTATTGGTCTAATGAGAATCCTCATTGGATGAGAGAGGAACATACGCAATATCCTGAAAAAGTTAATGTTTGGGCAGGAATTGTTGGAAATCATATCGTAGGTCCCTTTTTCATTGATGGCAACTTGAATGGGGATAAATATTTAGAACTGCTCCAAAATAATGTCGTGCCAACTTTGACAAACTTATATCCAGATCCAGCAAACCCACAAGTTCCTGCCAATAAAATATGGTTTCAGCAAGATGGAGCACCGCCCCATTACCAAATCAATGTCCGGCAGTACCTGAACCAAATTTTTCCAAATCGGTGGATAGGGAGGCGCGGATCGATAGAATGGCCAGCACGATCTCCTGATCTGTCGCTATTAGACTACTTTTTGTGGGGATATGTCAAAAGTATTGTATACAAAACTAAGCCCCTCAACTTAGATGACTTAAAAAGACGAATCACGCTTGCGATTAGATCAGTCACGCCTGAGATGTTGAGTAATGTTAGAAGACATTTCTATACCAGATTAGCATGTTGCCAAGATGTTCGTGGCGAGCATTTTGAACATTTACTACATTGACATTAATTTTTTTTTGTTTTTTTAAATTATTAAGAAATAATCAGTATTTCTTATTAGAATTTGTGAAATAAAATAATTTTCTATTTTTAATGTTAATTTTTGTAATAAATCTGAAAATACTTAATATTTCCGAAACAGTTGAAGATAGGTATAGGGCATTGTACATGAATTATGTCTAGAATTTTCTGAAGAATCCAAAAAATTAATAATATACAGGGGCTTGTATTTAAAATAAGAAAGTTGGTATTGGCCACTGTCACATGACGCACCCTAAATAATTTTTTTTTCTTGAAAAAGATGCGCAGTTAAAAATACAAATCGACGTGTCCAAGCGTTTTTCCCAACACGTCCTCATTTATCCGTTATCGAATTTATTCCATTTGGCTGTTCCACACTGTATATATATATATATATATATATATATATATATATATATATATATATATATATATATATATATATATATATATATATATATGTATGTATGTATGTATGTATGTATGTATGTATCACACCGATAACTCAAAAACGAATGGGCCGATTTTGATTAAATTTGGTGAATACCTTCCCTTTGCAAATAGCTTGGATACGTTCGTTAGCCAGAAAAATCGGCCGAGGTTTTCCCAGAAAATTTTGCGTTTTCTTTCGAAAAAAAATTTTATCTTCGGAATTAACAAAGTAAGAGCAACCAAATCTGGTACATCCTTACATCCTTATAGGTAAGCTACCTACCAAAATACAGCTCTGTAGGTCAAAAGACAAAAAAGTTATAGGCATTTAAAGAAAAATAAATTGGGGTTTTCCACGATTGCGATTTAAACGTCAAAATTGGCAACATTTAGGAAAAGAAATTGAATCTAATACGGGCTATGGAAATAAAATGTCTCAAGAAGAATGTTTTACAAACCCTGAAGTCTTAGTTTCAACCGTCATTGTCCTTCATTTTAATAGAATATTTCCAGAAAATTCATTTCAAATAGACCCTTTCTCTGATGCGTGGCAGTAGTCTTAGCTATAGAGTTTATCGTTTAATGGTATATAATTTTTGTAGAATTTTCGTAAAAAATCAATAAAGCTCAATATATCTGTTATTATACAAGATATGAAAAAAAAATTGTATATATTAATTATAGGGTGTCTTGAGCTACATCTTAAAAAAATATTTCTACAATTACAGGGTGGCCCATAAGTCGTTGGTGATACAAATTTTCTTTTTTTTTTCAAACACTCCTTATGTTATTGCATTTTTGCATTTTCCATCGAAATATAATGCATGTTTGTAAGAAAAAAAATTCTGGACGCAGTAAGTCCGTTATGGTAGTGAATTTTGATCAAATGCTTCATATTTGAATAGCTCAATTTGCTATTAACCCATAAGGTTGACCAAGAAACGAGTTTTTCGGTTACATTTTAAGTTTACTTTCGGAAATTTTTGTACATTTTCAAACAATAAAGTTATTTTGATGAAACATGGCACATTGTTTTTACTATATAGGTTATACTGGTAACCAAATTTGATGCCTGCTTTCTTTAAAAAAATACACATTATTGCTATTAAAAATATTTTTATGAAAATTCACTACCATAACGCACTTGCTGCGTCCAGGGTTTTTTTATTTAGGTTGGCTTACGTCGCCGCTTATAATTAGGGAGCTCATTGTTTATTTAAAAATTATCAAAGTGAATCAATCGCACTGAAAAGGTCGGCGACTACTGCTGAGTTGAGAATGGGGTTTCACATAGTCCTAAAGTGAGAACTGTGCCCAGTATCTTCTTACCACAAGCCTTGAGCTCCGATGATCAAAATATACCTGTTTACTACACCTTAAATGTAACCAAAGTTTTACCCATTTCTTTTCTATACGCTCAAAGCTTTACAAATATAAAACATAACATAAATCTCTCACAGTTAAAATATCTGCTGCTGGTGCATACAACTTTGCTTTAATCAATTCGATTTTCAAATATCCTTCTATTTTACTCTTAAAAATCCTATTCTGAAAAAAAATGAGTAGAGAGATTTAAAATGAGGTTCTTTTTATTCACGTTAAGTGTACTCCTCAACACTTTCCTGTTAATACGAGTAGTACAAGTTTGTAAGAACGTACAACATCACTCAATAGACTTTAGTGCATCTGCGGAAAATATCGGAAAAGCTCATACATTAAAACTTTCGTCGGACATTTTGCTGAGAGGCTTGCTAGGAAGTTTGTCGAAAACTGGGCTCTCGAATTGTTGGAATCCCTCAGAAGTTAGTTCTGAGAATTGATTGTTGGAGAAGTTGCAAATGAGCAAGTCTTGTCAAATGAACAGAAAAACTTTCTAACTCGAGTTTCCGTTCTCTCTCATTTGTAACAATAAGAAATAACAAATACGAGCTCTGAAATAACGCTCCATGTCAGTTTGATATTTAAGCTATGCTGATGAATCCAGTTATCAATTTAACGTCGGGAAAAGAAATGAGAGATATTAAGCCTGTTGGAACCTAATTTTATAAATTGTATTTCTCTTTGAGAAATCGTGAATGTAATATAAAAACTGTCTTAATATATTTACATACAAACTTCAAAATTGATTTTTTTCTTTGTACTCTGTTCGGCCTATAGACACAATTAGTGTGTTTGCAAAACGTCGTATTAAGAGCACAGATATATTGTTGTAGCAAGTGCGTTCTGGTTGTGAATTTTCATAAAAACTTTTCTTTGTTTTTTTTTTAATTTAAGAAAAACATCCTGCTTCGACCTAAAAGGTTATTACCAGGTCCTGTTGAGGTCAAAGTAGACTTCGTAAATAGTAAAACTTGTTTGTGTGATACACTGTATAATTTCTTTATAAATAAATAAATAAATAATAATATCACGAACCAAGGTTGAAGTCTATTATCACTAGATTTGGTTGAATAATGCGCTTGACTTCAGGAATTTCAGGAGCTGAGTATCCTTTTCTTTGTTGGATCCTAGAAAATCGGTGAAATTTTTCGGTATGTTTGAGGCTATCCTATTTGCTTCACATAATGGATATTCCAGAATGAGATGTTGGACAGTGAATTACAGCAAAAACTGGTGGATGGGGGCTGCTTTTTCATTACATATTATTCGTGGGTGAATTTAGGATGACCTATTCTCCACCTGGATATGACTGACTGATTTTTTCTTTCATTTAGTAGCGGTAGCTTATCATTTACACTTGGTTGGTCCTGGAATCGTTTTGGTTAGTGGTAGCTCATCATTTACTCTTGGTTTGACATGGAATTGTTTTGGTGGTTTAGTCTGCCAACTTTTATAGCACTTGCTAGTTTGTTTTTTATATTGGTCTGGCTTGATATTTGCGCTCGTATAGATTTGGTAAAGTCGATAGTTAGAGAAAGTGGCGACTTTGCAAGTTCATCCCAATTTCATTTCCTTTGATGTTAACGTATATTTGAGGGGGGGGGGGCAATAAGTTTATTTTCATGTGCAACTATGACCGTCATTTGATCGTTATTATTTCCCTTGCAATGTTGTTTTTGGTAAATGTTCCTAATTATTTGTAATGCACTTACAGAGTCTATACAGACAAAACAGTCTGCTGTATATCATATAATAAAGCATGACTAATAACTTCTTTTATGGCATATACAGTTCACCAGTAAATATAAATGCTAATTTAGGCAATTTGTGTCAGGGATGTTTGCCTGCGTATACAGCTGACCATGTACCATTTTGATTCTTTGAGGAATCTGTATACATGAATTTGTGGTTCTCATATTTCATTTTTAGGAATATCTTCCTTATTACACTCGGGTGGATGATAGTTTTCAGATGGCGTCTTAGTCTTAAATCAAAAGGACATGTTATTGTGTCCAAGGGGGATTTGCTCTATTTACACCACTGATATAGAGAGTTAAATCAACGACTACCTGAAGCACAGTCTTTGAGTGTCGCCTCACTATGTGCTATTAAATGAAACATTTAATTTGAAGAATCTTATTTATTATAATCCGTAACGAAAGCATTTGTCATCACAAAATTATTGTACGAGACTTACTGTACAAGTTATTGTGATAGCTCCGCGTACTAACTTTGATTTTAAACGTTTTCCAGCAATGAATTGTCTGCTCGCACGAGATATCACTTGACATTTTGAGTGTTCATTTAATGATTAAATATAGAAACACTGTATCTGTATGACTATTATAGCCACTACGTTATCTAAAAAAAATGTAGCGGCTGTGGTCAAGGGTAGTCGGAGACCCGCCGGCAGAAGCTTATTCTGTACACACAATTTATTTGGAGAAAATGGTTCGTACAATACGTGATAGATATTTAGGCGGGCGTTGCAGCCCTGAGAGAGAGTTTCATCCAAAATATGTATTTTCTTCCAGATTCCAAATTGTGGAGTCTGGTGCAAGGTAGATTGCTATCATACATGCAATCTAAAGGAAGTAAGCAGGTCATACCCCGGAAATTAAGGTGTTTAGTGCCTGTTTTGGCACTGATTTAGGTTTCGGTGAGGAAGAGGAGTTGGGGACTATTAGCCTGAAGGAAATGGTGGACGGAGTTCAGGTTAGAATTTAGGCCACATATATTCGAGAAGGATGTGTTAAATCTTGATGCCGGCGCCCCCTGCACACCCCTCTCCCGGAAATCCAAATGGAGGGGTATTTTATCTCCGGAATCTTTTGTACAAGGAGGAGCCATCATCATTTTTGTTTATAAGGAAAACCGACTCATACACCAGAACCGAAAACGTCCGTTGGAACTTTACCGGCCCCTTGATGTAAGGGGTGGTACCTCCTCGGGCGTGAAAAAAATCCTTAACTATCACGTAAAGGAAAAGTCCAGTACGATTAGCTAAATATTTTCAAACAATAATATACAAATGTAATATAAATATAAAAAATCCTGGACGCAGCAAGTGCGTTATGGTAGTGAATTTTCATAGAAATGATCTGGCACAAAATATTTTATTATATTTTTTTTCTTGTACTATAGAAACCTAAATTTTGATGTATAGTTTACTTTTTATATCGTAAACCTAAATATCGGCCATTATTTTTTGAGTTATCGGTGTCATATATATATATATATATATATATATATATATATATATATATATATATATATATATATATATATATATATATATATATATATATATATATATATATATATATATATATATATATATATATATATATATATATATATATATATATATATATATATATATATATATATATATATATATATAAACATATAAAAACTGAAACTTACCCCGGATATGGGTTCTAGGAGTACTAGTTCGCGCTCATTTGCAAAATTTTTTCAACATTCAAAAGTCGAGGTCTACCCATTAGTGAATTTTTTCTACGAAAATTCACTAATAATTATTTAAGTTAAGCATAAACCTGGAATCTGTATTACTTTTTACATTTTCTTCTAGTGTTGCTTACAAATAGTAACGTAAAACTAGTAATCAAGCTTACTATTTGTACAAGAACGATAGTCATCTTGTGTAAATGTTGGAGCATCTAAATTATTAGAGCTATTTGGAAATAAGCACGAAAACATTACGAAAGTCTTTATTTTTTAAAGTGTCTTATGAAAATTTTTTATTACATTGCACTAGCTGCGCTCAGACATTTTACTAATAGCCTAGATGGTCTCGGATAAAGTTAAAAAGTACGGCACTGTCCAAATATACGGATCGTTTAATCAGGATCAGGAATCTTTTACAATCTCGGGAAGAAGGTTTTAAAAAATATATGTTTATAAATAAAACATTTCGCTGTCAAACAATATGAAAACAGATCGACAGAGGATGATTACGCCGGAGGTAGGGAAGAAAAGAATTATTTGTAAGCAGATATAAATAACGTTTTCCAAGGTGGAAACCTCAAGAGCATTTCCACAAAAGCTTTTATAGCAAGGCGACGCTGGGGCTTGCCGCACTATTATTGAAGTGTCAACAAATACACACATGACACTTTAATGGTACCTACCGATCAAAGGATTTCTAAATGTATTTTTGAAGTATTTCCATATAAATATTTACAAGGGGCATGGTAAGGCAATATAAAACCATTTAAATCATAGAAAATAGAAGTCTACTTACGTATACAACACTTAGGAATTTGTTATACATGAGCCGAATGTTCTTGTAAACGTAATCCAATATCGTTGATACTTGTGAGCGATATGAACCATTTCCAGTCTTTAAAAGCTTTTAGAGTTTTAAATTCTCTATTGTGATCTGTTTTATTATGAAACAGGAAGTTTTATACCAGAAGCGAAGCGTGCACGTAATACGAATTTCATATTTTAAAAAACATTGGCGGATTAAATGGATCAATTCAAAGATTTCACGTGGAATTAAAGGAAAGACCGATATTGGACACTGTAAGTTGAAACATAAAGCAGAATTACCCTAAAATCCTCCCAAAAAATAACATTGAGTTATGACCTAGACACGTATGGCGACTGATGAAGACAATTACGTTGACGAAACAAGCACCTAACTAGCGTATGACCCTCTTTTATTATTTTTATGGTTTTTTGTGTCACTCTGCTTTACGTTTTTCAAATTAAGCAACAAAATCAAATCTAAATTATTTGTTGAGTTACGATTGTGCAGTTACGAGGGTATGTTAATATCTAATTGGCCTCAACTAATTGTATAGAAAAACAAAATATTTAGGTAGGTACTGCATCAAGAAGGAGCAATAGCTTATTAGAAAAATTCAATCTGAAATTTCACTTCAAATGTTGAAGCATAATTGCAAAGTAACGTTTTAATGATTGTCGACCGAAATAGTATATATATATATATATATATATATATATATATATATATATATATATATATATATATATATATATATATATATATATATACATATTTGTAATCTAATATTTGCCTACTTCATCCTAAACTGTCTTTACTTTTGGATTCTTTCGTACGATGCGTTCAAAATTCCACTTCGACATCGCCACATTCACCTTCATTTTAATTGATTTTCTTAAATACAATACAAACTAACATTATTCATAGTTGGTAATGTTTGTTTCATTTACAACGCATAGTCAACTTGCTGTGTGAATATAACCGCATGACACTAGTTGTCAGTTGTTATTTGTAATTCAGAAAAATGGTTTATTGAGCAGAAAGGCATAAAATAACTATGCTGCGGATGACGAAATACAATCGCAGCTCGAATAGGCTCGCCTATTTAAATAAAAATTTCCCAAATTGCCGCCGATATATCAAGAGACAATTAGTAAAATTTAAAAACAATTTCGCAAGCTTGGACATGTAAGGCAGGTGCAGAAAACCTTCTAATGTACTGAGTTATGATACCAAGTTGAATGTAATACTTGAGTTTGGGCAAAGCCCCACATACTTCGAGTCGACAAGCAGCCACAACATTGGATGTTAGTCATTTATCGATTATTTGAATATTAGAAGAAAATTATATGCATCCCTATAAATTGATACAAACTCATGCGCTCATAGAAAACGATTTTGATAAAAGAGCTTTTTTTTGTGAACAAATGATTTAAATGTTAGATAACAATATTATCAAACTAGAACATATTTTATTTCCTGCTGAGTGCAGTATTACACTTCATGGTCAATGCTGATCGTCAAAATTGTCGTCACTGGGCTGAATAAAATCCACAACGGATGAGAGAAGAACATACGCGATACCCTGATGGGGTTCATGTTTGAGCAGGAATAATTGGAAACCATGTCATGGAAACTTTTTCGTCGATGTCAATTTCAAATCAGCTTTGGAAAAATCATATTCTGACTGAGCAAACCCACAAGTTCCAGCAAATGTGATATAGTTTCAGAAATACGAAGCACCAGCACATTACCAAATAAATATCTGTCTATATATTTTTTAATCGGTGGATGGGGAGGCGAAGATCGTTAGAATGACCAGCACGATCACCCTATCCTACGCTATTGATCTTCTTGTAATAGAAATATGTGAAAAAGTATGGTATACAAAACTAAATCACATGATTTAGCTGACTTAAGAAAAAGAATAACGATTGCAGTGAGGTCGGTCACGCCTCAGATGTTGGTTAACGTTAAAAGACATTTACATTTACGATTAGGATGCTGCCAAGGCATTTAAGGTATGCATTTTAAACATCTCTTGCATTAACGTTGTAAATTTTTAATTTTGTTTCATTATCAAAAATAAAACGCGTTTAAGTATTAATTTTTTAGTGTGTTGCAGCGAAATTCGTCAATCAGATGAATTTTTTGTTTGTTAATTTTTGCAGTAAATTTTTAAAAACGTAGCATTTTGAATAGGTACTGAAGAGGTATTTTAAATAAGATACCACAATCCCCTACTTCCTAATCAAGAATTTTGGGGTTGCAACTGCCTTCCGAATGAGATTGAATCATGTAGGGATGAAGTATTCACGTTGCAGGCTGTCATTTTTTAATTTAAAATTGATGTGTTTCGGGATTTTGAGAGGTATCGATGGCTAGATTTTTGAAAATTTTCCTGAAATTAGTGCGAATTAGGGCCTCTAGAACCCAATTCCAAGGTCAGTTGAAAAGTTTATATATATATATATATATATATATATATATATATATATATATATATATATATATATATGTATATATATATATATATATATATATATATATATATATATATATATATATATATATATGTATGTATGTAGGTATCCAACCGATAACTCAAAAAATACTTTACCAATGGAAACCAAATTTGGCGATTCCCTTCATTTTGTTAATAGCTTGGATAAGTTCGTTAGACAGTTTTGGCAGTCGCATACTTTCAAAAAAATGCGAATAACTGTTTAAAAACGCAATATCTTTTAAATGACTTAGACGTAGATATGGTATCAGATGTCCTCTCCACCAAATTTAAACTTAATCGGTTCAGTAGATTCTGAGTTATAACCAAATAAAAAATAATCAATTTACTATATAACCTGAAATTACCCCGAATGGGTACCTGTAGTGTTAGACAATGTGAGACAGATATATCAGGGTTACGCTGCTATTGTGAACAAATGCTCGAAATTAAACTTCAAACGAGCAGTTGTTTAAATCCACCAAATTTGAGCTCTAGTTCCCAAGTGGCTACATATTTTGGAAACGCCCTGTATTAATTTTAATAGTAGAGCACTTTTTGCACTAAATTCGGCAAACATTGATTTTTTTATCAGTATCCTATACAGAGAAAGAAGGAAACTGTATAATAAAAGCATACAAGTGGCCAGGAATCAGATAAAACTGATAAATGTAAGTCAGGGCATGAGGGACTGATTTATAGCCGGGGAAATTTATCGAGGTTACTTTTACCCTTTGTGGTTTCTTTAATTACACACTGAGATCAAAAGAGTAACAAGATAACACCGTGTGATAGTCTACGGCCGTTTTGTATGTTACACCATCCTCATTGTGTCAGGACTCTTGCGAAAATTTATGTTGCCATATCTCTAAATATGAAAATATGATGTGCTATTTTTTGTGGGACTTTTGTAATCACTACGCACGGAAGAAAAGAGAAAGATTACACATTTAAATTTAGCTGCACTTTAAAACCAAAGATATAGAAAAAGTTTCGGGGTGCAGCAAGTGCATTATCGTAGTTAATTTTCATAAGAATTGTGCACTATTATTATATGGCATATTACTAAAATTAATACTTTAAATTTAAACAGACTTTGAAGATCGGTTTTAAAGGCCCTAAAACGCGGTCTTTTGAAGAATCTTTTCGAAAGTGTTACCACCGGTATCTCTCTATTATCAAAAAAATGTAATGTTGTGTTCTAGCCCCTTTTGAGACAAACGGCCAAAACTGAATTTTCTATTAAGCTGGAAAATTAAAATTTGGTATATCTAGGTACAGTAAGTCGCTTTAACCATTTAACGACCAGACATATCTTTTTTTAATCTATTGTTTTTTGGTTGAAACCTATTAAAGATGGTTAAAATAAATATATAATGAGGTTAAATTTTAGCTAAAAACAAAACATTTCTGAAAAAAATGTGGGACTGAAAAGTACTGCCAGTGTCTTACAGGTTATGGATAAGACCCCAAAAATACCGACAGGAATAAAACAATAAAATTATGCTGATATCAAAAAATTGTAATTGCAATATTATATGTATTGTTACTTAATATATTTGTTTTGAAAAGCCACAATTCACTTATCTAACTCATGGTGTTCCAAATAGCAGTTCTTTCTTTCATTACAGCATAAGTATACAAGCGTTATACTAACAGTATGGCTTAGATTGCACAGATTATGCGCTCTTAAGGTTGACAAACGTACATCTGATGCTACACTATAATTGTATTTCCTCCTTTTCACACATCCATTGTTATTATTAGGTCCTAAAAAGATCTCCTTTTCGATGGCTGTCCTAAAGTCATAAGCCTTGTCTCCTAAAATCCAATAGATTAGGTTTTTTTCCACTGCCATCGTGATACAAAATATATGCATTTAGAAATGCTATCTCCAGTAGCCCCCACAACAATCGGTGCCACCATCGCCTATTTACCGCATAATATGCTCGTATGCTCTTTCAGATCAGCTCCCCTCATAAAACTGTTATAATTTCGTATTACAAGTAGAGAGTTGGTGTGTTTTTGCCCGTGTCGCATCTCTCCTTGTCACAGTACTTGTTTCATTTCCATGATAGTTGGAAGTTATGTATATAAGCTTATTGTCCATCCATGTATAATAGCCTATACTACTGTTTGAAAATTGACAGTGAAACTCTACACGCGTCATGGATTTGTCAGCTCTCAAACTGCTTGATTCACGTTTACGATCTTTTCTTATTGTTCCTAAGGCTAAACAATTTTTCGAGTAATTTTACCGGAGTAAAGTAACAAAGTATTCGGTTTTTCCCCATCCTGCATACTTTTCTTTTAGTGAATTTTTATTTTTTTAAAATCACTAATAGAGAGGTATCGATGGTGAGACTTTGCAAAAAAAATTCAAATGATCGCGAACTAGGACCCCTAGAAGCCATATCCGGGGTCAGTTTCATTTATATATATATATATATATATATATATATATATATATATATATATATATATATATATGTGTGTGTGTGTGTGTGTAAAAGTGGTTGAATAAGTGTCGAAACAAAATTTTTTATCTAACCTCAGATATGTATCATTTGAGGCAATTTTTTCAAAATTGAAAAGTGGCGATCTCGTCATTAGTAAATTTTAACGAAAATTCACTAAAAGCATAAACTTGGCAACATTTCTAATGCCATCATTGAATTTAGTAACCCCAATAACTTTTCTGTATCAATTTTTAATTTTTTGTTCATCAGGTATTTCCTGAAATACGATACCGTTCCCGAACTTTTGAAACACAATGTATCTCTAAAGCTACTCGCGTTTCTTCATCATTATCTTAACGCACTAGTAAGTAAGCGAATGCAAAAATTACAAAAAAAAAAACGAATCTTTCTTGAGTCGCCTATAAATCTGCCAGTGATGCCCTAACTTATCTACATTTATTATGTTTATCTGATTCCCTGACCACTTATATGGTTTTATTATACAGTTCCTTTTATTATGCGCCACCGGAACACAGAATCAATAACCTAACCCAACTTTACTGTAACCTATGCTGTAATTTAGACAGAAAAAATCTCATTTCCATACGTTTACCTTGGTGCAGGTTATATCAAAAGAATTACCCTTATAACAGAGTTCTTTAACACCTTTAAATTTTAACTCAATTTCTGTTTTTTAACTAACATATATATTAAAGTTTTTTTTATTTTCTTATAACTATTTGACTTTGTAGAAACAAATAAATTGTAATAGAAAAAACATGCCAATAATCGTATTAAAAAAATCTTTTTTCAAGTTATTTCCACTCTTCGAAATTGATAGATTTGTAGCAATACGAGCGCAATTTTGATGTTTGTCTTGTCTTAATATCATTTTAAGTGTGTAATATAAACCCTTATTTGATATTTTGGCCCAGTTAAGTGAATTTATTATATAGTTATCTACCCAGATGGTCTACAAGAACATAAAATCAATATTGCTAAGTTTGGTGTAATCGATATTGTAATTTGATGAGCGAAGATAAATTTGTATAGGTCAGAGACTACGTAGTAATTTCTTCTGTTAGCGTTTGCTTGCTTCAGTTTTTAAACTGACAGCTTCTGTGATATAAAATACATTTAAGAGTTAGCCTAGTTCTTAAAGTTTTAACTATTATTCCAAGAATATTGTTCAGCAGTTTAAGATAAGTTTGGTTATTAAAAGAAGTCGGGAGGCAGCAAGTGAGCTGTAGTAGTAAAATTGCATACGTCTTGTAATACATAATGCGACATACTTTATTTTCCAAGCATATCACTGGACATTATTAAACTTATTTATGTTTTGGTTTATGTATTTCAAAATTTTTAGTGCATTTTCTTAATATATATATATATATATATATATATATATATATATATATATATATATATATATATATATATATATATATATATACAGGGTGTCCCTCTAACAATGGGCCAAACCCATATATTCGGATAGAGCATCAAAAATTAAATAGACTTTCATTAATACGTTTTGTCCGATTGGTGCTTGTTTTCGATATACAGTGTGTTAAAATTGACTTTGAAAAGAATTAAATCGCTCGTTTTTCTGCTAATTACTGGAATATTGATTTGGAACTTTGTAATAGGGGGTTATAGAGGATGCCGCTTCCAACCGTGATACCTATTTTGAGCTACATCATAGTTGGCGCCACCTACACTAAACCTGAATGTTTTACAGGGGCATAACTTTTTCAATGATCAACTTTCTGCAAATCTGTTCAGCAAAACTGAAAACTACTAATTTTTTGTACGAAAAAGGTATACTTAGTTGAAACTCATAAAGTGAGTGGTTACCGAGATATTACGGTTTTAATAATGGTGTGCATTGAAAATCTCTCAAATCTCAAATTTTATTCTGGCCCAAATTACATCTCTGGAGTTACAAACATTATTGTGTATGTACCAGTTGTTTCAAGTAACCCCAATGGAAAATTCTAGAGGATTGAGGTCGGTGTATTTTAATCATAATTTTCTAATTCTAAATCAATTCCTAAAAATTGGGAATTTTCTCTGGATTTAATTCGATTTCATAGAATAAGTATGTTTTTGGCAAATAAAAGATGTATTCCTGTGGACATATCACGGCGCTAATAACTATAGCAGTTGATTGGCCGGGTCAACAACTGTCAATGAAGTAGATGAAATATCTTTTGTTTTTCGTTTTCATAGGGATGTCATTTGCGTAACACAATAAACATAATCTGTCAATTTTGACAAGCACATGGTTTTTCAATTAAGAGCAGTAGGTAGTTATTATTTCTGAAATGCCTCGCCATAATGAGTTTAGCAATATTGAGAAGAGAGATATGATCTGCGTTTATGCGCAATCAAACTTCCGTAGCCACCAAGCCGCCGCCAGACACTTGGAATTATATCCTAGTCGTAGACAACCAGATCACAAGACCTTTAGAAGATTATACGATAAATTAGGTATGTAAAAGAGTAATATGCACTCATTGCCATTGATTATTTCTGAAACGAAAGTTTTGACAAAATTCACACCTGAGGGCTGGAAAAATCGTGAAATACACATTTTGTTACACGGATGCGTATCATCTCGTCCTAATGTATTCGTAGGTGAAACTGGTTCTTTCAATTCGAAGTCGGAAATTGGTGGACCAAGACGTCCTGTACATCAAGAGGAAGATATATTAGTACGCCTTGCAGAAGATCCGGAAACAAGCGTAAGACGCCTCTCTGCAGCAACTGGAATAAATAAATCAAGTATTGGTAGACTTCTCAGAAAAGAAAAGTTACATCCTTACCACTTCACACCAGTGCAGAATCTTTTACCTCTTGATTTTCTATCTAGATTGGATTTTTGTGAACGCATTCGTCGGTATCAGAATGACGATGCGTTTTTCTTCAACAACATTCTATTCACTGACGAAGCGACATTCACAAGAAGAGGAGTTTTCAATTTCAAAAATGCTCACACATATGACAGCAGCAATCCACATTTGACGCGAGAACACCATTTTCAACATGAGTTCTCCATTAATGTCTGGTGTGGCATACTAGGCGACGTGTTGTTGGGACCAATAGAACTTCCTGCAAGGCTCAATGTGGAGAATTATTCAATTTTCTTGAGAGATCAACTTCCTATTCTCTTGGAAGATGTCCCTCTAGACGTGCGCAGGAGATTATGGTTCATTCACGACGGGGCACCTGCCCATTATGGACTTCCTGTCAGAGAATTTCTGAACCAAAATTATCCGCGCCGATGGATAGGTCGAAGTGGAGATTTTCCTTGGCCTGCACGTAGCCCCGACCTCAATCCTCTAGATTTCTTTCTCTGGGGTCACTTGAAAGAATTAGTATACAAGAATATTTGTAACTCCAGAGATGAACTTTGGGCTAGAATAATCGAATCCAGTGATATATTGAAAAACGATTATCAAACTTTTTTTAAGGTGAGGCAAAATTTTGGGTTGAGACTAGAAAAATGTATTGAAGTAGGCGGAGGCCATTTTGAGAATCTTATTAAGTGAATTGTTCGATAATTGTCAATTTTTTCTTATAATTTAGTGATAATAATAATGTTAATAAAATTTCAGATTTGAGAGATTTTCAATGCACACCATTATTAAAACCGCAATATCTCGGTAACCACTCACTTTATGAGTTTCAACTAAGTATACCTTTTTCGAACAAAAAATTAGTAGTTTTCAGTTTTTCTGAACAGATTTGCAGAAAGTTGATCATCGAAAAAGTTATGCCCCTGTAAAACATTCGGGTTTAGTGTAGGTGGCGCCAACTATGATGTAGCTCACGGTTGGAAGCGGCATCCTCGATAACCCCCTATTACAAAGTTCCAAATCAATATTCCAGTAATTAGCAGAAAAACGAGCGATTTAATTTTTTCAAAGTCAAATTTAACACACTGTATATCTAAAACAAGCAACAATCGGACAAAACGTATTAAAGAAAGTCTATTTAATTTTTGATGCTCTATCCGAATATATGGGTTTGGCCCATTGTTAGAGGGACACCCTGTATATATATATATATATATATATATATATATATATATATATATATATATATATATATATATATATATATATATATCACACCTATAACTCAAAAAATAATGGTCCAATTTTGACGTTTTATATCGCTATAGGTAAATTACCTACCAAAATTTAGCGCTGTAGGTCAAAAGACAAAAAAAATATGGACATTTAAAGATAAATAAATTGGGGTTTTCCTCAAAACGTCAAAGTGACAATTTAAAACGTCAAAATTCGCAACATTTAGGCAAAGAACTTGAATCTAATAGGGGCTATGGAAAGAAAATGTATCAAGAAGAATGTTTTACAAACCCTGAAGTTTTAGTTTCAACCGTCATTGTCCTTCATTTTACTAAAATGTTTCCAGAAAATTCATTTCAAATAGACCCTTTTTCTGATGCTTGGCAGTAGCCTTAGCTATAGAGTTTATCGTTTAATGGTATATAACTTTTGTCAAATGTTCGTAAAAAATCAATAAAGCTCAATATATTCGTTATTCTACAAGATATGAAAAAAAAAATGTATACATTAATTATAGGGTGTCTTGAGCTACATCTTAAGAAACTATTTCTACAATCACAGGTGGCCCATAAGTCGTTGGTGATACAAATAATTTTTTCTGTAGAAAACGCCTTATGTTTTTGCATTTTCCATCGAAATATAATACATGTTTGTAAGTAAAGAAATTCTGGACGCAGCAGGTGCGTTATGGTAGCGAATTTCTATTAAATGCTTCATATTTGAAAAACTCAATTTGCTGTTAACCTATAAGGTTCACCAAGAAACGGATTTTTTCGGTTACACTTTAAGTTTACTTTCGAAAACTTTTGTACGTTTTCAAACAATAAAGTTATTTTGATGAAACATTGCACATTGCTTTTACTATATATGTTATACTGGTAGTCAAATTTGATGCCTGCTTTCTAAAAAAACACACATATTTGCTATTAAAAACATTTTTATGAAAATTCACTACCATAACGCACTTGCTGCGTCCCAAAGTTTTTATAATATAAGGTTTATTTTAAAGTTGTTCCTTCTTCTTGCTAAGGTTGTTAGTGAATTTTCTTAAAAAAATTCACTAATGAGGAGATCCCGACTTTTGAAAAAATTTCTTCAAAAGAGCGCTAATTAGTCCCCCCAGAACACATATCCGGGGTCAGTTTCAATTTTTATATGTTAATATATATATATATATATATATATATATATATATATATATATATATATATATATATATATATATATATATATATATATATATATATACACAGGGTCGCTGATAAGTCTGGAAACGGTCGATTATCCGGGAAAATATACAAGGTGTCGAAAAAAGTTTTATACAAAAGTTTTTGGGTTCTTCAATGTCTACTAGGCGGTGATAATTTCATTTATACAGGGTTGGTCATACAGGCGTGGCACACCAATATTAATTTTTTTTAATGGAACACCCTATATATTATTCGATATTTCAATCCTTCTCTTAATTTTGAGCAACATTTATTAGAAGCATGATGTACATAAACTCAATCGTTTCCGGGTAAAAAAATAAATAAAAATAAACGCTATTGTTTTTAAAATCTATTGGATGAAGAACAAAAATAAATGAAAAGTAGAATATCTCTTGAAAACAATCTGTGAGTGTGAAAAGAACCGGTTGCGATGTTTTTAACATTGTTTGGAATCCTATTTTATAAGATGTTCAAAGTGTTCTCCATTGACCTCCTGACAATAATGAATTCGCTTAACAAAACATTGCACTGCATTTACAAGAGCGTTTTGAGGAATGTTATTAATTTCATGCACAATCCTTGCTTGCAACTCTTCAATATTCTGCGGTCTATTTTGGTAAATTAAATTTTTTACATGACCCCACAAAAAAAAAGTCAAGCGGCGTCATGTCGGGAGACCTAGCTGGCCATTCAATAGTTCCCCTGCGCCCTATCCATTTGCCAGGAAAGGTTTGATTCAGATATTCCCGTACCTCAATTCCAAAATGAGGGGGTGCCCCATCCTGCTGAAACCATATTTCTTCCGCTGGTAGATTTGGGTCGTTATTGTTCGGAAATAATCGACTTACGTCTGGAACAATTGATTCTTGCAAAAGTGTCACATATCGAGCAGAGTTCAAATTACCGTGTATAAAATAAGGTCCTATGATATGTCCACCAATAATAGCACACCAAACATTTACTTTTTGCGGTCTTTGGGTGTGAATTTGTTCCATCCAATGTGGGTTTTCGTCTGACCAGTACCTACAGTTGTGTCGGTTGACTTGTCCATTCAAACAAAATGTAGATTCGTCGGAAAACAAAATGTGGTTGGCAAAGTTAAAATTTTGGCGTAACTTCTCCATAATAAGTTCACAGAACTCGATTCTGCGATCAAAATCGTCTTCACTTAGTTCTTGCAATAAATGAATTTTATATGGACTGAACTTTTCCCGCTTCGTAATCTTTTGAATTGAATATCGACTCATATTGTGATTTAAAGCCAATTGCTGTGCCGAAGTTTTCGGATTTTCCACCACATCCAATATTACATTCAAAGAATTTTCTTCATTTGTAACGGTTACTGGCCTTCCAGTTCTAGGTTTATCCTTGATACCGCCAGTTTCGTGAAAACGATGCAAAGTTTTCGAAACTGTGGATTTGGAGATCGATTCCCGCTCAGGATGCAACTCATTGAACATAATCACCACTTGAGCAAAACTTCGTGTTCTATCACCGTACCCTATCATCATTAAAATTTCGATACGTTCGGTTTCACTTAAACTTGCCATTTTGCACAAAAACTGTTGACACTAAATTACTAATGTTTCAAAACTGTTGACACTGAATGAATGTTTGACATTCGTTGTCCTGGAAACATTTTAAAACAAAAGAATAATACTGCGTTTCTTATGGGCATCTTATCTCATCTTGGGATTCCAAACAATGTTAAAAACATCGCAACCGGTTCTTTTCACACTCACAGATTGTTTTCAAGAGATATTCTACTTTTCATTTATTTTTGTTCTTCATCCAATAGATTTTAAAAACAGTAGCGTTTATTTTTATTTATTTTTTTACCCGGAAACGATTGAGTTTAGGTACATTATGCTTCTCATAAATGTTGCTCAAAATTAAGAGAAGGATTGAAATATCGAATAATATATAGGGTGTTCCATTAAAAAAAAAAATATATTGGTGTGCCACGCCTGTATGACCAACCCTGTATAAATAAAATTATCACCGCCTAGTAGACATTGAAGAACCCAAAAACTTTTGTATAAAACTTTTTTCGACACCTTGTATATTTTCCCGGATAATCGACCGTTTCCAGACTTATCAGCGACCCTGTATATATATATATATATATATATATATATATATATATATATATATATATATATATATATATATATATATATATATATATATATATCACACCGATAACTCAAAAAATTATGGGCCGATTTTGATTAAATTTGGTGAGTACCTTCCTTTTACAAATGGCTTGGATAAGTTAGTTAGCCAGAAAAATCGGCCAAGGTTTTCCCGGAAAATTTTGAGTTTTCTTTCGAAAAAAATTGTAAAAAATTTATATCTCCAAAATTAACAAAGTAAGGGCAACCAGGTTTATATGATGATGCGTAAGCTACCTACCAAAATTTAGCTCTGTATATCAAAAGACAAAAAAGTTATAGGCATTTAAATAAACATTTATTGGGATTTTCCTCAAAATGTCAAAGTTGCGATTTAAAACGTCAAAAATTGGCCACATTTAGGCAAAGAACTGGAATCTAGTAGGGGCTATGGAAAGAAAATGTCTCAAGAAGAATGTTTCACAAACCCTGAAGTCTTAGTTTCAACCGTCATTGTCCTTCATTTTACTAAAATATGTCCAGAAAATTCATTTAAAATAGACCCTTTCTCTGATGCTTGGCAGTACCCTTAGCTATAGAGTTTATCGTTTAATGGTATATCATTTTTGTCGAATTTTCGTAAAAAATCAATAAAGCTCAATATATCCGTTATTATACAAGATATGAAATTTTTTTTATATATTAATTATAGGGTGTCTTGAGCTACATCTTAAAAAAATATTTCTACAATCATAGGGTGGCCCATAAGTCGTTGGTGATACAATTTTTCTTATTTTTTTAATCAAACACGTCTTATGTTATTGCATTTTTGCATTTTCCATCGAAATATAATGCATGTTTGTAAGAAAAGAAATTCTGGATGCAGCAAGTGCGTTATGGTAGCGAATTTTGATCAAATGCTTCATATTTGAATAGCCCAATTTGCTATTAACCTATAAGGTTGACCAAGAAACGAGTTTTTGTGAAAACACTTTAAGTTTACTTTACCTGGGCAGATTTTCTTGGCTAACGAACTTATCCAAGCCATTTGCAAAAGGAATTTTTCCACCAAATTTAGTCAAAATCGGCCTATTATTTTTTGAGTTATCGGTGTGATACATATATATATATATATATATATATATATATATATATATATATATATATATATATATATATATATATATATATATATAATATATATATATATATATATATATATATATATATATATATATATAATATATATATATATATATATATATATATATATATATATATATATATAAACATATAAAAATTGAAACGGACCCCGGATATGTGTTCTAGGGGGCCAAGTTCGCGGTCATTTGAAGAAATTTTTTCAAAATTCAAAAGTCGGGATCTCCTCATTAGTGAATTTTTTTTAAGAAAATTCACTAAAAATGGCTAAAACTTTTTCTTTTGTGGAAAAGTTTGATGTTTAAATGTAACATTTTGTGCCATAGTAAACTTGAGAATCTGAGCAAATGTATTTAAATTATTACCCTTGAAAGAGTACAGCCAAATAATAAATTTATTGCAGTATGGTTCATTTACGAAACCAATTGTTACTAGAAACAAACCATGCACTTAAGAAACTCAAAATAATAGAAACTGTTGACACTAAATTACTAATGTTTCAAAACTGTTGACACTGAATGAATGTTTGACATTCGTTGTCCTGGAAACATTTTAAAACAAAAGAATAATACTGCGTTTCTTATGGGCATCTTATCTTATCTTGGGATTCCAAACAATGTTAAAAACATCGCAACCGGTTCTTTTCACACTCACAGATTGTTTTCAAGAGATATTCTACTTTTCATTTATTTTTGTTCTTCATCCAATAGATTTTAAAAACAGTAGCGTTTATTTTTATTTATTTTTTTACCCGGAAACGATTGAGTTTAGGTACAAACAATTTATGCTTCTCATAAATGTTGCTCAAAATTAAGAGAAGGATTGAAATATCGAATAATATATAGGGTGTTCCATTAAAAAAAAATTAATATTGGTGTGCCACGCCTGTATGACCAACCCTGTATAAATAAAATTATCACCGCCTAGTAGACATTGAAGAACCCAAAAACTTTTGTATAAAACTTTTTTCGACACCTTGTATATTTTCCCGGATAATCGACCGTTTCCAGACTTATCAGCGACCCTGTATATATATATATATATATATATATATATATATATATATATATATATATATATATATATATATATATATATATATATATATCACACCGATAACTCAAAAAATTATGGGCCGATTTTGATTAAATTTGGTGAGTACCTTCCTTTTACAAATGGCTTGGATAAGTTAGTTAGCCAGAAAAATCGGCCAAGGTTTTCCCGGAAAATTTTGAGTTTTCTTTCGAAAAAAATTTATATCTCCAAAATTAACAAAGTAAGGGCAACCAGGTTTATATGATGATGCGTAAGCTACCTACCAAAATTTAGCTCTGTATATCAAAAGACAAAAAAGTTATAGGCATTTAAATAAACATTTATTGGGATTTTCCTCAAAATGTCAAAGTTGCGATTTAAAACGTCAAAAATTGGCCACATTTAGGCAAAGAACTGGAATCTAGTAGGGGCTATGGAAAGAAAATGTCTCAAGAAGAATGTTTCACAAACCCTGAAGTCTTAGTTTCAACCGTCATTGTCCTTCATTTTACTAAAATATGTCCAGAAAATTCATTTAAAATAGACCCTTTCTCTGATGCTTGGCAGTACCCTTAGCTATAGAGTTTATCGTTTAATGGTATATCATTTTTGTCGAATTTTCGTAAAAAATCAATAAAGCTCAATATATCCGTTATTATACAAGATATGAAATTTTTTTATATATTAATTATAGGGTGTCTTGAGCTACATCTTAAAAAAATATTTCTACAATCATAGGGTGGCCCATAAGTCGTTGGTGATACAATTTTTCTTATTTTTTTAATCAAACACGTCTTATGTTATTGCATTTTTGCATTTTCCATCGAAATATAATGCATGTTTGTAAGAAAAGAAATTCTGGATGCAGCAAGTGCGTTATGGTAGCGAATTTTGATCAAATGCTTCATATTTGAATAGCCCAATTTGCTATTAACCTATAAGGTTGACCAAGAAACGAGTTTTTGTGAAAACACTTTAAGTTTACTTTTGGAAATTTTTGTACATTTTCACACAATAAAGTTATTTTTATGAAACATGGCACATTGTTTTTACTATATAGGTTATACTGGTAACCAAAATTAATGGCTGCTTTCTTAAATAAAAAGAAAAGAGACATATTTGCAATAAAAACATATTTAAGAAAATTCACTACCATAACGCACTTGCTGCGTCCCGAGTTTTATTACTTCATCATACTATTGACAAGTCTTGTTACTGGGTTGGTATTGTACCAACATCTTTCAAATAGTTGCTTAAGAACTTAACTTATTATCATACTCTGTGGTTCTTTAATATTTTGGCAACTACTGACACCTCATCACTGTCATAAAATTGTCAATTTCAGAAATGACATGTGATGAAATTAGAATTTATTTTAATCTTAATGTGTTTGTTGATAACTGTATTTCCTAACCAGTCCAAGTTTGTAAAAAAAATTCACCGAAATGTGAAGAAGATGAATCGTCAGTGTCAGGATGGAAATTGTCTTCCACCAAACTTTAGAGGTTGCCAAAGTAGACAGTGTGGTGATCCTTTAAACGCTACGGAACACACTGTTAGTCCAAATGGTAAGGACTGCACCACAATACCAACAAGCAAAACTACTCCTTTAAATAGCAATGAAATCACTAATTCGTCTGGCACAATAGTATGTACATCGAACACCACTACAACCTGTCCGAAGACAAATGTTGAAACTACTACGTTAGATATCAACATTGATCTGGGTCCAGATACCAACATCGATATTATGTCTGCTGAAGATGATAATAATAATATGACTTATATCGCGCTTCCAGTTCCTGAAGGTGCAGAAGAAGGAGTACCAGAGGAGGAACCTGAACCTTCTCCTACTCCTAAAAAATGTCCTAGTAACATCTTTAGTCAGGAACAAGGTGCAAAGGGACCCGACACACATGACTACGCAAAGGAAGCAGCTAATACAGCAGTTGCAGCAAAAGATCAACAAGAATCGTTAAGTAAACTGGCCTCCCAAAGGATTAAGCAAATGTTTGCAGATAAGGCTGAAGCCGCTGCGAGGCAAGCCAAAGCGGCTCTTCTAGGCAAAACCGGAATTTTGGATAAGTTAAATCAAGAAAATGATATTGCTGAAACTGTGATCAAAGAGGAGACGGAGAGGTTAAGTATTTTAAAAGATATGTTAAGAAAAGCAAGAGGTAACACAAGGTGTGCTAACAGGGAAGTGATGATTTTGCAGAAAGCTTTGAAATTTATGACTAAAATACTAAATCATTTGATGAGTATTTACAGAGATCTTCAGTTTCAAATAGCTAAAACGCAAGACCGAATAGAGGAGGCTAAAAAGAGACTAGGGTGTCTAAAACGACGCTTACAAAAAGCACGAGCTGACCTTTGCTTATTGAAAGAGAAACTTAAACAAGCGGAACAGAATGCAAAGAATAGAGCTAGTACATGTTAAGATCAAATTAAATTATAGTCTGTATCATATTTAAAAATAATGTACATATATATTATTATAATAAATTCCTTGAGGGGTTGAAAACATTAAAAAACTGTTGTTTGGTTACCATAGAAGATCTGATTATTAATTTTTTTGATGACGCCATGAAGATATATTTTATAGGAGTTTATTTTTTCAAAAGATTTATTAGTCATTAAAATGCAAGACATAAAACTGTACTATCATAAGACCGCCCTAAACATAGTGAGCCTTTAAATACAATTGGGTTTTCCAAATTGTAGTTAAGTGCTCACCACAGGTTCCAATCTTCACTCATAGTGAGTTCCGACAAATCAACCACAAGTTGTCTCTAATGACAATAGTTGTCTTTTAACAATATAAATGTCAGTGTCAATTACTTTACTTTGTTACAATAGAGTTAATTTTGTACGTGCTCTTAATTTGTTTAAAAATGGCTGAAACTTTTTCTTTTGTGGAAAAGCTCGATGTTAAAATGTAACATTTTGTGCCATAGTAAACTTGAGAATCTGAGCAAATGTATTTAAATTATTACCCTTGAAATAGTACAGCCAAATAATAAATTTATTGCAGTATGGTTCATTGACGAAACCAATTGTTACTAGAAACAAACCATGCACTGAAGTAACTCAAAATAATAGACTATTAGCTGTGGCACAAAACATCGATTAGAAATATTGAACGAGTAACTCAGACGCGAAATCTAGAGCAAATCTTATTTTACGTAAGATCAAATACCATCCTTACAAATTCCAATTTGCCAAGGATAGCGGCTGGGAGACGATAAAAGACGGAGGGCATTGTGTGAGTGGTACTCTCGAAAATGTCAAGACGATAAACATTTTGTTAATTAAAGATTATGGTCTGGTGAGAGTATGGTTACCAACAACAGAATCTTTAACAGACGAAATACACATTTTTGATCCAGAAGATCCGCGTTTATAAAAAAACCTCTAGGCACCAACACCGTTTTGTTTTTTCAGTATTTAGCTGAGAACATTGGGAACAACTATAATTGGGCGATTTGTTATTATCGATCACTAACTTTCGAAATTTGCTTTGGAATTATTTGGAAGGATGGTTCGATGCTACCTTACCATTAGCAGAAGGCAATAACATCTGATTCCAGCGAGACGGGGCCCCGGCTGATAATTCAGAACTGTTCAAGAGTACCTACTACAAAGATTTCCTGGCAAATATATAGGTACGCATTCAGCGATTATTTGGCCTCCACGATCGCAGGATCTGGTACCTCTTGACTTTCATCTTTCGGGATGTATTAAAAAGTACGTCAACGTAATTTTCAAATGGGGGGACTGTTACGTCAACTGGTTTCAGAAGCATTCCAAACCATTACGCTAAATTATCTGTTTTCATATATACGCTAATAGTCGATATATTCGTTATTATACAAGATACGAGAATACATTTTATACGTTAAGTATAGGGTATCTTGAGCTGCATCTTATAAAATTATTTTGACAATCAGAGGCTGGCCCATAAGTCGTTGATGATACAATTTTTTTTCCAATTCATATAATTGCATTTTTGCCTTTTTCATCGAATTATAATGCATATTTGTGGAGAAAAAAATTGGTAACGTTCATCGTTTTCGAGTTATTTGATTTGTTTTGCAACATTTCATTATTATTTTCATTCATTATTCGTCGAAAAAATCGGGATGCCGTATACAGGCCGCTCTCAAATAGTGACTGAATTTGAAAAATTCAAACTGCCGTAACTATATTTTGACAAATGGAACAGCCTATATTTTCCGTCTCAGAAGCGAAGGGCATGTCATTTGCTTCTAGTTTTGTAATAGACTCCATATACCTACAGGCTCCAGTTTTGGAAATATTTACTTTTAGAATCGCATACCATGATTCAATCAGATCATGTGATTATTTAGCGAATTTTTGAAGAATACTTTTAACTTATTTACATTAACTTTGCTACAAAAAGTTAAGAAATATTTAATTTAATCGGATTATCAACGTTTACATTTTCATAATATATAAGTAGTTGATAAATTGTTGACATAAATGTCAAATGAACTTTAGAGCCTCGGTGGTTGAGTTGTCAGAACGTGTGCCTCTGTACCGAAGGGAACCGGGTTCAATCAGAGGTTTCTCTTTTAACATTTCCAGTACATTCTGTAAGATTAACATCAACCGAGATTGTGGCATTTTATTTGAGCGAGTTAAATATCTGCACGTTCAGCCCTTCGGAGAGGGCGTAAATCCGTCGGTCCCATGTTCAGGCGATGTTGGAAGTATTAAAGATCCCGACCCTCCTTACAGAAAGGGAGGGGTTTGGCAAAATTTCCAGGATAGTGAAGTGAAATATTATAATATAAATATTTTGAAATAACAGCTTTCAAAAAGTTTTCTTCGATAAAGCGCCATCTGGTGGCAAGAATAAGAAAATAAAAAAAGATCATCTGAATTCCACTTGAAAAACCTTTCGAACAGTTCTTTCCCCGAAGCTCTAGTTGCCATAGTTACCGAGATATGATGTCGCTCACCTAATGAATCACCCTGTATATCTCGGCTCCGATGCATTTTTAAAATCTGTTTTTACCACTATTACATATGTTGTATCAGTTACTACCACAGTATGCTAGTTTTCTTCGTGGCCGCTAAAAAAAGTGGTGATCCCAAAATCCAATGTAAATTGACCCTTTGGTGAATCGAAAAGCTTTTTGGGAATAATTATATCTTGGCAGGTGGGTAAAAAGCTTCAAGGGGTTCCTTGACCAGGAAAATCGGGCCAGTTTTTTCGGGAACATTTTAGGTTTATTTTTGGAAATTTTTTCTACTTTTTCAAATAATAAAGTTATTTTGATGAAATATGGTCAATGTTACTACTATACAGCTTCTGCCTGAAAGAAAATTTGATGCTTTCATTAAAAGAAGACATATTTGATATTAGAAACCTTTTTATGAAAATTCACTACCATAACGCACTTGCAGCGTCAAGAATTTTATGTAGGCGGACGAAAATAGCTATTTAGTGACTAAATCTCCTTTAAGCTTAACTGCTGTAAGAAGTATTGGATATATATATATATATATATATATATATATATATATATATATATATATATATATATATATATATATATATATATATATATATATATATATATATATATATATATATATATATATATATATATATATATATATTGGATTAGTGGTTCTAATCTGCACACACGTTGAGTTTTCTGTTTATATTTTGTTGTAGTTTGTACTATTTCTATGTTTCATTGTTTCATTATTTTAATGTAATCTAACTAGGTATGTATATAATTTTTCAGCATTGCTATATCCACCAACCAGTTTCTCCTTCGGTGGACTAAGCATGATTTCTAACATTTAGTTATTGTGATTTCTGAACATATATATATTGTGTGTACATTTTTAGTTGGAAATAAATTTATTACTATAAATTTATTATCAATATAACTTATAAACGAAGTAGAAGTACATCAACTTTATTATGTGGAAGTTATCTAGACCTTAAAAATGTTTACACAATATGATTCGCCAGCTTTTCACTCGACAAGACAAACATAAAAGTTAATATGTCTCGAAAGCTAAAAGGCTTAATAAAAACCGGATTCTGAGAGTTACAAGTACATTATTTCCTGATATGAATAAACATGGGGCAGTAATATTTGCTAATTTGGGTTTCTATTGTGGGAGATTGTATCTTTTATTGTGACACAGTACCTAACAAGGGTCTGGCGCATTATGAAAATAATTTAAATATTCATATTTGGGGAAGAATATGAAACGCGCTAATTCACAAGACACATTATGAAATGTCACGTTTGGTAACATCAACAAGTGCTGATTATGAACCAGGTAAATGAAGATTTCCTGCTGAAAAAATGTAGATTTTATCTAATGTGGGGATTAAAATCTCATAGAAATTGGGTCTCAGCTAAATTCACTGTCTCCAAAACATTGTATAAGTGTATACATAGATGTAAAGTAAGAGATTCTTGATATTCAATTAGAAACATATATGACTAACTACCAAAAAATTAGATTTTCAGGATCTACTTCTTTACAGTTTTTCTTAATCCTTATATCTTTATCTGGACGTAGCAAGTGCGTTATGGTGGTGAATTTTCATTTAAATGTTTTAATGGCAAAAATGTTTGTGTTTTTTAAGAAAGCAGGCATCAAATTTGGTTACCAGTGTAACGTATATAGTAAAAAAAGCCTGGAACCAGTAAGTGCGTTATGCTAGTGAATTTTCATAGAAATGATCTGGCACAAAATATTTTATTATAACTTTTTTTTTCTTATAACATAGAAATCTAAATTTTGGTGTATAGTTTACTTTTTATATCGTAAACCTAGCTACCAAATTTGGTTATCATAGATTTTTTATTTTTTAAGAAAAAATTATTTTTCAAATAAAAACTGAAATTTTTCCCAGAAAACCTCGTCCGATTTTTTTGATTAACGAACCCGTCAAATCCATTTACAAAAGGAAGCTACATGCCAAATTTTATTTAAATCAGCCTATTATTCTCTGAGATAACATGTTTTTTAGAATGAAAACTCAAAATTTTCCCGGAAAACCTCGTCCGATTTTCCTCACTGTCAAACTTGTCAAATAAATTTACAAAAGGAAGGTACATGCTAAATGTTATTAAAATCGGCCCATTATTTTTTGAGATAAGAATTTTTTTCGAATGAAAACTCAAAATTTTCCCGGAAAACCTTGTCCGATTTTCCTGACTAACGAATCTATCCAAGCCATTTATAAAAGAAAGGTACATGCCAAATTTTATCAAAATCGGCCCATTATTTTTTTGAGTTATCGGTGTGATACACACACACACACACACACACACACACATATATATATATATATATATATATATATATATATATATATATATATATATATATATATATATATATATATATATATATATAAACATATAAAAATTGAAACTGACCCCGGATATGGGTTCTAGGGGTCCTAGTTCGCGCTCATTTGCAAAAATTTTTTCAAAATTTAAAAGTCGGGATCTCCCCATTAGTGAATTTTTCACTAAAAACAATGTGCCATGTTCCTTCAAAAAAACTTTATTGTTTGAAAACGTACAAAAACTTCCGAAAGTAAACTTAAAGTGTTCCTGAAAAAACTTGTTTCTTAGTCAACCTTATTGATTAATAGCAAATTTAGCTATTCAAATGTGAAGCATTTAATCAAAATGCGTTACCATAACGCACTTGCTGCGTCCAGAATTTCTTTTCTTACAAACATGCATAATATTTCGACGGAAAATACGAAAGTGCAATAAATTAAGACGTGTTCGACTAAAAAAAAAAAAGAAAATTTGTATCACCAACGACTTATGGGCCAGCCTGTGATTGTAGAAACATTTTTTCAAGATGTAGCTCAAGACACCGTATAATTAATGTATGCAATTTTTTTTTCATATCTTGTATAATAACAAATATATTGAGCTTTATTGATTTTTCACGAAAATTCGACAAAACTTATATACCATTAAACGATAAACTCTATAGCTAAGACTACTGCCAAGCATTAGAGAAAGGGTCTATGTGAAATGAATTTTCTGGAAACATTTTAGTAAAATAAAGGACAATGACGGTTGAAACTAAGACTTCAGGTTTTATAAAACATTCTTCTTGAAACATTTTCTTTTCATAGCCCGTACTAGATTCAGATCCTTTGCGTAAGTATTGCCAATTTGGACGTTTTAAATCGAGAATTTGACGTTTTGAGGAAAACCCCAATTTATTTTTCTTTAAATGCCTATAACTTTTTTGTCTTTTAACCTACAGAGCTAATACTTAGTATGTGATTTACCTATAATGGGATAAACGCGCGTACCAAATTTGGTTACCCTTACTGTGGTATTTCCCGAGATATTTTTTTTTCGAAAGGAAACACAAAAATTTCCAAGAAAACGTGATATAATTATCAAAAATCTCGGGGTTTTCAGATACCAATGTTCGCCGAATCCTCCACCAACATTTGAGCATGAATAAAGTTAGTGCAAGGGGCCGTCCCCAAACATCTTTCAGCAGTTAAGCGCCAGCGTCGTGTTGAATGTGCCCGATACTTTTTGGACCTCTGTGGATAAAACCTCTGTGGACGTGTTGAAGACAATTGTCACACGTGATAAAACTATGGTTCTCTAATATGATTCTTTGTGCAAAAGGGGGTCGGTGAAATGGAGGCGTAAAGCAGAAACACCGCCAAGAAAGTTCAAAGTCTCTCAGTCGACAAAAAAGTGATGGCTACGATTTTTTGGAATTGTGAGGATATTTTTCTCATAGACTTTAAAGAACGTAACACTGCAGCCAACGGGGCATATTATGCAACACACCTGCATAAAATACGGCAAAATATTTGGGATGAAATGCGTGGGAAACTGACCAGATGCATACGTTTGCTTCATGAAAATTCACCCGTGCACACTCGCAAGACGCAATTCGTGACTGCGGTTTTGAACAAATTTATCACGCTCGGTATAGTCGAGATACAGCCCAGAGTGACTACTACCTATTTGTAAATTTGTAAAAGGGCGCCATTTCAGTGACGACGAAGTGGTGAAAGCTGCAGTTTGGGCGCATTTTGAGGGCAAACCAAAAGAATATTTTTTAGGTGTATCGAATTGTTGCTGAAAAGATGTAATAAGTGCATTGATGTTAGGGGGGACTGTATTGAAAATTGAAATTTAATTGTGGATCTACGCCGTTTCTTTAATAGTGAGGTCGGGAAATGTTGGTGTTTACCTCGTATCTTCAAGATCGGTAATTAGAAATACCTTTGACAATTTTATTGAGCTCTATATATTTTCTTAATTCAATTAATTGTCGCAGTTGCAACAACTGAAAGAGGCATGTACTACAAATAAATTACAATAGTTAGAATGCCATAATGTTTGTTATATATTGTCGTGTGATACCGCACTTTTGTTGTTTGTTTTCTTACGTACTGCCTTTGCTCTTTCATATTTGTTAATATAACGAAACATGCATTAAAGTCAACATATTGCCGACAATCTAGCGTGCTGAATGCGAAATAAGGCTCTAAATTGTAGTTTTAGAAATGAGCACGTATAGTACAGCAGTGCTTGTGTTATGAGATTCTTCCCGTTGTTTATTTTCCAAGTGGTTACATGGTAAGTTGCATTTTTTCAGTTAAATGTTTTTTGTTTAATGAAAGTAATAAATTTAACACTTCCACTCTCCTGGTTAAAATTATGAGATGGCGGATCTACAATTAGACAGGTTAAGCGACAGCCGTGTAAATCATTTTATTTCGTATAGACAAGGATGGACAATGTGCTACGGAAATTGTAGATACAGTGTGGACTGAGAATGGGGCAAAATTTAGTATATCAATTATTGTCCCGAAATATGTCAATTTTAGACTTCAAAATGAGATCCTGCAGCGTGAAAACTACACTACAACATTTTACTCCCTTCCAATGACAGTTGCAACTCTGAAATTTTCAAATAGGGGGTAGGGGCTTGTGCTAACTCAGTCGAAATATGTCTTCTAATTATTTTTTTTTGCAAAAATTAACAGTGACAATAATAAATTCATCTGATTGACGAACTTCGCTACAACATACTAAAAAATTATTAACTGAACTAAACTAACTATTCTTGATAACGAGAAAAAATTAAAAATCAACTTTGATGTAGGAGATGTTCAAAATATATGCCTAAAACTTCTTAGCAGCATCCAAGTCGTAAATAGAATTGTCTTCTAACATTATTCAACATCTGAGACGTGACCGGCGTTCGTATACGTTATTCTTCTTCTTAAGACAGTTAAATCGCGTGGTTTAGTTTTCTATACAATACTGCCTTATATCCCTATATGAATAAGTCTAGTAGCGAAAGATCGGGTGATCGTGCTGGCCATTCTAACGATCCACCGATTTGGTAATATTAAGTCGAGATACTGGCGCACACTAACTTGGTAATATGCTGGTGCTCCATCCTGCTGGAATCATGTCACATTCGCTGGAACTTGCTCGATGAGTACCTCCGTTCAATTTCTCATCAATTATAAAGGACCAACGACGTAATTTACAACTATTCCTCCCCTATTTTTTTTTTAGACCAGCAGCGACAATCTTAATGATTAACATCTCCGTAAAGTGTAAAACTGCATTCGTCAAAAAACAAAACATGCTCCTGAGTTCGTATCGATTTATGGGGATGTGCTTCATTTTCTTTTAATATTCGATTAATCAATGAATGGCTAACATCCAATGTTCTGGCTGCTTGTCGATTTGAAGTATGTGGGTTGTCCTCCAAGTCAAGTATTACATCCAATTTGGAATCATCACTTATCTGCCTTACATGTTCAAGCTCACGAAATTGCTTTTTAATTTTACTAAGTTTCTCTTGGAATATAAATCTGGAAGTTTTTTTTGAAATAGAGCAACTTCGGGTTTTGGTGTTTTACCTGCATAACCAATCATATGGAGAATGTTAATGTTTCAAATCAATTTTTATACATTTTTGTTTTTGAATTCCCGTTAACAATTGACAACATTGGCATGTGATTACAGTCCCACGGCAAGTTGCTAAGGCGTTTTACACGAAACTAACATTGCCAATTGTGAAAAACGTTGATAACTTTTTATGTTTTCTTTTTAACTGATACCATCCAAAAACGACACTGAAATTGTTTTTGCTTGCTTTCTCATTATCAAGCATGAACGATTAGTGATTAATTTTTTGGTTCGTTGTAGCTAATTTAGTCAATCAGACGACTTTTTGTTACTGTTAATTTTTGCAATGAATTTTTAAACGATAGCATTTTTGAATCGAGCATGGGTTCCTCAAATTGTACTTATCGGCGTTTAAAATATTTAAAATCGTACTTTTACAAAATTACAAACAACAAATGTTTCAATTTGAAGAATTTTACTCTAAATTATAATGTGGGTTCACGTCTCAAGGAGAGCAAAATATGGTTTGTACTGTTTAAGAAGTATATCACATACCATTCCACGTCAAACTGTCAAATCATATTCTTTCCTGATAATGGCCATAGTGATTCGTCAAATAAAAAAATTGTTTTATGAAAAATTGTTACCATGGAGCATTTGCGGCATTACGACTTTTTTACCCGCAATTCCTATACTGGAAATTCGATATCACAAAGCAATAACTATTATCAGGATAAATGTATTTCGGAACAAGACAAATAATTGAATGTACACCAAAATATTTGTACGTACACTAATTGCAATATGCAATGTTCTGTTTTATCGATGTGCAAATTAATGACATAGATTGTTTAAATACGAGCAAATAATCAACAGGGAACAATACGTTTATTGAGTTTCAGTATTAATCATTACAATGCTGCGTATATTAGTGCATTTTTATTTTTTTTAAATCACTAATAGAGAGGTGTCGATGGTGAGACTTTCAGAAAATTATTTCTTCAAATGAGCGCGAACTAGGACCCCTAGAACCCATATCCGGCGTCAGTTTCAATTATATATATATATATATATATATATATATATATATATATATATATATATATATATATATATATATATATATATATATATATATATATATATCCGATAAATTAAAAAATAATTAATCGATTTCGATGAAACTCGGCAAATGCCTTTCTTTTATTAATGGCTTGGATAGGTTCGTTATCCAGGATAATCGAATCGGGTTTTCCGGAAATATTTTGACTTTTCATTCGAAAAAAAATTTTTTCTCCGAAAATTACACGGCTGTTTTAATAAAATCTAATGGATATATTGCCTTAGGAGGGACCTTACGACGTACCAAAATTCAACTTTCTAAATTTATAAAAAATTTAGTTATTCAAATTTTGAATTTTCTTTCGAAAAAATTTTTTCTCCGAAAATTACAAAGTTATGTAAATGAAACTTGGTGGGTATCTTGCCTTAGGAATGACCTTACCACATACAAAAATTAAACTTTCAATGCTTATAGAAAATTGAGTTATTCAAATTTGAAACATTTAATAAAAATTCACTACCATAACGCACTTTCTGCGTCCCGAACTTTTTTTATTTTCAAAGTCTTGCAAAGAATTATTCGCATAAACCTTTAATTAAAAACATTTCAGGACGCAGCAAGTGCATTATCGTAGTGAATTTTTATAAGAATTGGTCACTATTTTAGTACGATATATTACTAGACACTTTAAATTTAAACAGACCTTGCAGATTCTGATAAAAGGCCCTAATGCAGGCTCATCTAAAGAATTTTTATAAGAATTGGTCACTATTTTAGTACGATATATTACTAGACACTTTAAATTTAAACAGACCTTGCAGATTCTGATAAAAGGCTCTAATGCAGGCTCATCTAAAGAATTTTTATAAGAATTGGTCACTATTTTAGTACGATATATTACTAGACACTTTAAATTTAAACAGACCTTGCAGATTCTGATAAAAGGCCCTAATGCAGGCTCATCTAAAGAATTTTTATAAGAATTGGTCACTATTTTAGTACGATATATTACTAGACACTTTAAATTTAAACAGACCTTGCAGATTCTGATAAAAGGCCCTAATGCAGGCTCATCTAAAGAATTTTTTCGAAAGTGTTACAATCGATATCTCTCTATTATGAAAAAGTCTGGATGCAGCAAGTGCGTTATCTAAGTGAATTTTCATAAAAATATTTTTGATGGCAGATATGTCTTTTTTTTAATGAAAGCATGCATCAAATTTGCCTAAATATTTTTTACACAAAATTCTGCTAAAAGCATACATAAAATTCCTAGTCTGTAATTAAAATACAAAATAAAATAGTTTGTAGATGAATTTCATTTAAAAAATGCTCCATCAATTGATTATTTTTTCATACAAAAATTGGCAACAAACGTTCTCTCAAAGAAAATTCATTAAATTCATTTATAAGAAAACTCGCTATTAAAAGAAATTAACTAATAGAAATCTAAATAGAAATAAATTAAATTAATTTAAAAATATTCAAAATCTGATCTAAATACAGAACTAGATACTTTTTCTGTGGCTTCACAGAGAAAATTATTTTGCCTATGGGTGCTGTAAACATTGAATCGTGTTGTAGACAAGAAAACAATATCTTTTCATGTCACAAATCTCTACGTCTATGTTAACTGCGGCACAGTTTTACCAACTAAGAGCAACAAGAGCTACTATTAAACTTTAATCAAAAGTCTTAAAAGTGCTTATCTTTCATTCTGAACAAGAAGTCGCTAAAAAATATATTGGAATGACACAATCTGATCAAATAACGTTAAAAAGGAATCAAAGACGAAAATAAGTTGAAAAAAGTTAAAAGAGAAATTCGGTCAGCGTGAGATTTGAAACCGTGTCCCTTCGCTCATCAGACAGGAATACTAACCATTTTCTACGCAATGCTTCTGGCAAACTGCAATGAAGAAAGGTAGATAACCGATAATTATCTTAAGTTATTTATTTGTAATATGTAAGGTCTTTAGAGGTAGATTTGGCAGTTATTTTAACAAATCAGAGGAGTAGCATAAATCTAGAACGCAATACTTATACCAATTTTCACGTTTAAGATCTCCAGTTTGAGATTTACAAGAGAAACATAAAATTCTCAATGTAATCTTTCTGGGACTGTTGACCTTTTGCGCGATGAAAAGATAAACGTCGTCCGTAATATTTAGTTTGTTTAACACATAAAATATTTTGGTATTGCGTCTTCTCTGACTTTTCTTGGCACTAAAACTTTGCTTCAATAAGTGCCTATAACTATTTTCCTTTCAACATAGAGACCTACATTTTGGTGTAGAGTTTGTTTTTTACAACATAAACCATTCCCAAAAGTCATTGCCATAGCTTTGTTATTTCCGGAGATATGATTTTTTTCCAGAAGAAAACCTAACATTTTCCCGGAAAAACTTGTCTGATTTTCTCATCCAAGCCACTTGCAAAAAGAATTTACTCACTAAATTTTATCAAAATCGGCCCTTTATTTTTTGAGTTAACGGTGTGATATATATATATATATATATATATATATATATATATATATATATATATATATATATATATATATATATATATATATATATATATATATGTTGTGTCATGATATTGTTAATCCTCACCCTCAACCTCCCCGAGTCCACCCTGTCCATCCTTTGTCGGCAACCCGCGACACGTAGTCAAGTCGTCAATATCCACGGTTGCCACAATTGGCACGTGGACAAGTCAGTGAGCCTCGTTGTCGGAAGAACCACTCTTTCTACGAGTGACTGACTTAGAGATCCCTTCAACCGCAACATCGCAATCCACCACGTGCTGATCACCGCAAGCTTCAGAGTCGTCACCTAGAGACGTGAATCACCTCGCTCCTTTGGACAACGCCGTCAGGTACCATCCACGTGTTGGTTACGGCAAACTACCTCTCCAACCGTAAGTCACCGTTTTGCTGTATCATTATTAGATCACAACACCTGCATTCACCCTTGTATTTAAATTAGTAACTTTGTAATATTAAATTGTTATTGTTTTACCACGTGTATTTATTACAAATCTGTACCTACAAAGAACAGTTCCTCTGGTCCTTCTAATGCTAGCCTTTTCTGAACCGTACAATATATATATATATATATATATATATATATATATATATATATATATATATATATATATATATATATATATATATATATATATATATATATATATATATATATATATATATATAATGTGTGTGTGTGTGTGTACAAACATAAAAATTTAAATTGACCCAGGATATGTATTCTAAGTGGCCTAGTTCGCGCTCATTTGAAGAATTTTTTTAAATTCAAAAATCGAGATCACATTAGTAAATTTTTTAAGAAAATTCACTTAAAAAAACATTTTAGTCTTGTGTTCTAGCTCTTTTTGAGACAAATTCCCAAAACTAAATTTTCTATTAAGCTAGAAAATTAAAATTTTGTATCCTACAATTTAGGTACAGTAAGTTTCTTTAAAAGAAACTTGTATGACAAATTTTATTAAAGCCACAAAAGCTTTCTAAAAGAAAACTTAATTCATATTTATAACAAGAAAGTATATGCCAAATTATAAACGTGGCAGGTATTTTTCCAACAATAAAAAAGTTTTTTTAAAACAAATGATCTTCTTTTTTATCAACAATAAAAATGTCTGCTGAAATTTGTAATTCTAGACATAAAGGTGGCAAACTTATGCAAGCCTTCTGAAGAAAAATGATAGCTGGGTCCAAACGTATGAAACATGGACAATATTGTGAACCAAATTACCTCAAATTTGTTTGCACAATTTCTAGCTACATGTAACGTACCTTTTAAGTTACTCTAATGCTTTCAAAAATATTTTTCTATATTTTTTGGGAAAAATGTCCGTTGTAGCTTATTTACAAACACGTCCGCGGCCTTAGCAAAATAAGGATATGCGCCAAGTTTCATTTAAATCAGTTGACGATTTTTTGAGTTATTGCTCCGATACATACATTATATATATATATATATATATATATATATATATATATATATATATATATATATATATATATATATATATATATTCAAACGGACCTTGGCTATGGGTTCTAGGGCCCCCATTAGCATTGATTTGAAAGAATTTTGCGAAAGTCTCACCTCTCTATTAGTGAATTTTCGTAATGAAAATTTAATCATCAGTAGGCGCTGGAACATATAAATGTACTTTAGAAAAGCTAAATTTAGGAAAGTTTGAAATTCGTTATGTCTACAAGTTGGCTTCATCATAATTAAAGACCCATTTCAACATTTAGCGATTTGCGTTACAAACAAATTGTATCATCGTAAATAATAAAGTAAGCTTAATCGAATTTGGCACACATATACACACAGTGTGGAGCAGCCCAATGGAATAAATTCAGCATCTTAATTATTGTGCATATTTATAGAAATCCTGAAACACGTCAATTTCACATTCAAAAATGACATCCTGCAAAGTGAAAACTTTACCACTACATTTAACCCTCTTCCTGTGACAGTTGCAACTCTCAACATTTTTAATATAAAGTAGGGGCTTGTTATATCTTATGTAAAAGATCTCTTTGTTCTGTATTTAAAAATGATATGGTTATAAAATTTACTGCACAAATTAACAGTAAAAATGAAGAAATACATATGATCGGCGAATTTCGCTAAAGCATTATTTCAGAATTGAAATAAAGCATTAATGATTTGATAAATGTATTTCTAACTAACGAAAGAATAAATATAAAAAAAAGTCTGGACGCAGCATGTGCGTTATGGTAGCGAATTTTTTTAAAATATTTTTAATAGCAAATGTCTTTCTTTGATGAAAGCAGGCATCACACTTGGTTGCCTATATAGTAGAAACAATGTACCATATTTCATCGAAACAACTTTATTCTTTGAAAATATATAAACATTTTTCAAAAGTCTGGATGCAGTTGTGTGTTATGAAAGTGAATTTCCAAAAAATGTTTTCAATAGCAAATGCGAGCAGGCATCAATCTGATTATTGGTATAGCCTATGTGGTAGAAAGAATGTACCATATTCTATCAAAATTACTTATGGTTTGAAAATATACAAAAATTTTCCGAACATAAACTTGAATATTGGAGGATTGAATGAAAATTCGGTAAATTTGCAGATTAGCTCATGAACGCTTTTCAAAAAAATGTTTTCAGAAACATTACTAAGACCCCACCTGGATGCGCAAACCACAAGAAAAGTTTTTTGTTCACATCCACGAAGGAAGTTACGGGATTGGGAGTGAATAGGGGTGCTGGGCGGCGTAGGTAGTAAAAAGGAAATATGAGTATAAAATGCGAAGAAAACTGCTTGGAAGCTGTCTATTTGAAACCATAGTCCCATTAGACCATGCCTACCCCGCACAGCACCTCTTTTCGCCCCAGGTCAGGTAACTTCCTTGGGGGGGGGGTATGAACAAGAAGTTTTTCTTATGGTTTATGCAACGAGGGTGGTTGTATGCACACGAGATGGGGAGGAAGGAAATGCCTACGATGAGTCAGACCCCCCCCACCGGTTCGACTTGTGGCAGAGTTGGGGGTGGCTGCTTCGTCGTGGGGGTTTTCCTTCCCCCTCGCGTGCATACAACCACCTTCGCTGCATGAACCACAAGAAAAATGAGTTGTTCCTACCCGCCAAGTAAGTTACGGCACCTGGGGTGAAAGGGATGCTGTGCGGGGTAGGCAGGGTTTAAGGGCGATATGGCTTCAAGATGTGAAAGAGACAGCTTTCAAGCCTGTTTTATTCGAATTTTCTGCTCATATTTCCTTTTTACTACCTACCCCGCCCAGCACCCCTACTCATTCCTGTACCCGTAACTTCCTTGGGGGGTGTAAACAAGAAATTTTTCTTGGGGTCTGTAGATCCAGGGGGGGCGTAGGCAGGTTTCTGAAAACAGTTTTTTGAACAGCGTTCGGGAGCTAAACTGAAAATTTACCGAAAATTCGCTACCAAAACGCACTTACTGCGTCTAGATTTTTTTCTTATAAACGCATTATATTTCGATAAAAAATTCATTAACGAATTTGTTCTACGAAAATTAGCTAAAAAAATTAAAAACCCCTACTCACTCCTGGTCCCGTAACTTCCTTGGGGAGTGTGAACAAGAAATTTTTCTTGGGGTTTGTGGATCCAGGGGGGCGCTAGGCAGGTTTCTGAAAACAGTTTTTTTTTAAATTCGCTACCAAAACGCACTTACTGCGTCCCGATTTTTTCTTACAAACGCATCTTATTTCGATAAAAAATGCAAAAATGCATTAACGAATTTGTTCTACGAAAATTACCTTAATAATAGACCGTTAAACCATAAACTTCACTAAACCTACAGCGAAAGTATCAACTTAACTAAACCGACAGCCAAAGCATCAGAGGCTCTATTTGATATTAATTTTCTGTAAATATTTTAGTAAAATTAAGGGCAGTGGCGGTTGAATCTGAAACTTAAGGGTTTGCAGAACACTCTTCTTGCAAAATTTTCTTTTCAAAATCCGTATTTGTTTCACGTTCTTTGTCTAAACTTTGCTAATTTTGACGTTTAAAATTGCGAGTTTGACGTTTTGAGGAAAACTCCAAAATTTTGTTTCTTTAACTGCCCATAACTTCTTTGTCTTTAAAGCTAGAGACCTAAATTTTGTTGCAAAGTTCACTCTTTATAATTCAAACACGCATATCAAATTTGGTTGCCCTTAATTTGTTATTTCCGGAGATATGATTTTTTTAGAAAGAGAACACAAAATTTTCCGGGAAAACCTGGTCTGATTTTCCTAGCTAACGAACTTGTCCAAGCCGTTTGCAAAAGGAAGGTACTCACCAAATTTGATCAAGATTGGTCCATTATTTTTTCAGTTATCGGTCGGATATATATATATATATATATATATATATATATATATATATATATATATATATATATATATATATATATATATATATATATATATAACACAGATCTTCTCATTAGCAAATTTAAAAAAATTTGGTTATCATAGATTTTTTATTTTTTAAGATAAAATTTTTTTTCAAATGAAAACTCAAAATTTTCCCGGAAAACCTCGTCCGATTTTTTTGATTAACAAACTTGTTAAAGCCATTTACAAAAGGAAGGTATGTGCCAAATTTTATTAAAATCGGCTTATTATTCTTTGAGATAAAAATTTTTTTCGAATGAAAACTCAAAATTTGCCCGGAAAACCTTGTCCGATTTTCCTGACTAACAAACTTGTCAAAGCTATTTACAAAAGAAAGGCACATGCCAAATTTTATTAAAATCGGCTAATTACTTTTTGAGATAAGAATTTTTCTCTAATGAAAACTCAAAATTTTCCCGGAAAACCTCGTCCGATTTTCCTGACTAACGAACTTATCCAAGCTATTTACAAAAGAAAAGTACATGCCACATTTTATCAAAATCGGCCCATTATTTTTTGAGTTATCGGTGTGATACATATATATATATATATATATATATATATATATATATATATATATATATATATATATATATATATATATATATATATATATATATATATATATATATATATATATATATATATATATATATATATATATATATATATATATATATATATATATATATATATATATATATATATATATATATATATATATATATATATAAACATATAAAAATTGAAACTGACCCCGGATATGGGTTCTAGGGGTTCTAGATCGCGCTCATTTGAAAAATTTTTTTCAAAATTCAAAAGTCGAGATCTCCTCATTAGTGAATTTTTTCTAAGAAAATTCACTAAAAAGTAATCAAAATTCGCTACTATAACGCACTGGTTCTGGTCATGAGTTTTAACATTCTTTGCAGCTTTGTTAGCAAATATTTCTTCAAATTCAGATAATATTTGGTCCTCAGAATTAATTCTGTATGTTCGCCATACTGAAACATAAATATTTTTATTTCACTTTTCTACGCATCTGCAAAATCATTATAAAGATTTAAGAGCCAGATAAAGTTGCTGCTGTCGATGCATCAAAAATGTAAAAAAGCTCATATAAATATATTATACCATTTAAATGTAACTTGCCCTTAAAAACGTAATATTTAGAACCCAAGGACCTTATCGACTTTGTGATCGTATTAAGAACGGGAAAATCCCTACTTTCGGGTCTTTTCATATTTGTTAGTAGAGAAATCCGGTCAACAACCCTATTACGTCTGCTGAATGCGGATCCTAATTTGTATGAATACAAAAATCCCTCAATCACAATATACTAAGCTACTCGTCTATTCTTCCATATAATTCACGATATATATGCACATTGAAAATACCTTGTCATCTACGGTTTAAAATTTACATGAAACCAAGCGCCGTATGCAATAAATCTTTTTTTCTGACTCCGTGTATTCCGGCTGTAACCCGGTGTTTGTTAAAATCGATGTAATCATCTGGATACGTAGGTACATACGATGCCATGTTCTTGATATGTTCTACATAAATCCCAGATAGGTCTGAAAATGCAACTGCGTTATGGTAGTGAATTTTCTTGAAAGATTTCAAATTTCAAAAATAAGGATATAATTAATTTCGGCAAAACAAATTTGTTTTCAGAAAAAAACCGGTTTGATTCGTTATCAAAGGGAAGATTCAAAAAATCTCTGGACGCAGCAAGGGCGTTATGGTAGGGAATTTTCATAAAAATGTTTTTAATAGGAAATATTTTTTTAAAGAGCTTGCATCAAATTTGGTTACCAGTATAACCTATATAGGAGCAACAATGTACCATATTTCATCAAAATAACTTTATTGTTTGACATTATACAAAAATCTTCCGAAAATAAACCTAAAATGTGCCCAAAAAAATTGGTTTCCTGGCCAACGAACCTTAGGTTCATAGTAAATTAAGCTATTGTAAGAAACATTTTATGAAAAATCACTCCATAACGCACTTGCTGAGTCCCTAATTTATTTTCTTACAAACATGCATTATCTTTCGATCGAAAATGCAAAAATTGTAATACTATAAGGCGTGTTCGATTAGGAAAAAAATTGCATCAGCAGCGACTTATGGGCCACCTGTGATTGTAAAAATAATTTTATAAGATGCAGCTCCAGACATCGTATAATTAACATATAAAATGTTTCATCATATCTTGTATAATAATGGATATTTTGAGCTTTCCCCTAGAAATGCGTCACCCTGTATATATGAAAACAGATAAAAACTGAAACTAACCCGGATATGGGTTCTATGGGGCTTACTTCGCGCTCATTTAAAGAAATCTTTTCAAAATTCAAAAGTCACTAAAATTGTATCCAACTCTATGAGTAAAATTGTGATGGCCAAAAATAAATATGATTGTAAGAAGAAGAGCATGTCTACATTTGTATTACAAATGTCAGAAAATAAAATACTTATTTACATGTCACTTTGAAAGTAGATCTGACATTCATCAAAATAATTTGTCAGTTGAATATGACATGTACTGTTGCCGTGGACTATCATTATGCACTATTGTATTACGCCTTATAAGAATCTTGTTGTTTTTTGGAGTACGAAAGCTTATTTTACTGTAAAAACATTTTTCCATCCCTTAACCTGAAATTGTTTTCGTTTCATTTGACGTTTCATTATAGCATCACAGTAGGTTTTATAATCTAGAAATTATTCTATTTTGTGTGAATTTTTTCGTTGCATACCTAGAACAAATCGTATTTTCCTAAATGATAATTTTAAGTTAATTCCTATATTTTCTGTGCCCATGTGTTGAACGGGTGTGAAACGGGAGAAGGAAATTTCATTTAAATTTAAAATGACGAAGAGAACTTTATTCCAGGCACGAGCGTTGTTTCCATTTTTTTTAATATTAATAACATTTATAGGTAAATTAGCAGATTAGCGTATTGTTCGTTTTTGAAAAAAAGTTCAGAAACATGTTTAGAGGAACCCCTTTATGCATTAACTATCGGATAAATGCTGTGATCTCAACTCCACAATACAGTTAAGAGACCTAAAGTCAATTTGAGGTTATGTGCAAGGTAAACATGCTACAATGGAGCTACAAATGCAAACTGTAAAAAACTCACCTTGCAGAAGTCCATAGAAAGAAGAAACTACTTACCAACACCGTTTCTCCATAAAAAACTTCCACATTGCATAATTGAAAAAAAAACGCTACATAATAAGCGTAATCTGATTCCTTAAAATTAAATAAATAACTGAAACTGCTACCAAAGCATCACATAAAGGGTCTATTTTAAATTAATTTTCAGCAAATAATTTAATAAAATAAAGTACAAGGAAAATTGTAACTGAAACTTAGGGCTTTTTAACTTCTTTTAGGACATTTACGCTGCATAGCCGTTCATGTAAGTTCTCTATCTAGAACATGTCAATTTTGACGTTTGGAATCGCGTCTTTTTTGACATTTTAAGAATAAAAAGTCGAAGACGCAGCAAGTGCGTTATGGTAGTGAATTTTCATAAAAATGATCTGGCACAAAATATTTTATTATAACTTTTTTTTCTTGTAACATAGAAATCTAAATTTTGGTGTATAGTTTACTTTTTATATCGTAAACCTACCTACCAAATTTGGTTATCAGAGTTTTTATTTTTTTAGATAAAAATTTTTTTCAAATGAAAACTCAAAATTTTTCCGGAAAAACTCGTCCGATTTTTCTGATTAACGAACTTATCAAAGACATTTACAAAAGGAAGGTACATGCCAAATTTTATCAAAATCGGCTCATTATTCTTTGAGATAAAAATTTTTTTTGAATGAAAACACAAAATTTTCCCGGAAAACCTCGTCCCATTTTCCTGGCTAACAAACTTATCAAGGCCATTTACAAAAGGAAGGTACATGCCAAATTTTATTAAAATCGGCTTATTACTTTTTGAGATAAGAATTTTTTTTGAATGAAAACTCAAAATTTTCCCAGAAAACCTTGTCCGATTTTCCTGACTAACGAACTTATCCAAGCTATTTACAAAAGAAACGTACATGCCAAATTTTATCAAAATCGGCCCATTATTTTTTGAGTTATCGGTGTGATACATATATATATATATATATATATATATATATATATATATATATATATATATAAATATATATATATATATATATATATATATATATATATATATATATATATATATATATATATATATATATAAATATATATATAAACATATAAAAATTGAAACTAACCCCGGATATGGGTTCTAGGGGTCCTAGTTCGCGCTCATTTGCAAAAATTTTTTCAAAATTCAAAAGTCGGGATCTCCCCATTAGTGAATTTTTTCTACGAAAATTCACTAAAAAACTTAAAAGTTTATAACTTTGTTTTATTTTAACGTAGAGATTCAAATTTTGGTACATGGTTTTTATGATATAAACCCTTCCACCCAATATGGTTGCCCTAACTTTGTTATTTCCGGAGATATAAAAATTTTCCGAAAGAAAACGCAAAACTTTCCGGGAAAAACTAGTTCGATTTTCCTAGCTAACGAACCTATCCAAGCCACTTGCGAAAGGAGGGTACTCACAAAATTTTATCAAAATCGGCGCATTATTTTTTGAGTTAGCGGTGTGACACATAAATATATAAACATATATATATATATATATATATATATATATATATATATATATATATATATATATATATATATATATATATATATATATATATATATATATATATATATATATATATATATATATATAAATAAGAGTCTTAAACCGACCTCGGTTTTGGGTTCCAGGGGTCCCAAATAGCGCTCATTTGAAGAAATTTTTTCAACATTCAAAAGTCGGGAACTCCTCATTAGTGATTTTTTTTAAGAAAATGATATGTGGTAAGCTGCAAGTAGCTCTTTTACTACTAGATTTGAGAACTCCGTACCTGCGTCGGCAATTATTGTTTTGCATGCGCGATATTGTGAAAAATGCTTAAGGAAATTGTTTGAAATTTCTATTGCACTTAATTTTAACAAAAAATGATTGACCAAACTTACTGAAAGGGTATATTATTGTTATAAATATTGCTTATATTACGTTTGTCAAGTAGCCTTTGAACTTTAAAGAAATGAAATTATTTAATCTGTAATAAATCAACCTATAAAAGGTGTTTCAAAAAACATGTGCATAACTCGTGGTTAGATTTCTCCGTAAAAATAAGACTTTTTTATATCAACATAGGTCCGATCTTGCTTGGTTACGTAGCTACAGGTGTTGAAGATTCTTTAGTTTTTTTGTTTTTTGGTTTATTCTAAATGTATCCAAAACGACTGATATTTGGAGATTGAAAGTTATTTAAACTGGTACATATATTACTGCTAAAAAAGTTTGGACAGCTTCACCAGGGCCCTGCGTATGTACTGCAATAATTTTCTAACCTGTGCGCCACTGACTTTTTTTTTCTTTTGTTAACACAGTTATGTAGTCGTTTAGTGCCTGTTAAAAGCTACCTCCTGATATTTTGTCGATTTCTATCTCTTTTATAAGATAAATGCAATGATGTAGTGACACAAAACAAAAAGCAGAATCACCCCAAAAACCACAAAAAGACTAACAGAGAGTTGTGCACTGCAGATATGATTACGCTACGTACATTTTGCTCAGAATCACCCCGTATATTTAGCATTTGGTAACGTACAAATAAAACCATATGCTGGTGAATAATTTACGCACAAGAAAGCAAAAAATAACCTTATTATGTTTTCGAACTAAATTGTTTAAATAACTTTAGCATATTTTGCTCATAAGTGCAATGACTCCTTTCTAAAAACCTTCAAAACATATTTACAGGAACATTAATAAAATAAATAATGTTGTTATTGTCATGAAGTTATGTATATTCGTTATGTTTGCAATGTAAATATGAAAATTACATCATACCATTTTCTTACAAAATTAAATACGTTTTTAATAATTATTTCATTAGAATATCTCGGTTAAATATATAATTTTGATTTCATTATCAATCATTATTATTATTATTATATTATATCTTGGAAAGATTTATGGGACTTGGTGAGAGTAAAGTGACATATAGTATTAACGAATTTTCGTTGAAAAAATTCGCCACTGCTGAGATCGCGACTTTTGAATTTAAAAAAAATTGTTCCAATAAAGACGAACTAAGACCCCTAGAAGCCATATTTAGGCTCAGTTTCAAAATTTATATCTTTATACACGCACATACAAATATATATACAGGGTGACGCATTGAAAACGAAACAAACCGATTTGCGTCCAGAGACATTTTTTTAAGAAAGGCTGAAACACGTCAATTTTAATATTGAAGGGGACATGTTTTGACATAAAACTCAACTTTGTCGCATCAACCCCTTATGGGTGGTGATAACAACCCCTTATATCTTAAATAGGGAACATGGGTCGAGTGTTACATCATTTGTGAGCTCTTGCTTTTCCGAATTCAGTACACTAATTTTGATTATCAAATAACAATAATAACAGTAATAATATGTGTATCACCCTGATCATGCACATGGGCCACTTTTACTAGAATTTTATAGGTACATTACCTTTGTATGTGGGTTTGGATAAATTCAGGGAATTGAAATTTTGCTGGTTTGGCAAGTTACTAATGGAATAATTTCCAGGGGCTTGAAATGGCCAACCAAGTCTCCTGGTTTTAATTTGTCTGCTTGAAACAGTCTTGAGGCACCTAGTGCTGCATCTCTCTTCATACATATCTGCAGTGAAGTAATATTCAGCATTGCCTCTATCGCAGCTGTAGGGAATGATGCCATAGCTCTCGTTATTCCAAGACAGATCAGCCTCTGCATTTTTGCAATTTGCTTTGTGCTGAGGCTTGTTCAATTTCGCACTATAGATGTATGTTTTTCCACAAGATGAGTTTTTACTGGCTTCTTTTAATAATAGAAGATATGACTTTGGAAATTTCTCTGTCGGGAGAGCATCCCAAAGCTTTGATGCTTTAGGAAAGAATGCGGATTCATAAGGAATTGTTCAACAAGTTGGTAATTTGACATCAAGACGTGCGCGTTTTGACTTTCACAGGTGTGCCGATTAACGAAGCAATTTCTGATGTGCAAAGTCGATGATAGTATCGATAGAAGAAGCAGAAATCTCCAACTTTTCTCCTGTGGTCTATAGTAGTGAGATTGAATGTGATAAATGAATCTCTTATAAGGCGAAGGTTTTGAATAGAATAGATGAGGAATAAGGTTGTCTTTGGGACATCATCCCAGATATAAACACAACATTCCAACTATGGACATGGATGTGTTTTGTACGGCGTCAGAAGCTACTGTGATGAAAACAAACTTTACACCCGAAATAGAAATCTAAGCTTTTTGCTGCTGCTTTTGGAATATTGGAAACACGTAAATGCCAACAAAGATCATCTGCAACAGTTATACCCAATGTAGAAAATGTGGATATCTTGGGCACTATTTTGCCAGCCGTCTAAGGCCTGAGCCCTGTAGACCATTATTTCTGGAGACAATGCAATTCTGTGTTCAGAAAAATGTTACTAGTTAGACGTCACTACAGTGGTGAAAGTTAAGTAACTTATTCTTTTTCCCCTTCTCTTAGTTTGAGACTGTTTTTAGTCAACCAAGTTTACGCTTCCCATGTCTTTTGGTGTCCACTTCCATGAGATAGGAAAGATAAACCTGGATGATCTGGGTTCGTCCTTTCAAAAGAGAGTTCTAACAAAATTATTTCAATAACGTATATTTGTGTGTCTGGGTGTGAATCGAGGGATGACCTCAGATGCTAATGTCTATTAGCCACAGACTTTTTGTTTTCTCTAAATAACACTTATTTTTATCTATTCAATTTCGAGAACACTGACCGTATAATTTTTCCGGGTACTGAAGTTTCTCTCTTATCTGACGAACCGTGGATATAGCTCTTACAATACTCACCAACGCATAGATTAAGATATATTTATAACATTCGAAAATTTGAACACATCTTCCATAAGCTCAGGGAAGCACAATGGCTGGACATGGGGAATAGATTCCTATTATAGAGATCATATTTCTACCATGGTATCATCAGAAAGGGGACGCCATCTTACCTTCATAAGAAAATTATGTATCGCACCGATATACATAATGTGAATATCCGAATAAAGGATCTTCTCTCTATACCAGCTTTCAAACTTGCTCTATATCGACGGTCTTTCTCATATGACGTCTGCGAGACTTATAATAAAATCCCAAACCATATAAAAGAAATGACAATTAGTAAATTTAAGAAACACATGTTACGGTGGATGCTTGATTAGCGGGATAAAAAACAGAAGAAATAATATGTGGGTAAGTTGTGTGAGATTCTGGGTTTGAGTGCGCAAATGATTTGGGCATACGTGCGTATGGGGCTGTGTAGGGGTGGTGGACTGTATGTATATGTGTGTATGCTGGAAATTGGGAGTCTTTGTGTATGTACGAGTGAGAGTTTTGAGCGTACGCTGGGTATAGGGGTTGGTTTTTTTTTTAATTCAACAACACACCACGAGGGCTTACAGCCTAAATACTATCGTAGCGTGGGTGTCGACAAGGAGGAAAGAGGCAACTTGTTAATTCTGGACTTGAAGGTTTGGAGGTTCGGGGAGAAGGAAAAACATGTGCCGGCAAGGAATTCCACAACTTGGAAGGCCTCGGGACAAAAGAGCGGGCATAACAAGATGTTCTATGTCTGGTGACCTGGACAGTAAAAGGGTGCAGTTGCTCTGTTCCCCTGGTAGATCTGTTGGGGGCAGCAGGTGGACGAACTATGGAAGAAAGCTCCTCTGAGCAGTGCCCGTCCAGATATCTATAAAAGAAAGACAGGTCACCAACGGCACGTCGGTGGGCAAGGGATGGCAGCCTTTGGGGGAGGGTAAGGTCACCGATGAGACGCATAGCTCTCTTCTGAATGGAATACAGGATAGCGAGTGTAGAAGCGGCAGCAGCACCCCAGATGTGGGAGCAGTATTCGAGGTTTGGTTTTATCTGTGAAGTATATAAGGTATAGAGATTAGCTGGTGAAAAGTATTTGCGAGCCCGGAAGAGGAAACCTAATTTTTTAGCAGCCGCTTCTGCAATTGATGTGAGATGTTGGTGCCAATTGAAATTTCGATCCACAGAAATGCCAACAAGTGAAAAGGACTCATTACTTTGAATAACTTGGTTGTTTATTGTGATGGGTCTAGGGCTGGTGTATCTCTTATGAGAAAGAAAGCAAGACTGTGATTTGGTGGGGTTGAATTGTACAAGATTTCTACTTCCCCAGTCTAATATTTTTTGGAGATCCACGGAGATAGAACCCTCCATTAGTCTACGATCCTCATCTAATTGGGCTAAAGAGACAGGCTTAGAATATTGTATATTTGAGTGGAGGGTGCTGTCGTCCGCGTAACTGTGAACTGGGTTGGATGTGCTAGAGAGGAGGTCATTGATGCGGAGAATAAACAAAGTAGGGGCTAAAGATGAACCTTGGGGGACTCCTGCATTAACTGGATAAAGTTTAGAGGAATGGCCATCCACGACAACAGAAATGCTCCGATTGGAGAGGAAATTTGCTGCCCACGTACAGAGTTTTGGTGGTAGGCCATATGCCGGAAGTTTATTAAGCAGCGCTGCGTGGCAGACCTGGTCGAATGCTTTGGATATGTCTAGAGCGACAATCTGGGATTCACCGTGTAGTTCCATAGACTTGTTCCAAGAATGGGTGACAAAGGAAAGGTGGTCGGCAGTTGATCTGCGCTGACGGAATCCATACTGCCTGTCGTGAATTAGACTAGAGTAAGTGGGGGTCCTTGGGACCGGGGAGGTAAGTGTATGAGTGTGAGACTGTGTGTATGGGAAATTGGAAGGTTTTGGGTATGTGGACGAGTGTTTTAAGTGTACGTGACGTATTGAGGCTGTATGAGCAGTGAACAGGTAGATGTTCGCCTTGACGTGGGTCGCTAATAACTCACTTTGCTTTTGTTTTCAAATTAGCATTCAGAAAAGTAAATGGCTTGGCACTAATAGTTTAATAGGGTTAAGTGGTAGAACAGCGGATACTATGGTATCAGGTTGAACTTCGCCCTAAGATTTGTTTTGTTTTAGTGGATAATGAAATAGATTACCTATGGTATTAGCACATATGAAAAGCATCAAAACAAATAATGGTATTATTATTATTATTATTATATTTGAATAAAAGGTGAAAAGGTAGACCAAGAGGAAATCTTCTATAAAACCTGACCCAATTGACAATATGCGGAAGCAACAACGAAATGAAGAGAATTACTGGATACAGAGAGTCACAATTGCAACGAGAAGGCAACATCGCAATTTGACTATGATGACAATTTACGTAATACAAAGAAAAATATACTGAGACTGTTTTATTGATTTGTTGCAGCGTTAAAGGAAAAGTCTAATTTTTTTGTGAAACAATATACCTACCTAATTATATAGTATAATAATCCCGGTTGGACCTCTTTACATTGATTGATTACTAGATAATTATTAAGTATAATTTATATACGTGAGTTAAGCTGGTAAATATGTTTTGAAGACGGCTAGAATGAAGTCATTGTACTCTTCTATTATGAAACAGAAAAATACTAGTTTCACTGATTAGTTCAATAACATAAAACAGCAACTTTTTTGCATTTGTTTTCTGGTTTTACGATACGTAAGCATTCCAAGGCTTAGGTATTCTGTACTGGTTTGCTCACCAAATGTTATATATCTATAAGAACTAAGTAATGGTTTTTAGCCATATGTTTACTTTTTCTATTACGCATATTTTTGTTGTGTTATTATATCCACGCGATTTCCCGAAATAATCTTTATACTTTTCCATCAAAATAAATTATATGGGAGAAAACAAATGTCGCAAAATTAAATATCAATATACAGGCTGAGTCAACGATTACATAAATTAAACTAGTCGTTTATGGGTGAATTTTTTAAATAAAATATATACAATGTGCGACAGCTAATTGGAATAAATTCACTATATCAATTATTGTACATATTTATAAAAAATCCACAACGCGTCAATTTAAAAAATAGAAATCTAAATTTTGGTGTATAGTTTACTTTTTATATCGTAAACCTACCTACCAAATTTGGTTATCATAGATTTCTTATTTTTTAAGGTAAAATTTTTTTTCAAATTAAAACTCAAAATTTTCCCGGAAAACCTCGTCTGATTTTTTTGATTAACTAACTTGTCAAAGCCATTTACAAAAGGAAGGTACATGGCAAATTTTATCAAAATCGGCCTATTATTCTTTGAGATAAAAATTTTTTTCGAATGACTCAAAAATTTCCCGGAAAACCTCGTCCGATTTTCTTGACTAACAAACTTGTCAAAGCCATTTACAAAAGAAAGGTACATGCCAAATTTTATTAAAATCGACTTATTACTTTTTGAGATAAGAATTTTTTTCGAATGGAAACTCAAAATTTTCCCGAAAAACCTCGTCCGATTTTCCTGGCTAACGAACTTATCCAAGCCATTTACAAAAGAAAGGTACATGCCAAATTTAATCAAAATCGGCCCATTATTTTTTGAGTTATCGTTGTGATACACACACACACACATATATATATATATATATATATATATATATATATATATATATATATATATATATATATATATATATATATATATATATATATATATAAACATATAAAAATTGAAACTGACCCCGGATATTGGTTCTAGGGGTCCTAGATCGCGCTCATTTGAAGAAATTTTTTCAAATTTCAAAAGTCGAGATCTCCTCATTAGTGAATTTTTTCTAAGAAAAATTCACTAATTTGGTAGGTATCTTCCTTTTTTAAATAGCTTGAATAAGTTTGTTAGGAAGCCAGATTCAACCGGTTTCTCTGGGAGAATATAATATTTTAGTGAATTTTCGTAGAAAGAGCAAATTTGGTGAGTACGGTCCTTTTCTAAGTGTCTTGGATAATTTCGTCAGCCAGGAAAGTCTGACAAGTTTTTCCGTGACAAGTTTTTCCGTGACAAGTTTCTCCGTGACAAGTTTTTCCGTGACAATTTGGATGTTTTTCGGAAAAGCAAAGCTATGCCAACCAAATTTGGTACGCAGGTTTATACTATACATTGTACGCTACACACCAAAACTACCAAAATTTAGATCTCTAAGTTAAAATAAAATAAGTGATAGGCATTTTAAAAAAAATTATTAAAAAATAAAAATTTGGGGTGCGACTGATGACCAGAGAAACGCACAAAACTAAAATATTGTGTGTGAATAACAATATATATTATCTATTACAGACAAAAATAAATAATTCGGAAAATGACGAAGCCGACAAGAAAGCCCGTAAAGCAGTTAGTCATAAGAGAAAAAATTCTGAGTGCGTGGTAAGCGTCATAGCAGAACTCTCCATCTAAACAACGAACAGTAAATAAATTTTACCGGCACGTTTATTGCCTCTCTCTAATAACCCTCGGGAATGATGAGAAGTTAATAAAAGTTATTGATAAAATTTAAAAATTAATTTGATTCTGTAGGGCTACATTAGAAACATGCTAAAATATAATCTACATACCTGTACTAAAAGACAATATTATGTTAAACTTCTGATGTTAAAATTGGACAGCGGACTACCTAAAAGAAGCGTTTTGTATACAGGGTGCTACAGATTCGAGGCTCACCATGGGTATCTTCTAAACCGTAAGAGATACAGGGTGGGTTAAATTAAGGCAAATATGCGCAATTATGTGCCTTGTAGCATGCCATCTTAAAATTTGCTAATTTCCGTATACTTCCGAAGATATACGAAAAAAACCGAAAAATGTAAATTCCGTTTTTATGTTTTCCTGAAGTTATTTGAAACGACATAAAAAAACAAAAGGCACTTCTTCATTGCCACTTTTTCTACTCTACAAGATGTAGTAAACAGATTCCCAGTACAACGTTTCGTTTCGAAGAAAACATCATCAACTTTGTTTTTTCATATGGCCGTTAAAATAAGTACACCTTGTATTAGAAAGCATATTTGATTGCAAATTCAACAATGTATAGCACGATATGTCCCTTATGTTGCTTTTTGCATTATTTAAATTTTCAACAATTTTCAATGCGTAGCAGGCGATGGAGACAACAAAGTTACGATTATTGTCAAGTCAGACATAAGCAACACCATGATAAACAGTTAAGAGAACATGGTTCAAAGATACAGCCCTTTAATGGTAGGACAGACGGACGGATGGCGTACCTACTCTTATTTGTAATATGTTTCCGTTTCTGTATGAAACCCTAAAAATACGGTTCATTAATCTAATCTGCGCTTTATTTAAATTTGATAATTTACAATGGGTGGGCTTTGGACATGAAACACTAGTACAGATGTGCAGTACAAAATGCATAGAAACTCAACAGACAGACGCCAGTTTTGCATCGTTTTGCATCTCAATCACGTTTAATTAATATCATTAATAATAAAATGGTTCATTTGACGTTTTGATAATCTTGATTACAATGTAGTCTTGAAATGAAGAGCAAAGTTACATGTTAAGAGTTTTTTATTTGTGCCACAGAAATGCGGTAGGTGCTACAGATATAAATTTCCAACAATATCCCCAGCGAAGTCAACCACATAGAACTGATTTTGCTAGGCTGGATAAACACTTAAGAAAAAATAGTTCATTCAATAAGCTTAAGTGTTTATCCAGTCTAGCAAAATAAGTTCTATGTAGTTAACTTCGCTGGGGATATTGTTGGAAATACATATCTGTAGCACCTACTGCATTTCTGTGGCACAAATAAAAAACTCTTAACATGTAACTTGGCTTGGTTATCAAAACGTCAAATAAACTATTTTATTAATAATGATATTAATTAAACGTGATTGAGATGCAAAACTGGCGTCTGTCTGATTGTTGAGTTTCTATGCCCACCCATTGTAAATTATCAAATTTAAATAAAGCGCAGATTAGATTAATGAACCGTATTTTTAGGGTTTCATACAGAAACGGAAACCTATTACAAATAAGAGTAGGTACGCCATCCGTCCGTCTGTCCTACCATTAAAGGGCTGTATCTTTGAACCATGTTCTCTTAACTGTTTATCATGGTGTTGCTTATGTCTGACTTGACAATAATCGTAACTTTTTTGTCTCCATCGCCTGCTACGCATTGAAAATTGTTGAAAATTTAAATAATGCAAAAAGCAACATAAGGAACATATCGTGCTATACATTGTTGAATTTGCAATCAAATATTCTTTCTAATACAAGGTGTACTTATTTTAACGGCCATATGAAAAAACAAAGTTGATGATGTTTTCTTCGAAACGAAACGTTGTACTGGGAATCTGTTTACTACATCTTGTAGAGTAGAAAAAGTGGCAATGAAGAAGTGCCTTTTGTTTTTTTATGTCGTTTCAAATAACTTCAGGAAAACATAAAAACGGAATTTACATTTTTCGGTTTTTTTCGTATATCTTCGGAAGTATACGGAAATTAGCAAATTTTAAGATGGCATGCTACAAGGCACATAATTGCGCATAATTGCCTTAATTTAACCCACCCTGTATCTCTTACGGTTTAGAAGATACCCATGGTGAGCCTCGAATCTGTAGCACCCTGTATACATTTGACCATAGGTACACTTAGAAAACCCAAGTCACCACAAAACATACTTTTAAAGACCTTACGATCGTTTCGCTAACCACGTCAGCATCATCAGAGGATGAAATAATTTTCAGAATTATTGTATCCACTGATGATGCTGACGTGGTTAACGAAACGATCATAAGATCTTTAAAAAGATGTATTGTGGTGATTTGGGTTCTCCAAGTGCACTTATCAGTGCTCATCACAGCTTCCAGTCTTCACATAATAAATTTTATCATTACATTTAAAACAGTCTTGTTTTATCTATTCGATAAAAATATTTCTTGTTTCTTGTCTTTTAATGTCATCAACGTTGTTTTTTAGTAAAATATTTTTTGATAGAGGTAAGCATTCTCTAGGAGGGATTTTAAAATACGTGCTTAGAGAGTAATTGTAACCGCGTAGAGACACTTCGTTTTTGTAATGACCAGCGAAAATTTGACTTTTGTTAAGCTTCAGAAGTAAAAAAAGCCTGGACGCAGCAAGTGCGTTATGGTAGTGAATTTTCATAGAAATGCTCTGGCACAAAATATTTTATTATAACTTTTTTTTCTTGTAACATAGAAATCTAAATTTTGGTGTATAGTTTACTTTTTATATCCTAAACCTACCTACCAAATTTGGTTATCATAGATTTCTTATTTTTTAAGATAAAAATTTTTTTCAAATTAAAACTAAAAATTTTCCCGGAAAACCTCGTCCAATTTTTTTGATTAAAGAAATTGTCAAAGTCATTTACAAAAGGAAGGTACGTGCCAAATTTTATCAAAATCAGCTTATTATTCTTTGAGATAAAAAATTTTTTCGAATGAAAACTCAAAATTTTCCCGGAAAACCTCGTCCGATTTTTTTGACTAACAAACTTGTCAAATCCATTTACAAAAGAAAGGTACATGCCAAATTTTATCAAAATCGGCCCATTATTTTTTGAGTTATCGGTGTGATACATATATATATATATATATATATATATATATATATATATATATATATATATATATATATATATATATATATATATATATATATATATATATATATATATATAAACATATAAAAATTGAAACTGACCCCGGATATGGGTTCTAGGGGTCCTAGATCGCGCTCATTTGAAGAAATTTTTTCAAAATTCAAAAGTCGAGATCTCCTCATTAGTGAATTTTTTCTAAGAAAATTCACTAAAAGTTCGGGCCGCAGCAAGTGCGTTATAGTAGTGAATTTTTATTAAATGCTTCAAACTTGGATAACTCAATTTTCAATAAATTTGGAAAGTTAAATTCCGTCACGTAGTAACGCTTTTCCCAAGGCAACATATCCGCCAAATGTTATTAAAATGGCTTTGTAATTTTCGGAGAAAAAAATTTTTTTCCAAAGAAAGCTCAAAATTCCAAAAACTCAATTTTCTATAGAGTTAGAAAGTTAAATTTTGGTACAAAGTAAGGACTTTCCCAAGGCAACGTATCCACCAAATTTCATTTAAATAGCTTTGTAATCTTTGGAGAAAAAATTTTTTTTTCGAAAGAAAACTTAAAATTTTCTCGGAAAACTTTGAGTTATCGGTTGGATACACACACACATATATATATATATATATATATATATATATATATATATATATATATATATATATATATATATATATATATATATATATATATATATATATATAAACATATAAAAATTGAAACTGACCCCAAATATGGGTACTAGGGGTCCTAGTTCGGGCTCATTTGAAAATTTTTTGGCACAGTCTTACCATCGATACCTCTCTATAAGTGATTTTTTTAAAATAAAAATTCACTAAAAGCACATACACTGCAATGGCTACCTTGTTTTAAATGAGCAAACTGATATATGTGTGATTTGATGATATCGAAAGAGTGGACAAAAGCAGTAAGTGATACCTAGACATGTCATGAAAAATCAGGGAGGCATTGGAGAAATTTAAAGAAAAAAGTATTAAGAAGGGTGGCGCAAAGGAATGTATGAATATTAAAGGAACGAGGATAAAGCTGTGCATAAAGAAGTAGTCAGAAAGTAGGATAGGCATAATATACAGTATGCAGAATTTACTTTTAAGTTCCACTATATTTATATAGAAACATTTTAGATTTTTTATACTCCCCGGTATTATACCAAAGCCATGTACATAGCATAACCATGCATACTTCAGAAAGGTAAGTCGCTCCTTTTGCAATTTGCCTTGAGTGTAACAACTAATTTGCTTAAGTACATGGTATTATACATGATATCCTTTAATAGCCTTAAATGTAATTTAAAATAAGGTATTTTATTATAAGCGTGGGTAAAGTAGGTGCCTTTACTTGAGTTGCTCGGGCACTATTTGGTTTTCTTTTATTTTATATTTCAAACTTTCTTGCACCTAGCAGAATATTTGCATCTATTTTGAAAGCTACTTGATATAAACGAGAAATATAAAGATAATGACACTAATATTGTATTCAACGGTAGTATAGTCATAGTAGAATATGCCCAATACATACAGTGTGGTGATAAAGTTCTGCACAGAATTCATGACTATGTGAGTAAAGATTTATTTTCAAAAACCTGAAATATGTCAACCTTATTTATAAGAAAGACACGTGCCAAATAGATTTCTTTATTGCATACCATTTTTCTTAAATAGTCTTTTAGTGAATTTTCTTTCTAAAATAAGACTGATGAGGAGATCGCTACTTTTGAATTTTTAAAAAGTCTCTTCCAATGAGCGCGAACTAGCCAGACCCCCCGGAACTCATAGACAGGGGCAGTTCCAGACTTTATATATATATATATATATATATATATATATATATATATATATATATATATATATATATATATATATTTGTGTGTGTGACACCGATAACTAAAAAATAATGGGCCAATTTTAATCAAATTTGCTCATTACGTTCCTTTTGCAAGTGTCTTGGATAAGTTCGTTAGCCAGGCAAGTAAAACGAGCAAAAAATATTTTTTTCGGGAATAACAAAGTTGGGGCTACCAAATGTAATAGTCTTGTTTATATCATAAAAGGTAAAGTATGCGCCAAAATTTAGATTTGTAGGTTAATAGACAAGAATTTGGGGGTTTTCTCTTAAAACGTCAAAGTTGCGATTTGAGATTTCAAAATTGGCAACATTTAGTCAAAGGCCCTGAAACTAATACGGCTGTAGAGAAAATGTCCCAAGAAGAGTGTTTTACAAACCCTTTGTTTCAGCTTCAACCGTCATTCTGCTTCATTTTACTAAAATATTTCCAGAAAATTTATTTCATATAGACGCTTTCTCTAATGCTTTGGCTGTAGTTTTAGTTATAATAATAAGGTATAAAAATTTTATACATTTTCAAACAATAAGTAATTTTGATAAAATATGATTTATTGTTTCTACTATATAGGTTATACCGGTAACCAGATTGAAGGCTGCTTGCATTAGAGAGACATATTTGCTATTAAAAATATTTTTGTGTCACTTCCATAACGCACTTGCTGCGGCCACACTTTTATTATTATTATTTAGTCTTTAATTTCATTTTACCGTTATCTGATCAGATTGTTGTTATTCCGATAAACTTTTTAGCGAGTTTTTGTATAAAAAAAATAATTTAATAAAGAGATGAAAACTTTTACGAGTTAATTCAATTTGAATAACACATCTGGTTGTTTGCTCTTACCCTAATTCAGTGAAACCACCCCATATTTAAAACAGTCGTAGACTTTTCCCGTGGCTTAACAGGAGCTTGTTTTTAGTGAATTTTCTTTAAAGAAAATAACTAATGGGGAGATCTCGACTTTTGAGATTTGAAAATTTTCTTCTAATGAGCGCTACCTAGGCCCGCTAGTATTGATATCCAGGGTCAGTTTCAATATATATATATATATATATATATATATATATATATATATATATATATATATATATATATATATATATATCTGTATGTATGTAAGACTAGATGCATTCTCACAACAATTAGAACCGTAGACCGGTTTCGCTCTAATTAGAGCTCGTCACTACAGCATACTAATTGCTGCGAAAATACACCTATAAAGTAACACGGCTATGGTAGCCAGCTTTCCAACACTAAGTGAGTGGTGAACGTGTTGCCACCTATATATATATATATATATATATATATATATATATATATATATATATATATATATATATATATATATATATATATATATATATATATATATATTATTTATTTTTATTATTTTTTTTCTTGTGATAAATTTTACAAGGTACAATACAAATAAGCTTAGGCTTGTGGCTGTATTAAAGGTACAATTTTAGAGCATAGTATCTAAAATAATGTTTTCATCGAAAGTAGTGTTTAAAAACTATATATATATATATATATATATATATATATATATATATATATATATATATATATATATATATATATATATATATCACCGATAAAAAAAATAATGGACCGATTTTGATCAAATTGGCGAAGTGCCTTACTTTTACAAGTGGCTTGGATAAGTTCGTTAGCCAGAAAAATCGGCTCGGCTTAATAGTGTGTTTTATTCCGGAAAAATTAATATGTCCGGAAATAGTAAAGTGCAACCAAATTCGGTAGACATGTTTATAATACAAAGAGTGAACCACGTGCCAAAATTTGGGTCTTTAGATTTACAGACAAAAAAGTTATGGGCATTTAAGGGGGGAATGAGAATTCTCCTCAAAACGTCAAAGTCGCGATTTGAAACCTCAAAATTAGCAACACTTAGGCAAAGAACCTGAAATGAACACGGGCTATGTAAGGAAAATGTCGCAAAAAGAATATTTTACAAATTGTCTTTCATTTAACTAAAATATTTCCAGAAAATTTATTACAAATAGACCCTTTCTCTGATGCTTTGGCAGTAGTTATAGCTATAGAGTTTATCGTAAACCTCAATAGCGACTTTTTTCTACGAAAATTCGCTAAAAAAGTATTAAACCATACACTTTGATTAAAACTTTGGCCAAAGCATCAGGGAAAGGACATATTAAATGAATTTTCTTCACCAATTTGAATAAAATCGGACTATTACTTTTACAGTTATCTGTGATATATATATATATATATATATATATATATATATATATATATATATATATATATATATATATATATAAATCTCGGGACGCAGCAAGTGCGTTATGGTAGCGAATTTTCTTTAAAATATTTTTAATAGCAAATGTCTTTCTTTGATCAAAGCAGGCATCAAACTTGGTTGCCTATATAGTAGAAACAATGTACCATATTTCATTGAAATAAATTTATTGTTTGAAAATATATAAACATTTTTCAAAAGTCTAGATGCAGCAAATGTGCTATGGAAGTGATTTTCCATAAAAATGTTTTTAATAGCAAATGCGAGCAGGCATCAATCTGATTAGCGGTATAGCGTATATGGTAGAAACAATGTACTATATTTTATCAAAATTACTTATGGTTTGAAAATATACAAAAATTTTCCGAAAATAAACTTAAATGCTGGTTTTTTATCGAACAAAGCTTACGTTAATAGCAAATTGAGTTATTGAAATTTGAAGGATTTAATGAAAATTCGGTAAATTTGTAGATTAGCACCAGAACGCTTTTCAACAAATTGTTTTCAGAAACATTACTAGGACCCCACCTGCAGGTTTCTGAAAACAGTTTTTTGAAAAACGTTCGGGAGCTAAACTGCAAATTTACCGAAAATTTGCTACCAAAACGCACTTACTGCGTCCAGATTTTTTTCTTACAAACGCATCATATTTCGATAAAAAATGCAAAAATGCATTAACGAATTTGTTCTACAAAAATTGGCTAAAAAAATTATGCACCCCTACTCACTCCTGGTCCCGTAATTTCCTTGGGGAATGTGAACAAGAAATTTTTCTTGGGGTTTGTGGATCCAGGGGGCCCTAGGCAGGTTTCTGAAAACAGTGTTTTGAAAAGCGTTCGGGAGCTAAACTGCAAATTTACCGAAATTTCGCAACCAAAACGCACTTACTGCGTCCAGATTTTTTCTTATAAACGCATCATATTAAGGTAAAAAATGCAAAAATGCATTAACAAATTTGTTCCACGATAATTAGCTAAAAAAAATATAGACCGTCAAACCATAAACTTCACTAAACCTACAAATAAATATCCAAAAAGCCACCAAACTCAACTAAACTGACAGCCAAAGCATAAAAGAAAGGGCCTATTTGAAATGGATATTGTGTAAATATTTTAGTAATATGAAGGGCAATGGCGGTTGAAGCGGAAACTTAAGGGTTTGCAGAACAGTCTTCTTGCAACATTTTCTTTTCACAAACGGTATTTGTTTTTCATTCTTTGCCTAAACATTGCCAATTTTGACGTTTAATATTGCGAGTTTGATGTTTTGAGGAAAACTCTAAAAATGTTTGTTTTAACTGCCCATAACTTCTTTGTCTTTAAAGCTAGGGACCTAAATTTTGGTACAGAGTTCACTCTTTATAATGCATGCGTACCAAATTTGGTTACCCTTGCTTTGTTATTTCCGGAGATATGATTTTTTTATAAAGAAAACACACAATTTTCCGGGAAAACCTGGTCCGATTTTCCTGGCTAACGAACTTATCCAAGCCACTTGCGAAAAGAAGGTACTTTGCAAATTTTATCAAGATCGGTCCATTATTTTTTAAGTTATCGGTCGGATATATATATATATATATATATATATATATATATATATATATATATATATATATATATGTATATATATATATATATATATATATATATATATATATATATATATATATATAAACACAGATCTCCCCATAAGCGAATTTTTTTTAATTCGCTAAAAATTGAAACTGACCCCGGATATGGGTTGCGAAAAAAAGGTACTCTGCAAATTTTATCAAGATCGGTCCATTATTTTTTAAGTTATCGGTCGGATATATATATATATATATATATATATATATATATATATATATATATATATATATATATATATATATATATATATATATAAACACAGATCTCCCCATAAGCGAATTTTTTTTTAATTCGCTAAAAATTGAAACTGACCCCGGATATGGGTTCTATGGGGCCTAATTCGCACTCAAATGAAGAAATAATTTTTTCAAAATTCAAAAAAAAAGATCTCCTTGGTGATTTTTTTTGAAAGAAAATTTACTATATTTAACTACCCATGTCACTCTCTCCAAGTACCCATTAAAACTACTGATGCGTATTTTAATCATTTTTAATGTTCTATAATTTATAATTATAACAATAATACTTTCTTTGACTAGTATAGATAAGTCTTTAATCGAATTCTACCAGAATCTACAGTAATTTTAGAGCTGAAACTAATGCTAAAACTAAATTAAAGCGTAGGGGAGAAAGGTTCGTCAGAAGGTAGCTGGAGAATATTGGAAAGCCAAGTAACCACGTATTCAAGTAAACTCAGTTGCTTCCTGGCTGGGACTAATTGATCAGTTCCCTGTTTCTAGCTTTTGTGTGCCATGAATACCAAGATTTGAACGTTTACTTCCAAGAAATTACCATCTAAGAGCAGAGGTCACTGATTTGGGTATTGATATTTATTTGACGCTTTCAAAAATAAATTATTTGTATATGTAAAGAAAAAGTTCTGAAGATTATTTGAATTTGTGCAAATTCGAATAATATTCACTGTTGATTATTTTGTATGCTATAATGATGTAACTGGCGAGCGCGATGCTAATACACGATTAACTAGCTAGCGAAATAACTAACAAAAAAGTGTATTGTAATAAGTAACTTTTTTAAGCTGTCGTGCGGAAAAACTGTGTTCACAAAAATCCGCTTTAAAACTTTCTCAACTCAAAAATAAAAAAGTCTAGACGCAGCAAGTGCGTTATGGTAGCGAATTTTCGTTAAAATGTTTTTAATGTCAAATATGTATTGTTTTTAAATGTACATTTGCTTAACAGTATAACCTATATAGTAGTAACAATGTACCATATTTCATTAAAATAGCGTTGTTGTTTCAAAAAGTACAAACATTTTCCGAAAATAAACTTTAAAAGTTCCAGAAAGAAACTGGTCTGATTTTCCTCGCTAACGAACTTATTTAAGCCACTTGCAAAAGGAAGGTACGTACCAAAGTTCATTAAAATCGGCCTATTATTTTAACGTTCCCGAAAAAAACTAGTTTCCTGGCCAACGAACCTTATAGGTTAATCGCAAATTGAGCTATTCAAATTTGTAGCATTTGATAAAAATTCGCTATCATAACGCACTTGCTGCGTCCCGAATTTCTTTTTTTACAAACATGCATTATAATTTCGTGGTCGAATTTCGATAGGTTAAAGGTCAGCTCAGAACTGGCACGGACCGGTGGAAATCGACTTTCCAATTAAAATAAATCATAGCTTAATCTACTTGAACTTGGCATATTTTAATAAAAGTTCTCTACCATAACGCACTTGATGCGTGCCAAATGTCTTTTCTTACAAACATGCATTATAATTACGTGGTCGAAATCCGATACATTAAAAGTCAGCTCAGAACCGTCACGGGCCGGAGGAATCCCACTATCTAATTGAAACAAAGCATTGTTTAATCTATTTGAACTGAGCAGATTTTCCTGGCTAAGGAAGTTGTCCAAGCCACTTGCAAAAAAAGCTATTCACCAAATTTGATCGTCATCGGCGTATTATTTTGTGAGTTGTCGTTGTGACACAAAGATATATATATATATATATATATATATATATATATATATATATATATATATATATATATATATATATATATATATATAAAGTCTGAAACCGACGTTGGATAGATATTTTTCAGAATTCAAAAGTCGCGATCTCCTCATTAGTGAATTTTTGTTTAAAGAAAATTCACTAAAATCTGATATCGAAGAGCTATTTAAGAGTACTAAGCCCAATAGAAATCGCAATAGTTTTCTAAAACAAAATATCATTTATTGTTCTCATACTCCTTTAAGACGTATACGTTTAGCAGAATGTTCCATAAGATAATTTTAAACCATTAAAAAATTGTTTCTTTTGGTCTTCAATCCATTCTTCCACGGCGCATATACTTCGTTGTTTCAAATATTAGTTAGGTTTGTAGTATGATGTTGCTATTTTTGGAAAATATTGTGAGTTATCAACGAATTCAAAACCAATTTTATTAATTGCTTGCAATGCAACCAACGACTTCTGAGTAGGGGCGCTCTCTTGAGCTCACGTGGTCCAGTTTTTCGCAGTGGTTTTACACAATGTTCTTTCGTCACTTAGTAACTCACTATTATACTATCTCGTGGTTAGTTTACCTTGCTCTAAAACATCTAGCAAATTTATCCCATGTTTGTATCGGAAAACTGAAGGAAGAACCTTGTCAGTCGACTTGGAGCACGCAATCTTTTGGGTAGTGGAGAAGCTCAATGCTTATATATGCTAATAAGACGTCTAGTGTAACGCCGTTACTGTCACTTTTTTATCCTCCTAGTAACACATGGCTGCGAAATCGGAGGCTAGTTAGAACAAATATAATAAAATAACGTCACAGCTTCTGCTTGAGTTCTATTTTGGTAGAAAATAGTCCTGTGAGTCTGGAAATAAAATAGAAAAAAATATAATAGAATAGGATACAATATCGTAAGAGGCGACTAAATGGAGCAAACTCTAGCGGATATAGAGTTCAGTCGGCGTCAGAGAGAGGATGATATCTCTAAAGAGGTGAATAAATCAAAATAGGTTGAAACGTCTACTGTGGTCTTCGAAACGGGCCAGCAATTTTGCTGAGATGGCAGTTCACATCAACAGCGGGCGAAAAACCCGGAAGGTCCTGCCAAATCAACATTTGATGCGGTATCTAGGGGGGTTAGAGCACCCATCTCCTCTCTGGATTGTGAACAACTGAGACTGCTACAGCGATCCAGTGGTCTATGCTTGAAGCTGTAGAAGATATACCAAACTTAAGTTTCCAAGGCAGCGCAAAACGGCTGGTTAGATCATTATCGCTTGTGCAAAGGGGAACAACTTGCTCCGGCTAAATCAGGTAGTTAAAGTGCTTGAGCCGTAGGAAGGAGATGGTCCTTAAGCTTAGGCAAATTTGTTATTTCTTATGGCCGCCATATTATATTTATAGTCATTAAATAGAGCATAAATAGAGATTTTCGGCCTTGTATAACAAGCCTATCTTTGGATGGCGTAAAATGTAAATTTATTTAAAAAAAGCAGTTTTTCAAAAACCAAATATCGTAATTGTGTTTGTTGATAAAGCTATATAACTATCTGTAAGAACTTTGTCATTTATTAGCTTTTATCTGTTAGGAGTTGTCAAATAACTGTGATATTTTTCGAGTTACACTGAAAAATAAATTTAATTTGGAAAGGTTTTTAAATTGGGAAAAAATGGACATGTATGCTGGTTTCACTTTCTGCCATAGGAATGCTGATCTAGCTTAAGATGTGTACTTTCAGCGATATTCAGAACGGCGGCAACCAGGTTTATTGACTTTCAGAATGCTTAGAAATAATTTAATACCTATGGTTCCTTTAAGAAACACAATCTAAATAGAGTGTCTAATGAAAATATTGAAAACCTTGTTTTGCAAAGTGTCATCGACAATCCTCGTACCTCCCTTCGTCAACTGGAAAACAATGTTGAAGTGCTCGGATAATTTTTTAAAAATTAAGTATCGTCGATATAAAACACATGTTAGTCAAGGACTCCCAAAATGGTGATTTAGAAAGGAGAATATTGTTTTGCAACTGATACGTAGAGAAATGCCAAGAAAATCCTCAATTTCCGCTTAAAGTTCTATGGTCTAATGAAAGCAGATTTACAAACTGCGGGATATTTAACAGGCACAACAACGAGTATTGGGCCGATCAAAATCCGTTCTTAAATTGTGAAGTGCACCATTAATGAGGTGGGGTTTTAATGTATGGTTAGGAGTGATAAACGGACACGTATTATTTAACTTTTTGCATAATAATTTGACTGCACCTCGATATCTTGAAATATTACAAAATTACGTCGACCAAATTTTAGAAAATTTGCCTTTTCAACTTGCAGCGAACATCTGGTTCCAGTTAGATGAAGCACCTCCATATACTGCAAGAATTATAACTGACTATTTGAATGAGTAACATGGAAATCACTGCATCGGAAATCTAGGTCCGGTTGCCTGGCCTGCACTCTCGCCGCACCTTACGCCTCTTGATTTTTGCATTCGTGGATATCTAAAGAATAAAGCTAATTGTACTCTTCATAATACGGTAGAACTTGAGACAGTCGTTCTTTAAGCCATAGAAGAAATGCCTGGACAAATTGTTAAACATGCATGTATGTCTGATTCATCGATGCATGACGTGCAGTAATAACGACAGTGGAATTTTCGAACATTTATTTGAATTTACTTTAATTTTATGCATTGTCATCGGTGTTTAGCTTTTCGTTGTGTTTGGAGTTTAATCATAAATAATGTTTCAATTGTTAACTTATAACTTATAACGTAGTATTATAATTAAAAGATAATTTCTAAGAAATTCCGTTATTTCTTTTTTCCAGGGGTTTGGTTTGGTTCCACAGTCAAGCAAGTGAAAAACTTGTTCCTTTAGTAAACTTCCATGTTTTGTCATCTAAAGATAGGCTTGTTATACATGACTGAAAAGCTCTATTTATGGTATTTAATGACGAATAAATTCAATATAGCGGCCATAAGACATAGCAAAGTTGGCCATGGTTGCAAAAAATGAGAAGGTCTAGAAAAAAATTATGAAGGTTATTCGATTGGCTGTAGTCGCTAATACAAAACTACAAAATGATATTAAATTTGTTTACAAGATGGCGAAGATATTTCAATTTTTCGAAAAACTTTTTTTTGTGTTTTGGCTCGATATTTTAAAAACCCCTGTAGATATTTTAAATTACGATACAGCATCTGATTGGGCTCAAAATAGCGCAACTTTTTTACTTGTATCTCTTACCGTTTGGGAAATCCCCATGTAGTTACTTTTATCTGAGACATCTGTATATATATATATATATATATATATATATATATATATATATATATATATATATATATATATATATATATATATATATATATATAACCAACTAATACGAAAATGCAGACTAACTGCATAACTGAAGTGCAAATCTGTCACGATAAATTTTGTTACTTCTAAATGACATCTGCAATAAATGGGTCATTATTGACATATTGATATAAAAGTGAACAGAATCTTATGAGTATGTTCTGGCCTGTGAAACAATTTACTCAGAAATATTTTTTTATGGTTCATCTAATAAAGGTTGTATATGCAATAAAGTAACAAAACCTGGAGAAATGTGACATATTTAGTTAATATTTGGACATTACTATTTCACTTTCTGTCAGATATACAAACAAAAGGTTACTGTGACAAAACCATTGACATAATTTAGGACTATATAACATGCTATAGAGCAGATATTTGTTTAGCCTGTGCTTTTTAGTAATGAAATTAATCGGAATAGATTAGAGAATAGTTAAGGTTGCTTAGACGCGATTAATAAAGTAATAATAATAACACCACACAAAATGTATGCATATAGATAAGGAAAACGATTAAAAGAATAGAAGCTTGTGTTTATAATTTAATTTTACAGCTGAATGTTAAACATTTTAAATGTCCTGAAAACTAAGTTATAACAAAGCTATTCTTATAGCGTTAAGAAATGATATACAAGCTCCACGGATATGCAGGTTGTAACAACAAATTATGGACAATTAGTGAAATTTGGAATACCAAAGATTTGAGATATTGTCAGTGTCAAGAAGATTTTCAACTCTTTCTATTTTGCTTTTCATTCAAGACAAAATTGCATGAGTTGCAGTCACGAGTTGAAAACTTTTTGTAAGACGGATTGCAAAATTTTTATTTCAATTAACTAATAATAATACGAATTTCTTTCGCAATCATCATGACAATCTAAAGGCGCGGTGTCACGTTGTCGTCGCAATCATGACTCCCTGTCTCCAGCAGCTCATTTGATTTCATCTTTTTTATCTTCAGCAAGTTATTTTTCTTGTAAACACTTTTAACTTTTTAAAACAGTTTATTTACTTAATAAAAATACATACACAATAGTTACTGATATAAATAAAATTCAAGAAAATGGCATAAGTCTAACTGAAGACTCAAGTAGTAATAGTAATATAGGAATGTTATGTAGGAATGCCTGTCAGTTTTTTTTGTTTTTTTTTTGATTTTTTTTTTTTGATACAGGAGGGAGAGATGCCTCATGCAGACCTCATTCACACCGTAGTAACCGTGGGATATCGAGGTACTGCGAGACTCGTACACTTAATACACCTACTCACTAAAACTCCCTCCCTGGGAGTACCGGACCTTAGTCCATACCTCCTCCGTCGGAAAAAATACACACAATGACTTTTTGGGTATGAATATTTCCATTCTGTTTTTGCCGCGGGGGCGTTAGCGGGTAAGTATAAGCTTTGGACGCTTATGCTTATGTGGAAGTTGCTCGTCGTAGTCGGTGGCACTACGGAGAAGAGCATTTGGGTGAGAAGCGGCTTTTGCGAACTGGGTTGTTGAGTTATAAACTCAAGAATCGAAAACATTTCCAGATCAGAGTGAATCTGACTGTTTCAGACAAACCATGGCGCTCCGGTAACCATTCTCAGAATTTTGTTCTGGATGATCTGAAGGGTCTTGATGTGTGTTGCGGCCGCGGTGGCCCATGCAGGTGATGCATAGGTCAAGACTAGCCGGATAATGACTTTGTACATCAGCAACTTATTGTTCATGGACAATTTGGAATTTCTATTTAGAAGTGGGAACAGCTTCAAGAGGAACATCGAGGCTTTTTTTCGGGGGTCATCGACATGGGGGCGCCATGTTAAATGTTTGTCGAGGAAAACCCCGAGGTATTTGGCGGAATCTTGCCAGGGAATTAGACGGTTGTCTAATGATACGTGTTCGTGAGGTGTGTGTCTCCTCTTGGAAAATAGGACAGCTATGCCTGTCCGTGGTCTGGATACTTCCATTTATAGTCTCTGGTGGGGTGTGGATTTTCAATGCAGTTTTCACACAAGTTAGCTGTTTTGAATGTGATATCTGGAGGTGGCCGTTTGCTGAGTTGATTTTGGTTGTTTACCCATTTATGAATGCTCTAGTTCTTCTGTTGTGACTTCTATTATGTTTTCCAATTAACCAACGACCTTGGATGTTGAGTCGGGATATTGTTCTATTAATATGCCATGTATGGCTTGGCTATTGTTATCTGGCGGCTCAGTAATTAGACAAGGTTTTCCAGATGTTTCCTTCTTGGTGTACCTCTATTCTTTTTTCCTAATATATGTTCTTTAAATTATCTTGTTACAAATTATTATATCTCAGAGGTCTAAGAAGTTTTACGTTTTTCCTCTCGATTTTTTTCAATCATTTATTTCTCTCACTTCTTCTAGCACAATTTTATTTTTATTTTTATCATAGTACCATGTCCCAGTCATTTTTGTCCATACACGCATGTTGTTCTCTTTACAGTTGCTTATTCAAAGTTTAGCTTCTAGCTGGGCTTTGAAATTTTTACATTACACCACTCCATACTTATGACTTGGTAAACCTCTTTCTCAGAGCAGTTAAAATGTTTATTAACGAAAAGAGTTTTTTGTCAATTGAATGCGTATTTTTTTAATTCAGTTCCTTTTCTCAGTTAACTGCTACATTTATCATTATCTACAATAATACTATATATATATATATATATATATATATATATATATATATATATATATATATATATATATATATATATATATTGTTCATCTGCAGTTTCAGAAAATACCACCGGCATTTTCAGTTTGCATCTTTGCAAAAAATTGTACCTTATTTAAATTTTCAAAGCCAACGTTTGACCATATCATAAGGTGTGGCGGTTTTACCCAATGTCTACCACATTTTTATAAACATTCTTGTAGGTGATTAACTACGTTGTCTCTCGAACTCAATCGATTTCCAACTGATAATCGCCTTACTTAGGTTCACACAAATTTATTACTATACCACTTACAAATATCCACTTTGACAGGTTTTATTTAATGGAGCCAATTACACCAATTTTTATACTTTTCTCCAAATGATTTCCAAAGCTAAGATTTACAGACATGTTTACTTTTCAATAAAAGTAACGTCACAGTTGTATGTGTGCTTTTGTTTCTTTAACGTCGATCCATTTCCGCGACTATGGCCAATGACCGACGCCAAAAATCAATTTCACAGCGCCATTGCTGAAATTTTGCCGAACCCCTGTCTTTCTGTAAGAAGGGTAGGGATCTTTAATGTGCCCAATATCGCATGAACACGAGACCGACGGCTTTACGTCCGCTCCGAATGGAGGAACGTGCAGAACTTGCTCAAATACAATGCAGCAACCTCGGTTGTTGTTAATTTTACAGTATGTACTGAAAAAGTTAAAGGGAAACACTGGGAATCGAATCCAATACCTTCGATTCAGAGACATACATTCTTACCACTCAACCACCGAGACTCTGACGTAACAGTTCCAAAGTTTAAAATTGCATGCTAAAAATGGTATCATTGTATTTATACAAGAAAATGAGTTTTTATTGCTTCGACAAAAAGAAGAAACAATAAGGGTTTCATTGATTACATATTGCGTGCACGCACAATTTTAAATCAATATCTTTAGATGTTTTTGCATTAATATTTTAATGAAAGCTCAAGTTGGTTTACCTTATGATATTTCTTTTGTCTGGTGTATAAGTAAAAATAAACCTTTTTGTTACGTGATTCCTTTCAGCTATGATAATGATAACAAGTAATGGCGTAGTTCCCGCTCCACACATCGCCATTGTATCTTTCCGCAAATGATGCTAAAGAATAAAAATATATTTTTTATAACTCTTTTTCTTTCAACATAGAAAAATAAATTTTTGTGTATAGTTTTCTTTTGGTATCGTAAACTTAGGTATTAAATTTGATCGCCATAGCTTATCTAATTTTTGAGATAAATTTTTTTTCCGAAAGAAAACCTAAAATTTTTCCGGAAGACCTGGTTCGATTTTTCTTGCTAACGAACTTATTCAATCCACTTATAAAAGGAAGACACGTGCTAAATTTTATCAAAATAGGTCCATTATTTCTTAAGTTATCGGTGTGATACATACATATACATATATATATATATATATATATATATATATATATATATATATATATATATATATATATAAACATATAAAAATTGAAACTAGATCCTAGATCGCGCTCGTTTAAAGAAATTTTTTCAAAATTTAAAAGTCAGGATCTCCTCGTTAGTGAATTTTTTTAAGAAGATTCACTGAAAGTCTGGACACTGCTAGTACGTTATGTAGGTGAATTTTCATAAAAATGTTTTTAATAGCCAACATGTCTCTTCAATGCAAGTAAGTCTGGGCCTCCGCCCGGGTGGCGTCGCGATCAATTTCGCGGGGCTACTGCGGGTGGGCCAGATCAACCTACAGCATAGACGCCGCTGGGGAGCTGGCAAAGCTCCTCGCAGGCGGCCCAGGCGGCGTTGTGTTGATCCAAGAGCCTTAGGTGTATAGGAAGCAAGTGAGAGGGCTTGGAGGAATCGGCTTCAACATCCTAGTTGGTGGCAAAGCACGGGAAGAGCAACCTAGGACATGCATACTGGCATCGAGGGATCTGGATGTGATGTTGCTGCCGCAGCTCGGGTCCAGGACGCCACAGCAGCTGTCGTGGAGTATAAGGTGAGTAATATTACGCTTAAGGTTATGATGTGCAGCCTTTATTTTCCCCATGATCGGCGGGGGCTGCCTCCGTCGGAGGTATTTGTGCGTATCGTCAATTTCGCGAGGGAACATGGGTTACAACTGATAATAGGCTGCGATGCCAATTCTCACCACAGATTGTGGGGCAGCACAAATACCAACTCACGCGGTGAGGCTCTACTAGAGTATTTGGCTACAACTAACCTAGATGTATTAAATAAAGGTACAGCTCCAACGTTTGTCAATCTCATCCGGCAGGAGGTGATCGACATCACGTTAGCGAGCAGAGGAATAACGGAGGGTATATCTAACTGGAGGGTGACGGAACACATATCAGTGTCTGATCATCGTACGATCAGCTTTGAATTGTATGTGGACCGTGAGAGCACTCCCCCCCCCCCAGGATAAATCCAAGGAATGCCGAATGGGATGCCTACGTAACAGGCCTCGGAGGGTCGCCAAGGAGCCCATGGGGGAGAAGACTCTACAGAGGCGTTAGATAGTCAGGTCGAGGCACTAGAAGGTAGAATAATGGCAGCCTACGAGGCCGCGTCACCACTTAGAGGGGAACCGTCTATCAAAGTCAGATGGTGAAACAGGGATCTCGCCGTTATACGCGGGCGGACTCGGAGGGCCTTAAACTGAGCCGTCCGAGAATCGAGTGAAGCAGCTTGGGACGAATTTAGGACTGACAAAAGGGAGTTTAAGAAGGAACTGCGACGAAGTAAACGAGCTGGTTGGAGCGCGTACTGCGGGGAAGTCATCTCCCTGCCGGACGCAGCCAGGTTGGTAAGGGTACTCAAACAGGAAGTAGGCAGTAATGTAGGACCCTTAAGGAAACCGGACGGGGGCTGGACAAGCACCGGTGAGGAGACCCTGCGTCATCTCGCCGAAGTTCACCTCGCTGGCGGTGGAGCCGTCACGGGAGCTGCCGACCTGGGCCGGTGAACGGTCCTGAATGTGGACTGGCAGCTGGCAGAGGGGGTGGTCAGGGATGGCTCTATAGCCTGGGCGGTGGGCGAGTTCGCTTTTTCAAAGTCCGCAGGCTGTGATGAGATTTTTCCGGCCCTGCTCCAGGGGGGCCTGGATATACTGCTTCCCAACATAAGGGAGGTTTTCCGGGCCAGTCTGGCGTGGGGCTACGTCGCAAAGGCCTGGCGCCGGGTTAGGGGGGGGGGGTATTCATTCCCAAGCCGGGAAGGGAGGACTACACGCTGGCTAATCAGCCTTACATCACTCCTCCTTAAAGCATTAGAAAAGATAGTAGATAGGTTTATGTTGGGAGGAATCCTAAAGGATCACCCATTCCATAAAGGTCAGCACGCGTATCAGCAGGGGAAGTCGACAGAAACGGCGCTCCATGCTGTGACATGTAAGATGGAAAGGGCCCTACACTACAGGGAGAGCACATTAGCTGTGTTCTTCGATGTGGAGGGGGCCTTTGATAAGGCAGGGACGGATACGATCTGTACCGCCCTACAGGATAGGGGAGCGCCGAGGTCCCTAATAAGCTGGGTGGCGAGAATGCTGGAGGACATGAGAATTTCGCTGACCTGGAGAGGCCTGGGGCTGGATGTTGGGGTGACGGGCGGCTTTCCTCAGGGCAGCTGCCTTTCGCCCCATCTATGGTGTCTGGTCATGGACGCCCTCTTGGAGCGACTTTCCGAAAATGGCTTCTACGCCCAGGCGTACGCTGATGATGGGCTGGTCTTAGTCACCGGCAAATTCCTCGGCGTCGTCTGTGAGTGCATGCAATCTGCCTGTAGCATAATCTAAAGGTGGTGTGCTGAGCAGGAGGGACTCTCCGTAAACCCGGCGAAGACGGAGATGATCCTATTTACCAAGAAGAGGAATGTAGAAGGGTTTAAGGCGCCTGTGATGTTTGGAAAACCTTTAGCTTTAGTGCGGGAGGTCAAATATCTGGGGGTGCTCCTGGACCCCAAACTAACATGGGGGTCGCAAATAGAACGAGTAGTGAGGAAGGGAGTAGCGACCCTCTGACAGCTGCGTCGAGTGATAGGGAGGACCTGTGGACTTAATCCTCGGATCCTTTATTGGATCTACACTGCGATCGTCGGGCCGAATATCATCTATGGGCCGTTGGTCTGGTGATGTGGTGTGAAGCAAGCTACCAGCAGGAAGCTGGCCAAACTCCAAAGGCTGGCAATCCTGGGTATCACAGGCGCTATGAGGAGGACACCCTCAGCCACGCTAGAGGTCCTGTTGATGCTGCCACCGCTTCCCATCTGTATCAGAAGGTAGGCTATGGCGTCGCATATTAGAATGCGCGTCTCAGGAAACTGCTGCGGGGAGGGAGCAGTAATAGGGCATGGAAGAGTCGCCAAGGAGGTGGAAAAGGAAATTCCGATTTCCGCCATAAAGGTGCGGGATGCGGAGGACGATATTAGGTTGACTAGGCCATACACCCTCAGGATCCCCAGTAGGGATCAGTGGAGGGAAAATGAGGTTGCATTCCAGCCCGCAATCCTGGTCTGTTTCATCGACGAATCGCGGCTGGAGGACCAACAACACAAACAAATTTGGAGTTTTCCTCTAAACGGCAGTCGCGATTTGAAACGTAAAAATTCGCAACATTTAGGCAAAGAACCTGGAACAAATACAGGTATGTAAAGAAAATGTCGCAAGAAGAGTGTTCTGCAAACCCTTAAGTTTAAGCTTCAACCGTCACTGTCCTTCATTTGACTAAAATGTTTACAGAAAATTCATTTTAAATAGACCCTTTCTCTGATGCTTTATAGTTAATTTTCAAATGAGTGCAAACAAGGCATCTTAGAATCTATATCCGGGTTCACTGTTTAGATATATACAGGGTCACGCATTGATGCGATAAAGCCTAATATAATTGTTATTATACAAGATACGACAAAATTTTGTATCTGTTAATTATAGAGTGTCTTAAGCTGCATCTTGTAAAAATATTTAGACAATCACAGGGTGGTTCCTAAGTCCTTGGTGATCCCTAAAATTGTTTTTTAGAACACCCTTATATTATTGCATCAATGCATTTTTTATCGAAATATGATCCATGTTTGTAAGAAAAAAATTGAGGCGCAGGAATTACGTTTTGGTGGCGAATTTACATTAAATCCTTCAAATTTCGTTAACTCAATTTGCTATTAACCTAAGGTTTGTTTGCTAGGAAACCAACAGTTTAAGTTTATTTTCGAAAAACTTTTGTACATTTTTAAACAATACGTAATTTTGATAAAATATGGTATATTGTTTCTACTATATAGGTTATACGGGTAACCAGATTGATGCCTCCTTGCATTAGAGTGACATATTTGCCATTAAAAATATTTTTATGAAAACTCACTTCCATAGCGCATTTGCTGCGTCCAGATTTTTTTAATTACTCAATGTGCGCAATATATATATATATATATATATATATATATATATATATATATATATATATATATATATATATATATATATATATATATATATATGGTGTCAGTGACATAATGATGATTTCAACTATTTAACTGCCCTCCATGAGAAGTAAGGAGAAGAGGAAGAAGAAGAAGTGTGGTGGTCATCCTGCATGACTGACTGCGAAGCTACCCACCACAGAACGAAACGACCAGCCGGCCTCTCTGTTACGTTGATCCTCGTCCGTGTCACACCTAAATTATAGACTAGTATTACATTCAATTTTCTTGAGTTCTTTGTGTAAACTATTCGTTAATATATGTAGTATTAAACAATTCAAGTTACTTCAATTATACGTAACACATGGTATATTGTACTTGGGGAATTATGACACATTTCACTGCCACACAAATGATTAAAGTTTAAATTCTCATCAGACGCAGGGAAAGACTATAACTCAGCGACTTGTTTAATGCGAAATAGCGAGATGGCCCTACTAAACCATCCACAGCCAGTTATAGTGTTTCGGGAGATGCAGGTAGTAGAATAACTAGAGATTATATTACAAGAAGGTGACAGTCTACTAGGGATTAAATAAGAAGATCCAGTGGACAGTCCAGAGATCACAGAAGAAAATATGGGTCCAGTAAACTCAACAAATAAATGTTCTAGGATGTGGAGAGACTATTCACTGGTACAAGAAGAAAAGAATGGTCCAGTGACAACCCAGGATGGGAGGTAGAAATTGAAGTGTACAGGCCAAAAGAGGAATTCGATTAACGTCATTTAAATCCCGGGTAGAAAGTGTACTCAAATAAGGGGGAAAAGCTTGTACAGAGCTAAGTCAATTCCTCTTAACTCAAGTTCACAGCTACAGAGCAGAAAGACAACAGCATCACGGACAACACTGGAATACGCCATTCGTAGGAAACGAGCATCCGCATTTCTATTCCATGAATGAATGTGGCAGCATCATGGTATGGTCCAGTTAAGGATTAATTAGGGAACGTGGCAAGGGAGAGCTCAGCCGATGATCAAAGGCATGACTTACCAAAAACCACAGTACGGGATAGTCCAACTTATTTGACTCAGCAATATGTTCAGGAACAAGCAGGTCAACTTCTTTGGCAGTATGTTCAAGAACAGTAGCTTGTCTAAAAGGCAATTCTAAAAGCTTTTAAAAACGTTAATTTAGTTAGTATTATTAACGATATTTGATCTAAATATAGTGTCAACTATAGTAACTCGATAGAGATAGTTAAGCCATACGCGTGAACGTTTTCCAGGACTGTCGCCATATTTAGGCTATTTTCGCATTGAAGTTGTACCCTTTTCCATACGCTTAATTTATCCATTGCATATTCTTACTTTTGCTTAATAAAACTTGCTCTAAAGTGGAAATGAATGGACCGTATTAGATAATTGTGTTTCCACAATCTTATTTGATATGTGGACTTTTTTAAGTCGCATATGTTTCCACATATTTTGAAACATTAAAAAATTCTCGCTGCTCGAAAAAAGTAATGCAGCAGGAGACTTAGTTTTTGTTGTTTATGTTTTACACGTTTTCCTAGACGACTAAGAGTTATTTAGTAAAATGATATGAAAAACAATAAATTGGTATCATGTAGAAAAAAAAAAGAAATATGTCAATCAATAACGCTGATATCGCAAGTTCAATTTATCTATTTTGTCGCAAAGTTTGGCCTAAAAATGCATTTTAGCCAAGACATGGACGCTTTCGCTATATATCTTAACTATCTCTATAGTAACTACTCGTATATAGTGTCAACAATATAAACAAATGTCACGGCATTAGGGCAAGGTCGATAACAATGCAGTTCCCTGTTTTTGTTTTTTAATAAGTGTGTGCAAGTTATTATGCAGTTTTTAAGAACAATTATATTTGTTTATATGTATCATTAGAACCGACCTTTGGAGAGATATAAATATATAGTCGGTATTATTTGTTAGAAATTCGTATTAATAATTAATCAATTAGAATAAAACTTTCGTTTAATATCGTTAAATTTAACCTTTCTCCGTTTTGTTAAGTTTATTAGCATTCATTAAAAAATTTTTGTTTGTAGTAAGTCGTTCTGGTGGAAATATTTGTTGATAAATTCCTAAGTTTTATCCACATCCCCGTCCTTAAACAGTCAGATTTAGTCTAATTTAAAGAAACTGATCGTGTTGAGGATTTCAAAAGTTGGTGACGATCATAAACTGAACATTTTGTTAAATATGGAAGAGAATCCTCAAAAGACATCTCATTTGGTTACATTAGAAAATGTAGTTATTTAGACAACAGTAATGCATGTCATAAATCAACGATGGCGATCCCGACGGCAACTACAATTTCATGAAGCTATCATGGATTTGTGTCAACCAAAACGACGTTTGCATCAGCAGATACTTTTTTCGAATAAGGATTTGTGTTTACGGCACAGTAAGCCGTCAAAATCGCAGATATTGAAGTCGAGTAAATCTTAATTGGTTGGTGGAGATGCATACTCAATACCCGCAGAAATTAAATGTGTGGGCTGGGATATGTGATAGAAGAATAGCAGCGCCCTTATTCTCCGCATAAATCACTACTGAAGAAGAATATTTCATGATTTTTTTAATGACCTTGTTTCAACGTTTGCTGCGATTTTTCCAAACGACAGTGATTCAAATCTTCCAGATAACACACTATGGTGTTAGCAAGATGGCGCACCTCTGCACTATGCGTGTCCTGTGCAAGATTTTTTGGACACTTGCTTTTTTAGGATGTGGATAGACAGGCCAGGACTGACAGAATTGCCCACAAAATCCCCAGATTTTACACTTCTTGATTTGTATGGGGTTATTTAAAGTCGAGTGTCTACTTCAACGGACCGAAAAATTTTTGCTGCTCTGCAAAATTGGATTACAGGTCAAATGCGTAGAATTAGCCGGATATTTTTCAAAATGTACTAGAAGAATTTCTACAGACCTGCGTATTGTCAAAAAGTCGGTGGATGGTATTTCGAACTCTTAATTTGACAATTGTATTTGCTTAGCTAATAAGTTTTTGTTTATTTTTTATTTAATTGTCATTTACTCGAAATATATCTTATGTAAGAAAGCGACAATTTTATATTCTCGGTTCCACAATAAAAAGAGCTCTCAAAATCGAAAAAAAATAATAGGTTGGCATTGAAGAAAAGTCGATAACGACACTACTATAAAACAAATGATGGTGTAAAGTCAGTTTTCCTGCGAAAAGTTCCCATTTCTATTAAATAAAATCGACTTATTTGGGGACTTTTCCGAGAAAAAAAAAATTTTCGCTTTGACTTCATTTATTCCATAATTTAGGTGCCTTCTGTATATGTTGTCTTTATTTGCCATTTATTACAACTGAGACTTCTGGGTTAACAGAAAATTGAGTTATGGGCATTTGAAACGTTTATGAAAATTCGCTACCATAACACACTTGCTGCCTTCATAATATTTATTCTTTTCTCTTATGGTAGTCAACAATATTACTATTGATAATAGAAAATCATGTCGGAGCTGTGCCGATTAGAAACAACAGGCATTTCAATAATAATATTTATAAACCCTTCTATTTTTTGACAAACCCCTAAAAAATAAATCCCTTTAAATCAAAGCTCGAAAAGAATCAAATTTACTTACATTTTATAAAGATTACAGGAGCCCCCCAGCCATTGACATAATATCTGGTAGAACGCCGTATCACCTGCGAATATTCCGAGTCTATAACGTTAGATTCGCGTTTATCGGAGAGCTGTCACATTAGCTGTTAGATGAACGTGTGTATGCATATGTGTTCCTGCGGGCAACAGGAACGAGCAAACGGCACAAACGTACGAAGAGAACTAAAACAGTGATCGAACAGTCAGCGCTGTGCGTGGAGTCGCGGCCGCCAGTGTAAATATTACCCTGCTGCCTCCTGCATCCTCCTGCTTCCTCCTGCTAACCTCCTGCTGGGTACAACTTGTGGTGATTGGGGATGCACTGTGTCCTACACGATAAGAAATACGTCTTCCTTCATAGAAAATAGATGTTCATGCGGTGGTTGGGTACACAGCAGGATACAGGGAACTTAATGACGCTTTGGATTATTGTGTGTTCATCGACATCTTTTTAAATGTCTATTATACTAGAAAAACTTATAAACTGATTCGTTTTATAGAAATGAGTTTTACTGTTGTATTAACGATCTTGGATAACCAATTTGTTTTGAGGGGTTATGAAAACTGCAAAATAATAATTTATAATACATACATACATACATATATATATATATATATATATATATATATATATATATATATATATATATATATATATATATATATATATATATATTTGTAACAATAGAACAGGCCAATGCCACCTAAATGGCACAGGTATATCCATCTATGTCCACTACAAGTTAACAATAAAAGTGCAACCCAAACAAACAACAAAACAATTAAGAAAAATATTTCTTAAGTAGCACACAAAGTCAAAATACAAAAATTTTAAGGTAAATTTGCAGACAATCTTCCTAAGGCTTTTGTGATTTTTTTTTTCAGAAACATGCTTAGAACCCCACCTGGATGCAGATACCACAAGCAAAATGTCTTGTTAACACCTCCCAAGAAAACTACGTGACCAGGAGTGAATAGTGGTGCTGGGCGGAGTAGAAGATAAAAAGGAAATATGAGCAGGAAATGCGAAGAAAACAGCTTAATCGGACCTCGAAATGCTGCCTTTTTAACATTTTGAAGGGGTGCTGTACGGGGTACCTACCCCGTACGGCACCCCTATTAACCCCAGGTCCTGTAACCTTCTGTATGGTTGCTCTCAGTATATTTGTGTTGTAGTTTATTAGATAATGCAACGATGGTGGTTGTAGACATGAGAGAGGGGAAGGAAAACCCGGACGACGAAGCAACACCCCACCCCCTTTGTCCCAAGTAAAACGCATAGCAAATACTGTCAAACGATCGAAATTTAAAAAGTAATGATACATTTACATAACACGCACCTTTTGGTGAATTTTCTTTAAAAAATTCACTAATGAGGAGATCCCGACTTTTGAATTTTGAAAAAATGTCTTCAAATGAGCACTAATTAGGCCCCCTAGAACACGTATCCGGGATCAGTTTCATTTTTTATATGTTTATATATATATATATATATATATATATATATATATATATATATATATATATATATATATATATATATATATATATATATATATATATATATATATATATTGTTCACTTTCTCCTTAAAGGCTGGTGCAGTATTTATATTCCGTACATTTTGTGGGAATCCATTAAACAACTTATAACCAATGTGTGTTTTACCTCTTGTGATAAAAACTATCTATGTTCAGCTGCATTACGTATATCTTTGGACTTGTGTTGAAGAACGTAAACTAGGATATCCACCACATGTTTATTATGCTGAGCTTCCAAGATGTATATGCTAAGGAGCATGTGGATGCGTTTTGTAGCTACCTTTTTTAGCTAATTTTCATTAAGAAAAATTCGCTAATTGAGAGGTCACGATGAAAAGCTTGTGCAAAAATAACGGATGTTTCAGTTTGTTTTCTTTCAATGTTGGAAAGCTAGAAAATCTGCCCAATAAATTGAAACAGCCAGAGTTGGCAGTTTCAAAATGTTATTACACAAACTTGGGACCTTTCCCACGTTAGGAAAATTAAGGGTAATATTTATTTCTAGATTTGATTTGTTACTCAAAAAGCTATATGGTAAAATCGGCAGAGTTTAAGCATGATTTTAAGTTGTGATCCAAACAATAACTAAATGAAAACCTTATAAGTTGAATAAAATTTTTACAATTATAACATTTTTTGTGAATTTAATCTAGGGAGATTTATCTAGAAATGTGGCATCCTGAAATGACCAACGAGACGATTCTTGGTCACGTGGTCAAAAATTAAATTGCTATTGGTTTGTTGTGTTATTTGCATTCTTATAGCAAAATGGCACGGTTTATGTAGCGTCATATGTCATATAAATGTATTTTTATTTTAGGTTACTGAGAGAATAGGTTGTTTTTGGTGAATTTTTAATAAAAAAATTCGTTAATAGATAGGTAAGGATGGTGAGACTTTGCAACAAATTTTTCAAATGACCGCCAACTAGCACCCCTAGAACTAATATCCCAGGGACAGTTTCAATTATATATATATATATATATATATATATATATATATATATATATATATATATATATATATATATATATATATATATATATATATATATATGAATGAAACTCGGCAAGTACCTTTCTTTTATTAATAGCTTGGATGAGTTTGTTAGCCAGGAAAATCACACAAGGTTTTCCGGAAAATTTTTGAGTTTACTTTCAAAAAAAAAATCTCCGAAAATTACCAAAATATTATCATAAGATTTGGTGGATATGTTGCCTTGAGAAAGAACTTACTACACACCGAAAATCCACCTTCCAGGTTTATAGAAAATTATGTTATTCAAATTTGAAAGCATCAGAGAAAAGGTCTACTTGAAATGAATTTTCTGTAAATATTTTGGTAAAATGAAGGGCAATGGCGGTTGAAGCTGAAACTTAAGGGTTCTCAGAATACTCTTCTAGCAACATTTTCCTTTCACAATCCGTATTTGTTTCACGTTCTTTGCCTAAACATTGCCAATTTCGACGTTTCAAATTGCGACTTTGACGTTTTGAGGAAAACTCCAAAAAAAATTTAACTGCTCATAACTTTTTTGTCTTTAAACTTAGACCTAAATTATGATACGTGGATAATACAAACAGATGCACCGAATTTGGTTGCCCTTGCTTTGTTATTTCTAGAGATATAAATGTTTTTAGAAAGAAAATACAACATTTTCCGTGAAAACCTGGTCCCATTCTCCTGGCTAACGAACTTATCCAAGCCACTTGTCAAAGGAAGGTATCTGCCAAATCATCATCAACATCAACATCAACATATAAAAATTCAAACTGACTCCGGATATGTGTTCTAGGGGGCTAATTAGCGCTCATTTGAAGATTATTTTTTTTAATTCAAATGTCGGTTAGTTTTTCTGCGGCATATTAAAGAGCACAAAATTTGGCAACTTTGCCGAATTTAGACCGACCCCTTATCTTCAATAATAAGCGATATCCCCATGGTGAAGCTTGAATTTGTATACTCATTGCAATAAAATTCACAGTATAAAAATTGTATATTAGAATTACCAACAGATTGTGTGCGTTATATATATATATATATATATATATATATATATATATATATATATATATATATATATATATATATATATATATATATATATAGCAATTAGGGCGATTGCTAACGTTCCTCAGGACCACAGTTGTAGAGAACTATTCCAGAGGTATAAAATACTTACCCTACCAGCAAGTTATATAATTACTTGCCTTCTTTACATTTATGACTATCAGGCCAGTTTTATCTCCCATGAACAGGTTCACAGTTACGAAACTAGAGGTAAAAGTCAGTTTGTGATTCCTCATCACAGGATAAGCCGCACGCAGAGGAGCCATGGGTATACTGGAGTTAGGTTGTTTAATTCACTTCCAGTGGTGGTCAGGGAATTGCCTAGAAGACAGTTTGCATCTGTGATAAAAAGAAAATTAATAGAGAGACCTATATATTCAATTGAAGAATTTAATTTTTAATTAACTGTTGTGTGTTTTTGTCAGCTCATTTTATATTTTGTTTTATTTTATGTATATTGTCACCCACTATTTGTCATGTGTAAGTCCAGTATACAATTATTTTATTATTTTATGTGCGACGAACCATGTAAATGTTGATGGTTAAATAAATGTTATGTTATGTTATGTTATGTTATATATATATATATATATATATATATATATATATATATATATATATATATATATATATATATATATATATATATATATATATATATATGTATTTATTTATTTATATTTATTTATATCCATAAAATCTGACATTGTTTTTAGGACTATAATAGCAAAGTTAAATTAACTTAGGACTAACGACTCACATAAAACAATATTGTTTACATAACCCAAGTAGCCGCTGTTACGATAAATGCGTTTCAAGCACAAATTTCTTGACATTTTTATCAATTCCAGTTGCTGACCCCTAGTTTTTATACATACTGGACTCTTCCATCGTTCTTTTACAAGTCTTGGACCAAATAGCATAATCATTGACTTCACTCGATTAATATCAAGACGAAATTCTTCTGAAATTCTAATAGAGCTTTGTATATCAGAATCTAAGGCACGAGTGGTAAATCAGCGAAAGAGTGAACCCTAGGTTTATTGACATAATCAGCAAATGATAAGGTGTAAACTGCAAAAAGAAGTGGCGACAAAACCGACCCCTGCGGAACACCGGACACTATTGGTAAATAATGATTTCATTTTCAATAACCATACTTTGAAACCTACGTGTCAGATTGGCGCAGAGAAGTGATAAAGCCATATCAGTCAGACCATAATAATCTAAAATAGACAGCAGTGGCTCATGATTGACTCTGTCAAACGCCCTAGAGTAGACCAACAGTACCAGCAGAGTCAGATTGCCCATCGATTCCCGTCACAATGTCATCAATAGTTTTCCACAAAGTTGTTGCGGAACTGTGGTTTGCTCTGAAACCAGACTGATTCTCCAACAGAACGTTATTGTCAAAAACAAAAGCTTTTAGAGGTTTATGAAGTATCTTTGAAAAAACCCTTGCTATAACACACAGTAAACATATAGTTATAGAAACCCTCTTTGGTATCGGTATTACATCAGCGTATTTCCAAATTACTGGATAAACTCCGTTTTCTATACATAAATTAAACAAATGGACTATATAGGGCAGCAGAGATCTGTCTTTCAAGACCGTCCTCCCGGAAAGGGAGGACTGGGACCGGAACCAATCGACCCTGTTGAGAGCGGACCCCTGCTGGTACTCGGACGGCTCCAAAACCAATATGGGAGTAGGAGCCGGCGCCTATGGGGGCAGCACCGATGCTAGACTATCAACTAGTCTCGGCAAGTACGCAACCATACACCAGGCAGAAGTTTATGCCATCGAGATGTGTGCAAGGGAAAGTTTAAAGGACCTATGCACAAACAAATCGATAAAGATATATGCAGATAGCCAAGCTGCAATAAAGGCTCTTGGTTCCTACCGGTGCAATTCAAAGACGGTATGGAGTTGTAAATCTGCCCTTAACGAATTGGGCAGCTGTAATGAGGTGTCGCTGGTCTGGATACCGGGTCACTCGGATCATGATGGCAACGTTGCGGCAGTCGCGCTTGCCAGGAGTGGTGCCGAGTGCGGCTTTATCGGACCAGAACCGGTGCTGGGAATAACATATTGCACAGCAAAACGCACCTTAAAAACCTGGACAGATAGAAGGACAATTCAATATTGGCAAAATCTTCCAGGATTAGCTCACTCCAAGGCCTTCATAAATGGCCTGACTGAGTCAAGGGCTAAGAAACTACTAGAGCTGAACAGACAACAACTGAGAACTCTAGTAGGCCTATATACAGGACACTGCCGCTTGCGGCATCACATGCACCGTATTGGAGTCGGTCAGGAGACCGAGTGCCGACTGTGTATGGAGGATGACGAAACAGCAGAGCACGTGCTGTGTTCCTGTCCGGCAGCGGATAGGACTAGACACCTGCTCTTTGGCAAGGTAAAGCTTGCTCCAGAGGATCTGGATCGACTTTCGCCCACAAAGGTTATCGACCTCTGCAGGAGGCTGGATTTGTTGGGCGAAATATAAACATTAGGCGTGAGCCACAATAGACCGTTGGTCGCGGTGGAAGGTCCGGTATGGACCACTCACAAACAACCTATATAGGGCAAAATATGAGGACAGCACAAGAGGAGTAGTCGAATGCTTACCTCATCTGAACCTACAGCGACAAGTTTAATAGATATAATCTGCTGATAAACCGCATTTTCATCAGTGTACTCAAAGTTAAAAGAATCGATTTGTGGTCTAATATTTCCCTCATAAAAGCTTAAGATGGCATTACCACAAGTCCCAACATAATTCTGTGTACCCACAAAATAATCATCTAGGTCATTAAGATTTAGAATCTCCGTGGTTAAGTGGAAAGGACGTGTAGCTCTGAACCGAGGGGTACCGAGCTCGATTATCTGGTTTTTCCTTTCACTTTATCGGTACATACTGTACAGTTAGCATCAGTTGATGTTGTGGCATTGTATTTGATCAAGTTAAATATCTGCACTTTCCGCCCTTCGGAGGGGGCCTTAAGCCGTCCCGTGTCCATGGGATCTTGGTCACGTTAAATATCCCTACTGTACTTACAGAAAGGAACGGGTTCGGCAAAAATTCTTGAGATACTGAGGTGGAACTGCTTCCTGGCGTCTGTGATTGGCCATAGTCGCAGAAATAGACCAAAGTTAAAGAAAAAAATAACATTTCTACAACTGTCAGGTAGCGAGCTTTTATCATCATCACATAGGTTCATTTCCTTAAGAGACTTCCAGACGGTTGACACAGTATGATTAAGATCTGAAGTTAGCTTGATTTTTAAGCTGCTTGTAATATTCCAGATGAAACGATATATATATATATATATATATATATATATATATATATATATATATATATATATATATATATATATATATCTGTGTGTGTGTGTATGTATACATATTTTTTAGTGGTGGCAACTACAAACATAGCTACGTATAGTTTATTAATTTTAATAAGTTTGTGCTAACCTTTTGACTAAGAATTCATCGAATAAAATCAGTTTTCTTAAAAAGTTCGCCACTATAGCGCACAAATGCCCACAACTTTTGGTAAAGATATTCATGGATTTAATTAATTAACTGAAGTCGTATTAGTAGGTAGGTAGGTATTAGTTTTCTAGATTTGTAGAAGTCAATCGAAGAGAAATGTCTACACCGCACGTTAGAGTTAATACAAATAGTTACTGTGTCAATGATAAACTCCATTATAGTAATTTCACCTTTGTAAACATATTAAAATAACACATTCTTTAAATCTTTTTTATACCTAACCAGCAGGTTTTTTTTTTCAATTTAAAGCTTTTATATCACGGTATCAACTTTACAAGTGTCATTTGTAGGTTAGTTTTACAACTTTCAACAACTTCTAACTTCAGGCGTTTTATCTCTCACTTTATATGTTATGAATTGTTGATAGCCATGATCCAAGTTACTACATAAAACATCTAACTATTTAAATATATATATAACTAAGGACATATATCATCATAAAGTTCAGGTCTGTCACCACCGGGGTATTTTTAGAGCACTTTATGCAGTGGGATTCTGACATTTCTTAACTACTAGAGATGCAGTCATACTTTTATTTTGGGGCGTGTTACTTTCCTCATTTCAGCGGAGTTTATCTTGCCATAAAGTAGTTTTATACGTCCATAAATCATTTTACATTTATTCTGTTTACTTATAGTAATTATAGATATCAGAATAGAATTGTTACGTGATATAACAGGATTTATGTGTATTCTTTGAGGTCTCTGATTTTATTACAATCAAAATTGCTCTACGACATATATTTTATATTCTATTTTAAACAAATTATGTTGCTTTATGAGCAAATATATATATATATATATATATATATATATATATATATATATATATATATATATATATATATATATATATATATATATATATATATATATATATATATATATATTCAGAAAGATTTCCGCGGTCTTTAATGTGAGACATGCTTGGTTCTCGGGTTAAACCGCGTCCAGAATTTATGGAAACTCGACGTTTCGGCTCCTGTTTTGGAGCCATTTTCAAGAGGTAAAGGAAATATGTAAGGACACTCTAAGGCCTCAATCTGCCTACTCCTTAGAGTGATGGACAAAGGTGGGTAAAGGAAATATGTAAGGACACTCTAAGGCCTCAATCTGCCTACTCCTTAGAGTGGTGGACAAATGTGGGTAAAGGAAATATGTAAGGACACTCTAAGGCCTCAATCCGCCTACTCCTTAGAGTGATGGACAAAGGTGGGTAAAGGAAATATGTAAGGACACTCTAAGGCCTCAATCTGCCTACTCCTTAGAGTGGTGGACAAAGGTAGGTAAAGGAAATATGTAAGGACACTCTAAGGCCTCAATCTGCCTACTCCTTAGAGTGGTGGATAAAGGTAGGTTGGGTTGTTGTAGCTCGATTACGGGGCCTCAATCTGCCTACTCCCCAAATCTCGCTGGAGATCGTCTGTGAGGTCTCAGTGTGTTCAACCCTAGGCCTCAGAGAGATCTGACTGAGGCCTAGGGTTGAACACACTGAGACCTCACAGACGATCTCCAGCGAGATTTGGGGAGTAGGCAGATTGAGGCCCCGTAATCGAGCTACAACAACCCAACCTACCTTTATCCACCACTCTAAGGAGTAGGCAGATTGAGGCCTTAGAGTGTCCTTACATATTTCCTTTACCTACCTTTGTCCATCACTCTAAGGAGTAGGCGGATTGAGGCCTTAGAGTGTCCTTACATATTTCCTTTACCCACATTTGTCCACCACTCTAAGGAGTAGGCAGATTGAGGCCTTAGAGTGTCCTTACATATTTCCTTTACCCACCTTTGTCCATCACTCTAAGGAGTAGGCAGATTGAGGCCTTAGAGTGTCCTTACATATTTCCTTTACCTCTTGAAAATGGCTCCAAAACAGGAGCCGAAACGTCGAGTTTCCATAAATTCTGGACGCGGTTTAACCCGAGAACCAAGCATGTCTCATATATATATATATATATATATATATATATATATATATATATATATATATATATATATATATATATATATATATATATACAGATTATTTTAGAGCCTCAGTGGTTCAGTGGTAAGAACGTGTGCCTCTGAACCGAATAGTACTGGGCTCGATTGCCTGGGTTCCCCTTTCACTTTTTCAGTAGGTACATATTGTAAAATTAACATCAACCGAGATTGTGTCATTGTATTTGAGCAAGTTAGATGTCTGCACGTCCCACCCTTCAGAGTTGGCGTCAAGCCGTCGATCCCAAGTCCATACGATGCTGGGCACATCAAAACTGTCTACCCTCGTTACAGAAAGCCAGGAATTCGGAAAACAAGTCAAAGATAGTGAGGTGAAAGTGCTCCCTGGCATTCGTGATTGACCATAGTCGCGGAAATAGAACGACGTTAAAGAAAAAAGAACACACACACATACATACAGATTATTTTGAGAAATGAGAACCTAGTCAAGAATGACTGAAAACGATTAACTAACACTCTTAAAGAAGTCCTCAACCCAGCTAAAAGAAGCAATTAATTTAATGGAATTTAGATAGAGATGTTTTAACCTAGGTTTAATAGAGCGCGAGCCCTATTTAGTGTATATTTAGAGACCTACTGGACGGCTGTGTGTGTAGAATAGGACGCCACAGCACTGGAATTGTAAAGTCAAAGTTTTACTATAGATCTGACCGTCATGTATACAGATATATCCTAATTTTATAAAAATGACACCGATTTTTAACCAATATTCGTAGAAAAAACATCGCAACTTTTGAATTTTAAAAACATTTCTTTTCATTTAGGCCCTCTAGAGGTCAGTTCAATTTTCATATGTTTATATACTCATACTCATAACTAAAAAAGCCTGGACGCAGCAAGTGCGTTATGGTAGTGAATTTTCATAAAAATGATCTAGCACAAAATATTTTATTATAACTTTTTTTTCTTGAAACATAGTAATCTAAATTTTTGTGTATAGTTTACTTTTTATATCGTAAACCTACCTACCAAATTTGGTTATCATAGATTTTTTATTTTTTAAGATAAAAATTTTTTTCAAATGAAAACTCAAAATTTTTCCGGAAAACTTCGTCCGATTTTTTCTATTAACGAATTTATCAAAGCCATTTACAAAGGGAAGGTACATGCCAAATTTTATCAAAATCGGCCGATTATTCTTTGAGATAAAATTTTTTTTCGAATAAAAACTCAAAATGTTCCAGGAAAACCTCGTCAGATTTTCCTGACTAACAAACTCGTCAAAGCCATTTACAAAAGGAAGGTACATGCCAAATTTTATTCCAATCGGCCCATTATTTTTTGAGATAAGAATTTTTTTCGAATGAAAACTCAAAATTTTCCCGGAAAACCTCGTCCGATTGTCTTGACTAACGAACTTATCCAAGCCATTGACAAGAGAAAGGTACATGCCAAATTTGGTCAAAATCGGCCTATTATTTTTTGAGTTATCGGTGTGATATATATATATATATATATATATATATATATATATATATATATATATATATATATATATATATATATATATATATGTATATATATATATATATATTTATATATATATATTTATATATATATATATATATATATATATATATATATATATATATATATATATATATATATATATATAAATTGAAACTGACCTCCCGATATGGGTTCTAGGGGTCCTAGTTCGCGCTCATTTGCAAAAAATTTTTCAAAATTCAAAAGTCGGGATCTCCCCATTAGTGAACTTTTTCTACGAAAATTCACTAAACGTCTGGATACAGCAAGTGCATTATGTAGGTGAATTTTCATTTAAATGTTTTTAATAGCAAATATGTCTCTCTAATGCAAGTAGGCATCAATTTGGTCACCGGTATAACCTATATAGTAGAAACAATGTACCATATTTATCAAAGTAACTTGTTTAAAAATGTAGAAAAATTTTCCGAAAATAAACTTAAATTGTTTCGTAGAACACTCATTTCCTAGCCGACGAACCTTAGGTTAATAGCAAATTGAGTTATTGAATTTTGAAGCATTTAATGAAAATTCGCTACTAAAACGCACTTACTGCGTCTCGATTTTTTTTACAAACGCGTCATATTTCGATGCAAAATGCAAAAATGAAATAATAAATGTTCACAAAAAATTGTAGTTATCACCAACGACTTATGGGCCAGCCTGTGATTGTCAAAATAATTTAATTAAATGCAACTCAAGACACCTTATTATAATGTATACAATGTTTTCTCGTATCTGGCATAATAACAATTATATTGAGCTTTACCGTAGAAATGCGTCACCCTTTATATATGTAAACAGAAAGAAAACCCGGAGATGGAGGCCTAGTTTACGCTCATTTGAAGAAATCTTTTTAGAATTAAAAAGCCTCGATTTCCTCATTAACGAATTTTTTCTACGAAAATAAGCTAAAAATTATAGACCTTTAAACCATAAAGTTAACTAAAACTACTGCCAAAGTACCAAGAAAGGGTCTATTTGAAATGAGTTTTCTGGAAATATTTTATTGAAATGAAGGACAATGATGGTTGAAGCTGAAACTTAAGGGTTTGCATAACACTTTCTACATAATCCGTATTTCTTTCAGGTTCTTTGGCTAAATGTTGCCAATTGTAACGTCTCAATTCGCAACTTTTTACGTTTTGAGGAAAACCCCAAATTTTTTTCTTTAAATGTCTAAGTTTTTTGTCTTTAAACCTACAGACCTAAATTTCGGTAAATGGTTCACCCTTTATATATATATATATATATATATATATATATATATATATATATATATATATATATATATATATATATATATATATATATATATATATATATATATATAAAATTGAAACTGACCTTGGATATGGGTTCTAGGGGGCCTAGTTCGCGCTCATTTCAAGAATTTTTTCTATATTTAAAAGTCGGGATCTCCTCAATGGTGAATTTTTTTAAAGAAAATTCACTAAAACAAGCACTTGTGAGGCCACGGGAAAAGTCCACGACTGCATTAAATATGGAACGGTTTTACTAAGTTACGGCAAGAACAAACCACCATATATGCTGTTCAAATTGAATTAAGTCTTAAAACTTTCATCGCATCTTTATCTGATTATTTTTTATACAAAAACTCGCTAAAAAATTAATCGGAATAACAACAATCTGATCAGATAATGGTGAAATGAGATTTAAAAAAAGTCGAAGACGCAGCAAGTGCGTTATGGTAGTGAATTTTCATAAAAATGATCTGGCACAAAATATTTTATTATAACTTTTTTTTCTTGTAACATAGAAATCTAAATTTTGGTGTATAGTTTACTTTTTATATCGTAAACGTACCTACCAAATTTGGTTATCATAGAGTTTTTATTTTTTAAGATAAAAATTTTTTTCAAATGAAAACTCAAAATTTTCCGGAAAACCTCGTCCGATTTTTCTGATTAACGAACTTATCAAAGGCATTTACAAAAGGAAGGTACATGCCAAATTTTATCAAAATAGGCCCATTATTCTTTGAGATAAAAATTTTTTTTGAATGAAAACTCAAAATTTTCCCGGAAAACCTCGTCCGATTTTCCTGGCTAACAAACTTATCAAGGCCATTTATAAAAGGAAGGTACATGCCAAATTTTATTAAAATCGTCTTATTACTTTTTGAGATAAGAATTTTTTTCGAATGAAAACTCAAAATTTTCCCGGAAAACCTCGTCCGATTTTCCTGACTAACGAACTTATCCAAGCTATTTACAAAAGAAACGTTCATGCCAAATTTTATCAAAATCGGCCCATTATTTTTTGAGTTATCGGTGTGATACATATATATATATATATAAATATATATATATATATATATATATATATATATATATATATATATATATATATATATATATATATATATATATATATATATATATATATATATATATATATATATATATATATATATATATATATATATATATATATATATATATATATATATATAAACATATAAAAATTGAAACTAACCCCGGATATGGGTTCTAGGGGTCCTAGTTCGCACTCATTTGCAAAAATTTTTTCAAAATTCAAAAGTCGGGATCTCCCCATTAGTGAATTTTTTCTACGAAAATTCACTAAAATTGATAAAAAGTAAAGTCACTCACTAGGATTAGAAGTCGTCATGTAGGAGTCCATATCCGATGTACACACCTTAGCCAACTTGGCTACGCTTGACCCGTATATACTAGCAGGTATATCCCGTAATATTTACACAAAACAGTTTTCATTTACAATGGATTTTTTGCTCATATTTTAACGAAATAAAGGAAAATAACGACTTAGCGACATATCTAGGAGCTCGTTAGTCATTTCTTGTTATATTTTTCACTCATATTCGTACTCCTACCATCATAATTATCAATTTTCAGGTTTTAACTTTCTTGAATGAGATTTAATTTATTGAAATTCAATTCTCTAACTTTTTATCTTTTAACATAAAGATCTGAATTTTGGTGCATAGGATACTCTTTAGGACAGAAATGAGCGCACCAAATTTGGTTGTCTTCACTTTGTTATTTCCGGAGATAAAACACCAAAAACCAGATATCACCCAATTACAACTAATGAAGCATATTAAAGACCACAAAAAATGGAACAATATTACATTCAACAAACAAACAATAAGAAACAGTTAATGCCAGAACAAATCCAAGTACAAACATTTAAACAAACCTTAATAAAGGCCATACCAATAAACAAATTATCAAACACAGTGATCAAGACAGGAGACCGATACACACGACACAGTCCGAAGGCACAACCAATCAGAGGACAGTAAACCGACCAATAGAAGCTTAACGCGCAGGCGCCACGTACAATCTCAGACGTAGACCCCACAGGAGCGATCACAGTCAGTAGCGTGCTGATGATGAACCGGGACGGTTCAAAACTGCAGTACACGGAAACCAATAAAAAATCACGAAAAATACAGCAAACAAATTATATATATATATATATATATATATATATATATATATATATATATATATATATATATATATATATATATATATATATATATATATATATATACTGATCCGGGATATGGGGTAGGGAGCCTAGTTCGCGCTCATGTAAATTTTTTTTTCAAAAGTCGGGATCTCCCCATTAGTGAATTTTTTAAAATAAAATTCACTAAAGACAGGTCAATTTTGTTAAAAAATGGCCCACATTCTGGCATACTACTTTACTATAATAAAAATCTCGGGACGCAGCAAGTGCGTTATGGTAGTGAATTTTCATAGAAATGATCTGGCACTAAATATTTTATTATAACTTTTTTTTCTTGTAACATAGAAATCTAAATTTTGGTGTATAGTTTACTTTTTATATCGTAAACCTACCCACCAAATTTGGTTATCATAGATTTTTTATTTTTTAAGATAAATTTTTTTTTCAAATGAAAACTCAAAATTTTTTCAGAAAACCTCGTCCGATTTTTCTTATTAACAAACTTATCAAAGCCATTTACAAGAGGAAGGTACATGCCAATTTTATCAAAATCGGCCCATTATTCTTTGAGATAAAAATTTTTTTCAAATGAAAACTCAAAATTTTCCCGGAAAACCTCGTCCGATTTTCCTGACTAACAAACTTGTCAAAGCCATTTACAAAAGGAAGGTACATGCCAAATTTTATTAAAATCGGCTCATTACTTTTTGAGATAAGAATTTTTTTCGAATGAAAACTCAAAATTTTCCCTGAAAACATCGTCCGATTTTCCTGGTTAACGAATTTATCCAAGCCATTTACAAAAGAAAGGCACATGCCAAATGTTATCAAAATCGGCCCATTATTTTTTGAGTTATCGGTGTGATACATATATATATATATATATATATATATATATATATATATATATATATATATATATATATATATATATATATATATATATATATATATATATATATATATATATATATATATATATATATATATATATATAAACATATAAAAATTGAAACTGACCCCGGATATGGGTTCTAGGGGTCCTAGTTCGCGCTCGTTTGCAAAAATTTTTTTAAAATTCAAAAGTCGGGATCTCCTCATTAGTGAATTTTTTCTACGAAAATTCACTAAAAAGTGACGCGCTAAAAAATGGTGACACGATGGATGTTTTTCCAAATAGCAACTCGATTTGTTTCTGCAAATTTTAATACTTCATTTAATTGCCAACACGGTGATAGAATTGTTATGTTACGTTACATTAGCAAAATTTCGAGAAAAATGTTTTTGAAATCGGAAATGTGAAATTTCGTATTATTGTAAAAATAGAGAACAAATACAACTTTAAATAACTGCTCAAAATGTTCACCAGCAATTTCTTGACAATAACGTAACTTACTGAAGCTATTGAAACAGTTTCCGGTTTAATTGCTCTGATTGTAGTTCTGATCTTTTCCTGCAGAACTTACAGGTTGTCTAGTTTCTGTCTCTACACAGCACTATTCGCGTAGCCCCATAAAAATCCAGAAGAGTCAAATCGGGAGATGTGGCAAGCCATCCATCGAAATGTAATGCATATTTGTATGAAAATCAATTCGGGACGCAGCAAGTGCGTTATGGTAGCGAATTTTCATTAAAGGCTTCAAATTTAAATAGCTCAATTTGCTAATAAGCAGAATAAAAGGTTGACCAAGAAATCAGTGTTTTGCTTTCGGAAATTTGTGTACATTTTCAAACAATAAAGTCATTTTGATGAAACATGGCACATTGTTTCTACTATATAGGTTATACTGGTAACCAAATTTGATGCCTGCTTTCTTAAAATAAAAATAAACATATTTCCTAATAAAAAACATTTTAATGAAAATTCACTACCATAACGCACTTGCTGCGTCCAGACTTTTCTTAAATTTATAGATTCACAAGTTAAAAGTAGCGTCAAACGAAGCTCAATTTGTTCTAGTAACATTGTTGAAAAAGGCCAGTAGGGAGTTAGCAATCGCTAACGTCGAATGCAACCCAATCTTTTATGTCTAGGAGTTCGGAGCTCTATAAAATGCTGTGTAATAATTAACTTATAAAGATGATCAAAACGTACTACTTTGTTCAAGAAAATCAATTTATTGACAAATCTGCTTTTTTAGCTTATTGTTAGATCCTCCTTCTAATCCCGTCTTAAATTGTCAAATTATTTCTCGTCAAAGTGTTGAAAGCAATTCCAACAGAGACTCCAGTTACTGTACCACACTTTTGAGGTTAAAAGGGCATAATACGATCGACTGGAAACATGAGGTTTCTGTTGCCAGCCGAACTGAATGTCGGTAAAAGGAAATGAAATTCGACTTCTCAATATAATCTTGGTGCATGGTGAAATTTTAAAATGAGATTTGCTTCATATTTTTGCATTGAACGAATTTGCGCCTCAAATACCTCAGTATATGTATGTATGTGTGTGTGTGTGTGTGTGTGTGTGTGTGGATGTGTGTGCAAGTTGTTCGCTTTTATTGGCCGGCTTTGTTAAAGGTATCGTACTTTGAAACAAGTTTCATACTTTGTGGAAGCATTTGGCATTTCATAAATATGAAATAGGAATTTATTTCGTGAAAGATCGATTCTGCTGAAAAGATAGATTAGTTCCTTTGCTTTTTATTTCCTCATGTGGAATTCCCATGTAGTTCATGTTTATTTGTTGTTGTCTTATCTGATAGACATTTTGTCGTTCTTTATTAAGTCAGTGACATAAAGAAACATATACATAGGTCTTAGAATAAGTTATAATGGGTTAAACCGTGCTATTACTATTTTTGAACTGTTTAGGGGTAATGCGAGCTATTGAATAATTTAACTAAATAATATTCTTAACTTTGCAAACAGAAGTACTCAAAGAATTAACTCAAAAGCGGCAAATTTTTTCGTTTTTTTTTGTGTTTATTTTTATTTTTCCGACTAGAAGATACGTGTAACATATTTACTTAATACCCCTTGTGGAGTAGATTGTAAAATTTAAGAAACAACACAAAGAATAAAAAGTAATTTATATCACTCTGTCGTTTTAATTCAGAGCCTGCCAGAGTCAAATTTAGTTCCTGATAATACCTCTCGTATAAATGAAGATTTTTCAGACGTCGTACTTCTTTGGAAAGCAATTTTCGAGGGCTATCTAAATAACGAAAAATTAAAAATGGCCCCCATAAGAAAAACAAAGGTAATGCTTATAACTTGAAAAGAAATAAAAGTCTGGACGCAGCAAGTGCGTTATGGTGTTACAAAAACGATATCTACGGAAACACTAAAAACATTTCTGCGAAAACTTTTCGAATTCAGGCACTATTTGAGAGCGCCTGCATAGGGCCGCTCGATTTTTTCGGCTAGTAATACATGCATGCATCATTTCCATAGGTCTCAAACGGCTTTTTGTGAAATGTATTTGCGCAATGTGTCAAAAACGTTAAAAGTTTCAAAACAATTGAAATATCTCAAAAACGATGAACGATATTAAGTTTTTCCCTTACAAACATGCATTGTAATTGAATGGAAAATGCAAACATGCAATAACATAAGGAGTTTTCTATTAAAAAAGAAGTGTGTATCACCAACGACTTATGGGCCACACTGTGATTATCAAAATAATTTTATAAGATGCAGCTTAATACACCCTGTAATTAACATATACAATTTTTACCGTCGAAATGCGTCACCCTGTATATATGTAAATAGACAAAAACTAAAACTTACCCCGTGTATGGGTTTTGGGGGTTCTAGTTCGCGCTTATTTGAAGAAATCTTTTCAAATTCATAAGCCTACGAAAATTTTCTAAAATATATACTTTTAAGCCATAAACTATATAGCCGATTCTACTGCCGAAGCATCAGAAAGTGGGTCTATTTGAAATTGATTTTCCGATTATATTTTAGTAAAATTAAGAAAAATGATGGCTATAAAGCTGAAACTTAAGGCTATGTAAAACACACCTATTACGACATTTCTTTAGCACAATCCGTAATTGTTTCAGATTATTTGTCTGAAAATTGCAAATTTTGACGTTTCAAAAAATTTTCTAATGCCTATAATTTTTTTTTTCAACGTAGAAATCTGAATATCAGCACGTAGAGTAAGTTTTACAGTATAAACGTATATGCCAAAGTTGATTGTCATAGCTTTGTTATTTTCGGAGGTACAAAAATTTTTCGAAAGAAAACCCAAAATTTTCCTGGAAAACTATATTATATACATATATATATATATATATATATATATATATATATATATATATATATATATATATATATATATATATATATATATATATATATATATATATATATATATATATATATATAAACACAGATCTCATTAGTTAATTTTTCGTTTCACAAAAAATGCGCTAAAAGAAAATTTTTTTCACCAACGACTTATGGTACATTTTGTGATTGACAAAAAGATTTTATAAGATGCAGCTCAAGACGCCCTATAATTAACATTTACAATTTTTTCTCGTATCTTGTATAGTAACGGATGTATTGAACTTTACCGTGAAAATGCGTCGACTTGTATATATGTAAACAGATAACAACTGAAACTAACCTCGGATATGGGTTCTAGCGGGCATAATTCGCGCTTATATGAAGAAATCTTTACAAAATTCAAAAGTCGCTGACTCCTCAATAACGATTTTTTCTACGAAAAAAATAATAATTATAGACCATTAAACAAAAGCCTGGACGCAGCAAGTGCGTTATGGTAGTGAATTTTCATAGAAATGATCTGGCACAAAATATTTTATAACTTTTTTTTCTTGTAACATAGAAATCTAAATTTTGGTATATAGTTTGCTTTTTATATCGTAAACCTACCTACCAAATTTGGTTATCATAGATTTTTTATTTTTTAAGATAAAATTTTTTTTCAAATGAAAACTTAAAATTTTCCCGGAAAACCTCGTCCGATTTTTTTGATTAACAAACTTGTCAAAGCCATTTACAAAAGGAAGGTACGTGCCAAATTTTATCAAAATCGGCCTATTATTCTTTGAGATAAAAATTTTTTTCGAATGAAAACTCAAAATTTTCCCAGAAAACCTTGTCCGATTTTTTGACTAACAAACTTGTCAAAGCTATTTACAAAAGAAAGGTACATGCCAAATTTTATTAAAATCGGCTAATTACTTTTTAAGATAATAATTTTTTTCGAATGAAAACTCAAAATTTTCCCGGAAAACCTCCTCCGATTTTCCTGACTAACGAACTTATCCAAGCTATTTACAAAAGAAAAGTACATGCCAAATTTTATCAAAATCGGCCCATTATTTTTTGAGTTATCGGTGTGATACATATATATATATATATATATATATATATATATATATATATATATATATATATATATATATATATATATATATATATATATATATATAAACATATAAAAATTGAAACTGACCCCGGATATGGGTTCTAGGGGTCCTTGATCGCGCTCATTTGAAGAAATTTTTTCAAAATTCAAAAGTCGAGATCTCCTCATTAGTGAATTTTTTCTAAGAAAATTCACTAATAAACTACTGCCAAAATATCAGAAAAAGTGTGTATTTGAAATTAATTTTCTGCAGATATTTCAGTAAAATGAAAGACAATGCCGATTGAAGCTGAAACTTAATGCTTCATAAAACACACTTTGGCGACGTTTTCTCTACATAACCCGTATTTGTTTTGGGTTCTCTGTCTAAAAGTTGCCAATTTGGACGTTTCGAATCGCGACTTTGGCGTTTTAAGAAGAAAAACTATAAAATTTTCAAAATACTCTTTCAAGTATTTTTTTTGCGTTTTTACATCATTTGAAATAGCTTTTGTTATCCACAGAAAATATTTTGTTTTGTTCGTTTCTCTGGTTTTAATGGCACCCAAACAAACATTTTAAGTACCTATAACTTTTTTTTTCATTTAACGTAGAGATCTAGATTTTGGTATGTAGTATACTTTTTAGTGAATTTTCTTTAAAAAAAATGCCCCGGTGAAATAGATTAAACAATGTTTTCTTTTAATTACACAGATGGATTCCCCCTATCAGTTCCAGTTCTGAGCCAGCCTTACATGTATGGAATTTAGACCACGAAATTATAATGCATGTTTGTAAGAAAATAAATTCGGGACTCAGCAAGTGCGTTATGGTAGCGAGTTTTTATTGAATGCCTCAAATTTGAATAGCTCAATTTGCTATTAACCTATAAGGTTCGTTGGCCAAGAAACTAGTTTTTTCGGGAACATTTTAAGTTTATTTTCGAATTTTTTTTTACATTTTCAAACAATAAAGTTATTTTGATGAAATATGGTACATTATTTTTTACTATATATGTTATACTGGTAATTAAATTTGATGCCTGCCTTCTGAAAAAAAAACACACATATTTGCTATTTAAAACATTTTTATGAAAATTCACTATCATAACGCACTTGTTGCGTCCAGGCTTTTATAATGTAAACCCGGGTACCGAATTTGGTTGCCATAGCTTTGTTATTTCCGGAGAAGAAGAAAAGAAAACCACAATTTTCCCGCAAAAGCTTTTCAGATTTTAGATTTACCTGGCTAGCGATCTAATTCATACCACTTGGCCACCTGAGCCATCCATGTGATATATATATATATATATATATATATATATATATATATATATATATATATATATATATATATATATATATATATATCTGTGTGTGTGTGTGTGTGTGTGTGTGTGTGTGTGTGTGTACTATATGGAAACATATAAAAATTGAAACTCACCCCGGATGTGTGTTCTTGGGTGCCGAGTTTTCAAAATTCAAAAGTCGCGATCTACTCATTTGTGATTTTTTTTCTACGAAAATTCATCAAAAGATTATACATAATTGAAAAAAGTGTATGAAAATTCGCTACAATAACGCATTTGCTGCATCAGTACTTTTAAATTCAAACTACCTATTGTTTATCTTACGAAAACATTTGTTTTCATTTATAATTAGATGCCTAGGGGTAGTATGAAGTGTATTTTATATGTTATCAATTGCCAACGTGTATACAATATTGCATGTAAAAAAATTATCCAAGTCAACTAGGAATTTGCTTTTGAAAATATGTTTCATATTGTTTCACGCCCAGGTGTCTAAACACATATGAACTAAAGTCAAGCACAGTTTCTGGGTGAAAATCTTTTCTGGTAAAGATTCTTTTGTTTTGTTTATATGAAAGAGGGCAAGCAAAACGTAGAAGTTGATATATATCTGCAACTGAATACATTGCTAGTGTATTCTGATCTTCCATCCAAACTACACATTTTCTCGACATTCTCATCCTGAGCTTAACAAACACATGGAGTTATTCAGGGAAAATTGAATTATATCACGTACAAAATATGATATTTTAGAGTTTTGAAGTTTAAATGAAGAGAATAGCTGGAGATTTAGTACGAAAGTTACGGAATGTTCATAAAAATACTTGAGATATGCTCATCATGATTTTAGCAGAAAACAAGTCAATATTCGGAAAAGGGTTAAAGCTTCACTCTTAACTTGGAAACACATTCTAATCTAAAATTTATTAGCTTGTCTCGAAAACTTTAAAGTTGAGTATTATTTACTAAACTGTGAATATATACTAGTAACGGAGAAGTTTAGTTTTGTTTTAGTTTCTTTTTTATAACAAGAAATATCAGTTCCCAATCGGCCGTGCAGGGTGTACATCGTCTTGAAACAGTCTGTAGAGTGATTCAAGCAAAACAGAAAAGTATATTATTATATAAAAGTGTGAATAGTCTAGTCATCAGGCTTCACCACTCAGCAAAGTACAAATAAAATAAGTTATATTCAAATTTAAGCTTTTATAACATAAAGATAATAATTAAATAGTACAAGGATGTAGATGCGGGCGGCCCCGATGGGTCACCCGAGAAAGAAGATAACGATGACATAAATTCCTTTACAGGTAAAAATAATTTAAATCAATATTTCCAGTATATTGACTTAAATAATAAATACAATCCCTCAGATAAGGGTCCATATGTGGTTCATGTTGGATGTAAACAAATAAACTCCTGGAGATTATTGCCTGTAAAAGTGGGTTTCTAGTTATAACAAAGTTAGTTATTCAAAAAATTTGTTGTTGATATTAAAATAGTAGGCTTCAATAGAGTTAAAGTTATTTTAAACTCATTTGATACCGCAAATAAATTAGTAAATAATGAGTGTGTTTTAAATAACAATCTTACTGCTTATAGTCCCAAGTACTACACTCAAAAAAGGGAATAGTTAGGTTAGTAGATTTTTTGATACTAAATACTTAAAAAAGAAATATAATCCAGTGTGAAGGTAGTAGAAGTAAAAAGGATGTATAAAAGGGTTCGAGACGATAAAGGCGAAAATAAACTGGTATCATTTCTCGATGACACGTTACTTAATGAAATCAGGAGTAATGGCGTATATTTTAGCGTTGAAGCATACTGCGTGTTGTGTTTTTATTTCTTTAACGTCGGCCTATTTCCGCGACTATGGCCAATCACCGACGCTAGGGAGGAGTTTCACCTCACTATACTGGAAATTTTGCTGCACCCCTGCCTTTCTGTAAGGAGGGTAGGGATCTTTAACGTGTCCAACATCGCATGGACCAGGGACCGACGGCTTTACGCCCCGTACAGGGCGGAACGTGCAGACATCTCAAATACAATGCCACAACCTCGGGTGGTGTTAATTGTACAGTATATACTGAAAAAGCGGAAGGAATACCCTGGGATCGAACCCAGTACTCTTCGGTTCAGAGGCACACGTTCTTACTACTGAACCACCGACGTTGAACCATACGTTTACCCCATAGTTCAATGTATGAACTGCTTCCATTACTGACACGCGACTTAACTTTACGGTTAAGACGTTAAGCTTTTTAGTGAATTTTCTTAAAAAAAATGAGGAGATCCCGACTTTTGAATTTTGAAAAAATTTCTTCAAATGAGCGCTAATTGGGCCCCCCAGAACACATATCCGGGGTCGGTTTAAATTTTTATATGTTTATATATATATATATATATATATATATATATATATATATATATATATATATATATATATATATATATATATATATATATATATCTATATATTTATATATATATATATCTATATATATATATATATATATATATATATATATATATATATATATATATATATATATATATATATATATATATATATATATATCACACCGATAACTCAAAAAATAATGGGCCGATTTTGATTAAATTTGGTGAATAAATTCCTTTTGCAAATGGCTTGGATAAGTTCGTTAGCCAGGAAAATCGGTCCAGGCTTTCCCGGAAAATTTTGTGTTTTCTTTCGAAAAAAATTTATATCTCCGGAATTAACAAAGTAAGGGCAACCAAATTTCATATGCGGATTTATTTCATTATAGGCAAGTTACCTACCAAAATTTAGCTCCGTAGGTTAAAGGATAAAAAAGTTACAGGCATTCAAAGAAAAATAAATTTGGATTTTCCTCAAAACGTCAAAATTGCGATTTTAAACGTCAAAATTGGTGAGTACATTCCTTTCGCAAGTCGCTTGAATAATTTTGTTAGCCAGGAAAATCCGCCGAGGTTTACGCGGAAAAATTTGTGTTTTCTTTCGCAAAATATTTCTATCTCCAAAATTAACAAAGTAAGGGCAACCAAATTTGGTGCGCTGGTTTATATCGTTATAGGTGTGCCACCTACGAAAATTTAGCTCTGTAGGTCAAAAGACAAAAAAGTTATGGGCATTTAAAGAAAAATAAATTGGGGGTTTCCTCAAAACGTCAAAGTGACAATTGAAAACGTCAAAATTCGCAACATTTAGGCAAATAACTTGAATCTAATACGGGCTATGGAAAGAAAATGTCTCAAGAAGAATGTTTTACATACACCGAACTCTTAGTTTCAACCGTCATTGTCCTTCATTTTACTAAAATATTTCCAGAAAATTCATTTCTAATAGACCCTTTCTCTGATGCTTGGCAGTAGCCTTAGCTATAGAGTTTATTGTTTAATGGTATATAATTTTTGTCGAATTTTCGTAAAAAATCAATAAAGCTCAATATATTCGTTATTATACAATATATGAAAAAATATTGTATACATTAATTATACGGTGTTTTGAGCTACATCTTAAAAAATTATTGCGACAATCACAGGGTGGCCCATAAGTCGTTGGTGATACAAATAATTATTTTTTTGTCGAAAACGCCTTATTTTTTTTGCATTTTCCATCGAAATATAATGCATGTTTGTAAGTTAAGAAATTCTGGAGGCAGCAAGTGCGTTGTGGTTGCGAATTTTGATTAAATGCTTCATATTTCAAAAGCTCAATTTGCTATTAACCTATAAGGTTGACCAGGAAACGGATTTTTTTCAGTAACACTTTTGGTTTACTTTTGGAAATTTCTGTACGTTTTCAAACAATCAAGTTATTTTGATGAAACATGGCACATTGTTTTTACTATATATGTTATACTGGTAATCAAATTTGATGCCTGCTTTTTCTATATAGGTTATACTGGTAACCAAAATTGATGTCTGCTTTCTTAAAAAGAAAACACACATATTTGCAATAAAAACATTTTTATGAAAATTCACTACCATAACGCACTTGCTGCGTCCCGAGATTTTTTTAAACAATATTTATTGAACTATTACACAACTAATATATATATATATATATAAAAATGCAATAATAAAAATAATAGATATCAACATAAGTGTGATACTAATAAAATACTATACTGCAGCATGCGATGTGCAAAGTAATATGTTACGAACAGGAATACCCCGCTGAAGAACTGGTAATATGCATAATCTGACTCGTCTACTAATGGTATTTCTAATTGAAAAATAATATTGAAGTTAATTTGGACCGTTTTTATTTTAAACATTTTTTCATACCTGTTTCAATCGTTTGTTGATATTAGTCTCGAATTTGTTATATAATTTTGTATTTTAGCCAGCTCATTTATAATTAATTTGGGTCTTAATATAGATGTGTGAAATATTCCTAATTTTGAAAAAGTAATAGCATTTTCTGTATGTTGCTTAGCAAATGCCCTATTTGTGTCAATAACTCCAAGTGTTTTATTTTATGGTAATGAATCAACTGTTCGCTTTTTAAACTATCAATCGTCTATTCTATTTCTTTTATCCTTGTCACTATTGTTTTTTGACTGTGATTTAAATTTTCTATGGTTTGGTTAAATTCTGAAATTGCGTCTATCATTAATGATGTTTGTGAACTCATTAGTTAATGAATCTTGTTTTAATCTCTAATGTCTGATAAATATGTGCACCTTTATTATTTGCTCTGTTGTTATTAATATCTATATTATTACTAACTATGTTTGGAAATGTCCGATAAAATATGTTATCTATGCTACTTTACATAAATTAAGGGTTACTATAAAGTTTTGATATTATATATGGTAATGTTCAGTCATTTGTTACTCGGTATAATATTGCCTTATTTTGCTACAATCGTCATGTAACTGTTTTATGTCATGCACATGCAGTATTTATTACTTCCTGTTATAGTTAAACTTTTCGGTTATATAGCACTATATTATTAAGTCAAAATGGGGGTTTTAATGTCTGTGAGTGTATAGTATAATTGTCTGTGAAGATACAATACGATATTGAGTCTGCTGGTCTTGCATCACTTTTGTTCCGTAACTTAAGTCGTCTCAGTAATGCTGAGGTGTAGATTAATTTCCTCCATGGTTATCTTACCAAGTTGGGTCTATCTGATGTGTAAATGTACCAGGGTTGTTCGTCAAGTTGTACTGTAGTGTGAGAATTTATTGAGTGAAGCTCAGAAGACGGATTTTGTGTTTTTAGTTTATGACTCTACGTTTAATGTATGGCATATTTCTAATTGTTACACTTATTATTACTGACTGGGATGTTTTATCATAATGTGTTGGCTATGACTTCCTTAAAATGTTTCGTAAATGTTATATGGTCTATTAGTCTTTTTTGTGGGTTATTAAAATTGCTTCATTGTGTTCTAGAAGTTAAACTATTGAATAAGGTCCTGAAAAAAGGTTTTTTATACTTTTTTGTGGAATCCGGAAGAAATCTTTGTTTATATACAATGTCTCCTTCTTTAAAAGGTTGGTTCATATTTTTGTCAGGTCTTTCTAGTATCTTAATTTTTAAGTTTTCAATAGGACTTCGTACTATTTCGTAAACGATTTGCATTAAATCTCTGTGCTTAGCATTGTACTCCAGAGTGAATATTTCTTCCGATAATTATTGAAATGTATAGTCTTCGTAAAAGTTAGTATTTTAATTTGTAAAAGTTCTTCGTGATTTTCACGATATTGTGTGTGTGTTTTTTAATGGAGTCGGTGTCAGCCAAGATAGGTTTGTAACTACTTAACCTGAAAGGTCTTACTACCTATATAACAATTGGCATACACACTTTACACACATAGACGCAGCGCGGGCGGGTCGATTGCGCGCGCGCGCCCGGATGAATGGTTGGAGGGGTATAGCCGAGTGAGCGAGGCAAAGGCGTACACAAATTCATTTTTTTTTTCCTTCGAGTTTAGATGGCTACGGCTATTTGCCATACGCACATTCTTCCCCTCTCGTTATGTTGCATCAGTGGTATTTTTACTAGAATAGCTTGATCAGATCACTAAGCTTTACATTAATTGTTATTGTGCCGCATGTATAAACGCATAATATATACTGGATTACATACCCCCCAAAAATAAAGTAGTGATTATCGAATTTTGTAACAGAATTTTATCCTGTAATAGTTATTTTTTCTTAATTGTTTTTTTTTTTATATTATAAATTGGGATAGACAGGGACACACGCTTCATGCCTTAGGGGTCTGACTAGGCAACTTTAAAAGACAAACAAAGAGACCCATAATGGAGTAGGGAAACAATAGGACAGACATTAGGACCTTATATTCTAATACCTAATAATATTACAAAATTATGGAATACATACATATGTACTCACAAATATTAATTACCTAATATTATTTCACCTATTATTCATCTCGTCATTCGTTTTACATTAGCACACATACACATATCACACTCATTTACACATTCATTTTCGCACAGGTACAAATTTTGCTTAGTTAATATTACATAAATAAAATTGTATGATTAGACCTTTATTTTTAAATTATTTATATGCGTTGAGATTAGTGTATAAATATTTACATTTTTTGTACATAATAGTTGCATCAAGTTAAAGGGACACGGAACATTGCCTAACATAAATTATATTTACAAAGGAATAAATAATGCTTGTTTTTTCTTTACAGTCTAAAAGCATGTGTTGAGCGTCCCCAAACTCGCCGCACTCACAATTTGGATTATCTTTTAGATTTATTTTATTAAGATGTGAAGGAACCAGTGAGTGCCCAAACCTCAGTCTGCACATTTTAACTATAGTAGTTTTGCTTACATGTATGGTGGAAAACCACGGAACTGCGGGTGGAAGAGGCTCTAGACTTTTATAAAATCTACCTTTGCTATTGTGGCTGTAATCGTTATGCCTTTTCAGTATTATCTTCTTCGCAGAACTTGAAAAAATGTCAGTAAGTGGACACAAATAGTTCTTCTTTTCCCCAGATTCTACAGCCTCCTTAGCTAAAAGGTCAACTTTTTCATTAGGAGCTATACCTGTGTGAGCTTTTACCCATACTAAATTTATGCGTCTCCCTTCATTTTGGAGTCTCGTAATTATGTTGATTATTTTGACAATGATGTGGTTGCAAGTCGAATGAGGTGAGATATTTTTTATCTTGTCCAGACTACTTTTACTGTCTGTAAAGATTGTTGCCTGTTTTGTTGGTTGTTGACTGATGTACTGTAAAGACTCTAAAATCGCAACGAGTTCGGCTGTGTATATTGACATGTTGCTATTTAGTTTGAATTTCTTTTCTATTCCAAAATGAGGCACGTAATAGGCACATCCACATCGTGAGTTTTTCTTAGAGGCATCGGTAAAAATGTGCAGTGATTCCTCAAACTTTTCACTTACATCTAATGAAAAGATTCGGTTCCGAATAACGCTTGGGAACTCTGAGTAATCTTGTAAGTATTGTATGTTACAACCTTGGAACTCTTGAAAATTTATATTAAAAACTGGATTAATACTGTCTTGCCAGATGTCATTGATGTTGTCAATTATATTGGAGTAACTACTGACTATTAGTATAGTTTTCTTCTTTTTCCAGAAAGTCATAGTAAGATCTTGTATATAGCATTGATGTAGCTTGTTAATGAGTAGGCTATTTTTTCCTATCAATTTAAGTGTGAATTTAAAAGCTAGCTTTTCTCTTCTATAATGAAGTGGCATTTCCCCGCTCTCTGCTAAAAGATTGTTTATTGGAGTGCTTTGTAGAGCACCCAGACATAGTCTGAGACATTTATTTTGTATTGACTCTAATTTGTTCAGGTGTGTTTTGGCCGAAACTGCATAAAGCACGGATCCATAGTCGATGATAGATCGTACGAATGACTTATAGAACATGATACTAATATTTGGATCTGCGCCCCAAGTTGTATTACTTATGAATCTTAGCACGTTGATACCTTTTTCTGTTCGGCTGACGAGTTCTTCAATATGTTCTCTCCAAAGCAATTTCCTATCCAGGATCATTCCCAAGAATCTTACAGATTGTTTTACTACGTATTTAACTTTTGCTACTTCCACAGTTGATGGTATGGAATGTTTTTTACTAAAGATTGTAATCTGTGTTTTTTCTTTAGAAATTGAGAAGCCATTATTACGGGACCATGTCTCAATGTGTGTAAAATCACTTTCGATGGACCTTAAACCTTGCTCGATATCGCATAGTGGTTTGTATATACATATGTCATCAGCATATTGCAGAAGAGAACTTTCGCTAATCTGACTCTCTAAATCGATGGTATAAATAGTAAACAGTAATGGGCTTAATACACTACCTTGTGGCAAGCCTATGTTGGCTAGTCTAGGACCTTTGTAAATATTGCCGAATTTCAAATATAATTGTCTGTCCTCGTAGATCTTAATGATTTTTCTGGTAAAATTTGGTGAAATGCCTATTTTTGTCATTTTTTGGTATAAGACTTTTAGGTTTACATTATCGTAGGCTCCTTTGATATCTATGAACATAGCAATTACAGATGTTCTTGTGGCAAAAGATTTGTTGATATCCAGTATAATATTGGCCAAACTTTCGGTAGTAGACCAATCTTTGCGGAATCCAAACTGAGTCTTTGGCAGTACACTATTTCTTTCTACCCAGGTTTCAAGACGATTCTTAATCATATGTTCTAAAGTTTTTAACAGGCAGGAAGCGAGAGATATTCCCCTATATGAGTCTATGAGGTAGGGGTCTTTATCTGGTTTAGCAATTGTGGTAATAATGTATATCTTCCAGGCATTGGGTACATTTTCGGTTGTCCAAATTTTGTTTATAATTTTTAAAAATAATAGCTTGGTGTTATACCAGAAGTGTGCGAGAATTTCATATTGTATGCCATCAGCTCCTGGTGTAGATCGCCTGTGTTTAAGACAAAACTCTAGTTCAGACATTGTGAACTCATTTTCCAGAGCATGTGTAGAACTGGGAGCAGTGCTATAATTCTCTTCTTTATTGCCATCTGGTACTAAGTTTTTTAAAAACTCGTCGGCCCATTCTTCATCAGGTTGAAACTTTGTAGAATTTGTGTTAATATTTTTTAGCCTTTTTGACATACCCCAAATGTTTTTGATAGGTGTACTTCTATTTAAATTTAGACAAAAATTTTTCCATGTTTCTCTTTTGCTGTTTAAAATAGTTTTCTTTTTTAAAGCTGAAATTCTTTGATAATCGAGAAAATTATTGTAGGAAGGGTTTTGTTTATACAACTGAAGAGATCGTTTTTCATTTTCCACCGCAGTTTTACAATTTTCGTTCCACCAAGGCTTTCGGAATTTATTGTTAGACGTTGTCGTCTTCTCGGGAATTGATAGTGATATCGCATTATTTATATTTGATATAAAGTTATCATATGAAATATCGTTTTCTGATAAATCGCGTTCCGAACTCAATTCCATCAAAGATGAAAACAACGTCCAATCAGCTTTATCCAGGTTCCATTTCTTGTTATTAATTACTGTATGATTGTTGTTATAATGAGTATTACTTCTAATGTTTGTATATTGAACATCAAATACATAATCTAACCTTATAACATAGTGATCTGATCCTAGCGTTTCCGTTTCGACAAACCAGTCGAATCTATGTGCGATATCCGATGAACATATCGATATATCCACCGCCGATGCAATGTCCGTTAGTTGCCTTTTCATTAACGTTTCGGACCCGGTATTTAAATAATTTAACTGATTATTCTCTATTGCGGTGAGCAACTCCCTTCCACTAACATCCGTCCTGGAGCAACCCCAAGCAGTGTGGTGACAGTTGAAATCACCTCCTATGAGAAACGGTCTTTTCAAACTATCGAAAAATGATGTCCAGTTATTACGCGTTAATCTTGTATTTGGAGGGATGTAAATAGAATATACATTAATTTTTTGTCTTCTGTTTAATTGTAACGTTGTTGCTATACAACACATCATACCCTGAACTTTATAGAATCCGCGCTCTAGTGAAAAAGAGAATTTATTACTAATAAGTATAGCAACTCCGCCGTAGCCATCGTTTCGGTCTTCTCGAATTAGGTTATACCCAGCAAATTTAATAAAATTGTCACCTTTAAGCCAAGTTTCGCTTATAATAGCAATATCGACCTTATTATCAAACAAATATTTTTCTAAATGCCCCTTATTTGCTTTGATTGATCTAGCATTCCATTGCATTAATTTAAGAGTGAATGTTAATTATTTCTGAGAATTTCTGATACCTTGCTTTTCATGAGATTCATTGTTTGACTATTTGTGAGCTGTATATTTGGTTGTTTTAAGATATCTATGAACATGTTTACTATATCATCAACAGTTTCGCTTATACTAGAGGAAGGTTTTTGAGGTTGGGAGAATGACGGAGGATAAGGATTGGTTATACCGCTCTGCTTTGGTAGCTGGATATCTTTTATTATCTGCTGCCTAGCTTTCTCAGTTTTGAAGTCTCTTATTGAATCCATAGTTTTTCTACGTTTGGGAGGTTGTAATCTGGTAAAATGTGTTGTAGACTCTAAGTTTCGAGGTTGTTGTTGAGTGGAAGAACTTGCGGAGAATATAGTTGGGTTAAGTGGTGGAAAGTGGTATTTGTCAAATTTAGGGACCTGTTGTTGTATTGTTTGGCCTTGATTTTTTGTAGCAGATGAATAGCTTTTAGAATATCTTTCGAGAGCATCCCCATATGAGATATTTTCTATACTCATTAGGTATTTAATACTTTTTTGTTTCTCAAACTCCTGACAAGCAGTACGTTCTGTTGCCGGATGAGAACCCGCGCACAAAACACATATAGGGCTACTTTTTCGAGTGCATATTTCGCTACTGTGGTTTTCTCCACAAAATTTGCACCTTTCTTGTGCTTTGCATTGGGAGCTAATGTGATTATATCTCATGCATCTTAGACATTGGATTGTACGCTGTATATACGGTTCAACGCTAAATTTAATTTTCTCAATTTCCACTTCCGAAGGGAGCATACACCCCTTAAATTCCACAAGCACTGATGACGTCTTAACATATTCAACGCAATTTTCTCTAAATACCTTACGCTTAAGTCTGATTACATTAAGGACTTCGAACTTATTACCCATTGTAGGAAGAATCAGATTTATCAGATCCTCCTCCTCAATATCAACATCAACTTGTCTTATAACGCCCTGTCTGCGTGCCAAAAACTGTGGTATAAATGCTTCTAAATTGTGTTTTTTAAGATATTCAGAGTTTATTAAAGCATTAGCGCTTTGTAAAGTAGACAACACTATTTTTAATTTATTTTTTCCTATACTAGAAATGTTCATCACGCAAGATTTAATATCCGATGAACAGTTAAAAATTATTTTAGCGGTACTTATTCTGTGAGCTCTACCTATATTATCATTCGGGTTTTTGCTAACAAGATAAACAGTGTATGGTCCAGAATGAGAATTATCATATATTCTGATAAATTTCTTCTCTCTTTTTCTCACATCTAAAGTATTGATACTTTCCTCTACCGTATTACCTGAATATATATTATTTACGATATTGTCTACATGCTTGATTTTTGATAAATCTAAATGTTTTAAGTAATCAACTTTTTTACTCACCTCCTTCCTACTGTTATTTAATTTACTTACGCTATCCTTATTTAGAGTATTTGACTTTTCCATTTCTTCATCGCTAGAAATAACAACATCCATACTTTCAAGTTTCTTATCGTTACTAATTCCATCTGGGGGTCGACCCCTATCTGGGGGTTGACCTTCGCCTTTCTTTGGCATTATTTCACTTTTCTTAAAGCACTACTTCACGACAAATTAGAAAATATGCGAGCAACTCTCGGGATACGTCCACACGTCTCGAATGCTACTCACCGAATCACAAATTCATTTGTAAAAAGGTTTAATTAGGTATTGGTATATTGTCGTTTCAAGGTCCCAGGATATTGTCACAGTATATTGTATAAAATTTCATTTGTAAAATCGATTTCATAAGGTATTCTCGTATTATTAATGTAAGGTATATTGTCGTATTTCCTTGGCTGACACCGAATCCAAAAATAAGAATAATTTTACATTATATGATCCTAATAATTTGATTGTCTTTTAAGCAGTCTACACATATATTTAAAACTTTCTGCTTAGGTGAACTCTAAATAAATATTTTGATAATTGTCTGTTAGTCATAGGTATGTGTTGAGTTAGAGATTAAGTTTAAGTGGGTACCTACATTCTTGCGTGGTAAATGCATTGATCGTACATTGAGTGGAAAAAATAATTTGATTGTTAGTTGTAGACAGAAGAATACGCAATTATTTTTTACTTTTTAGTGCATTTTTTTGTTTTAGAATATTTTTTTGTGAAGTCTGTTTTCCATTTTGTTAAAATTTTTGTTTATTCTGATCAGTTATGTATGATTTATTTGTCTATTTCAATTTAATGTTATAGTGAAATTTCGCTATTTTATTTACTTGTTACTAATTTATTTTTGTCCTATTAGTCAGTCTTTTTGTAATGTCTCGCTGTCGTTTATCCGATAATCGAGATACGATTTAGCTAGGTGTTATAATTGGACCTTGTTTAGTTTATTTAGCAAGAACGGGTTGTTGTTTTCCCTGTTACAATATTCGCATGTTCTAAAGTAATCTATGATTTTTTTCTTCATCTTTGGAAAACAGAACATATCTTTTATTTTTAAATATGTTTCCTCGACATTTCTATGGCTCTTCTTTCTTTCGTGGGAGAACATGATTTTCTTCTTAACATCGTCTGCGTTTTTTAATTCTTCCACTTTTGGTATGTTTGATACATGTTTTACTATGTATGAAAACTGAAGATTCTAGTTTAATGGGAAATTGAGTTCCCACTATCTGAAATATTTTCACAAAAATTCGCTACATAACGCACTTGCTGTACCTAAACTCTTTTTTAACACTTATTTACTATTACTGTATCCATACTTTTTGAAAATGAAATAAATATAAACAATACAAAATTTTGAAAGTAAAATTTTTAGTTTACACTGTACATCTGATTATATATGTAATTTAAACTGCTTTATGATATTATGTAGTTTCATTTACTTCAAATGTTCCATAAAGACTAAAAGCTAAGAGTAAAGAAAACCATAAGTACCTAGGTACCCTAGGTATTATACTTATATTAGTTTGCGGCAGGTATATTTTTCCTTAAACTAATTTTGTTTCACTTTAGCAATACAGTACCTACATGCTACATGTATTGATTAAGAACCTGAATCTAATGTACCAACCACTTTCTTATTTGTTTGATTGGATGTGAGAATCATAATATACTACAGTCACAGTGGACGGCCAAAGGCATTTGTTAGAGGTATGTTAATATTAAAACTTGGGTTATTATTTACCTACTATTTATATTAGCCTTAGGCTATAGGTAGTTGCTTTATATTCTGGGATTCTAAGGTATTAGCGGAGTCAATTTCAAGTTTATGCGTAGAACGAACACGTTTCTCTCATGACTCCTGTCAGTTAACAAATGACAGTGGTGTTGTCGGATTTAACTTGAGAGATGGAGATGGCTTTTAAATACCGTGAAAATAGAAAGCTTAATATTTATACATAATAAAACGTAGTTCTAGATTGCTTTTAAAGAAATTGAATCACTTTCATTAAAATTTCTATTTACTTACATTTTTCTGACATCTACAGATTTATATGAAAGTTATCGTAAATGGCAACCCCGCCGATTGTTTATTGTGACATATTTTCATAGCCTGTCCGTTTAAAACGTAATTTGGAGATTTTGTTTGCAATGGCAGTAGAACCCTGATTTATCTGTCTGACCTTGTCTAACATTATAGGCATCCGTTTAGAGGTAATTTTAGGTTATATCGTAAATTATTGATTTTTTTATTTCATTTGAAGACATTTTCCAAAGGTTTCACAATCGATAATTCTTTTTCATTAAACCAAATGTCGTTGACGCCATATTTGAAAATCAGGAGTGAGGAATATATATATATATATATATATATATATATATATATATATATATATATATATATATATATATAATTATTTCAATCCAATATAGACAACTTGAGTTGTTGCTGAACACTTTTGCTTCAAGCGTACTTCAAAAATGTAAGGCACAATACATCTAACACTTATTTCACCTTCTTCCCTTATTATCCTCGCAGGTAACATTCTTTTGTTCAAGAAATGGAAACAAAACGTATAAATTTCATTCCGCACAACGTTTGTCACAGTATCTTTCATTGGGCTCGTTGAAGTTATATTTTTGAATGTAAACATCTCTTACTATGTGTCTATAGGGCACAATAAAATACCCACTTTTTCCCTTTTTTTTCCTCTTTCAACAGAACAAATGTGCGATGAAAATCTAAGTTAACCATGTAAGTATAAAACAGTTTCCGATAAGCTGCATCTAGCGAATTTTACGGTCGGTTACGGACTTTGTTAGGCCATTAGATAGTTTGCCGTTCTAGGCGCGTTGTCTACAATGTAAGTGAAATTCATAAGTTTAAGTGGCCATCAGATTATGAGCTTGGAGAATGAACTGGTTGTTTTTCAATACTTCTAAATAATGGCAAGGAATATATGCAATGATAACTGGACACACACACACACACACACACACACACATATATATATATATATATATATATATATATATATATATATATATATATATATATATATATATATATATAATGTTTCAAAAAGATGGGGCCAAACTTGAGGAGGTTATAGAGGACATTTCGGTGGAAACTTTGTGCTTATGAACATCTAGTCAAAAATGGGCCATTTCGGTTCTAGAGTAGTTTTTGTTCAGAAAACTTCATTATTTGATTCAATTAAGACGCAGCAAGTGCGTTATGGTAGTGAATTTTCATAAAACTATTTTTTAATAGCAATAATGTGTGTTTTTTTTAAGAAAGCAGGCATCAAATTTGGTTACCAGTATAATCTATATAGTAAAAACAATGTGCCATGTTTCATCAAAATAACTTTATTGTTTGAAAATGTACAAAAATTTCCGAAAGTAAACTTAAAGTGTTCCCGAAAAAATTCGTTTCTTGGTCAACCTTAGAGGTTAATAGCAAATTGAGCTATTCAAATATTAAGCATTTGATCAAAATTCGCTACCATAACGCACTTACTGCGTCCAAATTTTTTTTTCTTTCAAACATGCATTATATTTCGATGGAAAATGCAAAAATGCAATAACATAAGGCGTGTTTGATTAAAAAAAAAAAGAAAATTTGTATCACCAACGACTTATGGGCCACCCTGTGATTGTAGAAATATTTTTTTAAGATGTAGCTCAAGACACCCTATAATTAATATATACAATTTTTTTTCATATCTTGTATAATATCAGATATATTGAGCTTTATTGATTTTTTTACGAAAATTCTACAACAATTATATACCATTAAACGATAAACTCTATAGCTAAGGCTACTGCCAAGCGTCAGAGAAAGAGTCTATTTGAAATGAATTTTCTGGAAACATTTTATTAAAATGAAGGACAATGACTGTTGAAACTAAGACTTCAGGGTGTGTAAAACATTCTTCTTGAGACATTTTATTTCCATAGCCCGTATTAGATTCAAGTTCTTTTCCTAAATGTTGCCAATTTTGACGTTTAAATCGCAACTTTGACGTTTTGTGAAAAACCTCAATTTATTTTTCTTTAAATGCCTATAACTTTTTTGTCTTTTGACCTACAGAGCTAAATTTTGGTATGTAGCTTACCTATAAGGATATAAACTCGCGCACCAAATTTGGTTGCCCTTACTTTGTTAATTCCGGATATATAAATTTTTTTTGAAAGAAAACACAAAATTTTCCGGGAAAACCTGGACCGATTTTCCTGGCTAACGAACTTATCCAAGCCATTTGCAAAAGGAAGGTATTCACCAAATTTAATCAAAATCGGACCATTATTATTTGAGTTATCGGTGTGATACACACATATATATATATATATATATATATATATATATATATATAAATATATATATATATATATATATAAATATATATATATATATATATATATATATATATATATATATATATATATATATATATATATATATATAAACATATAAAAATTTTAACTGACCCCGGAAATATGTTCTGGGGGGCCTAATTAGCGCTCATTTGAAGAAATTTTTTCAAAATTCAAAAGTCGGGATTTCCTCATTAGTGAATTTTTTTTAAGAAAATTCACTAAAAAGTGATAAAATGATTAGAAACAAAACAAACAGTCAAAGTTCATCAACTGCGTTTACCCCCGCATGGTGTTTTAATTAGAATCTTTATTGCATCATTTTTTGCAGTGCAAGGCACAGATAAGCTGGTAGCTTGTGCTTGCGCATCTCTTACAATTTAATCAAGTTGATCTGATAACTTGAAAATGTCAAAATGATTTGTCATTGGAAAAATTCAAATTTTGACAGCCAACGCGTTTGTTTGTATGTTCTCTGTCCTTCAACTAATAATTCCACAAATTTTATATAATTGTAGTCGTAATTAAGTGTATCCCATTTTTAGTGAATTTTCTTTTAAAAAATTACCAAAGAGGAGATTCCAACTTTTGAATTTGAACAAATTTCTTCAAATGGGCGCGAGCTGGGACCCATAAAACCCATACCCGAGGTCAGTTCCAATCACACCGATAACCAAAAAAATAATGGGTAGGTACCTTTCTTTTGTAAGTAGTTTCGATAGATTCGTTAGCCAGGAAAATCAGCCCAGGTTTTCCCGAAAAATTTTGTGTTTTCTTTCGTACAAAATTTATATCTCCGGAGATAACAAATTAAGGGCAACCAAATTTGGTACGCGTGTTTGTATTATAAACGGTGACCTACGTAGTAAAATCTAGGTCTGTTAGTTGAAAGATAAACATGTTAGGGACGCAGCAAATGCGTTAAGGTAGTAAATTTTCATAAGAGCAATATATTATAGTGATTTAGCCTTATATTAAAAGTTATAAAACATTACTTTATTTACTTAGGAACAGTAAAGAAATGCAAGCAAAAACATAAACTCTATCATAAATATTTATACAGTAATTTTGATACAAAACTCAAACAAATAAATTAATAAACAGGAACTCAACAAAAAATACAAAGCTGACATAAAAAAAATCCCGTGGTTCATGCATTGAGGGTGATTATATAAATGCAGAAGGGGAAGAAGAACCCTCAGGTTGAAGAGGATTCTGTCCCCTCGACCAAAAACATAGGGTAGTCATTCTTTCCCTTGTGCATGCATACAACTACTCTGCAAAGCATAAAGCACAAGAAAAATTTCTTGGGAGCAACCTCCAAGAAAGTTACTGGACCTGGGCGAATATGCATGCGGTGCGGGGTAGGCAGGGTTTAAAAGAGGTATTGCTGCAAAATGTGAAAAACGCATCTTTTCAAAGTCCGAATAAATATTTTTTTAGCATTTTCCGCTCATATTTCCTCCCCGTCCAGCAACCCTATTCATTCACCGAAACCAACAATTTCCTAGGCAATGGATTGAAAGAGGAGGACCTATTAGGTGGCCAGCTCAAAGTCCCGATCTAAACCCCAGGGAGGGGGAGGGGGGTGTTACATCAAATCGTTGCATTATGAAGGCCTTGTAGCCACCCAAGAGGAACTTTTAGAGAGAGTGGTGGCAGCCTGTCTTTTCGTGTAGCAAGATCCGCACAAATTACTACGGTTGAGCAAATCCATGTTTCGACGGACAAATTTATCTGACTAGGTTGGAGCTCGCCAGGTTGAATCATTATTATAACTTTTTACGTAACCTTTAGTAAAAAAAAATTGGATATCGAAGTCTTTTAGTATTGGCGAGATAATATTACGTTTTTGAAAACCACTCCAGAGCCGACACGGCTCATGTTTGACTAGGCATAAGCAAATATTGTTCCCCGTAATGTCTCCTATAACCCCCTCAAGTTTGGCACCACCTTTTTGGAACACCGTTTATATACAGGGTTAGTATTAAATTAAATTATGCCACAGAATAATATCTGTCTCCAATTCTTATATTCTAAAACCACCTTTCTCTTGTATTTCAATTCTATAGATGCTATCGAACCACAAATCAGCATTAATTTTCATTTTCTGACGATTTATATTTGGATCTCTTGAGTGTTTAAATGCAGACTCTTTGATTATTGGACGAGGTGGATGATAAGTTTTCTGCACTCAAAACAAAAGCATTTCGTATACTACTACCACTTCCAACATCCTACCTTTGCTAAATCGCATTTCCTGCGGTGACTGATTTAAAGACAAAACGTATATCTCAACTAAATATAGAAAACGAGCTTAGAGTGTTAACTACTAATATTAAAACCTTCTTTTGAAAAACTTAGCTACGCAAGACAGGCTCCGAGGGGGGGGGGGGGTCACTAATAATTATTCATCTTGTTTTTAACTTAATATTGATAAGTTAATTATTATATACATTCTGCAGTACTGATACAATCTTATATAAATGTATTCTATTAGGTTTTTTTCAATAAATTAAATAATTTTTTCAATAATATATTTTTCTCAATATGCTCGCGCCCCTATTTAGCACATCAATAAATGTTTTGATCAGTCACTCCTAAACTAGTTATTATTAACCAATTTTACTACTTCTTTATATTCTCTACCTGCATCAGCTTGTGTCTGTCTGCGTACTTTTATAAAATACTTTGTCCGTGTTTCTTTTAGTGATAAGAGCCAAAAGAAAATAAACTGCTTTCTTTGATCACAGCTTTTTTGAAATAAATTTCAGATCCAGACACAGAAACACTAACTATTTCATCGTCGTTTTTTCACGGCTGCATCCCGTATGACATAGCAAATAGCAATTCACTAATTCACTGAGGTCGGTGTACCCCTCGTTCAAAATAAACACTTTGGAATATTTACAAGTTTGTAATATGTTTACGGTGAAAGGCTCATTAGATGTAGAGAGTGAACACATGCGTTGTGATGATACAAACTAGAAATGAATATGACAGACCTGTAACATAAGGTGAGTAACGAGTTCAGAAACACTTTATAAATTTGTCACTCCCTCACTTCTCGTGCTCTTGTTATTTTAGTATATATTTATGTTTTCTAATTAACTCGACTGGCATGTATATTTGCGTTCGCTCTGGTGTTTCCAAGTTGCTAATTTGAAGAAATGTAAACTTCCTCTATTGTTATGTATTATAATGTGTTTGCTTTAATCTTGCGAGCTGGTATTCCAGCTAATTAGAGATGACGATCGGTGGAGCGCCCTTGTTATCGACTGCCTTAGCTTTCTATCTGCTCGTGTGGGAAATTTGATATTTCATATTTATTATATAGAAGCTGTTTAACTTTGATAAATAAACCGGTGGAATAATATTCTTGGAAATAATATTGTCCCTTGCAGTCTTCCCCTGTTTTATTTTATTTTGGGGTATGCTAATGCATTGCAGATTCTCCGGCACGTGTAGCCGTTAAGAACACGTGTTCTCCGAGACCCACCCAACTGATTTTTACCGATCCAGTACAAACTGCAACGTTTTAACACCTTCCTTGTCCTGGTGCCCTTAGAGAATTTTCATAAATAAAATTTTTTTAAAGTCTAAAAAAAATTGTGACACTTGTACCTCCGTTAATATTGAGTTTAAAAAAAATGTTATGGGACTTTGTGGCCCGTGGCCCTAACTTCTTGTTAGAAATCACCCTCTAAAGTCTTGACGCATAATTTCTGGACAACCTATATATATATATATATATATATATATATATATATATATATATATATATATATATATATATATATATATATATATATATATATATATATATATATATATATATATATATATATTTGTGTGTGTACAAAATGGATTGTAAAGCCTGTACGCTACCTAGAGACTTCCACTTTTTTTCATTACACTGGAAAATTATTTCGTTAGACTAAGTTCGTTGGCCAGTTCTGAGTGTCAAGTGTTTCAATGGAAAATTGCAACTTTTCTTCTCTAAAATGCTATATCTTTGAAACTCGTTAATTTATTTTCACGAACTTTAACTCGTATATTGCCATGAAACTACAGATGCAATGTTCCAAAATTCATCTGAGCTAAATAATTCTACTCCAGGTTTTTATGGAATTAAGTTCAACTGAATTTGAACAATGTCGCAAAATATGTTCCCTGTTGTTAGGATAAAACATTATTGTGTATTATAAAGTTCAGTGGAATAAACAAAGGTGGATATGTCAACTCTTTTAGTCGTGAATGGTTTTTGTAGTCATCACAATGTCACATCATTTCAGTGATATACTAATGCCCTAGGATCAATTTTTAATAAATGTCAGCTACTCAAATTAAATGTGTGTTTTTGCAGAGAAAGGCATGTTATTGGAAGGTTATCCATCATCCACAGACTAAATATAACATAAATAAGTACAACAATGATATGGTTAGCAGATAAAGTAAGTTACGTTAGGTAATACAAAACTTATGAAAATTCTATACTATTTGTTAAATCGTACCAAAGAAAAATTGCGCATAAGTATCTCGCTCTCTCTCACACTCTCTCCTTCCTTCTGTGCGTGTGTGTGTTATTATTATTATTATTTGTTATCACAGTTGGTTACATAAATCTTAAACAGTGCATATGTATAAAAGTTCGGGACGCAGCAAGTGTCTTATGGTAGTGAATTTTTATAAAAATGTTTTTAATATCAAATATGTGTGGGTTTTTTTTCAGAAAGCAGGCTACAGATTTGATTACCGGTATAACATATATAGTAAAAATAATGTCCCTTGTTTCATCAAAATAATTTTATTGTTTGAAATCCTACAAAAATTTCCGAAAATAAACTTAAAGTGTAACCGAAAAAAACCGTTTCTTGGTCAACCTTATAGGTTAATAGCAAATTGATCTTTTCAAATATGAAGCATTTAATCAAAATTCGCTACTATAATGCACTTGCTGCGTCCAGAATTTATTTACTTACAAATATGCAAATATTCGATGGAAAATACAAAAATGCCATAACATAAGGCGTGTTCGACTAAAAAAAAAAATATTTGCATCACCAGCGTCTTATGGGCCATCCTGTGATTGTATAAATATTTTTTAAGATGACAAGACACCCTATAATTAATGTATACAATTTTTTTTTCATATCTTGTAGAATAACGAATATATTGAGCTTTATCGATTTTTACGAAAATTCGACGAAAGACCATTAAGCGATAAACTCTATAGCTAAGACTACCGCCAAGCATCAGAGAAAGGATCTATTTGAAATAAATTTTAAAATTTTAAAATTAAAATTAAAATTTAATTCTATTATAAAGAAAACTTAACAGGTAAATAAAATATATTATAAATGTAATAAAGAAATATATAAATAGTTAAATAAATAGAGTTTTACATAGACGTTAGAATGTAGTTAATTGAGCTACCATCATCAAGTCACACGAGACACGAGCAGATATGACAACATCAGTTTTCTTCGAAACTGGTCTGATCGTTGTGTTTTTAGTCTGCTAAGAAATACTTCTAGTGCGTCCCACTACGTGGGTGTGGGTGTGTTGTGTGTGTATCATTATTCGCTAATAGACCATTGTAAATTTTCGCTAAACGTGATGGAGGCTCAAGCGTTTAATCCGTGCATGCATTTCTAAGTATATAATCTCTTTACACCCACAACGAATTGAGATCATTGATCTTTATTTGTTTGATCAGTTACAAAGGAATGAAATTTACGTAAACGTGATAATAGTACAGCACATCTAGTCTGCGAGCCAGTATAAAAATATCCGCATATTGACGCTGCCCGTATCTATATTTTTCCAAGCTGTGTGGTTTCATATTTCAAGTAGAAGCAAAGTGGTGAAAGAGTTGCATATGGAGAATGCGTACCCTTTCAAAAGCCGACATGTAGCTTAATGCAAAGTAAATATTGTTATTTAGCTAACACACGGTAGTAAAAACAAGCGAAATATTTTAGATATTCAGGCGGCAGATGCAACTGAAAACAAGCCAAATCCATTTACTTAATGATACCCTTTCAATTTAATGATCATACTTAATAACTGGACATGTTAGTATGCTTTTTAGTGAATTTTCTTAAAAAAAATTCACTAATGAGGAGATCCCGACTTTTGAATTTTGAAAAAATTTCTTCAAATGAGCGCTAATTAGGCCCCCCAGAACACATATCCGGGGTCGGTTTAAATTTTTATATGTTTATATATATATATATATATATATATATATATATATATATATATATATATATATATATATATATATATATATATATATATATATATATATATATATATATATATATATATATATATATATATATATATATATATATATATATATATATATATATGTATCACACCGATAACTCAAAAAATAATGGGCCGATTTTGATTAAATTTGGTGAATAAATTCCTTTTGCAAATGGCTTGGATAAGTTCGTTAGCCAGGAAAATCGGTCCAGGTTTTCCCGGAAAATTTTGTGTTTTCTTTCAAAAAAAAATTATATCTCCGGAATTAACAAAGTAAGGGCAACCAAATTTCATATGCGGATTTATATCATTATAGGCAAGTTACCTACCAAAATTTAGCTCCGTAGGTTAAAGGATAAAAAAGTTACAGGCATTCAAAGAAAAATAAATTTGAATTTTCCTCAAAACGTCAAAATTGCGATTTTAAACGTCAAAATTGGTGAGTACATTCCTTTCGCAAGTCGCTTGGATAATTTTGTTAGCCAGGAAAATCCGCCGAGGTTTTCCCGGAAAAATTTGTGTTTTCTTTCGCAAAATATTTATATCTCCATAATTAACAAAGTCAGGGCAACCAAATTTGGTAAGATGGTTTATATCGTTATAGGTGTGCCACCTACCAAAATTTAGCTCTGTAGGTCAAAAGACAAAAAAGTTATGGGCATTTAAAGAAAAATAAATTGGGAGTTTCCTCAAAACGTCAAAGTGACAATTGAAAACGTCAAAATTCGCAACATTTAGGCAAATAACTTGAATCTAATACGATCTATGGAAAGAAAATGTCTCAAGAAGAATGTTTTACATACACCGAACTCTTAGTTTCAACCGTCATTGTCCTTCATTTTACTAAAATATTTCCAGAAAATTCATTTCTAATAGACCCTTTCTCTGATGCTTGGCAGTAGCCTTAGCTATAGAGTTTATTGTTTAATGGTATATAATTTTTGTCGAATTTTCGTAAAAAATCAATAAAGCTCAATATATTCGTTATTATACAAGATATGAAAAAATATTGTATACATTAATTATACGGTGTTTTGAGCTACATCTTAAAAAATTATTGCGACAATCACAGGGTGGCCCATAAGTCGTTGGTGATACAAATAATTTTTTTGTCGAAAACGCCTTATTTTTTTGCATTTTCCATCGAAATATAATGCATGTTTGTAAGTTAAGAAATTCTGGAGGCAGCAAGTGCGTTGTGGTTGCGAATTTTGATTAAATGCTTCATATTTGAAAAGCTCAATTTGCTATTAACCTATAAGGTTGACCAAGAAACGGATTTTTTCAGTAACACTTTTGGTTTACTTTTGGAAATTTCTGTACGTTTTCAAACAATCAAGTTATTTTGATGAAACATGGCACATTGTTTTTACTATATATGTTATACTGGTAATCAAATTTGATGCCTGCTTTTTCTATATAGGTTATACTGGTAACCAAAATTGATGTCTGCTTTCTTAAAAAGAAAACACACATATTTGCAATAAAATAATTTTTATGAAAATTCACTACCATAACGCACTTGCTGCGTCCCGAGATTTTTTTTAAATGGTTTAAATAGAGTATTACTGTTCATAACATTGTCTCTGCTTAAGTAACGTTTATTACATATTTTAGCTTAATCTTTTTTTTCCGTGTTCTGGCCTCGAGTAAACTTATTGAACCACGGTCATTTTTCCATTCATTAGCTTTCTTGCCCACTCTTTATAAACTCTGGTATATTATACACCTATATGACACATAGCTAGGTATATGTCTCTCCCACCTACATAATAGACATTTATATAAATTTAGACCTTAACCTACGGACTAAGACTGGGGCAGTCGCTTCATATCTTGTGGTCGTTTTAGACAACTTTATAAGAATACAGAAGAGGTGAACACATATAAAGTTTATATAGACATTATGAAAGACAGTAGGAATCTTAAAAGCTATACTTGTCTTTTAAACTTAAGAAATAACAAACTTAGAATATTAGATTATATGTACCATACTAGTTGTTGGGGAGTTTATATCTTTTGTTCGGCCACACGCCGGCGCATATAGCACTTATACAAGGGCAACAAAGAATATGTCACAAAGCAGGAACACTAGTTAATAATTGTTACATGATTGAACATTGCCCCGTACCCCCCTTCTAAAGTAGTAAAAAGATTAAAAGACTAAGGCTGGACACTGTAGCTAGAAACTGAAACAAAAAGCAAATTATCACCAAAAACCACCAAAATAATAACAGATAGGAATGCGCTAGATACGTATTTCGACAACGAATTTGTCTTTATCAGTAGCTGTCGCTAAAAAAACAATTTTTTAGCAACAGCTACTGATGAGTGCAACTTCGTTGTCGAAATACTTATTTAGCACATAACTCTCTGTTATTATTTTTGTGTTTTTTTTTTGGGGTTCTTCTACTTTTTGTTTCAGTATCAAGATTAATTACTTAAGAGAAAAACTAATTCAATAATTTATCTGATATTTAATGTGCATGTTGAAATTGAATAATTAAAAAAAAAGATTTTGTAGAAGTGTTTCCTGGTGTTATTTACTTCGTTTTTGATATATCTACAAAGTTGTTTAACTGATCAAGTTGAAATTATGAAAGTTTAAATTAAAATGGATAGGTACTTACTCTTCTTGGGTTGATTTTGACCAAAAGATCATATTTATTCGACTTTTAGTACAAGCGCATTTTCTAGATAACGATATTGGTTCGACATCTAGATATTTACTACAGAAATCAAAGTCACAAATTGATTTACTTTGACTGAGACACTCATTTACTACTAAAAAAAGTAATCGCTATAATTAGAACGAGATCTGAAACAGCGGACCTTAAATTTGTAACTGATCTTGTTGGTCCAGCCGAATCACGTTGTTGACTCTAACAGAGTGCTCAGCCGACTGGCATTGTTGTCTCCAGCAAAGTGCAAAGCCGACTGACTGCTGGTTTGCCCTGACTCTGCTGTTTGCTGTTCTCTTGCATCCGCCGAAAGACTGTGTGTTTGTTCGCGTGCTTTATGTCTAAAACGCAAAGCGCATATAGCCCGTCTCAACTTGGGCTGCAACCGCTGTTTTTGAACGGCTATCAATAAAAACTAATTTATGAAAACTCTGCCAACGGATTTTGTTTGTCGGCACTTTGATGACGAAATCTCTGTCATAAATCATCCTTATTTAAATGCGTATTTGTAAGCCTGGACGTCCAACAGACCAGGCAAAGTCCCTGAGGCCAATAAAGTCTCATGTCCTTTCTGCTCAAAATAATGTAAAAACTACTCGACCGGCACATTAGTGGTGGTGTACTGGAAATATATCAACTACACTGCGGACAATATGCATACAGAGCAGGAGTCTCAACATAAACGGCACTGCACCAACTGGTGATAAAACTTGATAACACGCGGGCGAACAGGGAAGTGGCGCTATATATAGAGGTGACCTTCAGCAACACCTCATTCGAATCGGTACTGGCAGTTCTCAGGGGGCGGGGAATAGAGGAAACCTGTTGCAGGTATATCGGTTCCATTCTCAGAGACAGAGCGGTGTTCATCTCACTCGCGGGGGATTCTGATGGCGGAGTGCACGCAGGGTAGCGTCTTGTCTCCCCTGCTCTGGTACCTAATCGTGGACGACCTGCTGCGGAGGCTTTCGGGATGGGGGTAAGAAGTACAGGGATATGCGGACGACATTGTCATCATAGTCAGAGGCAGAGTGACACATTCAGTCTGGGAGCGTATGCAGACAGCACTGAAAGTGGTGGAAAGGTGAGCCTGGAGAAAGCCACCGTCATACTATTTACGAGGAGTGACTTTACACAAGGGTGGTCAGACCATCGTTAACATACGCAGCACTGGTATGGTGACCCAAGGCGATGCAATCCAAAGGATAGCTTGCCTAGGCATCACAAGATCCATGACCTCAACCCCCAACAGCCGCCATGGACCTGTTGCTGGATCCCCCCCCCCCCCCCACACACACACACACACACACACTTAGACATCATTGGTGAGGCCAGGCTCAGACTATACAAACTAGTCTGCAATGGCAGACTAAAGGCAAACCCAGGAGGCTGAGGTAATTGCAAGATTCGGGAGATAGTGAAAGAGTCCATGCTTGAAATGGGGCCAGACTTCGCGAGCCCGCGGATATGCACGGAAAACAGGCTTACAGCGGTAATCCCCGACCGCGAGCCATGGCGTTGGGAGACGCCGGGCCTACTACGGGACGCTCTTATCTCGTTCACGGCCGGATCCGGCGGGGAGCGTGCGACGGGGGCCGGCGTTTATCCTGATGGACCAAGGGTAAATCACAGTATTTTTCTCGGGGTTCACGCAAGGGTCTTTCAGGCCGAAATGTACGTATTCCTGCACTGCGTACGAGAGAACAAGAGGAGGGGCTACACCAACAAACAGATCTCCATAGCCACAGACAGCCAGGCAACCTTTAAGGCTCTAAGCAGCTCACGGGTAAACTCCAGGCTGGTTAGAATGCCGAGACGAGATCAGTGACCTGGCTCAGCAGTATAAGGTTACCCTCATTTGCGTGCCGGGACACTCGGGGGTCGAAAGCAATGAAAGTGCTGACAGTCTCGGGAATATAGGATCAGCAGAACCATTCACGGGACCAGAACGGGTTCTGAGCGTGACGAAGAGCACTGCCAGTGGATCTATTAAATCCTGGGTCAGAAACCAAACATAAGGCGTACTCGGCAGACTATCTACGACTTAGACATAGGAGGTCAGTAATTGAGGAACGCAGTTAAAACAGAACTGTAGAGCTGTGAAATCTTAGCAGAAGAGAGCTCAGGAATATAACAGAACTCTTGACGGTACACATGGCCGTCAAGAAACACCTGCATAAAATGGGGCGGTTCGAAGGGGACCTAGCATGCAGACTCTGTCGTGAGGGGGGGGGGCAGCCCAGCACATATTGTGCGAGTGTAAAGCTCTGGACCGTAAAAGACAACTGATCTACGAACAGCCTAGACCGGAAACAGAGCAATTTAAAGCTTCGACCTGCCAGCTGCTGTGCAGACTATTTGAAGGCACAGTGATCTTGGAGTGGGTGGAGTAGACAAGGCATAGGGCATCTACAATAAGCCAAAGGCTGCGGTGCTATCGAGGCGGCAATCGCGGACAGGCCCTAAGGAGGAAAATGCGTATTTGTCTGAGGCACAAATTATTATACAGGAAATATTATCTTTGTTATAAAGGGATATATACCGATGACGCATTTTACGCTGCTAGATATTATTGAAGCAATTTATAATTTTGTAAACACCTTTAGCGAGGTGTCAAAGCAGTGCTTACTCTACAGCGTATTTTCATAAATTCTGCTCATTGTATTTAAACCACAACATTTTGCACATTTTAAATCCAAAACAACAAAGACCACTAGAGTTTAAAAAGAAATGCCAACAGTTGTTAACACATATGCTTTGTGTCCTTAAAATTTTAGGCGGTATAAAAATTGAGCATAACAACATACAGGGAAAATTGACATACCAGCAGTTTCTCGGTAGCTATTATAAATAAAAATCTCGGGACGCAGCAAGTGCGTTATGGTAGTGAATTTTCATAAAAATGTTTTTATTGCAAATATGTGTGTTTTCTTTTTAAGAAAGCAGACATCAATTTTGGTTACCAGTATAACCTATATAGAAAAAGCAGGCATCAAATTTGATTACCAGTATAACATATATAGTAAAAACAATGTGCCATGTTTCATCAAAATAACTTGATTGTTTGAAAACGTACAGAAATTTCCAAAAGTAAACCAAAAGTGTTACTGAAAAAATCCGTTTCCTGGTCAACCTTATAGGTTAATAGCAAATTGAGCTTTTCAAATATGAAGCATTTAATCAAAATTCGCAACCACAACGCACTTGCTGCCTCCAGAATTTCTTAACTTACAAACATGCATTATATTTCGATGGAAAATGCAAAAAAAGGCGTTTTCGACAAAAAAAATATTATTTGTATCACCAACGACTTATGGGCCACCCTGTGATTGTCGCAATAATTTTTTAAGATGTAGCTCAAAACACCCTATAATTAATGTATACAATATTTTTTCATATCTTGTATAATAACGAATATATTGAGCTTTATTGATTTTTTACGAAAATTCGATAAAAATTATATACCATTAAACAATAAACTCTACAGCTAAGGCTACTGCCAAGCATAAGAGAAAGGGTCTATTAGAAATGATTTTTCTGGAAATATTTTAGTAAAATGAAGGACAATGACGGTTGAAACTAAGAGTTCGGTGTATGTAAAACATTCTTCTTGAGACATTTTCTTTCCATAGCCCGTATTAGATTCAAGTTATTTGCCTAAATGTTGCGAATTTTGACGTTTTCAATTGTCACTTTGACGTTTTGAGGAAACCCCCAATTTATTTTTCTTTAAATGCCCATAACTTTTTTGTCTTTTGACCTACAGAGCTAAATTTTGGTAGGTGGCACACCTATAACGATATAAACCAGCTTACCAAATTTGGTTGCCCTTACTTTGTTAATTTTGGAGTAATAAATATTTTGCGAAAGAAAACACAAATTTTTCCGGGAAAACCTCGGCGGATTTTCCTGGCTAACAAAATTATCCAAGCGACTTGCGAAAGGAATGTACTCACCAATTTTAACGTTTAAAATCGCAATTTTGACGTTTTGAGGAAAATCCAAATTTATTTTTCTTTGAATGCCTGTAACTTTTTTATCCTTTAACCTACGGAGCTAAATTTTGGTAGGTAACTTGCCTATAATGAAATAAATCCGCATGTGAAATTTGGTTGCCCTTACTTTGTTAATTCCGGAGATATAAATTTTTTTCGAAAGAAAACACAAAATTTTTCGGGAAAACCTGGACCGATTTTCCTGGCTAACGAACTTATCCAAGCCATTTGCAAAAGGAATTTATTCACCAAATTTAATCAAAATCGGCCCATTATTTTTTGAGTTATCGGTGTGATACATATATATAGTACATATGTGTTGGCGCGAGTAGACGTGTAGGGTTGAGCTCCCACGTTTTTAGGTTGAAAACAAGTTATTCGTACGGTTTAATTGCTGTTTTTTGTGAACATGGGTGGTAATAAGTATACCCGTAGTAATAAACCTACCCCTGAAGAGGAAAATATGATTCAGAGGGTGGTGGAACGCATTTTGTCGTCACATGACTTAATGAACGAATTAGTGGACAAGTTAACGACAGTGATTAGTGAGAAGGTGGGCCCACTCCTTGAGCAAAAATTTAAAGCGTATGATGAACGACTTACGCGCCTGGAGAAGAAGCTGGAGAGTGCCCATTATCAGCTGGACAGAGTGGAGCAGCAGTTACGGGCCAACAATGTGAGAATATATGGAGTTCCAGAGGTTGAGGGCGAAGAGCTGCCTGATTCTGTTGTTGGACTGTGCCATCAAAGGCTGGGGATGGCTGGGTTCAACAGGGGCGACATTGAGGCGTGTTACCGTCTACCAGTGGGAAGAGATGGGAGTGGACCTATCCTGGTCAAATTTTGCGGAAGGCGTGTCAAGGAGGATGTTTTCAGAAATAAGAGCAAGTTGAAGGGCACTAGTATTGTGATTAAGGAAGATTTAACATCGCACAGATTTTCTGCATGTAGAGAAGTCATGGTGAAGTATGGCGCCAGGAATGTGTGGACTAATGGTGGTACCATTTTTTATAGAGAAAATGATGTGGTAAGAAAATGGAAGTTTGATAATATGTATTAACTTGTAATGTGTGCGTTGTGTTGGTGACTGGTCCGTGGGCTCACCTTAACATGTGAATACATTGACCTGAACTGAAACAGAAGTAATCTGTAGACGCACGGCTGTTATCTTGAATTTATTTAGGTGTGTTTTTGCATAGGCATTGTTTTATATTATCTTGATAACTTTTGTGGAATTTACAGTTTTTGTTTGTATAATATTTTTGTTTACTTTTGCTTTTGTTTATTTACTTTAGGTTTTTTGGATGCTGGCATAGCGTGGGGTGATATCGGTTGTAGACTAATATTGATTTGTACGTTCTTAAATACTTTATTTTTTTGAGTGGCGTACTTGTAGACATTAAACTCGAAATTTTATATTGTTTAACGGTTACCTTGGATATTATATTACTTTATCGGCATCTTTTAAATTGTTAAATTTTGGTGTTAATATTTGTGTATAATAAGGCACTTTTAATCATATACATTCTTATCTTTTCTTCTCACATTTTCTTTTTGTTTGCTATACAGGGCCTGTATGATTATCACTTTGAGAACTATAGTACGTGTATTTTGACTGATGTGATCTGACTGGTCAATAATAAATTGTTTTCTTTTTGGGGATACAGCTTGCGATGAATCTTAAAAAATTAAAAATTGCAGAGTTGAATGTGCGATCATTGCGGCCGCATTTGGAAGAGGTGGAGCGACTTATAGGGGATGAGGATATTGATATATTGTGTGTCACCGAAACGTGGTTGTACTCTGAGACACCGACCGCTGTGCTGAATGTGCATGGATTTCGTTTGGTGAGGGGGGATTACGATAGGAGAGGCTCCGGTGTTGCTATTTATGTAAGGGATCACATAAAGTACAATTTGATCTCTACAACGAGCAGTATAGAGCAGGTATGTGTATGCCTGAATATAAACGATAAAAGAATTTTTCTTGCGGCCTTGTATCGTAAACATCAATTGAATTACAAAATCTTCATTGATGAACTTGAAAATTTAATTGGAAATGCGCTGCTGCTTACTGATGACATCATCATTTGCGGCGATACGAACATTGATTTACTAAAAGATGATTCCATGAGCCGGGCGTATAATGTGTCGCTGAAGGAAATTGGTTTCAGACAAATGATAGAGGATCCAACGCGAAAGGGGGCATTACTGGATCACATTTTGGTATCAGACAGTGGTATTGTAGTGGCATCAGGTGTTGCGCTGACTGAGATATCGGATCATGATATGGTATATTGTATATTAGACGTGAGAAAGGCTGCTAGGAAGCCAGTTATCGTGACAAGCCGTGATTACAGGCACTTTAATTATGACTTATTTATGATGGATCCAATTTTCACTGATCTCGATGGCATTTACCACACGAGTGATATTGATCAAAAAATTGCAATATTTACCAGCACTATTACTGGACTATTTGACAAGCATGCCCCTTATAAAGTTAAGAAAATCACGAGGACACCGCAGCCTTGGATAACGGATAATGTAAAAATGCTTATGTCGCTGAGGGATAATGCTAAAGTAAAATATCGTGGGTCCCTGGCTGTGGGGGACTGGAATTACTACAAGGCTCTGAGAAATTTTACCAGCGCTACTATACTTAGAGAAAAAAAGGCATACTTTGAATATTCACTGAAAGGTAAAAATGCGCGTGATTTATATAGGGAATTAAATAGACTGAATATTAAAGGTACAGGGACTAGGGTGGGCATTCCTGATAGCTTGAGTGACGTAGATAAGTTAAATGATTATTTTGTGAATAGTGTTCCTGTGGGTTCTATAAATGATAATTATAAGAGATATTATGCACATATGAAAAGTCCAGCTGATTTTCAATTTGTTCTGGCAGACACAGAAACCATATCTAAATGTTTAGATAAAATCAAAAGTAATGCAAGTGGTATTGATAATATAAGTCTTCAAATGTTAAAAACATGTGCACCACGTATTACTCTATACATATATAATTAATATAATTAATTCCTGTATTTTAGCTGGGTATTTTCCAGACATGTGGAAGTGTGCTAGAGTGACGCCTCTGTCGAAGGTTAATGAGCCCACAGAGTTCAAGGATTTGAGGTCAATTAGTCTGCTGCCAATATTATCAAAGATTTTTGAAAAGGTCCTTTGCCTGCAGCTGAGACAATACCTTGATGAAAATAAGATTTTGCCGGATGTGCAGTCTGGTTTCAGGCCAAATTTTAGCTGTACAACAGCCCTCTGCAAGGTCAATGATGACATTCTTCAAGCCTGCAATGATGGCAAGTTTACTGTATTGATTCTTTTGGATTATACAAGGGCATTTGACACCATAAGGCACGATGTTCTGGTAGACATATTGCGTTATATTGGTATTGGCAGCGAATCCGTTGGGCTTCTGTCTAGTTACCTCACTGGTAGGTCACAGCATGTAGAGTTGCGTGGCAATGTTTCCGCTGCAATTGGGGTGAGTAGAGGTGTACCCCAGGGTTCAATCCTTGGCCCGCTTTTGTTTACCCTTTATACGCATATTTTTCCAACATTTATAAAAAGCTGTACAATACATATGTATGCGGACGACACGCAGCTCTATTATTCATTTCCAAGGTCACGACTCGGTGAGGCACTCAGCAAGATAAATGATGATTTGAGGATTGTGAGTGAACTATCGTTGGATCACTCACTGCATTTGAATGCAAAAAAGTCTGCAGCAATTGTTTTTGGTCATAAATCAGGTATTGATATTATAAAGCCGCATATAATGCTGAGTGTCAATGGGGAGCCGATACCTCTGCTTGAAGAAGTTACGAATCTTGGCCTTACCATGGACGCTACTTTCAGATATCGGAGACACGTTTCCAAATGTTTACAGCGAGGATATGGTGGTTTAAAGCTACTGTACCCACATAGATCGTATCTTTCGCGTGGACTGAAAACTGTGCTATGTGATTCACTGGTCCTATCGCAGCTGGAGTATTGCTCGCAGGTGTACTATCCGTGTCTTGATGCCGAGTATATGAGTAGAATACAAAAGTTGCAAAACTCGTGCTTGCGGTTCATTTATGGGGTGCGTAAGTATGATCACATATCGCGTGAGCTTAGGGACAGTGGCTGGTTGAACATGAATAACAGAATGACACTACGTAGAGCCTGCTTTTACCATTCTATAATTCAGTCAGGGTTGCCTCGGTACTTGTGCAGAAGAATAAGATACCGCACGGATGTGCATAATGTGAACATACGAAAGAAGGATTTATTGTCCGTGCCTAAGCATAAATTGAATATTTACAGGCGATCCTTTTCATACGATGTTTGTAGCGTGTACAATAATATACCAGAAGACATGAAAAAGTTATCGGTGCGATCCTTCAGGAAGGCAATGACTGGTTATTTGCATGGTAGGCAGTGATGAATGAGCGTGTATGTTTTTTTGTGTGTGTAAAACGTAAAACAGGTGCCCTGTCTTTTTCTCCTACTTTTTTTCTCTTTCTTTTTCTTTTTGCTATCATTCTCATGTTCTTTCCCTTTTCCAGGATACTTTTCCGTCCCACAGCCGTGTTTATTATTTGCTCACTAGATGAGGTGCTGATGAGTGTTCATTGTTTTTGGCCTTGACTGATGTCTCCCGTTGCGGTGTGCCAGTATATGTATATAGTATATAGTGGATAGTGTGTATGCTGGGGTTAAGTGGTAGAGCAGAGCACACGCTTATGTGTTGCACTGAACTTCGCCCCTGTACTACATTGTAGGTTATATTCTTGTTGTGAATTTTGTATAGTTTAGTTTGGTTGTAGTACAAATAAAGACATTATTATTATTATTATATATATATATATATATATATATATATATATATATATATATATATATAAATATATATATATATATAAACATATAAAAATTTAAACCGACCCCGGATATGTGTTCTGGGGGGCCTAATTAGCGCTCATTTGAAGAAATTTTTTCAAAATTCAAAAGTCGGGATCTCCTCATTAGTGAATTTTTTTTAAGAAAATTCACTAAAACAAGTTTTCTGTGCGTTGTCATACTGGGACTATATTGATATCCATGACGCCAGCCACATTATAAACCATGAAAGTGATCTCCGTTGTGATTATAACAAATTGTTATAAAAATACGTTTCAAGATCAAGGTAAGTTGAGGTTTGTGATAATAATTTCGTTGCTAACTGTGCTAACAAATCACTTGTTTGTTGTCTGTAACACCTGTTGTTGTTTGCCTTTCGGTTACTATTACACTCAACCGCCGGCTAAAACATTTTATACATCACAATTGACATACCTGAGTCTAGAACGCAACCAGGCAAAACGAGACAGGGGGTGTGTCATTTTGCCTCTAGGTATATATCAGGAGTTTCGATTTGTTTCAGATGGTTGATGACATGCAGAAGGCATTAGAAGCGGTGAAAGATAGGAGAATGTGATGGAAGAGAGCATCAATTACGTTCATTATTTCTCAGGCAACATTGCAAAGACGCGCCCAGTGAAAAAATATTCATGCTCGTGGTGTAACTAATTGTCTTGGTCGCTTCAAGAAGTCACTTAATTTTGAGGTAGAACAAAGATTGATTACACATATATTAGATTTAGAATCACGATTTTTTTGGCCTGACTACCCGTGGCTTGAGTGAATTGGCATACAAACTTGCTGACCACCAAGTTACTAAAAAACTGGCTGGTTCGCAATGGGTTCACAGCTTTATTTCTCGACATCCAGATATATCTGAGAGTTTCTGAAGCTACGTCAGCTGCAAGAGTCCAAACCTTTAATGGACCTCAGGTGCGGAATTATTTCAGAAAATTGGAAGAACCAATTCAAATTGAATATATGTAGCCAACAATGATTTTCAACATGGATGAAACTAAACTAACAACTATGCAAATAACTCAAACAATAATTGTTCAAAAGAGTAAGAAGCAGGTAGGCGCTTCTATAGGTGCTGAAAAAAAATGCCCGTATCACAGCTGTGGTCTGTATCAGCTGCGCTGGAAGTTTTAATCCACCAGAATTGATTGTTCGTACGAAAAAATTCAAACCAAGTTTTTATGACGGAGCGCCATTAGGTACCCTCCCTTTGTACGACGAATCGGCATACATGACTGGAGACCTCTTCTTCAAATGGATTAAAGACTTCGTAAAGTTTGTAAGACCTACAAATGAAAATAAAGCCTTTAAATTTTCGATGGCCACGCGAACCACAAAAAGTCTCTAGATTATGGAAAAAGCCACCTTGTATTTATTAATTTGTCTTTAGCCCCTGGACGTCTTATTTTTTAGACCTCTAGCAACTTAGTGTGACCAAGAAGTCACGGCATGGCTATAGGCACATCCAGTGCGGACTGTGTCATCATAATGCTTCATTATTTACAAGAGCCTACAATAAAGCGGCCAATAACACGCAGCGGCAGCTGGCTCTTGATGCACCATAATTGGAAAGTTCTTTAAGTTCATCCACCCCACTTTTTGCTGGATTATAGATTTAGTTTCGAATCTTCTCAATAATTTCATTGGTATGACGAATGGTGCATACGAAACAATGTTTTTGCCTCTCTTTGGAATATAAGAGACAGCGGATTTTTTTTCGTGGAATGTAAATGATTAACTTGTTGACCTGCTGTCCTTTATATTCAAGAATTAGGTAGGAATCTAGTGTTTATTTACTAACTATACCGACTGAAGTAAGGCTATGAGTATTAAGAAGCTTTATCATCAGCGGATAAGTGGTAAACCAGTTTTGTTTTGTCTTGTGATTGGGACTCTCAGACATTCAAAAATATCTTCAAGTCACTTTGTCTGTATGACCCTTCAAGCTGTATATACACTTCTATATTTACACAACATTTTTGTGAATCTGCGAATGCGAATACTTTGAGAATATACTTTTCCGGTTTGTTACGTATATATTATAAAATTTCTCTAAAACTTCCAGTTTCTCGTCAACAGTGTGGTACCCACCGAGTGCCTTTCGCATTTGTACACAAATTCGTTATACATGCGACCTTATAGGAGCTAGTTAGTCTGGTTATAATCTTTGAGTCGATTTTAGAATGTCAAATGCTACAGAAGGAATGAAGAAAACCTCTTTTTAACATGCAGGTGCGAGTAGCCTCATCCCAGTTCCATTCGAACACCAGAGGGCATATAAATTTTATTTCGAACGCTCATATAAACCCGTCAATATAATAAACCAATTAAACCGCACCACAGCTTGGTGTTGCGGTGTAAAAGAAGTATTAAAAACTTCTCACTTGAAAGCAAAATTGACGACATAAGTGCGCAAAAAGGCACCTGGCTCGTATTCAAGTGGCCAGTCTGCATAGAGGAAGCGTGGAATTTAGCAAAAGAGGACTATGAAAAACGATGTATGTGTGTGTGTGTGTGTCTTTGGACAAGACAAAGTAAAATAAAATTCACTAGCTCTTCCAATAACATCAGTAAGACAAACAAAGCGGTAATATTATAAGAATAATTTAATTACAGTATCCAAGTTGTGTTTTTGTTTCCTCTTGTGCTTGTTCTTACGAAGTTTATAAATATATTTCATAAGCCACTCAGTTGATAGATTACACGAGGCTTTGGGTTATCAGGGATTGTTTTTCTTGCGCGTCAGTTTGGGAAAATATTGAGGCCAGTCTCTCTTATAGCCTTATATAGTGGGCAGTGGCGTATATACAGGTTTCTTAGTGTTAATTCCAACATCAAATTATTAATTTTGAGGGTGGGGTCCGATTCGTTGTTAATTTAATAAAATTTAACTACCAGAACCACCGAGGATTCAGTTAGCTGCCGCAGATGTAAGTCACTTTGAGTTTTGTGTATGTGATTTTTGAATCTAAATGGACATAACATTCATGCGTCATCTGAATTTTCCACCAACTTGCACTATAAACTTTGATCCAGTAAAATTAAATCGAAACTTTAATCAGTGAGATTGTCAATAATAATAGCTGTATTTTGTATTTTTTTTCTAATGTTTTGTCAATTATGTAAATGAGAAATATTACCGTATAATTTAACTTAATCAATTTTTTGCTCATGAAACTTTCTGACCTTCAGATGTTTTAAATTTTCATTTATGCAATAGTAAACAGTCATTTAAATTATACAATAACTGAGCTTCTCGCACCATTTTTTTTTGTTTTAACAAAATAAAACACTACCTGGCTAGGCAAGTACCCAGAAATATTATTTAACCTGTATAGAACATTAATAGACCTAATAGAAGAGTAATTACTTTCACATTTAATATTTACTTTCCTGTTTGTAACATTTCATATTTATTTTCTTCTCTGTAATATGCAATGTTTATTTAATTTACCAGCAGTATTAAGTTGAATAACTCCCACGATTAATTAATGTTAATAAATCTAAGTATTTGTATTTCAACACCTGTTTGATTGAATAACAATTCCTCGCTAAACCTTTCAACTCTGGTGGCATTGTAGCTGGAAATTCCTTATATCTATTACCTAGATATCTTCAAATTAACTAAGTTAAGTAGTAACAGTGTTCTGTCTCGAAGATCTCATGAATCTAGGACTTTGGGCAGAACAGGGCTAAAGCCGAGTAAGTATTTGATTACATTTCATCTTTAAACCATACAAAGTGTTCTATATCTTGTAAAATCACAAATCTGAGAGATAAAGTGCAATTAGGATGGGGTTTGGTAGTTGATGGTGACCTCACTATCGTCCGGATTTAGATCAACTTGAAGTCAGTAGTGAGATATCACTCGCGAATAACAACCAAATAAATACTCTCGGTCTTTTAGCTTCAAATCATTTAGAACGGTTACACAACACTCTTCACATATAAGCTACGTTCATGGATATCTCATTTATTTTGCTCCTCAGTTGTTTTAATATATCGTCGACAAGAGTATTGCTGTCCTTTATTTAAATAAAAACAAAATATTTTGCAATTCACAAGATTCTCGAAATATGACCGTTTACAAATAAGTGTGCCATCAAATTGATTTTCAGTAGGGAAATGTTTCTTATAGGTTTATATGTTTTGTTCTCTGAAAAAATAGCTATTAAAATTATTATTTACTTGTAATTTTCAATCAAGCTTAATTAATTTAGTGCTGTTTTGGGACGTGTAAACGTGAAAAGTGTAACAAAGAAAACGCCCCTTGCCAAGTGGTGTTATTTTTATACCAAAATTTATGTAGGACTTTAGAACGCCCGGTCCATTAAACACAAAAAATAGGTAGATATTCGTGTTCACTGCCAAAAGAAATCTCTTCCACCAAAATGTGAAGTCAATTACACAATAAAAATCTCGGGACGCAGCAAGTGCGTTATGGTAGTGAATTTTCATAAAAATGTTTTTATTGCAAATATGTGTGTTTTCTTTTTAAGAAAGCAGACATCAATTTTGGTTACCAGTATAACCTATATAGAAAAAGCAGGCATCAAATTTGATTACCAGTATAACATATATAGTAAAAACAATGTGCCATGTTTCATCAAAATAACTTGATTGTTTGAAAACGTACAGAAATTTCCAAAAGTAAACCAAAAGTGTTACTGAAAAAATCCGTTTCTTGGTCAACCTTATAGGTTAATAGCAAATTGAGCTTTTCAAATATTAAGCATTTAATCAAAATTCGCAACCACAACGCACTTGCTGCCTCCAGAATTTCTTAACTTACAAACATGCATTATATTTCGATGGAAAATGCAAAAAAATAAGGCGTTTTCGACAAAAAAAAATTATTTGTATCACCAACGACTTATGGGCCACCCTGTGATTGCCGCAATAATTTTTTAAGATGTAGCTCAAAACACCGTATAATTAATGTATACAATATTTTTTCATATATTGTATAATAACGAATATATTGAGCTTTATTGATTTTTTACGAAAATTCGACAAAAATTATATACCATTAAACAATAAACTCTATAGCTAAGGCTACTGCCAAGCATCAGAGAAAGGGTCTATTAGAAATGAATTTTCTGGAAATATTTTAGTAAAATGAAGGACAATGACGGTTGAAACTAAGAGTTCGGTGTATGTAAAACATTCTTCTTGAGACATTTTCTTTCCATAGCCCGTATTAGATTCAAGTTATTTGCCTAAATGTTGCGAATTTTGACGTTTTCAATTGTCACTTTGACGTTTTGAGGAAACCCCCAATTTATTTTTCTTTAAATGCCCATAACTTTTTTGTCTTTTGACCTACAGAGCTAAATTTTCGTAGGTGGCACACCTATAACGATATAAACCAGCGCACCAAATTTGGTTGCCCTTACTTTGTTAATTTTGGAGATATAAATATTTTGCGAAAGAAAACACAAATTTTTCCGGGAAAACCTCGGCGGATTTTCCTGGCTAACAAAATTATCCAAGCGACTTGCGAAAGGAATGTACTCACCAATTTTGACGTTTAAAATCGCAATTTTGACGTTTTGAGGAAAATCCAAATTTATTTTTCTTTGAATGCCTGTAACTTTTTTATCCTTTAACCTACGGAGCTAAATTTTGGTAGGTAACTTGCCTATAATGATATAAATCCTCATATAAAATTTGGTTGCCCTTACTTTGTTAATTCCGGAGATATAATTTTTTTTCGAAAGAAAACACAAAATTTTCCGGGAAAACCTGGACCGATTTTCCTGGATAACAAAATTATCCAAGCCATCTGCAAAAGGAATTTATTCACCAAATTTAATCAAAATCGGCCCATTATTTTTTGAGTTATCGGTGTGATACATATATATATATATATATATATATATATATATATATATATATATATATATATATATATATATATATATATATATATATATATATATATATATATATATATATATATATATATATATATAAACATATAAAAATTTAAACCGACCCCGGATATGTGTTCTGGGGGGCCTAATTAGCGCTCATTTGAAGAAATTTTTTCAAAATTCAAAAGTCGGGATCTCCTCATTAGTGAATTTTTTTTAAGAAAATTCACTAATAAATGACGTATCGTCAAAAAATGAAATAAAGTTATTTCTTCTTCGACCTATATCTTCGTAAGTTAGCAAAATTGTACCCAAGTTTGGCGTATTATTCACTGAACATTTATATACATATATATATATATATATATATATATATATATATATATATATATATATATATATATATATGCGTGTGTGTGTATCAGTATGCGTGGGTGTATATACATATGCCTATAGACATAAGGGCTTAAATTGATTAATTTATTATTGCCTTTACCAATGTATGTTAAACTATTGAATTTAGCCTTTAATAATTTAAACAAAAACAAGCGTCTGACAACTTAATTTTAGGAAAGATGGCAAAGGAACCACTAAAAACGAATATTTACGGCAACAAAACTGAACAATATTTGATGTCGGATGACATCATACAATATTACCGACATTATTTCGATAATCGCAGGCTGGTCAAAAAGTCGTTGGTGATACAAAGTTTTTTTTTAATAGAACATCCCTTCTATTATTGCATTTTTTTAATTCTTCAGCTATTTATAATGCATGCTTGTGAGAAGAAAAACTTTTATATCGTTATCGTTACTTACTGTGTCCAGACTATAAATTACTTTTAAACTCGTCGATTTCATATTTAAAGTCACGAGTGGCCACTGCTCTATAGGGGCTTTTCGCAAACCGTAGCGATTGGTATTGATCGCGGTTTGATTAAAGCCACGTTCTTTACGCCTCCGAACAGGATTAAGGCAAAATCGGACAAGGTGGAATAATGAAAATCATCCCTTGTTTTAATAAAATATTCTTTCAACATAAAAAAATATTTCAATGCAAAATCTCTAATTGGCTTTAAAGAGAATTTCATTAAAAAATATATCAACTAGGTGATTCAAAATTGGTAAAGAGGGTGCCGGCTAAAATATAGATTGGTCTCATTATATTTATTAATTTTTCTTCCTCTTACTTAATGTAACCGTTCCATACTAAACACATATATAGAGACTTATTATATTGCTTCACCAGTTCTTGTTTTCTTCTCTGTAACCGGTTTCTCAATTAACGGCATCGTCAGTTTTTTCAATTTAGTCGTGTTTGACGATGCTGTAGAAGACGAAACCGGTTATAGAGAAAAAACAACTACTAATGGGGACAAACATCTACATCTATGTTTCTTATATATTTTACTTTGTTATACAAGAGGTCTCCCTATAAATAATATGCACATCATCACCGTCACTATGACAATCTCAAGGCGATGTCGCCGTGTTGAAGCAACCTTGATTCGCTGTCTCCAGTGGCTCTATCCGTTTCATTGTAGCTGTCACATCAACTTACACACGAGCTATAAAATTATGTTATTTAATTGTTTAAATGTCTTTTAACTTGTAAGATATAGTAAACAGAATACAGTTTTCACAAAATATAAATATTTCAAGACGCAGCAAGTGCATCATAGTTGTGAATTTTCATAAGAACTGTACACTATTTGTACAACATATTACTAAAATTAATACGTTAAATTTGAACAGACCTCAAAGATCTGTTTTAGATGTCCTAATACACACGCTCATTTGAAGAATTTTTTCGAAAGTGTTACCATCGATATCTCTCTATTATCAAAAAGATATTCTAATCTTGTGTCCTTTTGAGAAAAATGCCCAAAACTCAATTTTCTCTGAAACTAGAAAATTAAAACTTGGTATATCTAAGTATAGTGAGTATATTTTAAATAAATTTTAATTAAAGTCACAAAAGCTTTCCAGGGGAAAACTTGATTCATATTTAAAAAAAAGTGTCTGCCAAACTATGAACATGACAGATATTTGGATTATTAATCGCATGGATGATTTCGTTTAAGCAACCTAATCAAACGTGTTTTTTCAACAACAAATAATATTTGTTAAAAACAAATTTTCCATTAGTTAAGTTTCTAAATAAAAATTCAACAATATCAACAATAAAAAAAATGTCTGCTGAAAGTTATAATTTTCGGCTTAAATGTGACAAACTTATCCAGACGTTTTAAAGAATAGTGAGATCATGTTCCAACGTATGAAATCTTGTCAATATTATTTATTAAAGTGAAACAAAACATAATGTTACATGCATCACGCGGGAATCGAACCCGGGTCGCCCGCGAGTCAAGCGAGCAACAACAACAACAAAACTTTATTTGTATCACAAGAAATATTGAACAATAGAACAGTAATAGCGTAATATGGTTGATACAATGCTCCAGCTATATCTTAGCTTTTTCATTGTGTTTTGCATTTAAATTAATTATTTGCATAAAATAGCTTAGTATCTACTTTACTATTAGTACAAGTGTATTAGTTTGGCTGGTACAATTAAAAATTACATTTAATTACAGAAAAAAATGCTTTAAAGAAACCTGCATCTCTAGACTGATGTATCCATTAGCTAATAGATGAAGCACAATGATGCTGATCTGTATTTATTTCCAATTAACTCCAATATTGGTTGGATACATATACACAGGCATACGCACACACTATAAGCATATACACATATAAGCATGTACACATATATACATCCATACATACAATAATTATACATATAAACATTAATTGTTAAGTATACCTTTTACAGTTTACATGTATACTTTAGTGATAGTTTAGTATACTAGTCTCTAAAAAACCTCAAATTAACAAAAGGTAATTTATGTTTAAGATTAAATTTTAATCTGCTAGCTTTCTAATTTTGAATTAAACTGATTAGAATTATTGACTTTAGTCTCATATAATTTATTTACTGTCTTAGTTATAAAAAATTGTATATACATTATTTTTGCGATATCATGTAATTCCCTAATTCTAGTGTCCCTGCTTTTGTTATGTCAGGCGAACATTTTGCCACTTAACCACGGATGCTAGCTAATAAATGATTTGTTTCCGTGGTAGGTATACAGACGACAACTTATTGCCTCAGGAAATTTTATATTGTGTCATAATAATAAAATAAGTAAACATCTAATTGCAAAATTAATTGATTTGTGACTTGAAACGCATTCGACGACTCTTTGATCTTAGATGACGTCTTATTTTTAAGTTTAAAGATAAAAGAACAAACTGTTTTAAAATCATCTTTATAGAAACTTAAGCCTATCTTATTTACAATAGTCAGTTCATTATTTAATAGCTTTTCATATTCTTATAATATAAAAACTTACCAAATCATGGTTTGGCAAGAACGTCATATTTTCTTTATTAAACCGATAATTCCTGAAATATTTCTTAATTGCTTTACTTAAACCTTGATTTTCCCACTATATGCTACATTTTTATTTTAAAGCTTTTTAAAACAATTAGATTTGTTGAAAATAGCACCTTAAAAAGCAACCACTTGGAAAATTTTGCATTTTATGTCATCTATCATTCCAACTTCGTAATTGTTGACAAACGGTTTAAACGGTTTTCTCGATCGCTAGTTCGCGTAGAATATTTTACGAGTTTTATTCGTATTGTTTGGTTATCGTTGAATTATGATTTATGCCTGTATAGTATGTATCAATCTACGCATGGTAGCTAACTATTCCATCTTTATCTTTCAGATTATATTTTTAATTTGTAAAAAAAATTTTTTTGTGAATTAAATTACTTAAAATTTACAACAGAGATCTACTTACACCATTTCTAGCTAAATGTAAAGTCTCATTACAGTTACTCTAATGCTTTCAAAAATATAGCGGATTCAAAACAATTTTTGTATATTTTTGGGGGGAAAAAATATCCGTTACAGCTGATTTACGAACTGATCCGTGGTCTTAACAAAATGATATATGATATTGGCCAAGTTTCGATTGAATCAGTTGAGTATTTTTTGAATTGTCGCGCGGATACGTACGTATATATATATATATATATATATATATATATATATATATATATATATATATATATATATATATATATATATATACATATAAAAATCCAAACTGACCTTGAATGTGGGTTCTAGGGGCCCCAATTCACCGTAATTTGAAAAAATTTCCGAAGGTCTCACCACTTCTCTAATGAAAATTCAGTAAAACGTGGAAAATCTATGGTTGTGCAAGTTCAAGAGACAAGTAAAATAATATATAACACAATAAAAAAATAATTAATAAAATTGCTGATGCAGCAGTAGCTTTTCCCACTTATGTTTCTCTTTACTTCCACGGGTTCGAATTTTAGTAAATAATAGTTCATTTTTGAAGGTTTTTTTTAATATTTGCGATTTCGCAAGAAAATTTTGTTTTCGAATTTTCGTGGGAAAAATTTGTTTAGCAGACGTTCATGTAAAATACTTTTGAGTAAATTTTCGTTAAAAGAGTTTAATCTGATTTTCGTGTAGTAACATATTTGTAATATATTCAAATACTTTAAAAATGACAAGTAAACATGTGCGCAGACACCCGCAGAGTCAAAAATGGACTATGGCGTCTAAGTGAAATTTTTATTCGGTTGTTATCACTTTTGCATTGTAAAAGTTGTACTTTTAATTAAGAAATAAAGCATCTAACAATTGTGTGTTTATTACTCATGTAGAAGTGAAAGTATATAACAATATTACAGCCAATTTTTAAAAAAAATGCGAATTTTGTAAAGAAAGTTGCTTGCAAATTTTCATGTAAAAAATTTTGTTTGTAATTTTTGTCAAAAAACTTTTTATAAATAATTATATCTCGGCAGGTGAAGTTTTGTTGTAAATTCTTTGAATAGATTCATTAGCCAGCAAAATCGAATCAATATTTTTTGAATTTTTTTTAGTTTATTTTCAGAAAAGATTTGGACTTTTTCAAACAATAAAGTTATTTAGATGAAATACGGCACACGGTTTCCACTACAAGGGTCATACTTTCCACAAAATTTGATGTCTTTCATTTAAAAAAGTCTGGATGCCGCAAGGGCGTTTGATAGTGAATTTTCATAGAACTGATCTGGCACCAAACTTTGTTTTAATTAAAAACATATAACTTTTGTTCTTGTAACATAGACATCTAAATTTTTATGTATATTTCACTCTTTATAACGTAAACGTGCGTAATGAAATTTGGTTGCCATAGCTTTGTTATTTTTGCAGATTTTTTTTCGAAATATATCTCAAAATTCTCCTGGAATTCCTGGCTAACGAACTTATCCAAGCCATATATATATATATATATATATATATATATATATATATATATATATATATATATATATATATATATATATATACATATATATATATATATATATATATATATATATATATATATATATATATATATACATATATATACATATATATACATATATATACATATACATATATATATATATATATATATATATATATATATATATATATATATATATATATATATATATATATATATGTATATATATGGTTAAGCAGAATGAAGTCTATATTTTCTATGTAGTCGTATTCATGTATTCATTAATGGCTAAATTATAATCAAAAACTCTGGACGCAGCAAGTGCGTTATGGTAGTGAATTTTCATAAAAATGTTTTTAATTGCAAATATGTGTGTTTCCTTTTTAAGAAAGCAGGCATCAATTTTGGTTACCAGTATAACCTATATAGTAAAAACAATGTGCCATGTTTCACAAAAATAACTTTATTGTGTGAAAATGTACAAAAATTTCCAAAAGTAAACTTAAAGTGTTCCCGGAAAAACTCGTTTCTTGGTCAACCTTATAGGTTAATAGCAAATTGAGCTATTCAAATTTGAAGCATTTAACGAAAATTCGCTACCATAACGCACTTGCTGCGTCCCGAATTTCTTTTCTTACAAACATGCATCGCTGAAAAATTCAAAAATGCAATAACATAAGGCGTGTTTGATTAAAAAAAAAAAGAAGAAAATTTGTATCACCAACGACTTATGGGCCATCCTGTGATTGTAGAAATATTTTTTTAAGATGTAGCTCAAGACACCCTATAATTAATATATACAAATTTTCTTCATATCTTGTATAATAACGGATATATTGAGCTTTATTGATTTTTTACGAAAATTCGACAAAAATTATATACCATTAAACGATAAACTCTAAAGCTAAGGAAGGCTACTGCCAAGCATCAGAGAAAAGGTCTATTTGAAATGAATTTTCTGGAAACATTTTAGTAAAATGAAGGACAATGACGGTTGAAACTAAGACTTCAGAGTTTGTAAAACATCCTTCTTGAGACATTTGATTTCCATATCCCGTATTAGATTCAAGTTCTTTGTCTAAATGTTGCCGATTTTGACGTTTTAAATCGCAACTTTGACGTTTTGAGGAAAACCCCAATTTATTTTTCTTTAAACGCCTATAACTTTTTTGTCTTTTGACCTACATAGCTAAATTTTGGTGGGTAGCTTAGCTATAAGCATATTAACTAGCGTACCAAATTTGGTTGCCCTTACTTTGTTAATTCCGGAGATATAATTTTTTTTCGAAAGAAAACACAAAATTTTCCGGGAAAACCTGGGCAGATTTTCCTGGCTAACGAACTTATCCAAGCCATTTGCAAAAGGAATTTTTCCACCAAATTTAGTCAAAATCGGCCTATTATTTTTTGAGTTATCGGTGTGATACATACATATATATATATATATATATATATATATATATATATATATATATATATATATATATATATATATATATATATATATATATATATATATATATAACTGAAACGATAAGTTCTGAGCAAACATGGCAATTTTCACTTCTGAATATTGCATCAATGAAATGACCTCCATCTCGCTGATGACACTCCTGAAGTCTAGCACGAAAGTTTTTAATCACTCGCTGCAACATTTTATTTGGAATTGCGTTAATCTCTGTTCGAATATTATTTTTCAGTTGCTCCAAAGTTCGAGGTCGATTGGCGAATACTTTTGTCTTTAGATAACCCCATCAAAAAATCACAAGCTGACAGATAAGGTGACCGTGCCGGCCACGTGAGATCACTAAATTTTGAAACGACACTACCAGGAAACATTCTTTGCAGAATTTCCATCGACTCACTAGCAGTGTGGAAAGTGGCTGAAACCGTATTCTTCTCATATCTACACCAATATTATAAAGTTATTCAAAATTTTGAATACATGTTGATAACCTTCTGATGTAACAGTAAAAGTCAAGTCATTTTCCAAAAATACAATGGGCCAAAAATTGCAAAGGCAGATACTACACACCACACAGTAACTTTCCCGCTATGGGGCGGTGCTTCGTGTAGTTACTGAGGATTTTACGTCGCCCAGTAACGAAAGTTCAGTTTGTTAACAAAACCTGACAGGTAAGAATAAGCTTCGACATCGGCAACCATCGGTGATATTTGGTTTTCAGCAATTATCCCTTCGAACCGCTCCCAAAAGTCAAGGCGTATTCCAACATCTCAAGGTACAAGTCTTGTACGACTTGAATTTTAAAGAGATTTTAGTTTTTGTCTAGCGACTGAAGCATTACCGCAAAACTTGTGTACCTACCCACTTTCCAATTGTTACTCGAGTAGGAACTGCATCTCGTCGATTTCAATGTAAATGACGGTGGTTACTAGAAGTATTATTCTTAAAATTATATATATATATATATATATATATATATATATATATATATATATATATATATATATATATATACATGAAAAATTATAAAGATGACCCAGAATATGGTCATTCGAAGAAATTTTTTCAACATTCAAAAGTCGGAGTCTCCCCCTTAGTGAATTTTTTCTACGAAAATTCACTAACATAAAAAGACGTTTGTGATTTCTTTTGAACACTTAACATATTGAACGAATCAGACGCAAATAACACTATCTGGTGAAAAATTAATTTATAAAATCGCTTTAGGGGGTAGGGGACGAATGGGGAATGATTTGGTAAAAATTGATATTTTTTCGTTAAACCCTGAGTAATATAACATTTTAGGGTTTGTATTAGAAAGCTTTCAACTTCATCAAACCTCTGGTATTCTGTGCTGAAATTAAATTAGGGGCTGAATGTGTGGGAGTTAAAAATTGATGACAGAAATTTCGAAACATTTTTTTGCTTAAATGGTGTAAAAATTTTCAAAACAAATAGAAACTTGATTCTGAAACGAACATTTTTTTGTCTGTCGGTCGGTCGGTCTGTCGGCCTTACGTCTGTCTGTTAGTAGACGCAATAACTTTCGAAGGAATTGAAATACCATCTTCAAATTTAGTATCGAGTTAGCACCCGACAAAAGAACGGTTCGAATTGTTTTTGGGTAATATCTTTGTGGCCAAGTTATGGACCCTAAATTCATTTCATGAGAATGTCTTTCTGAAGAGAATAAATTATCACAACTATGTGAAAGTTATGATTCAATTCACGACTCTTGTTAAATGGTATAAAACATCACGAAGATTCGCACCTTATGAACCCAAAACACCAAAAATCAGTCATTTATGTATACATTGTGAAACAGCCAAATGGAATAAATACGGTATCTCAATTACTGTGTATATTTATTTAAAAAGTCTGGACGCAGCCAGTTATGGTAGTTAATTTTCATAGAAATGATTTGGCACCTAACATTTTTTAAATTAAATCCTAATAACTTGTTTTCTTGTAACATATACACAGTATATAGTTTACTTTTAAGAACGTAAGCCCACGTACGAAATCACCATTGCCACCATAGCTTTGTTATTTTCTAGTAAAATTCACTAAAAGGCATATTTGACCTTAAAGACATATTTATGCAAATTCGCTACCACAGTGAACTTCGTCCAGACTTTTCTTGTCGTTTTAATTAGATTAGGCTATATTTTAATTTACCTGCAGTTTCATTTACAAGCTTGGCCAACTAATAACTACTGAATTTAAGTCTGATGCATAGTCAAAACGAAGTCTTATAAATATGTAATTTCATATTATACCTCCTTGAAACAGAAAAGAAAGAAGTAATTCTGGGATTATGTCCAACTAGAAGTTGTCAAAGTAATTGTTTTGTTATTGGAGAGTAAACTTAATGAATATTCAAGATTACTCTGCAGTGCCTTTTTTATTCTTGCTATTCAGAATTATAAAGTGCCTCTAGTGTATTGTATAGCGGAAGCTCAGACAAAATTACATCATTTATTCATAGTTCCTAAAATTGTTACCGCCTGGCCTCTTGATTATTGCTGAAAATACAAAGTTTAACAAGGAACTGATTATGCTAAAAAGTTGCCCAAATAATTTCCATTGTTAATTATATTATGCGTTATAGTAGCGAATTTTCATAAGAATTGTACACTATTATTATACGGCCTATTAGTAAAGTTAATACTTAAAAAAAGTTACACAGACCTTGAAGATCGATTTTAGAGGTCCTAGTATGCGCACATTTGAAGAATTCTTGCGAAAGTGTTACCATCCATAACTCTCTATTATCAAAAAAATCTTGTGTTCCAACTGCTTCTGAGAAAAATGCCCAAAACTCAGTTTTCTATGAAGCTAAATAATTAAATTTTGCTATATCTGTAAATAGTGTAAGTCTCTGTAAAAGAAACTTCTATTACAAATTTCATTAAAGTTATACAAAAGATTTCCAGAAGGAAACTTAATTCATATTTAGAAAAGTAAAATGCCTGCCTAGTTAAAAAACTCTGGACGCAGCAAGTGCGTTATGGTAGTGAATTTTCATAAAAATGTTTCTAATAGCAAATATGTTTTTTTAAGAAAGCAGGCACCAAATTTGGTTACCAGTATAATCTATATATTAGAAACAATGTGCCATGTTTCATCCAAATAACTTTATTGTTTGAAAATGTACAAAAATTTCCGAAAGTAAACTTAAATTGTTCCCGAAAAAACTGGTTTTCTGGTCAACCTTATAGGTTAATAGCAAATTGATTCAAAATTTGAAGCATTTAATGAAAATTCGCTACCATAACGCACTTGCTGCGTCCAGAATTTCTTTTCTTACGAAGATGTATTATATTTCGATGGAAAATACAAAAATGCAATAACATAGGGCGTGTTCGATTAAAAAAATTCACTAAAAAAAAGAAAATTTGAATCACCAACGACTTATCGGCCAGCCTGTAATTGTGGAAATATTTTTAAGATGTAGCTTAAGACACCCTACAATTAATGTATACAACTTTTTTTCCTAACTTGCATAATAACGGATATATTGTGCTTTAATGATTTTTTACGATAATTCGACAAAAATGATATACCATTAAACGATAAACTCTATAGCAAACACTACTGCTAAAGCATCAGAAAAAGGGTCTATTTGAAATGAATTTTCTGGGAATATTTTAGTAAAATGAAGGACAATGACGATTGAAACTAAGAGTTCAGGCTTTGTAAAACATTATTCTTGTGACATTTTCCTTCCATAGATCATATTAATTTCAGGTTCACTGCCTAAATATTAACAATTTTGACGTTTAAAATCGCGACTTTGACGTTTTGAGGAAAACCCAAATTTATTTTTCTTTAAATGCCTGTAACTTTTTCGTCTTTTGATCTACAGAGCTAAATTTTGGTAGGTAACTTGCATATGATGATATAAACCCGCGTATAAAATTTGGTTGCCCTTACTTTGTTAATTTTGGAGATATAAATTTTTTTCGAAAGAAAACACAAAATTTTCCGGGAAAACCTCGGCGGATTTTCCTGGCTAACGAACTTATCCAAGCCACTTGCAAAAGGAAGGGACTCACCAATTTTGACATTTAAAATCGCGATTTTGACGTTTTGAGGAGAACCCAAATTTATTTTTCTTTGAATGCCTGTAACTTTTTTGTCCTTTACCCTACGCAGCTAAATTTTGGTAGGTAACTTGCCTATAATGACATAAATCCGCGCATTAAATTTGGTTGCCCTTACTTTGTTAATTCCGGAGATATAATTTTTTTTCGATTTTTTTCGAAAAAAAAACACAAAATTTTCCGGGAAAACCTCGGCGGATTTTCCTGGCTAACGAACTTATCCAAGCCACTCGCAAAAGGAAGGTATTTGCCAAATTTTATCAAAATCGGTCCATTATTTTTTTAGTTATAGGTGTGACACATAAATATATAAACATATATATATATATATATATATATATATATATATATATATATATATATATATATATATATATATATATATAAACATATAAAGTCTGAAACCGACCCCGGATTTGGGTTCCAGGGGTCCTAAATAGCGCTCATTTGAAGAAATTTTTTCAAAATTCAAAAGTCGAGATCTCCTCATTAGCGAATTTTTTTTAAGAAAATTCACTAAAACGTAGCAGTTATTTTTCCTTATTAATTGCCAGTATGATATCGTTTTAGTCAACCATATCAAACCGGTTTTTTCAATATCAGCAATATTTTTTTTATAATTTCATACTCAAAGGTGACAAACTTATTCATGCGTTTTAAAGAAAAATGAGATCTTGTTCAAAACGTATGAAATCTGTGCATTACTGTTTCTCCAAATGTCAAAATAAAACATAAGAAAACATACATTCATCAAGCTAGATTCGATCGCGTAACCTTAGGAGGCAAGCACGACGTCCCCGTATACTTTAACTAACGTTTTATTTGGATGATATTTTAGATCGGGTTCATGCCCGGGATATTATATTCAAAGTATACGTAGTTAATTACAGACTTAGTATAATTATCATTGAAACGCATCCCACGACTGTTTCGGTCTTATATTACGTCTTATGTTTAAGTTTTGAGATAAAAGAAACTATTTTAGAAACATTTTTATAGAGACTTGGCTTGATTTTGTTAACATTTCTAGTATATTATACGACAGCATAATATATATATGCTGCGCTAAAACTGTGTTTGAGGCCGTTCATAAAGCTACAAATATAGTGTCTTTTAGAAATTGATTGAATCCCCCAGTTAAATAACAAAAACTTGGCAAATCTTCAATTTCATGTCGTCTGTCATTTTCCATAATTGCGGTCGATATTTCACGATTGTTGGTTCGGGTAATATGTTTTATGCCTGGTTATATTTAGTTTGGTTACCGTTAATGTATGGTTTAAACCTGTTGTATAAATCAATCTACGCGTGGCAGTTAACTAATCTGTCTGTCGGGCATTGGACTTTAACCACTAAGTCGTCTCAACCCATGTCCTTGGGATTTTGTTTTTAATTTGGAAAAAAACTATAAATATTGATGATTTATTCGAAACATGTATACCAAAATTAAATTTCAATATTCCTTTTTTTAAATATGTTAACGACATTATTTGTAGTATTCCTTGAAATTCAACAACACACATTTTAGATGTATTTAATTCTTACAACCAATTTATTAAATTTACATTAGGAAACAGATAACAGTGTACCATTCCTAGATACAAAATTAATTATAACAATCGATAACAACATAATTTTAGATTGGTACATAAAGACAAATATCAAGCCAACATCATAGGTATATTATTTTCATTCAGACCATTTATTTAAAACTAAAATTAACATTTTATTAATGTTTAAAAAATAGAATATTAAAGATATGCCATCCTTCTTTCCATGAAAAAAAATTTAAGAAAACTTTATAATATTTTTGTTGATAACTCTTATCCTCCCAAACTACTTAATAAACTTTTATACAATTGTTCAAACAAGAACCTTCGTGGTTCAGGGGTAAGAACGTGAGCCTCTGAACCGAAGGTTACTGGGTTCGATCCCGGAGTACCCCCTTCACTTTTTCAGTACAAACTGTAAAATTAACATCAACCGAGGTTCTGGCATTGTATTTGAGCAAGTTGAATGTCTGCACGTTCCGCCCTTCGGAGGGGGCGTAAAGCCGTCGGTCCCGTGTCCATGCGATGTTGGGCACGTTAAATATCCCTAGCCTCCTTACAGAAAGACAGGAGTTCGGCAAAATTTCCAGGATAGTGAGGTGAAACTGCTCCCTGACATCGGTGATTGGCCATAGTCGCGGAAATAGGCCGACGTTAAAGAAACAAAACACACAATTGTTCAAACAATCACCATTACAATACAAGCCACTATCCACAAACAGTATCAAATTTATCTGACAGACATAACACGCATATAATTTCGAGTTCGGAAACATCTACCTTTTCTTACATATTAATCTCATACACTAAGAGTATTTCCAATGGGTTAAAGTTCATATTTAAAGATAAAACCAATTTTAAAATAACGTTTCGATATTCAAAAATAATTAATAACATTTTCAGTAAACTCAAAAGTAAGGATGAAATTTACAAAGTCTCTGGAGTGGTATATTGTATTCGGTGTAGTAATTGTAGTTTAAAATACATTGCCCAACAAGCAGAGTCCTTAAAGATAGATTAACACAGCACAAAAGTGACATACGTTTACAAAAAAGAACTTGCGCTCTGTCTGAACATAATCTGGACACTGGCCACAATATAAATTTTAGTAATGTTTCTATTTTACACTGTGAAACCTTAAGTAATAAAAGAATTTGAAATTACTTTCAGCGACAATTCAATAAACTTAAAGAAAGATAATAATTTTAAAAATCACTACCCTTATTTATATTTCCTAGACAAAAACAAAACTCTGGACGCAGCAAGTGCGTTATGGTAGTGAATTTTCAGAAAACTATTTTTTAATAGCAATAATGTGTTTTTTTAAGAAAGCAGGCATCACATTTGATTACCAGTAAAATCTATATAGTAAAAACAATGTGCCATGTTTCATCAAAATAACTTTATTGTTTGAAAATGTAAAAAAAAATCCGAAAGTAAATTTAAAGTGTTCCCGAAAAAACTCGTTTTTTGGTCAACCTTATAGGTTAATAGCAAATTGAACTATTCAAATATTAAGCATTTGATCAAAATTCGCTACCATAACGCACTTACTGCGTCCAGAATTTTTGTTCTTACAAACATGCATTATATTTCGATGGAAAATGCAAAAATGCAATAACATAAGGCGTGTTTGATTAAAAAAAAAAGAAAATTTGTATCACCAACGACTTATGGGCCAGCCTGTGATTGTAGAAATAATTTTTTAAGATGTAGCTCAAGACACCCTATAATTAATATATACATTTTTTTTCATATCTTGTGTAATAACAGATATATTGAGCTTTATTGATTTTTTTTAACGAAAATTCTACAACAATTATATACCATTAACGATAAACTCTATAGCTAAGACTAGTGACAAGAGTCAGAGAAAGGGTCTATTTGAAATGAATTTTCTGGAAACATTTTATTAAAATGAAGGACAATGACGGTTGAAACTAAGACTTCAGGGTTTGTAAAACATTCTTCTTGGGAGATTTTATTTCCATAGCCCGTATTAGATACAAGTTCTTTTCCTAAATGTTGCCAATTTTGACGTTTAAATCGCAACTTTGACGTTTTGTGAAAAACCCCAATTTATTTTTGTTTAAATGCCTATAACTTTTTTGTCTTTTGACCTACAGAGCTAAATTTTGGTAGGTAGGTTGCCTATAATGATATAAACCCGCGTATAAAATGTGGTTCCCCTTACTTTGTTAATTTTGGAGATATAAATTTTTTTCGAAAGAAAACACAAATTTTTCCGGGAAAACCTCGTCGGATTTTCCTGGATAACGAACATATCCAAGCCACTTGAAAAACGAAGGTACTCACCAATTTTGACGTTTAAAATCGCGATTTTGACGTTTTGAGGAGAACCCAAATTTATTTTTCTTTGAATGCCTGTAACTTTTTTGTCCTTTAACCTACGGAGCTAAATTTTGGTATGTAACTTGCCAATAGTGATGAAATTTGGTTGCGCTTACTTTGTTAATTTAGAAAATATTTAAAAAAATCGATTTTTTTCGAAATAAAACAAAAAAAATTCCGGGAAAACCTCGGCGGATTTTCCTGGCTAACGAACTTATCCAAGCCATTTGCGAAAGGAAGGTACTCACCAAGTTTTATCAAAATCGGTCCATTATTTTTTAAGTTATAGGTGTGACACATAAATATATATATATATATATATATATATATATATATATATATATATATATAAACATATAAAGTCTGAAACTGACCTCGGATTTGGGTTCCGGGGGTCCTAAATAGCGCTCATTTGAAGAAATTTTTTCAAAATTCGAAAGTCGAGATTTCCTCATTAGTGAATTTTTTTTAAGAAAATTCACTAAAAACAAATTCAAATACATAATAGTTAGCTGCATATGTCAGTTTGACACTTTTCGACCTAAGTCAAATATACAAAAAGGTTTTTTCATGTTTGTTATTCTATAATTAGTTAAAGTAAAACTCGCGTTATATGTCAGTATTTCAAACTTTTATATTTTTCCTATGTAAATTATAAACTTTTTTCTTTCCATGTTGTAGCCTTGAGAATGGAATAAACTTTTCCGAAATCTCGGCATTTAATAAAGAGTTTTTATTTTGCAACTGACGGCTTTCCCATATTCCCATATATATGTATATATATATATATATATATATATATATATATATATATATATATATATATATATATATATATATATATATATATATTCGTTAGCCAGGAATATCGGACCAGTTTTTACGGAAAAATTTTGTATCTTCGAAAATAACAGAGCTATGACAACCAAATGGCACATACGTTTCTACTATCAAACTTTCCCTACGTTCCGAAATTTAGATCTCTAAGTTGAATGTAAAAAAAGTAATAGGTATTTTAAAAACAAAATTTTGGGTGCAACTGTTGATCAGAGGAAAGCCCAAGAACAAAATATTTTGTGTGACTTAGAAAACCAATTGAATATTAGATTCAACCGTTAAGCCTTCTTGACGCAAAAAGGTCAAGAAGTAGCAGAAAAAATATTTTGAATATCATTTTTCTTCTTAAAACGTCAAAGTAGCGATTTGAATCGAAAGAAAATTTGCAATTTTGAGACAATAAACTTGAAACAAATACGGAATATGTAGAAGATATGTCGTAATAAGTGTGTTTTACAAAGCCTTAAGCTTCAGCTTCAACCATCGTTGTCCCGCATTTTACTAAAATATTTTCGGAAAATCCATTTCAAATAGACTCTCTTGCTGATGCTTCGGCAGTAGTTTCAGCTATAGAGATTATGGTTTAATAGTCTATATTTTAGCAAATTTTCGTAGAACAAATTCGTTACTTAGAAGACCGCAACTTATGAATTTAAAAAATATTTCTTCAAATGAGCGCGAACTCGAACGCCTAAAACCCATATACGGCGTCAGTTTGAGTTTCTGTCTGTTTACACATATACAGGGTGACGCATTTCTACGGTAAAGCTCAATATATCCGTTATTATACAAGATATGAGGAAAAGTATATACGTTAATTATAGGGTATCTCGAGCTGCACCTTATAAACCTATTTTGACAATCACAGGTGGCCCATAACTCGTTGGTGATACACACTTTCTTTTTGTAACAGGACACCCCCTTATGTTATTGCATTTTGGTGTTTTCCATGGAATTATATTGCATGTTTGTAAGAAAAAAATATTGATATCGTTCAAGGTTTTTGGGTTATTTCAATTGTTTTGCAACTTTTGACGTTTTTGGCACATATTTCAAACACATTACAAATTGTGATACGGCGTTTTTAACAATAGACAGCGGAGCCCCATGGATACTCGTCGAAAAAATCGAGCTGCCGTATAATATTGTACATTGTTAGTACTATATAGGTTATACTGCCAACCAAATGTCCTTCTTTTAAAAACAAGACATAATTCACATTTAAAACATTTTTACGAAAATTCGCTTCCATAACGCAATTGCTGCGTCCGACTTTTTTTAATTCGTGATTTTTTTTTAAATTCACTAATGAGGAGATCCCGACTTAAATTTTGAAAAAATTTCTTCAAATGAGCGCTAATACGGCCCCCCAGAACACATATCCGGGGTCAGTTTCAATTTTTATATGTTTATATATATATATATATATATATATATATATATATATATATATATATATATATATATATATATATATATATATATATATATGTATGTATGTATGTATCACACCGATAACTCAAAAAATAATGGGCCGATTTTTATTAACTTTTGTGATTACCTTCCTTTTGCAAATGGCATGGATAAATTCGTTAGTCAGGAAAATCGGCCCAGGTTTTCCCAGAAAATGATGTGTTTTCTTTCAAAAAAAATTATATCTCCGGAATTAACAAAGTAAGGGCAACCAAATTTGGTACGCTGATTTATATCGTTATAGGTGAGCCACCTACTAAATTTAGCTCTGTAGGTCAAAAGACAAAATAAATTCTGGACGCAGCAAGTGCGTTATGGTAGTGAATTTTCATAAAAATCTTTTTAATAACAAATATGTGTGTTATTTTAAGAAATCAGGCATCAAATTTGGTTACCAGTATAACCTATATAGTAAAAACAATGTGCCATGTTCCATTAAAATAACTTTATTGTGTGAAAATGTACAAAAATTTCCAAAAGTAAACTTAAAATGTTCCCGAAAAAACACGTTTCTTGGTCAACCTTATAGGTTAATAGAAAATTGAGCTGTTCAAATATGAAACATTTGATCAAAATTCGCTACCATAACGCACTTGCTGCGTCCAGAATTTATTTTCATACAAACATGCATTATATTTCGATGGAAAATGCAAAAATGCAATAACATAAGGCGTGTTTGATAAAAAAAAGGAAATTTGTATCACCAACGACTTATGGGCCACCCTGTGATTGCAGAAATATTATTTTAAGATGTAGCTTAAGACACCCTATAATTAATATATACAAATTTTCTTCATATCTTATATAATAACGGATATATTGAGATTTATTAATTTTTTACGAAAATTCTACAAAAATTATATACCATTAAATGATAAACTCTATAGCTAAGGCTACTGCCAAGCATCAGAGACAGCGTCTATTTGAAATGAATTTTCTACAAATATTTTAGTAAAATGAAGGACAATGACGGTTGAAACTAAGACTTTAGGGTTTGTAAAACATCCTTCTTGAGACATTTTATTTCTATAGCCCGTATTATATTTAAGTTGTTTGCCTAAATGTTGCCAATTTTGACATTTTAAATCGCAACTTTGACGTCTTGAGGAAAACCCCAATTTATTTATTTTTAAATGCCTATAACTTTTTTGTCTTTTGACCTACATAGCTAAATTTTGGTAGGTAAGGATGTAAACCTGCGTACCAAATTTGGTTGTCCTTACTTTGTTAATTCCGGAGATATAAATTTTTTTCGAAAGAAAATACAAAATTTTCCGGGAAAACCTGGGCAGATTTTCCTGACTAACAAACTCATCCAAGCCATTTGCAAAAGGAATTTTTTCACCAAATTTGATCAAAATCGGCCTATTATTTTTTGAGTTATCGGTGTGATACATATATATATATATAAATATATATATATTTATAAATATATATATATATATATATATATATATATATATATATATATATATATATATATATATATATATATATATATATATATATATATATATATATATATAAACATATAAAAATTGAAACTGACCCCGGATATGTTTTCTGGGGGGCCTAATTAGCGCTCATTTGAAGAAATTTTTTCAAAATTCAAAAGTCGGGATCTCCTCATTAGTGAATTTTTTTTTAAGAAAATTCACTAAAAGTTACGGGCATTTAATGAAAAATAAATTGGGGTTTGCCTCAAAACGTAAAAGTGACAATTTAAAACGTCAAAACTCGCAACATTTAGGCAAAGAACTTGAATCTAATACGGGCTATGGAAAGAAAATGTCTCAAGAAGAATGTTTTACAAACCCTGAAGTCTTAGTTTCAACCGTCATTGTCCTTCATTTTACTAAAATGTTTCCAGAAAATTCATTTCAAATAGACCCTTTCTCTGATGTTTGGCAGTAGCCTTAGCTTTAGTTTATCGTTTAAAGGTATATCATTTTTGTCTAATTTTCGTAAAAAATCAATAAAACTCAATATATCCGTAATTATACAAGATATGAAAAAATATTGTATACATTAATTATAGGGTGTCTTGAGCTACATCTTAAAAAAGCCTGGACGCAGCAAGTGCGTTATGGTAGTGAATTTTCATAGAAATGATCTGGCACAAAATATTTTATTATAACTTTTTTTTCTTGTAACATAGAAATCTAAATTTTGGTGTATAGTTTACTTTTTATATCGTAAACCTACCTACCAAATTAGGTTATCATAGATTTCTTATTTTTTAAGATAAAAATTTTTTTCAAATTAAAACTCAAAATTTTCCCGGAAAACCTCGTCCGATTTTTTTGATTAACAAACTTGTCAAAGTCATTTACAAAAGGAAGGTACATGCCAAATTTTATCAAAATCGGCCTATTATTCTTTGAGATAAAAATTTTTTAGAATGAAAACTCAAAATTTTCCCGGAAAACCTCGCCCGATTTTCCTGACTAACAAACTTGTCAAATATATTTACAAAAGAAAGGTACACGCCAAATTTTATTAAAATCGGCTTATTACTTTTTGAGATAAGAATTTTTTTCGAATGAAAACTCAAAATTTTCCCGGAAAACCTCGTCCGATTTTCCTGGCTAACGAACTTATCCAAGCCATTTACAAAAGAAAGGTACATGCCAAATTTTATCAAAATCGGCCCATTATTTTTTGAGTTATCGGTGTGATACATATATATATATATATATATATATATATATATATATATATATATATATATATATATATATATATATATATATATATATATATATATATATATATATATATATATATATATATATATATATATATATATATATATATATATATATATATATATATATATATATATATATATATATATATATATATATATATAAACATATAAAAATTGAAACTGACCCCGGATATGGGTTCTAGGGGTCTTAGATCGCGCTCATTTGAAGAAATTTTTTCAAAATTCAAAAGTCGAGATCTCCTCATTAGTGAATTTTTTCTAAGAAAATTCACTAAAATTATTTCTACAATCACAGGCTGGCCCATAAGTCGTTGGTGATACAAATAAATTTTTTTTAGTCGAAAACGCCTTATGTTTTTGCATTTTCCATCGAAATATAAGGCATGTTTGTAAGTTAAGAAATTCTGGACGCAGCAAATGCGTTATGGTAGCGAATTTTGATTAAATGCTTAATATTTGAAATGCTCAATTTGCTATTAACCTATAAGGTTGACCAAGGAACGGATTTTTTCGGTTACACTTTAAGTTTACTTTCGGAAATTTTTGTACGTTTTCAAACAATAAAGTTATCTTGATGAAACATGGCACATTGTTTTTACTATATATGTTATACTGGTAATCAAATTTAATGCCTGCTTTATGAAAAAAAAAGTCTGGACGCAGCAAGTGCGTTATGGTAGTGAATTTTCATAGAAATGATCTGGCACAAAATATTTTATTATAACTTTTTTTTCTTGTAAGATACAAATCTGAATTTTTGCATATAGTTTACTTTTTATATGTTAAACCTACCCACCAAATTTGGTTATCATAGCTTTTTTATTTTTTGAGATAAAATTTTTTTTCAAATGAAAACTCAAAATTTTCCCTAAAAACCTCGACCGATTTTTTTGATTAACGAACTCATCAAAGCCATTTACAAAAGGAAGGTGCATGCCAAATGTTATCAAAATCGGCCCATTATTCTTTGAGATAAAAAAATTTTTCGAATGAAAACTCAAAATTTTCCCGGAAAGCCTCGTCAGATTTTCCTGACTAACAAACTTGTCAAAGCCATTTACAAAAGGAAGGTACATGCCAAATTTTATTAACATCGGCTTATTACTTTTTGAGATAAGAATTTTTTTCGAATGAAAACTCAAAATTTTCCCGGAAAACCTCGTCTGATTTTCCTAACTAACGAACTTATCCAAGCCACTTACAAAAGGAAGGTACGTGCCAAATCTTATCAAGATCGGCACATTATTTTTTGAGTTATCGGTGTGATACATACATACATATATATATATATATATATATATATATATATATATATATATATATATATATATATATATATATATATATATAATAAATTCACTAAAAAACACACATTTGCTATTAAAAACATTTTTATGAAAATTCACTACCATAACGCACTTACTGCGTCCAGACTTTTTTTACTTGTATTTTAACATTAGCTATCTACAATTTTGAGGTGTCCCATCCTTAATGAAATACTCTGTTGATAGAAGGCGTGGAACCAGAGAAAGTATCCAAGTGGGTATTTACTCTATAATTTTATAAAGTTATAAAATGTAATCCTGATGCATTTTATTTTTCCGCGAAATTAAATTTTAGCGAAATAGAAAGCAATCTATTCAGAAAATGTTTATCATAATCAGATATGTGTAGAATAAAAACAAAACTGTGGAGAAAATTTCCATCATCTGGAAATGTTTAATTGCTACAAAGGAAAACCTCCTACCTCAAATATATTCTGCAGATGCAACTTCATTGCTTACCCTCTTATTAAAAACAAGATTGAAATTTTATGAAATACCATCGATAGTACGTTGACATCGATTATATGGGAGTGAAACTTTATTAAATGTGCTAGCACAGAATTTAATTACGCAAAAACTCCATTAGATCTTTTATTATATGGGATGTCAATCAGTTCGACACAATGAAAACAGGCATAAGAAAAACTTTCCAGTTTGAAGGCGGCAATTTGCGAAATGTCACTGTGTCCGCCCGCTAACCGCCATGTCGGGGAAAACTCATTTTAATGAAAATCGATTATACGGGGGTAAATCGAAATTTATCTACAATTCATTTGCTCAACTATAACGGTCAGACACCAGCAAATTTTTAAATTTTATTGTCGCTATAGCACTTTATTAATTATGTCAGGCTTTACAAAAGTTTTCCTCTTGGCCTACCTCTTCCCCTTTTATTTCAAATAGAATGCCCTGTATATTAGAACGTTATTAGATGCGCATTTTCATGTTCTTTTCCGCAATACCACATTTGATGACAATATTTTCAACGGTTTCAAAGATATAAACCATTAAATGCAAAATTTATAATTTTCCAGTATTTATGAAACTTATCTCAAACTCTAAGGGCGGCTTTGACAACGTCACTTGACATTTGAAAAATTAACCAAATTATTGACAGGCAGCTTTCTTAGTTACCCGCTTTTTTCTTGATATCAGCATGTTTTTTACTGAAGAGCTGAAAGTGATGTAATTTTTTTTGCTTTAGCAAAGAGAATCTATAGGCAGAAATACCCTAATCGACAACAACCTCAGTTAAAAGCATTTAGATTGGTGAAAGCTCGTTTTGATGCATACGGCAGTGTACAGTATTGGGCTCCCGTAAGAAAGTAAACTGTTCTAAATGAAGGTTATATATAGATCCGAAAGAGAAATTATATAACCTGAGCAGAATTTTATAAAATTATTTTGACAATCACAGGCTGGCCCATAAGTCGTTGGTAATACAAACTTTTTTTTAAATGAAACAGCTCTTATACGAGGGCAGGTCAATAAGTCCGTGACTTTTTGAATGAAACACAGGTTTTTTGACAAAAAAACATTTTATTTCTCAACATTTGAGCTCTATACACTTTTTCCAACGTTTCTCCAATTTTTGTATCTCTTCCAAAAAATAAGATTTGTCGAGGTCCTCAAAATAGGTATTTGTTTGTGAGATGATTACATCATTGGAGTCAAATCTCTTTCTGCCGAGCCATTTCTTTAAGTTTAGATGTGGCGGTGGTTCCGACCGCAGTGTTTTCGTCAACACTACCCTATGTTTCTCTTGACAGCTAAACGTTGCGTTACGTTATTCGACAGCAAGCTGTCAAGAACTACTATATAAGAGACACCAGGGATCTCTCTCTCTCTCTCTCCTCGCTATCAACCGACACAGTGAAGATACGTCTCTCCACGCTCGGTCAGTTATCTGTTATGTGCTGTTGTAATTGTTATTAAAGTGTATTATAGTTAAATGTATCGTATAGTTTATTCAGTTAGTGAAGTAATAAAGTTATATTAAATGTTTACGTATGGATTTAATATCAACAAGTACAATTAACATCCATATTGGTGACCCCGTGCCGCAAGCCGAAGATGCCCAGCCTGATGTTCCAGCCGACGTCGCCTAACTTCCACGCACGTGCTCATGCCTACAGAAAACGAATATCTAAACAGGTCAGTCTTTTCTAATTTAAAAATTATCTGATTTGTTTCACAATGGCCGAAGATTCTTCAAGCAGCAATATCATGGCAAGGGTTGCAATAAAATTACCTCCTATATGGAGACGTAACGTGAAAATCTGGCAAATGCAGGTTGACGCCCAGTTTGATATATCGCAGATCAGTTCTGAAAAGACAAAATTCAGTCATGTACTCGCTATACTCGATCCTGATGTCGCAGAGTCAATTTCAGATTTTTTAACCCAACCGTTATCATCAACCCCCTATTCAGATCTAATGAAACGTCTTTTATTAGAATTTGAAGAGTCCGATAGTCGCAAACTAAATAAACTTTTAACAGAATTAGAATTAGGCGACAGAAAACCATCGCAACTTTTACGCGAAATGAAGTTTTTAGCCGGTAGTCAGATTGGAGAAAATTTCCTTAAAATTTTATTTCTACAACGTTTACCAGTCAACGTTCGTTCAATTTTGGCTTTAAGCAACGATTCTCTAGAAAATTTGTCGGTTACAGCAGACAAAATCGTGAAATTTTCCGGAGATAAATACAACGTGGCTGAAATTCAGTCACGCGAGCCCGACAAGCTAGCCAAGTTAGAAGCGCAATTAGAGAAGCTAACAGCATCAGTCAACGAATTGCGAACGCGTTCCCGATCTACCTCCCGAGAAAGACCCAAGCTTTCTCGAAATTCCATAACCGCAAATTCCTCAACCTTCACGTGTTGGTATCATGAACGATTTGGCAACAAGGCCAAACGTTGCATCCAACCTTGCAATTTCAAAGCAAAACATGTGTCGGAAAACTAATAAGGCACTCCCTCCACGCGGCAGGAGACGAGAGCCACCTAACACGCCGCCTTTTTATTTTTGATAGACGCTCCAATATGAAATTTCTAATCGACTCTGGAGCGGATATTTCAGTTATTCCACCCACTCACGACCAACGGAAATTTCTATCGAAACGTACCTTGTATGCTGCAAACGGGACCCCTATTCATACCTATGGCGAACAATTATTAGATTTGGATCTAGGTTTACGCCGTAGGTTCTGCTGGCCCTTCACACTTGCCGATATCAAGCAACCAATTATAGGCGCTGATTTTCTAGCAGAGTTTGCTTTACTTGTGGATATGAAACATAGACGCTTAATCGATACAAAGACAAACCTTTCTAAGACCGGTGCTAACCCACCACCAGGAATTAATTCTAAAATTCATCTCGTAGACCCGACACACCAGTACTTCAAATTGCTACAACAATTTCCTGACCTTTTTAAGGAAACTTCTTCTAGCAACCTTCCAGAGGTTGAGTTCTTCCATACTATAAGTACGGAAGGACCACCTGTCACTGCAAAAGCTAGAAGATTGCCCCCGGAAAAGCTAGCTCAAGCAAAGCTAGAATTCCAGCACATGATAAACTTGGGAATTTGTAGACCCTCCAAAAGTCCATGGTCAAGCCCCCTCCACATGGTGCAAAAAAAGGATGGCTCATGGAGACCATGTGGGGATTACCGAGCACTAAACGCTAAAACAATCCCAGACAAATATCCCATTCCAAATTTGCAGGATTTTAATGCCCAGTTAGAAGGCAAACGTATTTTTTCAAAATTAGATATCATTCGCGCTTTCCATCATATCCCAGTAGCACCTCAAGATATTCCTAAAACAGCAGTCATAACTCCATTTGGGTTATTCGAATTTGTTAAAACCCCATTTGGTCTTCGTAATTCAGCACAAACATTTCAAAGATATTTACATTCAATTTTAAGACATCTTGACTTTGCCTACTCCTATCTTGACGATATTCTCGTTGCATCAGCCTCTGAAAAAGAACATCAAGAGCATCTAGCAAAACTTTTTCAGACACTTCAAGACAACGACATCCGTATCAATTCATCTAAATGTGAATTCGGAGTGGCCGAAATTTCATTTTTAGGTTTTCGTGTAAATAAATCTGGATTATTTCCACTTCCTGAACGCATCAAAGCTATTACCGACCTACCTCTTCCCGATACCATTGAAAAACTCAGAAGATTTCTAGGTCTCATAAATTTCTACCGTCGTTCTCTTCCACGTGCTGCGGAAATTCAGCAACCACTATTCGACCTCTGCCAGAATCCCAAAAAACGCGACAAACGTAAAATCGAGTGGACTCCTCAGACTCGAGAAGCATTCGAACGTTTGAAAGAGACACTAAAAAACGCTACACTAATAGCTCATCCGTCTTCTTCGCTACCACTGATTCTCCATGTCGATGCTTCTGATTATGCCGTAGGCGCTTCCCTCCAACAATTACGTGATCAAACACTAGAACCCCTAGGTTTCTACTCTAAAAAGCTTACTTCAGCCCAAAAATCTTACAGCACCTACGATCGCGAACTTCTAGCTGCTTATCAGGCAGTTAAATACTTTAGATATACCCTAGAAGGTCGCCATTTCACCATTTATACGGACCACAAACCTTTGACATACGCTTTTGAACAACGCGTCGATAAAGCATCTCCAAGGCAACTACGACATTTAGACTTCCTAGGTCAATTTACCACAGATATTCGCTACATACCAGGTCCTACAAACATTCCCGCAGACTATTGTTCTCGCATTGAAACAATTTCACTTTCTTCCACTGTGTCACTCCAAGAAATTGCGCAAGCTCAGTCATCTTGTGAGGAACTCAAACACCTTCTGCAGTCTAAATCTTCCTCATACAAATTTCAAAACATGCCTCTTGACAACGGAATGAATCTTATTTGCGATTCTTCTTCAAAGAAACTTCGCCCATTCATTCCGCTCAAATTTCGCCGAAAGATTTTCGATTCTATCCACAATTTATCTCACCCAGGCATATCAGCTTCAGTCGATCTGGTCCAGGATAGATTTTGTTGGCCCAAATTGAAACGCGATGTATCTCTTTGGTCTAAAACTTGCATTCCCTGCCAGAAAGTCAAGATATGGAGACACACTTCCAGTGCCATTGGACAATACACCCCAGCCATGAGAAGATTCTCGCATATAAATGTTGACATTGTGGGACCATTACCAGCATCACAAGGTCAACGCTATCTGTTAACAATAATAGACAGATTTTCTCGATGGCCCGAAGCAATTCCATTGTCAGATATTACAGAAGAAACAGTAGCGAACACTATTTTATCATGCTGGATCTCTCGTTTCGGTGTTCCGCAATACATCACCACAGACAGAGGTAAACAATTCGATTGCCACCTTTTCACACACCTCACTAAAACACTAGGTGCAGACCACAGCTTACCACCCAGCAGCAAATGGTGTAATCGAGAGATGGTATAGAGTTCTGAAACAGGCCTTGAAAGCTCTTATGGACGAAAACTGGGTCGCTAAGGTGCCAATTGTGTTACTAGGACTCAGATCGTACATAATTCCAGAATATCGCTCAACACCCGCTGAAATAGTCTACGGAGAATCAATCAAACTTCCCACCGACTTTTTCAACAGCACACAAGCTCATGATGTTCCACCACTCACTGAAAGAAGACATAAGGAAACTTCGACCAGTACCTTTTAAACATCATACTGCAAAAAAGGTAAAGGTAAACTACACGCCATGGACGTAGAGTTCGATTTCCACGAAGATACTTGAACTAATAGCGTTGCCACTGAGAGGGGAGTATGTGGCGGTGGTTCCGACCGCAGTGTTTTCGTTAACACTACCCTATGTTTCTCTTGACAGCTAAACGTTGCGTTACGTTATTCGACAGCAAGCTGTCAAGAACTACTATATAAGAGACACCAGGGATCTCTCTCTCTCTCTCCTCGCTATCAACCGACACAGTGAAGATACGTCTCTCCACGCTCGGTCAGTTATCTGTTATGTGCTGTTGTAATTGTTATTAAAGTGTATTATAGTTAAATGTATCGTATAGTTTATTCAGTTAGTGAAGTAATAAAGTTATATTAAATGTTTACGTATGGATTTAATATCAACAAGTGCAATTAACATCCATATTAGAAAAAGTCGAAGACGCAGCAAGTGCGTTATGGTAGTGAATTTTCATAAAAATGATCTGGCACAAAATATTTTATTATAACTTTTTTTTCTTGTATCATAGAAATCTAAATTTTGGTGTATAGTTTACTTTTTATATCCTAAACGTACCTACCAAATTTGGTTATAATAGTTTTTATTTTTTAAGATAAAAATTTTTTTCAAATGAAAACTCAAAATTTTTTCGGAAAACCTTGTCCGATTTTTCTGATTAACGAACTTATCAAAGACATTTACAAAAGGAAAGTACATGCCAAATTTTATCAAAATATGCCCATTATTCTTTGAGATAAAAATTTTTTTTGAATGAAAACTCAAAATTTTCCCGGAAAACCTCGTCCGATTTTCGTGGCTAACAAACTTATCAAGGCCATTTATAAAAGCAAGGTACATGTCAAATTTTATTAAAATCGTCTTATTAATTTTTGAGATAAGAATTTTTTTCGAATGAAAACTCAAAATTTTCCCGGAAAACCTCCTCCGATTTTCCTGACTAACGAACTTATCCAAGCTATTTACAAAAGAAACGTACATGCCAAATTTTATCAAAATCGGCCCATTATTTTTTGAGTTATCTATGTGATACATATATATATATATATATATATATATATATATATATATATATATATATATATAAAAATATATATATATATATATATATATATATATATATATATATAAATTGAAACTAACCCCGGATATGGGTTCTAGGGGTCTTAGTTCGCACTCATTTGCAAAAATTTTTTCAAAATTCAAAAGTCGGGATCTCCCCATTAGTGAATTTTTTCTACGAAAATTAACTAACAAGCAATAGTCACTCAGGGCTAAATCCGGAGAATAGGGTGGATGAATGAGCAATTCGTAGCCCAATTTATGCAATTTCGCCATGTAGACAACACATTTGTACACTCCTGCATTGTATTGGTGGAAAAGAACTTTTTTCTTGGCCAAATGCGGTCGTTTTTTCTTCAAATCGTTATTGAATCGGTCCAGTACGTTGTTATAATATTCGCCATTGATTGCTCTTTCCTTTTGAAGGTAATCAATGTGGATTATATCGCATGCATCCAAAAAACGGTCAGCATTACTTTATTGGCTGACAAACCCACCTTGGCCTTCTTCGGCGCCGATTCGCACAGAGAGACTCACTGTTTTGACTGCTGCTTGGTCTCTGGTGTGTTGTGGTGAATCCATGTTTTGTCCACGGTTACGGAACGGCGTAAAAACTCGTCCGTATTGCGGTTGAACAACGCCAAACACTCCTTCGAAGTTGTCACACGATTGCGTTTGTGGTCGATTGTGAACAATCGCGGCACCCATCTTGCGGATAGCTTTCTCATACCCAAGTGATCATGCAAAATCGCAACCACTGAGACACGTGATATGCCTATGGCTTCCACAATCTCCCACACTTTCAATCTCCGATCGGCCAACACCATATCGTGAATGTTTTCAATCGTTTCGGGTGTAGCGACCTCAACTGGGCGTCCAGATCGTTCGGCGTCATTTGTGCTTGTACGGCCGCAACAAAATTCAGTAAGCCACTTTGGTATACTGAACTTTGGTGGAAATTGATGGTGCAGAGTCCCCATAGTATTTATCAAACTTAGCCTTGGTTTGAGTGATGGTTTTTTTCGCAAAAAATAATGTCTGATGAGCACACGAAATTCACTTCTTCCATTTTTGTTATAACTCAAGAGGTTTTCTGCTTTTAGTGGCTATTTAAAACACACCAAATGACGCAGCTTGTTCAAAATTTGACAGGAGTCAACTGACATGACTTGTTGAGAGGAGCATTCCTGTGAAGAGGCGGGAAATTCAAAAAGTCACGGACTTATTGACCCGCCCTCGTATTATTGTATTTTTGCGGTTTCCATCAAATTATAATGCATATTTTTAGGCGAAAATAAATTGATATCGTTCACCGTGTTCGAGTTATTTCAATTGTTTTGCAACTTTTTACGTTTTTGGCACATCATGAATTGTGATACGGCGTTTTTGCCAATAAGTAGCGGAGTCCCATGAAACATATGCATTCAGGGACGTTCTTGTTTATGTTATTCGTCGAAAAAATCGAGATGCTATATACAGGCGCAGGCGCTTTCAAATAGTGGCTGATTCGAAAAAAAATAAACTGCTGTAACTCAATTTTTTCAAATGGAACATTGTTTATGTTGTAGAAGTGGAAGGTATGTCCTCTGCTTTAACTTTTGTATAACACGTCCTATGGCTAAAGGCTCTAGTTTTGGACATATATACACTTATAGTCGCACACATGTAGCTATCACATTAACAAACAAAAAATTCTGTTTTTTATTCAATTCTAATAACCGATCAGAATATGTTATTATTTAGGGAATGTTCGAAGGAAAATATCAAAATATTTAAGTTAACTAATTTAATAGGATTATGTATGTTTACTTTTTGGTTGATAAATTGTTTTCACAAATATCCAATGAAACTTCAAAGTAACAATTTAAATAACGTTCTTATTTCTGACAGCTTGTGACATGAAAACATCAGTATTTTCTCTTATATTTTTCTTTACTTCCACGCGTTCGATTTGGCCGGGAAAAGCAATAAAACAAACTTTTTGGTCACTCTTTTTTTTTCAATTTTCATTACAGATTACTTTTTTCTTGTAACATAGAAATCTACATTTTAGTATATAGTTTACTTTTTATATCGTAAACACACCTACTAAATTTGGTTACCATAGCTCCTACTTTTTGAGACAATACTTTTTTTTCGAAAGAAAACTCAAAATTTTCCCGGAAAACCTCTTCAGATTTTCCTGGCTAACGAAAACTTATCCAAGCCACTTGCAAAAGGAAGGTACATGCCAAATTTGATCAAAATCGGACAATTATTTTTTGAGTTATCGGCGTATCACACACACATATATATATATATATATATATATATATATATATATATATATATATATATATATATATATATATATTGTCAAACTAAAGTCATTTTTGTCTCCTACAAATTTAAAGATTTTAGCAAAAATATGGATTGTTTGGTAAGAATAGCAGTCAGAAAGATATTATGGAATGGCACAGATTTATGGTAAATGAAAGTGATGGTTGAAGTGTTAGAAGGTGAGAAATAGAAGGGCAAAATAAATTACATTCGGAACGTCAAAATTTGAAGTTTACTGAATTCGGTGTAGGACTGTCAAACTATTTAGGATATAACCTTCCAAATTATGTTATAATACAGCACAAGTCTAAGACTTATTGTACTAACATATTGTATAATTTTTGCCAATAAACAATAATAATAATAATAATAATATATATATATATATATATATATATATATATATATATATATATATATATATATATATATATATATATATATATATATATATGTATGTATATATGTATATATATATATATATATATATATATATATATATATATATATATATATATATATATATAAACATAAACATATAAAAATTGAAACTCTGGGTTCTAGGGTCCTAGTTCGCGCTCATTTGCAAAAGTCGGGGTCTCCCCATTAGTGAATTTTTTCTACGAAAATTCACTAAAAAAACGTCTTTATTATTTATGCCCATTCGACCGACAGGACATACTGCCTACAGCTATTTTATCTTAACCATAGAGTTCTGCATTGGACAGAAATTATGATTACTATTATTACCCAACATATATGTACCTACTTTTAGTTTTTAAAGAAACTTAACTAAAACTAAACTCCTGAATTGTTTTTAATGCATCTTTCATTCAACAGTGGCAGAAAATTTGGATTTTTAAAGCTACTGTAAAATTCAAATCACCCCCGTAACTTTTCAAGAAGATATTGGGAGCTATCTACGTCTTACCGTGATTGCAACTCTTTTATAGGTTACCTGATTTCAATACGAATCAATAAGAACCGGCAATTTTAGATCTGAACGGGGACTGGAAAATTGGATTATTTTCTAGGAAATGATTCGTCGTTGTACACATCTTCAAGGTACAGAGATTTAACAGCAGTTTCCGGGACACAGAATTAAAGAGTCTTTGTTAGAAGCGTTTGGTTTTATTAGTTGTGTGCTTGCTCTTTGTCCATTACGAATCGACAAATGGGTGTAAACACACGATTATATACAATATGGAAGAAATATTTTATCAAATACTTTTTGCTTTTTCTCATGAAACCAGAAAATTGATCACATTACAAAAATCTATTAGCTGGTTATATTTCAGAGATTAACTCATAACAAATGTGCCCTTTATTTCCTTTAATTTTAAAAACATCATACATCAATTTGATATTAAAAACATGGATATTATTGAAAAGACCTCCTTGTTCCACCGGAATATAAAACTAAATTGACCTGACCTGACCTGACGATCCCTTCACTAACCAAGTTAGCGTCATCTCAAATTTGTATAAAAAAAAATCCCCAATATGGTGAGAATTTTAAAAAATTCCATCGAAAGATCGCGAATTTATATATATATATATATATATATATATATATATATATATATATATATATATATATATATATATATATATATATATATATATATATTCAGAAAGATTTCCGCGGTCTTTAATGTGAGACATACTTGGATCTCGGGTTGAAACGCGTCCCGGATTTATTAAAAATCGACGTTTCGGCTCCTGTTTTGAAGCCATTTTCAAGAGGTAAATGAAATATGTAAGGACATAAACTCTAAGGCATCGATCTGCCTACTCCTCAGAGCAGTCAACAAAGGTGGGTTGGGTTGTTGTAGCTCGATTACAGGGACTTCAATCTGCCTACTCCTTAAATCTTGCCGGGGATCGTCTCTAAGGTCTCAGTGTGTTCAACCCTAGGCCTAAGAGAGATCTGGCAGTTCGTTGCGAGTCTTGTATTGTATGTACCGTTTCGTCTGCCTGCTTCGTTATTAGTCGGGTCACGGTCAATTAAGTCAGGGGCTTTCGTCACGGTATTTAAAGGATTAAGAGGATTGCAGGTATTTGTTGAGTCAGGTAATGGGGAAATAAAATTGTCTATTGAGTTTATTGTCTCTTTGTATGCTTTAATGGAGATATATAATAGGTTTCCAAGTAATCGGAAGACGAAGACCATCATCTCTATTATTTAAACAATCGGGAAGTCTTTCGATCTCGATCGCTTCGCGGATAATCCTGGGTTTAAAGTTGTAAACCAGGGCTATTCTTTTGGCATTGTCGAAGTCTATTTTGTGTCCTGTATGAATATGATGCATGGTCAGTGCCAACAAGGGGTCAGGTTAGTTAGAACCACGGAATTTAGTTGCCATGGGTGAGGGTGAGATTGTGAGTTAAGATAACGATTAGTGTGGGTTGGTTTTCAGTACACAGTGTAAGAAAATTCTCTGACTGGGTTTTTAGTGATGCGTACATTTAAGGAAGGCAAGGAAAAGTTATTTTTTATTTCCATGGTGAACAGGATTTGGGGGTTGATGTTATTTAGGTAAGAAAGGAATTCGTCTAGAGATTCTCTACCGTGTGGCCAGACAGAGAAAATGTCGTGAACGTATCTTAACCAGCAGGTTGGTTTACGTTTGGATGAATTGAGGGCTTGTGTTTCTAAGTGTTCCATGAAAAGGTTAGCCAATGCAGAAGAGAGCGGTGAACCCATTGGAGCACATCGAACTTGTTTGTAAAATTTGTTTTGAAAAAGGAAATAAGTGTTAGATGTGCAGTGTTCTAGAAGAGGGAAGGTATCGTGTGAAATATTGTGTTTATTTTTGACAATGTCAAGGGTTTCAGACAGAGGTATATTAGTCAAGAAGGAAACTATATCAAAGCTAACTAGGATGTCGTTTTGAGAAATCGTGTTGTTTTGGAGAAGGTCAATGAAATGGGTGGAGTTTTTTGACATAGGATGTAGCGTTTTCTATTAATGGTTGGAGAGTTTTGGCTAGATGTTTTGCAAGTTTTTGTATTAGTGAACAGTGGACACTTACGATAGGGCGATTATGGATTTTCGGCAGACCGTATTTTCTAGCGATGCGAGATGGTTCTTCGCGTGGATTGGTTCTTTTTTGAGATCAGGACTGAGTTGGGAGTTGTTGATGATAGTTTTGGTTTTCTTTTCAAGATAACTTGTATGGTCGTTGGTGATTTGTTTGTAGTTTCTGCTGTATAATATATTGTCCATCTTTTGTATATAGTCTGTTTTGTCGAGTATGACTGTAGCGTTGCCTTTGTCTGCTGGTAGGATTATAATTTCTGTGTTTCGGTTTAGGTCTCTGATTGACTGTCGTTCGTGAGAAGAAAGGTTGGAAGGTGGGATTTGGCAGAACGTAATATCCTGGAAATGTCCTGTCTCGTAATTTCAGCTTCGTCGGTAAGTGTGTTAAAGCATTTTCTGATTGATAAATTATCTTTTCTATTGGGATGAATTTAGGGGTTGGTGCAAAATTAAAACCTTTGGATAGAACTTTGATGGCGACGTCTCTTATGTTGGAATTTGAAAGATTGTGAACTGCTGTAGTAGGATTGGCATTAGGTGAGTGTTGTTTGAGATTTTTGTTGTCTAGAAGATGCTGTAATTTTCTTTTCTATACGTCCGTCGTTTGTTGTGTAACATATTCTACCTCACTTTGTGAGAATCCTCTCTACAGTTCTGTGTGAATACCTTACTATACACCAAAATCCAACTTTTTAGGCTTATAGAAAATTGAGTTATCCAAATTTGAAGCATTTAAAGAAAATTCGCTACCATAAAGCACTTGCTGCGTCGCCAAATTTGTTGTGTTGATTTCGGTTCTACAAGTGTACTTATGTGTGTTCACCATAGGTTCCAATCTCCACTTACTGAATCTCAGCTTATGTTTATAGACACTTAATATTTTTGTTACCAAATTAGTTTACAAATGAACAATATTTTTGTTACTTAGCCTACATAAATAAATAATGTTTGTTTTCCCCTCTTTCTTGTGCTTAATCTAAGTTTTTTTTTGCTATAATATTAAATTTCCACTTTTGAATCTCTTATAAATTTAATAAGTCTTCTGTATATTTCGTTATTTGCAGCGATTAGATTCTCAACGTTTACAAGATGTTGTATGACTTTGTCTTGAAGATATGTATATCAGGTTTGGCGCATTCGATTCAACGGCACGCGGAGAATGTGGTTGAGGTCAACGACGAAAACATCATCACATTGACATGTTGGAGTGTTTCTAACACCAATATTATGGAGATGTGCTGTATCTTCCGCGGTTCAATTTTAACCGCACAATCCTAGAGCAAAATTCTTTCGAAAAACCGGTGTTCTTATAAAAAAATGAGATTCGGGTAATTGAGGATTCAGTACAGTGTATTGATTTTTCGACCAGGTTAAATACGAATTCCATGCTATTTTCCAGTCTGTTTTTATTCCTGAACGGTAATATGAGGTTATCTCTGCTTTCGTAAAAGTGGTCTTTTTATTCTTCCATCTTTAGAAGCTTCCTTTGCGATTACCTGCCACCTCATTTTGTTCAAGATTAGCATGAACTTTAACCCAAACAAAAATTACCATTTTTTCTTTCAAAAGGATGTTGTGGTGACTGTCCATTATTTCACCCATAGCTTGTCAGTTTAATTCATATTTGGCGTAGCAAATAATACAACTGATTACACTGACACACCGAAATAGCAAATATTCTCTGTGCCTCGCATTACATCGAGAAATACCCTCACTGTTCAACACCCCTTGCATTAATGAATATTCTGAACTTTTCTCAATTTCATTGTATGCTAACTCTGTGTATGTTACGAAGAATGGGCCGTTTTTGTTTTGTGATTCTAAGGTCTGTTGATTTTTGACAGCGTGTTAGGTAACATTAGATTTTAAGCTTAATTTTTACTTTTACTTTCGATTTGTTTTGTTTTTCATTCCATTTTATCATATAATTTTTCTTCGTAATGTTTGTTACCATGTCATCGGCTCTATAACCCGTTAGTCACTTTTAGCAGATAAGTAAATAATATATTAATAAGCTTTCAGATTTGTGATGGTTCTGTAGATATAATTAATATTTCATATTTTAAATTTAAGATACGTATGCGGAAGGTTACGTTTGCTTTTGATAATATTAGTCAAAAGGAAATGTATACTATAGCTGTAAGGTTGAAATTATTTATCTCTCCCAACTCTAATTTCTAAAACTAAATCAAAAGCAACTTAGTTAACGAATATTTAACGGCAGTGCATTTGTATAGTTTTAGTGTAGTTTCTATACGCAAACTATATTCCTACAATTTCTTATCAATGTTTTCTACCCTCCAAGCCACCATCAAGTAATTAAAAGCTCGTATATGTACGTTGTAATTCGTAGTTTGAAAACTTCACAAGATTTATGTGCATTATACGCGATACAAATTCCCTCTCCCACCTATGGCTGATGCTCCTAGTGGTTTTTGTCTAAGCCTTTCACGCCTTCTCGCTCCAACTAAGCCCATTAGCAGAGTTGTAGTGGTAGAACTGCTACCTTCTTATGATGCCAACCGTTGTTCCATACATTATACAAGTTTTGCCTTTCACACCGTCATAATTATCTACTGGGATATCCGACAAACATATGAAGAGTTTGTCAGAAGTGTGTTGCAGTCACGCTACTTCCTATTTAGCGAATTTTATCCGAATAAATAATGACATATCTGGAAAGAGCAAGTGCGTTATGGTAGTGAATTTTTCATAAAAGTCTCTCAAATCACGCAAAATCCCTAACAGTTTTTTCAAAACCTTCTAAAGCCATAAAATTGGTTTGATGAAATTTGGTACAAATGTTCCCCTTATAAACGTTTTGTAGTACGTCGAGAAAGCAGATAGCCTTGCAAAAGAAACAGCAACAACACCATTCTATGGTCCAGAGCCCTATTGTGGATTAACAAAAAGCCATGTGAGAAATGAACTTGATACTTGGGAGAGGAACCAAATGAAGTTATACTGGAGGAAAACGCCAGGTTTAGAACAGGCAAAACGGTTCATCACCATATCAACAGAGAAGTCTAAACTGCTTCTTGAATTGAACAGAAACCACTTGAGAATCATCACAGGACTTTTCACAGGACTTTTCACATGACACTTGCCCACACCATCGTGAAATTGCTTTTCAATTTTCTTATCGAAGACCTCGCTGCAAGAAGGAGGCAAGTCACCTTTTAAGGTTTTCAGGAAAATCGAAAAAAAACTTTCTTATTTAAGTATTAATTGCTTTAGATTTTTTTTGATAGTGTGCAATGACCTTTGTGCTTAAAATTTCTTGTGTAATATTATAAAAAGTTCCAGAGATGTATAAAAAATGTTAATTTTGATATCGAACTTTCATTCCTATTGCTCCTAAATGGTGTCATTTTCTGAAAATGTTTGGAAGAAGAACATGAAGTTGGACAGAAAATGGGCTTAATTTCTTAAGTAACATCTACTAACATATCATTAATTCTCAAAACAAGTATATCATGTCAAAAAATTCTAAAATTATTATTGTTCCAGAAGTCATGACCATTTCTTTCGTTTAGGAGTCTTACTTGGTACATTCTGATCAAATGTAACTTGACATTACACAATTCTTAGTTGATTGTACAGCTCTCTCTATAAAATTTTGTGTAAAATAAAGCTGTTACAACATACTACCTGGTCCTGCACCGAGATGGCGTCCCTGTCGTATATCTCACAACGTTGTCCAGGCTGATAACCTGCAACAACCCCTCCATTGTTTAGACTGTTATCTACGATTTATTCTAATACTATAGCAATACATATAACGGCATCTGTCTTTGTCCAACATTGTAGGTATTGCATTACAGAATCTGAAGTGATGTCGAAGATTATTTTATTATTAATTTCGAATAACTTTATTTTCCTTTGTTCAAACGACTTGAAAATTGGTACACATTGGTCTGTTTATGTTCTTATAAGTTGTAAATATTTGTTTCAATCACTTAGAGAATTTGAGAGATATTGCGTTTTAAAAAATATTTTTTAATTTTTTACTAAGCAAAATTGACCGCTAAGATTTGATGAACGAACTCATCCAAGCCATTAGCAAAATAAGGGTAATTCCTCCTAAATTTGATCCAAATCAGTGAACTATTTTTTGAGTTATCGGTTGGATACACACACACACACACACACACACACACACACACACACACACACACACACACACACACACACACACACACACACACACACACACACACACACACACACACACACACACACACACACACACACACACACACACACACACACACACACACACACACACACACACACACACACACACACACACACACACACACACACACACACACACACACACACACACACACACACACACACACACACACAGATATATATATATATATATATATATATATATATATATATATATATATATATATATATATATATATATATATATATATATACATTTTAACTGACCATGGAAATGGGTTCCAGATGCCTTAATTCGTGCTCATGTGTAGAAATTTTTCGAAAGTCTCACCATCGATACCTTTCTATTAGTGAATTTTCTTAATGAAAATTCACTAAAACAATTTTAACTTTTACTTTGATTATCTCGGCAGACGGGTTTTTTTAACAAAAAATTGTTGAATTTCCCAAAAGGGTATGAAAACGCATTGTTAACTTTCGTTTTGACGTGTAATTTCTAAATTATATACTTTTACATTAACTAGAAAAGTTAAAAGCTGCCCTGAAGTTTGTGTAGACTTTTTATCTTGCAATAAAGGCAAACGGATAAAGACGAATAATTTTTTAACTGTCTGCTAGGACCAAATACGTTTACCTTTTGTCACTTATTCAATTTATGGAACAAAAGTAAACTCAGTTAGGATAAAGAAGCACTAATATGCTTACGTATTTTCAGTATCTTCGCTATGACAAGTTCTGACCTTCTCTGCTACGGTAAATAATATTTCCTTCTGAATTCTGAAACTCTTCACAATAGAGATGCTTTATGGCGACGAGACAGTTTTAGTCGAAGCTTTAGGGAATTCTGTTGCGAACTCCGCCCGCCTCAGTCTAAATAACACTTCTTTTTTAATAACAAGATTCCCTCATTGCTTTCGAATCATAACGAAGTTAAGCCCGAAAACACTCCGCTCAAACTTGGAGCTTGGATTTTTTTATCTTCATGGAATGCGACAGAAAGTAATTGCGAGAAATATTTTTCATTTTTCATGGTGTGTACTCAATTTTAGAAGATGCTATATTATAACTAAGTTTATGGATAAACAAGTTTTTTTGTGTTGTGTTCAGTCTGTATCTTTCAACATAAATGGTGAAGTTACGAGGAAATTTTAAGTTCTAAATTTCTTTTACTAACTTCTTAAGTTTGCCTTTAGGATACAAAACAGCTTATTTATAAGAATATTAAGTAAAATTTTATACGAGCTTCAATTAGCTTCTTTTAAGCCTTTATATAATTTTATAGAAGAAGCAACAAACGTGGCGGTGAACATCTTATCACTTTAAAGCTTAAATATGGCTTCAGGGCATACACACAGAAAGCAAAAATTGTCAATAATTATACTGGAACAGCGAATTGGAATCAATTCAGTATCTCAATTAATGTGCATATTTAGAAAAAAGTCTGGACGCAGCAAGTGTGTTATGGTAGTGAATTTTCATTAAAATGTTTTTAACAGCAAATATGTGTGTGTGCGTTTTTTTTTAAGACAGCAGGCATCAAATATGGTTACTAGTATAACCTATAGAGTAAAAACAATGTGCCATGTTTCATCAAAATAAATTTATTGTTTGAAAATGTTAAACAATTTTCGAAAGTAAACTTAAAGTGTCAACCTTATAGGTTAATAGCAAATTAAGCTATTCAAATATGAAGCATTTAATCAAAATTCGCTACTATAACGCACTTGCTGCGTTTTTTTTCCTACAAACATGCATTATAATTTCGATGGAAAATGCAAAAATGCATTAACATAAGGCGTGTTTAATTTTAAAAAAAAAGAAAATTTGTATCACCAACGACTTATGAGTTACCCTGTGATTGTAGAAATATTTTTTGAAGATGTATCTCAAGACACCCTATAATTAATATATACAATTTTTTTTCATATCTTGTATAATAACGGATATATTGAGCTTTATTGATTTTTTACGAAAATTCGACAAAAATTATATACCATTAAACGATAACAGGATCAACAGGACCTCTAGCGCGGCTGAGGGTGTCTTCCTCATAGCGCCTGTGATACCCAGGATTGCCAGCCTTTGGAGTTTGGCCAGCTTCCTGCTGGTAGCTTGGTTCACACCACACCACCAGACCAACGCCCCATAGATGATTTTCGGCCTGACGATCGCAGTGTAGATCCAATTAAGGATCCGAGGATTAAGTCCCCAGGTCCTCTCTATCACTCGACGCAGCTGCTAGAGGGTCGCTACCACCTTTCTCACTACTCGTTCTATTTGCGACCCCCATATTAGTTTGGAGTCCAGGATCACCCCCAGCTATTTGACCTCCCGCAATAAAGCTAAAGGTTTTCCAAACATCACGGGGGCCCTCTACGTTCCTCTTCTTGGTGAATAGGATCATCTCCATCTTCGCCGGATTCACAGAGAGTCCCAGCTCACCACACCACCTTTCAATTATGCTACAGGCAGCTTGCATGCACCCACAGACGACGCCGAGGAATTTGCCGATGACTAAGACCGGCCCATCATCAGCGTACGCCTGGGCCATTCTCGGAGAGTCGCTCCAAGAGGCCGTCCATGACCAGACACCATAGATGAGGCGAAAGGCAGCTGCCCTGAGGACAGCCATCCGTCACCCCAACGTCCAGCCCTCGTCCCCTCAAGGTAAGCGAAACTCTCCTGTTTTCCAGCATGCTCGCCACCCAGCTTATTAGGGACCTTGGCATTCCCCTATCCTGTACGGCGGCACAGACCGTATCCGTCCTTGCCTTATTAAAGGCCTCCTCCACATGTAATAACACAGCTAATGTGCCCTCCCCGTAGTGTAGGACCCTTTCCACCTTCCGCGTCATAGCGTGGAGCGCCGTCTCCGTCGATTTCCCCCTCTGGTACGCGTGCTGACCTTTATGAAAGGGGTGATCCTTGAGGATCCCTCCCAACATAAACCTATCTACTAACTTTTCCAATGCCTTAAGGAGGAAGGATGTTAGGCTGATTAGCCTGTACGCCTTGGCCAGCGTGTAGTCCTCCCTTCCCTGTTTGGGAATGAAGACCCCCCAATCCGGCGCCAGACCTTTGGGACGTAGCTTCACGCCAGGCTGGCCCGGAAAACCTCCCTTATGTAGGGAAGCAGTATATCCAGGCTCCTCTGGAGCATGGCCGGAAAAATCTCATCACAGCCTGCAGACTTGAATGGAGCGAACTCGCTCAGGTTATAGAGCCATCTGTGACCACCCCCTCCTCCAGCTGCCAGTCCGCATTTGGGACCGTCCACCGGCCCGGTTCGGCAGCCTCCGTGACGGCTCCACCGCCCGCAAGGTGAACTTCGGCGAGATGACGCAGGTGTTTGTCCAGATCCCGTCCGGTTTCCTTAAAGATCCTACATTACTACCTAACTCCGGTTTGAGTACCCTTACCAGCCTGGCTGCGTCCGGCAGGGAATCGACTTCCCCGCAGTACGCGCGCCAACCAGCTTGTTTACTCCGGCGTAATTCCTTCTTAAACTCCCTTCTGGCAGTTCTAAACTCGTCCCAGGACGCCTCACCCGATTCTCGGACGGCTCGGTTTAAGGCCCTCCGAGTCCGCCCGCGTAGTACGGCGAGATCTCTGTTCCACCATCTAACTTTGATGGACGGTTCCCCCCTAAGTGGTGACGCGGCCTCGTAGGCTGCCATTATTTTCCCTTATATGGCCTCGACCTCGCTATATAATGCCTCTATAGAGAGTCTTCTCCCATCTGGGCTCCTTGGCGACCCACCGAGGTCTGTTAGGAAGGCATCTCAGTCGGTCTTCCTTGAATTTCTCCTGGGGGAAGGACTCTCACAGTCCACATCCAATTTAAAGTTGATCATACGATGATCAGACATTGATATGTGTTCCGTCACCCTCCAGCTAGATATATCCTTTGTTATTCCTCTGCTCGCTAACGTGATGTCGATCACCTCCTGCCGGATACGATTGACAAACGTCGGAGCTGTTTAATACTTCTAGGTTCGTTGTAGCCAAATACTCTAGTAAAGCCTCACCGCGTGGATTGGTATTTGTGCTTCCCCACAATCTGTGGTGAGAATTGGCATCGCAGCCTATAATCAGTTGTAACCCATGCTCCCTCGCGAAATCGACGATACGCACCAATTCCTCCGTCGGAGGCAGCCCCCGTCGATAGTAAAGGCTGCACATCATAACCTTAAGCCTAATATTAGTCACCTTATACTCCAGGGCAGCTGCTGTGGCGTTTCTGGACCCGAGCTGCGGCAGCAACATCACGTCCAGATCCCTTGACGCCAGTATGCATGTCCTAGGTTGTTCTTCCTCTGCTTCGCCACCAACTAGGATGTTGAAGCCGATTCCTCCAAGCCCTCTCACTTGCTTCCTATACACATAAGGCTCTTGGATCAACACAATGCCGCCTGGACCGCCTGCGAGGAGCTTTGTCAGCTCCCCAGTGGCATCCCGGCTATGCTGTAGGTTGATCTCATGATACAAATAACGAGAGATATGATATTTAGACTACCTATTTTTAGACCTGTCACGCGCATGGTGTCAAGTGGTGAGTCCAATGCAACAATAATATGCTGTCATACAGTGGAGTTTGACGTTTCATCACAACCTCTTAACAAATTACGTATTTTACTAATATTTAAGTACATACAGTTGGAAGTACTAAAAATGAAAAAGATTAAATTTAGTGCTGTGATCTTTATTATCTGAAAAAGACAATATAGGCGTAACTTCAACCGCATTAAACTGACTTATAGAAACTTTTTGATTGCGAATGACTTTGTTTTAAGTGTGTAGTTGGACTTCTATAACGTTACTCACCACGTGACGTCATAGGAGGGGGCGGGGCATATGCGCAATATCATATCTCTTCTAAGTCATTATATCATGGGTTGATCTGGCCCACCCGCAGTAGCCCCACGAATTTAATCGCGACGCCGCCCAGGCGAAGACCTCCTCTGGTGAGAGCCCGTCCGTGCGCCCGCCGCGGGCCGACTTCAAGCAGATAAGTAGGTAGCGCAAATAATAATATTTCATTTAAATTCATTTTTGTCTTTTGAATTAAACCTGTAATCCAGTTATTTTTCGCTTTTTAGTGCCTATTTTGAAGTCGATTCTATTTTATTTAAAGTTTGTTTTTACCAACCTGACCACTACAAATAGATTACAAATAAATTTAAATATTAAAACTTACTTTTCTCAAATGTCCACCTAAAACTACACTCAACAAACTATATTACACCATACATTGTGTTCGAAACACGACCACCGTCACACTGCATCACACTTTTATTAATAGAATGCATAAATTATATTTACTTATAATATGTATAACTATATATTATTATTTATCAAGTTATGACACTACTTATATGAAGGGTTCTTTATAAGAACCCGTGTTTGCGACTAGACAGTTTTAAATGAAATAAAATATACTTCTAAACCTTACATAAATATAAACTCTTTTGAAACTGGCAGTTTGTTATCTTTACTTTTTTGCTGCAGGAATACTGTAAGAAACAAAATTCAAGAGAATGAAATGTATATCCACCTGTTTACTATATTAAATATCAGTTTTTGTTTGCTTTTCAAGTAGTTTTAAAAGCCCGAGGTTGATCAGACTATAACATAAATATTTACATTTTACATTTAAAATGCTTGACATGCGTAGATGTCCTAAACAGATGAAAGCTGTTTGTTTCATCATTACACAAGCAGGGATGTAGAAAACATTCGCAAAGGATTGAAGAGTAAATTGAACTAATAAAAAGCCTGGGCGCAGCAAGTGCGTTATGGTAGTGAATTTTCATAGAAATGATCTGGCACAAAATATTTTATTATAACTTTTTTTTCTTGCAACATAGAAATCTAAATTTTGGTGTATAGTTTAATTTTTATATCGTAAACCTACCTACCAAATTTGGTTATCATAGATTTTTTATTTTTTAAGATAAAAATTTTTTTAAAATGAAAACTCAAAATTTTTCCGGAAAACCTTGTCCGATTTTTCTGATTAACTAACTTATCAAAGCCATTTACAAAAGGAAGGTACATGCCAAATTATATCAAAATCTGCCTATTATTCATTGAGATAAAAAAAAAATTCGATTGAAAACTCAAAATTTTCCCGGAAAACCTCGTCTGATTTTTTTGACTAACAAACGTGTCAAAGCCATTTACAAAAGGAAGGTACATGCTAAATTTTATTAAAATCGGCTTATTACTTTTTGAGATAAGAATTTTTTTCGAATGAAAACTCAAAATTTTTCCGGAAAACCTCATCCGATTTTCTTGACTAACGAACTTGTCAAAGCCATTTACAAAAGGAAGGTACATGCCAAATTTTATTTAAATCGGCGTATTACTTTTTGAGATAAGAATTTTTTTCGAATGAAAACTCAAAATTTTCCCGGAAAACCTCATCCGATTTTCCTGACTAACGAACTTATCCAAGCCATTTACAAAAGAAAGGTACATGCCAAATTTTATCAAAATCGGCCTATTATTTTTTGAGTTATCGGTGTGATACACATATATATATATATATATATATATATATATATATATATATATATATATATATATATATATATATATATATATATATATATATATATGTATAAATAAATATATATATATATATATATATATATATATATATATATATATATATATATATATATATATATATATATATATATATATATATATATATATAAACATATAAAAATTGAAACTGACCCCGGATATGGGTTCTAGGGATCCTAGATCGCGCTCATTTGCAAAAATTTTTTCAAAATTCAAAAGTCGGGATCTCCCCATTAGTGAATTTTTCTACGAAAATTCACTAAAAGCCTGGACGCAGCAAGTGCGCGCTCATTTGAAAAAAATTTTCGAAAAGTCTCACCATCGATACCTCTCTAGTAGTGAATTTTTTAAATAAAAATTCACTAAAAAATATATACACCTTAGTAGTAATAATACAATAAAACGTTTATATATATATATATATATATATATATATATATATATATATATATATATATATATATATATAGCAGGCTGCATTGCTGGGTTCGCAAGGTAAGTAACCTCTAGAATCGAACTGGAAGGTCGCGGGTTTCGTGTCCCGTATTCAAACAGTCAGTCTTTTTCAATCGAATGTGGAAAAGCCGACTTCTGATGACTTGTGGGTTGTGTCATTTTTCTGTACGTGTACGCAGCTCCCCCGCACAAGTCATTGTGTGTGCCCCATGCCCCATGCCTGGCGGTCACTTATGACTACGTCAAATAAGACTACAAAATCTAGTTTAGCTGGAATTTTATCAATTGGTTTGGCGAGTGTTTCCAACGAAATGATTTCCAGGATCTTCCAGTGGCCAATCAAAACTCTTTGTTTAAATATATCTGCTTGAAATAGTCTTGAGGCCCTAAGTGTTGCTTCTATCTTCACTGGCATAGAAGTAACAAAACACCCAAAAAAAAATTGATATTTTGACTGATTACATAATATGATGTTTCAGTCTATCTTTCTTGTAGGGATTAAAGCTTTATGATCGTCAAAATCTGTTTCAGGACACACTGTGTAAGCACCAATTTATTAAAATTATTCTATTGTGTAACAGTGTCAAATTTCTGCGGTTATATTTATAAATTTCTAAAATATATTTGTACTGTGAACAATTCACAAAGCAATGCAACATGTAAAAGACTGTAGGAATGTTGTAATATCTCCCCGTCTTGCATTCTAATTGCCCATTATAATCAAATAAACAAGACATTTTAACGAATTAAGGGCCCTTTGAATTCCTCATGAATATAAGGTTCGTGTGTCTAAGTGAAATTCCAGGCAAATTGGACTTTTACAGAGAAACAGGACACGTACTTTGTATGTAACAAGGGCAAACGCACCACTGCTAGAATGCAAACAATTCCCTGAAAACTTGTACGTGTCCACCGTTACAGGGGTGGACTCCTGAAATTAAAAGCTGTACGACCAGTTATACTCGGTCAGACATTGGGAATTGCAGAAAGTTTGGACGCAGCAAGTGCGATATGGTAGCGAATTTTAATAGAATTGATCTACCCATTTTTGAAAGAAAATTATATATAGATACAAGGTGTCGCCGACGTGCAGGGGAGGTCAAAATAATACTAGTACCTTATATAATCATTTTTCCTAATGTCCCTCCTAACAAAGCTATCTGGCCTGAAAGGCGCGCACCTGAAGATTTACATTTTCGATTCTAACTTTTAAGCAATCCTGTGTACTTTGATGACATTTTGTAAGATTATACAGCTCATATGGACTAAAGAACTCATACTATGGTAATTCTTGTACAGTGCCTGGGAAGTCAGGAACGTACTTACTCCTGCACTTGTAGCGTCAAAATTTGTATAGGTGTAGTTTTTAGTTTTCTAAAATGAAAAACTAAAAACTACTTTTGTAATACCTTTAGCCTTTCTGTTGAAAAAAGGTACTCTTCCAAAAATCAACGATTTTGAGTGCGGTAAGTATAGGGCAATATTTAGCCAGCATACAGGGGAGCGCAAAAAAGTCATACTATTACATTTGTCCTGTTTACTGACTCACTTTGTTATTCCTTGTCCAAGTTTTATGTGAGACACCACAAGAAAATGGTTAGGTCCACATTCAGCATAGATATATTGTGCAGTTAACATTAATAAATCATTAAATCATTAATCAAATCATATATAATGATGACCGCAAAATAATAACAAAGTTATGTGCTAGCAACGTATTTCGACAACGAAGTTGTCTTCATCGGCAGCTGTCGCTAAACTAACTGTATGAGCAAAATTACTCTATTTATTTAAGTTAAAAGTCCTAAAACAAATGATGAACCTCTGTTATCTGAAAATATTTTACTACTCACTAATAGAAAGTCATTTGCGTTATGGTATTTTGCCATAAGGCGGTGCAGCAGAGTGACACATAGAACATCTACAAACACTCCAGAACTTTCTCATAAAATTAATTTATAATAAGGGATAAAAGTACTATGCCAACCTTCTGTATGATAAAACCTGTCATTTGGACATTAGACAGAGGTTTTGCTTTAGTCTGGGTGTGCATCAGTATATTTATCCGCATGAATTGCAAAAGGTAGATCATAAGTTCGAAACTGGGCACAAAATCCACGCTTCTAAGACAGAGGAAGTAAAAAAAAACTCGGGACGCAGCAAGTGCGTTATGGTAGTGAATTTTCATAAAAATGGTGTTTATAACCAGTATAACCTCTATAGTGGGAACAATGTACCACATTTTATCAAAATAACTTTGTTGTTGGAAAAGGGCAAATATTTTTCAAAAACTAACTTAAAATATATCCGAAAAACTGACCCGATTTTCCTGGCCAACAAACTTCTTCAAGGTATTTAGCCACCTACCAAGATATAATTATTTACAAAAAGCTTTTCGAGAAAACTTACAAAAAAAATTGTAAACAACTTTTTTGCGAAAATCCAAAAACATCTTTTTTACAATAACTCATTAAACATTAGGTACTAATTACCAAAATTTTACAAAAATTTCACAAACAATGATTTCTACATAAACAAATAAAGTTCGCTACCATAACGCACTTGCTGCGTCCAGAATTTTTTTCTTACAAACATGCATTATATTTCGATGGAAAATGCAATAACATAAGGCGTGTTTGATTAAAAAAAAAATTGTATCACTAACGACTTATGGGCCACCCTGTGATTGTAGAAATATTTTTTTCAGATGTAGCTGAAGACACCTTATAAATAATATATACAAATTTTTTTCGTATCTTTTATAATTACGGCTATATTGAGCTTTATTGATTTTTTACGAAAATTCGACAAAAATTATATACATTAAACGATAAACTCTATAGCCAAGGCTACTGCCAAGCATCAGAGAAAGGGTCTATTTGAAATGAATTTTCTGGAAATATTTTAGTAAAATGAAGGACAATGACGGTTGAAACTAAGACTTCAGGGTTTGTAAAACATTCCTCTTGAGACATTTTATTTCCATAGCTCGTATTAGATTCAAGTTCTTTGCCTAAATGTGGCTGATTTTGACGTTTTAAATCGCAACTTTGACGTTTTGAGGAAAACCCCAATTTATTTTTCTTTAATTGCCTATAACTTTTTTGTATTTTGAGCTACAGGGCTACAGTGCTAAATTTTGGTAGGTAACTTACATATAAGAACATAAACCCGTGTACCAAATTTGGTTGCCCTTACTTTGTTAGTTCCGGAGATATAAATTTTTTTCAAAAGAAAACACAAAATTTTCCGGGAAAACCTTGGCAGATTTTCCTGGCTAACGAACTTATCCAAGCCATTTGCAAAAGGAATTTATTCACCAAATTTAAACAAAATCGGCCCATTATTTTTTGAGTTATCGGTGTGATACATATATATATATAAATATATATATATATATATATAAATATATATATATATATAAACATATAAAAATTGAAACTGACCCCGGATATGTGTTCTGGGGGGCTTAATTAGCGCTCATTTGAAGAAATTTTTTAAAAATTCAAAAGTCGGGATCTCCTCATTAGTGAATTTTTTTTAAGAAAATTCACTAAAAACAGTAACTCGGTGTTCTTATACTCCTTTACGTACAAGAGTTTACGATTCGGTTCCAATTGTGATAAGAAAAGTATGCACTGTCAAGAAGTTCAAGCAGAGGTTAAAAGAGTGGATTATCGGTACATCTCGAACCACGATGCATGGAATGGTCGATGCAAATCTGTAGTTGAGATGCATTTGTCGAATTTTTGTTCTGTGTGTTTGGTTGTTGGGATATTTCCTTGATAACTTCTTGTTAGTGAAGTGGCCTATATGTGTGTGTGTGTGTGTGTATATATATGAGATGTTTCGGCGGCGCCTGTGTGTGTGTGTGAGAGAGAGCTGAATCGGTACATCCGAAGTCGGTTACATTTTTGTAAATTGAATTCGTCTGGATGCCTCGACAACACTAATCGTCAATATTTGTTTGTTTGTTTGACTTTGTATTTGTAATACCGGGTGATGCAATTCAAGTACTGATGTTACCTGATGTTGAAAGCCACCATCGATTATTCTGTGCTATTTCAAAAAGTGTTGAATTGACTGGACCCATGTCTGAATTTATATAATTATGTGGATTTACTTTGCGGATTTCTAACCTTTTCAAAGTCTCTAACTAAATTCAGACATTGACCCAGTCGATTCAACACTTTTTGAAACAGCGCGAAATATTTCAACATCGAAAAAGCGACTGGTTAAGCATATCTACTAACACGATAGTCCTTGGATGGCGTGACCCGGTATTACATTATCTGATATTGCATCATTGGGTACTAAGGCATCTGGTATTACATTGTACGGTATTGCATCATCGGGTATTGCATCACCGGTATACACAAAACTACTAATTTATTATAACTAACTATTTTCTGACAATAAACAAACCAAGAGTTATATTTCTCTATTACCAAATGTCTATAGCACTACAGTTGACTTTTAGACTTCTATTGCAGGCTATTTCGTACAAACACTGGTGTATTCTCTGACTGACTGCTCCATCTGCCGCTCGCTTATTTATACAGCGTCTGAGAGCTTCCAGATCTTTCCACATCCTTCCAACCGTCACTTTTCGTTCCTTCTCGTACAACTGGTTTCTCAACTGTTTCGCTGCTGTCAACATAGTCTACAAGCTGTCCGTGACCATAGAGGTGAAAATACTAGAAGTTTTCCCGATGTAACAATAATATATAAACCTTGTAGATCATTTCAATGAAAATTCGGTACCATAAGGCACTTTCTGTGTTCAGTCTTTTTTTATTTGAAAACCGCGTCAAACACTCCGGTTCTTATTGCTATAAAAGAATAAACAGATCCATTTTATCTTTTCTGCCTGTAACGGACGTGTCAAAGTTGACAAGCCGGCATTAGCCGCTTTGCAAACTGTGCCACGTCGCGTCAGCTCTATATAATAACGTATTCCAAAACTATTGGAATCTTTTTAATAAGGTTTTATTTACGATATAAGCGGACCGGCAAACTACATTGAATAAAACTAATTACTTATAATAATAATATACATCCTCTGAATTTTACAAGTGTTTTATAAATTACAAGAGCTGTGAAGATTACAGTGAACACGACTAATGTTTCCGTAATAATGATTATAACGTCTCTTGCAAGATCACACACTCCGTACTGTGTAAGAACACTATCACATGCGAAGTAACTTGAGATGTTGACTAAGCTATTCATTGCACTTTTCATATAACCACTGCTTGTGGTCGACTAGGCCAAAGGGTTTCTTTCTAACTTAACTACATATTCAAGTTTTGTCTGGGTTGCAATCGCCTTTATCAGTTGAAACTTTTTAATATCTATATTACTTATAAGTGACTAAATACTCCACATTTATTGTTTCAAATGTTCTAGTTTCACCGAGGCCTCTCAAGTCGCTAATTAAATAGCTGGAGATTATATATCTCCGAAAATATACCCCCCGGCAAAACATTCCAAAATTAAAAGGGAGCTTTAGAACGAAATTCAGCTGCCGTTATGTAGTCTATATGATGGGTGCTGAGAAAGGGGCGGCTGGTACTTACTACATGGCCTGGGGCCTAGGGCGGCCAAGACTGCAAATCCGTCACTGCATACAGGCACTCCCAGTTTCATCGACTTTGCCATTACCAAGAACTTCCCTTACCAGACCGACGTTGTGGCCCTTAACAAGCTCAGCTCAGACCACAAACCAGTATTCTTACTACCGGGAGACGCCCATGACAACACCGACAGCACTGTCGTCAAAATAAACTGGAACAAACTGACTGAAGTACTGACGGAGGTTAATTTCAAAATATATGTAATAATAAACACACAACAACTTCACCTAGAAACTAAACACTTCCAAAACATGATAATAGAAGCCATATAAAGCGATATAGAAACAACATACCCACACACATTAAAGAATTCATTACGAATAAAAATAAAGCCAAACGACAATACCAACGGACGTTTTCACCAGACGCCACAAAACACTAAACCGCCTACAATTACAAGTACTTAACCCAAAAGACGAGTCAGTCTGGAAAACCACAAAAAGGCTTACAAAACAAAATAAACATAGACACACGACACACAGATGCCCACCTAAATACGGAATAACGTGCACATCCACGGAAAACGGAGAAGCATACGCCGATGCAATGCAAGAACTATGCAGCAACAACCTCAACAACAATGAGAACTTTACCAAACTCATTGACAGCCACACTAGACAAACACTTAAAATACAACCCAACCACATATACATAAAACCAATCACACCCGACGAACCAAACTCCACAATAAAACACCTTAAAATAGTAAAGCACCTGGACCAGACAAAATGTCTAAAAAAATAATCAAACCACTCCCCCACAGATATCGCATGTACTTACTGGCTATTTATAATGCGTCACAAAGGTTATGCCACTTTTCAAATGCCTGGAAACATTCGCACGTTGTCATGATCCTCAAACCCAGAAAAGACCAACGCAACCCACACAACTACAGACCCATCAGCCTACTGACATCAATCAGAAAACTCCTGGGAATACTTATACTAACTAGACTTAACGAACACCTCGACGTAAATAAAACAATACCTGACCACCAATTCGGTTTTAGACCCCAACATTCAACCACCCTACAACTACTCCGCATGACTGAATACATACATACAAGTTTCGAATGGAAACAGTACTCTGGTGCTGTTTTCTTAGACATCGCTAAAGCCTTTGACCGAGTATGCCACAACGAACTACTTTACAAAATGGCAATACCAAACATCCCAACAAGACTAATAATTCCTGTACAATCCTACATCACGAACAGAACTTTCCAAATTGAAGTCTAAGACACCCTGTCGACCTCCAGGCCTCTATACGCTGGGGTCTCCCAGGGCTCAAGACTCTCCCCAACACTCTACAATCTAACACAGCTGAGATACCACTACCCAAAGACACATTCATGGCGACATACGCAGACGACACAACATTAATGGCACGCTCGAAAAATACAAACTTACTTCAGAAAAAATACAAAACTGACTAAACGAACTGACGACATCGATGGATTGATGGAAAATACTAGTTAACTCAGACAAAAAAATCCCAGTACCACAAACAGCACTCACAATAAACAAGATTAATGTCCCCACAAGCGATAAAGTAAATACCTAACATACCTATGACTCACACTAGACAAGAGACTCCGATGCACCAAACATATCTACAACACATGCAACAAAGCCAAAGCTCTACAACCACTCGTACGTCCCTTAACAAGCAGACGCAGCAAACTCAGCATGAAAAATAAACTACTTATTTACAAAACAATCATTGAGCCCACACTGACATACGCAGCACCAATCTGGGCCCACACAGCCAAAACCAACAGAGTAAAAATACAAAGACAATACAAAACAAATACTTACAACACGCACTTGACATACTCTGCTACGTCAAAAACAATCAAATCTTCGGAGGCACCAAAATGACAAAAATAGACGACAGAATAAACGAACTGGCAACCTACACACTTTTGAATGCATCCACGCACACACGAACAAAATCTTAACTAAAGCCCTCAATTATGACTCCGACAACCCAACCAAAAGCAAGAGGCCTCAACAAATGTTCAATCAATAACAAGGACTACACGACCGACAAACAATAACCTAACCAACAATAGACTATTCTACCGGCTCAGGATAACGAGATAAAAGTAGAACTCTCCTTGTCCATCATCAAAAGAATACCATAGACCGTAGTGTGTATTAAATGCATATTATCAATATTATCGTATTATTCGTAGGAGTTTCTTCTTTGTGATTCATGTTAAAATGGATGTAATGTTTCAGTTAGGTAAGACTAAGTTTTGTAAACTTTGTTACTAGGAACAATTAGCAAGACAATTTAACGTAGATATACAGAGTCTTCCTTAATGATATGGCAATATTTCTATCTACATGAACAATAATTAATGATAGTTTACTTTATAAATTATGGTCCAAAAATGTGGCGTAACGAAAAAACGGGGTGTTAAAGTTTTAAGAAAAAAATTCTGGACGCAGCAAGTGCGTTATGGTAGTGAATTTTTATAAAAATGTGTTTAATAGCAAATATGTTTTTTTAAGAAAGCAGGCATCAAATTTGGTTACCAGTATAATCTCTATAGTAGAAACAATGTGCCATGTTTCATCAAAATAACTTTATTGTTTGAAAATGTACACAAATTTCCAAAAGTAAACTTAAAGTGTTTCCGAAAAAACTGGTTTTCTGGTCAACCTTATAGGTTAATAGCGAATTGAGCTTTTCAAATTTGAAGCATTTAATGAAAATTCGCTACCATAATGCACTTGCTGCGTCCCGAATTTTTTTTCTTACAAAGATGTATTATATTTCGATGGAAAATGCAAAAATGCAATAACATAGGGCGTCTTCGATTAAAATAAAAGAACATTTGAATCACCACCGACTTATAGGCCACCCTGTAATTGTGGAAAGATTTTTTAAGATGTAGCTCAAGACACCCTATAATTAATGTATACAATTTTTTTTCGTAACTTGCATAATAACGGATATATTGAGCTTTAATGATTTTTTACGAAAATTCTACAAAAATGATATACCATTAAACGATAAACTCTATAGCCAACACTACTGCCAAAGCATCAGAGAAAGGGTCTATTTGAAATGAATTTTCTGGGAATATTTTAGTTAAATGAAGAACAATGACGATTGAAACTAAGAGTTGAGGCTTTGTAAAACATTCTTCTTGAGACATTTTCTTTCCATGGCTCATACTAGTTTCAGGTTCATTGCCTAAATATTACCAATTTTGACGTTTTAAATCGCGACTTTGACGTTTTGAGGAAAACCCTTTTTTTTAAATGCCTGTAACTTTTTTCTCCTTTAACATACAGAGCTAAATATAAACCCGTGTACCAATTTTGGTTGCCCTTACTTTGTTAATTGCGGAGATAAAAATTTTTTTGGAATGAAAACTGAAAATTTTCCCGGAAAACCTCGTCCGAGTTTCCAGACTTACGAACTTATCCAAGCCATTTACAAAAGGAAGTTACCAAATTTTATCAAAATCGGCCCATTATTGTTTGAGTTATCGGTGTAAGTAATACATATATATATATATATATATATATATATATATATATATATATATATATATATATATATATATATATATATATATATATATATATATATATATATATATATATATATATATATATAAACATATAAACAATTAAAAATTGGAACTGACCCCGAATATGGGTTCTAGGGGTCCTAGTTCGCGCTCATTTGCACAATTTTTTTCAAAACTCAAAAGTCGGGATCTCCCCAATAGTGATTTTTTCTACGAAAATTCACTAAAATGGGATTAATTAATATTTTCGAAAACGCTTGAGATATTTCTGTTATTTTTAGTGCGGAGAGACACCTAATGGGTATGCTTATTTTTCAATAGAAATATTATTTTCAGCTTTAGCAGTAGCGTGCGTATGGGCATTGACTTCATTAATTTTAATTAAAAATGTAGTACGCAAATGGTTTTTTCTTTAATAAAATTATGTTTGAGTGCCCCGGTTAATTTAAAACAAAAGAGCTTTCTTAAGTTGTTTTCCTGCGTTGCCCCGTTTTTAGTAAAAAAAATAAAAACCGTTATATTGTCCGAGAATATCAATGTAGTTATTGTAGTGTAAAATTGTCAGTTTTGTTTACTAAGCATTTTATTTATCCTCACATTTTTTAATGCAGCACACCCAAAAATCTTAGGCACGAGCCGCCAACACTATAAGCATTTATAAATACAGGTTCTCTGGACTTAATATTAAGTTATAAGTTGCAATGGTAAGCTTATTAGCTTTTAGGATTCTAACTTTTTTAAGTACAACAAATTATTACGACAGGATTCTGAAAAGCATGACATGTTCGTCTCTAAAGCATTACAAACCCTATTGTATTTTCACAAGATGTTTATTTATCCGTATTTAAGGACCTGAAAGTTATTTGTCTCCGGAACTATGCCCACCGTGAGACCCTTCCAGAGTTTCGATGTCCAAGGAAACATAAACGTGTCAGAAACAGACAAATCCCACCAGTTTTATTATACTATAATTAATTCAGCTTTCAACTTGAGTTTTAGCACGTAAATAGGTGTATAATTTGTTTTGAAAAGGACTAAAAAGTCCTATCCTGTCTAGTGTGTTAAGGGATCCGGAAATGTCGTCCTTTACAACCCTTGTCTAGCACAGTATGGAACCGGAACTCCCAGTACGGATTCTAAAAAACGAGTGTCACCCCCTTTCCTTAGTTGTGGATACTACAAGTTACTGGAAACCCAAAAATGTTCAGGCTTTGGAAATTTAAATAGACTTTGTTTGATAGTTTTCATGGTATAATAAAACGTTGTTTTTCCTTACATAGATGTTTTGATATCCATAATTTATTCAATGGAAAAGAGTATACGAGGACCACTTAAATAATGAATCAATTCCTTATTACGGGCAACTAACCTAGTTACGTATACTTGACATAGATTGTTAAATCTCGTAAACAATACATTCATACTCAAACTAATATTTATATGGGCTTCACTACAAAATGTAAGAGATAATAATGATCTTAAATTATATTCATAGTCAGTTCACAGTTTACTTGCGGGGATCCAAATAACACGAGGAAGTGTAAAAAGACATGGAACAAAAGAGAAAAAAGTTCGGGACGCAGCAAGTGCATTATTGTAGTGAATTGTCATAAGAATTGTACACTATTAGTAAGGTAGATTATTAAAAATAAATCTTTAAATTTAAATGGATCTGGGAGATTGATTTTTGAGTTCCCAATAAGCGATTACTTGAAGAAATTTCTATTTTCTATGGAGCTAGAAAATTAAAATTTGGTACATATATGTGAATACTGCAAGTGGCTTTAAAAAAATAGTGTTACAAATTTCATTAAAGTTACAAAAGTTTTCCAGAAAAAAATAAATTATTTACAAATTATCAATATGCCAGGTATTTTTCCTTATTAATTGCTTGGATTGTTTTGTTTTAGTCAACCCAATCGAACTAGTTTTTCTAAACAAAACGACCAAAAAGGTATAATACATAGGTTTTACTATAGCTCAAGATTGAAGAGTATAGCATAATGGGAAATTAAGTTGTCGGATTTGAAATCTTTTTACGAAAATTCTCTACCACAATGTACTTGCTGCAGCCAAACTCTCTTCATCGCTTATTTACTATTGCTGTATCCATACTTTTTTAACTGGTAAAATATTGTAGATCTCTATGTGAGACTGACAACAAAGCAATCTCAAATTCATTTTTGGAAAAATATTTTAAATGAAATGAGGTAAGAATTGAAACGTAAATTAAAAATCTTGGTTCGCGGCTTCGTCACGGGGGTTCTCCTCCCCCTTCTACATGCCTGCAACCACCCTCAATACATAAACAATAATTAGCTTTCAGTATATGGAATCAGTTAATGAGAAACTGTTAAATCACTCACCACACCTAAAGATGAAGAGACAGACTATAGTGCGTTAAAAAAATTGCTGTTAAATAGCATACAATATGCGTTTGATAATATACTAAACATACTAAGTGAGTGGTGAGACACGAACTAACGTGCCGCCACCTAGTTGCGAAACCAAGTAGTATGTTGTCACGCCAGCTCCAAATAACACAGTGTTAAAAAATAGAGACTGTATACAACCAACTAACAATTTAGTAAATTGTCAGCCCTGGCCCATTTCTACCCTAATATAGGGACAAAGTATGTAAGGCTAGATGCATTCTCGCAACAATTAGAACCGTAGACCGGTAGACTGGACATACTTGGTTCTCGAGTGGAACCGCGTCCAGAATATATTAAAACTCGACGTTTCGGCTCCTGTTTTTGAGCTATTTTCAAGAGGTAAAGGAAATATGTAAGGGCACTCTAAGGCCTCAATCTGCCTACTCCTTAGAGCGGTGGACAAAGGTGGGTTGGGCGAGATTTGGGGAGTAGGCAGATTGAGGCCCCGTAATCGAGCTACAAGAACACGACCCACCTTTGTCCACCGCTATAAGGAGTAGACAGATTGAGGCCTTAGAGTGTCCTTACATATTTCCTTTGCCTCTTGAAAATGGCTCCAAACCAGAAGCCGAAACGTCGAGTTTTAATAAATTCTGGACGCGGTTCAACCCGAGAACCAAGTATATCTCATATATATATATATATATATATATATATATATATATATATATATATATATATATATATATATATATATATATATATATATATATATATATATATATATATATATATATATATATATATCCACACGATAACTCAAAAAGTTATCAACCGATTTTGATGAAACTCTGCAAGAACCTTTATTTCATTAATAGCATGGTAGACTTTGTTAGATAGCCCTTTGGGACCAGTTTTTCTATAAAAAAAATAATTTTTCCGAAAAAAAATGTGTATCTCAAAAAAATAACCACGTTATTTTGATGAAATTTGGTTGGTATGTAGCCCTCGTAAATGCGTTACCTCACCAAAACTCAACTTTCTAGGTTTATAGAAAATTGAGTTATACCAATTTGAAGCACTTAATGAAAAGTCGCTACCATAACGCAGTTGCTGCGTCTCGATTTTTTTTTATCTTTAATTTTGACATTTGGAGAAACAATAGCGCACAGATTTCATACGTTTTGAATAAGATCTCATTTTTGGTCAAAACGCCTGAATAAGTTTGTCACGTTTGAGCCTGAAATTAGAATTTTCAGCAGACATTTTGTTATTGTTGATTTTGAAAAAACCGGTTTGATTGGGTTGACTGAAACGAAATCATACTGCGATTAATATGGAAAAATAACTGCTACGTTTATAAATTGGCAGATGCTTTACTTTTCTAAATATGAGTCAAGTTTCCTTCTGGAAATTTTTGTATAACTTTCATGAAATTCGTAAAACAAGTTCCGTTTAAGGAGGCTTACACTATCTACAGATATAGCGAAATTTAATTCTTTACCTTCATATAAAATTGAGTTTTGGCCATTTTTCTCAAAATGAGTTAGAACACAAGATTTTTTAGTGAATTTTCTTAGAAAAAATTCACTAATGAAGAGATCTCGACTTTTGAATTTTGAAAAAATTTCTTCAAATGAGCGCGATCTAGGACCCCTAGAACCCATATCCGGGGTCAGTTTCAATTTTTATATGTTTATATATATATATATATATATATATATATATATATATATATATATATATATATATATATATATATATATATATATATATATATATATATATATATATATATATATATATATGTATCACACCGATAACTCAAAAAATAATGGGCCGAATTTGATAAAATTTGGCATGTACTTTTCTTTTGTAAATAGCTTGGATAAGTTCGTTAGTCAGGAAAATCGGACGAGGTTTTCCGGGAAAATTTTGAGTTTTCATTCGAAAAAAATTATTATCTCAAAAAGTAATTAGCCGATTTTAATAAAATTTGATATGTGCCTTTCTTTTGTAAATAGCTTTGACAAGTTTGTTAGTCAGGAAAATCGGACAAGGTTTTCCGGGAAAATTTTGAGTTTTCATTCGAAAAAAAATATTATCTCAAAGAATAATACGCCGATTTTGATAAAATTTGGCACGTACCTTCCTTTTGTAAAAGGCTTTGACAAGTTCGTTAATCAAAAAAATCGGATGAGGTTTTCCGAGAAAATTTTTAGTTTTCATTTGAAAAAAATTTTTATCTTAAAAAATAAAAAATCTATGATAACCAAATTTGGTAGGTAGGTTTACGATATAAAAAGCAAACCATATACCAAAATTTAGATTTCTATGTTACAAGAAAAAAAAGTTATAAAATATTTTGTGCCAGATCATTTCTATGAAAATTCACTACCATAACGCACTTGCTGCGTCCAGGCTTTTTGATAATAGAAACATATCGCTGGTAACACTTTCGAAAGAATTTTTCAAATGTGCGGGTACTAGGGCCTCCAAAATCGATGTTCAAGGTCTGTGTAAGTTTAAAGTATTAACTTTACTAATATGCCGTATAATGTTAGTGTACAATTCTTATGAAAACTCGCTACTATAACCCACTTACTGCATCGCGAAATTTTTTAGATTTCAAAGGGAATTTTTCAAGGGTAATTCGCAAAAATGCACAGGCAAATGCGGAGCGGTTATTGAATTTAAAATTACGCATAACTTTTAAACAAACCTTTCATGAAGCGTTTCATAAAAAAAAAGCAAACAAAAGGTATTTGGGCTCGTCCGGGATTTGAACCCGGGACCTCCCGCACCCTAAGCGGAAATCATACCCCTAGACCAACGAGCCAACTGCTGAAAGTTTATCTCAATGTCCTATTCCCGCAGGCGTTGTAATCATTTGAATCATAATTAATGTGTAATGATTTATATAACAATTATAAATGAATACCTAGTTATTAAATTAAATACTGAAATCTCGGATAAGTTTTGTTTCCGCGAAAACACTGTTTTTTTCTCAACAGAAACACTCTTCTTCTATCCCTCGTTTTCTTACCCTAAATAGGTGTTTCTTTGTAGGATGACTGCGGACACAAAGTCTTTCAAGAATCTTCTATATATTATTTTATTATTACCATGCATAAATAATTATGTATCCATGACTATTACCAAATTTAGAACTTCCTAATAGAAAGCAGACGCATGTGAAAATATGATATACTCGACTGAATGGTTGGTTGCCTATCCGTCTGCATAATGTCGAATTTCAAATCCGTGATCTATTCTATAAAAGGTTCGGGACGCAGTAAGTGCGTTATGGTAGTGAATTTTAATAGAAATGATCTGGCACCAAATATTTTATTTTAACTTTTTTTTTCTTGTAACATAGAAATCTAAATTTTGGTGTATAGTTTACTTTTTATATCGTAAACCTACCTACCAAATTTGATTATCATAGCTTTTTTATTTTTTGAGATAATTTTTTTTTCGAATGAAAACTCAAAATTATATATTTTCAAACAATAAAGTTATTTAGATGAAATATGGTACATTGTTTCTGTTATATAGGCAACCAAGTTTGATGCCTGCTTTCATCAAAGAAAGACATTTGCTATTAAAAACATTAAAAAAAATTCGCCATCATAACGCACTTGCTGTGTCCCGAACCTTTTTAATCTCATCTTCAATGGAACATTTACACACAAAAATACCTACTGTTGTATGGTCTACTAAATCGATCATGTTGTCACGGTTGAAGCATGATGTTTAACCATAACTAACAAAAACACTTAGTATGACCAGTTAAAATACAAGAGTTCTGGGTCTAAAGCGATATCGCCTTGTTAAAAACCGAGGCTGTCCTTTTAACTTCCACTTCAAGATTTTGTTGATGTCATTGGTTGCGACTAGACTCGTTAAAACATCACTCTCCGACTCCTGCAGTTTTCACTTCAATAGGTCAGGTTTTCCAGAAGTGTTCCACTTGATCTACCTTTTAGTGAATTTTCTTCACAAAAAAAATCACTAATGAGAAAATCCCGACTTTTGAATTTTGAAATTTTTTGTTTCAAATGTGCGCTAATTATGCCCCCTAAAACACATATCCGGGATCAGTTTCAATTCTTATATGTTTATATATATATATATATATATATATATATATATATATATATATATATATATATATATATATATATATATATATATATATATATATATATATATATATATATATATATATATATAGATATATATATATATATATATATATATTTGTGTGTGTGTGTGTGTGTGTGCATCACACACATAACTCAAAAAATAATGGGCCGATTTTGATTAAATTGGTGAATACCTTCCTTTTGCAAGTGTCTTGGATAAGTTCGTTAGCCAGGAAAATCGGCCCAGATTTTCCCGGAAAACTTTGTGTTTTATTTCGAAAAAATGTTTTATCTCCAGAAATAACAGAGTAAGGGCAGCCCAATTTGGTTCGCAGGTTTATATCATTATAGGTAAATTACCTACCAAAGTTTAGCTCTGTAAGTTGAAAGACAAAAACGTTATGTGCATTTAAAGAAAAATAAATTGAGGTTTTCCTCAAAACGACAAATTCGCGATTTAAAACGTCAAAATTGGCAATATTCTGGCGAAGAACCTGAAACTAATATAAGCTGTGGAAAGAAAATGTCTCAAGAGATATGTTTTACAAAGCCTGAAGTCTTAGCTTCAACCGCATTGTCCTACATTTTACTAAAATATTTACAGAAAATTCATTTTAAATAGACCCTTTCTCTGATGCTTTGGCAGTAGTCTTAGCTGTAGAGTTTATCATTTAATGGTATATAATTTTTGACGAATTTTCTTAAAAAATAAATAAAGCTCAATATATCCGTTGTTATACAAGATACGAAAAAATGGTATACATTAATTATAGGGTGTCTTGAGCTACATCTTAAAAAATATTTCTACAAGCACAGGTTGCCCGTAAGTCGTTGGTGATACAAATTTTCTTTTTTTTTATCAAACACGCCTTTTGTTATAGCATTTTTGCATTTTTTCTGGGCGCAGCAAGTGCGTTATGGTAGCGAATTTTGATTAAATGCTTCAAATTTGAATAGCTCAAATTGCTATTAGTGGTAAAGAGGTATCGATGGTGAGACTTTGCAAAAAAAATTTCAAATGGGCGCAAACTAGGACCCCTAGAACCCATATCCGGGGTCAGTTTCAGTTTCTATATGTTTATTTATATATATATATATATATATATATATATATATATATATATATATATATATATATATATATATATATATATATATATATATATATATATATATATGTATATATATATATATATATATATATATATATATATATATATATATATATATATATATATATATATATATATGTATATATATATATATATATATATATATATATATATATATATATATATATATATATATATATATATATATAGGTATATGTATCCATCCAATAACTCAAAAAATAATTACCCGATTTTGATGAAACTCAGCAAGTGCCTTTATTTTATTAGTGGCTTGGGAGAGTTTGTTAGCCAGGAAAATCGGACAGGCTTTTCCGGGAAAATGTTGAATTTTCTTTCGAAAAAAAATTTTTTCTCGGAAAATTAGAGACCTGTTTTAATGGAATTTAACGGACATGTTGCCTTTGGAGAGACCTTACTGCGTACCAAAATTAAACTTTCTAAGTTTATAGAAAATTGAGTTATTTAAATTTTAAATTTTCTTTCGAAACAAATTTTTTCTCCGAAAATTACAAAATTATTTTAATGAAATTTGGTGAATATATTGTCTTAAGAAAGACCTTACTACATACCAAAATTAAACTGTTTAAGTTTATAGAAAATTGAGTTATTCAAGTTTGAAGCATTTAATAAAAATTCACTACCATAACGCACTTGCTGCGTCCCGACCTTTTTTCAACCTATAAGATTGATCAAGAAACTAGTTTTTTCGGGAACACACTAAGTTTATTTTCGGAAATGTTTGTACATTTTCAAACAATAAAGTTATTTTGATGAAACATGGCACATTTTTTCTACTATATAGGTTATACTGGTAACCAAATTTAATGCCTGCTTTCTTAAACATCTTTGCTATTAAAAACATTTTTATGAAAAATCACTACCATAACGCATTTGCTGCGTCCAGACTTTATAGTAGATAAATTGTTTTCATAATAATCTAAAAAATATTTTATTATACCTTACTGTGACGAATTCACAGCGCAATATAACAATCCCAACGGTTACAGTAGGCCATAAATTTAATTAAATTCAATATTATATTCCCGCGTCGAATTTGAAAACTGCTTACTTAAAGTATTTTACGATTCAAAGTAGGCACGACTCGGCACGACTCCAAATACGTCGCTTTATGGCTAATTTCATTTCTGTGTTTGTTTTGCTGTTATATTTAAACAAAATATTGAACTGATTTTTCGTCCTCATAAATACATAAATGACAACTAAATACCTATAAAGTAAATGTAAAAGATTAGACAGGTAACTTACGATATTCGAAAAAGATCCTTTCATGCCGCGCAGATCTCTGAAGAGGGCCGTAGAACCAACCGCGCCGCCATGCAGGACACCAGCACATCACACACATAACACTTCAATTTATTTAGCGGATGGAATAAAATTATATTTATTTAACACTTCGTTTGATTTAAAATTAAAAATAAATAAATAGGACACGAAACCCGTCGAAATATGCGCCCGAAACCCGCTGTGCAAGCTATTTTCGCTGGTAGCTAAACGGAAATTCGTTCGACAAAATGGCAAAAACATCTTTGAAAATTTACTAGCCGTCAAAATATATGAACGATTAACACCCGACATGATCTCAGGGGAATAAGTTATAAAAGAGTAAAATGAAGCAAAAGTAAATAGAACCGGAATTGAAGGTTTAAAATTTTGAAGAAGTTCTATAAGACGCTTCCACTACGAAATTCGGAGAAAAACTGAACCTGTCTGTCAAGGGTATGCAGATCATGGAAATAATTTAATCGCAAATGTTTTTTGTACCGTTATATCACAAGCGAAAGATAAGGAGAACCGACACGTAGGTAGGTATGTCTTTTTTGTACTAGTAATTAGTCGCATAGCCACCTTATCGCGACTTTTTTTGTAGGTTCACAAGTTTACTACAGAATGTTCTGGATATTGTTGTGACAAAATTGATTACAGGTACCTATAATGTTTATTTTATATTTCTTTTGATTTTCAAAATTTTAAATGGAATATGTTGTGGAATATGTAAACTTAATACTATATTCTATAAGTAATTGACAATCTACAGGTAAAGATTACTATATACGGAAGGGTATAATAGAATGAAGTTATTTATTCATAATTTTTAAAAATTCTGACAGCATTTCTTAATAGGTAGGTATCTAAATTTAAACCGTTAATACATCTTATTGTACTTAAGTATTTGACGAAGTTTTGATTGTTTAACATTAAGAATCATAAAGTGTAAAATAGCATACCTACCTATATGATGTCTAGTTATAACAACAAATATTTTCAACACGTTTATAACATAATGTGATATAAGGAGACACTAATGCACATCTAAACTAATTGTAGTAGAAACTAGGTACCTACCCCCTTCCCCTACTATAATGATGAAATAGTTCGGGACGCAGCAAGTGCGTTATAGGTTATACTAGTGAATTTTCATAAGAATTGTACACTATTAGTAAGATATATTATTAAAACTAAATCTTTAAATTTAAAGGGATCTTGGAGATCGGTTTTAGAGTCCCAGTTAGCGATTATTTGAAAAAATTTATATTTTATATGGAGCTGAAAAATTAAAATTTGGTCTTAGATATAATATGTAAGTACTGTAAGTGCCTTTAAAAAAATGGTGTAACAAATTTCATTAAAGTTACACACGTCTTTCAGAAAATTATTTACAAAGGGAATGTACCTGTCACATTATAGCAGCAGCAGTACAAATAACGTCATCTGTCTTTGTCCAACATTGTAGATATTGGATTACAGAATCTGAAGTGATGTCGAGGATTATTTTATTATTAATTTAGAATAACTTTATTTTCCTCTGATCAAACGACTTGAAAATTGGTACACAACCACGTCTGTCTATATTCTTTTAAGTTGTAAATATTCGTTTCAATCGCTTAGACAATTTGAGAGATATTGCGTTTGAAAAAATATTTTTTAATTTTTTATTAAGAAAAATTGGCCGTTAAGATTTGATGAACGATCTGGTCCAAGCCATTAGCAAAATAAGGGTAATTTGGTCCAAATCAGTGAAGTACCCAGGAGGCACAATGTCGTCATAAAGTCGTCATTAAAAACCTTTGAAGACGTCATAAGGTGACATACATATGACGTCAATATGACTACTTAATGTCACAGCCTAGCGACGTCATTTAGTGACCAATCTAATACGACATCTGAGACGTCAAATTAACGTCCTATTTATTAGCAAAAATGACGTACTGAAGGCAAAAAAATAAAATAAAAATGCTGTGCATATATATAGCAATTGTTTTATTGTTATGAAAATTAAAATACAATTAAAAAAATAACTAACTAGATTTAAACTAGATTTAAAAAATTAACTGCAATGGCATCGGCAAGGGTTACCTAATTGATATTTATGGTAAAAATTATCATACATCACTGTTTTTTCAAAGTTTAATATCTTCAGCAAATTAAGCAGCTAAAAGTACAACTTTCGTATACCAGAAACTTAAAAATTAATTAAAATTAATGAAAACCTAAAAGTGCTTCGAATTTTCTCAAGTTTTTGCTAAAACGGCAAATACATTAAAAGCAAAAGAAAAACTTCAATAAACTTATTTCTAAAGTATGTGCTTTACGATACACAGATTGATAGAGACGTATTTTTAAGTAGAAAGGTATTTGAGTAATTAAAAAAATAAAAACATTAATTAAAACTTTAACACCATGTATCTTGAAAACTAAGCAAGTTAGAACATACCTTTGTATAAACTTTTTTTTTTCAAAAATATGATAAGGAATCACCACCTGAAATTAAAGTCATCACTTTAATAAAATTAATGGTGAAGGAGAGGCAAAGACACCCATGCTTGTTCACGAAGAGGAAAAATTATACATTTTGAAATAATTTGATCTCTTGGCCACAATTCGAGATCTTCTGATAAATCTTGTAAAAGATATATGTTCAACTTTTTAGAATCAATGCGATATTTAAAGTATGAAGAAAGTGTCTTAAATCGATTTCCTAAAATATAAATTTCAGTGCTACTGTTAACTATTACATTTTGTATTTTAAATATAAATCCCTGTTTCAAAAGACAGAAGCAATTTGGTTCCGAATGTGATGAAATAGTAAAATGGAAATCCTTGTAATTAAGTTTTTTATATTGCTTACCAACAATATGTAACATGGTTGGGCCAGTAAAATGAAGGCAACTGTATTCAACAGAATCTTTAGATAAAATAAAATCACAATTTTCATACTGCACTATCTCAATTTCTTTCAGGCGTCTATGTATTTGTTGGAGTGGATTGTTGGGAGATTGAACTAATGATTTTAAATGACCTAAATAATTTTCAAAAGGAAAGGCCGATATGTTATCCAAATGCCCATAGATATCTGCATCATCTGCTAAATGTAACAGCAAATGTACATTATAAATGAGGAATTCCTTACCATAAATGTGTAGGCTGTGCTTTACAAATAAATTTAAAAACTGTTTGGCCAAAGCAATCCCTAAATTTTTAATGTGTTCCTTAGACAGAAGTATCATAATTCCACAACTGAATAACATAAAATGCTCATATATAGCTAAATCAACATTAGAATTGTGAAGAACAACAGGCCCAGTGTAAAGCAAAAATAATCGCAATTCAGTAGCTTTCCAATCTGAAAGATAATCTAAATTGCACCCTTTTCGGTTGGACTCAGTTGGAATAAATTTACTTAAATACACAATTCTTTTTGATATAGACTGTAAAGCAGTACGATGTAACTTAGCATGACTGATTACAGGTTTACCCGTCCAAATTTTAATAAGTTTTTTCATTACCCCCAAACAGACCCCATGCATGTAGTCTAATGGGAAATCATAAATCATGTCTATTGGTAGAATTAACAAAGGCGATTCTCTATTATGGTGGTCTTGATCACGTTGAGCTCGAAAGGAACAATCACTTCTTTTCTTTGAACTAAAACTTTGAAATGTGACACGCCCATGATACACACCATAATCCTCACACCTGTCACAAGAGGCATAACCTGAGTGTTGTTTCACACACTTTATATAGGCACGTGCAGGCGCATCACATACAAAGCTATGAACAAGAACTTTCACCAAATTATTGTTGACTTTAATACCCTCAGAAAGTAACTCAGACAAATCTTTTAAAAAGTCTTCCAGATACTGGGCTGGGTTTGCTTTCTCCTAAGAAAGACCCAACTACAAAAGGTTCAGATTTAATTTTTTTTACTAAAGCCAAAATAGGCCAAAGCTGAAGTTTTTGACCTTTATGAAAAATTGGTAATCCATCAATGTTAAATGAAATGTGAATAGAAGAATATTGTGATATATTATTGGGCATAGACATCAATTTAAGCTTTAAACCTGCAATTAACCCAAAATGGCAATATTCACCGCTTGACAAAGATTTTGTTGTAGTCTGCCTTGGTGTTTTTAATAATGTACGGGCGTCAAGAGGGAGATTAGCATGGTATGGTCGTAATATGTGTAAAATATGAGTAAGCACAGTACGCTTAACATACCGTTTTGTTGCCCAAATGGTTAATTCTTTACACAAATTACCTACAGTAGGAAACAAGACACTGGATGGCAAATCGTTGAAAAATGAATTGTCATCTTCAGGTATATTACAACCATTTTCATTCCCACTAAAACCTTCAGAAAAGCACTGGCTGTCTTCACCTCTGTTTCCATGTACATCTGATGAACTTTCATCATAAGAATCTAAGAAAGAAGTCTGATTATTGGCATCGTTGGGAACATTGAGACAACTCCAAATTTGCAACTGCCACTCTTCGATATAGTTGCCTTTTAGACACTATAGTTTTTTTCCTGCGAGTTATTACTGTTCCGCTCTTCTTTCTTAAATTTCTGAGGGGCATGTTTCAGCCATATTTTAATTTTATCCTCTATTTCCCTCTCAGTTACTGGAGAAGAGGCTTTTTTTACAGCATCTAAAACAAATAACAATACTATAAATACATTTAGTAAAACATAACAAAATTAAACAAAAAACTAAGCTGACAGCGGCGTGCAAAAAGCAAAAGGTGAATGTTTAGCAGATCGTGCATGTAAGCAGAACTATCTGAGATTTCTTAAAAAAGCAAAATTCAAAAGGTTAAAAAAACAGGAAATGGACTGTACAAGAAAAGAGCGTAAGTATCAATGCTTTAACGATACTTAGGCTCTTTTCTTGTGTAGTCAATTTCCTGTTTTTTAACCTTTTGAATTTTGCTTTTTCAAGAATTCTGATAGTTCTGCTCACGTGCATGATCTGCTAAACATTCACCTTTTGCTTTTTGCATGCTGCTGTTAGTTTAGTTCGTGTTTTACTTGTTTTGCCTTGCGTTTTAACATGTATTGTAGTTACTGTGCTTTTTAACTGTTTGACATGTAGTTTTTTAATATTGTAGACTTTGTAACTTACATAGCGATTAGATTCTGAGAATATCTTACGAGAGTCTGTCAACCTACCAGAGACCTTCGGTTTCTGACTCTGACCACTTCTTGTTTTCTAGCTATTACCCCTGAAGACGACTGCAAGGACAGTCCAAATGCATAGGGTTTTAACAATAAAACATTTTATCTGGAAGTAATAGCCTTTCTTTCAACTATAAATAATTAACTTAAACAACATATGATATAATTTCTATTTGATTTTTTTCTGTTTCTATATGTTGTAAATGTGCAAGTAAACAAAGTTTTTTGTTATCTATAAAACTATAATTTATGCTGTTCAAGACTATAAGAATTATAGTTTTATTGAAATAAAAAAAGACATAAATTATACGCATATAAAATGTTAAAAACTTACAAATGATAAGGTCCTTCAACTTCAAATCTTTAAAAGCCTTCTTTTGACCACGTGTTCCAAAAAAAATTAATTTTTTGCAAGGGAAAATGACAGAAGGTATTTTAGAATGCAATTAGTATGTGCAGTAAAATCTCTACCTCCTAGTGTAGACCAATATGATGCCTAAAAAAAGGTTAATGTAAAATAAGTTTTAAAAAGAAAATACTCAACATATACCAAAAGGAGAAAGTTGTGTCTGTCAGATATATATATATATATATATATATATATATATATATATATATATATATATATATATATATATATATATATATATAATTCTAATTCATGCAAATCTTCTTGGCTTTTTAAAGGAAAATCTACCCCAATATCATCTGGAAGTGATACACATGTGTTATTTTGAACACTGTCTTGTTTCCTAATCCAGTTTATTATTTGTGAATTTTGTTCTTTAATTGTTTTCAAAAGGTCAATAATACTTTGGTTTTCAGTCGATCCTACAATAAAAACTTGTAACAAACTTCTGAACAAAGAGTAAATTTTTAAGTATCAACCATTATTTTCGATTATTTGTTTTGGAGTTTCGCAAAACACTTGTGGAGTTTCGCAAAACACTTGTGGACGAGCCGGTGACAAGTCTAGATTATTCGGAGACCTCAGTTGAGTAATGGTGACACTTGGTGATCTGGCAGTTACCACACTGACATTCTTATATGTCATATTATTGTTGTTAAGTTGTGGTTGGCTATAACTTGTTTGAGGTATACTATGACATGGCTTGTGACTTTGAGAAACTGGCATAGACAGATCGTCACAACCTGCAATAAAACTCATTAGTGTCTAAGCAGTCTTAAGAAATTTTGCATACTGTAAATAAATTCCTTGTTAGAAGGATTAACACGTGGTGGTCTAGGAAGCTGTTTTAGCTTCTTGCGTATTACTCTTTGTGAATCTGAATCCTGCTCATCGCTGGAATAACATAAGGGTTTTCTGATTCTCTTTCTTGACAAGAACAAAGATTCTTCGTCATCACAATCATCTGTCTCTAAATTAGATGTCACCTCTGCTTTCTTTATTTTCCTCTGAGCTGAATCAAAATCATCTTAAATTAAAGCAAAGAAAAATGTAGATAAAAACAACTAATTAATTATAAAAAGCAATTCAAGCTAAAACTAAACGATTACAAAGCCAAGAAAGTTCAGTAAAAAAGTCAATGAACAACAGTCAATAATATACGTAGGCATTCTTTATTTTCCATGCCATTTTATAATAATAATAATTACCCCCAAAGTAGTGAAGAAAAAATGGGTACTCTTTACATTCAGGGTGTCAGCTGGCACCTTAATAAGCGGCATACGAGACATCAACTCACGCATAAATATTTCGTGCTATGATGTTGGGTTGTATTCCCTCAATATTATATATTAAATTATAATTATAATACACCTTATAAAAGTAAAACTCGGCTAATAGTTACCTTTGTTCTTTAGTTGTGTTATATTGTTTTTTAAACGCATTTTGTCTTTCTTAAATACTACATAATTTTTTAGTAAAATAATTACATGATTATTTTCTTTGAATAACTTCGCCATGAGACAACAACCTGACAACAGAGCAAGAAATATTTACATGCGAGTTGATGTCTAGCCAAGCGCTATTCAGGATGCACCGGCTGACACCCTGAGCCCTGAATTCAGAATAACAAAGTCTGAAGATGCATGTGGTTTATAGTAAAAATAGTATATTTAATTAATATGCTAGGAATGCTGGTACTCATAAAGGTACCGGCATTCCTATAATTTTAAACATGCTCTATAATTTACAGTCACAATGTTTAAGTAATTAAAATTTATAAATAAATATCACAAAATTGAAATATATAAAAATATACTCATGCATCTACCATTAAAATTATCTCTTTGTTTTGCATCAATTCAGTAAAATAGTAACACAATAAATTACTGAGTAAATGTAAATGAATATGATAGGAACCTGTTTGGAAAAACTGTCTTTTAATTTTGTGCAGTTTCCAGCTGTTGTCTTCTGGAGGATCTTGCCCAGATTGCAACAATTTTAAGAAGTTCTTTGTTGTTTGTGGGGGAGGCCAGAAAACTTTTCTTTTTAAGGGTGTAAACCAGGAATCGTGGACTAAAGAAACACCTCCGTCGCCGTCAAATTCTACGCCAACATATGCCATCTAAAAACAGTTTCCACTTTTAAAATAAATTAACCTCTAAAATGTAGGTCCTATTTTACTTAATTCTACAGTTAATTTAGCTGGTGCTCAAATGATAACTCGTCCAAGCACCGGCCTTTCTTCAACGCCGCGAAATCTAGTTATGGGGGAGTTGTCACTTTCCAAACGTCGCCACCCGAGGTGGCCAAAATGTAGGTTTAATTAATAATAAAAAGATAATACTTACACTAATCAAAAATTAAAGAGGTTTGGTTTCTTTAATAGGCTTAGGCTTATAAATTCTGATGAGAAATGAGAAATGTAATACTTAATACTTACATGCTATTAAATTATTAAATGTCATACTGTCACCTGTCATTTGATATTAGAGGTTGCCAGAATCCCATAAATACCGGTATAATGATTACAGCTTAAAAATATCTTGGTTATTAGGAATTAAAACTGAGTTCCAAATTAAAAGTGTGTGTGATGATTGTATCTTATACTTACTTGCAGAAAAATTAATTTTGATCAAATCTAATTTTATTGGATAAAACTCTCATGTGTCTTTTTCAGATATTAGAGAATACGTTACATCCAGCATATATAGTGGCAACATGGTATTCATAGTTTTACTATGCATGGACGCATGTTAGGTACGCGGCAACGTAGAGGTGCGAGGCGATGTCTAGCTACTTGAGTTATAATAAATAATTCGTCCTGGGTTCGATTCTTATGCAGAAAATTTATATTGACCTTGCCGTGTGAATAATTGAATGAAAGCTAAGTTTCCGATGTTAATACCTATAACTAAGTATAAACTGGCGCAAAAAACGAACTACCTATAAACATAAAACATATTATATCGGATCAAAAAAATTATGTTATATATATATATATATATATATATATATATATATATATATATATATATATATATATATATATATAATATATCAGGTGTAATAAAAACCAAATAAAAACGTATAAAAGACGTAATTTTACTACGTATAATTTTCGGTCAAAATATGCCGTCATATGTACGTCTGTTTTTAGGCCTATGACGTCGCTGACCAAAAAAGACCAATAAATAACGGCATTATGACGACACTGTGCTGCCTGGGTATTTTTTGAGTTATCGGTTGGATACATACATGTGTATATATATATATATATATATATATATATATATATATATATATATATATATATATATATATATATATATACAGGGTCGCTGATAAGTCTGGAAACGGTCGATTATCCGGGAAAATATACAAGGTGTCGAAAAAAGTTTTATACAAAAGTTTTTGGGTTCTTCAATGTCTACTAGGCGGTGATAATTTCATTTATACAGGGTTGGTCATACAGGCGTGGCACACCAATATTAATTTTTTTTTAATGGAACACCCTATATATTATTCGATATTTCAATCCTTCTCTTAATTTTGAGCAACATTTATCAGAAGCATGATGTACATAAACTCAATCGTTTCCGGGTAAAAAAATAAATAAAAATAAACGCTATTGTTTTTAAAATCTATTGGATGAAGAACAAAAATAAATGAAAAGTAGAATATCTCTTGAAAACAATCTGTGAGTGTGAAAAGAACCGGTTGCGATGTTTTTAACATTGTTTGGAATCCTATTTTATAAGATGTTCAAAGTGTTCTCCATTGACCTCCTGACAATAATGAATTCGCTTAACAAAACATTGCACTGCATTTACAAGAGCGTTTTGAGGAATGTTATTAATTTCATGCACAATCCTTGCTTGCAACTCTTCAATATTCTGCGGTCTATTTTGGTAAATTAAATTTTTTACATGACCCTACAAAAAAAAGTCAAGCGGCGTCATGTCGGGAGACCTAGCTGGCCATTCAATAGTTCCCCTGCGCCCTATCCATCTGCCAGGAAAGGTTTGATACAGATATTCCCGTACCTCAATTCCAAAATGAGGGGGTGCCTTATCCTGCTGAAACCATATTTCTTCCGCTGGTAGATTTGGGTCGTTATTGTTCGGAAATAATCGACTTACGTCTGGAACAATTGATTCTTGCAAAAGTGTCAAATATCGAGCAGAGTTCAAATTACCGTGTATAAAATAAGGTCCTATGATATGTCCACCAATAATAGCACACCAAACATTTACTTTTTGCGGTCTTTGGGTGTGAATTTGTTCCATCCAATGTGGGTTTTCGTCTGACCAGTACCTACAGTTGTGTCGGTTGACTTGTCCATTCAAACAAAATGTAGATTCGTCGGAAAACAAAATGTGGTTGGCAAAGTTAAAATTTTGGCGTAACTTCTCCATAATAAGTTCACAGAACTCGATTCTGCGATCAAAATCGTCTTCACTCAGTTCTTGCAATAAATGAATTTTATATGGACGGAACTTTTCCCGCTTCGTAATCTTTTGAATTGAATATCGACTCATATTGTGATTTAAAGCCAATTGCTGTGCCGAAGTTTTCGGATTTTCCACCACATCCAATATTACATTCAAAGAATTTTCTTCATTTGTAACGGTTACTGGCCTTCCAGTTCTATGTTTATCCTTGGTACCGCCAGTTTCGTGAAAACGATGCAAAGTTTTCGAAACTGTGGATTTGGAGATCGATTCCCGCTCAGGATGCAACTCATTGAACATAATCACCACTTGAGCAAAACTTCGTGTTCTATCACCGTACCCTATCATCATTAAAATTTCGATACGTTCGGTTTCACTTAAACTTGCCATTTTGCACAAAAACTGTTGACACTAAATTACTAATGTTTCAAAACTGTTGACACTGAATGAATGTTTGACATTCGTTGTCCTGGAAACATTTTAAAACAAAAGAATAATACTGCGTTTCTTATGGGCATCTTATCTTATCTTGGGATTCCAAACAATGTTAAAAACATCGCAACCGGTTCTTTTCACACTCACAGATTGTTTTCAAGAGATATTCTACTTTTCATTTATTTTTGTTCTTCATCCAATAGATTTTAAAAACAGTAGCGTTTATTTTTATTTATGTTTTTACCCGGAAACGATTGAGTTTATGTACATCATGCTTCTGATAAATGTTGCTCAAAATTAAGAGAAGGATTGAAATATCGAATAATATATAGGGTGTTCCATTAAAAAAAATTAATATTGGTGTGCCACGCCTGTATGACCAACCCTGTATAAATAAAATTATCACCACCTAGTAGACATTGAAGAACCCAAAAACTTTTGTATAAAACTTTTTTCGACACCTTGTATATTTTCCCGGATAATCGACCGTTTCCAGACTTATCAGCGACCCTGTATATATATATATATATATATATATATATATATATATATATATATATATATATATATATATATATATATATGTATATATATATATATATATATATATATATATATATATATATATAGTTTTAGCTGACCATGGAAATGGGTTCCAGAGGCCCTAATCCGCGCTCATTCGAAGAAATCGTCCGAAAGTCTCACCATCGATACCTCTCTATTGGTGAATTTTCTTAATGAAAATTCACTAAAACATGATTGTAGGATTCTTAGAAAATTTCTTCAAATGAGCGCATATAGTATACAACCTTAACCTTACCTTTGACTTTTATGTCGCCATAACAGTTTAAAGGCGATGCCACGTTGTAATCGTAATAGTAAAGGATTTTTTCACGCCTGAGGAGGTACCACCCCATGTATCAAGGGGCCGGTGAAGTCCCAACGGACGTTTCCGGTTCTAGTGTATGAGTCGGTTTCCCTTATAAGCAAAAATGATGATGGCTCCTCCTTGTACAAAAGATTCTGGAGGTAAAATACCCCTCCATTCGGATCTCCGCGAGAGGGGTGTACAGGGGGCGCCAACATCAAGATTTAACATGTCCTTCTCGAATATATATGGCCTAAATTCTAACATAAACTCCGTCCACCATTTCCTCCAGGCTAATAGGGCAAAACTCCCCTTCCTCACCGAAACCCAAATCATTGCCAAAACAGCCACGAATCACCTTAATTTCTCGGGGATAAGCTTCTTACTTCCTTTAGATTGCATGGAGGCGTGTGCGCATACATCCATAGCAATCTACCCTGCACCAGACTCCCCAATTTAGAAGCTGGAAGAAAAGACATACTATGGATAAAACTCTCTCTCAGGGCTGCAACTAAATTCATCTGTTGCATTTACCCGTCACCTTCTGACAACAACTTTGTCCAGCTCTTTGACTACCTTTCTGAAAAAAAAAGACCATCTGATTTCTGAATATCCTTCCTCCGAGGTCACTATTCTTGGTGACTTCAATGTCCATAATAAGGAATGGCTAGGATTTTCAAAAACCGATCCACAAGGGAGAGCAGCGGAGGCTTTTGTAGTCAGCAATTCTTTAGCCAATATGGTTCAACAACCTACTTACTTTCCTCACATCCCAACACACAGCTCAAATCCCTTGGATCTCGTTCTTACTACAAAACCTGAATGCTATAATATATCAGTCACCGCCCCCCTTGGTCACTCAGACCACAGCATGGTCACTGCTTCCTGCGCAATGCAACCTGAGATCACACAGTCATCACACCCACATAGCGTTTGGCACTACAACTCCGCAAACTGAGATGAAATGCGGGATTACTTTTCCTCATTGCCATGGGCGTCTGTTTGCTTCTCTCATTCTGACCCCTCTGATATCTCGCAAAACGTCCCCGAAATTATCCAAGCTGGCATGGAATTATTTATTTCACGTACACAGAAAACCTCTTCGGCCACTCAAAAGTCCTGGTTCTCTAAATCCTGTGACAAGGCCAGACTTGAAAAGGTCAAAGCTAACAAAACGCTTCTACACAATCCCAGTCAAGAGAACCATCAAGCATTTAACGACGCAAGAAACCGCTATGTCCGCATTCTATCTGAGGCAAAAAACTCGTTTAATAATCACATCAAAAACAAAGTCCTCTTAAGCTCCAACGGCAGCAAACCAATCTGGACGCTTGCAAAATCTATTGGGAATAATTTCTGCAAGAGCACGTTCCCACCTCTTGTCTCAGGGGATGAAATTGTTTCTACCACCCTGGGCAAGGCTGAACTTTTTGCCTCGTTGTTCGCCGGCAATTCTTCTCTCAACCCACCTCCAAATGTTCAACCACCAACAGTCCCCAATGTCGCGCATGAAATGACGGATATCATTTTCAAAACAAAAAAGTACGAAAGATGCTCTCTTCTCTTAATACCAGGAAAGCCTTTGGCCTTGACGAGATCCCAACAATTGTTGTCAAAAAATGCGCACCAGAACTTGCTACTGTCCTGACTCGTCTGTTTCAGACATCTTACAATAGAGACATATTCCCTAGTAACTGGAAAACTGCTAGAGTACAATCCGTCCCCAAGAAAGGATCCAAAGTGCTTCCTAGCAACTACAGGCCTATTTATCTCCTTTGAGTCGTCTCTAAAGTGATGCAAAAGTATATAAATACTGAATTACTAAAATTTCTTGAAAAACACAGTCTAATCCACGACAGACAGTATGAATTCTGTCAGCGCAGATCAACTGCCGACCTCCTTTCTTTTGGATTTCTTCATTATCAGTCTTTTGTTCTCCAGTTGCTTCACAAATGATTTCTTCGTCTGTGCGATGTTGGAATCCAGCGTCATCAACATCAGTGTTCAGCCACTCTTGAAGGTTCTCATTATTAACATTGTCGAATCCTCTAATTCTGTTGGCCAAAGTAATGAGAGGGATGTCGTCCTCGTCATCTGGATCACGCTCTTCTTTAATATTGTGTAAAGTTTTCTTCCAATACTGCATTAAAGTGACTGGTTTTATGTGTCTCGCAAGTGTTTGATATATTATACATGGCATCTACAAATTTGTATTTATTCCACATGTTCTCCTCCTCTATGAAAAATTTCAACAAACCCATTCTATAGCAACGTTTCATTGCGGAAATTACTCCCTGAGCCATTGGCTAGATCAGAGCCGTAATATTTGGCAGTAAATATTTTAGTGATAAGGCCATCGTTTGATATTAAAGTAATTCCCAAATTTCATCCAAATCAGTGAAGCAATTTTTGAGTTATTGGTTGGACACACACACACACACAGATAATAATAATAATAATAATAATATTTATTGTGGCAAAAATTACACAGCCTTGTCAAACAAATACCAAATATAAGACTATAGAACTAAAATTGTGAAATAAACATCAAAAACAAACAAAAAGACAAAAGAAACAAATTTACACATATAAAAAAAAGGCATCTTATGTTGTCTCTAGTGGCTCTACTCTATCCACTCAATGTCCATATTGAGGTATTCACTTAAAGAATAAAATGCATACTTCATAAGAGTGTTTTTCACATTTCTCCTAAATTCTTGCTTATGTTTTGATCTTATATTCTGGGGGATTTTGTTGAAGAACTTGACACCCCAGCAATTCACCCCGGTTTCAGCTCTTTTTATTCTATGATAAGGAATGGATATGTTCTGTCTGCCTCGGGTACCATATTCGTGGTAATCACCGTTTTGGTTGTAGTCCTCTTGATGTTGGTAAGTATATAAGACACTTTCCAAAATATATGCTGAAAAGATGGTAAGTATGCCTGTCTTCGTGAATAAGGTTCTACAACTTGTACGGCTGTCTACAGAACAGATTATTCTTACTGCAGCTTTCTGTTGTAGAAATATTTCAGACACTCCAGGACTACTCCCCCATATTAGGATACCATAGGTAGCCCTACTTTGGAAACATGCATGATAAGCTGTCAACACTGTCTGGTAATTACTGATGTTCATCAGACGCCTCAGCAGATACAGACACGACGCCAATGTGCCCTGGAGCTTTTCAATGTGCATTGACCAGCGAAAATCTGATTGTATATATACACCAAGAAATTTCACAGATTGTTTTTGTCTTGGTTGCGTTTGGTGGGAGCTGATATTCAAGACTTTTGTTTTGTTTACATTGAGTTTCAGTTTATTATTTCTAAACCATTCTCCTGCTTCCCACATTGTGATATTTCTTCTCTCATTAAGTTCAGCTTCATTTCTGCCAATGTTTACAAATGAGGTATCGTCTGCATAGAGAGAAACTGCATCAGACGAAACGTTCTCTGGAAGATCATTTGTGTATATAATGAATAGGAGAGGCCCTAGCAGCGAACCCTGAGGTATACCGCATGTTTGTGTCTGCCAACTCGAGTACTGTCCATTTAGTTTCACTCTTTGGTATCGGTTGGTAAGGTATGACTTAAAGAGCCTCAGTGGCAAACCCCTAATGCCATAGTGTTCCAATTTGGTTAGTAATATCTCATGTGATACTGTGTCAAATGCCTTATGTAAATCACAATATATGCATTGTGCCATATTGCCAGAGTCCAGCGCCTCACTTAATTTATTTGTTGTGTTTACCAGCGCAGTGACTGTTGATTTACCTCTTCGAAAGCCATGAAGCTCCTCACCGAGAAAACCTTTTGCTTCTAAATATTCTTCAAGCTGTTGCTTTATTACGTACTCAAATATTTTTGAAAGTGCTGGCGAAATGGAAATAGGTCTAAAGCTATCCAAAGAGGCAACATTGCCACCCGTATATGCCATACTTACGTCTGCTTTCTTAAGTTCCTCTGGAAACAGGCCAGCCTGCAAACATTCATTTACTAAAGCTGTTATTGGATCTAGTATGCTGTAAATAACTGTTTTTAAAAATTTTACATTTATTCCATAACAGTCTGGCGTTATTTTGGCTTTCAAGGCACATACCACTCTCCAAACCTCCAGCGACGTCACCTCCGTCCTCCATCATATATATATATATATATATATATATATATATATATATATATATATATATATATATATATATATATATATATATATATATAAACTTTTTAACTGACCATGCAAAAGGGTTCCAGGTAGAAGTGTTAAATTTGAACTGTCTCCTGATTGTGAATATTTAACTGTTTTGGTTCATTGTGAAATAAAGCATGTTGAAACCAGTGTTTTCCAAAACCAATCTTCAATTATTCTGATATAATCTGAAAATTTACGTTACCGTCGCCTTCGAACACCCCCATCATGTTGTTACTGAAAAAAGGGTTAGGACATATAACAAAAATAATTATGTGACTGCTAAATGGCTGCGTCGTGTCTCAATGTGTCCCACAAATGTCAAAAAGAGAGAAATATCCTAAAATTACGCTATTGATTCAATGCGCTACCGAGTTAACGGGGCCGCAACTTCGCTACCTTTGGTAGCATTCAATGCCTGTAAAGTTAAATTTCGAAGTATTTTTGAGCAACGAAGTTCGAACTATTTTAGAGAATTACATAGTTCGAACTTTGAACTACTTCAAGGTCCTTAGTGTAACCATATTTTCGAACCGAAGGTTCGGTTAGAGTTCGGGTTAGGTTCGAAATTTCAAAGCATCACACACCTCTAGTTCCAGGGGCTCTAATTCACGCACATTAGAAGACATTTTCCGAAAATCTCACCATCGCTACCTCTCTATTAGTGAATTTGCTTAATGAAAATTCACTAAAAATTGAAAAATTAGACATTTTGATCAATTTCTCAACACGGATAAGCTGCAAACCGGATAATCACTAAAGACAGCACTGATCAAGAGAAACATATAGGTACCTCCAACTGTCTGTGGAAGTCTTTCATAGAGAGCTTTACTAATCAAAATTGTAGAGGTCCCGTGGGGGCACAGTTTGCAAGGAAATGCCGGCAGGAGAATCAGGGATAATTATGGTCAAATTAAGGACACACCTGGCCAAAATGTAGCTTTTTCATGACTTGGATTGCTAACATCACAGGCAAAATGATTTCATTGGGAGGATACACAATGGGCCTCTAGTTGATGCGGTCAAGAGCAAGGCCCTCCTACCAATTACAGATAACAGATTTAAAAATGGATAGATTACAAAATTCAAGAACAGCCAGGATATGTGACAATTCATACTGTAGGAAATTATAAATATTTTGACATTGAACAGCATAACAACATAAAAATAAGACAAACATTTACAAAAGTGACAATTATTTATTTACTTAAGACAAACAAGTTTATACACTGATTTACACCTTCAATTGAATTTAAATTAAGAATACCTTACAGGATTAATTGGAAATAAATCTTACTTATAGAATTACAAACCTGATCAGGAGCCATTTATCTTAAAAAGAAATAAGTATTTCTTACTTGAGATGAATAAATATAAAACAAAAGTGTTTTCTTATTATTATTATACACCACTACAATGAATGATGTTGCTTTTTCCATCTGGGGTAATCTTGAATCTTGCCTGAAAAAAATATAGACTTACAATTATGTGAAAATAGAAATAAAAATATTTGCATGTAAATTTTTTTTTAGGACGTTAACTACCGTTATCAGAAAATGCTGTAGTGTAATTATGCGTTATCAGTCTCCGGCAAGATTTCTCGATATGGGGAATCGAGCCACGAAGGCTGATGATCTACTCTACAAGTATTGCTATTTCTTAGACAAAACTTTACAAAAGTTGAGGCTTCGTTTGTAGTACTCTGTTGAGAATGTAGATGTCTATATGTATTTAAAATAGTATTGGTCTCTTGGGATCATAACTGCACTGGAATGTTAATTTTTTGGGTGTATATGTTAGACCAAACAAAGAATTATTCATTATTAATTCTTTATTTTATAATTATTTGAGAAGAATGCACACATTGTGATGATGTCACTGATTTTAGACTTTAATCATATCTTAATTTTAGTTCTAATATATAGACAGAAACTGCTGTGAGCTGGTCAGAAAGTATATAACGCTGTGGAGCGGGCGATATGAACATCAAGAGATGAGCTGACAAGGACAAGAATAGTCCACATGCTGAGAGCTCGCTTGTGTCACCGCTGAAACTTTTGTGTTTGTTTTATTTACAAGGTCTGACTGCCGCTTACAATTACACTGTTTTATTATTTGCTTATCTCGCGATATGACTAACTAGGTACACCGCACATCCATCTCCCGCTTTGCCTACTACTGCTTAAGAAATTTTATTATTCATTTTTTTGATAGCCAATTAATGTTTCAGTTTATTTAAGAATCGCAATTTTACATTCACTTAACCTTGTAAATATTCCCCGAAGTGTAAATAAATTAATGTAAATAGACGATGGATTATTATTCCTCACCGCACACGCCCAAAGCATTAATTAGGTGCCAAAGGCAGCTCAACATAAAAAAAAAACATGGCCAACTAAGAGAGTAGAAAGTTGCATTCTGCCTTTGGGCTCAGTTGAACTCGAATATCGCCACTGAAGTCTAACATAGTCTAAGCTGCCCTACATCCAGCAGCTTAGTAAGGAGGTGTAACCAGTAGGTAACCTGACAGGATAATATGTATTTCTTAAGTTGTGTTTCCATTAAATTACAATTATCTAATAACCAAATAACATATACCACACTCTCTGGCAGAACAACTGCCTCTTAATGATAAACCTTAAAGCTGGCGCCCATGCATTAGATAGCATAGATAGGAAGTTTAAAACCTAATAGAAATCCGAGGAGAGACACATCTCACAATATATATATATATATATATATATATATATATATATATATATATATATATATATATATATATATATATATAATTTATTTATATAATATAAACAATATCCGACGAGGAAATCCCCAAATAAAGAGATTGAAGAAACGATTGAAGAAACAATAATCAGAGATCAACAAGTTAACTAACACAATACAGAAAAGAGCTACAAGTGGATCACAAGTCAATCAACCCAGCAACAGATCCGAGAGTGGACGTGTTGCACTCGAAGATGTCAATGCAGCGATGTACACAGTTATATATAGAGCAAATTCTTTGTACCGGTGAATTCAGTCTTACATTTGTCCTAGGACAGGGGACGTGAAACAGGACCTGAGATCTGGAATTAACTCTGGGCGTGTGGAAGCACAACAAGCGTAAAATATGTAGACAGTCCACGACATTATGTATCAGAGAGAATGAAAATAATAAAGCAAAGTAGTTTCGCTCTGCAGTGAGTCGAAAGAGAAGCGCAACAACAGACAGCTCTAGGGAGTGCCAATAGCCTGATAGATATTATCAGCTCTATACGCCTGCATCTTGAGAAGCCAACAGTGAAGATCTTAAGTGCATCCCTATAAACGTCATAATAGGGCGCCCAGACTACTTCGGCATACTCCAAATGCAGTCTAACATAAGCACAGTAAAGAGTTTTTAAGGTGTCTATGCATGAAAAATTGTTTGAGTTTCTCATGATATAGCCCAAGGTTTTTGAGGCTTTGGAGATGGCATTCTCAATATGATTCACAAAGATTGGTCTGCTATCAAAAAGAACACCCAAGTCGGCAATATTTTTAGATCTATTAAGTATTGAAACACATAATCGGTATGGAAAACTGATTATTGATTATTTGCTTATATAGTGTATACGTCATAACTTCACATTTACAGACATTCAGCGGCAGCTCATTTTGGCAGGTCCAGGAATATATTCTACACAAAGTTTCCTGTAGTTAACCCTATCACCACGGTTATTAATGGTATGAAAAATCTTAGTCATCGGCATAGAGTAGGTGAGGGACCTCAAGGACGTTAGTGATGTCATTGATTGATTTATTTATTTATTGAATTTATTAATTGAACATGCCCAACAGGATAATCCCATTAATAGGACACCATACAAAAAGAACAATATGTAACAATATGAACAAACAATACTACTAAAAACAAAACTAAAATACTGTATAAAACATCACAAGGCAGAAATTCCACAAAACCGTACATATATGGTCATAATAACCGACAAAGTAAGATATAGCCACCCTACGAATAACCGCAGCTCTATCTGAATAGAAGTCGCACAAGTTTGCAATGTCATGAAAGTCAGAGCTCATTGTATACACAGGTGATTTCATATACAAGTTAGTCCTTGGTATTGGAGGCTTAAACACTCTCACCCTCTAGATGCAGCCCGTGGAACTGAGAAATTTAATTGCATCAATAAGTCTGGACAATCAACTTTACCATGAAACAAGTTATGCAGGAACATCACAGATGCAACTTTTCTTGATAAATAAATTAAAAAACAGAGGCCCCAAAACAAATCCACGGTAAAAACAGAGTAGACTCTGCCAATAAGGTATGAACTAAAAAACATCAACAGCTTCGGAGAGAACCCATACCAGTCAAGCTTTTGAAGTAGGATATTGTGGTTCAGTCTGTCAAAAGCCTTAGAAAAATCCAAGTAGATAACATCAGTTTGAGATCCCCTGTCCAGTGCTGCATTTGTGTAATCTGGAAAGCAGACTAAATTGGTAGATGTAGAGCGACCCCTCATAAAACCATGCTGAGTCAGAGCAGAACAAATTCAAACACCTTTGCAAAATTATTGATGATGATGATGTCTATCATTTTCAACCTAGGTTTGATCACCTTTCTTAGGGACTGGAATAGAATGACCTATTTTCCACAGGGTAGGAAACTTTGATGTTTTAAGCGAGATGTTAAAGATAGACGTAAAAGGATACATAAATACGTGAGCACAGTGTCTAACCAAGAAAGCCGGAATTTCATCAGGGCCCAATGTATGTTTCTTAATTGTACTCAGGACCATCGGATTTGTGACCTCTTGTATATCTATGATTGGATTATTACCTACAAGGTCAGATTCCACACCAGTATCACTATTTTTCTGGCTTACGAAAGATGTCTGAAATAAAATCTGCAAATGCGTTGGCCACAGAAAGTGGATCGGTTAGAGTGACTCCTTCTATGGCGAGGTTTGGGATACTGAATGATTCCTCTTGAGATTAATCAGTCTCCAGAAGCTGGATGGATCTGATGAAATATTCTGCTCAACCTGTTGCGAGAAAAGTTTTTCATTTGTTTCCGAGGTTACTTTGACAACACGTCTAAGCCGCTGAAATTCTAAAAAACTCTGGACGCAGCAAGTGCGTTATGGTAGTGAATTTTCATAAAAATGTTTTTAATTGCAAATATGTGTTTCCTTTTTAAGAAAGCAGGCATCAATTTTGGTTACCAGTATAACCTATATAGTAAAAACAATGTGCCATGTTTCATAAAAATAACTTTATTGTGTGAAAATGTACAAAAATTTCCAAAAGTAAACTTAAAGTGTTCCCGGAAAAACTCGTTTCTTGGTCAACCTTATAGGTTAATAGCAAATTGAGCTATTCAAATTTGAAGCATTTAATGAAAATTCGCTACCATAACGCACTTGCTGCGTCCCGAATTTCTTTTCTTACAAACATGCATCGCTGAAATATTCAAAAATGCAATAACATAAGGCGTGTTTGATTAAAAAAAAAAGAAGAAAATTTGTATCACCAACGACTTATGGGCCATCCTGTGATTGTAGAAATATTTTTTTAAGATGTAGCTCAAGACACCCTATAATTAATATATACAAATTTTCTTCATATCTTGTATAATATTGAGCTTTATTGATTTTTTACGAAAATTCGACAAAAATTATATACCATTAAACGATAAACTCTAAAGCTAAGGCTACTGCCAAGCATCAGAGAAAGGGTCTATTTGAAATGAATTTTCTGGAAACATTTTAGTAAAATGAAGGACAATGACGGTTGAAACTAAGACTTCAGAGTTTGTAAAACATCCTTCTTGAGACATTTGATTTCCATATCCCGTATTAGATTCAAGTTCTTTGCCTAAATGTTGCCGATTTTGACGTTTTAAATCGCAACTTTGACGTTTTGAGGAAAACCCCAATTTATTTTTCTTTAAATGCCTATAACTTTTTTGTCTTTTGACCTACATAGCTAAATTTTGGTAGGTAGCTTACCTATAAGGATATTAACTAGCGTACCAAATTTGGTTGCCCTTACTTTGTTAATTCCGGAGATAAAAATTTTTTTCGAAAGAAAACACAAAATTTTCCGGGAAAACCTGGGCAGATTTTCCTGGCTAACGAACTTATCCAAGCCATTTGCAAAAGGAATTTTTCCACCAAATTTAGTCAAAATCGGCCTATTATTTTTTGAGTTATCGGTGTGATACATACATATATATATATATATATATATATATATATATATATATATATATATATATATATATATATATATATATATATATATATATATATATATATATATATATATATATATATATATATATATATATATATATATATATATATATATATATATATATATATATATATATATATATATATATATATATATATATATATATATATATATATATATATATATATATATATATATATATATATATATATATATATATATAAACATATAAAACCTCTGGACGCAGCAAGTGCGTTATGGCAGTGAATTTTCATAAAAATATTTTTAAATAGCAAATATGTGTTTTTTTAAAGAAAGCAGGCATCAAATTTAGTTACCAGTATAACCTATATAGTAAAAACAATGTGCCATGTTCCATCAAAACAACTTTATTGTTTGAAAATGTACAAAAATTTCCGAAAGTAAACTTAAATTGTTCCCGAAAAAACTGGTTTTCTGGTCAACCTTATAGGTTAATAGCAAATTGATTCAAAATTTGAAGCATTTAATGAAAATTCGCTACCATAACGCACTTGCTGCATCCCGAATTTTTTTTCTTACAAAGATGTATTATATTTCGATGGAAAATACAAAAATGCAATAACATAGGGCGTGTTCGATAAAAAAATTCACTAAAAAAAAAAAGAAAATTTGAATCACCAACGACTTATGGGCCACCCTGTAATTGTGGAAATATTTTTTAAGATGTAGCTTAAGACACCCTACAATTAATCTAAACAACTTTTTTTCGTAACTTGCATAATAACGGATATATTGCGCTTTAATGATTTTTTACGATAATTCGACAAAAATGATATTGACCATTAAACGATAAACTCTCTAGCCAACACTACTGCTAAAGTATCAGAGAAAGGGTCTATTTGAAATGAATTTTCTGGGAATATTTTAGTAAAATGAAGGACAATGACGATTGAAACTAAGAGCTCAGGCTTTGTAAAACATTATTCTTGAGACATTTTCCTTCCATAGATCATATTAATTTCAGGTTCATTGCCTAAATATTAACAATTTTGACGTTTAAAATCGCGACTGACGTTTTGAGGAAAACCCAAATTTATTTATCTTTAAATGCCTATAACTTTTTTGTCCTTTAACCGACAGCGCTAAATTTTGGTAGGTAGCTTACATATAACGATATAAACCCGTGTACCAAATTTCGTTGCCCTTACTTTGTTAATTCCGGAGGTATAAATTTTTTTCGATTTTTTTCGAAAGAAAACACAAAATTTTCCGGGAAAACCTCGGCGGATTTTCCTGGCTAACAAACTTATCCAAGCCACTCGCGAAAGGAAGGTACTCACCAAATTTTATCAAAATCGGTCCATTATTTTTTTAGTTATAGGTGTGACACATAAATATATAAACATATATATATATATATATATATATATATATATATATATATATATATATATATATATATAAACATATAAAGTCTGAAACCGACCTCGGATTTGGGTTCCAGGGGTCCTAAATAACGCTCATTTGAATAAATTTTTTCAAAATTCAAAAGTCGAGATCTCCTCATTAGTGAATTTTTTTTAAGAAAATTCACTAATAATCAGCAGGATTCTTAAAATTCTTGTATCGCTTCCAGGCTCTGAATTTGAGCTTGATGTTATTGATTAGCTCCGAATCAAACTAAGGGGGATAGTTATGTCAGGAGCGAGACTCAACTCTGGGCACATAGATGTTAACAATAGAAAACAGTTCAGCATAAAATGCATCACAACATTCATTCGCATCACCGAAGTGTTCCAGGAAGGACCAGTCAATGGAGGACATGTGAGTATACAGACCAAGAATATTGGCTTTCCGATAGCAGTAGTGAAATGCTGCTTGAGTATTCTCGATACGTGATTTATTGCTGTTGGTCAGAGTAAGTATGACCCCAAGAGCTGGATCCTCTACCAATAATAAATCAGAGGCAACACTGACCTGTCCGTCAACGTTAGTAAGTACAAGATCTAGAAGCCTACCATTAGAGATCCTAACAAAATTCAGTTGTCTCAAGTGGAAAAAGTTATGTAAGGATAACAATATCCTTATCTTATTCGAAATGTCATCCTCATCCAAGTAGGTAACATATTCGGACAAATTAAAGTCAACAAGAAATATTTGGGAGGAAAGCATCAGTTCACAAGCACATAGGGCATCAAAGAGAGCATTGAAAACTATCGGAGATGTTAGGCACCAAGTATGTCAACACAATGTGTGCAGTAGAGCAACCTGTGGATACTTTGACGCAAACCATATTAACGAGCGGCCAGCTATCCAGACCTCCTGCAGTTACCTCTATCCGACTAGTATCGTAGCACGAATCTCTCCAAAAGACTCTGTCTAACCCTGTTTCCGTCTCCGTGAAAGCCAAGATATGGTATTCACAGGAAGCTGCCGCGTTGTAAAGCTGACTACATTTGCTTTTTATACTACGAGGATTTTGATCATACACTTCTGGTGTTGCTCCCCAAAGTAGAGAAATGTAAGGCTTTCTGTGATTGCTAGACAGAGGAGAGATCGGATTTCAGCTTCGATAATGCCTGTTTGTACGACTCACACCTATTATAATCCCATGACGTATGAGCAATCTCAAGGTTAGTTTCAAGTTTTTTATTATGACTTAAGCAGTTTATGCAGCTAAATTTTGGTAGGTAGCTTACCTATAAGGATATTAACTAGACTTTTACAGTCTTTGACTTCATGTGATTCACCACATCGAGGACAAATTATCTTATCTGATGTACATCTGCTAGCCGAGTGATGAAAAGAGTTACACTTGAAACAATGCAAGATAAGCAAGATAATTCTCTGACAGCTTTTCATCCATTAAATTCTTCAACTTTGCAGTTTCACTAACTCCGCTGCAGTCCAGTATGAGACCACCATCTTTTAGGTTCTTAACTTTTCGGATATCAATTTCAGAATTGACAGGACCAACATTTTTCAAGATATCTAATTTAGTCACCCTATGATTTTGCAACTTCTTTGGGTTGACAATGACAGGAGATCTAGCAACACCAGAAGTAGCAGCAGCATAAGAAGCACCACGTAAACTTCCCACTGCCACACCAACCGTATTATCATCTACGCACCCAGCATTAGGACGAGACCCCGGAGAACTGAATAGGTCCCTCAGAACAGCTATATCATCATTCTGCTTTGTAATTCGTGTGTTAAGATCTGTAATTATCTGCTTTAAAACTTTGATTTCAGAAATATAAACATCCTCAAAGTTCGCTAGTCTGCGCATCACATCACTCAGAGAAATATTACTGTTCTCGCTCATATACTCACTATTACTGGCTGCTGTCTTTGATGATTTTATTTAATATCTAGGGCTATGGGCGGTCATCATGAAACCTTTTTTTAATAGCTACTGCTAGAGGCACACGCATATATAAATATAAGAGCTACAATAGAGGGGACGGGTGTCAAGTCTGGACAAACCCAGAGCGCTGAAATCTGTAGCGGGTGGGTTACACCTGGAGATTGAGGTATCCACTGTGAACTGCAAAACAGGCAAACAACCTCGCTGCTCGGGAGCGGGGCTCCATATGATACCGCCTTGAGTCAAACATTAACAGATGTTGGGTCCACATAAACTTAGAGAGAGGCTATCTCTCGGTGGGTTTCAAAACTTTAAAGAAAATATAACATATGAATTACCGTTGTAAATTGTTCAGCGACAAATATAGCAGTCTTGGTATGCAAAGTAACTTCTCCGACTCTAACACGAGATTCACCCTTAGCCAAAGCCATGAATATAATGAGCTGATCTTGACTATGTTTATCAACACATGCTCCTGAATCTATGGCCTCTAATATCTCAGCTGCAGCCTTTTTACCAGTCTCCTCTGTTTGTTCATTTCTGTTTCCAATGGCGGATCCACCTATGAAACATCCAGTACTTGTTTCGGCCACAAGTCTGAAATAAAAAGTCACATATCATTAAGATGAAATCACTGGATATAATTTTACTATTTTTGTACTTTTATAGTGGTGTGAAAACTTGAGAAAGGTTACACTACAGTTACCCCTTTATCCTTTGGAATTTAAAACAAATCTTTATCCACTACAATTTAGTAATACTCAAACATTAACAAGCTGCTGCTATGTACATTATATACACAATACATATATACATTGTATGATTATATACACTCTGTCTATAAAGTAACTCATACATTCAATAACATAGAAAGTGACCATCATTAAGGAAAATTCAAAAACAGGTCGATATTTATTGTCAAAAACTAACGTTTTGCTATAAAAATCTGACCCCTATCCCGTCATACCTCTTCAAAGGGTAACTACCCCTTCGAAATTTTGAAATTTGGTAGTTGGATAATGTGATACATCTTTTTAAAACTAATCCAATTCTCTATTCAGCAACACCAATTTTTCTTTTGTAGGAAAAATATAGTGCTGCAAATTGAGTCATAACTTCCACATAGCTGTGATAATTTATTCAGGGCCCATGACTTGACCAGAAAGAAAATATTTGTATCTGTGTACCCATAAACTTTTGAAATGTTATATTACTCGAGTTTTAACAAAACAATATCAATTTTCACCAAATTACCCCCCATTCATCCCCTACCCCCTGGACCGATTTTAACCAAAAACAATCTGAACCGTTCGTTTGTCGGGTGCTCACTGTATACCCAATTTGAACATGATATCTCAATTTATTCGAAAGTTATTGCGCCTATTAACAGACAGACATACAGGCCGACGGACAGATCGACTGACCGACCGACACATAAAAAACAATTCGTTCCAAAATCAAGTTTCTGTATGTTTTAAGACTTTTTGGCCCGTTTTAGCAAAAAAAATATTCGAAATTTCTGTCACTGATATTCCACCCCCACAAATTCAACCCGTAATTTAATTTCAGCACACAATAAGAGATGTTTGATAAAATTAAAAGTTTTCTAATAAATAAACCCTAAAACGTTGTTACTCGAGTTGTAACGAAAAATGTCAATTTTCACCAAATCACCCCCATTCATCCCCCACCCTCTGGAGCAATTTTACCCGAAAACAAATTTGAAGACGATATCTCAATTCGTTCTAAAGTTATCGTGGATACAAACAGACAGACACACAGACGAACAGACCAACAGACAAAAAAAATTCGTTCTCAAATGATGTTTCCTATAGGTTTTGACCCTTTTTACGACATTTAAGCGAAAAAAAAATTTCGGCATTTTTGTCGCCGTTGCAATACTTCCACACATTGTGACGATGTGAAAGTAATAGTGCTGCAAACTAAATCATAACTTCCACATAGCTGTGATAATTTACTCTTCACGAAAGACATTCCTTTGAAATGAACCATGACTTGACCACAAAGAAAATAATCGTATTCCTGTAGTCATAAACTTCTGAAACTGTTAAGAGGCTTGACAAAAAAATGTCAATTTTTACTAAATCACCCCTCATTTATCCCCTACCCCCAGAAGCGATCTTACCCAAAAACAATTAGAAGTGTTCCTTTCTCAGGTGCTAACTGGATACCTAATTTGAAGATATCTCAATTCGTTCAAAAGTTATTTTGCCTACTGCAGACAGACGTACAGACCGACCAACCAACAGACCAAAAAAATTTCATTCTAGAATCAAGTTTTATGTTTTGGTTGTTGTGCAAAGTGAATATGTATAATTTTCAACTTTTGTTTTTTCACATTAATTATTGTGTGTGTGTGTGTGCATTTTTTTGTTTCTTTAACGTCAGTCTATTTCTGCGACTATGCCCAATCACTGACAGCTGAGAGCAGTTTCACCTCACTATCCTGGACATTTTGCCGAACCCCTGCTTGCTGTAAGGAGGGTAGGGATCTTTAACGTGCCCAACATCGCATGGACACGGGACCGACGGTTGTACTCCCGCTCCAAGAGGCGGACGTACAGACATTTAACTTGCTCAAATACAATGCCACAACCTTGGTTAATGTTTATTGTACAGTATGTACTGAAAAAGTGAAAAGAGTACCATTCAGTTCAGACGCACACGTTCTTACCACTGAGGGTCTAAATTTATTATTAAATTGTTGGTAAAATGCGTTTATCAATAGATCAACAAATTGAAGTCCTTATGATGAATAGTTATGGGGACAGGATCTGAACTCGGGCAGAGGTTGGTATTCTGTTTAATACTAAATATCCGGATATATCTATCAATCAATCAACCGTGAGTCGAATACTAAAAAATTTTGAGAAACGTCTAGCGTAGAAGATTTGCCAAAAAAAGGTCGCCGGACTATAAGTGAACAAGTGAAATTAAACGTCTTTTGGCAGTGGAAGAGAATCCCCACAGTAGGGTTTGGCAAATTGGCAATTGGAGACAATGGAATTCCATATCAGATGGCAAAAAAAATATTAGGACTTGAAAAGCTTCATCCTTATAAAATACAGGTTTTGCAGGAGTTATCTGATGATAATCTAGACCGAAGGATGAAGTTTTGTGCAACATTAATGGATAAATGTACTGATAACTCTTTGCAAGTATGAATATTCTGTTTTCGGACAAAGTTACTTTTACACTACATGGAGAAGTTAACCATCAAAACTGCAGATATTGCACATGAGAAAATCCAAGATGAATGCAACAGAATCACACACAATATCCACAAAAGGTAAATGTTTGATTGGTCCCACATATTCACAATTTTTACACGAATATCTCATTCCAACATTATTGAACTCATTGCCTGACACAATGCTCATATGGTAAATCATAACTTGTGGTAACAACAAGATGGTCCCCTGCGCATTATGAAGTTAATCTTGGACAGTATCTGAATCAACAACTTCCCAACAGATGGATTGGCAGGCGTAGCATCAGAGCTGACAAATTATCAAAAAGTTTGCATTCAGTTCGCAATGCCAGAGGTTTTGAAAAAATTACATTACAAGTGGATTTAAAAAAAAAGTTCGGGACGCAACAAGTGCGTTGTAGTAGTGAATTTTCATAAGAATTGTACACTATTAGTAAGATATGTTATTAAAACTAATTCTTTAAATTTAAATGGACCTTGGAGATCGGTTTTAGAGTCCCAGTTAGCGATTACTTGAAAAAAATTATATTTTACATGGAGCTAAAAAATTAAGATTTGGTCTTAGATATAATATGTAAGTACTGCAAGTGTCTTTAAAAAATTGTGTTACAAATTTCATTAGTTAAAAAAGTTTTTCAGAAAAAAAAAGTTTTTCAGAAAAAAAAACTGTACAAAGGGAATCGTGTGTGTTATTATCATTACTATATGGCATCTACGATTCCATCCCATACCACGCTAAATATAAATATAATATACCCTTCTTCATGTGAAAACGTAATCGGATGATCATTCGGAATATTATTTTATATGAGTCCGTATCATCCTAATATTTACAACGTTAGCACAATTAATTAGGATCAGTGGAGTCGATTTCCAGGTTATGCGATACGCAGAGTGCGAGTGTACATGCTTCTCTGTGACAAATAGCTACATGTGGTCAGATTAAACCAGGAGAGAGATGGCTTTTAATTCTAAATACCGTAAACGTAAAGCATGGGACACCTAATATTTATACATAATGAAACGTCGTTCTAGATTGTTTTAAACAAATTGAATCAATGTCATTATTTTTTTTATTTATTAGTATAAATTCGCATGCTGATATTTAGCACTTCGGACGCAAACTTTGTCTCAGTATTAGCAAAAGAATGGTCCAAGGCTGACAATTTACAAAATTGTTAGTTGCACAGCTCTATCTATAAAATTTTGTGTAAACTAGAGTCGTCGTGACAACATATTACCTGGTCCTGTACCGAGATGGCGTCCCTGTCGTATCTCTCACAATGTCTGACCTTTTTCAATAACTTCCATTTTTTAAATTTTTATCTACGATTTATTTAAATATCATAGCGGTACAGATAACGTCATCTGTCTTTGTCCAACATTGTAGATATTGGATTACAGAATCTGAAGTGATGTCGAGGATTATTTTATTATTAATTTCGAATAACTTTATTTTCCTTTGATCAAACGACTTGAAAATTGGTACACAACCACGTCTGTCTATGTTTTTATAAGTTGTAAATTTTTGTTTCAATCACTGAAAAAGTTTGAGAGATATTGCGTTTAAAAAAATATTTTTTAATTTTTTATTAAGAAAAATTGGCCGTTAGGATTTGATGAACAAACTCATCCAAGCCATTAGCAAAATAATGGGAATTCCCAAATTTAGTCCAAATCAGTGAAGTATTTTTTGAGTTATCGGTTGGATACATATGTATATGTATATGTATATGTATATGTATATGTATATGTATATGTATATGTATATATATATATATATATATATATATATATATATATATATATATATATATATATATATATATATATATATATATATATATATATATATATATATATATATATATATATATATATATATACCGGGTGTCAACGAATTTATTAGACAAGCCATAATTTCTATAGTATTAGGTGTATCAAAATGAGATTCGGTACAGGCAAATGGTACGTGAAGAGGATAGTTTTAGCATATTTTTCACTTTCCGCTCACTTCCGGTTTTACCGGAAATGGTCCAGGTTTTGAATTTTTAAATAGAACACCCTGTATATTTTCACATTTTCGGATTTCTGAGACAATTATTAATCAGAATGTGACATTTTCAAAAGTTTTTACGCCTACTTGATTTTTTTATAGCCACTTAATATTGCATATATCTATATTTTGCCGTTGTTTTCATCGAGACTTCCTTGGTAACCAAAACACTGATTTTCACAATGACAGTGACATACGCTTTTTGAACAGACATAGAAGTTACTTAAGTTTAGTTAAATTTCAGTTTAATTTCTTGTCACAATTATGTATACTCAAAGTGAGAAAGTGGACATGTTATTAATATTTGGAGAGTGTCATAGAAATTCAAGGAATGCTGCCGAGTTATATGCTCACAGATATCCCAATCGGCAACATCCATCCCATCAATATTTTCCGTATGTTGAGAATCGTTTCAGACAAGGAGGAAATCGAGATGCGGAACAGAGGTTTATCATAAATGAAGACACTGAGATTGACGTTCTTGCCATGGTTGAGGTTGATAAAACGTTTTCTTTAAGAGAAATTAGTCGAGAACTGCAGATAAGTCATGAATCGGCAAGAAAAATACTGAAAAACCACGGGTATCGAGCATTTAAGTATCAGATACATCAACATTTGTATGGTGACGATGGCGATAGACGGGTATTGTTTTGTGATTGGCTGCTTCAAAATCAAAGAGTTAACCCAAATTTTATCAACTTCATTCTATTTTCCGACGAATCCCGATTTACAAATAATGGTATGTTCAATAAGCAAAATACTCGGTACTGGGCCCAACAAAATCAACACCAAATGAGAGAGGGCAATTTTCAAGAAAGGTTTGGCGTCAATGTCTGGGCTGGTATCATTCGAAACAGAATAATTGGGCCAATATTGTTTCAAGGTCAGTTAACAGGGGTTAGGTACTTAGGTTTTCTTCAAAATGAAATCGAAGATCATCTTGATAATCTACCTTTAGCAGTTTTACGGCGAATTTACTTCCAACAAGATGGAGCACCGCCTCACAATGCCAGAGAAGTTCTTAATTACTTAACAGAACATTTTAATAATCAAGTCATTGCAACCAATGGTCCCGTACGGTGGCCTGCACGCTCACCGGATCTCACTGTGCTCGATTTCTTTATTTGGGGGTATGTTAAAGAAAGGGTATACTATGCAACTGCTCCAGCCACTCTTGAAATCTTAGAAGAAAGAATTCTACACGCATTTAGAAGTATAACGCCTCAAATGTTAGAAAACGTGTGTAGAGAAACAATTGAACAGGCTGAAATGTGTCGTGAACAAGAAGGAATGCAGTTTGAACAATTACTGCAGTGAAAATTTTAATAAAATCGGATATTGTAATTTCAAATAATTTAAGTTCGTCGTTGAAGTTATTAGTTAATGTTGCTATTTTTTGTTAACTTTGTTAGTTCTCTTGATTTTTCTTTTCTTAACTTGTTAGTTTGTTAAATTTGTTTATCCAATCGCAAATAAATTATCATCGTTATATTCGTCAAAAATCCTTTTTTCGGAAAATGCTTGTCAAAAAAGTGTCGCCATTTGATAAATAATAATAAAAACGAAAATGTAATTTTGCCAACTTGTCTTATTCATATCTATCATACTAGTCACTAAAACTTTGCGATTGTAGTTTTCTGAGATCACCTAAGGTACTTAGATTAGTTTTGGTCCGATCATGTCCACCTAGATGCAATATTAAAAGTGTCTCAAAATCAAGTAGGCGTAAAAACTTTTGAAAATGTCACATTCTGATTAATAATTGTCTCAGAAATCCGAAAATGTGAAAATATACAGGGTGTTCTATTTAAAAATTCAAAACCTGGACCATTTCCGGTAAAACCGGAAGTGAGCGGAAAGTGAAAAATATGCTAAAACTATCCTCTTCACGTACCATTTGCCTGTACCGAATCTCATTTTGATACACCTAATACTATAGAAATTATGGCTTGTCTAATAAATTCGTTGACACCCGGTATATATATATATATATATATATATATATATATATATATATATATATATATATATATATATATATATATATATATATATATATATATATATATATATATATATTAACTGACCATGAAGACATTTTCGGAAAGTCTCACCATCGATACCTCTCTATTAGTTAATTATCTTAATGAAAATTCACTAAAAACCAAATTCATTGTAATAACAAAGAACCAGAACATTAGAGCTAAGCTTGTTATCGACAATACACGAATTGAAAAAATATTGCCCTATAAATACTTGGGTGCATGGACCACAGACAATACTGATGAAGCGAAGGAGATGAAAAGCCGCATTGAAACAGTATTCAACAAAATGATAAAGATATTCTGCAACCAGAACATCACCATTAGTCTGCGCATCTGTATGCTGAGATGCTACGTTTTCTCCACATTCCTTTACGGAGTGGAAATTTGGACACACAGGAGCAAAAACATAAAAAACATAGAAGCTTTTGAAATGTGGTGCTACCGGTGAGTTCTCAAAATCTTGTCGTGTGATGAGCAAAATATGTGTTACTTAAAAATATCATGCAGGGAAAATCAAAGGTAAAAGGAGCATAGGTAGAAGAAAAACGTTGTGGTTACGCAATCTACACGAATAGTACGGATGCAGCTCAATTGAACTTTTTAGACATGTAACAAATAAGATAATATTGGCTATGATGATTTCCAATCTCCGATAGAAACGAAACAAGAAGAAGATAGGACTTTGTTAACATATGTACCAAGAATTTTTTTCAACATTACAATTATTGCTAATAATGACATTTTAGTTAGTCACTCCACCTGTCAAAAATTTTTGAACAAATTAAATATCTCAAAAACAATTAAAAATAGGAAAACAATTCAAAATGCAGCAGCTTCGGAACTTCAAGTAGAATTTAGAAATTCAATAATATTTATAGTTCCATTTGAAAAAAAAAGTTAATGTCACTTCTGCTTCAATCAGAAGTTACAGCGAATTTAAAATATTATAGAAAAATAGATCGCACTGTATTATAGCTGCAACCAAAATTTCAAATTGATGTCTCTTCCATTTCCCTAGAAACTAGAGGTGTGCGAAGCTTCGAAATTTCGAACCGAACCCGAACTCGAACCGAACCTTCGGTTCGAAAATATGTTCGCACTAGCGATGTTGAAGTTGTTCGAAGTTCGAAATATGTAATTCTCCAAAATAGTTCGAAGTTCGTTGCTCAAAAATATTTCGAAATTAAACTTTACAAGCGTTGAATGCTGCCAAAGATAGCGAAGTTGCGGCCCCGTTAACTCGGTAGCGGCGCTTTAAACTCGTTATCGGTCTCATTGAGTGGATAGCATAATTTTAGGAGATTTCACTCATGCATATTTTTAACAGTTGGTGGGCACATTGAGACACGACGGAGCCATTTAGCAATAACAGAACTATTTTTCTTATATATCCTAGCCTCCCAACACCCTTTTCAGTAACAACATTATGATGGCGGTGTTCGAAAGCGATCGGTAACGTAAATTTTCAGAATTTATGACGATAATTGCAGATTGATTTTGGAAAACACTGATTTCAACATGATTTATTTCACGATGAGCCAAAACGATCAGCACCAGAAGGCATTTTCACCCAATCAACCTGAAAATTTGCCGAACTCTTCCTTTTTGTTAAAAGAATGGGAATCTTTCACATATCAAATATTGTATGGTACAATATTTCTAAATTTTGTGTTTAAGGAAATGATATATGAACACTGAAGAATTTTGGGTAATTCGATGTTCGATTTTAAATTTCTAAGAAGTTCGTAGTTCGACTGTGTACCTTAGACATACTATTTCAGAGGTTCGAAGTTCGAGGCAACATATTTGCTTGGGTTCGTGCATAGTTCGGTTCGAACAAAACATGGGTTCGCACACCTCTACTAGAAACCTCTAATGAACCAGTTAGATATATATATATATATATATATATATATATATATATATATATATATATATATATATATATATATATATATATATATATATATATATATATATATATCTAACTGGTTCATTGGAGAACACATCAAAGATATGTTTACCATTTTGAAACACCAAAATTCTTTTAGCTATTGGTATACTAATGATATAAAACTTACACTATCCCTGCCACATTATCTGGTGCAATGTTTTTGTTCTCCTTGTATCTCTCAATCTGTATGTCTTTAAAGACATGTGCTAACTTCTCAATAGCTCCTGTTGCCAACCTATGTGCCAGTGAGACTGGCAAAATTCCTGCAACAAAACTCCAACCATAGATGGCTGTGATTTCTCCTGGATCTGTTAAATTGATGCCTTGCAGTTCCCTTACTGGTTTTACATGCACCAAAGTGTTCCCTCCACCTTTTAAAAAAATATAATATAATAGTTAACATAAAAAAATTATGAATAAATTATATAATATACATATAATAATTATACAATAAACCTCAAAAAGCAGTATAACTATTAGGGTCAGTTTTTAAAATCAGTGAATATTACTTCAAACAGGCATTTCTTGATCTGCAAATTACATATGAATAAAATTATCATACATACATAAAGAAAACTTAATGAAAATTATGCATTCAAAAACTAGCAGCCTAAATAATGTAAATTATAATATTAACTCAATGAAAATACTATCAGTTGCAAATCTTTGTTTTACAGTGTATAATACCTTTTGGATAGTATCCTCTTTTAACTAAATCGAAATCAAAGGTAGCTCCAAATTTACTCAATACAGGCCTAAATACTTCAGTCATATAGTCCACCTGTGGTGCCATCTCAGTGTTGGTTCCCCCATAAAGATCCAGGATTACATCACTGTCAGCAAACAAAGCACAGGGTAATGATACTTGTAGAAGCAAACTTACACTGCCTGCAGTTCTAACAAAAGCTGAGTAATTGCCTCCACGTAGCTGGCCAGGATAGAACTCTACCTCTGCTGATCCAATGTGTGCCCCCTTAACTCGAGCGTTACAGAGATTGCGAATTAAATCCAAACCTGAAAAAATTATTTAACTATTTTTACCTTATATAGCACTGATACCAGTATAGTTCAGTAATATCTAAAACGAGTAAAATACAAAATTCCTGAAGCGTGCAGCATAAGTTTTAAATTGAATTAAAGGTACAGCTAATAATTAAAATGATCACCACCTTTCAAATGTTGTTCCATTAAGCCACCCTTTTTTCTACCGGCACGTATATTACTTATTATCACAGGTACTTTTTGCAAAGCACTTAATGTAATAGCCATCCGAAATATCTGGCCCCCCTATAAACATGAAAAAATTAGATAGGGCTACTCGTATATAAAAGAAATATTTATTTTACCCCTTCAAGTTGAGATCCATCTATTCGTAGAGGTTCAGTCATGATTTATTCTTCACTGATATACCTAAGAGCCTTTAAGACCTTTTTCTGAGAGTGAAAAAAACGTGCACACCTGATGCTTTAGATTTTAAGGTTGATTTTAGAAAAAAGATTAATTTTAGATTTTACTGATTTTACGGTTAATGGTTTTAGTGATTGAGATTAGTAATTAATAAAACGTTCATAGCATGGAGGCACGGAGTACAGGTACAGGAACATTGGCACTTGGCACAGGAAGCTCCATAGAGAAACAGCAAACAACAACTTGTATCTTGTATCTATGGATAACGTGCCAGCGTAACCGTACCGCAGTGTAGTCAGATACAGTAGATTTCTTTTTTTCGGTAGATTTGCCTTACTAAATTACACCGAGAAGTAGATTAGATCAGTAGATTTTTGGGATCGCCGAAAACAACCAAATGTAAATTTCTTCACGATGTATGATGTACTCAGATTTATTATAACTTCGATGTCCTTAAAAAAAATGAAAATTGGCTAATAAATAGCATTAACTTCAAAAATAAAGCACAGATGTCGCGCCCACCATCAATAGCAGGGTGTAATATTCTGAAACACAATTAATGGTCAAGGCACAAGGCGCCGCCAACAGCTGAATTTTGTTGTGTCAACATATATACGTTCACCAATGCCTGGGATTTTCTGCTGGAACTCAACTGTTGTCAATATGTCAAAGCGCGATGACATACAAACGTCACAAAATAGTCTTTGAATTTGGCATTTCGTTCACCAGTCTCCAATTGTTTTGTTTACAAATTTCCTAAACGATATTGTTTATGATCTCCAGCTATACCACTTAACTTTGTACGCAGATGACACCACTGCTGCAATCTCGGGTGAAACTTTTGAAGAGCTAGGTGCTACAGCTAATGTGTGTGTGTCTCAGGTGTCAGCCTGGTGTTCACGAAATGGTCTGGTTCTTAACACGCGGAAGACTGAAATGCTTCTTTTTTCCTCGGTGGATGTGTGTCCGAATCTGAGCCTATATGTGAGATCTGATAACAGTTCAATGAGACGGGTCACGTCTGTAAAGTTTTTGGGGATCCATTTGGATTCCAACTTATCATGGGACGACCATGTGGTGGCCTCTGTTGCATCTAGGAATTACGCGTTTCTGCAGCTGAGGGATTCCTTGAGTACTCAGGCGTTGTTGATATGCTACTATGGTAGTGTCAACTGTCTCCTGATATATGGTTTGCTGTGTTGGGGCGGCTGTGTGCATCTGGGGAGGGTTCTGTTGATGCAGAAGAGAATTGTCCACACCATGTTTGACCTGCTGTCTTTCGCATCTTGTAGACCATTATTTATACGGTATGGCATTTTAACAGTGACGTGCCTTAATATGCTTGAGGCACTTTGTTATGTCAGAAAAAATATTGAAATTTTTAGTACCTGCGGTAATATTACAGCGTATGAAGCAAGACAGGCTAAAGATTTGTATGTTCCCCTTATAGGATCGAACCGATTAATCAGGCACCTCGCAACACTGCAATACGCTTATATAATCATTTACCTGACAGCGTCAAAAATTTGATCAGCCTTAGGCAATTTAAGCTTGCCCTAAAAGCATTTTTTAGAGAGCATTCTTTTTATTCTGTAGACGAACATTTTAACTTTAAATTTTAGCATTGATAAGCTGTTTTTTGTGTTTTGGCTATTTCCGGTATCTTCTAGAGATCTATGGAGCCGTTCTAATAAATAAATAAATAAAATTGCTGAACTGTATGGGTAGTCAGTAGATAAGCGCTTAAACTCAGCTGCTGGCGCTGGGTGAACTCAGCCAGTGATAGGTTTTACAGTAACTTTTGATGGAGCAAGTTGAGTAACTGTAATAGGGTATAGACTGGCCGGGCTCACCAGGCGCCAACGTTTGAATTGTTTTGTCGAGAAATGTTGACAAATGTCAATAAATGTTGACACAACAATTCAGCTGTTGGCGCCTGATCAACTCGCCCACTGTCTTACGGTGACTTATGATGGTAGGTAACTGTCATGATACAAATAACTAGAGATATGATAATGAGGCTACCTATTTTTAGAACTGTCATACGCGCATGGTGTCATGTGGTGAGTCCAATGCAACAATAATATGCTGTCGTACAGTGGAGTTTGGCATTTCATAACGTCTTATTATAACCTCTTAACAAATTACGATTTAACTAATATTTAAGTGCACACAGTGGGAAGTAATTTTTTATAATCATAATACTACTGTGATTTTTGTGACATGATGATCAAGTCAAGTTTATGAATGTTAACGCCATCTAAATGTCTGCGAACGTCTTCTCTACTTTTTAAGTTTGTCTATCCCCAATGATAATTTATGGGTCCCCTTAATTATTATACTTGTCTTGTGCTTATATATGTAATATAAAAATGAAAAAGAATAAATTTAGTGCTGTATCCTATATTTTCTGAAAAAGACAGTATAGGCGACGAAGTGGAATGTAACTTCAACCGTATTAAATTGACGTTTTTGATTGCGAATTGTCTTAAGTGTGCAGTCAGACTTCTATGACGTTTCTCACCACGGGACGTCATAGAAGGAGCGGGGCATATGCGCATTATCATATCTTGTGCAATTATATCATGGGTAACTGTAACTCTAGACTCTAGAATGTCTGGTGGATGGCACTAGATGGTTACATACTTCCAATGTTACGTTGGTAGATGTCAGTTTTAGAAACATCAACAGTAGATTTTGGTAGATTTCTTTAGGAGAAAAAGTAGATCGACCTAATTTAATATGGTCACACTGCCGTACCGAGACCGTAAAGTAATATTCTATGCGTAGAGATGGAAAGTACACAACTTTGACTATTGATAATTCAGTGTCTCGAAGCCTACTATGACTACGGAATTTCGAATTTTGTCATTTTAAGAAAATATGAATGTCGCACGTAAAGCACAAAAAATATGTAAATACGTTTCATTTTTGTTTGTAATTTTTATTTAAAGTTACATTACCAGCAGTGAACTACCCAAACTGCTTCTCTTTTACCGCCCGTCTTTCTAAGAAAGGATAAAATAAGTGTAGATCGAATAAGAGTAAAGAAGTGAAAAACAGGAGTGCAATATATTAAAAATATTCCTGGATCAAACAAAAACAAACTAAATAATGATAAGATGGTTTTATGAAGACAACAAAAACAGAAGATAAGCGGTTCAGGAAATCCTCCATTTTTAGTGAATTTACTTTCAAAAAATTCACTAATGAGAAGATCGCGACATTTGAATTTTAAAAATATTTCTTCAAATAAACGCAACCTAGGACCCCTATAAGCCATATCCTGTGTCAGTTTCAATTTCATATATATATATATATATATATATATATATATATATATATATATATATATATATATATATATATCACACCGATAACTTAAAAAATAATGAGCCGATTTTGATCAAATTTGGTGAGTACCATCTTTTTGCAAGTGGCTTAGATAAGTTCGTTAGCCAGGAAAATCTGATCAGTTCAAATAGATTAAACAATGCTTTGTTTTAATTAGATGGTCGAATTTCGACAAATGAGCGCAAACTAGGACAGCTAGAACCCATGTCCGGGGGGTTAGTTTCAATTTTTATGTTCATGTTTATATATATATATATATATATATATATATATATATATATATATATATATATATATATATATATATATATATATATATATATATATATATATATATATATATCACGATAACTACAAAAATAATGGGCCGATTTTGATCAAATTTTGTGAGTACCTACCTTTCTTTTGCAAGTGGCTTGGATAATATTTTTCTAGAAATATGATGCATGCTTGTAAGAAAAAAAATGGAGACGCAGTAAGTGCGTTTTGGTAGCGAATTTTTATTAAATCCTTCAAATTGCAATAACTCAATTTGCTATTACCCTTAGGTTTGTTGGTTAGGAAACCAGTTTTCTCGGAAACATTTTAAGTTTATTTTCGGAAAATGTACGGGTTTTGATTGAGTAACAGTAACAAACAATGACTCTATATAATGTAATTGGTAAGAATGCACAGTAATTTAAGAGTTCCTTATTTGGGCACTTCAATATCAGTATGTTGGTAATATGGTGATTTTCCATCAATCAAATATGACGGCGTTTTGTGTCAATAATCATATGTTTATTGTTATGATAATTCTTAATATCTTGTATTAAACATAGTAATTATCAATCCATTGTGATGTTACACAAACAGTAGCATAGTGTATTTCTTAAAAGTTCAGATCACCAAGCAATTCTTTTAGGTTAATTATGAAAATGAACTCTCCAGAAGACCTCCCAGAAAATGGGATAGACCAAGCAGAATCGCCTTCCTGTAGTCGAATGACCGATGAGAATTCCAACTCAAGCGTTAAGACACCAGATGAAAGTAAAGGTGCCATACCAAAAACTAGTTTTAGTATGTTATTGAAAAAGAACATAAAAGTTAATAACAATGTTGAAGATATAGAAAGGGTGAATGGTGTGATTTTATTTAACTCTGAGGCAAAAACGAATGGATTTTTAGAAGAAGCAAGCACACCAGTCTTTATTAGCACTGGGGAGAAAGAGGAGAAAGGTGATAAAGTGGAGATGTGTACATCTAAAAGAGAATGTTCAAATAATGATACAAAATGCAATTCATCTTTGAGCAGTCCTTTGGAAAGTGATTTATTGTTTGCTCCGTTAAATGAAGCAAATTGTACTAGTTGTAGAGAAAACAGTTTGAAGTCTGATAGTGACACTTCTAGTGAAGACAATGAAATATTATCGGTATCCGATGATGGTTGTATATACACTTATAAAGGTGACAATGATGATGGTGCTGATCTTCCAAGTTCGTTTTTTAATTTAGAACTTCCACCACTTGAGGCAGAAGAAAATCAACAAAACCGAAACAGTAAGTTTAAAATAAATTGAGAAAACCTTCTATTTACCTTTTTGTGCTATTATTAAGCCAGATACACCAATGTTAATTGACTGTTAAAAACAAATTTAGTTCAGCTATAGATTTTTCCATCATTTCTGCTGTTCTTATATTACCTACCAATAAACTGCTAGAACACATATCACAAACCAAGTCCGTATTTCAATGAAGGACAAACCTGTGCTATACAGGTGTCTCACATAGACCTTCCATTAGCCATCCAGCTTGTAATAGCTTTAGTAAATTCCAAATATTTTGTGGCATTTTAGAATTTGCACTTTAAAATTTCAACTCTTCAGGTTGAAAAATAAGAGAGATACAGGTGTGTAAATGTGACAGTGTTTTTTAAGAAATTTTTGAAAAAAGTCAAATATCTCGAAAATGGTTAAGAAAAATGACATAATATGTTAGTGAAACCTACCATAAAATTTGACGAGCAATCTAGATCCGGAATAAAAAACTCCATCTTCCATTTGAAGTAAGAAAGTTGACATCTACTTCTAGTATAACCGGAAGTCCCATACTAACATCAATATTTTCACTCAACTGGAAATTTTTGAGAAACCCACTGCGTGAATTTTCAAAATTCAATTGTGAGCCGTACTCCAGAAACAGCTAAGGTTTACATGGGACTAGTGATGGGTCGTTATTTAACTGTCAGCTATTTTTAAGCGGTTACCGAGCCGTAACGGTAACCACCAGTTATCGATTTATAAAAATAACGGCTTAAAAAGTAACGCTTTTTACACTAACCTAGAATTTGGAGTCGTGTCTGTTTCAATTCTACTGCAACTAGGTTCGATGAATAAACATCGGTTTTCATCAGCAACTGTTATTTAACCATTTAACGGGATGAATAGCCTTGAGATTGGGAATGCTCGCTCTCGCTCACAGCTTTAGGGACGTACGATCTTCGGTACAATAAAACGGTCGGTTTAATTTTAATTTTAACTTTAACCGGTTGTTGATGGGGATACGGCATACCGACACTACTACACAGAGTTATTCTGTTAAACTGAGAAGCTGTTATTTTTGAAACAGTTGAGTTTCCCACTAGTATGTAAAGCCAAATATTTAATAATCAAAAATGTTGGGTAAAAAGATGAATTTCTGTAAAAACATGTTATTACTTTCACTATAGACAACGCAAAATAGGGTTATTTCACGTGAAATTAAAGTACTTATTTATTTAAATTTATATACATTACCTAAGAAAACAGTTAACATGTCATTTTCGTTTGTCTGATAATAGTTATCAAATTGATTAAAAAAAAGTTCTGAGGTAACACACACATAAAAAAAAACATACAGGCGAATTGAGAACCTCCTCCTTTTTTGAAGTCGGTTAAAAATATAATGATACAACATTTTTTAATATCTATATACATTTCAATATAAAAAATTAAATTAAATATATATATATATATATATATATATATATATATATATATATATATATATATATATATATATATACAGGGTGATTCTTTGGCGAAAAATAAGGGGTGTCTTTTTATTAAGTTTTTCTTAAAACCCCTTCTCCTCCAAGTTACAGCCCTTTGAAATTTTTGAAACTAATTTTAAAATAAAGAATATTAAAATAAGTAAAGAAACAATTAATATTATATATCTTCCAATTTTTTTTAAAACTCAAACTCAATTTTTTATACTGTTTCTTTACCGAAATTTTATTAGCTGCGTTATGTTATGGAGTTTTTAGAATCACTCCCTGTGTAGCAATAAAAGTTCTAACGTCTAACGTCCCAAGGCGTGATAAATAATGATATTTATTGATTCTTGCTGTGGCATTGACATTTACGTAAAGACCCTGATAAAATAAATTTGTGAGAAATGACTAGTTTATAATTCCTAAAACATCTAAGTAAATTCTTATAGACTGATTTCTAAAAGTTTCACTTCAGAGTGGCAAAATACTTACGACACGCTTATTATAATTTCTTAACCCTTTGTTTCCTTTTCATATCGACAAAATTTGAGATTTATACACTACGTGAAATAACAGGGTAAAAATACAATGCATTTATACTAGTGTGCTCGCTATCGCTCACAGCTTTGGGAATGTAGGATACTATCGATCGACTATCCAGTTTAAAATAACTGAAGCCGTTATTTTCAGCGGTTATTATTAAATAACGTTAACGGCTTCAACTGTTAACAGAAAATAACTGTTTTTCCCATCACTACATGGGACGCCCTGTATTGTTGTACTCATAATAATTGTGTGTATAGTTTCGAAGAAATGCATTTATCTATTATGTGCATGTTTATATTTTTTTGTTGTTGTGGGGACCAATATTTACTTAAATCTGGTTAGTAAAAAAAACTTGTGATAAATTGGCATTTGTTTTAAATTTAAATTTCATTTTTTTTTCAACAAGAACTAATGTAAAAGTGATATTGGGGAAAAAGTGTACTATTTCACAAAAGTTCTTATTAGCTTATTTGATTTCTACTGCCCTATGAAAGTTATTATGTTGAATGGGTGGCAAACCCAAAACTCCTTGGCCAACCTACCAACTTGAGGAAAATGTTAAAGTTACAGAAAAAAGCCTTTTAGAGATATAAAATGTCAAAATCTGATAACATTCAATGCTATTACCTTGAACTAAAAAACATTGTGGCTACTACCATTAAACAGGAAAAGGCAGTATATTATTCCTTTTATACAACAAAGTATATAAAAGTTCCTAACAGAATGTGGAAATATATTAAGCACTGGATGATAAGTAAGCCACAAAATGATGCTGGTAAGTTTGTTAATGCTGGGGCTGTTAATGACAAATTTCTTGATACTGTTGCTAAGATGAGTGTTAATTTAGATACACTGACCTATTATAAAAGCAATCAGTGCCAGACACGAGACAGCTTTCATTTTAATCTTGTCACAAAGAGCCACATACTTCAAGATCTCTGTAGTATACAGTCTAATGCTGAGGTAGTAGATGAAATCACAGCTAAAATGTTGAGATATTGTTTACCATACTGCTTAAACCCTCTAACACACATAGTCAATTGTTCTTTGGGAAAATAGTTTCTTACCGGTCCCTCCACCGCAACCATAAGGTCTATTGTGGCTCACGCCTAATAGTTATATTTCGCCCAAGAAAGCCAGCCTCCTGTAGAGGTCGATAATCTTCGTGGGCGAAAGTTGATCCAGATCCTCCGGAGCAAGCTTTACCTTGCCAAAGAGCAGGTATCTAGTCCTGTCCGCTGCCGGACAGGAACACAGCACGTGCTCTGCTGTCTCGTCGCTCTCCATACACAGCCGGCACTCGGTCTCCTGACCGATCCCAATACGGTGCATGTGGTGCCGCAAGCGGCAGTGTCCTGTATACAGGCCGACTAGAGTACTCAGTTGTTGTCTGTTTAACTCTAGAAGTTTGACTCAGACAGGCCATTTATGAAGGCCTTAGAGTGAGCTAATCCTGGAAGATTTTGCCAATATTGGATTGTCATTCTTTCTGTCCAGGTCTTTAAGGTGCGTTTTGCTGTGCAAGATGTTATCCCCAGCACTGGTTCTGGTCCGACAAAGTCTCTCTGGGCAACACTTCTGGCAAGCGCGTCGGCTGTAACATTGCCATCATGGTCCGAGTGACCCGGTATCCAGACCAGCGACACCTCATTACAGCTGCCCAGTTCGTTAAGGGCAGATTTACAACTCCATACCATTTTTGAATTACACTGGTAGGAACCAAGAGCCTTTATTGCAGCTTGGCTATCTGCATATATCTTTATCGATTTGTGTTTGCACTGGTTTTTTATACTTTCCCTTGCACACATCTCGATAGCATACACTTCTGCCTGGTGTATGGTTGCGTACTTGCCGAGGCTAACTGATAGTCTAGCATTGGTGCTGCCCCCATATGCGCCGGCTCCTGCTCCCATATTGGTTTTGGAGCCGCCAGAGTACCAGCAGAGATCGGCTCTCAATAGGGTCGTTTGATTTCGTTCCCAGTCCTCCCGTTCCGGGAAGATTGTCTTGAAAGACAGATCTCTACTGATCTTTGTAGGCATCAAGTCTGAGACCATTCCCAGAATCCCGTGACCCTCAATGTCATCAAGGAGTCCGGACCCTCCCAGACTGATTTCCTTCGGCATATTGTCGGCCGTTTGTTTTAGTCTGTACGTTGTCCACCTCGCCACCCTCTCCAACCATATGTGAAGAGGTGGAATATTAACGAGGACCTCCAGAGCGGCCGATGGTGCGGTGCTTATCGCTCCCGTTATCATCAGACAAGCTTGTCTCTGTAGATGAGCCAGTTTGGCCCTCGCGATACCACGAAGTGCCTTAGGCCACCAAACTATGGCTCCATATGTTATCATTGGTCTGATAACCACTACATAGAGCCAGTACATCTGTTGGGGGTTTGTTCCCCAGTTATTTCCACATATTCTCCGGCATGTCCACAGGGACAGTTTAGCCCTGCGGATTACATTCTCTAACTGTATGTCCCAGTTGAGCTTCTTATCTAGGGTGACCCCCAGATATTTTGCTTGTACCGAAAATGGAATCGTTTCCTTCATGAGAATAGGTGGTTTTAATTTGTCCAACCTTCTTCTTCTGGTAAATGGAACAATGATCGTTTTGCGGGGGTTCACAGACATCTGTTCCCTCCGGCACCAATCATTCACTACATTTAGTGTCTCCTAAAGAGTACCTGCTAGTTCCTCCTCATATTTGCCCTTAACCATTATGACTAGATCATCAGCATACACCTGGACCTCAACCTCCCACAGCCCGAGGATAGCCAGCAAATCGTCCACAAAGAGAGACCACATCAGGGGGGATAGAACTCCCCCCTGAGGGCAAACCCTCGCAGCCCTGAAGCCGACCACCTCCCCCTGCAGCGAGGTAATAACGGTCCGATTGTAGAGCATGCTTCCGATCCAGCCACAAACGGTAGGTTCCACCCCTCTAGCGATAGTGGCTTCGTAGAGGGAGATAGGTAATGCATTGTTGAATGCTCCTTCAATGTCGAGAAATGCAGCCACCGCCACCTCGCCGTTATCCAGGGAGTGTGTGATCTTCTCGACGAGGTTATTGAGTGCTAACTCAGTAGATTTGCCAGTTTGGTAGGCATACTGGTGGGTATTAAGGGGGTTGTTGATTAAGATGCTCCCCCTAATGTGTCCGTTCAGTATTTTTTCCAATCCCTTCAAGAGGAATTATGTAATACTGAGAGGTCTCAGTGATCTGGGTAGGAGGTCATTACGTCCCAATTTGGGAATGTAAACCCCCCTAATCACCGTCCAGCTGGATGGAATATAGTTCCAAGCCAGACTGGCTCTATACAGCCTGATTAGGAAAGGTAGGAGAATCTCCAGTCCATTTTGTAGAAGGACCGATACCACCCCATCCTCCCCTGGCGCCTTGAATGGCTGGAAATGTTTCACAGCACACTCCACCGCCGAGGCTGTAACTATTCTCCGAGCAACCTGCCAGTCCTCCCTCCGAGGGCGTTTAAATCGACCCTCGGCTGGCCGGACATCTTCGTTGCTCGGGATCAGACAATCTGAGAAGTGTGTATGTGCTAAGAGCTCTAACGTTTCTTTCCGTGATTCAGTAAAGGAGCCTTCTGGTCGTTTTATCGATCCCAGTTCCTGGACACGGTCGCGTGAGAGAATTCTGTGGATTCTGGCGCTGCTGGGCAAATTAGAGATGTCTTGGCAGAACCTCCTCCAGGATTCCCTCTTAGCTTTTCTTATCTCTTTGTTGTACTGTGTTAGAGCGGTTCTATATTGTTCCCAGTTGCCTGTTGCCTTAGCACGATTGAAAAGACATCTCACTTCTCTACGTAGTTTTTCGAGGTTATTGTTCCACCAAGTAGACCCTCGACTATCTTTTTTTGACTTTAGTGGACAATTTTCGTGATATGCTGAGACCACAGCTTCCCTTACCTGTTCTGCCGCAATCTCTTCACGATCCCTCACTGTGGGGATAGTGGGCACGAGTCTGGTGGCGAGGGATTGCTTGTACCCCTCCCAATCCGTCCTCCTCGGGTAGCGATACTCCACCACAGGTCTAGGGCCTGTTTCAATCTCAAATAGGATGTGGGCATGGTCCGAACATGAGGGTTCAGACGACACCCTCCATTTGAGGATTTTGGAGCTCAACAACCTTGAGCTGATCGTAAGATCTAAAACCTCTCTTCGATTGACCGTTAGAAAGGTGGGTTCCGAGCCTATGTTGTTGACAACCAGCTCCTCTCCTAGTATGTATTCAAATAATGACTCACCTCGTCTGTTAGTGTCTGTGCTCCCCCAAACCAGTTGATGGGAGTTTGCATCACACCTTATTACAAGGTGATAATTGTTCCTCTTGCAGTAGGTGATCAATTTCCGCACCTCTGCTGGAGATGGTTGTTCTGCATCTCTGCCTCCGGGGAAATAGGCCGAACAGGCCACTACTTCCAGCCTGGTCCCCACAGTTGTGATCATGAGATGGATGGCTACCATGTCCTTGGTGCAGTATTCTGATAGTGTAAAATACTGCAAGTGGTTTCTGATCCAGATATAGGCTCTGGGGTTGGTACCAGAGCCCACCTCTGCTATCCTACCAGAAGTGTTACCCAGCCCTTTGGTTCGGTCCGACCTGGTGGTCCAGGGCTCTTGGAGAAGAGCAATGTCTATCTGCTCCTCCTTTAATTTCATGCTAAGGAGGTATGTCGCTGCCTTAGCATGATGCAAATTTGCCTGTATGCACCTAATAGGTCTGGTGGAAGGATATATCCTGCCACCTCCTCTACTGGGGCCCATTTTTTTGGTGGCTTTGATTCCCCCTGCGGTGTCACTTCCCAAGGGAATAGCCGGGGGGATTGATCTCCCCCCCATTCTCGGAAGAGCCCGCTTCATTATACAGTGAGGAGGAGGGATATTCAGAGTGGATAATGTCCACTCCCACCCCTCCAGTCACCTCACTGAACGTCTTCCTGACAGCACCCTCTCGGAGCTTTTTTGCCCTCTGTTGTGGTGTGCTGCCGTCCGACCGGAGTCGCTTTCCGCTGACGACGCCCTCAGTAGCGGCATCAGACTCCTCGGGTCGTTTTATCGTACCCTCAGAGCCCTCAAGCCCCACCCGAGCCCGTCGGGACCCGACATCCGTTAGTACCTGACTCAAGGCGGTTGAATATGGCAACCCCGCCTTGAGCGGACGACTAGGATGTCTCCTTGCGGATCCAGGCAGTCGTTGTATTTTCCTTCGCTCCTCAGAGTGGCTCTCGGGAGATTTTAGGAGCTCCCGCCCCTCATCGGAGGACAGAGATTTGGAGGATAGGGAGAGGATGACCCTCGACCCCCCCTCCATCGGTTTGGCGGTAAGAGAGGGGACAACCCCCGTTTCTACCTCTACGTGTTCTCCAGTTGCCTGGAGATCGAGAGTATTATTACCCATCTCATTTGGGTCTGTGTCTATCGTGTTCATATTCTGATCCCACGAACAGCTGGGGAAAATTGTGGTTAACCTCCATGGAAGAGCCCCGCATCCCATGGAGTGGCATTATACACAGGGAGGTCGCCCGGTTTCCCTGGTAACGATGGTAACACTTTCGAAAGAATTCTTCAAGTGTGTGCATACTAGGACCTCTAAAATCAATCTTCAAGGTCTGTGTAAGTTTAAAGTATTAACTTTACTAATATGCCGTGTAATAATAGTGTACAATTTTTATGAAAATTCGCTACTATAATGCACTTCCTGCGTCCCGAAATGTTTTGTTTTGCTTTTATATGTTATTGAAGGAAAAATGTTCTTAATTGTTATATGATTGTATGTTATGTTATTTTTATTGTTAACCTGTAGCCGTACATGAACATCTCTGTGTCATTTAGGTGACATGGCCTGTTTCATTGTTAATACATATACATTATAAATTAATTAAAACTTATGTTTGACTCTGAATACAGGTTTATTTGGTAGTTTCACTATTATTATTGTTATTATGTATATATTTACATTAGTTAGGTATAGGTGAAAACCAACATAGTGAACCTTTTACCCTTTGCTTTGGGCAATAAATTGTTATTGATATTATGATTGTTATTATATGTATCTTGTAGGAATGTTGTACCTTGTTAAAAACAGACCCAGCTCATTCGGAAACAATCCTTGACTATCCAAAGTATAACTAATTATTAAATACAAGTTCTTTTATTTTAAGCTAAAATGCATGACCTTGAAGATAGGCATTTAAATTTTAATTAAAATTTATTTTCAGATGCATCTAGTCCTGAAATGGATTTCTTAGAAATGGATTTTGATCCAGGCCCATCTGGTGATGCAGATTCTGACACAACATCAAACGCAGATGTAGAAAACACCGAGTGTACACCATCGCGTACAAAAAACAATCTGTCTGAAGAACCCAAACCATGTTGTTCAAAAACGTTATCACAACGTATGACATCAACACCTTCAATTAGCAATAATACAAATAATGTTAATGATGATTCTATGAGGAGGCTAGCAGCTGCTAGAAATACAGAGCCTTCCAATTCACATGTGTGCTCTTCAGAGTCTAACTTTTTATACAACAGTATAGTGAGTAGTCAGACCATAGACTTAAACACGCCTATTTCCAATTTACTAGAAATTACACATCTTAATAGAGTATCTCCCGATAAAGCAGCACCATCTGAATCTATTCAAGATGAAGTAAAGATGCCTTGGTCGTGCACCCTATTGGAAAGAACTAAATCTACCACTCGATTGCGTAGATTTAAGAAGCACCATAGTCCTAGAGGGGATATAATGTCTCCAAATGAATGTAGCCATAGTTTTTGTGAGCCGGTAATACAATGGGGGTTATCACACGGAATGGTAATGATCTGGTCTGAAAAAGAGGCATGTATGAAGCAGATTAGTCAGATTGGTCCATCATCTTGTGGTGCAACAGCAGTTCTAAATGTTTTGAATGCCTTAAGGTTTCCATTACCCTCTCTTGAAAAAGTGCAAGAATATGTGGGGACGAAATTTCGAGCAAACACAGCGTCATTAACAGAATATCTTTTGTCTAGAAGCAAGGCGGGTTGTGATCATCAAGATATTATGTTGGGTCTCTACAGAGCCTCAGAGGGAAAGGTATATTCAAGGTTTTTTGCTATGTATCCAGAGAGGTTAGTAAATATGTATAAATGGTTAAGTTATTGGATAAATATTGGGGCTGTGCCTGTAGCAACGCTCAATCTGCAGAGATGTGAAGGTAGTATACCTGATAGCTGGCATCACCAGATGATTTTTGGTGTTGACCATAATGGTGTTTATCTCACGAATCCTGTGGAGTTTGTTAATTCAAATCAGCTCTGGCCTCAGCTGATATCAGAGTCTGTTTTGTTAGTTAGGAGAGATGATGTAATTTCAAGGTTTAATGTTAAGAGAGATATGCAGGACTTAATGGCAGTCAATGATGAAAGGTGGAAAGAAATCAATGTTGTTGGTAAGTTTTATTTATTGAATTATTTTATACAATGAATTTTACAGCAAATAAGTTTGTTACTTGTTCTTCCCTTAAATGTTGATTTTGTTGCAAATATTTTAAATGCATCCCTATATCATGTGATAACTCTTTTTAAAGTTCTTAACTAAAGCAAAACTGTGCCAAAAATCCCATGTATCTATGAAAGTGGTTACTCAAATGAAGATAGGGTGATAATGGACATCCTTGCTGTTAACCTTTACTTATTCTAGCTTCACTTAAAACAGTAAAATGTGTCTGCCATCCAGAAAAGTGTTTTGATATGTTGAACTGTATTATATGCTTTTATGTAGCACAGGTAGTATGGGCAGCTAAGTGGAAAACATTGTTACCACAAAATTTCTTGCAGCCTTGTTCAGGAGATTATCCTGAAGACAATATAATTTACCAGCCTCTATCTTGGTTGGGTATTAATTTTTGGTGTGTTTCAGCGAATTTTTATTTTAAAAATTTCGCTAATAGGTATTGATGGTGAGACTTTGCCAAACTGTTTTCAAATGACCGCGAATTTGGGCCCCTACAACCCGAAACCAAGATCCGTCTGAATTTATATATATATATATATATATATATATATATATATATATATATATATATATATATATATATATATATATATATATATATATATATATATATATATATATATATATATAAACATACACACAGACTGATTCACAACGCCCTGGACACAGAAGGTATGCATGGAGAGGACCTTAAAAATCCTGATTTTTTATATAAAATTTTTCTTTGTCACCCATAGTTGGTGAGATATTGACCTCTTTTCTTTCTCCCTTAGGGCTCGTCTGTGTCTTTGCCGCCCCGATAGCACCGCAGCCTTTGGCTTATTGTGCATGCCCTTTGTGTTTTCTCCTCCATCCATTCCAAAATCACTGTGCTTTGAATTAGTCTGCACAGTAATTGGTAGGGTGAAGTTTTTTATTGCTCTGTCCCCTGTCTAAGCTGTCCGTAGATCACTTGTCTTTTGCGGTCCAGAGCTTTACACTCGCACAAGTTGTGCTGGGCTGATTCCCCCCTCGCCGCAGAGAGTGCATTCCAGGTCTCCCTCAAACCGCCCCATTTTATGCAGGCATTTCTTGACAGCCATGTGTCCCATCAAGAGCCTTGCTATGTTCCTGAGCTGTCCTCTGCTAAGATTTAGCAGCTCCACAGCTCTCTTTGAACTGGGTTCCTCAATTACTGACTTTCCATGTCTGAGCCCTGGACAATCTGTCCAGTACACCTTGTGTTCGTTTCTGACCGAGGACTTAATGGATCCCCTGGCAGTGCTCTTCGTCACGCCCAGGATCGGTTCTGGTCCCATAAATAATGTTGACCTTAGAAGATTCTTTAATAATTAGAAGAACCTTAGAAGATTCTTTAATAATTACAAGAAACAACTGTATTGCAGCAACACCGCAACATAGAACAACTAAATTTGGTAGGTGGTTTTCATTTATCAATGTCGTTACTTGAGAAAAAATTTAATTGGATATAAACTCAAAAAGGGGTGAATTATGGGTGGGGGTCACCCTTTAAATGACATGGTTTCTTAAAACCCTAACCTAATTAAAAGTTGAAGTCCATCAATTTCATAAAAAAATAAATCTTGTAGCTTTTTCTCCTCTTGTCAATTTTTCGGCAAACCGCCCGTTTTTGAGAAAATGGGATTTTTAGAGTTGAGATCAAAACAAAATTATGTCCCTTGAAAACTTTATAAAATATCCACATATCTGAAATTTAACAAACGCTATTAAAGGCTTTAAGTGACTATAGGAACATAATTTATTTTTGATGGTTTTTATTAGTTTTGACTACATCTCACGACGTTGATAAAAGAAAACCAATTACCAAATTTGATTGTTCTATATAGGGGGGCAAGGGCATTGATGCAATATAGACGTTTCTTGTAACTAATAAAGAATCTTCCGAGGTCAATATCTCACCAACCATGGGCCTCAGAGAAAAATTTTATATATAAAATCGACATGTTTTGAGGTTCTCTACATACACACATTCTGTGTTGATCACATTACGAATTACCCTGTATATATACATACAAATATATATATATATATATATATATATATATATATATATATATATATATATATATATATATATATATATATATTAGAGGTGTGCGAAAATTCGAAATTTCGAACCGAACCCGAACTCGAACCTAACCTTCGGTTCGAAAATATGTTCGCACTAGCGATGTTGAAGTAGTTCGAAGTTCGAAATGTGCAATTCTCCAAAATAGTTCGAACTTCGTTGGTCAAAAATACTTGGATATTTAACTTTACAGACATTGAATGTTGCCAAAGGTAGCGAAGTTGCGGCCCCGTTAACTCGGTAGCGACGCTTTAAACTCGTTATCGGACTCATTGAGTCGATAGCGTAATTTCAGGAGATTTCACTCATGCATATTTTTGATAGTAGGTGGGACACATTGAGGCACAACGGAGCCATTTAGCAATCACAGAATTATTTTCCTTATATATCCTAGCCTCCAAACACCTTTTTCAGTAACAACATTATGATGGCAGTGTTCGAAGGCAGTAACATACATTTTCAGAATTTGAGGATAATTGCAGATTGCCTTAGGAAAACATTGGTTTCAACATGCTTTATTTCACAGTGAGCCAAAACAGTTACATATTCACAATCAGCAGACAGTTCAAACTTGTAAGTGGTTATTTTTAACTGACTTCAAAAAAGAAGGAGGTTCTCAATTCGATTGCATTTTTTTTAAATCTGTGTTACCTCAGAACTTTTTTGTAGGTAAACCGATTGTGATGATTCTTTTTTTATTTGAAAGCTGGTGCATCTCATGCGGTGCCATATAAATTTGATGAAGAACTGACCAGTAGTTTTTGAATTATTCTTAATGAAGTCGGTTTCCTATTTTTTTAAATTTTTATTGTTATATACCTATCATGCTCACTTTGAACCCTCTCAATCTGTTTGCTAAAACTGCCCAGTCAATACCAAACAACAACATGTTTATAATTGAGCTTATCTATAGATCTCGAAATCTAAAAAAGTTTTTGTTTTTGTGTTTTTGATTTAATATTGACCCATCTGCACAAAGATCAGCACCGGAAGGCATTTTCACCCAATCAACCTGCAAATTTGTCGAACCTTTCCTTTTTGTAAAAAGAGTGGGAATCTTTTACATATCAAATATTGTATGTTGCAATATTCCTAAATTTTGTATTTAAGGAAATGATATACGAACACTGAAGAATTTTGGGTAGTTCGATGTTCGATTTTGAATTTCTAAGAAGTTCGAAGTTCGACTGTGAACCTTAGACATACTATTTCAGAGGTTCGAAGTTCGAGGTAACATATTTGCTTGGGTTCGTTCATAGTTCGGTTCGAACAAAACATGGGTTCGCACACCTTTAATATATATATATATATATATATATATATATATATATATATATATATATATATATATATATATATACATATATATATATATATATATATATATATATATATATATATATATACATATATATATATATATATATATATATATATATATATATATATATATATATATATATATATATATATATATATATATATATATATATATTTGAGTGTGTGTGTGTGTCCACACGATAACTCAAAAAGTTATTAACCAATTTTGATGAAACTCAGCAACAATCTTTCTTAATGGCTTGGATAAGTTCGTTAGCCAGCCCCATCGGACCAGTTAGTTTGTTCTAAAAAAAATAATTAATCTTTCAAAAAAACAAAAATTGTGTCCTAAAAAATAACAAAGTTATTTTGATGATGAAATTTGGTTACTACCATTATTATTCATAAATATTTTATCATTACTTAACTAAGAGTTTTGGTATTTTAACTGTAAACCGAATACAGCTGTGTTTTGGGTGTTAAATGGGCTATATGTAGTGTACTGATAATTCTTGCTAACATATCTGATTTTGTGAAATATCGATGTATTAATATACAGGCAGGTCACAAAATAATTCAAGCTTATTTTACATTTTTAGTTGATTTAAGCTGTATTACATGTACACTTATATGAATTTTTTACATTATATAGGCCAATTGGATTATTATTTGTTAATAATTTCCGTCAAATAATTAGTAAATGTGTTGCCATTCCACAACAATTATCATTGTTTGGTATTGTTACCAACAATTCCTAACCTCACTTTATTAAACCCAGTGGCGGCTCGTGGGTTAATAACATAACCAGGGGGGACGTTTTGGTTTTGGAACTTATAGTTATATGTACAAGTTTTTAAAAAATATAAGAAAGGCAGTATACGTGCGGTATATAACTAAAATAAAGCATACCGTAGACGTGTTTATATTTCAAGTTAATTCTGCTTTCCTTAAGTTCTGCAAAATGATCTATCCCCTCTTCGTTGAAGTTTGGAATGCTTTTGACAAGCGTTTTCTCGATGCTCAACATAGACAAGGCACAAAGTCAAGATTGTCCCATCGTATTGCATTAAAATATTTTTACCCGTTAAAAACCTCTCTCACTTTCCATGGTCGTGACAGGAAGTGTACACAAGATAAGTTCACTGCTTCAAAAGATGTTTCAGATAAATTCATGTTAATAAAAAGTTGAAGTATGGCGACTGCACAGGCACTGTGGCGTAAATCCTCACAACAATATTCAAGTTCAAGTCCTGATTTTACTTTGGAAATATTTATTGCAGCTTAATTAATCTTCACCATATTTCACATATTTTGAGGAAAAGTGATAGTGTATGCTTCAAATTTACCCACTTGGATAACTGTAAAATAATGAGATGATCATTAAATCCAAATCTATGATGAATTTTAGACATAATAATGTCACAAATTTTAAACGCAATTAGTCCTTTGGGATCCTCTGCCTTAACTTTTCTTCGTTTCGCTGATGATGTGTTTGGTTCTTCCGATTCCAGAATAACACTTCTTACTGTTTGAATATTGCTGTTGAAAGACACTATGTAGTTTTTGGCTGACATAACATCAATATCTCGCATTTGTAATTGTTTGAACAATATGTATATAATAAAAAAAGTGCATCTTCCAAACCAGTTGCTTGATTTAGGCTGTTATCTTCTTCCTCCTCCTCAATGATTTGCTCCAAACAACATATTAAATTATCTTTATAAGTGTGTGCAGTTTCAAGCCCAGCGAGTGAGTGCAGCTTTAAGTAATCTCACCTTAACCACCCTATCCAGTTTTGGGGCTTGTCCGAAAAAATATGAAAATCCATGTAAATTTGCAAAAAATATTTTTATCTGTTTATATTGACTCGCCGCTTTTTGGAAGTACAAGATTAAGTTGATGGAATAACAACGAATAAAGTGTGCATTTGTATATGTTTCTGTGATTTTTGCTTGTACTCTCAGCTTACCGCTAATGACTGACACACCATCGTAACTTTGAACAGTCAGCTTATGAGGTGCTTCATTAGTTTTTAATAATTGTAGTTCTTCTATTATTGCATTGATTAAATGTTGTGTTATATGAGGGTTGACAAATTTCCAAAATTTATCATGCACACTACCATCTAATACATATCGAAAGATAAAAATCATTTGCATTTATATTGGAGTTATTTGTGCTCTCATCAACTTGAATTGCCACAAAATTTGTTTGGTCGATTACCTTTATTATATGTGTATGTACAACGGCCAACATTGAATCTAAAATTTCGTTCTGAATTGTTTTCGATGTTGCTTTAAATACTGTATTTTTAGTGAATTTTCATTAAGAAATAGAAATAGAGAGGCATCGATGGTGAACTTTCGGAAAATCTCTTCAAATGAGTGCGCATTAGGGCCCCTAAAACCCATTTTCAAGGTCAGTTAACAATATATATATATATATATATATATATATATATATATATATATATATATATATATATATATACCCAATCGATAACTTAAAAAATTCTTCACTGATTTCGACCAAATTTGGAAATTAGCTTTATTTACTAATGAATGTTGCTTTAAATACTGTATTTTTAGTGAATTTTCATTAAGAAAATTCACTAATAGAGAGGCATCAATGGTGAACTTTCGGAAAATCTCTTCAAATGAGTTCGCATTAGGGTCCCTAAAACCCATTTTCAAGGTCAGTTAACAGTTTATATATATATATATATATATATATATATATATATATATATATATATATATATATATATATATATATATATATATATATATAAACTGTTAACCGACCTTGAAAATGGGTTTTAGGGACCCTAATGCGCACTCATTTGAAGAGATTTTCCGAAAGTTCACCATTGATGCCTCTCTATTAGTGAATTTTCTTAATGAAAATTCACTAAAAATACAGTATTTAAAGCAACATTCATTAGTAAATAAAGCTAATTTCCAAATTTGGTCGAAATCAGTGAAGTATTATATATATATATATATATATATATATATATATATATATATATATATATATATATATATATATATATATATATATATATATATCCAATCGATAACTTATAAAATACTTCACTGATTTGGACCAAATTTGGAAATTACCTTTATTTTGCTAATGGATTGGATGAGTTCATTCATCAAATCTTAACGGCCCATTTTTTCTTAATAAAAAATTAAAAAATATTTTTTTAAACGCAATATCTCTCAAGTTCTCTAAGTGATTGACACTAAAATTTACAACTAAAAGAACATAGACAGACGTGGTTGTGTACCAATTTTAAAGTCGTTTGATGAAAGGAAAATGAAGTAATTCGAAATTAATAAATTTCTGGACACAGCAAGTGCGTTATGATAGTGAATTTTCATAAAAAGCCATTTACAAAAGGAAGGTACATGCCAAATTTTATCAAAATCGGCCTATTATTCTGTGGGGAAAAATTTTTTTTTGCATAAAAACTAAAAATTTTCCCGGAAAACCTCGTCCGATTTTCCTGACTAACAAACTTGTCAAAGCCATTTACTAAAGGAGGGTACATGCCAAATTTTATCAAAATCGGCCTATTATTCCCTGAGATAACTTTTTTTTAGAATGAAAACTCAAAATTTTCCCGGAAAACCTCGTCCGATTTTCCTGACTAACGAACTTATCCAAGCCATTTACAAAAGAAAGGCACATGCCAAATTTTATCAAAATCGGCCCATTATTTTTTGAGTTATCGGTGTGATACACACACACACACACACAAATATATATATATATATATATATATATATATATATATATATATATATATATATATATATATATATATATATATATATATATAAAATTGAAACTGACCCCGGATATGGGTTCTAAGGGGTCCTAGTTCGTGTTTATTTGCAAAAAATTTTTCAAAATTCAAAAGTCGGGATCTCCCCATTAGTTAATTTTATCTACGAAAATTCACTAATAAAAAAATTTAAGGAAGTGATTCAATTTGTTTAAAAGCAATCTAAAACTATGTTATATTATGTATAAGTATTAAGCTTCCCATTCTTCACGTTCACAGTATTTAAAATTAAAAGCCACCTCTCTCTCTCTCTCTCTCTCTCTCTCTCTCTCTCTCTCTCTCTCAGTTTAATTTGACCACATGTAGCTATTTGTCACAGAGAAGCGTGTACGCTTTGTGCATCGCATAACCTCGAAATCGACTCCGCTGATGCTAATTGCTAATACCTTATTAGGACCTTATAATATAAAACAACTAGGTACCCATATTTTAAGCTTAAAACAACTAGTAGCTAAATAATAACTCAACTTTTAATTTTAACTTAACTCTAACAAAATGACTGTAGTATATTATGATTGTAAGATCCAATGAAACAAATATGACAGTGATAGGTAAATTGCATGTAGATTGTAGATATTGTATGTATTACCTAGTGAACTCTATACAGAATTCACTGGTAGGTATTTTACCAAAGTGAAATAGAATTATTTTAGGAAGAAAGATACCTACCTCAAACTAATGAGGTAAGTACTTATAATATCTGAGTAGGTACTACAAAGTACATACATCCCTAGTTAAAATTATATAAACAGATGTTTAGGTTAAATTATTACAATTTTAATTTCAAAATTTTGTATTGTTTATATTTATTTCATTTTCATAAAGTATTGATACAGCAATAGTAAATAAGTGCTGAAAAGAGTTTAAGTGTGTTATGGTAGCAAGTCTTCATAAAAGTATTTCAAATGGTGACAACCCAATTTTCCATTAAACTAGAATCTTCAGTTATGACACATTGTAAAAAGTATATAAAAGCAGCGTGGGTACTAAATTTAAAAAATAACACAATGAGCTTCACAGATAATTATAAATTTGTTTTGCAAAACCTTTTTTGTTATTTTGTTTGCAAAAACTGGTTCGATTGAGTTGATTAAAACTGATCATTCAAGCGATTAATATGGAAAAAGTACTTACCTGCCACCTATAATTTCATAGATGCATTTCGTTTGTAAATAAAAATAAAATTTTCAGTAAATTTGCAGATTAGCACATGGGGGGTGTTTAGAAAAATATTTTCAGAAATATGCTTAAAACTCCTCCTGGATGCCCAAACCACAGGAAGAATTTCTTGCAAACAACCCACAAGAAAGTTACAGAACCAAGAGTGAATAGGTGTGCTAGGCGGAGGAGAATATAAAAAGGAAATGTGAGCGGAAAGTGTGAAAGAAACAGCCTGTTTGGACCTCTTTAAGCTGTCTTTATCCCATTTTGCAGTTATACCTCTTTAAAATCCTGTTTACCGCACGCAGAACCGCTATATTCATCGCAGGTCCCGTAACTTTTCTTAGGGGTTGCTCCAAAGGAACTTTTCTTGTTTACATTGTTCTTGTTTATTCATTGAGGGTGATTGTAGGCATGCAGAAGGGGAAGGAGAACCCCACGACGAAGCAGCGAACCAAGATTTTCAATTTATCTTTAACTTGTTATCTCATTTCATTTTTTTTAATTTTTTTTTTCCAAAAATGATTTTGAGGTTGCCTTGTTTGTCAGTCTTACATAGTAAGCTGTAATATTTTATCATTTTCAAAAAGTATGGATACAGCAACTGTAAATAAATGTTGGAAAGGGTCTGGGTGCAACTAGTATGTTATGGTAGAAAATATTCGTAAAAATATTTCAAATCCGATAGCTCAATAAATTTCCCATTAAGCGAGAATGTTTGATCTTGAACCATAGCAACACCTATGTAAACGGACCATGGGTAATAAATTAAAGAAAAATAACATAATGAGCTTCGCGGATAACTACAAATTTGTTTTAAAAAACCTTTTTTGTTGTGTATTGTTTGCAAAAACTAAATGGGTTGACTAAAACCAAACCATCCAAACAATTAATAAGGAAACATACCTGCCATATTTATAATTTGACAGGTACATTCCTTTTGTAAATATATAATTTTTTTCTGAAAAACTTTGTAACTTTAATGAAATTTGTAACACAATTTTTTTAAAGACACTTGCAGTACTTACATATTATATCTAAGACCAAATTTTAATTTCTTAGCTCCATATAAAATATACTTTTTTTTTAAATAATCGCTAACTGGGACTCTAAAACCGATCTACAAGGTACATTTAAATTTAAAGAATTAGTTTTAATAATATATCTTACTAATAGTGTACAATTCTGATGAAAATTCACTACTATAATGCACTTGCTGCGTCCTGAACTTTTTTTTAAGATGCTCTTTAAATATTGACTCTAGTTCAGAGACAAATTTTATAAGACCCTGAAAAATCCCAGCATTACTAGACATGTCAGTTTTACCATGACTGTGCAATGAAATTTTGAGGACTCCGCCAAATTTTAGATAATCAATTATTTTGTTTAAAATACACCTATTATTAGACACTGATTCATTAAAATGTTGCTGTCTTATATCTAAGTCCCAAACTCATTGAATAATTTATATGAGTGGCGGAAGGAGCGAGTTTTTCACTTTTATCTTTTAAGTGTTTAATGTCGGTTACTCCATTTTTAGCCCAAATAGCATCATTTGAAAATAGTAAGCACGGATAGCAAGAAAAAAGACTCGTTTTGGTGAATTTTTATTTTAAAAAATTAACTAATAGAGAGGTATCGATGGTGAGACTTTGCAAAATTTTTTTCAAATGAGCACGACCTAGGACACCTAGAACCCATATCCGGGTTTAGCTTCAATTTATATATATATATATATATATATATATATATATATATATATATATATATATATATATATATATCCAACCGCTAACTCAAAAAATAACTAACTGATTTCGATGAAACTTGGCAAGTGCCTTTCTTTTATTAATGGCTTGGATGAGTTCGTTAGCCAAGAAAATCAAACAAGGTTTCCCAGAAAAAATTTTGTGTTTTCTTTCGAAAAAAAATTTTTCTCTAAAAATTACAAAGCTATTTTAATGAAATTTGGTGGATATGTTGCCTTGAGAAAGACCTTGCCACATACCAAAATTCAACTGTCTAAGTTTACATAAAATTGAGGTATTCAAATTTGAAGGATTTAATAAAAATTCACTACCATAACGCTTTTGCTGCGTCTCGCACTTTTTTCATACTACGTCCGCAAATCCAGTCGCACAAATTGTACATCGATTCTTTAAAATATCTTTGGATGTCTTTACCCTTTATCCTTTGTTGTTTGCTTCAAATTCATTTTTTGTTTCCTTCACACACTTTCCTTTTTCTTTAAGCCGGCGTTCATGATTCAATGTTCCAGCTGACTTTAACGCAAATAATTACTCAACAACTCTCATCTTATTTTGGTAAAAGCAAAATTTAAAATTTCACAAGAACCAATACCATAGTCGACAATCTAACTAACTCATTCTCAATCCTCATTCGTTGGATCCTCGGCCATCGACTACATTAGCGATATAGGAGCAAAGGGTGATTCTCACTTCCCCTCAATAATTCACCATGTGCTATCACTGTTCTTCTTTACATGCTTTTCTCCATAAGCCATAAGAGCGTACAGGATAAAAATAGATTACGGACCAAAGTCGGCGAGCGTCGAGTACACATTGGACGACTGCGGCTGATTCTAATATTGCTGCAAATGAGAAACAATGCCTATATGCAGACCGCTGACGATTTTAAATTTGTGGACAAGAAACATTGTTATTAAAATTAAAATTATTATTTTGATTAGAATATTTTATAAGGGTCATTGACTAATTGACCTTAAGGAGAAGCGCCGCCACGGATTAAACCTGGTTTTGATTTGGAAGTCAGGATTGTTATCTTGTGTTGTGTGAATCCCCTTCTTTTCTAGTTTCACACTAGTTAAAGAAGAAGAAGAAGAAGACACTATAGAAACAACTACCTACTCCAACATGATAAAGAAAAAAAATTGAATCTTTTGCTCTCCGATTTGCAACTTTGTGTGTTCCACTATTGACCGTTGACCACCGCCGCCGCCAGCATAAAAACTTGACGATGGCTGGTAAAAACAATTTGTAAAAACTAACAGCCTAAAACTAACATGCCTAAAACCAACATGTCAAAACTGAACACGGTTTTTCTTTGTTTAGACCACATTTTAGAAGCAACCTGTGAATAATATTATTATTAACCTCTGGTTGCTATTTATTCTGTAGAAATACACAGAAGAAACAATAAATATGAAATATGATTTGTTTTATGTAAGTTTGTTTTTTGTGTTGCAGGTCAAGTAGCACATATCATTAGAGAAAACCGTCGACCGACCAAAGTAGGTTTTACCAACACTTCGCACATCAAAATCCCAGCTAGTTATAAAGCAGGTATAGTACTAGCATGTGAAATGAATTCTCCAGCTTACCAATTATTGCATCAATGTCCGGAGCTGCCTTTATTACCACAAAGTGATGAAAAGACTAATGTTACTACATAATTTATGTAAACAAAACTTCATATACTGTTTATGTTATATAAACTGCACACATATTGTGTTTATTGATAAAACAGAAGGAAAAAATACAATTCATATTGGAAATAAATCAGAAGACTTCAGCATTAACATTTGTTTGCCTCAGAATAGAAATATTCCATTTTTATTACGGCTGATACTTTGTGACACTTCATTTTTAATTTTACTTGATATGTTCAATGATTAAAAAAAACACACTTAATTATTTTAATGCAAAAAAAGTTTATATTAATATAGCTTTACAATTATGTTAGCAATGGATTGATATTACAAGGGGTACTTCTTATAGTCACTGTTAATTATAAAGACTGAGATTAAATAGTGCAATTACATTTAAAAAAAATCTGGATGCAGCAATGTTGTAGCAGCGAACTTTCATACATTTTTTTTATGTAAGTTATATATATATATATATATATATATATATATATATATATATATATATATATATATATATATATATATATATATATATATATATGTGTGTGTGTGTGGAAACACCCCTGTAACTTTTGTATTTATTATTCCATTTTGATGAACAAAAGATGATAAAAGATATGAGATGAAACACAATATTAAATCTGTGAAAATTGTTCTCTATGTCACCTGACCAAGGCATACTAATGCAGTTTTTGTATGTCAAAAAATGGGAGAAAAGTTTAGGACCATTTTCAGGAACAATGAGTACGCCACTGCATTCAGCATCCCTCAAAATAGATATATGCCAAAGTTCATCAAAAAAGAAGAATCATTAACCATTTCAGACAGGTTTATTTGTGTGACCCTTCTCATATGGAAACACCTCTGTAACTTTATAACGCAATTTCTTTTAACGAGCTTTCAAAAGATAGAAAATCAAAAAAGTCTAGATCCTGTGAAAATTGTTTCCTACGCCATTTGATCACGGTGTACTATATAACCCTTTTCATGGGTCAAAATTTTTAAAAACAGTTATGGAAAAAAAATACGCCACTGAATACGCTATTCTTCAAAATTGTTACCTACCAAATTTCATAGAAAGTCAACAATAACACATCAGAAGTTGAAGAAAAAAAGTTTATAAATGCTGTGACATGAAAAAAGTTTTAGTAGGCCGTGAACGAATGGCATAGGAAACAATTTTCACCGGATCTATAGACTTCTTTATTTTCTATCTTTTGAGATATTTAAAAAAATCGCGTTATAAATACAAAAGTTATGGGGGTGTTTTCATATACAAGGGTCACACAAATAAACTTCTCGGCGATCGCCCAGGGCGCCGAAGCACGGGGGCGCCGCGAAATTTTTAATGCTCTATTGGATACCGTGCTTATATCTATAAAAAGTTCGGGACGCAGCAAGTGCGTTATGGTAGTGACTTTTCATAAAAATGTTTTTAATAGTAAAGATATGTGTTTTTTAATAAAGCAGGCATCAAATTTGGTTATCAGTATAACCTATATAGTAAAAACAATGTGCCATGTTTCATCAAAATAACTTTATTGTTTGAAAATGTAAAAAAAATTCCGAAAGTAAACTTAAAGTGTTCTGGAAAAAACTCGTTTCTTGGTCAACCTTATAGGTTAATAGCAAATTGAGCTATTTAAATATGAAGCATTTAATCAAAATTCGCTACCATAATGCACTTGCTGCGTCCAGAATTTCTTTGCTTACAAACATGCATTATGTTTTGATGGAAAATGCAAAAACATAAGGCATTTTCGACTAAAAAAAATTATTTGTATCACCAATGACTTATGGGCCACCCTGTGATTGTAGAAATATTTTTTAAGGTGTAGCTCAAGACACCCTATAATTAATGTATACAATTTTTTTTCATATCTTTTAGAATAACGGATATATTGAGCTTTATTGATTTCTTACGAAAATTCGACAAAAGTTATATACCATTAAACGATACATTCTATAGCTAAGGCTACTGCCAAGCATCAGAGAAAGGGTCTATTTGAAATGAATATTATGGAAATATTTTAGTAAAATGAAGGACAGTGACGGTTGAAACTAAAACTTCAGGGTTTGTAAAACATTCTTCTTGACACATTTCCTTTCCATAGCCCGTATTAGATTCAAGTTCTTTGCCTAAATGTAGCGAATTTTGACGTTTTAAATTGTCACTTTGATGTTTTGAGGAAACGTCGACTGAAGAACTGCAAAAGAATCGAGAACATCTAGCGCGAAAATATGAGCAAAACTTAAATACATTTGAGTTCTGCCAGTAATTCTGTTTTTAAAAAAAAAACAAGCTTAATTTTTTCGGCAACATAAATAAGGCTAGTGCTTTCTATCTCTTGCATTAGATCTAAACCCATGATTTGTAGAATGCTCTTCCAATATTTGTTTTGCACTGAGGATTTACTTTATACTTCCGACTACAACATCCTTAAGCTGTTAGTGGAGTTTTAGTAAACCTAATCTTATTCAAAACTATCTACGATCATCAATGAGCGAGGAACATTTATCAAGTTTTGCAATTCTGGTAAACGAAAATTAAATCGCACATCAAATTAATTATAATGAACGAGGGCGGCAATTTTAATCAAAAAAGTCCAAGATCCGGGGCTGTAAATGATCTACGTGAGAAAGTGAGTTAAAATTTGTTTATTTCCTAATCGCCCGGTTTAAGTAGCTGAGGTGTCAAAAGTAATAAAAACCGGTTGTTTAAAAAACTGTTATTTTTAATAATCGAGAACTGACAAAAGTATAAAAAGTTGGAACCCTAATTTATACATAAATTTTTTGAGGGAAACAAACTGTATTAAAAACTTATAATAAAATGAATATTCAGATCTTCTGTTCTATTGATTCGTCTTTGTATTTTATTACATAATTCTTATTCCACCACGACTGTAATTCTTTTAAAAACAATTGTTTTGTCAATTTTTCCACATATTAGATAATGGTAAATAAATTTCATACTAACAGTAAAAATGATTTTATTGATTTTGTATTGCCCAGTGGCCAGTGATATGTTAAATGTATATGTATATTTGCTTAACTAAGGTAAAGAAATTAATTGAGGCTACGAGCGCAACAATGGACTAACCCAAATTATGATAAATGGCAGGAAGTAGGTTTAAAAAAACGGCAAAAATGGTCTTATCTGTAGTAATCTAATTTGAACAAATTTTACTTTAAATCAACTTGGGTTTGTAAAAGTTGACTTAAAGTAAATTAAAAATGTTCAAAATTATAAGATAGTCTTATCTTAGATTTTTAGTGAATTTTTATTAAAAAAATTCACTAATAGAGAGGTATCGATGGTGAGACTTTGCAAAAATTCTTTCAAATGAGCGCGAATTAGGACCCCTAGAACCCATATCCGGGGTCAGTTTGAATTTTTATATGCTTATATATATATATATATATATATATATATATATATATATATATATATATATATATATATATATATATATATATATATATATATATATATATATATATATATATATATATATATATATATATATATATATATATATATATATATATATATATATATATATATATATATATATATATATATATATATATATATATATATATATATATATATATGTATCCGTCTGATAACTCAAAAAATAATTAACCGATTTAGATGAAACTCGGCAAGTGCCTTTCTTTTATTAATGGCTTGGATGAGTTCGTTGGCCAGGAAAATCGAACGGGGTTTTCCGGGAAAATTTTGAGTTTTCTTTCAAAAAAAATTTTTTTTTCCGAAAATTTCGATAAAATTTTATTGCTTTGGGAAATACCTAACTATGTGCCAAAATTCAGCTTTCTAGGGTTACAGAAAATTGAGCTATTCAAATTTTCGTTTAAATCATAAGTATGTGGTTGCTGTTGGTTAGTCAATGCTTTTTTTATTGACTCATGAGATTCATTCATCAACCTTCCATTGACTTCTGCTTCTGCCGCTGTTACAGTCCTTTTAGTGAATTTTCTTAAAAAAAATTCACTAATGAGGAGATCCCGACTTTTGAATTTTGAAAAAATTTCTTCAAATGAGCGCTAATTAGGCCCCCCAGAACACATATCCGGGGTCGGTTTAAATTTTTATATGTTTATATATATATATTTATATATATATATATATATATATATGTATCACACCGATAACTCAAAAAATAATTAACCGATTTTGATTAAATTTGGTGAATAAATTCCTTTTGCAAATGGCTTGGATAAGTTCGTTAGCCAGGAAAATCGGTCTAGGTTTTCCCGGAAAATTTTGTGTTTTCTTTCGAAAAAAATATATATCTCCGGAATTAACAAAGTAAGGGCAACCAAATTTCATATGCGGATTTATATCATTATAGGCAAGTTACCTACCAAAATTTAGCTCCGTAGGTTAAAGGATAAAAAAGTTACAGGCATTCAAAAAAAATTAAATTGGATTTTCCTCAAAACGTCAAAATTGCGATTTTAAACGTCAAAATTGGTGAGTACATTCCTTTCGCAAGTCGCTTGGATAATTTTGTTAGCCAGGAAAATCCGCCGAGGTTTTCCCGGAAAAATTTGTGTTTTCTTTCGCAAAATATTTATATCTCCAAAATTAACAAAGTAAGGGCAACCAAATTTGGTAAGCTGGTTTATATCGTTATAGGTGTGCCACATACCAAAATTTAGCTCTGTAGGTCAAAAGACAAAAAAGTTATGGGCATTTAAAGAAAAATAAATTGGGGGTTTCCTCAAAACGTCAAAGTGACAATTGAAAACGTCAAAATTCGCAACATTTAGGCAAATAACTTGAATCTAATACGGGCTATGGAAAGAAAATGTCTCAAGAAGAATGTTTTACATACACCGAACTCTTAGTTTCAACCGTCATTGTCCTTCATTTTACTAAAATATTTCCAGAAAATTCATTTCTAATAGACCCTTTCTCTGATGCTTGGCAGTAGCCTTAGCTATAGAGTTTATTGTTTAATGGTATATAATTTTTGTCGAATTTTCGTAAAAAATCAATAAAGCTCAATAGATTCGTTATTATACAAGATATGAAAAAATATTGTATACATTAATTATACGGTGTTTTGAGCTACATCTTAAAAAATTATTGCGACAATCACAGGGTGGCCCATAAGTCGTTGGTGATACAAATAATTTTTTTTGTCGAAAACGCCTTATTTTTTTGCATTTTCCATCGAAATATAATGCATGTTTGTAAGTTAAGAAATTCTGGAGGCAGCAAGTGCGTTGTGGTTGCGAATTTTGATTAAATGCTTCATATTTGAAAAGCTCAATTTGCTATTAACCTATAAGGTTGACAAAGAAACGGATTTTTTCAGGAACACTTTTGGTTTACTTTTGGAAATTTCTGTACGTTTTCAAACAATCAAGTTATTTTGATGAAACATGGCACATTGTTTTTACTATATATGTTATACTGGTAATCAAATTTGATGCCTGCTTTTTCTATATAGGTTATACTGGTAACCAAAATTGATGTCTGCTTTCTTAAAAAGAAAACACACATATTTGCAATAAAAACATTTTAATGAAAATTCACTACCATAACGCACTTGCTGCGTCCCGAGATTTTTTATTGAATGTGGGTTAGTCCACTCTGCTTTTATAAGATTTCAATTATATTTTAATATTTTGGTAATTAACTACTCCATAATATTACAAATATTTTATTTCAAGCAGTAATTATTACAAGAAATAATAACAAAATGACAATACTTAAACCATAGGTTGTTTTTTACGTAATGCTAGTCATCATCGGATGGCCCAATTAGTTCTCCACCAGTTGCTTGAGCCGACGATTTAATATTTTTATAAAAATTGTGATGTATGGGGGGGAATAAGTTCCAGTAGCTCAATGAGATTTTTCCTTTTTTTTATGATATTGCCAGTAGGATACAGCAATGGAAGTCCAATTTGGCTTGAAGTTGAATTTCTTTTACTTATATCAACTGTGTCAAAATAAACGTTTTGTCTGTTTGAATATTTATATTGAATCGTATAAGGTGATTCTTTTCTGAACCACAACCAATGCATTTTAAGCCACTCCGCCTTCCTTTTGACTTGGGACATTTTTCTGTTGGTTATGTTACCTTCAAGTACTTAATTGGAAATAAAATCAGACTTTTTCATTTCTATCACCGTAAGGGGTTTCCCTTCCTAGCACTTTTGATTACAGTTTGCCAGTCTTTAGGTAGAAAAATATGAGTATGAACTTTTTTCCTTTCAATTTGTCCGAAATATAGATTGCAAGGTAAGTATGAATGACCAAAAATGTGTAGTTTATCTCTTCCACATTAAAATCTGGAGATGCAGTGATGTATTTACATAACAGTGACAGCTTTATATTGCGGTTTTGACCTCCGCACTGGTCAGAATACATGGTAAGGCTTTTTAGAGTCACGAATTTTTTTATGTAATACAAGAGCCCACCCCTTGAGGACGTCTCGAGGCAACTGTTTCATCCCAAACAAACATAAATAAGTTATCAGTGCCCATATCATGAATATTGAAGCAGTATGTCCATAATTGCCTTTTGTAATAAACAAATCCAGTACTTAATACAGACATAGGTAGGGTTTTCATTAAGTCAAAGCAAATCACAGATGCTTCTCCTCTTTTTGCCAGAGCAGTGTCATTTTTTAAACCATCTCTAGCACTCTGGGCCTTTCTTTGATATAAGTCTTTTTCAAATTCAAGTTGTTGTTTTCTTGTTTCATCTGCAACTTTTATCTGAACGTTGAATAGGTCACACTTTTTACAAGAGTCTGTGATTGGAGGGTGGAAGTGCAAGTTGAACTCCTTATTGAAGATTTCTCGAAACATAAAATAGGACACAGGGTTCCTTTCTCTCTTCTCATCGTTATACAACTGGTACATCTTACTGAGGCTTAAATCCGGCGAAAGGTATTTTCCGTGGTTACGTTTTTCTCTAGCATAATGAGATTCATAGTATGGAAATTTTTCGATAAATGCTGTAACCTCATTTTTCTTTTCGATGGTTGTTTTATTGTGTGGGGGATGCTTACCATGTCTATCGCATGGCGGTGGTGTTCCAACTTATTTATTCTTCAGCAGTCTATTCTGCCAGCATAAATTTGTAAAACAGCTTTAAATAATGACTTGTACACCTTCTGTTCTACTCCATTTTCATCAGGTAGATAATAAATTCTAGTTTAAGGTCTACGAGGATCTTGATTTTGGGTCTATGTACGTAATTTATCCACAACTTTAACCATGGAAAACAAATAAGAAGTTTGCAAATCAAAGCTTTCTATGGCATAAAAATTTGTATGAAGTTCCGTTTGACGTTCATTGGAAATCAAAACTGAGCATCCACCTTTACAAATACATGCAAATGGCTTGGATTTTGAAGGAATAATTTTCCTGTTTTTTGTTTTGTATTCTTTTATTTTACAGAAATTGCCTTCAGTAATGTTACACTAAATTACATTTTTCACAAAAATTTGACAACTTTTCTTTTACAATAACTTACTAAACATTTATTATTAATTACTAACATATCACGAAAAATCTTACAAAAATAAATTTCACAGAAACACTCAAAACATTTCTGTGAAAAGCTTTAAAATTCAGCCACTATTTGAGTGTGCCTGTATACGGCAGCTCGATTTTTTCGACTAGTAATACAAACAAAAAGCTCTCCCAATGCGTCATTTTCATGGGCCTCCGCTATCTATTGATAAAAACGCCGTTTCACAATTTGTGATATGTGTTTGAAATATGTTCAAAAAAACGTGAAAGCTTGCAAAACAATTGAAGTAACTCAACAACGATGAACGATATCAATTTTTTTTCTTACAAACATGCATTATAATTGGCTGAAAAACACAAAAATGCAATATAATAAGGGGGTGTTCTATTAAAAAAAGAAAGTGTGTATCACCAACGACTTAAGGGCCACCCAGTGATTGTCAAAATAAGTTTATAAGATGCAGCTGGAGATACCCTATAATTAACGTATTTACTTTTTTGTCATGTCTTTTATAATAACGGATATATTGAGCGTTGACGTAGAAAATCGTCACCCTGTATATGTGTAAACAGACAAAAACTGAAACTGAACCCGTATATGGGTTTTTTGGGTTCTAGTTCGCGCTCATTTGAAGAAATCTTTTTAAAATTCATAAGTCGTGGTGTTCTCCATAACGAATTTTTTCGACAAAAATTTGCTAAAATATAGACTATTAAGCCATAAACTCTATAGCTGAAACTACTGCCGAAGCATCAAAAAGAGGGTCTATTTGAAATGGATTTCCTACAAATATTTCAGTAAAATGAAGGACAATGATGGTTGAAGCTGAATGTTAAAACTTTGTAAAACACACTTCTTATGACATATCGTCTGCATAATCCGTATTTGTTCCAAATTCGTTGTCTGAAAATTGCAAATTTTGACGTTTCAAATAGCGACGTTTGAAGAAGAAAAATTATCAAATTTTTAAAATATTTTTTCTGCTGCTTCTTGACGTTTTTGCGTCAAGAAAACTCAACCGTTGGATGTAATATTCAATTGGTTTTGTTAATCACACAAAATATTTTGTTCTTATGCTTTCCTCTGATCACCAGTGGCACCCAAAAATTTTTTCTTAAAATACCTATACTTTTTTTCCTTTCAACTTGGGGATTGGAATTTTGGCATGTAGGGTAAGTTGGACAGTAGAAACGTAAATGTCAAATTTGGTTGTCATAGCTCTGTTATTTTCGGAGATACGAAAATTTTCCGTAGGAAAACCCAAAATTTTCCCGGAAAAACTGGTCCGATTTTCCTGGATAATGAACTTATCCAATCCACTTACAAAAGGAAGGCACGTACCAAATTTCATTAAAATCGGCCCATTATTTTTTGAGTTATCGGTGTGATATATATATATATATATATATATATATATATATATATATATATATATATATATATATATATATATATATATATATATATATATATATATATATATATATATATATATATATATATATATATACATACTAACTGACCTGGCAAACGTTGTTTTGCCATATGAATTATTTCTAGAATATGAAAATATATCTTATTTATTGTAAGTGTGTGCGTATGTGGTATATGAGTTGAAGAGGCATGGACTGCTGTGAACATTGACGGAATGTGAAAATAACACACCAAATACTAATTTTTTTAATGTAACTGTTTTTTAAAATTATATATACAACGAATTTTGAAAATATTAGTCAACAATATTAATCTCTTAGTGCAATGGAGTGTACAATATTTTTTGTCATTCCATCTTTAGCTAACACAAACAAACTGGATGGCTTGCCCACCCGAGAGCATGCCACGTATAATTGTCCATGTGAAAAACAAGGTGTGCTCAAATCTAAGCCACAAACAGACATTGTTTGGCCTTGAGACTTAATAGTCATTGCAAATGCCAATATAATGGGGAACTGAGTGCGTTTAAATTGAATTGGCACATCTGTGGGTATAATAGGGATTCGTGGAAGTAATATACTTTCACCCCGGAATTTGCCATTTAAAATAATGGCTTCTATAACGTTGTTCATTAATTTTTTTACGACTAATCGCGTGCCGTTGCACAGCCGTGGTGGGTTCAAATTACGAAGCAAAATAACCAGAGATCCAACTTTGAGTACTAAATTATGCGGTGGTATGCCTGGTCAATCCAATGAGTTTAATGTATCAATTATTTATAAAATAGGAATGAATAATGACAGCCCTACAGATTAATAATAAATTTACTTGATAATTACACTTAAATAGTAAAATGATATTTGTAAATTTATGATGAAAAACAGTATAGTATTAATGTTATTTATTTATCTTTTATTATGTGATAAGACATTTGTTCCTAAAAAAATACGGGCCTAACTGTCTCATCCAGCTGTGGAGTAGCAAGGACACCTGTCCGACAACAATCCATGGAAAATACCACTCGCTTTTCCCAATTTTCTCTCGCTTGTGCGAGATCGGAACCCTGTGATTAGCACTAATGGTTGGTGTCCATCTGGGAAACATCTTCAACCAGTCAACAGGTAACTGCAAGGTATTTAAGGCCTCCAGATGACACGGCGTTGGTGAGTCTCTTGAATTTTATTTGTGTAGAACTATCGAACTTTTCAGGCAGCACTCTAAATTTTAAACATTTACATGAACTTTCAATTCAACATAATAAAATTGGAATTTTATTCATGTCAGTGAGATGTGTTTAACGGCGATTGTAATTTCCCGTTTATTTCTTAAGATCTTGTTGGCATTGTAAATTTAGATGTATCGCTCTTAAATTTGTAATTGAACAATGTTTGTTTGTAAAATACCTAACCTGTACATTTCTTTAAAATTTTATTGACAATCACTGAAGTAGAAATTGAACATCACACATTTTTATTTTTGAGCTTCACTCAAGATTTCGGTATTAAAGAATTAAAATAGACTGGCCAGTTAAATACTTAGGAATCCCATTCTAAATTTGTCTAAAATCTTAGGGACATCAGTAAAACTGATTGAAGAACGTTAATTCTTATATTTTATGTTTGCTTTTTGAGCTGTATAGTACAACATTCAATTTCTTTATCTAATATATGTAATATTCATATTTTTGTAACATAATGTCACTTTGTTATTCTATCTTATGCAATAGTTGACTTCTTTGTCGGAATATTTGACATTTACTTTGTTTTCTCTTTGAATACTGTATGTTTATTTGAAATCTACCAGCAGTATCAATTTAATTTTGCTGCTGTCACAAATTATATGAATAAATTAAATATTTATATATTTTTATATATCGGTTTAATTGAAAACTAATTCCTACCCAATATCTTTTGTATTTGCCGGCGACACAGATTAAAGATCCTTATATTGCTTATTGAGATTCTGAAAACTGCAAGAAGCATCCCAGTAACCAGGCATTAGTCTGGAAATCTCACAAATATAATATTTTAGGCAGTGCAACACAAAAACAACAAATACTGAGCCTCATAAAGTATTTCTAATCTCTTTAATTATAAATCTGATAGATATAAACTTTTAGGTAAGGTACGTACAGACTTGGAGACTACTTCTCTGGCTTCACTGTTGGTTTTTGAAGCCAGAGAAGTAGTCTCCAAGTCTGTATGTAGTATGGACAAGTTTCACCAAGTAAGGGCAACAACAATCAATGAATTTTAGGTAAGGGTTAATAGGCAACAGTGACTTCACTATCGACCAGATTTGGATCCACTTGAGGTCAATTACTCTCTACTGGCTCATTACTATATACCACGCTTTTCTAGCTTATTTTGGGACGGTTACACTAGCTCATCCCTGGTGTGGACTTCTCTAGTTTTATTTTGGGAAGGTTACAAAGTATGGATACAGCAACCGTAAATAAGTGTTGGAAAGGGTCTGGGTGCAGCAAGTATGTTATGGTAGAAAGTTCGCGTAAAAATATTTCAAATCCGATAGCTCAATAAATTTCCCATTAGGCTAGAATCTTCAATCTTGAACCATAGCAACACCTATGTACACGCACCGAGGGTACTAAATTAAAAAAAAAATAACAATGAGCTTTGTGGACAACTACAAATTTGTTTTAAAAAACCTTTTTTGTTGTTTATTGTTTGCAAAAACTGGATGGGTTGACTAAAACAAACCATCCAACAATTAATAAGGAAAAATACCTGTCATATTTATAATTTGACAGGTACATTCTCTTTGTAAATAATTTTTTTTCCGAAAAACTATTGTAACTAATGAAATTTGTAACAAAATTTTTTAAAGACGCTTGCAGTACTTACATATTATATCTAAGACCAAATTTTAATTTTTTAGCTCGATATAAAATGTAATTTTTTTCAAATAATCGCTAACTGGGACTCTAGAACCGATCTTCAAGGTCCATTTGAATTTAAAGAATTAGTTTTAATAATATATCTTACTAATAGTGTACAATTCTTATGAAAATTCACTACCATAACACACTTGCTGCATGTCGAACCTTTTTCATAATAATTTAGTTTTATATTTGACACCCTAGTTTTAAACACATCAATGTCCCGCTATGCACTTCCTAATAACACTAGTTTTATTAATATTTATGCTATTAAACCTAATCCTAATTAACACATGCCTGTTAATCACTGGTTTTCTTAAAACCTCACAGTGTAGATCACAGTAGTTACTTATGACCAAATCAATAAGAGATGTTGATCCACTAGGAGCAACATGTGTATATTCTTCCACATGCTGTTTCAGACCACTGTCACCAATGCACCTTTTTAGTTTGTTTGCATAACAGCAGTCTTTGTCCATGTGTATATTGAAATCTCCCAATATTATTATTGGCTTTTTTGTGTTGACAACAGCTCTTCACACCACTTCTGCAGAAAGACACCATGAGAGCCATTTGGAGAATGATAAACCCCAACAGTTATATAATCACTGCCACTTATTTTTGCATTAATCGCCAATACCCAGTAATTCATCTGAAGCACAAACTTTCCTATTACCTGCCATTTCACATCACTTCTAATATATGTACATTTGTAACATAATAGCTGTCATACTTATTTACAGTAACTATAGTTGTACTAATATATTCGACGTTTAATAACTCAAAAAGGGTATAAGTTAGGGGTAACATATGGTATATTTTTAAAACCAGGAAGAAAGATAATTCCAAAAATGTTATAATATACAGGTATCCTATTTAAACACTATTACTTTTTTGTATCCCCAGAAATCTTCACGCCTCTGTACTTTTGATATTGTTACAAAGTTTTTTAACAGATGTAGGTGCGGTGTTGCCACATCTCCAGAACTTCCCCAACATCTGGGAATTTTTGCACAATCTGGCAACACCGCCTCCCCACCCCCCTGGGGGTGTCTGGGGTGACCCCTCACAGGCGAAGTCTCAACCCTCTAGGACCAGAAATAACGAAGTTACCAACTTGTACCCCGTCGGAACGGATAACTGAGGTCTGCACATTCCGAACACCCTGTATATACACCCTGTATACGCAGAGAACCCTTACACCCTGTATACGCAGAGAGATCTTATATTACGAGAAACACCTCTTGTGTAACATAGGAGTGATGACCACATTTGGATCACCTGTATATACATCCCCCTGTATACATACGGGACCGATCTGTATTCACAGAACCTTCTAGTAAAAGAAGGTCCTGGAAAATTCTGGAATGGAACGCTCCAGAAAGTGGTGGAAGGTACGGCAAGTATATAAACGCGAAAGCAAGCCAGGACAGTTCAGTAAGATAATGTTTAAGTAACTCGAAGAAGCAGTAACTAGTGTGAAGTGTTAAACTGTAGTACTAGTGTAAAGACTTGTGTGCAGATTAGTAACCAGTGTAAAGCCAGATAAACTTAGTGTTTTGTGAGGGAGATATTCTAGACCTTTATTGTATCCATATTTAGACAGTAAATTAAGTGTTCTGTGAGAGAGACATTCTAGAACGTTTATTGTATCCATATTTAGATAGTCAATAAAGTTGTTTTGTAAAAAATTTAAAGTCTCACTTATCCAGAACCCGGAGAAAACGCAACAATATCATTTTTTCTATAGGCAATAATAATGATGATAAGGAGGTGGGTAATTTATAATTAATAACCCTGTAAAAACTGTAGGCCAAGCTTCTAAAGTTGTAGTTACAAGCAACTGAATCATATTATGTCCCTTTGATTGTAGACTTATTTATTAAGTGAAAAACATAGTAAACATGCCACATAAACAGGTGTAAAAGTATATTATTTCGATGACATAATAAACACATTTTTCTAAAATAAATAAATTTTCTATTTAATGACTTTTTCAAATTCACTGGTCGCCGATTCCCTTCTGCCTTTAGGTTTGCTAGTGTGACATTTTAATTATTCTCAGTTCTCTACTGTGGCATCTAGGTTAATGTTAGGAAATTGGTCAACCTCCTGAAATAAAAGCAGGTTAAAAAATCTAGTACAGTTTTTAAGACAAGAAAAAACAAAACATTTGAAGAACACTTGTTTGACTCCCTTAACAGTATTGTGGGTGCTGGGTAAATTAAATTGTTTTGGAGATCTATATAGTCGTGTCAGCTGTGGATCTACCCAAGTGGGTCCATTAGATATAAGGTAATGTAATACAGAAGGTTGAGCACATCATCCCACTCTTCGGTCATTACCTTACTTTAAGTTGCAATTCCCAGTATTGTAAGACTACATATCAAGGCCGATTTCGATAATAAACATTTGGCGCTGGTGGTGTACAAAAGGTGGTATAGCCTCGACTCTATTGTCATTAGCCACACAAGCGTTACTAGTATCAGAAAATGAAGAACAGAGATGGACTTTGACTTTCATTATGTATTAATAATTACTATCAATGTCTCCAAATGTCTGTTATCAGAAAGGTATAAGGCCAGTTTTTTGAAATGCAAGGCTTCAAAGAATAATTTCTACTAAACTTGCTAATAATGTCATTGAGAATATGTGACTTTATAATAAACAGCTTATATAACACTGTGGTATTCACGTATCCAGTTTAGTAAAACAAAGCGGGCAAGTGCATTATTAGTATTATTATACAATATTGTTTGTAAATGCAACACAACTTGTTTTATTGATAACATCATAGATGATGAAAGTGTAGACTATTTCATCTTTCTTATGATGGTCAATATATTCAGTTTTCATCTAGGATTAGCTGTCATGGTGGTATCTTTCCTTAAATTAAAATCATTAAGAATTGTCTACAAAAATCATTTTGCACAAAAGTTTTTTGTTCACTATTGTTTTAACCCACCACTCTTTGAAAGAAACTTATGTAATAGTCTGTAATGTGGCTTCAAATAGTTAATGGGAAAGAAAAGCTTTCAATATCATACTCAGTTCTTACAAATATGTGATCCAGGCAGGATTTGGAATTCTCCGCTATTCTTCTATATTCATTTATACACAATACAAAACCAAACTTGGTAAGTATATTCAGGTTGCAGTAATCTACATACGAGTAAATATCCACATTGATATCACCAACATATTAAAATCCAATTCAACATCCGCAGCACCATCAAGACAGTTGAGCAAATTATTGTTAAATTCGCCAATAGACGTTAGGATCTGAGGTCATCCCTAAATACACACCCACTCACTTATTGTTAAACTCTTTTGGGTAAGATGAGGGTGGCCTATAAATTCGAAAAATTCCAAAGCTCTTACCAGCATAATTTGGTATATTACTGAATTTTCGTAGAAAAAAAATCACTAATGGGGATATCCCGACTTTTGAATTTTGAAAAAAAAATTTATAAATCACACCGGTAACTCAAAAAATAATGGGCCGATTTTGATAAAATTTGGCATGTACCTTCCTTTTGTAAATGGCTTGGACAAGTTCGTTAGTCAGGAAAATCGGACGAGGTTTTCCGGAAAAATTTTGAGTTTTCATTGGAAAAAAAATTTTATCTCAAAAAATAAAAAAGCTATGTTAACAAAATTTGGTAGGTAGGTTTACGATATAAAAAGTAAACAGTACGCCAAAATTTTGATTTCTATGTTGCAAGAAAAAAAGTTTTAATAAAATATTTTGTGCCAGGTCATTTCTATGAAAATTCACTACCATAACGCACTTGCTGCGTCCAGGCTTTTTTCTTTAAGTAAATAACACCATCGTTCCTGCGAAAATTTCTTCTATTGCGCAACGTGTTATAGCCCAGAACTCTGTAAGTATATGATCTTTGTCATCCAAATTTAAAGAACTAACACAAGGACAAACTCCTGGTGTAGATGAATTAAAATCTTTTTTTTATTGCTTAAAATCTGATCAGGTTATCGCGGATTATAGCCTTTTTAAGGCCCCTAATAAGTCGGACACAGCCTTGTCAAGACATTTTTTTTCTTTAATTTTCTCTGCTATTAGCATCTACAGCTGGCCGCCCATCATATTTTTTGGGCTTGTGGCCTTTGTTCTACTTGTGGCCATTTTTGTCCCAAGGCAAAGAAAAACGTCCACCGAACAAAGCCCAGTAAGGCATTTATACAAGAGGGTGTGCCTGGTGCCTCAAGGAAAGCTTCGCTGCCACTTTATCCCTACGACTATTCAGCCCTCGTTACATTGTCTTACACCTTAATTTGAGATCTTAAGAAAATGAAAAAAAAAACAAGTTGGTCGATAGTACAAGGAAAGAAATATTGGTCATATGGGAAAGATTAGAGCAAAAGAACGTGTCCCAGGACTACTTGAAATAAAGGTATGCTTAGAAAAAAGACCAATCTTCTATTTAAAGGCTTGTGACTGGCGCCAGAGACACACGCTGCCGTTCTCCATTAAAGTGACAAACACCTAGTGGTGAAGTTGAGAAAGAGTATGTAAAAACTGTAGGCCAAGCTTATAAAGTTGTAGTTACAAGCAACTGAATCATATTATGTCCCTTTGATTGTAGACTTATTTATTAAGTGAAAAACATAGTAAACATGCCACATAAACAGGTGTAAAAGTATATTATTTCGATGACATAATAAACACATTTTTCTAAAATAAATAAATTTTCTATTTAATGACTTTTTCAAATTCACTGGTCGCTGATTCCCTTCTGCCTTTAGGTTTGCTAGTGTTACCTTTTTTATTATTTTCAGTTCCTGATGTGTTCTCTACTGTGGCATCTAGGTTAATGTTAGGAGTTTGGTCAACCTCCTGAAATAAAAGCATATTAAAAAATCTAGTACAGTTTTTAAGAAAAGAAAAAACAAAATATTTGAAGAACACTTGTTTGACTCTCTTAACTGTATTGTGGGTGCTGGGTAAATTAAATTGTTTTGGAGATCTATATAGTCGTGTCAGCTGTGGATCTACCCAAGTGGGTCCATTAGATAGAAGGTGACATAATACAGAAAGCTAAGCATATCATCCCACTCTTCGGTCATTACCTCACTTTAAGTTGCAATTCCCAGTATTGTAAGACTACATATCAATGCAGATTTCAATAACAAACATTACTATTATCTGAAAATGAATGATAGAGACAGACTTTGACGTTCATTACATATTAATAATTACTTTCAATGTTTTCAAATGTCTGTTATCAGAAGGATATAAAGCCAATTTTTTGAAATGTAAGGCTTAAAGAATAGTTTTTACTAAAGCTGCAGCAAGTGCATTATGGTAGCTAACTTTCAAATTCGCTGCTGCATGGGGTATGGCCTGTTCTGCTTTTTCACCAAGTTGACTCAACCATGGTAAAACTACCTAGAAGCCATGCAACAGTCCAAGCAACGTTAGACATGAAAGTCTAAAATCATCAATTTTTAAATGCTTATAACTTAGTTTTCCATTAACCTAGAGACCTCAGTTTTAATAGGTGGCAAGGCAACATGTGCATTAAGTTTATCTTCAATATTTACAGAGATATAAACATTTTAAATGAAAATTTTTTCACACATCTGTGGTGTCTTTTAATACTTTCAGTGGATATGCAGGTGCATTTTTTAGTGCAGATTTCATTCATATGTTCCTCCCAAGATAAGTTGTTGTCAATGATAAGGACTAAGAACACAACATGTTCGTCTTTAATTTTAGACCTTAACAATTGACTCTTATAAAGAAAACTCAATATTTCAATGGATTGGACCAGCACAGATTGTTAAGGAATACTTAGCTAATGCGCACTTAAAACTGACAACATCGTACGAAATTGAGAATTATTCGTGCTTTTGTGGTAGCCACATTGTATCTACTGTCACTAATTTCTCACAGGGAATTGTATTATTTGTTTCAACACTATTGATATAGTTACATATGAGAATACACAAAAAAACGAATCTCTAAATTTGAACCAAAAATACATTGTTAGATCACCACTCAATATTGCTGTTGGATTTGCGTCACCTATCGGCCTAGACCGTTTTACTATGTGAAACTACACACCCCTGTGTGTAGTTTTTCCTAATAATATTGATTTCTTCAAATACACAAGTAAAGTTTTTTATCTGAAGAATGTCATTTTATTAGCTGATGAGTTGGAGTATATTTCATGAATACGACACAGCTTGTTTTATTGATAACTTCATAGATAATAAAAGTGTAGACTTTTTCATCGAGAATTTGCAGTATGGTGGTATCGTTCCTTGAATTAAAATCATTAGCAATTGTCTAGAAAAACCTTTTTGCACAGAAGTGGTACTTTAATTTCAAGTGTCTATCATTTGTGTTCTAGCATAAGCACAAAATTACTAAATGAGAATGACATTTGACAATTGTCACTGTTGTAAAAATATCATTTTAAGAAAACTTTAAGGAGAGAAAATCATCCTTCCCTTAAAATAAATACTTATTACTTAAGGTATATAAGCCTGACTTAAAATTCGGTGCAATGAATTTTAATTTTAAGTCACACTTAACCATTTAAGTAGCGAGTGTGCAAACGGGCCTCAATAATTTCAGTTTCATAATAGATTACCTTCTTGGGGATCGACGAATTATTATAGAGGTTTCATCAGCAAACAATACAGTCGGCGACTCAGCTGCAACAGCAAACAATTGATGTAAATTAAGAAAAGAAGCAGACCTAAGACTGTAACCTTGCAGAGCTCTTCTTTCAATTTTACTAAAATCAGACTAAAGCAGTGCACCGGTATCAAGGTTATTTATACTCTCACACACTGCTTTACTGTTGAGGTCAAGGGTTACTGATAACAGTTTCAAACAAATGTTCCTTTATATTACATAAAATAATACAGGATGTCTCAAAAGGTTAGAAATATTTTGTGCATAAACCGCACGCCACTGATTGGATTTAATTGGTGGGGGAGCTTTGCGGTGGAGAGTCAAATGTCGGGAAATTTAGTTTTGGTAGCCATGCCGAAATTTACGGGCCAGCAATGTGTGTTTTGTGTGCGAGCGCGTTATCAAACCGGTAATTCGTCAGTAGTTGCCTGCCGTACCTATCGAAATCATTATTGTTTACATGACACCCATCAAGCTCCTAGTGCGACTACCATTCTACGATGGGTAAGGACGCTGTAGGCTACTGGTGCCACTACAGTAGTTTCACACACGGGTCGTGCGGGAACAACTAGGACCCCTGCAAATATAGAACGTGTTCGTCAGTCTTTACTACAAAAACTACATCGATCAATTGCACCGAATTCTTAGGAAGGATTTACATCTAAGAGCTTATAACATTCAATGAGTCCAAAAATTGAAAGATATTGATTTTCTTTCGCTGTAAAATTTCTTTAAGGAGATGTTGCAGAGGTTTGATGATTTCGACCACATTTTCTTCAGCGACTAAACCCATTTTTATTTAAATGGGCATGTCAATAAGCACAACTGCCGATTTTGGGGACAGGAGAACCCGCACAGTACTGACGAACGACCATTACATTGCGCCAAAGTATGGCTTGCACTGTCAATAGTGAAAGCATCATCGGGCCGTAAATCTTTGAGGACGCGAGAAGCAAGGCCGTCACTGTGAAATCAGACCGCTTTATTGCTATGGTACAACAGCAGTTTTCTTGGTCCGAACTCCGTCAGTGATCAGATTACAACGTTAACAGTTAATTTCAACAGGGTGGCCAACGTACCATACAACGAACGCTTCCATTGCTGCGGTTCACGAGCTGTTTCCGGGACGTGTAATTTCTAGATGGGGTGACATCAATTGGCCCCCGCGAGGCCCAGATTTACCTCCTCCAGACTTTTTTTTATGGGGCTCTCTTAAGGAAAAGGTAAGTATACCAAAATGCCCTAGCTAATATCGAACAGTTGAAGAGGAATAACGAGAAGGAAGTTGCCCTTATAACCCTGGATCTACTCCGTCGAGTCTTCACCCATGTGCGCACAGTATTTCAAGAGTGCTAGCAACGCAACAGATGACATCTGATAAATGTAATTTTTGAGAAATAATTTCCCAAATGACTCCTTTCGTATGTTATGAATAAATAAGTTGTGAGTAAAATGGCTTGGATGTTATTACATTTCCAAATATTTCGTACCTTTTGAGACACCTGTATAAGTATAAAGGTATCAAAAATGATCTTGGTAATTTACGGGCTTCAAATCAAAACTGTATGCTTTGACTTTTAGGTATCATCTGTTTGAAATAATTTTGGGGTTGCTTAAGGGAGGCGTTCTCGAGAATTGCCCAAAACAATAAACTCTGACTATTCCTAAATGCCATTAACCAGTACACTGCAGTTTTGTGCCCAAAACATAATCTAGATTACAACAAGAAAACTTTACTATAACTGCTTGTCACCAATAAAAATTGACTGTCATGATGCACGGTAATAGTTCAGACAGACCATGTATAACCAAGTTAATTTTTGATACCTGAGTATAAAAACAACTTACGGGGTCCCTACTGCCACTTGCTTCTGTAAACCAGGCGTCTTCTCTGATTTCAGGTATTTTAACTCTTTGCTTAAGCGGCGCTAATATCTTATTTATCAAGTTTTTACAATTGTTGGAGACTTTTGGTGTTTTAGGAAATACTACTTTACTGGATACTTGCTGGAATTTAAAAAGACTCGCTGTTAATAAAGATGCAGGGCAACTACAGTGGAGTTTCGCTCTTCCGAGTACCAGAGGTAAGTTGGATGACGTGAAACTGGGATGATATAAATCACATTGTTCCATAACATCCGAGCGTGGATGTAATAAGCCGTGTCCATTTAGTTTTAATCATCCCCTATGGGTCCGGGAAATAACTAAAAGAATAAGTCCAAGGTAATTCCTGCCTGTCGTAAGAGACTAACTGGAGTCGAAGACTGGCGGGGGTGCGGTCAACCCGAGCCTGGAGGGAGGCGGATCTCTCTGGGGAGGGGATTTTGAGGCCTCCACTGTGGGCTTCGAAATGGACAATTTAACTCGCTTGGTTGTAACTCGCGAGCGGGGTTCCAGATCATACCACGCCTTGGTTTAAGCGCTGGCGAGTGTCGGGTGTCCAAACGACCCGGAGGAGGTTGAGATCTCTGAGGTATACACCCGGCTCGGCAGCTTGAAAGGGTGGGATATCGCCTTGAGTCTAGCACCTGGTGGGGGTCGGGTCGAACCCGGATAGGAGAGCTGGGATTTCTAGGGGTGGATTACAACTGGAGATTGAGGCATCTTCTGTGAGCTTGGAAACGGGTAAACGACCTCGTTTGGCGGCTGCTCGTATGCGGGACTTCATGATACCGCCTCGAGTCAAACACTGATAGATGTCGGGTCGAGACGAACTCAGAGAGGTTATCTATTTTGAGCTTCGAAACAGGCAAGCGACCTTACTCAGATGGCAGTACCTACACTTGACAAACCAACTTTTACCCCCAAAAATATCGCCCCCTGCAGGGAGTTCGATTTGTTGGGTGAAATTTAAGCAAACACTGGCGGATGTCGCGCCTAGGCGAACCGGGAGGAGAACTGAGATTTCTAGGGGTGGATTACACCTGGAGATTGAGGCCTCCTCTGTGAACTTCGAAACGGGCTAACGACCCTACTTAAATGCTGCTCGAGAGCGGACTTCATGACACCGCCTCGAACCAAACACTGACGGATGTAGGGTCCAGAGGAACTCGGAAAGAGGTTAACTCTCTTTAAGCCTCGAAACGGACAAGCAACTTACTCAGATGGCAGTACACCTGTCAAAACAACTTTCACCCTCAAAAAAAGAACTCCCACGGGGAGGTGGATTTGATCGGTGAAGCTTAAGCAATTAGACGTGAGCCACAATAGACCTAAGGTGGCGGTTGAGGGCTGGAATAGCCCACTCTCATTGAATCTAATCTATTCTACTTTTAATTAGCTTATCTAATACATTATAGGTATTACATATCATTAGATTGATATTATTCGGAAAGGCCTCCGCAGTTAGTAAAGTGAAAAATGCTATATGCACCAGTGTTGAACCGATAGCCATTATTAACACAATAGCTATTATTAATACAAAGTAGCATAACAATGAACGGTGAAATAAGTATATTTATGTTGATATTAAGTAGTCTCATAAATAAATAAACGGGAACTGAATCTGAAATAATTATAAATGGAGAAAAAAGGAATCAGACTAGAGAAGACTACGTGCACCTTCAAGGCACCACACTGACAACAATCGACAACGCCCTAACGAGAGGGTATAAATAAGCAGCCTTAGATTGCAGCAGCCTTCATTCTTTGCTCATCACAAGTTAGGCTTAGTACGAGGATCGATCAATAAGTACTTGTATTTGAAGACGTTGACGTTGACGTTGCTGAGACAAGTTGGCATTACCGTCGTGTACTATCATCTGTCAAACGACACCATACCAAATATCAGACTGATTCATTGGTTAGTTTTTGTTTGGCAGCCAGTTGTATCACACGTCTTTCAAGTTTCCCGATAAAATGGAAAAAGTGCAGTATCGGTAACTCGCAAAAGTCGTAAGTCTTCTATTTCAGTGCTTTTCAACATAAATTCTGCATGTCATAAAAGCAAACCATATCTTTCATTTCTTTATGAGAAAACAACTATATCGCGGCATACTTTGTGTAATCTTTTACACAGATTCATAAATTGGTAAGTTTGCAGATAATCTTCCGAACGCCTTTTTGAATATTTTTTTCAGAAACATGCTTGGAACCCCCCTGGATGCACAACCCAGAAGATACATTTCTTGTTCACACCCCCCAACGACGTTACGAGACCAGGAGTGAATAGGGGTGCTGAGCGTGGTAGTTAATAAAAAGGAAATGTGAGCAGAAAATGTGAAGAAAACAGCTTAATCAGGCTTCGAAAAGCTGAATTTTTTACATTTTGACTCTGTAGCGTGCTGATGATGACCCGGGACGGTTCGAAACTGCAGTCCACGTAAACCAATAAAAAAATCACAAAAAGTACAGCAAACAAATAAAGTGTATATTTAAAAATGATTACAGTGTAGTGCAACATTCCAAAAGATATATATATATATATATATATATATATATATATATATATATATATATATATATATATATATATATATATATAAACTCTCGACGCAGCAAGTGCGTTATGGTAGTGAATTTTCATAAAACTATTTTTTAATAGCAATAATGTGTTTTTTTTAAGAAAGCAGGCATCACATTTGGTTACCAGTATAATCTATATAGTAAAAACAATGTGCCATGTTTCATCAAAATAACTTTATTATTTGAAAATGTACAAAAAATTGCGAAAGTAAACTTAAAATTTTCCTGAAAAAACTCGTTTCTTGGTCAACCTTATAGGTTAATAGCAAATTGAGCTATTCAAATATTAAGCATTTGATCAAAATTCGCTACCATAACGCACTTACTGCGTCCAGATTTTTTTTTCTTACAAACATGCATTATATTTCGATGGAAAATGCAAAAATGCAATAACATAAGGCGTGTTTGATTAAAAAAAAAGAAAGAAAATTTGTATCACCAACGACTTATGGGCCCCCTGTGATTGTAGAAATAATTTTTTAAGATGTGGCTCAAGACACCCTATAATTAATATATACATTTTTTTTCATATCTTGTATAATAACAGATATATTGAGCTTTATTGATTTTTTTTACGAAAATTCTACAAAAATTATATACCATTAACGATTAAACTCTATAGCTAGGACTACTGCCAAGCGTCAGAGACAGGGTCTATTTGAAATGAATTTTCTGGAAACATTTTATTAAAATGAAGGACAATGACGGTTGAAACTAAGACTTCAGGGTTTGTAAAACATTCTTCTTGAGACATTTTATTTCCATAGCCCGTATTAGATTCAAGTTCTTTTCCTAAATGTTGCCAATTTTGACGTTTAAATCGCAACTTTGACGTTTTGTGAAAAACCCCAATTTATTTTTGTTTAAATGCCTGTAACTTTTTTGTCCTTTAACCTACGGAGCTAAGTTTTGGTATGTAACTTGCCTAGAATGATATAAACCCGCGTATCAAATTTGGTTGCCCTTACTTTGTTAATTTTGAAAATATAAAAAAAAATCGATTTTTTTCGAAAGAAAACACAAAATTTTCCGGGAAAACCTCGGTGGATTTTCCTGGCTAACGAACTTATCCAATCCACTTGCGAAAGGAAGGTACTCACCAGGGGTTAAGGAGTCGCGGGCCAAAGGACTCCAGGGGGCAAGCTGAGGAAGTGGAAATAATAACATAAACTCTCGATGAAGCTTTCCCCAAGACCGTCATGCGCGGTAAAAATCCGCATCCTGCACGAGATGACCCTGCTAATAACTAGCTGTGGAACTGCGGGGCGTTAAGAGTACCATAAAAAATTCAATAGACCTCGAGATTGCAGCAGTCCAATTGCGAGACGCAATTACCTCGGCCTATAACGCCAACTGCCCCCTGAAAATGAGGGTGTCCACCAGGAACGTTCCGTGGTGGAACGAGGACCTCAGGCAAAGGAGGACGCAGGTTCGTAAGCTGTTTAACGCGGCCAAAAGGTCGGGAGCATGGGATGAATATAGACAGGCCCTATCGACCTATAACAAAAGACTGAGGGACGCCAAGAAGGAGTCGTGGAGGAGGCACTGCGAAGAAGTGGAAAACACGCCCGAGAGTGCTCGACTACACAAGATCCTGTCTAAGGGCCCTCAGACTAACATAGGCTCCCTTAGAACACCCACGGGAGGCTTTACAAGCTCGGGGGAGGAAACTATGGAAATTTTACTCCAGACGCACTTCCCCGGCTGTAACATAATAAACCAATCACCTCCGGACTGGGAACACTCAGAAATAGAGGCGCCTTATAGGCGGGCATCTAGAGTAGACTGGACAGTCGCTAAAGAGGTGGTTACCTGGAGCAAAATCAGATAGGCCATTAACAGCTTTAAGCCATACAAATCGCCGGGATTTGATGGAATAATGCCCATCATGCTCCAACAGGGGATAGATATACTGGCGCCGGTGCTTACCCTCATTATGAGGGCCAGCCTGGCTCTGGGGTACATTCCGAGGGCATGGAGACTGGCCAGGGTTGTATTTATTCCTAAACCTGGGCGTCCAACAGACCAGGCAAAGTCCCTGAGGCCAATAAGTCTCATGTCCTTCTTGCTGAAAACAGTGGAAAAACTGCTCGACCGGCACATTAGGGGCGGTATACTGGAAGCATATCCTCTACACTGCGGACAATATGCATACAGAGCAGGATTCTCAACAGAAACAGCACTGCACCAACTGGTGCTGAAACTGGAGAATACGCTGGAGAACAAGGAGGTGGCGCTGGGGGCCTTCCTAGACATAGAGGGGGCCTTTAGCAACACCTCGTTCGGATCGGTTCTGGCAGCTGCCCGGGAGCGTGGAATAGAGGAGACCTGCTGCAGGTGGATCGGTTTCATGCTCAGGGACAGGGCGGTGTTCACCTCACTCGCGGGAGGGACTCTGCTGGCGGGGTGTCCGCAGGGGAGCGTTCTGTCTCCCTTGCTCTGGTGTCTAGTCGTGGACGGCCTGCTGGGGAGACTCTCGGGAGGGGGGGTATGAGGTACAGGGCTATGCGGACGACATTGTCATCATAGTCCGAGGAAAGGTCACACAGGCAGTGTGGGAGCGTATGCAGACTGCACTGAAAGTGGTGAAAGGGTGGACGGTTGATCAAGGGCTCGGGGTGAGCCCCGAGAAAGCAACCGTCGTGCCGTTTACGAGGAGGAGGAAGTGTGAAAGCCACAGAACTCTCACTCTATACGGTAGGAGCGTTCCAATGGCCAGGGAGGTAAAATATCTTGGGGTCGTATTGGACTCTAAGCTAACCTGGAATGGTCACATTGGAAAAATACTGCGTAAGGCAGTCATGACCTTAGCCGTCACTAGGCGGCTATATGGAAAAACGTGGGGACTAAGACCTAGTATGGCCCACTGGCTGTACACAAGGGTGGTCAGACCATCGTTAACATATGCGGCACTGGTCTGGTGGCCTAAGGTGACACAATCCAGTGCCAAACAAAAAACTAGGCAAGATCCAAAGGATGGCTTGCCTAGGCATCACAGGGGCCATGTCTTCAACCCCAACAGCCGCCATGGAGGTGTTGCTGGATCTACCCCCCCTACACTTAGTTATTATGGGAGAGGCCAGGCTAGGACTATACAGACTAGCCTGCAATGGTAGACTGAATATCAACCCAGGCTTCAGGGGCCACTGCAAAATTCAGGAAATCGTGAAGGAGCCCATGCTTGAGATGAGGTCAGACTTCGCGAGCCCGCGAATGTGCAGGGAAAATAACTTTACAGTGGAAATCCCTGATCGCGAGGCATGGCGGGATGAGACGCCGGGCATACCACGGGACGCGCTCGTCTGGTTCACGGACGGATCTGGCGGGGAGCGTGGGACGGGGGCAGGTGTTTACTCGGAAGGACCGAGGGTAAGCCATAGTATTTCCCTCGGAGCCCATGCAACGGTGTTTCAGGCCGAGATGTACGCCATCCTGCACTGTGTGCGGGAGAACAAGAGGAGGGGCTACACCAACAAGTGGATCCTCATAGCCACAGACAGCCAGGCAGCCCTTAAGGCACTAAGTAGCCCACGGGTAAACTCCTGGCTGGTGAGTGAGTGCCGAGACGAGACGAGCGACCTGGCTGGGCAGAATGAGGTGACCCTCATCTGGGTGCCGGGTCACTCGGGGGTCAAAGGCAATGAAGAAGCTGACAGTCTCGCGAAGACAGGGTCAGCAGAACCATTTATGCGACCAGAACCGGCTCTGGGCGTGTCAAAGAGCACTGCCAGGGGAGCCATTAAGTCTGGGTCAGAAACCAACACAAGGTGTACTGGGCGGACTGTCCAGGGCTCAGACATGGGAAGTCAATAATTGACGGACCCAGTTCAAAGAGAGCTGTGGAGCTGCTAAACCTTAGCAGAGGACAGCTCAGAAACACAACAGGTCTCTTGACGGGACACATGGCCGTCAAGAAACACCTGCATAAAATGGGGCGGTTCGAAGGGGACCTCGCATGCAGACTCTGCGGCGAGGGGGAGGAATCAGCCCAGCACATCTTGTGTGAGTGTATAGCTCTGGACCGGAAAAGACAACTGATCTACGGTCACTCTAGACCGGAGACAGAGCAATATAAAACTTCACCCTACCAATCGCTGTGCAGACTAGTTCAAGGCACAGTGATTTTGGAATGGGTGGAGTAAGACTAAGGGTATGCACAATCAACCAAGGGTTGCGGTGTTATCGGGGCGGCAAGGCCGCGGACGAGCCCTGAGGGAACAAAAAAAAAAAAGGTACTCACCAAGTTTTATCAAAATCGGTCCATTATTTTTTAAGTTATAGGTGTGACACATAAATATATATATATATATATATATATATATATATATATATATATATATATATATATAACATATAAAGTCTGAAACTGACCTCGGATTTGGGTTCCGGGGGTCCTAAATAGCGCTCATTTGAAGAAATTTTTTCAAAATTCAAAAGTCGGGATCTCCTCATTAGTGAATTTTTTTTAAGAAAATTCACTAAAATTGAAACTGACCCCGGATATGGCTTCTAGGGGTCCCAGTTCGCGCTCATTTGGAAAAATGTTTGCAAAGTCTCGCCATCGATACCTCTCTATTAATGATTTAAAAAAAAAAAAAAAATTCACTAAAAAGGCAGAAAATGCAAAGAACTATTTTGTTTTTACTTACTGCAGCAGGGCAGAAACGACTGAGTGCGGCCCTGGCGCCCTGCCACCTTGCCTCTAGCCACAAGCGCTCAATGATCAGAAAAGTGAACATTCTTCATTACACAGAAACCACACACGTTATAGCCGCATTGTCCCACGGTTGGCAAAACACTCACAGTTTACAGTTTGTCCAGCCACTAACAGAGCAGCAGAGATAAGGAAAATTGTTGCAAAAATTCCAAACCCCCAAACGTACCAAACTCTATAAAATGTAAGACGTAACTGAGCAAACAAAGGGCGAACATTGTGAGGTGTACGACAGGGTCGCCGTCTCGGTGCGGAACCAGGTAGTATGTTGTCACGACAGCTCCAAATAACACAAAATGTTATAAAATAGAGACTGTGTACAACCAACTAACAATTTAATAAATTGTCAGCCCTGGCCCATTCCTTTCCTAATATAGGGACAATGTATGTAAGGCTAGATGTATTCTCACCATAATTAGAACCGCACACCGATTTCGCTCTAATTAGGGCTCATTAGTACGGTATACTAATTACAGCAAGAACACACCTATAAGGTAATACGGCTATGGCAGCCAACCTCCTAGAACATTGTGAGATGTACGACAGGGTCGTTATCTCGGTGCGGAACCAGGTAGTACGTTGTCATGACAGCAACAGAGGGCGACCGAAAAGTAGATCCTGCGTAGTGAGTAGGAAGCAAAACAGGCGGCGACCAATAAGCAGGCAGATATTCAGAGGTAAAACAAGCTAACAAAGGGCCGATTAACTTCAGAGCCAACTGTGAAGTAAGACAGAACCGCACTAAGGCAATAAAGGAGTGGAATTTTCAAAAAAACTTTGATTGCAAATAACTCGGCAAAAACAAGAGAACAAAAGTTAAGAATAGTGTCAGCGAGTATGTACAATACCAAATTTTATTTATCCGCAGTCGTTTTATCTTAAACTATGCGGGAATTGTCTACAAATTCAGCCATAAATTTGTTTATGATAGACGCCTATTATGCGGGAAATAAAATACGATCTGAAAACTATTACGTAGAATGTGTTGCAAATCGCAATAATTTCAAAAACGGTTTATTTTAGAGCCTTTCAACAAGCATACCCCCTTTGCAAAATAACATTTTTCAATTTTGGATTAGCTTGTATATCTCTTATGTGTGTGTTTAACAACACTTAGACTTTACAGAGGATCCTTTATTGAATACTTAATATTTTTCATGTCCAAATTTTGGCTGCAGTTTATCCTGAGCATCTAGTAATTCTCATATATGAATGTTTACCACTTTGTACGTATGGTCCTATTATCACTTGGATGTAGTAGTAGTAGTAGTAGCAGTGGTGGGGAGGCTAACGCCAGGTAGGTAGACCACAACTTTTTGCCAACCCCGGCAACCCAGTAACCATGCCTTACTCGTCCTCCGTTCCGTCACCAAACCTCCTCGACCTCGAAATAAAGGCCATGACGGTCTTCCATTGGACGGAACCTACCTGGCTCTCCTGCAGAGTCCTCGAACACTTCTGTTCGAAGACTCCCAAAAGCCTCGCATTCACACAGGTAGTGGTAAGAAGTTTCTTCAGCCTCGCGGCATTCCTGGCAAATGGGATCTGGATCCCTCTCGACGCGTACCAATGTAAGGTGTTTTCTAAGAGCACAGTGGCCTGTTAGCACCCCAACGATACGACGAAGCGCAGAACGACTCCTACCGAGAAGCCAGATAGTCTTGTCTCTGTCCGGCCCCTCCACGAAATCCCTCACCTGCCTACAGCCACCGACCGACCTACAGTGCCGCTCCATGGCCTCCTCAGTCCACCTATCGAGGGCGTCGGAGACGACCCTCCTTACTTATCACTTGGATGAAACAGGAAGCAACAATATTTGCTGAAATAATACAGAATGGAGATATTTACGAGGAAGGCGCCAAAATTTCCCGGCCCGCGTAGACTCACAATTAAATTTTATTCTTCAATATAGTCCCCCCCTGACATCAATGAACTTATTATATCTTTACAGTCACAATTCGATATACCTAAAAAATATTCTTTCGGCCTGTCCTCAAAGTGTGCCCACACTGCGGCTTTAACCTCTTCGCCCTTCATTGAAATGGCACCTGCGACGGTCTTTTCAAATTTCCAAATACCTAGTAGTCACTGGAAGCCATATCTGGACTATAAGGAGCGTGATCATTTTGTTCGAAACCGCAGTCACGAATTGCGGCGTGTGCAATTCCAACAGTGTACCGGGTACATGTCATGGGGCAAACGCACGCCTCGGGTCAGTTTCCCACGTTTATTCTTCCGAATATTTTGTCGTATTTAATGCAGGAGTGTTGCATAATATGCCCCGTTGACTGTGGTGTTGCGTTCTTTAAATTCTATGAGAATAATACCCTCACAATCCCAAGAAAATAATTTATTCTACTGACGGACCTTGAACTTTCTTGGCGGTTCTTCTCCTTTACGCCTCCATTCCATCAACATCCTTTTGCACAAAGGATCATACTATGTTACGATCATCTTTTTACCGTAACTCTTTTTAAATGGCGCAAAAAAAAGGAGCTCTAAATGTCAATCTAATGCCCCAATATTAAGCGACAAGGTAATGTTTGTACTAAATGTATCTAAATTTCGCCTCCGTGGCGCTCTTACTGACTTAACAATAACAGCTGGAAGAAGTTATTGATCTTTGCATAAATAATTCATGAAGCATTATGTAAATCTTCTTATTCACCTCCGTAACTCCATACTAGCCCTGCTTTAATATGAGAGAATATTAAAACATCTGCAAACTACAAGAAAGAATACGTAACGAATATCGTTGTATTTACATGGACTTCTGAGTAAACAAGATATATAAAAAAAACCTTTCACAAAGTTCAAGAAAACAAAGGAACACTTTCAGCTTACGGGCGGGCGAGTTCATTATACGTCCTAACGTCGGTTTGTCTATTAGCTCAAGGGGAGCCCGGATCTAGAAAATGTACATCCAGGAGACCGTAAGACGTATTAGCAGTCCCCTATTAGGGCAAGTAAGAACGTCGTTACCGATTTCGACCGTTGAAATTCAAAACCAGCTTCGCAAATTTGAGGGGAGATGTTCGATATAAGCAAGAGTTGAAGGGGAAGTCAGTGGATTTTACTGAACAAGACAAAAGACTTCGCATCTCTGCAGGTATCTAGTGCACTTGCCTATTAAGTTTTGTAAATGTGTTTTATATTGTGTGAACCCCGTTCTCAACAGCCGCCGGAAACGGTAGGCCCGCAAATTTTCTTTAATATACAGGGCGAATTTTTCTAAGCATCTCTTTTTATTGCAATTGCAGGGGTTCTGAATCCAGTTCTAGTTCTAGTTCCATTTATAGTTCTGATTCTCCGTTTTGTTCTTCGATTTTATTTTTCTGCTTTCTCTTCTGAACTTCTCGTAACGCTTTCAATGTCTACCTTCAATAGTTTATCGAAGACTGACGATGCTCTGAAGGACTTCAAGCTCTGGCAGACGGCGTCAGCGTGCTGCCATTAAACTTCATATATGCCTTCCAAGGGAGCTAACACAGCTGTCCTTATCCAGACACCTGTTGCGAGCGATCCCTATGCTCTTGTAAAGCCGCATAGTAATACAAAGGCTCGACCTCACATCTCTTGACCACCTGGAGACTTCTTTCATGAGACAAAGTGACTTACTTTCAACCTATTAATTGTATCACATAATTTGAGTCGAGATAAACATATATAATCAGTGCTTACACACATTAAAACAGTGCCTTCGAATATATATTGACAATTTCCGTAAACATATTTGATGATATTAGTGATAGTGATTACTTTACAATCAATGTAATATTTTTTTTTGCATTTAATACTGTTTATTGAACAACAAGTAACTGCCGCTGCTCTAGAGAAATTTTGTAATAGGAGGAGAAACAGATAGAACATTTAATTTTCTATAAAATGGAAGGACTTTAACTTCTAACTAGGTTAGGGTTTGAAAAAAAATCAAATCATTAAAAGGGTGACTCAGCCCTGATTCATCCATTTTTTTTGAGTTTATATCTACTTCAAATTTTTGTCAAATAACCACGTTGACAAAAGAAAACCATCTACCAAATTTGGTTGTTCTATGTTAGAGCACTGCTGCAATACAACTGTTTCTTGTGATTATTAAAGAATCTTCCGAGGTCAATATCTCACCAACCATGGGCGTCAGAGAAACATTTTATATAAAAAATCGGCATGTTTTGACGTCCTCTACACGCACACATTCTGTGTCCATTGCGTTGTGAATCACCCTGTATATATATATATATATATATATATATATATATATATATATATATATATATATAAAATTTATTATCATAACTATATTACCTTAATAAGTTCTCTATAATTAGCGTCATCAAATGGTAGGCGACCAAAAACCATTGCAAATAATACAACACCCATGGACCAAATGTCTGCTAGCTGAGGGGCATAGGGAACTCCTCTTAAAATTTCTGGTGAAGCATAAGCATAACTTCCACAAAATGTCTCACTGAGAGGATACACTCCATTCTTGGGTTTTACTTGGCCCTTTGCGAAGCCGAAATCTGACAACTTCATGTTGAATGCTATATCCATCAGCATATTTTCACATTTAATATCCCTGCGTAAAAAGCGATGAGTAGGTACAGGGTGTTCAAATAACTTTGACCGACTAGCATATCCCTGTAACCATTTTTCTCAGAACTTTAGGATAAAAATTTTAATTACAAATATGGCACAGGGAAATATTTGAGAAATATTTTCAAGTTCCTATCATAGCCACAAAGTTGTATTTTCTTGAAAAAATCGCTCATATATATATGAGTTATGCAACGATTTCATAATCTCTGGAAAATTATGAACAATTTTCACATATCTTTTTGCTCTAGCTTTCCAAATAAAAAAATTTCGGGACGCAGCAAGTGCGTTATAGTAGCGAATTTTCATAAGAATTGTACACTATAATTATACGGCATATTAGTGAAGTTAATACTTTAAACTTACACAGACCTTAAAGATCGATTTTAGAGGTCCTAGTACGCGCACATTTGAAGAATTCTTTCAAACGTGTTAACATCGATATCTTTCTTGCGTTTTAACTCCTTTTGAGATAAATGCCCAAAACTCAATTTTTTATGAAAAAAACTCGTTACAAAATTCATTAAAGTTATACAGAAGATTTCCAGAAGGAAACTTAATTCATATTTAGAAAAGTAAAGTATCTGTCAAATTATAAACGTAGCAGTTATTTTTCCCTTATTAATAGCCAGTATGATTTCGTTTTAGTCAACCTAATCAAACCGATTTTTTCAATAACAATTACAACAATAACAAAATTATAATTTCAGACTCAAAGGTGACCAACTTATTTAGGCGTTTTAAACAAAAATTAGATCTTATTCAAAACGTATGAAATATGTGCACTATTGATTTTCCAAATGTGAAAATAAAACATTAAAAAACATATTCATCCAGCTTGATTCGATCGCATAATCTGAGTGGGATGCGAGCGCGGTAGCCGCTGCGCTATCTAGTCACACGTCAACAAAGGTTTTATTTGCGTCATACTTTAGATCCGCTTTATGCCCGGGATATTATATTCAAAGTATACATAATTAATTAATTACAGAATTAGGTAGTAGAATTACCATTGAAAGACATCCCACAACTGTTTTGGTCTTATATGACATCTTATGTTTAGGTTTAAAGATAAAAGAAACTATTTTAGAATCATTTTTATAGAGACTTGGCTTGATTTTGTTTAAATTTCTGCAACATTATTATACGACAGCATAATATGTCTATGCTGTGCTAAAACTGTATTTGAGGCCGTTAATAAAGCTACAAATATAGTGTATTAATACTAATAATTGATTGAATCGCCCAGTTAAATAACAATCAATTGGCAAATTTTTAATTTCATGTCATCTGTCATTTTCCATAACTACGGCCGAGCTTTCACGATTGTTGGTTCGGGTGGTATGTTTTCTGCCTGTTGTATGAATTAATTTACGCGTGGCAGTTAACTACTCTGTCTTTCAGGCATTGGACTTTAACCACTAAGTCGCTTCAACACATGTTTTTGGGATTCTATTTTTAATTTGGAAAAAACTCTAAGTATTGTGAGCCAAATTACTTAAAATTCACAACGTATGGTTATTTGCACTATGTCTAGCCACATGCAAAGTCTGATTCCAGTTACTCTGATACTTACAATAATATATAGCATTTAAAAAAAGTTTTCCCCGATTTTCCACTGGAAAAACTTGAGCATAAAGGCTGATTAACGAACTCGAACTGATTAACAAATTTGCGATTACCTGAATAAATTTTTTCAAAAGCTTTTCATCGTGACCTCTCTAATAGCGAATTGTTCTTAATGAAAATTTGCTAAAAGTTAGTCTATTAAAAAGTTGCAAAATTAATAGATCATAACAGACATAAATTACAACCGTTTATTTTATTTGATGGATTTTTAACAGGTATTTAATACATATTAATTGCTCTGTGTTGCATTTCAACTCACAATATCGTTGTCAACAATAATTTAAGTTTTGTAAGGTTTCTCAAGATTTTCAAATATAAGCATATAATTTTCTCATGTAAGTAGGATTTAGGAGTGAAAAAGCGAGAAAAAAATCACGTTGATATCTTTATTAGAACAAAATATATAACCAATCAAAATTTTATTCCATACTATGGGGCACACTGTCAATATGCTAAAAAAAATTAAAGTTAGCTTTGGAAATATGACACATGACTCTTAAATAAAAGACTTGCTATCAAGCACTAAACAATTTGACATTTAGTTTTACGAATCAATTGTCTCTAGAGCCCTGCTCTACTATTTTTGAGTGCCATTATGATACATAGTAAGATGTAAGACAGGAGTCGCCATCTCGTTGCGGAACCAGGTAGTATGTTGTCACGACAGCTCCAAATAACACAATAGGTTATAAAATAGAGACTGTGTACAACCAACTAACAATTTAATAAATTGTCAGCCCTGGCCCATTTCTTCCCTAATATAGGGACAATGTATGTAAGACTAGATGTATTCTCACCACAATTAGAACCGCAGACCGGTTTCGCTCTAATTAGAGCTCGTCAGTATGGTATACTAATTACAGCGATGGTAATACGGCTATGGTAGCCAACCTCACAGCACATAATGAGATGTAAGACAGGAATCGCCATCTCGTTGTGAAACCATTATGATAGTTTCAAACGAACAAGCATATGATATGTTAGTAGTTTATTTTCAAAGTTATGAATATGCAGATATTGCGGTTAAGGTACTTGCCACCAGATATCCAGAAAGGCGTCATCCTGAGAGAAGAGCATTCAATCTCTTGGCACAAAGATTTTGATTTACAGTGGGTATTCATTTACCAGTGCTACAAAGTGGAAGAAGTGCTCGATCAGAAACAAATGTCATCAATGTCTTAGCCTATATTGATCTCAATCTTCAAATGAGCATTCGATTAATATCTAAAGATTTAGGAATAGCCGTGACCATTATGCATACTGTTTTGAAGAATAACAGGTACTTATAAGCATTGAATCCAACTATTTCAAATAAAATAAATGTTTTAGGAGACGTAAATACCTTTATGCATTAAAAAGTATTTTTTTACTTCCCTTTATTATTGTTTTAGGTTGCACTCATATCATCTAATGTTACACCAGGCCTTAACTGAGAATGACTTTGACAGTCGTATAAATGTTTTTGATTGGTTGTGCAGGAACACAATTCATCTACAAAATAGTCTGGACAGATCAAGTCACTTTCAATAGCATAACAAATGTCGACCTTCATAACATGCATGACTAGGCACAAAATAATCCGCATTGGATGCGGGAAGAACAATTTCAAGGTGGTTAGAGCATCAACGTTTGTTGCGGAATTGTTGAAGGAAGCATTATAGGTCTTTATATTTTTTATCAGTCGGTTAATGCAGGGGATAATTTAAATTGTGTGCAAAATGAGCTATCCATATTAGTTGAAAATGTTTTCCTTCAGACCAGACAAAATATGTTCCTTCAGCATGATGGTTATCCAGTACATTTTGCCGGAATGTCGGGGAATATTTAGATTCAAGGTTCAGCGGAAGGTGGATTGCAAGAGGCAGTGTATTCCCATTGCCTGAGAGATCACCACACCTAACATTCATGAACTTTGATTTGTCGGGACGCTAAAATGATCTGGTTTATCACACTAAGCCTATAACCAGGAAAAATATTATAATAAGAGTCCAGCAAGCTCTCCAATCCATCTCTCAAGCAGAGATGCAAGCAGCCGTTTCCTCCGCAATAAAAAGAGCTCGTTGATGCATTGAAAATTACAGAAAATAGTTTGAACATCTGAGGCACCGAGATCTATGAATGCCATTCTGAACATTTTCACAGCCTACTATTCATTATTTTTGTATCATGTAACAGTGTGCCGTAGAGTATAGAATAACATTTTGATTGGTTATATATCTGGTTCTAATAAAGATATCAGCGTGATTTTTTTGCATTTTTCTCACTTTTCCACTCCTAATCCTACTAACATGGGAAAATTCTATGCTGACAACCATATCGTCAGATGAAATGTGATACAGAGCAATTAATATTAAATGCCTTTCTAATTTATGTCTGTTTAAGTCCAAGTTGTGATCTAGTCATTTTACAACTTTTTATCATGTTGTAACTTTTTTATTTGGAAAGCTGCAGCAAAAAGATATGTGTAAAAATTGTTCATAATTTTCCAGAGATTATGAAATAATTAAATAATTTATATGTTTATTAGTAATTTTTCTAAGAAAACAAAACTTTTTAGATCGGCAGTTGCTATTACGCACTCTTGCGGCTGATATGAACTTGAAAATAATTTCCAAACATTTCTCTGTGTCATCTTTGTACTTAAAATTTTCATCTGAAAGCTCTAAAATGGTTACGGAGATATGCTCGTGGGTCAAAGTTATTTGAACATCCTGTACATTGTACATTTATATTTACAACAACAATAATAATAATATACATAATAATAATACTATAGATACACTCCTTAGCCTGTTCTAGAGAACTCAGGATACAGGTTGTATTGGGATCGGTCCGTACTCACAAACCAACAAGTTGCCCATAACAGGCCAGATATAATAATAGTGGATAAGTCCTGCAACCAAGTGACGCTGATTGATGTGGCCATCCCGTATACTAATAATCTAGAGATAAAGTAGAACGAGAAGATCATTAAGTACAGAGACCTCGAGATACAAATAAAGAGACAGTGGAGGGGCAGATAGTGTCGGAGTGATACCAATAGTCATGTCGTCAATTGGCGTGGTTCCTAAGAATCTTCGAGAGAACATTAAGATACCGGGTCTTGGAGAGCATCTTTATAAGGTTATGCAGAAGGCGGTAATACTTGCAACTGCCCACACCGTGCCGAGGTTCCTGGAAAATGAAGATGTGTCATGTTATCGTTTAGGGCCCGATAACTTGGAAAGGGCTCCATCTGCTCAGGCCCTCTGGTATCTGAGATACCTGGGATGAGTGAATGTTCCCCCTTGAGGAAGTGTGAAAGCCCTTCAGGCTAAAGTCGATAATAATAATAATAATGATAATAATGTTTAAATATTTGCTCCAAATGCCTGAAGATGTGGATCAAATCATTATCTATGTACAGTATGTAAATATAAAAGTAGAAATATTGAATACTAAAATACAGACACAAATACACATAGATACAAATAAAACACTTAAATTAAGTACCGTGGAGCTTCTATAACTACTCGAAATTCTCCAAGTCGAATTATTTTATTACTTGAATTTTTTACTAAGAACATTCAATATTGTACAGACTTTAATGCTATTTCATATCTGTAAGTCGAATATTCTATATAACGAATATTTCTGTAAATTGAAGAAAATTTGGGTACTCAAACTATTTTTTTTTATTGTACAAAACATCTCTATAAATAGATGTTGAAAAAATTTCGGGACCCAGCAATTGCGTTATGGTAGCGAATTTTCATTAAATGCTTCTTGTATAACAGAATTTTCTAAAAACCTAGAAAGTTGAGTTTTAGTGGAGTAAGGTATTTACAAGGGCAACATACCAACTAAATTTGATTAAAATAACTTGGTTTTTTTTTTGAGATACAATTATTTTTTTTTGGAAAAAATAATTTCCTTTAGAAAAACTTGTCCGATAAGGCTGGCGTACCCTGCATGCTTCTATGGGGATGAAATATCACAATCAGGCCAAGGTATCCATGTAAACAAGGTAGGGTCGTGTTACACAATATTGTTCAAAAAATATAAACATTTTCCGAAAATAAATATAATTATCCTGAAACAACTGATCCGATTTTCTGGACAACGAACCAATTCAAGCGATTTACACAAAAACTACACTAGCCAAGATATAATTATTCACAAAAAGCTTTGTGTCAAAATTTTTTAAAAATGTACACAAAAATATGCAAACAACCCCATTCACGAAAATTAACCATTTTATTATGAAAATCGGCTTAAATGTTTACAAAATTTATATAAAATTATTTTTATGAAAATTAGCATCAGGCAAAAATATATTACACAATTTGCTAAGCAAATTATTTTTAAAGAAAATTCGAAAACAGATTTTCCATGTGAATTTGCAAACACCTATTTTTACAATAGTCTATTAAACAGTACTTGATAATCTCTAACATTTCACAATAATTCGACAAAAAATGATTTCTGCAAATACTGACATATATTTTACACGAAAATTTGCTGATAAAACTGTCCAGCTCATCAAAAAATATTAACAGTCTATCTCATATAAATCTTGTGTATTTTCCATCCAACATGACTTGGGTTTTGCGACCTATGAACCCGGATATCATCTAAAACCTTTAGCGCACTATACGAGAAGAATATTGCTTAAAGTAATATCTTGTATGGAAACTGGACAAACTGTTAAAATTACAATTCTTGACGCAATTAGAGAACTGAGCAGTTGTTGGTCAATAGATCTCAAGTCAAAAACTATTGCAGATTGTTTCAGAATGGCTAGATTCGTCAGAGCAGCATCTGAGTCATGTGAAACTGAAACTTGGAACGACACAGATGACATTCTCTTAGGACAACTAAAGCCCATGTGGAAGATAGCAATGACTTATGGTGAAGAGCTTGACTTTGTTGATTATGTTACAGTTGACGTTGATGTGGAAATGTGCAAGTTACCCCAGTGATAATGGCATTGTGACAAGTGTTTTGTACCCGACAACAGAACCACACCAAGAAACAAAGGTTCTGAGGATGACAAAAACGAATCTAATGATGCACCATCCTTGCAGAAGGTTGATACCTCAATTGAAACTTTAAGACCATATCTAGAGAGCAAAGACAGTGTATCAGAAGACATCTTCATTAGTTTGAGTGTGATGGGAAAATTTATTATTAAGGACAAACTCAATCGAAGACTGCAGTCAAAGATAACGTACTTTTGCAAGAAAATGTAAAAGACAGCACTATTCATTATTAGTCTAAGTGTAGTTTTAGTGGAAGCATTTATTGTAAACGACAAATTTAACCACAAATCACACAGAGATAATACACATTTTTAGCATTTGCAAGAGAGTTAAAAATATGTGGTGAGTTCTCAATAATTCTTGTTTTTTTTAACTGTAATGTGAGGCAAGTCAACTATAAATAACGTTTTAAAATTATATCTGAAAATACTTTCAATTGCATCAGATAGGGCACCAAATGCTTACCTGCGTAAAAGTTTATTCTAATGTGGGTATTAATATTTCTATTATTCTGTAACTCGAAGTTTCCTCAACTCGAATGTTTTTTCTGGTTCCTTCAAGATCCGATTTACAGAAGTTTGACTGTATGTCACTTTGTGGTTTCATTTGATATTCGTAAAAACAATTTATTAATTACTTATGTATTATGGAAATGTAAACGTAGATAATCCTATGAAATTAATTAATATAACTTTTTTGTATCAAAGTTAATTTAAATATTTTGTTGTTGAAAATTTGCTAATTAATCCCATAATCTTATCGGCTATTATAAGTGAATAAAAAACTGAAACAATTACTTTTCAACTGGTCCTTACATAAACCATGGTATGCGATAATAAATGTAAATATTGCCAAAACTAAAAGTCTTTACTTTAGGTATAGGTAGTTGAAGGAGAGGATATGCCCTTCATTTCTAAAATACAAAATACCGGCTGTTCAGTTTGAAATAATTGAGTTAAGACTGTTTTATTTTTTCAAATTCAGCCACCATCTGAGAGCACCCTGTAGTGGGTATATTGGCTACTTGATTTTTTTGACGAACAATATAACCAAAAACTTCACTGAAATCATCATTTTCATGGGGCTACGCCATCTATTGGTAAAAAGCTCTGTATCACAATTTGTGATATGTGCCAAAAACATGAAATGTGGAAAAACAATTCAACTACCTCGAAAATGATGTACCATATCAAACTTTTTCCTCACAAGCGTAAATTATAATTAGATGGAAAGTGCAAAAATGCAATAACATAAAGGGTGTTCCATTGAAAAAAAGAAAATTTGTATCACCAACCTCTTATGAACTAGCCTGTGATTGTCAAAATAATTTAATAAAATTCAGCTCATAAACTACTAGAAATGTTTGCTTTCAAAATAGAGACATATTCGGAAATATTTGACAATCTGGCAACGTGGCACTGCTTCCCTTCATGCCGCCATTCTATTCTTATCGTAATAATGCTATAGGGCCTTTTACCTGTGCACCACTCCACGTTCATGGCAATAATCTACCGCTTCAACCAATTGCCGGAACCATTTTCTGGCTCTAGTTTCATCAATAAAAGAGTCTTTACGAATTGCATCTAACAGGCTACCATTTTGGGCATATTCCATAACAATGTACACCCTAAATTTTCTAAGTGTAAGTTAAATATGTTTTTTATATAAGAAAAAAGAATAACCTGTGTGTTGTCTCAATTGCTTGAAGAAATCTTATCAGGTTGTTATGTCTTAAACCCTTTACTACCTCAATTTCTCTCGGTAAGAATTTCTTCAAATAATCAACTGGAGCCGAGAATTTACTAACAATTTTAACTGCTACTTCACCATCGTGTCTCTCGCTATGAGCAATCTGAAATTAAATTATCTAATTTTAATCTATTACTAATCGAATAAGTAAAAGCTTTCCCAAGGGTTCATTATGGGATCAGGTATATGTTATATATATATATATATATATATATATATATATATATATATATATATATATATATATATATATATATATATATATATATATATATATATGTGTGTGTGTGTGTGTGTGTGTGTATCCAACCGATAACTCAAATAATAATTAACCGATTTCGATGAAACTCGGCAAGTGCCTGTCTTTTATTAATGACTTGGATGAGTACGTTAGCAAGAAAAAGCGGACAAGGTTTTCTGGGAAAATTTTGAGTTTTTTTTCCGAAAATTACAAAGCTATTTTAACGAAATTTGGTAGATATGTTGCCTTTGGACAGACCTTACTACGTACCAAAATTCAACTTTCTACGTTTATAGAAAATTGAGGTTTTCAAATTTTGAGTTTTCTTTAGAAAAACATTTTTTTCTCCGAAAATTACAAAGTTATTTTAACGACATTTGGTGGATATGTTGCCTTGAGAAAGGCCTTACTACATACCAAAATTCAACTTTTTAAGTTTATAGAAAATTGAGTTATCCAAGGTTAAAGCATTTAATAAACATTTACTACCATAACGCACTTGCTGCGTCCTGAACTTTTTTTGTGATTATGTTCATTTTCCTAAAAGAATTAAGTTTTAGTTCAGTTCACTGGTCAAAGTTTAATGACATCAAGCAAAAGTATAATGCAATATATTTTCTAATACATGTAAATGTAGAATAAGCTTTCCATCTGTTTGTCCTACTGCGGTACTATCCTCTCGATCCGTGGCCTGTCAGTGTGTTGATGAGCCTTGGTGGGTTCCTAGGCGATAATGTGTCCCAGTCTATCCAAAAGAAAAAGCCAAAACAAAAAACAAGATGTATGGATGTATATATGTATATATATATATATATATATATATATATATATATATATATATATATATATATATATATATATAGATGTGTATATATGTAAGGTATCAATTATTAATATGACCAATAGGTATAATATATATATATATATATATATATATATATATATATATATATATATATAACCCTCAACTGCAATTCAAAAATCTGTGGTGAATGCACTAAAAGTTCGTGCCATCCCGAGTGTTTGAGTGTTTACACTCACTCATACTCAACTTAACTCAATATATTTACTAGGTTTTGGGGGAATTATAAGAATTTTTATATAAATGTTGGCAACACTGCACAGGAACTGACAGTTCAGTTTAAAATTGAGGTTATACCATTTGTTGGAAAGCTAATGCCATTTTGTGTAGCAATAAGGGCACATGAAGCCTTTTTGTGCAATTTAAATGAGTTAGGGACAGTTTTGGATAGCATGTTGATTGTTGTTAACTATGGGTACGATAGGTGATCTTTCTACCAAAAAAAAAAAAAAAAACTCTCAGATAAAGATTGTTCTGCAAGAAAAGCGTTACACTTAAATGGCAATTGCACACAGATTAAATATTTCACAAGCCTCTGTGGCTAGAGTGAAAAGATCTTTGGATTTGAATGTTGAGAATGCACCCTCTCGAGTGGGGACTTGTGCACGAATTAATAAATTTACGCCAAGATTGGAAAGAAGACTCGTCTAAATTGCTAAGGCAAAGAAAAGCCACCAGTAAAGACTTAAAAATCAGTACAGATCACTATTGTGTGAATGTTACTCATTCTTCTATCCGTCGCAGGCTGATAGCTGCCTGTCATCCTCGCCAGAAGATCAAAATCACTACTGTCATGGCTAAGAGGTTTGCTTGGGCAAAAGAAATAAAAGAACATTTCGGGAATGATTGAAGCTTCCTCTAAAATCTCGATGTGCAAATTGTCAGTGCTCACTTAGTGTAGTGCAAGAAATCTTCTAATAGGCCACTCTCCGTAAATGACACTGTATAAGATATCTAGGTAAACTGCTAAATATGCGATGAGACATTGGCAGATTATATACTTAATTAAGGAAAACGCTTAGGGATAAGAAATTTTGAAATTCCATTGTACAAAGCAACAGTACGCAACTTGAATACAAGAAGTAATTAGACTCAAAAAGTGAGTAGATAAACTCAATATTGGTGATTTTTAATGACTTACATCTGGATATATATTATTCTCAAATTTAGTATTTTTGTTCAACTTACAGAAAATGTAATGATCACTATTGTAAAATTAACTAGGTTTTACTGACAATGGAAACATCTGTTGGGTACGTAAGCACCATTGCCTTCGTGGGCTTTACTCTATTTCGTATTTGAAACTTATATGCCACTTCTGTGGTGACTTTTGTAAGTTATTTCAAATTGAGTGCTATATTTAATTACAAATGTAAAAAACAATTAAGAAATGACAATATGATATCTATCAGACTAAGCAACTGCAAGCTATATAGTGTTAAAGGGCCTTCTCCTAGTTTGTATTTATACGAGCTCTTTCTGGGTACTTCTAGTAGCCTAATGGTCTACTTACCCTGACTGTGGCATATGAACCAGTGCCTACAGTTTTCCCAAGATAGTAGCCATGTGATTCGAGAACTGTGGGTTTCTTTTGATCACTTCCGGAACTGCGAGACTGGTTCTTAGGTTCTTCAGACACTGAAGGCATGTTCTAAATTCATTGCTAATTTGACTGGTTAATTTTATTCATTTTTGATTACTGGAAATTTTGACTAAAAGTAAAATGATAAACGATGTCAATATGACAGTGTTATATAATTTGTTTGACAACTACAGTTCATTGTTCAATTATGAAACTCACAAACCATGGATACATAATTACAGGTAAGACAATGGTTAATGCATCAAATAGTGTATGTGAAAATAGTATGTGTGTGAGAGAGAGAGAGAGATGGAGGGGGAGGGGGGGGCAGCGACACAGACAGGCATTAGCTTGGTGTGACAAAGACAGGCAACTAGATGCTATTTTCCCATGTCACGAAAAATTTATGTGCAACTCTAACGTACATTGGTACTTAATCTTTGTTACTATCAGGGGTACATTCTGATTTATCTGGACAATGAATCAAAGAGGCAACACTGGCACTTAATAGGAGAAATGAGACTCAAGAAAAATATAGATACAAAAGATATATATATATATATATATATATATATATATATATATATATATATATATATATATATATATATATATATATTAGTTTTTTTATAAATATTCACTAAAAGGGACTTTACTTTTGGGACCATCTTTTGTATCTATATTTTTCTTGAGTCTCATTTCTCCTAATATATAAATAAGGCCAAACCTCGAATACTGCTCCCACATCTGGGGTGCCGCTGCCGCTTCTACACTCGCTATCCTGGACTCCATTCAAAAGAGAGCTATACGTCTCATCGGTGACCCTACCCTCACCCAAAGGCTGCCATCCCTTGCCCACCGTCGTGCCGTTGGTGACCTCTCTCTCTCTCTTTTATAGATATCTGCACGGGCACTGCTCAGAGGAGCTTTCTTCCATAGTTCCTCCACCTGCTGCCCCCACCAGATCTACCAGGGGAACAGAGCGAATGCACCCTTTTACTGTCCAGGTCACCAGACATAGAACATCTTGTTATGCCCGCTCTTTTGTCCCGAGGACTTCCAAGTTGTGGAATTCCTTGCCGACACATGTTTTTCCTTCTCCTCCGAACCTCCAAACCTTCAAGTCCAGAATTAACAAGCTGCCTCTTTCCTCCTTGTCAACACCCACGGTACGATAGTATTTAGGCTGTTGTAGTTTAGTTGTTGAAATTAAAATTTAAAAAAAAACAATTATCAAAATTATTTGTCAGTTGAATGTGACATGTACTGTTGCCGTGCACTATTAAGAACTATTGTATTACCCCTTATAAGAATGTTGCTTTTTTTTTGGAGTACAAAAGCTTGTTTTACTGTTAAAACATTTTTCCATCTCTTAACCTGAAATGGTTTTCGTTTCACTTAACTTTGTTTCATTATAGCGTCACAGTGGGTTTTAGAATCTAGAAATTATTCTATTTTGTGTGAATTTTTTCGTTGCATACCTAGAACAAATTGTATTTTCCTTCAATTATAAATGATAATTTTAAATAAATTCCTACATTTTTTGTGCCCAATATGTTGAACGGATGCGAAACGGGAGAAGGAAATTCCATATAAAGTTAAAATGACGAAGAGAACTTTATTCGAGGCACAAGCGTTGTTTCCATTTTTTTTAACATTAATAAGATTTATAGGTAAATTAGTAGATTGGCGTATTGTCGTTTTTTGAAAAAAAAAATTCAGAAACATGCTTAGAGGAACCCCTTTATGCAGTAACCATTGGACAAATGCTGTGATCTCAACTCCACAATACAGTTAAGAGACCTAAGGTAAATTTGAGGTTCTGTAAAAAACTCACCTTGCAGAAGTCCATAGAAAGGAGAAACTACTTACCAACACCGTTTCTCCATAAAAAACTTTCACATTGCACAATTGACAAAAAAACGCTAAATAATAAGCGTAATCTGATCCCTTAAAATTAAATGAATAACTGAAACTGCTACCAAAGCATCACATAAAGGGTCTATTTTAAATTAATTTTCTGCAAATAATTTAATAAAATAAAGAACAATGAAGATTGTAGCTGAAACTTAAGGCTTTTTAACTTCTTACGACATTTACGCTGCATAGCCGATCATGTAAGTTCTCTATCTAGAACATGTTAATTTTGACGTTTAGAATCGCAACTTTTTTTACGTTTTAAGAATAAAAACTTAAAAGCTTATAACTTTGTTTTATTTTAACGTAGAAATTCAAATTTTGGTGCTTGGTTTTCTTTTTATGATATAAACCCTCGCACCCAATATGGCTGCCCTAACTTTGTTATTTCCGGAGATATAAAAATTTTCCGAAAGAAAACGCAAAATTTTCATTGAAAGACTAGTCCGATTTTCCTGGCTAACGAACTTATCCAAGCCACTTGTGGTAACCTATAATTAATGTATACCATTTTTTTTCGTATCTTGTATATTATGGATATATTGAGCTTTATTAATTTTTTAAGACAAATATATACCATTAAACGATAAACTCTATAGCTAAGACTACTGCCAAAGTATCAGAGAAAGGATCTATTTGAAAAGAATTTTCTGGAAACATTTTAGTAAAATGAAGGATAATGACGGTTGAAACTAAGACTTCAGGGTTTGTAAAACATTCTTCTTGAGACATTTTATTTCCATAGCCCGTATTAGATTCAAGTTCTTTGCCTAAATGTTGCCAATTTTGACGTTTTAAATTGCGACCTTGACGTTTTGAGGAAACCCCCAATTTATTTTCTTTAAATGCCTCTTAACCTTTTGTCTTTTGACTTACAAAGCTAAATTTCGGTAGATAATTTACCTATAATGATATAAACCCACGTACCAAATTTGGTTGCCCATACTTTGTTATTTGCAGAGATATAAATGTTTTTCGAAAGAAAAAATGTATATACCGAATTAGAACAAAATCGGCCCATTATTTTTTGAGTTATCGGTGTGGTACATGTATATATATATATATATATATATATATATATATATATATATATATATATATATATATATATATATATATATTAGCGCTCATTTGAAGGATTTTTTTCGAAATTCAAGTCAGAATCTCATTAGTGAATTTTTTTTTTAAGAAAATTCACTGACACGTTTCAAAAACTTGCTTCAAAATGAACTGGTTGGTGCTACAGCAACACGTGAACAAAAGCAGCTCGCTTTGATTCTGAGACCTAATCCGAACATTAGACGTGCAATAAAGTGTTACACAGGTAGCAATTTTGAAGCTGAGGATTCAATTGGGTGAATGCTGGGATTTTCGAAACAAGTTCTTTAACCAAGTATCTTCTATGAATATGTTTTACCTGTTAAAATAGTGCATGTTAAACAGATTCACATAGAAACTAATACTGTGCCTGGTTCCCACTATAACGGAAAACCTTCACATATGTGATATGAGTTTGCACGGATGGTTGATCATGGCTATGCAATAGACATTGAACGTCAGAATCTAATTTATCTGCCAGTGAACAAACAAGAGATTTTAAATATAAGCATCAACATCGTCGATCAAGATTCAGTTCCTGTAAACTTTCATGGTGAAGAGGTTTCTGTTCGCTTGGAGCTTAAAAGGATTGCTTAAAATGCTAGTCTTTAAGGATATAAAAGCAAGTGAATCTACCAAGACAAGTTCAGTACAGTCAATCACTTCGAAGCGTACACTTCGTTCTGATAATATTGAAATCCTTAAAAGTCTTGGTTATCATGTCATCAAAACTAAAAATATTCAAAGACCCTGAGTTTGACGATTTCATAGATTGAGAAGAACTTCAGTCAAACAGAGCTCCTCCTCCATTGTACTCCTAGATCAAATGATTTAGTTGGTGAATAGTAATCACCAACTAAATCATTTGATCAATGGAGGAGGAGCTCTGTTTGAATCAATGACCTATGAATTAAACAACAAGGAAGTGGAACGAGTACGAGATCCATACACCACAACCACCATCAAAAGCCTGCTTTCTTTAGTAAGAATGAATCCAAATCTCTTAGCAATGCTGGACTGAATGTATCGTCAGATCACATCACCTTAAACGTTAAAAGTTTCACATGCTTATTCCTATTTGGTTCCTCTTTAGTTTCTACCTTCACTTTAAAAGAGTTATTTGTGGTAAACATACTTTCCAATTTACAAGGGCTCGATATGATGCCAATGGCTATTACAGTACTGGTACAGTAAGATCGAAAATTACTGTAACCAATATGTTTTTAAAAGCAAAACATGTATTTCCAAACTATAAAATGAAGTTGGAACTGATGGATAAAATGGCAAAAGCTACATCTATATTTCTAGCATATCGCAAATGGGATACAGATGAGCTACCATCACTCACAGATATTAATAAAGATGTATGGTCTGTTAAAACTGCAACCAACTTAGAAAGACCTAGATATGTCAGTCTAGCATTTCAAGCAGATCAAAGAGACAATGTAAGCAAGAAAGGTGACATTTTCGATAACATTGGTATGGTAGATCTAAGAGTGTTCCTAAATTCAGAGTGCTACCCTTATGGATCTATGAATATGGATTTCGAGAAATGTAAATATGTTGAAGCGTACCAGATATATACAGATTTTTAAAAAAGTTGATGTTATAAAAACATGTCAGAGTGTCTCTTAAATTATGATGAGTTTAAAGACCGAGCTCTATTTGTAATCGACTGTCAGCACCAGAATGAGTCAATCAAGTCTTCAATGGTGGACATCAAGGTGCAGTTTATGACCAAGACAATTTTCCAAACAGAAGTAGAGCTTACTGTTTAGTTATTCATCATTGTGTATTTGAATATAAGCCTCTAACCGGTAGTGTAAGAGCTGTTGTGTAATAATCTAATACGTAATTTTTGTGATGTAATCCTAATAAATTGATTGTATTTAAAAGAGTTGTTTTATTTTACATTATTTTTTTTATCAACCTAAGGAACGCTGACAGGAAATAAGAGTAGAAACGTTAGCACTGGCAGGAAATGAGAATTGATATGGCCAGCCTAGCCAGGTCGCATGCAAGTCTCGACATGAATTTAGATGGTCCTGCGTGCAGCTAGCCCCTTGTTGCTATCATCTTGCTTGACATGCTTCCGTGTTCTCCTCAAGTGGGGACCCCATTTTATTTTTCAATATATATATATATATATATATATATATATATATATATATATATATATATATATATATATATATATATATATATATGAGTAGAGAGATAATGTCTGTTCTGGAACGACCTTGACGCGGTGGTGGAGATATTTTCAAGGTCAAGGCCAGCGATATATTTTCCCACGGCCAGGTGTATTTTTTAAGGTCAAGGCCAGCGATGTATTTTCCCACGGCCAGAGGTATTTTTTTAAGGTCAAGGCAAGATGTATTTTCCCACGCTCACGGCTAGAGGTATTTTTTTAAGCTCAAGGCCAGATGTGTTTCTGCACGGTCGCGGCCAGCGATATTTTTTTTAAGGTCAAGGCCAACCACATTTTCATGGTCACAGACACATTCAAGTTTACAAATTTATCCTTGAAATTTGTATTATATATGTACAGGAGATATCTCAGGGAATTAATATTATACGCTTTTCAAATTTATCATTGTAAACTATGGTACTCGTAATTGACATTCAAGGTTTCAAACTGGAAAATAATAAATTTCTTCCAAAAGAACTTGCATCGTTTGATGGTTCCAAGATATGTCATTATGTTTTTAAAGCACCATTTAGTCTGGATTATTTACCTCAAAATTTACAAGTGCAGACGAAATGGTTAATAAACCATCATCATTGTATTGATTGGAAATCAGGTTTTACACCAGTACACAATTTTGCTGAAATAATCAAACATCTTACAAGCGACACCAACGTCGTTTATGTGAAAGGAAAGGGGAAAGCTGATTATGTAAAAAAATATTCATCAGCACTCGTTTTGGAATTAGATGAACAACCCACACTTCAAGCATCTACACCTTCTTGCATTTATCATTTAAATAATCATTGCGTTTGCGCCCTGACTAATGTATACTTTTTATTTAACAATCATGTTATGAATTAAGTTTTGTATTGTAAAAAAATAAAACTAGTTAAAATATATTGTTTTTTTATTTATTTATTTAAAGCGATGTATAGGAATACAATGTCTAATTACATTTCTTTTATTCTATAAATTTAAAATGGAACAAAATGCGTAAGTATGTGTTCAATTTCTCCATTTTGCACATAAGCTTTGTATGATAGAACAAAAAACTCTTTTGTACAGTTACCACTTATATATATATATATATATATATATATATATATATATATATATATATATATATATATATATATATATATATATATATATATATATATATATATATATATATATATATATATATATATTGAAGAAAGTGCTAAATTATAATATAAAATTCATACATATCTATCTTCAGGATACTTAAATTTAAATGCTTCAGGCTATCTCTGTAGAATCTAGATATTACATGCATCTGCCTCAATACCATATAAAGAGTCCCATAATCACCTCCATAAATGGATATGAAGAAAAAAAACCTTAATTTGGACGAATACCCATATAAGAATTAAATGACTAATTATTCACATTGGATCGTGTAGACCTGCCTAATATGGCGGATTTTAAGTGGCAGATTATACCTATAATAAAGCGAGTTTTTAAGGTCTGATATAAGAATCCAATAAACTGCATCATTATAAATGCAGGCGAGTTTTTAAATTACCATCATTTATGTATAGCTCCAAACTTGTATATAAGAAGCCGCCTTGCCTGGTTGAGCAATTATTACCGGTCAGATAACCTTGGAAATATTTACCCACTTCTCGAAAGAACCTTGTGTCGCAGTATAGTTTTGAGTGAGCAACGACCAATGCTTTCATGGTGAAATTGTTTTAAGTGGGCATATCTATATATTACGGTAAGTCTTATTTTAAGTTCTCTTAATTATCATTCGAGAAAAAAAGTGTGTATTTTTTAATTTCTAGTGAATTTATAGACCATTTCTCCAATGCGTTGTCGAATTTTCGTAAAAAAAAATCAATAAAGTTTAATATATCTATTATTATGCAAGATATGAAAAAAAATTGTTTATATATTAATTATAGGGTGTCTTGAGCTACATCTTTAAAAAATATTTCTACAATCATCATAAATGATACCAATTTTCTTGTTATAAAAAAAAGATGCCTTATGTTTTTTTTGTATTTTTTTTTACATATTCCTTCAAAATATTATGCATGTTGTAAGAAAATAAATTCAGGATGCAGTAAGTGCATTATGGTAGCGAATTTTCATTAAATGCTTCAAATTTAAATAGGTCCATTTGCTATTAATTTATAAGGTTAATCAATAAACCATTTTTTCGGAAACACTTTATGTTTACTTTCAGATTTTTTGTACATTTTCAAACAATAAAGTTATTTTGACGAAACATAGCACATTGTTTTCAAAAACGCATGTTTGCAAGAATATAAATTCGGGACGCAGTAAGTGCGTTATAGTAGCCAATTTTCATTAAATGCTTCAAATTTAAATATCTCAATTTGCTACTAATTTATTAGGTTAATCAATAAACCATTGTTTTTTTTCGGGAACACTAAGTTTACATTCGGATTTTTTTGTACATTTTCAAACAATAAAAGTTATTTTGATGAAAGATAGCACACTGTTTCTACTATATAGGTTATACTGGTAACCAAATTTAATGCCTGCTTTCTTAAAAATACATATTTAGTATTAAAGCAATTTAATGAAAATTCACTACCATTACACACTTGCTGCTTTTTTTTATTATCGTTTTAAATTATTTTTTTCTGGCTACATTATAATTTAAATATATATATATATATATATATATATATATATATATATATATATATATATATATATATATATATATATATATATATATATATATCGAGGTGGGATACGAGGGAATCATTTTTACAAAAATATTTCCAGAAAATTCATTTGAAATAGACCCTCTCTCTAATGATTTGGTAGTAGTCTTACCTATAAAGTTTATCATTTAATGATATATAATTTGTGTCGAATTTTCATACAAAAATCAATAAAGTTTAATATATCCATTATTATATAAGATATGAAAAAAAAAAATGCATACATTAGATGCAGGAATATTTGAGCTACATCTTAAAAAAAAATATTTCTTCAATCACAGGCCCCCATAAATGATGCAAATTTTCTTGTTATAAAAAAAGATGCCTTATGTTTTTTGTATTTTTTTTGCATTTTCCTTCAAAATATTATGCATGTTGTAAGAAAATAAATTCGGGATGCAGTAAGTGCATTATGGTAGCGAATTTTCATTAAATGCTTCAAATTTAAATAGGTCCATTTGCTATTAATTTATAAGGTTAATCAATAAACCATTTTTTCGGAAACACTTTATGTTTACTTTCAGATTTTTTGTACATTTTCAAACAATAAAGTTATTTTGACGAAACATAGCACATTGTTTTCAAAAACGCATGTTTGCAAGAATATAAATTCGGGACGCAGTAAGTGCGTTATAGTAGCCAATTTTCATTAAATGCTTCAAATTTAAATATCTCAATTTGCTACTAATTTATTAGGTTAATCAATAAACCATTGTTTTTTTTCGGGAACACTAAGTTTACATTCGGATTTTTTTGTACATTTTCAAACAATAAAAGTTATTTTGATGAAAGATAGCACACTGTTTCTACTATATAGGTTATACTGGTAACCAAATTTAATGCCTGCTTTCTTAAAAATACATATTTAGTATTAAAGCAATTTAATGAAAATTCACTACCATTACACACTTGCTGCTTTTTTTTATTATCGTTTTAAATTATTTTTTTCTGGCTACATTATAATTTAAATATATATATATATATATATATATATATATATATATATATATATATATATATATATATATATATATATATATATATATATATATATATATATATCGAGGTGGGATACGAGGGAATCATTTTTACAAAAATATTTCCAGAAAATTCATTTGAAATAGACCCTCTCTCTAATGATTTGGTAGTAGTCTTACCTATAAAGTTTATCATTTAATGATATATAATTTGTGTCGAATTTTCATACAAAAATCAATAAAGTTTAATATATCCATTATTATATAAGATATGAAAAAAAAAAAAATGCATACATTAGATGCAGGAATATTTGAGCTACATCTTAAAAAAAAATATTTCTTCCATCACAGGCCCCCATAAATGATGCAAATTTTCTTGTTATAAAAAAAGATGCCTTATGTTTTTTGTATTTTTTTTGCATTTTCCTTCAAAATATTATGCATGTTGTAAGAAAATAAATTCGGGATGCAGTAAGTGCATTATGGTAGCGAATTTTCATTAAATGCTTCAAATTTAAATAGATCCATTTGCTATTAATTTATAAGGTTAATCAATAAACCATTTTTTCGGAAACACTTTATGTTTACTTTCGGATTTTTTTTGTACATTTTCAAAAACTAAAGTTATTTTGATGAAACATAGCACATTGTTTCTACTATATAGGTTACGAGGGAATCATTTTTTACAAAAATATTTCCAGAAAATTCATTTGAAATAGACCCTCTCTCTGATGATTTGGCAGTATTCTTACCTATAAAGTTTATCATCCAATGATATATAATTTTTGTCAAATTTTCATACAAAAATCAATAAAGTTTAATATATCCATTATTATATAAGATATAAAAAAAAAATTTGTATACATTAATTATAGGGTGTCTTGAGCTACATCTTAAAAAATATTTCTACAATCACAGGCTGGCCCATAAGTGAAAAAAAATTCTTTTATAATAGAACATGCCTTATGTTTTTTTTTTTTGCATTTTCCTTCAAAATATTATGCATGTTATGGTAGCGAATTTTCATGAAATGTTTCAAATTTAAATAGCTCAATTTGCTATTAATTTATAAGGAAACAAAATTGTATACACTAATTGTAGGAATATTTGAGCTACATTTAAAAAAATTATTTCTACAATCATCATAAATGATACAAATTTTCTTTTATAATAGGAGATGCCTTATGTAATTGTATTTTTGCATTTTCCTTCGAAATATAATGCATGTTTGTAAGAAAATAAATTCGGGACGCAGTAAGTGCATTATGGTAGCGAATTTTCATTAAATGCTTCAAATTTAATTTATAAGGTTAACCAAGAAACCAGTTTTTTCAGGAACACCTAAAGTCATGATAGTTCAAAAAAATGTGTGGGAAGGGGCACGAGGGGGGGGGGGATAGATGAAGCAAAAAAAAATAGTTTTATACAGAAATAATGATGTGTGTGTGTGTGACAAAACAGCTTTGGTATGGCTTCAGACGAATCTATTAGCCACAGGTAAAAATAATGATGCTTCAGAGATTTTTTATTTTATTTCACGATTAGAATGCGATTAAAGAGGTATTTATTACAAGTATTTAAAACCGATAACTAAAATAAAACCACAAATATTTTTTTGTGAAGCAATCATTTGCGCTATTTGTGAAATGTCATTTATAGATATAAAAGTAAGGGATCACTGTCAGTTAATGGGAAACTTTAGAGGTGTGACACGGCACCTACAACCTTAAGTTTAAAACCCCTTTGCAAATACCATTTTCCCATAACTTGAAAAAAAAATATAATGCACATGTTTTTTGTAAAACAACTTGCTCTTCATCAAGGATTTTAAACATTTGAAAAAATAGCTTAGGAAATAGGAAGAAAGCGCATTCTTTTTACATTTTCTTCAAAAATTTTTAATAAAGGGACTTTTTTTTTTGTTTCTAATAAAGATTGTTTCTATTGTAGAAAACAAGATGGCGAGCGATGATTAAACAATCCCACGTGGTGCCGCCGGATAACTCAAAGATATAATCACAAGTATTTAGTGAGCAATTTTGTTGACTTCGGAATCAGTTTATCAACATGAGTCTCACATGTACGACGTGTCAGAAAATCTTCACAAGAAAAGATAGTCTTAAGCGACACAGGAGCACTGTTCATTGCGTCCAACCACTAACAAAACTCCCTGACAACGCCGTCGACACGGCGACAATTTCAAGCATTGCTGGACCAAGTGGAATCAGGAATGTTGCAGTATCACTGACAGATAGTTCTAACGCTGGACAGTCGATAGCAAATCAATCAACTGTGACAAGAAAGCGTCATCACACAGGTATCGACACGGCGCCAATTTCAAGCATTGCTGGACCAAGTGGAATTAGCAATGTCGCAGTTTCACCGACAGTGCCAGCAAAGCGTCGTCGTACAGCTATCGACATGGCAACAGATATTGCTAGACCCGAACCATCGGCAACAAATCAACGAGTTGCAACTATACGCTGCAGTGCCTGCGACTGTGAAGTTCCTGCCAACATGTATGCTGGACATATCAGGAGCACCAAGCATAAAGCTCAATTTTGGAAACCTTTAGCAGATGGTGTTCGTGTGTGTAGGAGCACATTTAAAGGGAGAATAGTGAGTTATCAAATTACTTCTGACTATGTAGGACTAAATATAATTGATTATATGAATAGTGTTAAAGATAAGTCTATTGATATGCTGAAAAATGAACTTTATAAACTAACAGCATTTAAATGTAATTTTGAATTATTCGGATTATATATTTTACCCTCTCGTAATATAAGGGAAGTTAAATCTCATAACACATCTAATAAAGTAGTAACATCTTCATCTGACTTAGAAAATTTGTTTAATGATTTTGTAATTAGAATAGACCAACGTGCTTCAGACTTCACAGAGAGAGATTCAGGCTGGGCACTGGAAAAAATTTTATATTTGGAAATAAATATTAATAAGTATAATCCTTTAAGAGCTGCTTCATATTTGCCATTACCACGTGAAATCACATTAAAAAAAGCTATAATTAATATTAAAAATAATGATGTATATTGTTTTGCTTGGTCAGTAATAGCTGCTATTTACAAACCAACTGGCTCAGTTTCTTCACCAAGCTCCTATCCAAATTTTAACGATACCTGTATCGATTTTACTAATTTATCATTTCCTGTCGCATTAAAATCAATACCTGAATTTGAAAAAAAGAATAATATTTCTATTAACGTTTACGGCATAGAGAAATTTTTTAAAAATAATGTCTATAAATATCAAGTTACGGGCCCTCTACATTACACACAGAAAAAGCAATCCACCCACATAAACCTATTGTTACTTGATGATTGTGAGGGAAATTATCACTATTGTCTTATAAATAATTTTTCTAGGCTCATTTCTTCCCAGATATCAAAAAACACACGATCGAAGCATTTTTGCGATGGCTGTTTACAATATTTTGATTGTGAGCAAAAGTTACTTCGACATGCCCAAAATGATTGCAATTATGTGACTGCAAAAATTCCACAGTTAAATACAAGGATTGATAAGTTAGGTCATACGGTTTTAGATAACGTTTTAAAATTTGAAAATTTCCAAAAGCAGCTGAGATTACCTTTTTCTGTTTATGCAGACTTTGAATGCATTTTAGAACCTATAGAAGATAATACCGATAACAATAACAAAGAAACTTTTACTATTAAAAAATATAAGCATATACCTTGTTCTTTCGCCTATTACATAAAATGTTCATTTAATGATGAACTTTCAAAATTAGTTTTATACCGAAATAATGATGCCCCGGAGGTTTTTGTTTCACGATTAGAAAGTGATTTGAGAGATATTTATTATAAGTATTTAAAACCGATAATTAAAATGACACCTTTAACATGTCAAGAACAAAAAAAATTCAATGACGCCACCCTTTGCTTTATTTGTGAAATGCCATTTACAGATTCAGATGTGAAAGTAAGGGATCACTGTCATTTAACGGGAAATTTTAGAGGTGCGGCACACAACGCCTGCAACCTTAATTTTAAAACCCCTTTGCAAATACCAATTTTTTTTCATAACTTGAAAAATTATGATGCACATCTTTTTGTGAAGCAACTTGCGCTCAATCAAGAAGAAGTGACTGTAATTCCTCAAACATTTGAAAAATACATTTCCTTTGCGAAAAAACTTCCAGTTGATAAATATATTAGTGCTGATGGCACAACAAAAACGATTTTTCTACAAATGAAATTTTTAGACTCGTATCAATTTTTATCCGCTTCATTAGATGAATTGGCTTCAAACTTAGATTCGCCACAATGTCGTGAAGTACGTAAATTCTTTTCTGGTGATCAAAAGTTCTCTATTATGAGGCGGAAAGGAGTTTTTCCTTACACATATGTAACCGAATTTTTAAAATTTCATGAAACATTTTTACCAAGTAAAGATAAGTTTTTTGACGAACTTCGAAATGAAGAAGCATCTCAAGAAGATTATGATAGGGCTTGCAATGCATGGCATGTTTTAGATTGTAAAACTTTAGGAGACTACTTTGACTTCTACTTAATATCTGATGTTCTATTGCTTGCCGATGTTTTTGAAAACTATAGGGACTTATGTCTCAAAACTTACAAACTTGACCCGGCCCACTACTACACAGCTCCAGGCTTAAGTTGGGATGCAATGTTACGATACACAAAAGTTGAATTAGAGCTATTAACTGATATTGATATGCTGCATTTTTTTAAAAAGGGAATTCGAGGTGGTGTGAGTACTTGCATTCGACGAAAAGCTATCGCCAACAATAAATTTCTTCCAAATTATGATCCCTCAAGGCAAAACTCATTCATAATGAACTTAGATATTACATCCATGTATGGCTTCGTGATGAGCCAGAAACTTCCCACGGGGAATTTTCATTGGCTCTCGCAAGAGGAAATTGAATCTTTACATAATAATGTTTCAAATATTCCAGACGATGCTGAGACGGGTTATGTTTTGGAAGTTGATCTTGAATATCCTACATATTTACATGACTGTCATAATGACCTACCATTTTGTCCGGAAAATTATAAACCACATGGTAGCAAAAGTCGAAAACTAATTCCAAATTTGCAAAATAAAGAAAAGTATATTTTACATTATAGAAATGTAAAACAATGTCTAAAGTATGGTCTTAAATTTATGCACAATCAACCAAGGGTTGCGGTGCTATCGGGGCGGCAAGGCCGCGGACGAGCCCTGAGGGAAAAAAAAAAAAAAAATGGTCTTAAATTAATAAAAATTCACAGAGGTATACAATTTTCTCAATCGGCATGGCTTAAACCATACATAGAGTTGAATACAAAGTTGCGAAATTCTGCCAAGAATGACTTTGAGCGTCGTAGTTTTAAATTGAAAATAAATTGTATATTTGGAAAAACAATGGAAAATGTTGAAAACCGTGTAAATATAAAGCTTGCAAAAAATGTTAAAAGAAATGGTGCCGGAAATTATATAAGCAGACCCCATTTTAAAGAATCAAGAATATTTTGTGACAATTTAGTAGCTATTCAAATGCAAAAAACATATATTGAATATAACAAACCTATTTATGTTGGATTTTCAATACTAGATATATCAAAAACTATACTCTATGATTTTTTTTATGGATTTTTAAAACCATTATATGGTGATAATATATCGCTTTTATATACTGATACGGATTCTTTAATAGTTTATGTTGAAACTGAAAATTTTTATGAAGATATGAAACAGCACCTTGATAAATATGATACTTCTAATTATAGCCTAAATAATATACACAATATTCCAAAAAACTTATCGACTATAGGAAAAATGAAGGATGAATATGGTGGGAAAGTATTAGAATCCTATTACGGTACTTCTGCAAAAGCATATTGCATTAACACTCCAGAGACAATTTCAAAGAAGGCAAAAGGAATAAATAAGTCCAGCATTAAAAAGCAGTTAGAACTTAAACATTATAAAGCAATTGTGGATGGAGAATGTTCAAGCATACATTGTCTAATGTATATCTTTAAATCAGAATCTCATCAGATTTTTACCAACCTTATACGTAAGGTTGCATTATCTAATAAAGATGATAAACGATACCTCATCCCTTCATCAAGTGCCACTTTGGCTTGGGGGCATATAGATATACCATTAGCAAGTCTATCAGCTGACGAAAGATTAGATCGTCTTATTCAAGTAATGAAAGAGGTTGCTGAAAGCGACATTTAGCAATAGATTTTATGGAAGGGGGGTAAAATATATAAGTAGCATTTAATGTTAGCTTGTCAGTTACTTTAACTCTAAACATGAGTCAATACTTATATTCGGAACTTTTCTCTCGCTTATGTGGTGAAACACAAACAATTTGTAAGCGTACTTTGCGATATATAATTACTAGAAATGCTTGTGAAGAAAATTTACCAGTTGCTGTAGCTATTTTAAATAAAATAGCCGTTCCAGATGCAGCTTTTCGTTATATAGTTGATAGCGAAGTTTGCAGCAATAATTTAATTTCATTATTGGTGGAAAAAAAATTAAAGTTGGATAAGTTTATAGATGATGTGATTGAAGTAGTGAAGCATGGTGGCCATGAGTTTTTAAGTATTTTGGAATTGGACGATTTACTTGGTGAGAATCACATCACTTCACCGATTTGTGAAAAATACTATTTGTTTACTTTATTAACATGTGGAGATTTGAAAAATTTTGATGAAAAATATCAAGCAACAAATATTTCCTCAAAATATAGGAAAATTGATTCATTAATCGATGAAACTATTTGCAATGTTGCCCATTTTGCAGATGTTAAACTTTTAAAATGTATAATGGATGTTGTTAAACAATTTAATATTAAATTTCACTTTGAGCCAAATAATAATGATGAACATAAACAAGTTCATGCATGGTTAACAAAAAATATTGAGAAGGGGTTGAAAGGTGGTGATAATTTAGGGTGGGAAGAAGGACCCTGTATGGCCAAATGGCCTTCAACAAAATTTAAAGATTATATTGAAACTTTAAGTTGTTTGTATGAATGGTCTCATTAAAGGTTTTTTACATTTTTTTTGTGTATCATTATATTACTTGCATTATATCTAAATTTAATGTATTGTTTGAAAAGAAACAAAATGTCAGAATAAATAATTTATTCCTAATATTTTTTTATCATGTTTAATTATGATTGTCACTAAATACTTCAAGATCCTATGTTAGAGTTATTCTATCTAAATTTAATGTATTGTTTGAAAAGAAACAAAATGTCAGAATAAATAATTTATTCCTAATATTTTTTATCATGTTTAATTATGATTGTCACTAAATACTTCAAGATTGTATGTTAGAGTTATTCTTAAATTGTTCTCATAAATCTGCAGCAACTCAAGGATATCCCCCTCCATTCAATACTTTTGGAAGGGGAACTACTATAAGTTGAAGAATATGTTTATTATAGGTAGTTCTTAAACTTTTAATAAACAATGAATAACTACAACAATTGCCAGCCAGCTAACCAAGCAATTTCTGAAAAATCAGCTAAGAAAAATAATTTTGTGACAATTAATGAGAAACAATATCATCTCAACCCATCCAAATCAAAATATGTATGCTGTGCACTAGCTTACGAATTTAACTTTCAACCTTTGGTGATAATTAAAGGTTTGAAAGGTGATAGTGTGTTTTTAAATGAGTCTGAATGGAATGAGTTCCTGAAGCATCAAGGCATAGTAACTAACTATTTTTATACAACGAGTGGTGAAACTTTTCAACCACTAAAGTCTTCATTTACAATACATTTTGAATGGTTTAGAGATATAAAAATCATAAAAGTGGAAGATAAATATGGTAATGGGGTCTATTTAGCTATGGAAACTGTTAGCAAATTATTTGAACTGGCATCCCTAATCAACTATAAAGTAGATATGCTCAAGAAACAAGAATTTTCCAAGTATTTCGATACCTTGATCGACAGTGTCAATTCCAACATTGATGTTGGTCAGTTTATTTTAAATGAAGTGTCTACGACAGGCAATTCGGAAAATGTCAGTTCAGTAATGGAGCTGGTATATCAGTATCCGAATTTGAAAGTATTCAACAGATACAGCCCTTTTTCATTTTACAATCAACACTGAATATGAAGATGCACGTTACTTTTAATGAATCACGCAATCAAGTAAAATATATTACAGTTTGGAATTTTGCACATCGTCAAGCAAGAATTGGCGAATGGGAGCAATATGCAAGGGATCGTGATCGATTTCATCGTCGAATAAACAAAACTGCTGAAACCATTAACTACATTCTTGATAAAAGTCATAGACTGCGGATTTATGAAGAACGCTTTTTAAATTTTGTGTGCTAATTAGTATTTTATAAAATAATTATTTTTTGTCAGGAGGTGGTTTTTTTGTAAAATTATTGTGCTTTGTAAAAATTATAATAAACATATGTCAAACTAAAATGTTTTATGTCAAATTATTGTTTAAAAAATTATAATAATAAACATATGTCTAACTAAAATGTTTTTATTATTTAAGAAAAATCTACAAACTTCCTGTAAAGTCCTCTTTATTTAGGTAAATAATTACATTGCAAAAAAATATAAAACAAGGTAAGTATATATTTAACGTAAATTATATAAAACTATCCTTAGGTATCCAAGAATTATTTGATTTATCTAGTCCTAACCATTTCACAAATACCTCCCCCCCCCCCTCCTCCTAATAATTCTTTCTATTAAATATATGTCTGGATATTTTACTTTCTGAAGTTCTTCTTCATAGAATCCTCCTTTAATTGATTGCTTTTTTCCATCTTCAAGATAATACATTGTTGGATTTGTCACTCTCACCTCAGCTATTTGAAAAATCTCATTGGACCAGTTCGGTGTATAACCTTTTTCAAAAAGTTCACGATGTTTACTTATACGAACAAAATCCCCAACACGAAATTTTTTTTTCTTCGGATCAACTGTTTTCATATAACTAAATGCATATTTTAAAAGATGTTTTTCATGTTTCTTCTTAACTTCTGCCGGCCTCATACCAGTAGTACTGTGTACCTTATTATTATAATATGAAACAATGTTTTTAAGGAGATCTAGCCATTTGTAATTTCCCTGCATGCTGAATTGCTTCCACATTAAAGTCTTCAATGTTCTGTTTACACGTTCACATATACTAGCCTTAAGATTTGTATAAGTGGCGTAATGATTTATTTGAAACTGATCCATCAGGGATTTGAACTCGCGACCAAAAAACTCCATACCATTATCTGTCTGTACATTTTTGGGGTGAGTTTTCAGAGATTTTAGAATATTAGCCATAGCTTTGGCAACTTCTTTTGATGTTTTACTTTTTAATGGTTCAGCCCAGACAAACTTTGAAAAAGCATTAATTACTACTAAAATGTATTTGTACCCCTTATTGAATTTAGAATAAGGAAGCATTTCTACTAAATCTGCCTGAAACAAATCATTTAAACCCTTAACTATTACATGACGCCTTCTATAATTTCTTCTAGCGGGTTTGTGAAGTTCATTCACCACTACTTCTTTTACATTGATAGCGGACATTTTAGGTGTAGTTTTATGGCGCAAGCGATCGCTTTGCTGTTTGGAGAATGTTCAAAATAAAATGTATCTCCTGATTTTATCTTCACACCAACTAATTTTTTAGCAGATATTTTTGTATTATTTAGAAATATAGTGACTTCAGTTGAAGGATTTAAATAAATTTTTTCAATTTCCGCAGCGTAGTCAAACAATATTGCATAGGATTCATTATTTAAATACCATCTATGGATGTTTTTATCGATTGATTTATATCCATTATATAGTAAAATTATTTTTTGTTGTAATTTTGAATTGAGATTTCTGTTTATTATTCTACCAAATTTGTCTAAAGTCATATTGAGACTGATAAAGCGATGACAATTAATTATTATTTTATACTATTATACGAGCTTCCTGTAATTCCTCAATCAAGGAGACTATCTCATTGTGATTGCCGTTATTACCAACATTTTGAGCCGCAATTAGAAGTCTTAGTCTATCAACTAATTCATTAGGGTCATCCCAGTGTATATAGTTTACTGGATTTTTGTTCCATTTCATAAAACCCTTTCCCGATCGCAAATCATACACTCTGCTAGGAAATGAACCCGAGCGTGGTCTCTGTCCAGGAGGTTTAATTACAGAAGTATATTTCTTTGAGGGATTACCTATTTTGGGGTTATTTTCATCATAATTTCGTCGGAGAGCATTTGTTCTTTCTAAAATATGAAGATAATCTTTATGTTCTGCTACTTTATATGGTGCTGGATTCTTTTTAAATAATAACTCATACAATCCTGTTGTTCCTTTATATCTGACACCTTTTACAACAATATCTTCTTTATCAAAATTAATTTCAGAGTCTCCAATATAAAATTTATCTGAAAGTAGGTCATGCCTAATCCCATGCGTATGATCAAAGGCATCATCGGAATCCCGTATCATTGCTTCTATGTATTGTCGAGGTAGTGGAGCAAATTGGTCCAAATATATCTCAAAAGAAGGTTCACCGAGCAGTCTTTGAAGTTCTGCTGTGCTAATTTCAGCGGGAGTTTCCGGTTCTTGTTCAGGTTCTGCGATAAATACCTCTTCACCTAACGGCTCTTCTTGAAATAAGCGACGCGGTCTCATTTTTGTCTCATATTTTGCGGATGTTTTTTCTGACTTGTTAAATTCTTCTTCTTTTACTTTGGATGCATTTTTTTCCAGTTTAATATCTGAAAGTATCTTTTTTAAGGGTTCTGTAATAGGTTTTAATTCTTCCTCTCTCTGAATGGCAGACTCTACAACATCAGATTTTAGACTTTGCAACTTTCGTTTAAGTGCTTTTCTTGTTTTAATGAGTTGTCTTGCAACTGTTTGATCCATGTTTGCGTTGTCAATAGTTAATTAATACTAAAACTTTTTTTCATCCTTACGGATAAATATAGGCATCAAATCCTTTTCTATATCTGCCAGCCTGGAATGGAAATTCTTTATTTATAACCAAAAATCCGAATTTACCTTTCCAACAATAACAACACATATCTTTAAATTTCTGAAATGTCATATCAACATTAACATGATCATCATAAATATGTTTCAGATTAGTATTATCTTGTTTAAATATTACAAGCAAATTTGCATTATCTCTAATTAATTGTTTTGGAATTGAGGAATAAGTTTGACATAGATAAAAACAATCTGCATTGTTATGGCGGCCGAAGCAAAAATAATCTCTCATAATGCTTTGATTGCAGCAAACAATATCATCAAATATTATTATTGAATTTGACTTTATCTGGTCAGGGGGCACTATGTCATCACCGTTTTCATATTCAAAATATCCTATATCTGTAATAGGTTGCAAAAGGTGTTTGAGATATTTATATTTTGATTGGTTAAGTGACTTGGAATAGATGTAAATGTTTTCAAAACGTAATCCATTCGGATGTTCTAAGAGCGTAACCATTACATTTGTTTTTCCACAACCGGATGCTCCAACCAACAGACCTCTTTTACATTCACTACCCAATAAAGTACCGTGTCGGCTGAACTTTTCTGCTAAAGAAATGTCATCGTGATCCTGAATCGGCAACTTTAATGCTTGTTGCGTCACCCTCATTTTATTTATGACAAATGGTTTGAATTAAGTAAATTAAATGTATTTATATGATGACAAAAAAACAAACTTCAAGAGTATATATAGCCCAATAGTTTCATAAATCAATCATACTTGTATTATTTTTCAACCTAATCACACAATATGAAGTTAAAACGTTTGTTGGCACTGGCACTTCGTAGAAAAGGTAAATTATTAAAAAAAGGAAGGGGTTTATCTTTTTCCAAAATGCCTTTCGGCATTAAAGGAAAACATAAAAAATCGAAACGTAGTAAGAAAAGTAGAATAATACGTGCTCCCAAAATTGGTGGCTTTTTACCTTTCTTGCTACCTGCTTTGGGAGCGTTAGGTGCATTAGCCGGAGGCGGCGCCAGTATAGCGAAAACCGTAGTTGATGCCAAGAATGCTGCAAAGGTATTACAAGAAGCAAAACGTCATAATATGGAGCTTGAAAAAGTCGCCAGATCATCTAAAGGTTCTGGGTTATTTTTAAAACCGTACCAAAAAAACTTCCGATAAAACTACCATCGCGACCTTTGACGAATATTGATTTACTAAAGTTTGCAAATTTGTTAAAGATAAAAAAATTTCGGGGCGTATACATGAGAGACAATCTACCAATCAAAATTAAAAACAACGAGTCTGGCATTATTAATCTTGACAGTAAACAGGGTAGCGGAACTCATTGGACCGCATATGTAAAGAAAAAAGCACATATAAATTATTTCGATAGTTATGGAAACTTACGACCCCCCAGCGATGTAGTTAATTATTTTTTTAGCGGTGATTATAATAACACAATCACTTATAATTATCAAAGGGAGCAAAGTCCCCATTCTTTTAGGTGTGGTCACCTGTGTTTGAAATTTCTATATAACACACAGTAATCTCTGCTGTATTGCCAGTTGTGTAACATGTCTTACGCTTTTACATTTTCGGGAAAGGAATCTGTGCTTAGCGCAGATTTTAATCCTCCAATATTTCTAGATGACAATTCACAATATGTGATTGGTCTAACAAATTTCGAGACTTTCAATGTTATCCCTAATATTGATGAAACCAACAATAAATTTTTCTATGGCACTGAACATGTTACAATTCCAACAGGTTACTATGAAATTTCAGATATACATCAATATTTACAGAAAAACATGAAAAAAGAAACTTTAGAACTCGAAGCGAATAATAATACATTAAAAACTATTTTAAAATGTAGTAAAGATATTGATTTTTCAAAAGCCAATTCCATCGGTAAACTTTTAGGATTTAGTAATAAGCTTTTAAAGGCGAATTTAGTTCATGAATCAGAAAATCCAGTTGAAATTATTAAAGTAAATGCTTTATGTATTGACTGCAACATATCTTCTGGTTCCTATAATAATGGTAAGCCGGTTCATACAATACATCAGTTTTTTCCCACTGTGCCTCCTGGATATAAAATAGTGGAAACGCCTCAAAACATCATTTACTTTCCAGTTACCGTTAAGACCATTACTAATATAACCATTAAGGTGCTTGATCAAGACGGAAATTTAGTAAATTTTAGGGGTGAAACGGTTACAGTAAAGGTGCATTTAAAAAAAGATATATAAATGGTTGTGAGATATAATGCATTATATCTACCCTCTTGGTTGCCAGAGTATAAAAACAGAAACCTTCAGAAAAAATTCAGTATTCTAAAAAGGCCTAAGCTATTAACACCTTCCAACCGACAATTCTTACAATCACTTGGTTTTCAAGTAAAATGAATATTCTTGACGTTGCACAAAAAGTAGTTGTAGATGATTCTATTGTAGATTACCAGTACCATACCTACCAGGCATGTACATCTTCACAATTTGATTATAACGATGAACAACGGATCACTGTTCAAGAACTTGATGCATATACACTTCCTTCTGACAGCTTTTTGTACATTGAAGGTAAATTAACCAAAACAGATGGTACGGTGTCAAACAATTTGTTTTTTATTAACAACGCAATAGCTTTTCTTTTTAGAGAAATTCGTTATGAACTGAACGGTGTAGTAGTAGATTCCACACGCAATGTAGGACTTGCTTCAACAATGAAAAATTATTTTTCATTAAATTCTAACGAAAGCATAAAACTTCAAAACGCGGGTTGGTTTCCTAAAAGCGAAAAACGCACCGATGATCGTATCAAAGTTGATGCGAATGGAAATTTTAATGTTTGTATTCCATGTTCCCACTTATTGGGATTTTTCGAAGATTATCGTAAAATTATAATGAATATGAAACAAGAACTAATCCTTATTAGAAGTAGTGATGATAAAGATGCTGTAATCTACATTGATGATCCTGCAGCTCCCACCCCTACAGTAGATGAGCCGAAAGTTACAATTGAGAAGGTGTCCTGGAAAGTTCCCCATGTTACCGTTTCTCTCGCACAGCAGTTACAGCTTTCCAGACAAATTCAAAAGGGGGTGGAAATTCCATTACCCTTTCGAAGCTGGGAGTTAATAGAATACCCAGCTCTTCCAGAAACATCTAGACATACTTGGCCAGTTAAGACCACTACAAAACTCGAATCACCACGCCATATTCTTACAGGATTTCAAACTGATAGAAAAGGAAAGATTTTAAAAGATATGAGTAAATTTGATAATTGTAACCTAAGAAATTTTAGAGCTTTTCTAAACACTGAAAGGTATCCTTACCAGGACCTCAACTTAAATATTCTGGAAAATAAATTTGCCTCGCTTTACGAAATGTTTTCAAAATTTCAACAATCTTATTATCAAAAGGAAAATCAACCCCTCTTTACACCAACTGAATTTGCAAAATTAGCGCCTTTAGTTCATATTGACTGCTCCTGACAAAAGGATAGCATTCAATCAGGGTCGGTTGTAGTGAGACTTGAATTCGAAACAAATGCAAACATACCACATAACACATCCGCATACTGTTTAATTTTGCATGATAAACTATTTACTTACAATCCCCTGACGAAAATCGTAAGACAAATTTAATTATACTATTTAAGCTAGATGCACTCCTTTGCCTATTTCAATTTGATGATGACGTTGAGGTATAAACAACAACTCAGTGCTCATTTAAAAAAACTAAAAGAACTCAAAAAAGTGATTTTCTTTTACGACATGAAGAAAAAAATGTATAAACGCTTTTCAAATTTATCATTGTAAACTATGGTACTCGTAATTGACATTCAAGGTTTCAAACTGGAAAATAATAAATTTCTTCCAAAAGAACTTGCATCGTTTGATGGTTCCAAGATATGTCATTATGTTTTTAAAGCACCATTTAGTCTGGATTATTTACCTCAAAATTTACAAGTGCAGACGAAATGGTTAATAAACCATCATCATTGTATTGATTGGAAATCAGGTTTTACACCAGTACACAATTTTGCTGAAATAATCAAACATCTTACAAGCGACACCAACGTCGTTTATGTGAAAGGAAAGGAGAAAGCTGATTATGTAAAAAAATATTCATCAGCACTCGTTTTGGAATTAGATGAACAACCCACACTTCAAGCATCTACACCTTCTTGCATTTATCATTTAAATAATCATTGCGTTTGCGCCCTGACTAATGTATACTTTTTATTTAACAATCATGTTATGAATTAAGTTTTGTATTGTAAAAAATAAAATGAGTAAAAAATAAAACTAGTTAAAATATATTGTTTTTTTATTTATTTATTTATTTAAAGCGATGTATAGGAATACAATGTCTAATTACATTTCTTTTATTCTATAAATTTAAAATGGAACAAAATGCGTAAGTATGTGTTCAATTTCTCCATTTTGCACATAAGCTTTGTATGATAGAACAAAAAACTCTTTTGTACAGTTACCACTTAAATATATGTTACACAATTCATACAAATATGAACTGGTCCAGTCATCTCCTTGAGACTCAAATTTTTCATCACCAGCTATGTTTCTTATTTTACAGACAATTATTCTAAACTTCTCTTCTAGCTCATCACTATCTATTTTTTCACACTGACATTTACTGTTCACATTCCCCATCATATTAAATTGTTTATACTGCACTTACGTTGACTGTGGCTTCTTAACTACTGACACTACTCACTGTTTCCAATATTCACAGCTGGACCCACTCTTAAACAACTACACACAAAGGTCACTTCGGCCGGCTGCCTACACTGTTCTGCAGATCTATATTTTATTCGCCTGTTACAATGTGTGCAATGCGATATATACCTACTATGCACATGATATTTTACGACGACACTTTTGTCACGCAAAGTAAACATTGCATACCTAGCTCCTACCAGGCAATCTCCGCAAACTATGGAACCCATACAAGGATCCCCAATAAAATAAAATTTTTGACATTTTTCTTCACACACATCGACAGCCCTAAGGTGTGCCTCCATTAATGCCACAGCTTGAATATGGCGATTTTGCAAAACACTCCCTTCATAATTTAACACATATCGCTGGCGAATATTTGAAGTGTCACGTAAACTGTCCCAGTTAATCAAAAAATTGTGATCAGACATTGTATTCCTACTACTTTACACTTTATTATAAATAAACTCGAACTCTTGTATAGAGGATTCTAATAATATTAATTCCCTGAGATATCTCCTGTACATATATAATACAAATTTCAAGGATAAATTTGTAAACTTGAATGTGTCTGTGACCATGAAAATGTGGTTGGCCTTGACCTTAAAAAAAATATCGCTGGCCGCGACCGTGCAGAAACACATCTGGCCTTGAGCTTAAAAAATACCTCTAGCCGTGACCGTGGGAAAATACATCTTGCCTTGACCTTAAAAAATACCTCTGGCCGTGGGAAAATACATCTGGCCTTGACCTTAAAAATACACCTGGCCGTGGGAAAATATATCGCTGGCCTTGACCTTGAAAATATCTCCACCACCGCGTCAAGGTCGTTCCAGAACAGACATTATCTCTCTACTTATATGTATAAGTAATATTTTATCTCCCCTCATCGAGACGAGTGAAATGATCCCCCACACGTGTTCTCTTACTTGAAAACTCTCTTATTTTGACAGGTTAGTCTAAATGTCTTTTAAAGATTCAAATTTCCCAGATTTTTCACTTCCCGTTGTCCATCTTGAATTATGTCATCTTATTATAAATCTTTTCTCTCTCTCTATCCATCCACCATCTTTGTTTTATCACTTTGACTACAAACTCACCAGATTTTTCACTTCCGGTCGGCCATCTTGGATTACATCATCTCAGGTCAGCTCTTGTTTCGTCACTGTGACATCACACGCATGCTCAGAGCCTGTCGGAGGTGGCAGAGAGCTTAGAACCACTCTACTATACCTACTTATATATATATATATATATATATATATATATATATATATATATATATATATATATATATATATATATATACATTAATATATATCACTCTGTGATGTAATGAAACATGTTCAGCCTCTATACAGAGTGTCCAGATTCACTTATGGGTGGGAGAGTATAATTTGTCATTTATTTATTAATACTTCAAGCCTAAGAAAACTTCACGTCACCACCGTTGTATAATTTACTAAGATACCACTCATAAGGCATAGAACTGTATTTTTCTGTAAAGGCAACAATTCATATCACATAAAAAGTAGTCAGGTAAAATGAGACAAATTTTATTCACTATACAATTAATATTTGATTATATTGAAGCTTACATAAAAAATTACGTTTTATAGATTACAAATTTTATTCACTTTAATCAAGATACACTACTCGGTATAATCATTAAACGTAAAAAGATAATAACACACCTCTGAACACGGCTCTTAAGGAACACAGAATAACAACTAACGTTTCCTTAATCATGTCTTGTTTTAGTAAGATACAAAAAGGAAAAAAATACATAAACCATCATAAAGTCACTTTAAAAACAAATAAAATAGTTTAATCTGTAGCTATAAATATAAATATACATGTTCAAAATTAATCACAATAATATTTGATTACATAAATCATTGTTTACTAATATCACTATAGAGATTTTTAGATGATGACAAAGATATAAGAGAATGTTTTTGTGTGTAGTTGGTAAATACTCATTTGCCATGACTCAGGTCATTTCTTATGATATTAGTTCATTAATTTATGTAATAAATCCATGCAGCCACCTTCCTGAACTGTATGTATATGGGTTTTATGTATTATTTAATATATAAACAAACCCCATAATAGATCCTGTAGTTCTTAACAACAGCCAGAACCTTGAGATCCACTGGAGCCACCGGCACCAGGCAGAGATGGGTTTGTGGGTGAATGCTGTGGCCCAATCTTTATACCATTGGCCTGCAAACACATAACATTATTACATACATATAAGAGAAACGAGCACTTGTGAAGCTAGAGAGCAGGTCTCTACATCTGTATTTATTTTCTTACATACATAAAAGGACTGGAAAAATCTAGAATATATATATATTTATTTCAATTTAATGGTGTTAAACCTTGTAAAACAGAAAATTTTATGTGCACTTTAGTAATAACCAATTTATACATAACAGGTTTTTTTATGAAATAAGTCACAAAAAGTCTGGACGCAGCAAGTGCGTTATGGTAGTCAATTTTCATTAAAATGTTTTTAATAGCAAATCTGTGTTCTTTTTAAAGAAAGCAGGCACAAATTTGGTTATCAGTATAACATATATAGTAGAAACAATGTGCCATGTTTCATCAAATAACTTTATTGTTTGAAAATGTACAAAAATTTCCTAAAGTAAACTTAAAGTGTTCCCGAATACTCATTTCTTGGTCAACCTTATACGTTAATAGCAAATTGAGCTATTCAAATTTGAAGCATTTAATGAAAATTCGCTACAATAACGCACTTGCTGCGTCCAGAATTTATTTTCTTACAAACATGCATTATATTTCGATGGAAAATGCAAAAATGCAGTAACATAAAGGTGGCTGTATAAGTGAATGCTCGAGGCCAAAAATGTAGTAAAAAAATTAATAACATAAGGCGTGTTTGCTTAAAAAATAAGAAGAAAATTTGTATCACCAACGACTTATGGGCCACCCTGTGATTGTATAAATAATTTGTTAACTTAAACTTGTTTTGTTTTCGGTCACTGGATGTGACACCTTTTTAGTGGTATTGAGATTGAAACATATAAACTTTACTTCAATAAGTTTCAATTTAGTCTCGTTGATAGCTGGTAAGCCTGGATATCTGTTGTTAAAATTGCACCAAGTTCTGCATAGGATTTGACCACGTTCGCTGTGCATATAAAATAAATTTGAAATTACTGAATTTGTATAACTATACAACTGACAATTCATTTTCGACAGGAATACTTTCACAGCAACTGTAGCTTGACAATCCAAATTTAATATACCCTACATTCATCTCCTATCCTCTAAAGCCATTTTACCCAAAAACAAACCTAACCGGTTGTGTCAAGTGTTAACTGTATGTGAAAATTTGAAGACGATATCTCTGTTTGTTCTAAAGTTATTGTGGCTACAGACAGACTTGAGTCAATAAAATTTAATGTTCCACTTATAGAATCACGGTATCCCAACACGTTTTATCTACCAACGGCACATACAGAGGTGTTGAGCTGGTCTCCATTCTATTATATGTGTTGAAAATACTCCAACTTGCAGGACAGCCTGGACCTGGATATAATGTATTGTATTGGTTTATATGGCTTGTATGTCCCCCCCATCCTTCAGTTGGCTTCGTGCTAATGGATGGGTAAATAAATAAATAAATATTATATGTAACTGACCCTAGATATGGGCCTAGTTCAAGCTCTTTGATGATTTTTTATCAATTTAAGAGAATGTTTAAAAGCCTAAGGGAGTTCTTGTTAGTTACAATATAAACAATTTTACTTTATAAACTTTATTCTGTGTTAGCATATGTTTTTTCTTTTGATGCACGTCCTGTACCGCAATTATTTTTCAATTGTATAAATAGAACAATATTTGTGCAAATGATAACGCCGTTTAAATTAAATTAAAAAAAACATTTCATTCCAGAGATATGATAAAAGTGAAAGCTAATAATTATAAACATGAATACTTCATATATAAACATACCTAAGTAAATCACTTGTAAACAAAATAAATCATAAAAAGAAATGACCTCATATCAGCTCAGCATTTTGTGAACTGGTTTTGTTTGGAAACAAAGCAGTGAAATAAAATAACTTACCTCATTGTTTATATCAAACACTCCTTCCTGTATTTTCTCATAAATTTCTTTAGCTGTGTTGATGAATGCTTCTTCAACATTGGCTGCAGTTTTGGCTGAAGTTTCCATAAAGACTAGACCATGTTCCCTTGCGAAGGCTTCACCTTCCTCCTTCTTCACTTCCCTTCTACTTTCTAGATCACTAGCGAGGCAAAATAATATTAATTAAAACATTTTTCTTACGTTTGCTCTTAATGAAAATAAAATCTGCACGCTACAAGTATGTAGGAGAAACAAAGGTAAGGTAAAAATAGACTGCAAGAGAAGTACAATTTGGAGAACCCAATTCGTCACAATACAGTTTACAGACCTGACGACCGTTTCGCTAACAAATTAAGCGTCATCAGAGGGATGAATAAACTAGACGAATAAAAGCTAGAACTACTATTTTTATGTTACTTGACAAGCAATTACGAACAGCGTCCTCTACAATGGTATACACACAAACCCCTCACTGTTTAGACAAAAATCCCTGTATTAAGGTTCCATTACTTGCTTTTGTAAAGTCGCTTGTTGTTATGATATTGTGAAGGCCGATACATGATGTAAATCCATTGTCAACTTAGATAAATAAAACAAATTGATATACACTATTTTATTGAATCTATAACTGCAGTATTCTGTATTTGACGAACCTGAGAACTTCAGCAAAACTGCAGGTATACATTCAATAATAAAGTGTGATTCAATTTGTTTAGTTATAAGTTTCCGTTTGTTGTTATTAAATATACCTTCAGAGAGAGAGAGAGAGAGAGACTCATTAATAATATAACATTTCAAATAATGAACTACACAGTGCTACACACTGCTCTGTTCATCAAAACATTTTTGTTCAAATTTCTAACAATATATATAATAATAATAATAATAATTTATTGAACAATATACCTCTTTTTACAAAACAACTTACAAGATTAATCAAGAGCCTGATTAAACAAATTTGAACAAATATACATTTCTTACAAAATAACTTACAAGGCTAATCAAGAGCCTGGTTGTTCAATAACGTTAAAAGTCACCTAAGTCGAAGACTTGTTGGTGATACTTGTTACATCATTCTCTCTAAAGATAAGCTAGTGCACACTCTGACACTGTAAAGAAATACAAACAAAAACCAAAACTGCAGACGAACTCCAGCGATTCGCGGAAAATATAAAATAACATAACTATGCTTTTTGACTAAAATCTCTTTTACCAAATGTCTTAAGCCACACTATGGGTAACCTACACACACACACACACATGCGCTCGCCCCACTGGTCAGACGCCAGGCACAAGAAACAACAAAATACAAAGGAAAGACCACTACACCAGCATATTAACCTCCACGACCCTGTGGATTACTTCACGATCTATTCCAACTATCCACTTTTTTAAACCGACTTTAAAACCTCGAGGTCCATGCTGCTGGCGAATTTGGGCTGGTATAGAATTATATATTCTTACGCAAAGGTAAGCATAGGAACGCTGTGCAATTGTCTTCCTAGCTCTTTCTGTTTTAGATGCGTGTGCGCAGTGTCTCGTATTATAGTTGTGACTCAACTCCTTCAATTCACATCGATGAATATGCTGGTATACAGCAGCATTAAAGTAGAAAAGCTGCCTAATACCCAGCAGTTTTGTCTCAGCGTATAAAACATCCGTAGCATGTGCGTTCTTTACCATAAATCACCTTGATGAGACAATTTTGAGCAATCTGTAATTGAGATATATGACACCTTGCAGCACCACCCCAAGCTATTATAGCATATCGTAAATGACTCTCCACTAAAGAATAATATAGAGTCCGCAGGTGTTTAATGTGTAGCATCTCTTTCAATACTGCAAATTTTACCATCACAGAGCGAATCTTTTTAGTTACATTTAAAATGTGGTGCTCCCATTTCATGTGTGAATCTATAGTAACACCCAAATACACCGCATGCTTCACACTTTTTATCTTCATGCCATCACATATTTCCAAGGTGGTAAAAGTTGGCAAGTTCCTTTCGTAGCATGAAAATGGTATATACACTGTCTTCGCCGCATTTACAGTCAACAATCGGTTTTGAAACCATTCCAGGATTTTTCGAAAATCCGATATATATATATATATATATATATATATATATATATATATATATATATATATATATATATATATATATATATATATATATATATATATATATATTATATATATACTTTCATAAGCATCTAACTATCATGATTGCCTGACATTTTTTATTAACTTGATATTTTCTTTATGTACATGATGATTGTTATCCCAAATATGCTGAGTAATATATAATTTATCAATAGTGTCATATCTCAGTTGCGCTAAAGGGTGTTTATATCTGGTTTCAATAGATCTTTTAGTTTGCCCAACATATTTAAGTTCATAATCCTTACAATCTGTTTCATAGATTCCTGACATTTCGGTAGTTTTTTATCTTTTTCCTTTGGGTTACGTAGTAAATTTTTTAACATATTTTTTGCAGAAAATGTTAGCTATAAATTGGCTTTCTTAAAAATGTTATTAAATCCTCTCGTGATTCGCAGTTCAAATGGTAAATGGACCATAGTTTTGTCTGTTTTCTTTTGTTCTGAAAGTAGTAGATACCACTAACATTATCTCTGTTTTATGTATATTGACTAATTTTTCTACTAAGCAGACAGAGTAACCATTATACTTAGCTATATTCTTAATATATCCCAGCTCTCTGTTGTATCTTTCTTTATTTAAGAGGAACTGTATCAATCTATGAACCAGAAAATTCAAACTAGTGTTTTTCTTTTGTGGAAAACTATGCTGTGCGTCATTGGAAGCGCAACTCAAAGTAGTGGTTTCCTTTCTGTGGATGGAAAATTCTAAAGGGTCTCTATTTTTGATGACTAATAAATCAAGAACAGTCTGGACGCAGCAAGTGCGTTATGATGAATGATCTGGCACCAAATATTGTTTTATAACTTTTTTCCTTTTAACATAGAAATATAAATTTTGGTATATCGCTTTCTTTTAATATCGTAAACTTAAGTACCAAATTTGGTTACCATAGCTTTTCTATTTTTTGAGATAAACATTTTTCCGAAAGAAAACCTGGTTCGATTTTCCTGGCTAACAAACTTATCCAAGCCACTTACAAAAGGAAGGCACATGGTAAATTTTATCAAAATCGGTCAATTATTTTTTGAGTTATCAGTGTGATATATATATATATATATATATATATATATATATATATATATATATATATATATATATATATATATATATATATATATATATATATATATATATATATATATATATATATAAACATATAAAAATTGAAACTGACCCCGGATATGGGTTCTAGGGGTCCTAGTTCGCGCTCATTTGAAGAACTTTTTTCAAAATTAAAAAGTCGGGATCTCCTCATTAGTGAATTTATTTAAGAAAATTCACTAATATAAAGCACTGCATGAAATGTAAATGTAAGAAAGTTCAAAACGCAGCAAGTACATTATGGTAGTGAATTTTTATTAAATGCTTCAAAATTGAATAACTCAATTTTCTATAAACTTATAAAGTTGAGTTTTTGTGTGTAGTAAGGCATTTCCCAAGGCAACATATTCACCAAATTTCATTAAAATAGCTTTATAATCTTCGGAGAAACAAAATACAAAATTTGAATAACTCAATTTTCTATAACCATATAAAGTTTAATTTTGGTATGTAGTAAGGTCTTTACCAAGGCAACATACCCATCAAATTTCATTAAAATTTTGATAGAAAACTCAAAATTTTTCTGGAAAACCTTGTCCGATTGTTCTGGCTAATGAACTCATCCAAGCCATCAATAAAAGAAAGGCACTTGCCGAGTTTCATCAAAATTGGTTAATTATTTTTTGAGTTATCGGTTGGATACATACATACATACATACACACACACACACATATATATATATATATATATATATATATATATATATATATATATATATATATATATATATATATATATATATATATATATATATATATATAAATTGACCCCGAATATGGGTTCTAGGGGTCCAAATTCGCAATTTTGCAAAGTCTCACCATAGATACCTCTCTATTAGTGAATTTTTTGTAATAAAAATTCACAAAAAAGCAACACAAGACAAAATCACGAAAATAGCAAATTATATGCAGATATGCTGGGGATTTAAAACAGCATTAATTTTAAACCTTAAACTGATTACAATTATTTTTACTGTCAATAACAAATGGTGTTTTCTTTGTACAATGTCAAACAAAATATTAATTTTAAAAGCAATTATAAAGAAAACTTTTTCTGGCATGATAAAATAGCCTGGTCTCTGTTCCACTTCACTTACATCAATCTGTTTATTTATAATAGGTTTTATCAATAACAGCAATGATTCATAGTAATTTTAATTGACTTTATTACATTATTAAAACTGATAATGATGATGACAATAACCTGCTAACTAGCCTGCTTAAGATAAATCCAACTGATGTTTACACTGAAAGAATATTCAATTCATACAATAAATCTAAATCTCCTTGGTGGATAGTTTACAAAACAAGAAGGAAAAGTAATAGCACCTCTCTATAACAGAATTTACTTCATAAATAATCGTTCAAAATGAATATGGAATGACAGGGGATCCCAGACTTATTACTTTTGATCGATCAGGCCAAAAACGACTTCCACCAATCAATAGCAGACAAGTCTTTTCATGACCAAACAATACCCGATGTTTCTGGTCTAAGGCACAAATTATAGAAAAAAATGTCATCACTTTTATCATCCCCTGGCTTCAAATAAAGGAATGTTCGCTGTATTGTCAAAAGAAAATACTGATGTATTTGCAAGTGTATTTGCGTCTAATTACAAGCGGATCCACCAACTTTCCCGCCATAAAGTCGAAAATGAGAGACATATTTTTCAAACATTGTACCATTGAGCACATATTTGAAAATTTAAACATGAAAATGGCATAGTTATTAATATGTGTGATCCCAAACTGCCTGCAATTTTATGTCACCTCCTTTCAATATCCTTCATATGGAACTACTTCAATCTTTCTGGAAACAAGCCAGACTTTATAGTTCTTTATTTCACCATCAAAAGATATATGGTAAGTCATACATAAAAGCCTGGACGCAGCAAGTGCGTTATGGTAGTGAATTTTCATAGAAATGATCTGGCACAAAATATTTTATTATAACTTTTTTTTCTTGTAACATAGAAATCTAAATTTTGGGGTATAGTTTACTTTTTATATCGTAAACCTATCTACCAAATTTGGTTGTCATAGATTTTTTATTTTTTAAGAAAAAATTTTTTTTCAAATGAAAACTGAAATTTTTCCCGGAAAACTTCGTTCGATTTTTCTGATTAAAGAACTTATCAAAGCCATTTACAAAAGGAAGGTACATGCCAAATTTTATCAAAATCGGCCTATTATTCTTTGATAAATTTTTTTTTAGAATGGAAACTCAAAATTTTTCCGGAAAACCTCGTCCGATTTTCTTGACTAACAAACTTGTCAAAGCCATTTATAAAAGGAAGGTACATGTTAAATTTTATCAAAATCGGCCTATTATTCTGAGATAAAATTTTTTTAGAATGAAAACTCAAAATTTTCCCCGAAAACCTCGTCCGATTTTTCTGACTCACAAACTTGTCAAAGCCATTTACAAAAGGAAGGTGTGTGCCAAATTTTATTGAAATCAGCCCATCTTTCTTTTGGTAAGAATTTTTTTGAATGAAAACTCAAAATTTTCCCGGAAAACCTTGTCCGATTTTCCTGACTAACGAACTTATCCAAGCCATTTACAAAAGAAAGGTACATGCCAAATTTTATCAAAATCGGCCCATTATTTTTTGAGTTATCGGTGTGATACATATATATATATATATATATATATATATATATATATATATATATATATATATATATATATATATATATATATATATATATATATATATATATATATATATATATATATATATATATATATATATATATATATATATATATATATATATACATATAAAAATTGAAACTGACCCCGGATATGGGTTCTAGGGGCCCTAGTTCGCGCTCATTTGCAAAATTTTTTCAAAATTCAAAAGTCGGAATCTCCCCATTAGTGAATTTTTCCTACGAACATTCACTAAAAACACATATACAAAACATTATTGTGTAAATTTCAACAATTGAAATAAAACAATACAGTAAATGGCTATGGTTGTGCAAATAGTTCATTATACCTCCATCATATAAGAAGTTTTCCACAAAATTTAACTGGACGGTGCACCACCACACTATGCCTTACGTGTTTGCGAGTGGCTTAATCAATAATTTGTCGACAAATGGATTGGCAGACGAGGCGCCCTGGAATGGCCCGCCAGATCCCCAGAGTTAAAACCACTGGACTTCTTCCTTTGGGGTTATTTGAAATCAGTTGTGTACCATAATCCTCCACCAGAGAATATTCAGGTTCTAAAAGGTAGCTGTTCATGCTCGTTGTTCTGTCACTTTTAACTTCAAATGTCGCGCGCTACACTGACATAGAGTAAGTGTTACTAATGGTTTCCGCCAGAAGACCAGAGAGGGGGAAGAAGAATGAGAGAAGGGAGAGAAGCTTGCATCCCTCTGCCACTTGTTTTTGAGTCCTTGAAGAGGCAAGAGGTCTCGAGAAAGCGAATTGCTTTCAACCCCTTGAAGAGACACGAGGTCTCTAAATATCCATTTTGTTTGTAAGTCCTTTGGGAGACACGAGGTCCCTAGAGGTGTTGTGTGTGAATACAGAAAAACGAAGCTTATGTTCCTGCATTATTGGAGAATAAAGGTAGGTAACTTTGCTTATTGTCAGTGCCCTATTTGTTCTGTTTTAGTGAATTTTCTTAAAAAAAATTCACTAATGAGGAGATCTCGACTTTCGAATTTTGAAAAAATTTCTTCAAATGAGCGCTATATAGGACCCCCGGAACCCAAATCCGAGGTCAGTTTCAGACTTTATATGTTTATATATATATATATATATATATATATATATATATATATATATATATATATATATATATATATATATATATATATTTATGTGTCACACCTATAACTTAAAAAATAATGGGCCGATTTTGATAAAATTTGGCACATACCTTCCTTTCGCAAGTCGCTTGGATAAGTTCGTTAGCCAGGAAAATCCGCCGAGGTTTTCCCGGAAAATTTTGTGTTTTCTTTCGAAAAAAATCGAAAAAAATTTATATTTCCAAAATTAACAAAGTAAGGGCAACCAAATTTCATATGCGGGTTTATATCATTAAAGGAAAGTCACCTACCAAAATTTAGCTTTGTAGGTTAAATGACAAAAAAGTTACAGGCATTCAAAGAAAAATAAATTTGGGTTCTCCTCAAAACGTCAAAATCGCGATTTTAAACGTCAAAATTGGTGAGTACCTTCCTTTTGCAAGTGGCTTGGATATGTTCGTTATTTAGGAAAATCCGACGTGGTTTTCCTGGAAAATTTTGTGTTTTCTTTCGAAAAAAAATTATATCTCCAAAATTAACAAAGTAAGGGCAACCAAATTTTATACGCGGGTTTATATCATTATAGGGAAGTTACCTACCAAAATTTAGCTCTGTAGGTCAAAAGACAAAAAAGTTATAGGCATTTAAACAAAAATAAATTGGGGTTTTTCACAAAACGTCAAAGTTGCGATTTAAACGTCAAAATTGGCAACATTTAGGAAAAGAACTTGAATCTAATACCGGCTATGTTTTACAAACCCTGAAGTCTTAGCTTCAACCGTCATTGTCCTTCATTTTAATAAAATGTTTCCAGAAAATTTATTTCAAATAGACCCTTTCTCTGACACTTGGCAGTAGTCTTAGCTATAGAGTTTATCGTTAAGAGGAAAGTTCAATAAAATGCTTAAAATACACTATATTTGTAGCTTGTTGAACTGTCCCAATTAAAGCCTTAGACTGAAAATATAGTATACAATAGATAGATTGAGGTTTGAGGAAGGCAATAAAGATTTTTGTAAGCAAATATCCCGTTTATAACGAAAATACAACGTTTTTGCCAAACCATGATTTGACAATTTTTTGTCACAGAATTAGCTCAAAATCACTCTTTGCCTAGATTAGGTATCCAAGAATAAGTTTCTTAAATTTCAGGTCTTTTGGATTCCAAATAAAAACGTAATGCAAAGTGAAATGTAAAATATGACATACCATAATTATTTAGTCAATATGTCTTGTTAAACTAGCGCGTTTCGGCACCATCCGTAGACCAGCTATTTTCTAAAAGATGGCGCACTAAAATTGTGATTCCACGAACGCATTTCATTTTCATTCATAATATGTCAAATTATCTTTAAGGTTACATGCCATTAGTAACATTTGAATGTTATTTAAGACCGAAACAGTCTACACTCGAATATGTTTCAGCGATCGGCGAAATAAATCAATCAATTCTGCAATTTGCTATTTAGCTACCACTTACATTTAATTTCCGATACCAAATTCCTGACGGTAAGGTGCTGTATGTGTAAATACAATGTAAAGAATTCGTTTATTACGAAGCGTCGGTAGCTCATTGGAAGAGTACTTTGTATGTCAAGCGGACGATGCAGGTTCGAGTCCGGCCCGGTCCGTTTCTCCTTTTAGTCAATTTTTATTGGGAAAAATTAACTAAATTCAAATGGAGAGGTATCTATGGTGAGATTTGACAAACATTTTTTTCAAATGACTGCGAAATAGGACCCATAGGACAAATATCCTGGGTCAGTTTCAATTTTTATATGTTTATATAAATATAATATAAATAAAAATTTTAAGTTTTCTTTCGAAAAAAATGTTTATCTCCGAAAATTACAAAGCTATTTTGATGAAATTTATGTGAATATGTTGTCTTGGTAGAGGCCTTACCACGTGCCAAAATTCAACCTTCTAGGTTTATAGAAAATTGAGTTATTCAAATTTGAAGCATTTAATGAAAATTGATTACCATAACGCACTTGCTGCGTTCAGACTTTTTTTGCTTCCGCGACTTAAGCGGTTTGACCTTTGCTTTTTTTATATTTAAAAAATGGTTAATCTTGCTGGTGCGTATGGATGCAGTAATGAATATAATTCATAAAAATCAATTTCTTTCTTTTGTGCAAGTAAAAGATATTTAACGGTAATTATGCAGATGATCGGCATACGTGAGTTTTGAAAAATATTTCAGTAAACATGCTTAAAAGACTCAATGTGTGCATAAGCAACAAGATATATGTTGTGGAATCAACCCCTCCAAAAGTTACGAGACCCGGAGTGAATAGGGATGCTCGGCGGAGAAGGAAATATAAAGGAAAAATCAGTAAAAACAACTTAGTTCGACCTCTATAAGCAGCCTTTTCACTTTTTGTATCAACACTTTCTCCTAAACATGTTTTTCCCCTGCACCACGTATATTTGCTCCTAGTCCCCCGCAGCTTTTTGGGGGTTGAAGGGACACCATTTTTCGGCGGAGAAGGAAATATAAAGGAAAAATCAGTAAAAACAACTTAGTTCGACCTCTATAAGCAGCCTTTTCACTTTTTGTATCAACACTTTCTCCTAAACATGTTTTTCCCCTGCACCACGTATATTTGCTCCTAGTCCCCCGCAGCTTTTTGGGGGTTGAAGGGACACCATTTTTCATGTTTATGCACTAAACACTCTATGAAGCAGACCTGAACGACCTAACCTGACCTAACCTGACCTGACCTGATCTGGACCTGACCCGGATCCTTTTACCTAACCCTGGACTGACAAAAAAACGTAGAAGAAAACCGAAAAGCAGAATAACATGCATTTAAAAAAAAAATCTTATGATTTAAAATATTTTTGATACCGCTAGCTATTCCTCGAGACACAGTATCAATGGGCTCTATCCTGAATCTATATAAGCTACACAAACAAATTTTGTTAAAAAATAAAAAACTATAGTGAAAAAGCAAAAGCGACTACTTAAAAACTCAAAGACGCAGCAAGTGCGTTATGGTAGTGAATTTTCATAGAAATGATCTGGCACCAAATATTTTATTATAACTTTTTTTTCTTGCAACATAGAAATCTAAATTTTTGTGTATAGTTTACTTTTTAGTGAATTTTCTTTAAAAAAATTCACTAATGAGGAGATCCCGACTTTTAAATTTTGAAAAAATTTCTTCAAATGAGCGCTAATTAGGCCCCCCAGAACACATATCCAAGGTCGGTTTAAATTTTTATATGTTTATATATATATATATATATATATATATATATATATATATATATATATATATATATATATATATATATATATATATATATATATTTATATATATATGTATCACACCGATAACTCAAAAAATAATGGGCCGATTTTGATTAAATTTGGTGAATAAATTTCTTTTGCAAATGGCTTGGATAAGTTCGTTAGCCAGGAAAATCGGTCCAGGTTTTCCCGGAAAATTTTGTGTTTTCTTTCGAAAAAAATATATATCTCCGGAATTAACAAAGTAAGGGCAACCAAATTTCATATGCGGATTTATATCATTATAGGCAAGTTACCTACCAAAATTTAGCTCCGTAGGATGAAGGATAAAAAAGTTACAGGCATTCAAAGAAAAATAAATTTGGATTTTCCTCAAAACGTCAAAATTGCGATTTTAAACGTCAAAATTGGTGAGTACATTCCTTTCGCAAGTCGCTTGGATAATTTTGTTAGCCAAGAAAATCCTCCGAGGTTTTCCCGGAAAAATTTGTGTTTTCTTTCGCAAAATATTTATATCTCCAAAATTAACAAAGTAAGGGCAACCAAATTTGGTAAGCTGGTTTATATCGTTATAGGTGTGCCACCTACCAAAATTTAGCTCTGTAGGTCAAAAGACAAAAAAGTTATGGGCATTTAAAGAAAAATAAATTGGGGGTTTCCTCAAAACGTCAAAGTGTCAATTGAAAACGTCAAAATTCGCAACATTTAGGCAAATAACTTGAATCTAATACGGGCTATGGAAAGAAAATGTCTCAAGAAGAATGTTTTACATACACCGAACTCTTAGTTTCAACCGTCATTGTCCTTCATTTTACTAAAATGTTTCCAGAAAATTCATTTCAAATAGACCCTTTCTCTGATGCTTGGCAGTAGCCTTAGCTATAGAGTTTATTGTTTAATGGTATATAATTTTTGTCGAATTTTCGTAAAAAATCAATAAAGCTCAATATATTCGTTATTATACAAGATATGAAAAAATATTATATACATTAATTATACGGTGTTTTGAGCTACATCTTAAAAAATTATTGCGACAATCACAGGTGGCCCATAAGTCGTTGGTGATACAAATAATTTTTTTTTGTCGAAAACGCCTAATTTTTTTGCATTTTCCATCGAAATATAATGCATGTTTGTAAGTTAAGAAATTCTGGAGGCAGCAAGTGCGTTGTGGTTGCGAATTTTGATTAAATGCTTCATATTTGAAAAGCTCAATTTGCTATTAACCTATAAGGTTGACCAAGAAACGGATTTTTTCAGTAACACTTTTGGTTTACTTTTGGAAATTTCTGTACCTTTTCAAACAATCAAGTTATTTTGATGAAACATGGCACATTGTTTTTACTATATATGTTATACTGGTAATCAAATTTGATGCCTGCTTTTTCTATATAGGTTATACTGGTAACCAAAATTGATGTCTGCTTTCTTAAAAAGAAAACACACATATTTGCAATAAAAACATTTTTATGAAAATTCACTACCATAACGCACTTGCTGCGTCCCGAGATTTTTTTTTGTTATTCATTATAAAATAAATACACGTGGTAGTTACATTTGGCCCATCGACCGGATTTTTATAGTTGTTTTGTTTTGTTATTAGTTGATACAGTCCATTTTTTGAAGTAATTTTACTTGTTTCCTTTAGTCTAGTAAATTTGTAATTGTTTATTGCCGTGTTGAGTCATTTAATTTCAAGGTGACGTTATTGCTTGTATATAACTAGGTACATACTCGAATTGCATATTGTTGAAATCACGTTTGCATATTGTTTAAATCGCGTTTAGGAATTTTTTTGCGTTGAACAATGGAGTTGATTCAGCTAAAAAATAAGCGCGAAAGCGTTTATAGACGAGTAGAAGCCATATTGCACGTGGCTCAACAGGTCAAAATAGACGCAGTAGTGGATTTAGATAGGTTGAATGGATTTGAGGTTCGTTTTGAGGCGTTGAATGAGTTGGTCAATCTATTTGATTCATTGCATTTGGACATCGTGTCGGTAGTTGATCGATCAGAGTTGGAGAGCGAGCATGAAATGCAGAACAAATTCGATGAACTGCAATACTCTATAAAAACTATCTATCGAGAACTGAGAGGTTATGCAAATAAAGCCGCTGAGAATCAAGCTCGATCCGTTTTTCACGGTAGTTCGAAATCGAGTCGAGCATCGAGTAAGTCGCGGTGTTCTGTCAAATCATCGAACGCTCGATCTCTCAGTGAAAAGGAAGTAACGAACGCAAACGCGATTATGTCAACTTCAAATTTAAACAGACATTTGAGGTTACCGAAAATCGAAATGCCAAAATTCGATGGAAATTGGAAAAACTGGCCAACCTTTTATGATCTGTTTAAAACAATGATTCATGAGAACGAATCATTGTCAGATATTGAAAAGTTCCAATATTTGAGTGCTTCGTTAGTGAAGGATGCAGCTGGCCTAATCAAGAATTTACCGCTAACGGGAAGCAATTATGGGATTGCATTCAAGTCTCTGGTCTCAAGGTATCACAATACCCGGGTTTTGTTGACCAATTATTGGCAGGGTATTGTACAGGCCCCCAAAGCAAATAGTGAATCTGCTTCTTCCCTACGAACGTTGTTGTCTGTATTCAGTGAAAATTTGGAAGCGTTGAAGCAGTTTGAACATGACATGTGGGATTTCACTAAATTCAACATGTTGCTGCAAAAGGTGGATATGAGTCTTAAGCAAAAATTTGAGCTTGAGTTTTGCGAATCGGACATTCCCAGTTTTAGTAGTTTATGTAGATTCTTGGAAAAGCAGTGTAAAGCAATGGAGACAACTGCCTTAACTTCCAATTATGTGACTAATAGAAGGCAGCATGTTTCAGCAACCACTGCTAGGCCCGCTTCGTCCTTTGTTACCAGCACAAAGCTTGTATGTGCTTATTGTAAGGAGGAGCACCCCATGCTCAAGTGTGATGGATTTCTATCTTTATCCTCTCATAAACGGTATACGTTCGCAAAAAAGAATAATCTTTGTTTTAACTGTTTATCAAACTCGCATGCCAGCAGGGAGTGCAAGTCATCAAGTTGTCGTGTATGTAATAAACACCATCATACATTATTGCACTTCCCAAAAGCACCGGCATCGGGAGATGAGAGTGACTCAAACAAGCCACCTGTGGAAGAGCCACAAGGTGCAGAGCAATTGCGTGTGTTGGCAAGTGTGGTAAAAAGGGAACAGTCCGTGTTACTGGCAACTATAATGCTATTAGTACGAGATAAAAATGGAAAGGTTAGGAGATGTCGAGCTCTCCTGGATTGTGCGAGTGAGGCTAATTTCATTTCGCAGCAGTGTGTTGAAAAATTGGGGCTCAACACCTCATCTCGTTCAGTGATGGTTCAAGGCTTGAACCAAATGAGCTCGCTTGCTAGCCAAGGCACTCTCAAATGTCGAGTAGAGTCCATTTATGAGCCAACAAAGTTAGAGTTGGACATGATTGTGATTCCGAACATTTGTTCCAAGATCCCTTCTGCTAAAATTGAGCAGTGCCACTGGCAACATATTCAGAACTTAGAGTTGGCAGATTCAGAGTTTGGTATACCAGGGGACATTGAAATTTTGTTGGGTACTGACGTTTATGCTCATGTGGTTAGACCTGGAATAAAGAGAGGGCCTCGAGGTGCACCAGTGGCCATCAATACTGTTTTTGGTTGGGTGCTTATGGGCAGTGTAGAACAGTCAAAGTCTAATTCTGTTGTGAATAGTTTATGCACGTTGGTCGACTTGGATCATACCTTGAAACAGTTTTGGAGCTTGGAACAGGTACCACAAGGTTTAGTTATGTCTCCGGAAGATAAAAAATGTGAGGAAATCTTCAAGAAGACTCAGCACCGAAATAGTGCTGGGAGATATATTTTAAATATGCCCTTTCGTGAGGGTACTCCGTGTTTGGGAGAATCTTTCAGTGTTGCATTGAGGCGGTTTTACTCCCTGGAAGCGCGTCTTAGTAGGGATCCAGCGTTGCACAAGTCCTATTCGGAGTTTATCAGGGATTATTATGAGTCTGGCCATATGTCTCTGGTATCAGATGTAGCTGTGGAACCATCTGATGCATACTATATTCCCCATCATTGTGTGTTGCGTCCTCACAGCCTTTCGACCAAACTGCGGGTGGTATTTGATGCTAGTTCCAAAAGTACGAATGGTGTATCTCTGAACGATACGTTGTTAGTGGGAGCGAAGTTGCAGACAGATATTGCCACTGTGTTGTTTAAATTTCGCTCAAACAAAATTGCATTTACTGCTGACATTCGGCAAATGTATCGACAAATTTTGGTTGTAGATAATCATAGGGATTATCAAAGAATTCTCTGGAGGTTCTCAAAGGGGGAACCTGTACAGAAATATCGCCTTAATACTGTCACATATGGGGTCTCCTCAAGCCCACACATGGCAATCCGAACAATGATGCAGCTTTGTGATGATGAGGAATCATCTTTTCCATTGGCAGCAAAGCTAGTTCGGTCCGATCTCTATGTGGATGATGTAGTCAGTGGAGTCGACTCATTGTCAGAGGCTTTTGAGTTGCAACGGCAATTGATTGGGTTGTTTGCTAAGGGGGGTTTTGAATTGAAGAAGTGGGCCAGCAATAATTCGAAACTGTTGTCCACAGTATCAGCTGATAGTCAGCAACCTCGATCGTTAGATTTAAATGATCCATCAGTGTTGAAAATTTTAGGATTGCAGTGGTGTCCCATAGGTGATACATTCTCTTTTAATGTTGAACCTATTGATCGTCCGTGCACAAAACGAAATCTTCTTTCGGAATTGGCAAGAATTTATGACCCCCTGGGTTTTTTGTCTCCTGTTACCCTGTTGGCAAAATATCTTATGCAGTGCTTGTGGGAGCAAAAAGTGGGATGGGATGATAAGCCCTCAAAGGATATTGTTGGTCAGTGGTCTCAGTATAAATCACAACTCAGTGCGCTAGCAGGTTTATCAATTCCCAGAGGCGTAAAACACGATAATATCATCAGTACAGAACTCCATGGGTTCTGTGATGCATCGGAGCGAGGGTATGCTGCAGTTGTTTACTTAAGACAAGTATCAGAGGAGGGTCAAGTTTGGATCAATTTTCTGTGTGCCAAGTCCAAGGTATCACCTTTAAAAAGAATATCGATTCCACGTCTCGAATTGTGTGGGTGTTTACTGTTGGCAAAGCTTCTGGAATTTGTGTGTCGGGTGTATGAAGGTCGTTTTGAGTTTAACTCTATGTATGCTTGGTCAGACTCTATGGTGGCACTTGCCTGGATAAAATCATCTTCCAATAGGTGGAAGACCTTTATTGGGAATCGAGTAGCAAGCATACAAGAGAAGATTCCTCCAGAGTCATGGCATCACGTAAGTGGACAAGAAAACCCAGCTGATTGTGCATCGAGAGGCATGTTACCTTCTGGGTTTTGTGAGCATCCACTATGGTGGGCGGGACCCGCCTGGCTAAAATTGGCAAGAGAAAATTGGCCCAAGTCGTTGCGTTTTGAGCCGCCAGAAGAGTGCCTGGCGGAGCAACGAACTCTCCCCGTACTAGTTACTTTGGCAAATGAGGAGTGGCTCAGTAAACTTTTGAATCGCTTTTCGCATCTACGGAAAATTCAGGGTGTTGTTGTATATTGTCAGCGGTTTGTGCGAAATTGTAGGGTGTCTCCATCTGACCGAACTACTGCATCTCTGACAGCCACCGAATTACAGGAGGCGCTTCATATGCTTATCAAATGTGCTCAAGGTGAAGTATTTCAAAGGGAAATAGCATCCTTGGTTAAAGGTGAGAGGTGTGCGAGGGCAATAAATAAGTTAGCCCCCTTTCTGGATACAGAGGGTATCCTCAGGGTGGGCGGTCGCCTTCGTCAAGCTGATGTTCCAGTTGAAGTGAAACACCCTATATTGTTGCCCCGCTCACATCGTCTCACCGAGTTAATCATTGCACACACACACCATGTCAATCTTCATCCTGGTCCTCGCACATTGCTTCATTTGCTTTCGCAACAGTTTTGGATTTTGTCCCCTCGGAGAGCTATTCATCATGTTTTGTCAAGGTGCTATCGTTGCTTTCGAGTGAATCCTACTCCCATGGCACCGATGATGTCTGATTTGCCAGTTGCCAGGGTTTCTCAGTTGAAGCCGTTTTCACACAGCGGAGTTGATTTTGCAGGTCCAGTTTTTGTGACACAGGGCAGATATCGAGGTGTCCGAAAGGTGAAAGCATATATTTGTTTGTTTGTGTGCATGGCAACGAAGGCCCTCCATTTGGAAGTAGTGTCTGATCTTTCAACTGAAGCCTTCTTGGCAGCTCTTCGGAGGTTTGTGGCTCGCAGAGGAAGATGTGACAATTTGTATAGCGATAGAGGTACCAACTTCGTCGGCTCAAATAAGCAGCTCTTAAACTATGCAAAGGGGGCAGCAGATGCTTGTACCATTAAGTGGCATTTCAACCCCCCATCAGCTCCGCATTTTGGAGGTCTGTGGGAGGCAGGAGTGCGCTCAGTCAAGACTCATTTGCGAAGGGTGATCGGTTTGCAGATTCTGACCTTTGAGGAAATGTCCACGTTGCTTGCTCAAGTGGAATCAGTTTTGAATTCTCGACCATTGTGTAGTGCGAGTACTGATCCAAATGATCTGTTAGCCCTATCC